>CM074435.1:18689336-20106836 GCA_037101425.1 Elopichthys bambusa
TTATAAAGTTGCGCCACCGCCGTAGCGGAATTCTGGAAGAGATGCCACAGTTTCTCTTGGTTCTGGTCCACCGCCTCCTCGTTCGGTTCTTCCCTTTCGGCCTCAGCCAGGCATTGACGCTCCCATTTGGAGAACCAGTGTTCGGGTCCGTGTTCGTGGATCTCCGCTTCGCTCTCCTCCTTCTTCTCCTCCATGATGAATACTAAGAAACTTCGGTGAACTTCTGCTCGTTTTTTTGGAGTAATTTCTTGATCTCGTGGGTTAATTTGCGTTCATGAAATCACACAACAACTGATAAATGTCGGTTAATTTCCTTATTTCTGGATTTACAGGTCTGAATTAAAACGAAATGAAGTGAAATGTTTTGTCTTTTGTGACGCCGAAATGTAATTACCCAGGACTGTAGCTGTCTACCCCGGTTAGAGGACCGCTTTTGCCTTGCGCAGGTCCTCGACGTGGGCGGTTCATATTTAAAACACGCCCACTTGTTTTTGCGCATGCCCGTATCAACGCTGTTGCTCTGATCATAGAAAAAACAGTATGAGAGTCAATGGGTGGGGCTTGAAGGTCCAGTCACACCCTAACCCCAACCTTACCCTATCCCTAAATGTAATTTAGGTTGAGCTCCACCCATCAGGTCCAGAGAGGAGGAGCGTCATTTGGCTCTGAAAATGAAGCTATCACGCTTAACGCTATCGGCTAATATGCTGTATGTTGTGCTGCATGCTAACATTAGCTTTATAAAACTTACACGTTTAGTAACGTTTATTAATACTTTTAAATTATCTGAAAACCATTAATGTTAGCAGCTTGTAAAGTATGCTTAATTTATTGGATTGGAACGTTTATTTGACCCACATTCTTGTAGATAAAGTTTATCTGGAAACTAAATTTCTGCTCAGATAAGCTTTGCTGAGAGTGAGAATTTTGTTCAAACAAAGATTTTAGAAATAATGCTTTGATTACATTTCTGAGCAAGTAATGTGGGTGTTATTCTGAGTAGGCTAAACCACTTCAGACCTGTAGGCAGCAAGTTTGAAGATGAAAGCTCTTAGTGTAAAAATCATGTTAAAACCAACTGTAAGCAAATGCCATTGAAAATCTATTCAGTGTAGGCTACTTTAAAGAAATGGTATTCACAGAGGTTATGGGTTTGATTCCGACAAAACACATAAAATTATAAAATGTACACCTTGAATGCAATGCAAGTTGCTTTGGATAAGCCAAATGCATAAATGTAAATTAAAACCAGTCATAACAGTTCTTCTCTATGTACACTATGTAAAAAGGTTTGATGGCTGTTATATCACAGTACTTCTTATTACAACGTCTGTAAACAGGAAAGTAAAATACTAGACTATTAAAGGAAATCCCATCCTATTTAGTTTATAAACTTTGGAAAATATTTTGTAGGATGGTACAAATTCCTGTGAACAAATAGTTATTGCACTATTGCATTCTGACTCACAGTGTACAAATTCAATAAGATATAGGCTATATTAAACATAATACAATGAGGAAAAAGCTGTCAAGTGTCAGGTTCAATTCAACTACTCCACACATTTCCACTTTTTTGCATTTATGCTGCTGACAAGTTCACATACGTATAGCCTAATTTATTAAAAAACATTCAAAACAAAGTGAATGCAAGAACCCTGAAGGGTTCCAGGTATAATGCACATAATGCACAGTCACCCCTAAGGAATTACTATGAGCTTTTATTGTCAAATCACATAATTATTTCTTCTTTTAAACAGAAGGAGCTTCACTAAGCAAAAGTTATTTGAAGAATCACTTGAATTGGTTTTTGTCAAAAATTATTTGGCTGAGAATAAAAGTTTATTTGAAACAGAACACAAACACCTTGTTCATGTTCATTTATTAACCATACGACAGTCATTACAGAATACAGATCATTGCTGAATGGTTGAATATCAGATAAGTTGCAGAGAAGAGCTTATTTCTGTGACATTTTCAAATTAGTTTGTTCTTGTTATTACCTTATGCAGACTGGACCCATGCAGCTGCTTGTCCTCCTTGGCAATATTTTTGTGCAATTAAGTCCACCTCCCAAACCCTCCCCTCACACACACCATCCATATTGACTTCACAGTGTTGATGACCCTTCTCAGTCAGCAGGAAATACTCTAAACATATCAACACCATGGTCATCAATGTGAAAAAAACAAAACAAAACAGCATATGCTGGTAGGTATCTTTTGAAATATGGCAGCTGGTTTGAACTGGAATATGCTGGTCCTTAGTTGGTTATGAGCTGGTTTAAACTCATCCTGAACTGGTTATAAGCTTAAACCAGCTATAGGACCAACTTAAACCATCTGAAACAAGCTGCCATGCTTCAAAACATAGCCTACCTAACCAGCATGTTGTTTTTTTCAACAGGGATGCCAGAGAAATAAGCTAGATCACCCCATATGATCAGACACAATAATATTTTTAGAACAATCCAGCACTGACTTCTAAGAATGAACTGATGTCATTTCCATATGATTATAAGTGCCATCTATTTAATGGCCACAACACGATAAATATTTACTGTTGACAGTGTATTTTGCATAATACAGATGTATTAAATGCAGCAGCTATAAGTCCTATAGCTAAAATGAGGGAAATTATCTCAAACTTTCTTTCTTTGCAGTTACTTGAAATGGATAAAAACGAGTTGTTAAACTCACAGTAGATTAATATATATTAGAAATAAAATAAATAAATTGTGGTTTATGTTCGTCCCCTGTCTCAAGAAGAATCAATGAGGGAGTTTTGCTAAAGATTTAAAAAAAAAAAAAAAAAAAAACTACACAATTCCGTAATTTTATACAACCCAGATATGTAAACAAAATATTAAATAACAACAACAAATATACGTTGAAACAGCAAAGTTTCAATTAACTCTACTGTGAGGCAGCATTTGTGTTTATGGTGCTCGCGGTGTGCGCCACTGTTTGGATCTCCATGCGGATGTGACATTTCAGAGAGGAGCGCGACCGCCATTTTGAGTTTTACCTCAAACTGAACACCATAAACCACGGGAGCGGGTGAGAGAGGCTCTGGCCGTGACCGGGCAAAATTATATTTTCTCGTTCGAATAGTGATTTGGGATGCAGCTTCAGTGTGCAATTGGGCGTTAGGTGTTCAGGTTAGTTCCACTAATAACGGCGAGGCGAAACGCGGACATCTTTGTGAGTTTAAACTTCTAAATTAGTGCGATTTCACATTAGAGTCTGGTTTGAATGGATAGGTTTTTTCTTCGCTCCCCCCCAGAAGAGGGACAATCGGAGGAGCACACGGACTGGAAATATTGCAGGGGAAGTTGTATTTAAAATAATCTCTCGGAGGCGCATGAGTCGCGCTGTTAATTGTTTTATCACTTTTGCTAGCTTCAGCTGGGCTATCTGTGTTTTCCCCGGCTGCAGGTTGTTGTGAGTTGCAATCGCCCCGCACTTCTACGGGGGAAAGCCGGGGTTTCATTCATCGGGCCTTCGTGAAGCAGAAGCCCGAGGCCACCGACTATCCTTAACGTTAGCATCCCTTCACCCAGGCGCCGAGATTGGGCGAATAGCGAGCAAATACGTCCGCGTTTCTCTGCCTGCTCCCCCACCGGCCTCCCTTCCTCCATCCCCAGCGCTGACAGCAGACAAGGCCGAGGTTGTCTTAGTGCAGGCCCAGCCTCAAAGGCTCGACCTGTTTACCCCACCTCCGCGTCCTCCGACTCCCCACCAGCCTCTGCCCGCGGAACCACCATCAGACCGGTCCGAGGGAGACAAAGATCCCAGGCATCTTCTCATCCTAACAGCCGCCAACATGAACCACCATCACACGCAGCAGCAGAAAGCCGGCGAGCAGCAGCTCAGCGAGCCCGAGGACATGGAAATGGAGGGTACGTCAAGGCCTCGTGCAAAAATAAAAAGCTCACAACCTTTAGTTTAATATTACAGCCAAATTTATCACATTAAGCTCAGTATTTAACTAGTTAACAGTTTATTAGCCATTCCCTCTGTCGCATGTTTTGACCCCAATAGCTTGTTAGCCAGCAGCTAACCGTTACCTCGCTGCATGTGTTAAGCCAGTCAGCAAAAAGTCCATCTTTTTTTTTTTTTTTTTTTATTTACCTCATCATCGGAGTTATATAGCACTCCTGCGTTGTTATTAGAAACCCCATAGCGGTTGGTTTTTAAATAATACTGTTTGTGATCGCTGCGCGAGGTGGATTTTGTTCTATTAGCGTTTGGCTATGTTCTGTCTGCATTAACGTGGCGCAGCCCATCTTTAAGCCTTTCTATCTATCAAACTGTGTCAGATTTTCATCTGATTATGTAAGGAGCCCCTCGGCTACACCTGTAGATCCTGTGGGGAACTTTTGAAAAGCACCACGGGGCAAATGCTCACAGAAGAACTAGTTATTTAGTTGGACTAAACCGTATTCGCATGCAGAATGGATAAATGTAAGTCAATAATATATTGTTGTGATTCAAAGGACAGAGACGCGTTTGCTGTTAATGTGATCTGACAAGAGCATTAAACAGGGCATTCGCCCACTAACTAGTTCACCATTTAATCTGGCAGTTTAATGTCCTTTCAGAACATCTGCTTGTTTAGACATTTCTGAAACAAGTTGAGGCTTCATTGAATGGTTTTCATCCATAGTCAGCAAATCCTCGTGTCCCGCCACCGTGTTATTGACTGTTCAGTGCTAGTGGAGTCAAATAAACAGCATCATCGGATGATTGCTGGACAACAGCACCATTTTGAACTATAATTCGCTCCTGAACGATAAACAAGATTACGAGCTTTGCGTGTGATATCTAATCAGTTAAGTTGCATTTAGCTGTTACAATGTCTTATTAATTTTACTGTTATTATTATTGGCTTTGTATGTGATCCGCATATGAAGTTGTGCAGCTCGATTAGGGGGAGTGGATGGCAGTTTTATTCCAAGATGGTGGACTGTATTTTGCACAGAACAGACTCATGAGAGGCCTGCCTGCGTATGTGTTTGTTTATATCTTGGTGACTGCGCGGCCCGCGGCACATGATGGCTCAGCAAAGGAGCCGCGATCCAAGTAATTTACTTGCTCATTAGATAGTGTCGGATGACACTGTTTACCCAGAATAAGAGCCTAGGTTTGCGGGTGGAAACGTTAGCAGCTCGGCTAAATGTGTATGGAGGGGGAGGGGGTAAACGAGAGGATCGAATCAAACGAGTCATTAATGTAGCTTGTTTTTCTCAGCGACACTATTATTAATAATATGGGGGAGTACCTATGCTGTAAGAGTTAAATTTGGGTTTGATTTGTTTTAGACATAGTAATGACTGTGCGTCAAGGCCAGCGCGTGGGGATCTGCCGACAGCGCGCGGGGATTTTCTGCTTCTTCATTGTATAACGAGTCATGCTGTGGTACCGCTCGCCATTTTTAATGATTACGGCTTGCTTGTCTGTTTTTGGCTCGTGCCCATTCTCGATCGCGGTTATAACTCTTAAAAGGTCCTAGAACATTGATGTGTTTTCTTACTCATTGTATTTTAGATGCTAAATTTTGCGCTGCGTTTCGTCAAAGTTCTGCAGTGCACGTGTGGGGGCGTATCTGATGCTGCTGCCCAGAGACCCGCACTGAGACCTTTTCAACACATGTACATATCACACCACACGAAGGCCTAAGAATGCGCAAATTGAGCGCAAGTTACCACGGTGAAGCGTGCAGGTTGGCCTGTTTTTAGTCTCACTCATTCAGGCCTCATTAAACAGCAAAACGTCTGGCTCGCATTGTATCTTATTCTAGCCAAGAACAACCCACTTATAGACAGAAAGAGAACCTGTTTGTTTTGTCTTTACATGCTGTCATGCGCTACCAGATTTTTTTTGTTTTACTTCTCACTTTGAAGTCGTAATTACAAATTTGTTGCATTCAAGTTGTTGGAAAGAATAGAAATCGTGGGGGACAGCATGGTACATTTTTGCCTATTTATTGGAGAAATCTTAATAAAGCCAAACTGTATTGAATGCATTTTGTAAATATCCAATGGAATTCATACAACCATATAAACATTCATGTATTGTATATGTTCAGCATGCTATCTAGATAGCTTGCTGATGATTCTGCAATTTAGGTCAAATTAGGGCTGGGTGATATGGCAAAAAAAAACCACACACACAAAAAAAAAACATTTTTTTTTTATTCTTCAGAATTATTGACTGATTTCATGATTTCTTTTTTCTTTAACTACTCAACTTAGTAACATTCTCTTTATTAACCATCTGGTTTAAAAAAAAAAGTTATTTTCCAAGTGCACCACGATTGAAGTGAACTCAAAGCGATTAACATGCTGTAAATATAAAACAAATTACTTATTTGTTAAATGTCTTCACAGAAAATATGCATGAAATATGAAGGCAAATGTTATACGAACTTATCTTAAACATATCCTATATACTCAGAAATAATATAAAATTAGAAAAATGCTAAATATTTCTTAGCCAAAAAGTAATAGCAATAAATAACACCAGTAATAGGTTATTTTAAGAGCAAATGCTTTGTAAAAAAATAAATAACAAAAAACAAAACAAAATAACATCACCTTTCAGCCTGTCACCATCATGCAAACATGAAATATCATACTTTACAGGTTTTTGCATTCCATTGCTCTTTTTCCTATTGTTTGGCTGTTGCACTCGTGTGTCACGTCTTTTGCAGCTTCTCACCTATTAAATGTTTAAAAAAAAAAGTTACATTTTTCCTTTTTCTTATTCTTTTCTATTTTTTTCAACGCATTTCTGAGTGAACAGCTGCTTAAGACTAGCAATATATTCTACGTTCATAGAGCGTCACACGAGAGCGGTTAATCAGACGTGCCATCATGAGGTCTGATCATTTTCATCTCTTTAACGGTTATCATTGCTGTATTGTCAACTAATTGTAAAGTTTGCAGCTAATGTTTTTATTCAAAATTGCGATTTCTCGATTTAAAAATAATCAAGTTAATTGGAAAAATTGTCCTAGGTCAAATAAATGTTTTTTTTTTTCTGCCTCAAATAGATGTAGCAATATTTAATAGGCGAGAACTGGCAAACTATTAGCGTGAAGTTTAATCATAAAATAAACAAACATCAAAGTGAAAGTAAATCAGCAGCCCCTCATGGAAGACTGCCGCATATAAACATAATAAACAACATAAAGTCCAGGCCTGGTCCTCTCTTGTCTTTCGCTGTCATTACAATTACTACCCTTATTGTATTCGAGCTCCTCCGTGGGACTCAAGACCAGTGTGGTGCTCATTAACACTGGCTCCGTTCCTACGGCTCTCGGCCTGGCCCTGCTTGCCACAACATACAATGTGCATCAAATGGTTATTTAGATATGTAGATGTTGTGGGAAAAACAAATGAGGCAGCACAAGTCCTCCTGGTTAGTTGTGAAGTCATATGTCAGGTGCACTCAAATGATCACTTTGATCTGACACAAAAAATACATTTTTGTGTCAGATCAAAAAAACAAAGGCTTTTTTTTTTTTTTTTTTTAAAAGACTTGATGAATAATGTGATTTTGCTAGGTTTTTATTCAGTTTAGAATGTTATAAAAACAATTGTTCTATTGTAACTACAATACTGTTGTATTTTGTATATGCAACTTAGTTTTATTGTAAATGGAAAAACATGTAATTACATTAATTTTAACAAATCACTACAAACACTATACTTTCTGACTCGCCCCCAACTCAAAAACTCAGGTCTCCCACTCATAATTACATCCTTGTGGTGGCGTTCATATGCGTTCAACTCATGATCTTTCCAACATGACTTGAATGCACCATCTTTACATGGCTTATTGACTACCTTGAGATGTTATGAATGCAATTTCAGTCATTTAAAAAGAAGCCTCCAGCAGTGCTTCTATGGAGTCTTAGATGGTTACAGATGAAAATTGCTTTGTCACTGGCAGTTCTCAGTGGTTTTTAATTGTGGTTGGCAATCTTTTTTTTTTTTTTTTCTTCTTCCTTTTTTTTTTTTTTTATAAAAAGTAAAAATAAACTCTTCTAGATATGATATGAGGAATATATATAAATGAGGAAACATTATGCAATTTGTTGTTAGAGCTACACATGCTAAATTCTTAGTAATCAATTTTTTGCTAAAAAATATGTTCTTGGTTGTATTTGTACTTGTTGCACAGTGGATCTGAGCAGCAGCATAATCAGAGTGAGCTTGCAAAAAATGGGCTGGTGCTTTTTTCATTAGCATTACAGTTGACAAGGGAATTTCCATTTTTTTCTTTTTTTTTTCAGCTGGGGACCCAGATGATCCTCCAAGAATTCCCCAAAATCCAGTCATCAATGGGAACGTGGCTATGGCTGATGGACACAACAACACAGAGGAGGACATGGAGGATGGTAAGGAACATGAAGCACCATGCATGTTAACACTTTATTTTTTAAATATGAATTTTTTTTTAAATACCTCAAGTTATGAATGGAAGTAAATTTGTAGCTCTAACTATTTATTACAACATGTCACAACAGACACAAGCTGGCGCTCTGAAGCAACTTTCCGTTTTGTGGTGGAGCGCTTTAGCAGGCTGAGTGAGTCTGTGCTCAGCCCACCCTGCTTTGTGAGAAATCTTCCCTGGAAGATCATGGTGATGCCCCGGTTTTACCCAGACAGACCTCACCAGAAGAGCGTTGGATTCTTCCTTCAGTGCAATGCTGAGTCAGACTCTACGTAAGCAATCACTGCCATTACATTTCCTAGTATAGAGATTTCACTGATGACCTTGAATTAATGGACTTGTTCATTCTCCGTTTCTCTGTAAATTTAACACATTTCGCCCTTTTTTTAAATATTTATTTGGGAATAGTTCTCCCTCACTTTAAGCAACTTCTTTTTGTTTTTTAAGCAAGCCTAATTTAACTAACCGATTGTACATTTGTAGGTCCTGGTCATGCCATGCTCAAGCCATGCTCAAAATAATCAACTACAAAGATGATGAGAAATCCTTCAGTCGCCGCATTAGTCACCTGTTCTTCCACAAGGAAAATGACTGGGGCTTTTCCAACTTCATGTCATGGAGTGTAAGTTAACATATTTTGTGAACGTCTCTGCTGAGCTGGTGTTACAGGGGAGCAGAGCTAATTAGCTGATGTTAAAGTGATTTCTTTGATTTCAGGATGTGACTGATCCAGAGCGGGGCTTTGTAGAGGATGATAAGGTCACTTTTGAGGTCTATGTTCAAGCTGACGCACCTCACGGTGTGGCGTAAGTCATTTCTTGTGACGTTTATGTTGACAAGCTTTTACAACGATAGCTGATGGCACTGTTTTATTTACAGCTGGGATTCAAAGAAACACACTGGTTACGTGGGGTTGAAGAATCAAGGTGCCACATGTTACATGAACAGCTTACTACAGACTCTCTTCTTCACAAACCAGCTTCGGCGGGTGAGACATCTGCTTTTCATTATCACAAACAGAAGTTTTTGGGGTTTTTTTACTTTTTTGGGTGGGGGAGTTACAGAATACAGTATGTACCACATAATTAGATGATGTTTGCTTGTGATGTGCATGAGTTAAATGACTATTAAAAACACTAGCCCTACTTTGCAAATTGATTTTCCATTGCCTGCTGTAAGCTCCAATGGAATACAGCCTACTTTCCTACTGCATCCCTCACCTAACAGAAGTAGATGCATTATGTTGAGGTGATGCAGTGTGCCTCTCAGGTGCAGCCAAGTGTGGCAATATTTTGAATCGTATTGGTAATGTTTGATTCTTATTAGTCATACATCTCACCAGATGGGGATCTACTTTATAGTGGAAAGAAAATGTAGCGCAAACAGAGAAAATCTTGCATATCAGAGCCAGTATCAGTGTGTCCCTGTGCTAGCAGAGCACATTTTCTTCAGCATGACCTGTTATTAACAGCCAAAAATTTC
This sequence comes from Elopichthys bambusa, assembly GCA_037101425.1. NCBI lineage: Eukaryota > Metazoa > Chordata > Actinopteri > Cypriniformes > Xenocyprididae > Elopichthys > Elopichthys bambusa. The sequence goes on from CM074435.1 coordinate 18,699,278, forward strand.
ACCATTGTTTTTCTGAATAAGAATATGTAAAATCATAAAAGCATGGTAACTTTTATACACTACCATTCAGGTTAGTAAGATTTTTTTTTTAATGTTTTTTCTTACAAGTACTTCACAATTATATTGCAGTTGTCTACTTTAAATTGATTATGCAAGCTTTTGGTCAGTGGAAGTATTGTTTTATGTTTTATTTTTTATTTTACTTACCTACTTCTTTTAAATTGTTGTTTTTAATAGCATATTGTTTTCAAATTAAAAGCACAGGTTGATGCTATGCATCTGTCAGAGAATCTGTTTTGTTTTTACTTTCTAGGCGGTTTATATGATGCCCACTGAGGGAGATGATTCCTCTAAAAGCGTTCCCCTCGCCCTGCAGAGGGTCTTCTATGAGCTCCAGCACAGCGATAAGCCTGTTGGGACAAAGAAGCTGACTAAGTCTTTTGGGTAAGTTGTGTTTTTTTGTTTTGTTTGTTTGTTCAGTTTACAAGCACAATGAATCAGACACTGACACATGACATGTCTGCCTGTTGACATTCTTGAGCCAGATGTAAAGTGTGAGTTTAATGTTGTTCCTTGTCATTGTTCTTGAATATATATATATATATATATATATATATATATATATATATATATATAAACATATTCAAGAACAATATATATATATATATATATATATATATATATATATATATATATATATATATATATATATATAAAATATTTCTAACTTACTTGCTGTTCCCAATGGTGGAGAACTATGTCAAAAATTGTGAGCAAAAATTGCTCTGTTGTTTAATAAGACTCTCTAAAATGTTGTAAGAAATATTTTAATAAAGGTGCACAGGTGATAGATCTTAGTCACTTGAATGTTTTTGGTTACCAGTGCCATTGTAGAAGGAGAACAGCTCTGTTCATAGTCAGGTGACCATTTATGTGAATCCCCCTTTTTTCCCGTTCATATGTTTATATTTAAAAACTGTGCCCGTTTCCTCAGATGGGAGACTCTAGACAGTTTCATGCAGCATGATGTACAGGAACTGTGCAGAGTGGTGAGTAGCCCGATCTCCATGGGTCCCTTTGGATCCTTCTTTTAATTTTAACTTGTTGATCAAATTAAGGGTTAGTCATGTTAGATTAAATGAGCATGATTCGGGTCCAACCATTTTGTGCTTTTGCCAATTTTAGTTGTTGGACAATGTAGAGAACAAGATGAAAGGAACATGTGTGGAGGGTACAATCCCAAAGCTCTTCCGGGGAAAGATGGTGGTAAGTCACCCGGACTTTCTGTGGTTTCACTCTACATCTGATTCATTGATTCAGCCTCACCGCATTTGGGTGTTTTCTCCATTTCAGTCCTACATCCAGTGTAAGCATGTGGACTATCGGTCAGAAAGAATAGAGGATTACTATGACATCCAGCTCAGCATAAAAGGAAAGAAAAACAGTAAGTGTGGCTTTATTTGATATTCCGTCTTGCTGTCCTCCCTTCTGGTTCAGTAAGGCCATTCTTGTAATGTGGTCTGTAAATGCATGAATTCTGACATCTTGCAACTGAGTTCCAGGATGTATATTTGATCCGACAAAAATCTGTTAATTCAGTTTAGACTGTTTCAGATGCCATTTCAAGAAAAATATTGTTGTATATTGTTGTATATTGTTGTAGGGCACAGTCTCAGATTTACTTGTGTAGAAGTTTTTTTTTACTAATGCATCTTCTGTCCTGCAGTCTTTGAGTCATTCAAAGATTATGTGGCTGTGGAACAGCTGGATGGGGATAACAAATACGATGCAGGCGAGCATGGTCTACAGGTGAGGGGTTTGCATACTTTATCACCTATCTGTGCTAACCAACCCTAAAGGTGCAGTCACATTTAGCTTTGATTTGCAAAATGCAATCCTTTTTTTTTTTTTTTTTTTTTTTTTTTTTTTTTTTATATAAAGTTTTCTTTGAATATGCGAGACTTCCAATTGAATAGCCGTTATGGGTAAATTGAAATTATGATATAATAAAATATGATGTATATCAGTTTCCAGCATAATGGGGTTTTATACAGCTGAAATAACTGGAAGTGGATAACAAATTGTCCCACACAAATTTCACATCAGATTCAAGTATTTTAAACTTCTAATATGCCAGTTAGACCAATTTAAAGCTGCTTGGTTTTAAAGGGACCTAAGTAAGCTGTGCTTCAAGCATCACTACACTATTTACAATGGACAACACACTTTTTCCTTAAATTTAGCCAAAGTTTTGGTAATGTGATTGCGCCTTTACTCTATCCTGTAATATATAGCTTGTTGTGGATGATACCAATATTTACGCATATTCAACTGGAGTGCTGTTTGTGGTTCATTTTGTCTTCTAGGAGGCAGAAAAGGGTGTAAAGTTCCTGACCTTCCCTCCTATCCTGCACCTACAGCTCATGAGGTTCATGTACGACCCTCAGACTGACCAAAATATTAAGATAAATGACAGGTAACAACTTTTTGTGTGTTGTAGATGTAAAAATGTTCTGACGTTTTGACATTAAACGTGTCATTATGATGAGTTTGACAGAAAGTGACAGATACTCATTACACTTTTGAAATACTTTGTGATGTAATGATGAATTTAGCATCAGAATAGAATAAATGCTTGTCCTGCAAAGGGAGATTACACTCTTTAAAATATCCTTATGAGAGTGACTTACCTAAATGTTGTGTTTGTCGACTGAGCACAAACTTGGATATGGACTGGAGGGTGCACTTTAAGATGCTCTTCCATAATCTCTCTGGCATACGCTCTTGTTCACTCTCTCTGTGATGATGCTAGATAAATGGAGGCTAAGCTTGATGTTTTGGCCCGCAGGTTTGAATTCCCAGAGCAATTACCTCTGGATGAGTTTCTGCAGAAGCCAGATGTGAAAGACCCAGCCAACTACATTCTCCACGCCGTTTTGGTGCACAGCGGAGACAACCACGGGGGCCACTACGTCGTCTACCTTAATCCTAAAGGAGACGGCAAAGTGAGTGTCACCGCGCCAATAGTGAGAACCTTTAATTTCAGGGGTCCCTTTTTTTTTGGGGGGGGGGGGGGGTTATTGGGTTGGCTTTTTGGGTGGTTTGTGGTTGCATGATAAGTTTTGTGAATTTTAGTAAAGTAAAACTTAAAAGCATTGGAGGGCTCCAGACTAAATTTTGTTTTAAATAGTCTTCCAATTAGTTATTCACGCTATTGTTGCTTGTAGATAAACTACCGTTCAAAAGCTTGGGGATGTTACTTTTTTTTTCTTTCTTTTTTTTTCTTCTAAATATTAATACTTTAGCAAAGATGCATTAAATTAATCAAAAGTGATAGTAAAGACTTTTACATTGTCATACGATTTGTTGCATTTGGGTCTGTTTTGATACAGATACAGATACAGTATGATTTGAAAAATTAGGTTATGACTGTTTTATAAGCTTACATTCCAAGTATAACTGTTTCCACACAAAAAAATCAGCACAGCTGTTTTCAATATTCATAATAATATTAAATGTTTCTTAAACACCAAATCAGCATCTTAGAAGGATTTTAAGGATCATGGCAAAATTGAATTTTCAGCAGCCATTACTGCAGTCCTCAGTGTTACATCCCAGGAGTAAATTCCATTTTAAAATGCATTAATATAGAAATTAAATAAAGTCAATTGTAATATTTCATTGTATTCAGGGCTCAACGCTACTGGCCCGGTTGGGCTAGTGGTTAGTAGTTTTTACTTGCCCTGCCAAAATTTTTACTGGCACCACAATAAAAAAAATAATAAAGTAAAAGAAAATGGGCCTATAATATAAGCCTAGTTATTGTTTTTGTTGTTTTTGATACATGTAACCTGAATATATAAGGTTATGACACCAAAAGCTACTAGATTAACTAACTAAATCAAATTACAAGTAGGCCTAAATAGCACCCATAAATACAACTGAATAAACATAAATGAAATAAATGGTGCTTTTCAGGTTTTTATGTGGGCTTTAACAGGAGAAATTGTAATCTAATGTATAACTATAGATTAAACTTTATTCAAGTTAATCAGTCAAGAGCAGTTACAGATGCATAATGTTGAAAATATAAAATGTTAAATACTGTTGTTTGAAATTATTTATAAAATGAAGATGCTTTAAATGTGAAATTAAACCCGCCAGGAGGTGGCAGCAAATCCCTGTTATTGAGCAAGTCATTGAGATTCAACCGATTCATTCAAGAAGTGTTGCTCAGAGACACAAGACAATTCTGTGGACTTTGTTTGGAACTATTTTCCTTGGCGAAATATAGTGAAACAAGCAATTTGGTGTCTAAAAAGTGAGCCACTTAATATAAACTGCTTGTTTATTAAACTGTACGTTGTATAAAAATCACATTTGTAATCATGTAGGCTAATATTGGTTAACTATATTAAATTATATAAATATAAAAGACATACAGGGGCTTTTTTGCCCCTTATCCTGATTTCTGGGGGCATTTTAATAGATTAAATCACGCAGTGAAATCGTGCACTCTAAATATGCATGCGCGCTAGTCTAACCTCAATTAAACTCAATGTTTTTGTTTGTCCCTCACTTTAGAAAAACCATACTCGATGTCAGATCGTTAAATCAACAATTACGATATCCTAGATATATAATGGCCCGATTGGGCAAGTGATAGTTCCTTGGGGCAGGGCAAGGGCAGTCCTTATTGTCGAGCCCTGATATTACTGATTTCACTGTATTTATGAAATGTGGCTATGGTGATCATAAGAGTATTTTCAAAAACATGAAGAAAAATTATCCAGTTAAATAAGATTTCAAGAACTTTCTTCAGACTGTCATTTTGATTCTAAGCAATGTTTTTTGCGTTGTCTTATTGTTGATGTCAGTAAATATATCAAAATGTGTTTCTGTCAGACCCTTAGCTTCATAGGCAGCATTCTAACTTACAGCATGGTAATGCTTCAGGCTACTGAGTTCAAGGTCCGGCTTGTCCATTCCCCTTTCTTCTCTCGTTTCCTTGTCGTTATCATTCTCCTCCCTTGTCGTTTCCTCCCTCCCCCCCAGTGCCACAGTTTTCATGTTGGGAAGTCTGGAGCCCTGCATTGTATTTGTTTGTTTTTGTTTTTTAGCTGTAGTGTTTAGTCTGGTAACAAACATTGTTTTGACTTTGCCATTTTTTTTGATCTTCTTGAGTGGTTTATTAAATTTACTCTCACATGCCTTCATAATTTTTTTTTTTTCCAGATGTAATGTTTGTTTGTTGTTCTTGCAGTGGTGTAAATTTGACGATGATGTAGTTTCTCGGTGCACTAAAGAAGAGGCCATCGAGCACAATTACGGTGGTCACGATGATGACTTGTCAGTGCGTCACTGCACTAACGCTTACATGTTGGTGTACATCAGAGAGTCCAAGCTCAGTGAGTGCTATGAACATAGTTATGCCTGCTGTGTGGTTAATTTATAATATTTTAGCATGAGGTAACTTTATTCTGCCTGTGTTTGACTGGCTGGCACCTGTAGATGCTGACAGCAATTCAGCCCTTATGAAAACCACCGTGTCTTTGGTTGCTGATCTCAGGGCATGTGTTTGTCCTATATCCATCTGTGCTCATATGTGCTCTTGTCATGTCCAGGTGAGGTCCTGCAGCCGGTCACAGACATGGATATCCCCCAGCAGCTGGTGGAGAGGCTGCAAGAGGAGAAGAGGGTGGAAGCACAGAAGAGAAAAGAGAGGCAGGAGGCTCACCTTTACATGCAAGTACAGGTATGGAGCCACATTATGTCCAATCAAACCAATCATTCTTCAGAATGCAAATGTGCCTTCTAAATGGTAGACTTATTGGTGCACTTGGTGTGCCAGATAAAATGTCACTTCAGTTCATGTTGGCCTTAAGTTTAGTCCTTTTTAGAGTTGGATTTGTAAAATAATTATGCTATTTTCTATTTAACAAATGCTGCCTTTACTCTGTGTTCCTGTAGATGGTGACAGAAGACCAGTTCTGTGGACATCAGGGCAATGACATGTATGATGAGGAGAAAGTAAAATACACAGTGTTCAAAGTTCTGAAAAGCTCCACTCTGGCTGAGTTTGTCCAGAACCTTTCACAGACCATGGTGAGACTTCACTTGCTACAAGTTCCTTAGATAACATCTTTCTTTCTTCTGGATCCCACAATGTACAGAATAAATTTAGTGAAGTAATAAAAAAACAAATCAGGGCAACATTCATTCAGAATGAGTTTGCTCAAACAACTTAATTTTTATTGTCCTGAACAACACTACTTGGTTTAACCAATTTTAATTTATTCATTCACAATGCAAGATGTCAGCCAATAAATATTTGTAATACAACTATATATATATTATCATTTAGAAACAAACGTCTGTCATTTCGTTCTTATGGCCCTTTCACGCTCGCTGAGCTAATTACCAATGAACGGGGCTTTCACACCGCAAAAAACAAAACAAAACGATTGCTTTCAGCTAATCTGCGCCTGCACGACGGGTGGCACTGACTGAGCCTCCTGTTTACACCTGGCTTAAGGATGCATTTTGGTCGATCAGATTACAAGTGGACGACACTAAATACAGGAGTAAACAGGGTCTAAAATGTTTTGAGCTCGTCCACTTATAGAGGTATTTGAATATGCATTCGACCGGATTGCTTTCATAGTGTTTTCGCTCATGTGGTCGAATGCGTTCGAACAGTGCAAAAGATGCCTACTATCCACCTACTGACCTAATGCGTAAACATTATGGAAAGCGCACTAGCCAGATGGGATTTAAACTTTGTTGGCTGAAGACCTGTGTTTAGTTCGAAGATGAATATTAAGCACAATGTTCTCTCGCCTTTCCTGATTTCTAGCATGCACTCACAGCGTTCGGTGTGGTCTTGCGGCTGCCAGAGAAAAAATGAAAGCTGATGCTCTCTGTATTTTTCCATTGTCTCTGGATGTGTTCATATGTAAATTGTGCAAGCTTATTTTGTCCATTAGATCGAAAGATCTGGGGGAAAAAAAACATAGAAACCCATAGAAACCCCCCCCCAGGACAGAAGTGGTTGAAAGTGGACAAGAGACAGATTAAAATACCAGGTGTAAATGGGTATTTTTGTTCCAGTTGACCAAAACGCATCTTATTACCAGGTAGAAACAGGGCCCGAGAATTTTTTTTATTTATTTATATTTTTTCTGTGTATGCATCTCGTAGGTTTCCCCATTTGGCTTTAACCTCATCCGCTACACAACATACAACAGTATATTAAGATAAATAAAGTTTGGTACTATGCCAGAAACACAAACTATCTATAATGCCTACGAGATCTTATGAGAATTCTTTTGACCAAATGCATCATAAAATATTGTGGCTGGGTAATAGAGCTACAATTAGCATTAGGCTACACCTCACAATTTATGAGATTATTACTGTTTTTGCTCAGTCCACTTTCAAACCATCATCGAGCGCTGCTCAGATCGCATAGTTCAGTGGAGAATTAATAGAAATTATATTCTGTATAAAGAATGCGAGCATAAATCTGTTGTCAGACACCAATGATTAAAAGAACTCTGCATCCATTCTCTTCTCCCCTCCGGCATACTTTTCTTCGGTTTTCGACGGGGGAAAAATAAACACACTAGTAAAAAAAAAACAACTTTTGACTGAGTGGCCCAGTGTGAATGGCTCCATAGGGATCTATTGTTTTGATTTCAAGAGCATCATCGAGTCATACATTCACATCGCTTAATCATGCTCCTTGTGAAAGTCCCTTTGTGGTTTTATGACTTATAATGAAGTGAACTCAATCTTAACCTTTTCAAAATCATCATCCCTTCAAAGCAGTGTTATTTTAGTATCTACAGTTAAAATCAAAATTATTCAACCCCCTTAACCTGCAAGACATTTTGCTGATGAGAACAATTCATCAAAGGCATCAGTAAACTATTATACAAAGTTTATTAATACACATTTGAGTGATTCTTAGAATGTAAAGTTGATGAAAAATGAAGAGAATTAAACTGGCTCTAAACAGACGTGTACAAAATTATTGAAACCCAAGCGTCAGATTTTGTGCAGAATCTTTTATTCTTTATAACCTCCCATAAACGCTATCTGTAAGTGCTTAGAAGCTTCTGTCACCTCTCTACTGCAATCTTGGCCCATTCCTCCCTTGAAAAAGCTTCCAGATCACTGTTAGTCTTTGGTTTCCATATTACCACTGCTTTCTACAAATTCCACCAAATATTTTCAAAGAGATTTCAATCTGAAGACTGTACAGTCCACTCAGGAACATTCTATGACTGATCCCTAAACCAATCTTAAGTAGATTTGGATGTATACTTTGGGACTGCTGTCCTGCAGGAAAGTCCATTGATCATCAAGCTTCAGATGGTGTTCTTCTGTTAATAAGCTTTGCCTATTTTGCACCAGACATACCATTGATCCATGGGTCCAAAAACGTTTGTTTGGTGATATCCCTCCATTAAACACTCTTCCACAAATCCACAGGTTTATCCAAATGAATTTAAGCATATTCGAATAATCCTTTTATGTTCGTCGTGGTCAAGAGTGGCATTCGGCAAAGTTTATGAGCAGAAGAACACAATTTCCACGGTCAAACATGGAGGTGGTCCAGTCTTGTTATGGGGGTTCTTTGCTGTTGCAGGAAGTAGAAATTTTGACTGTATGAAGGACATCATGAGTTCTTTCAAGTCATTGTCAAAGATTGTAATGCCTTCGGTGCAGAGACTAAAGCTTGGTGATCAATGGACTTTCTGGCTTTTTACTATTAAGAGATTGTTCACACGTCAGCTGCGCTGCTTTGACATTGTGGAAAATAGAATCGAAACAAAATGTAATAGCATTTTTACCTGTTATTATCAGTCTAAATGAATCTAATGCGAAATATAGGAGCTTGTTAAAACTCAAACGTGAGGTTTTCCTGGGGCGGTGTGTTCTTTATTTATTACCGTTCGTTTATTTATTTTTCGTTCGTCTATTTAAATAGCGTACCCTTTACTGTGTCCGTAATTACTGTGCTGCTAATTTCTGATTTGGGAGCGCTTTGTTTGTTCTGTAGTTTATTAAAAGTTTATTAATTCTGAACGTGTTCTCGACATAAGCTAAATTAGCTAACGTATCCCTATTTGCTCCATAGACAACGTGTTACAGCAGGAATCTCTGTGTGTCTGTCTGCCTGTTTGCATTTTGATTGAGTTATTGATACCACACAGACTTAACAGAGGCGATTGACACTTTATTCCCCATGAAACACGTGTAACTGTCCGTCGCAAATGTTGTGCCGTCCACAGCGTTACTTAATAAAGAAAATAACTTTAAATGAGCAACAGAAATAACCCGCATACATGCGGTGCTCGAGTCGTTCAACCGGGAGCGCACAGCTCTTAAAGGAGCCACACCATATTTCTACTCGTTACACATGCCTTTATTAGAGAGAAGAAAATCTTTAGCCTCCTCCCGCCGAGGCTTCGAATATTCGGTGCTGATTATTACCGAGCCTCGAAGCTCAAAAAATGTTCTGACATTGCTACTGGTAATTTTACATCTTCTCTATACTGATAAATTGCCAGAACCGATTTTACTGGTATTTTAGAAAAGGTCCTAATCCCTTAACTGTAATTTACCAATAACTTACCAGAAAATACTGTGTGTGTGTGTGTGTGTGTGTGTGTGTGTGTGTGTGTGAGTGTGAATGGGGCTGTTGTCACACATTCGCGCACAGACCTCAACCCTCAATGCTGAAACCTGATTCATGGTGACAATCAAGAGAGTGTAAAAATGAGCTCTTAACATCACCACACAGCAAATAACTGACGACAGTCAGCAAACAGCAAAAAGATATCCTGCTACAGTAATCACATCATTTATTAATGCTGCAAATGCATTCTGGGAGCTTGCAAACCTAAAAATGAGCAACATTGTTAATCTTGAAATGAAACTCTGTTAGGCTAGTTGGGACAACATGTTGTTCAAGCTTGCGTTATGTAGATTCAGATTCTCATTTTGTTGGTACTCGCATTTGCTTAATGTCTGAGGTTAGTTGCATTTCTGTTTTGTCCATGAAGATCTCTCAGAATTGTCTCAATGAATTTCATTTCTTCCAGGGTTTTCCGCAGGACCAGATGAGACTGTGGCCAATGCAGGCCAGAAGCAATGGCACTAAACGGCCGGCCATGTTGGATTATGAAGCAGATTGCAACAAGTCTGTAAGTCTGTGCACTCATTTTTAAACATTCATATATTTTTAAAGGCATTCTTGTTTCATACTTTGCCCTGTATGTGAGTATAAAGCTGTTCATTTCAATGTCACAAACAGATGATTGACTTGAGCGATAACGAGAACCCATGGACAATATTTCTAGAAACTGTAGATCCAGAAATGGCTGCCAGTGGTGCAACGTTACCCAAGTTCGACAAAGACCGTGAGTTTCAATGTGTACATTTGTATTATGAATATACTCAGAACACTGTTTCAGGCTGTAGATGTTTCACATTTCATTTTATTTTAATGAAGAGCAAAAAGGCCTACAAAATGTTTTTGGTTCTGATCAACTTTTTAACCTTGTTGTTTTTGATTTTCAGATGATGTTATGTTGTTCTTGAAGATGTATGATCCAAAAACCAGAAGCTTAAATTATTGTGGACATATCTACACGCCTATATCCTGTAAAATACGTGAGTAATCAAAGCTGCATATAATAGGATTGTTCTCATGAAGTTTTTGTTGTAAAGATCTAATTAAACTGAATTTAATCCTTTGTTTAATCCATTCTAACCCTGACACAAACAGGAGACTTGCTGCCCGTTATGTGTGAAAGAGCAGGGTTTCAGCAGGGAACTAGCCTTATCCTCTATGAGGTAAGACTGTTGGTTTGAATAATTTATCCATTTGTTGTTTTGTATAGAGAATGCTTAGTAGTGTATTTTTTTTATTTTTATTTTATTTTTTTATTATGAAATATATTTAATAATCCGTAATTGGTATGGTTGATAACACACAAATGACTATCTATACTGTATTGGTAACACTTTACAATAAGGTTTCATTAGTTAACTACATTAGTTATTAGTTAACATGAACTAAGAATGAACAATACGTCTACAGCATTTATCAATCTCAGTTAATGTTAGTATCAACATTTACCAGTACATATTTTAAGAACAAATTGTATTTAACATTAATGCACTGTGAACCAACATGCTGTATTTTTATTAACCGTTAACAAAGATTAATAAATACTGCAACAAATGTATTGCTCATTGTTAGTTCATGTTAATTAATACATGAACTAATATTAATAAAATGAGACCTTATTGTAGTGTTAAGGTTTTGTTTTTTTTGTTTTTTTTAACAGTTTAAATAGCTTGTATGCTACAATCGAATTTAGGCATTAGAACATAATAGAACAGCATGAAAATATATGGTTTGAATTAGTACTGTTCAAAAGTTTGGGATCAGTAAGATATAGTTATTATAAGATATTATAATATTAATTAATATAATTAATATTATAATGAATAATAAAGGATGCATTAAATTAATCAAGTGACAAATGTTTATAATATGCTTTTGTTGATGGAAGTTGATGAACTTTCAAAGAAGCCTGAAAAAACGTATGAGTTTCCACAAAAATATTAAGCAGCACAACTTTTTTTTTTTTTTTTTTTTATAACATTTGATGATAAATATTTCTTGATCACCAAATCAGCATATTCGAATCATTTCTGAAGATTCGTGTGACACTGAAGACTGAAAGTCAGTTGTGCTGTCGCAATATATATAGATTTTAAATTGTAATATTTTACAATATTACTGCTTTTACTGTATTTTTGATCAAATAAATGCAGCCTTGGAGAGAGTACGAGCCCCTAAACTTTTGAGCTGTGGTATTTCATGCATTTTAATGGTTAGTATAAATGCATACTGCATAAAAACTAGGAATTGGCTTCAAATAGGGACATATAGTTAAAACATGATGCATTATTTTACAGGAAGTTAAACCGAATTTAACAGAGCGAATACAAGACTATGATGTCTCCCTGGACAAGGCTCTGGATGAGCTTATGGATGGAGACATAATTGTGTTCCAGAAGTAAGTATTCGTCGTCTTAATTTTTAAGTAAGTTTGCACAGGTTTGTAGGGCCTTGAAATGTATTGTTTTTTTATCGTATCACCACCAGGGATGATCCTGAAAATGAAACTAGTGAGCTGCCTACTGCAAAAGACTACTTCAGAGACTTGTACCACCGTGTGGATGTCATCTTCTGTGACAAGACCATTCACAATGACCCAGGCTTTGTTGTGACACTGTCAAACCGAATGAACTACTTTCAGGTGGTTGTTGTTATTGTTTTTTTTTAATGGATCATAAGTGCTAGTAATGCAAGCAACCTTTGAAAAATCTTCTCATCATGATTCATTTAATTTTTAGGTGGCAAAGACTGTTGCGCAGAGGTTAAATACTGACCCCATGCTCCTACAGTTCTTCAAGTCACAGGGGTATGTCTTTTCAGTTTAATGTGACCTCTTCCCCCCCCGTTGGCATCCATGAACCTGCATTTTTAATCTCCTTCCTCTCAGATACAGAGACGGTCCAGGCAACCCACTCAGGCACAACTATGAAGGCACTCTCAGAGACCTACTGCAGTTCTTTAAGCCCCGGCAGCCTAAGAAGCTCTACTACCAGCAGGTGAGAGAGAGGTCTTATCTTCCACTTGGCACTTGGCGCTAGGGAATATGAGATCTTCTAAGCCGTTACGTTCAGGGCATCTGATTTATTCATGGTTTTGCCTCACACAGCTCAAGATGAAGATCACAGACTTTGAGAACAGGAGGAGTTTCAAAGCCATATGGCTCAACAGTATGTTTCGAGAGGAGGTAAGAATGTGCTGCAATAATTCTCCATTGAATATACAATTATGCCAGCCAGCCTTACTTATTTACAAAAATTTACATTTCTGCTATGTTCTGCACGCTGATCAGTGTGAATATTTTATCTCCCTTTGCATTAGGAGATCACACTATACCCTGACAAGCATGGCTGTGTTCGGGACCTTCTGGAGGAATGTAAAAAGGCAGTGGAGCTGTCAGACAAAGGCTCAGAGAAGCTGAGGTCTGTGTATTCTCAATTCAGTGAATATTGAAAGCCCTGGATAATGGAAAGTGCAATGTCTGTATCATTTTATATCTGTTCAAAGGCAGCTCTGAGATGCTTTTAAGGGACTTTCAATGAGTGTGGTAAAGAATTGTGCATAAAACTCTTTTAAATAATTTAAAACCTGCTTTGTGTTTTGCAAATTTTTAGTGATACGTTTCTAATTTAAAAGTTTGGGGCTCGTAAGGTTGTTGTTGTTGTTGTTTGAAAGTCTCTTAAACTCAACAGGCATGCATTTATGTTATCAGATGTATTGTCAAATAGTAATTTTGTTCAATAATTACAATTTAAATAACTTTCTTTTTGAATATATTTTAAAATGCAATTTATTCCTGTGATGTCAAAGCTGAATTTTCATCATCATTACTCAATACTTCAGAAATCATTCTGATATGATGGTTTGCTACTCAAGGAACATTTCTTATCAATATTGAAAACAGTTGTGCTGCTTAATATTTTTGTGGAGACAGTGATACATTTTTTTCAGGATTCTTTGATAAATAGAAAAGTGGGAGATCCAGTGAGAGAGAGTTTGTATTTGCTGCAGAATTAATAACATCGCAGTGAGATGTAGTGGGAAGCATTTAAATTCGGCGAAGTATTCTCTGGTCTACAGGGATCAGATCAAACAGTGCTGATGTGGAAATATTGAGCCATGAATGAAGGCGGCTCTCCAATCCACACAACATTCACCATGGATTTAATGTAGCAATGTGTTTTTACAGTGTTCATTTCAGGGTTAATGCAAACGTTTGAAAGTGAAATTCAAGAACTTTTCAATGACTTTTTAAAGTTTTTAGATAAAATAAAATAATCTGCATCTCAATTCAAGTTCAGTGCTTTACTGTTAAATTTCCAGTAAATAAACCTGTAATATTATTAGTAACTGCACTTATTAATGCAAAACTATAGTAATATGCGCTACCAAATAATGTGCTCCCGCCACCATGTGTAGAACTTAGTGGCTGTGGTGCCACTGATCTCAAAAGTTAGTCTGGAGCCCTGCAATTCTGAGGAAAATCACTGATATATCAGCCAGTCGTGCTTTAATCACTCACTGACGTTGCTATACGAGTCACTCTGATCATATTTCTGACTCTCTTCACTGGCCACTGCTGATATCATTCTCTCTTTTGCTCTTATAGGCTGTTAGAAATTGTCAGCTACAAAATTATTGGGGTTCACCAGGAAGATGAATTGCTAGAATGTTTATCTCCAGCAGCCAGTCGAACATTCAGAATAGAGGTAAGGATGAGCCCTCAAATCCCATCATTCACTGATGTGCACAACAAAGGATCTATTCCCTAGTAAAGCCTCTTAAAATGATTTGGGATCTGAGAGATGCCACTTATTTGTGGATGCTGTTCCCTTGAAATAAGTTCAATGTTTTTTGTGGCAGGAAATCCCTCTCGACCAGGTTGACTTGGACAAGGAGAATGAAATGCTGATTCCAGTTGCACATTTCCACAAGGAAGTCTTCGGGACATTTGGAATTCCATTTTTGCTCAAGATTCGTCAGGTGTGTTAGCGGAGTGTTAGTTGAGTGCATGCGTAGGTGGACGGCTGTCATCTGTTCAGTTTGTATGTGTCATGCTTTTTAATCTGTGTGTTTATTGTGGCAGGGGGAACCCTTCCGAGAAGTGATGAAGAGAATTCAGAGCATGCTTGACATTCAGGAGAAAGAGTTTGAGAAGGTAAGAGCAGCTTTTGCACATTAACACATGACCCAAGGTTTGTAAAGTGCAAGTATATTTTTCTCTAAATCTAAAGAATGAGAATTTGTCAATTGTAATACTACCTTGGACATGACATGGTTTAATAATGGATAAATTGTAATTATTTATTGCCATTTTCTGACAGTTTCAACAATGGTCACTAATTAGCAGACCACAGGTCCTGATTTACACCCAAGTTAGGTTTCACCCAGACCATCATTACAAACAGATAAATCCATTTGGTTTTATTTTCTTTTAGTTCAAGTTTGCAATAGTCATGATGGGCCGGCATCAGTATATCAACGAGGAAGACTATGAGGTGAATCTGAAAGACTTTGAGCCACAGCCAGGTATGTCACACTCCTTTTTCCTCTGACATCTCAATCAATAGACCAAGGCATTTATGCTTATGCTAACCTTACTAGGGATGCACCCATATGAAAATTTTGGCCGATATGATAATTCTCTGTATTTGAAAGCCAATAACCTGTATATTGGCCGATTTAAATCTAAATCCAGATTTCTATATAATTTTTGAAAGCCTGATTACAAAAACAAAAGTTTTACCATTTAAAAGCTATGTCCCAAGTACATGCAGTAGCATAGTTTGAACCAGTGTTAAGTTTCAAAATTAATTTTACACTTATGGCCAACTTTCTTTAAAAAAAAATTTAAAAATTCTGTTGCCTAAATAAATAAAATAATGCTAAAATAATGCAAACAAGTCATTGGGCAACATCATTTGTGTGTAAAGAATCAAAATGCATTTTGCATGGATAAAATGGAATAGCCTTTGCCGGACAATAATAAAATGATTTTAATTAAACCATGTTGTTGATGAAAAGAATATGAGAAAAATAAGTCCTAGTTATTATTAATAATGCATTAATATTTTTGAAAAAGAAACCACAACAGCACTGCTGTGCTGGAACTAAAGATGATTACCAGTAAACTGAAGTGCTTTACTACTGCATTAACTTGACCAAATGTATCCTGTGATAGATAGATAGATAGATAGATAGATAGATAGATAGACAGACAGACAGACAGACAACATAAACATATTACAAATTACAGTTGCACAGAACAAAAGGCTGTGAATGCACAAGCAAACTTGACTGTAATGGTCAACTCTGTTGTGGATGGGCTAAAACACTAGCGCACAAAGAATTCAGTGTTCCTTTTTAGTCGTGTTCTCATTATTATTGTATGTAGCCTATATGACTTCACTGTATTCTCAAAGTGATTCCAATCATATTTCAAGCAATTCAAAACCATCATGGCAAACAGTGCGCATCTGAAGTGTCTTAACTGAAGAAATATCGGCCAAATTTTCTTATCGGTCCAATAATGATATCATGTATATGTCAATATATCATGCATTCCAATATATCATGCATTCCTAAACCTTATCATATTCTGTACTTTGTCAGGGAACATGTCGCACCCGAGGCCTTGGTTAGGGCTCGACCACTTCAACAAAGCTCCAAAGAGAGGTCGCTACACGTACCTGGAAAAAGCGATCAAGATTCACAACTGACAAGCCCCCACTCTAACCGACGATACTAAAGACTTTAACCAAACCTCTTGTGTGCACCACTTTTAACACCTGCTGTCTGGGTACACAGGCACCATGTATGAAGTCTTCAGCGAATGGAGTGACTGCTGATGCTCCTGTTTTTCTTTTGAGGCTGTTCGATTTGGCTTCTCTAACTATTGACTGCCTATTTGTCTGGAAGAATGAATTGGATTTTAAGAAGAAAGGGGGAACAGTATGTCCTAGACTTTTGTTTTGATTTTTATTTTGTGTTTTGTTTTTGTTTGTTTTTTCTTTTGTTTTTCTTTTTAAGTTCGTTTTTAAAAGAATTGTTACGGCAAGAAAGCTGCTGCATTGTGAGGTGGAGGCGATGGAAAGAGGAGTTATGTCATTTGCAGAAGATGAAAAGGATACCTCCATTCTTCAACAACAAAAAAAAAAACCACCGCAAATGGCTGAGGCTTTTGCTAGTTGCCCTGACATGGTTGTCTCATTTTCTGGTTCTTTAGTGCAACTAGTCAATTTTCATGTTTACACAATTCTTCTTTTTCACTTAGTTTGGTTGGAGAAATTCAGTTTGTCGTCTTTGGAAATCCTGTATAATAAAGTAAAGAGCCACAGCATCCGTTTTAAAATAAATAAAAATGAAATAAATTGTCTGTACTTCATCTTGCACGTTGGCACTTAATATCCAAGGTTTTACATTTCTCAGCACTGTTAAATGTAATCTTTGGTTGGAGTTTGATTTGCATATCCCTTTGGGTTTCTCCCTCTTTTTTTTTTTTTTTTTTTTCTTCCCCCCCCTTCCCCCCTCCTCTCCTTTAGCTCCTGTCACTGGCTGTGGGATTATTCTAATGGGGAGAGAGGTGTTGCTTGCTGACGGCTCCAGATTCGTTGTACTGTTTGTTGGCACGAGGCTGCAGACGTATAGTAGACTGGTTTGGGACATAGAGAAACCAGCATTAATGAACCAATACAAACTTTTTCTTTTTTTTTTCCTTTAAGCACAGAAGGAATGCTCCCTAGTGCATAGTTGGCTTTGTAAAAACAATTAAATTGTATATTTAAAGAATGAACATGTAAAATTAAAAACACCAATTTGTTGGGTACAGATCATTTCAGATGTTCATATTCATTGTGTGTAGTTTTATTTTGGATCCTGGCAGTTTCATTTGGGTTTTTTTTTTTTTTCTTTTTTTTCTTTCTTTTTTCTCCTTAACTAATTGCAACAATTTGTCTTGTTTAAGTGCAGTACAAAGATGACCTGCAGATCACATCTTTCTTTTTTGATTATTTTTTTTTTCTCTCCAGTCTAATTCCTCCGTGTAGCAGCAGTGTACGACAACTCTTCCTGTATATTGCCTTTTTGCTGGAAAATGTATGTTGAATAAAATTTTCTATAAAAGCTACAGCCATGGTCCGTGGAGAATTGTGACTCGAGATGGTGTTTAGATTGTAATGCTGTGCTGTGTAATATGAAGATTGCAGTGTCTATAAACACAATATGGGTTCTCATTAAGGTATTGCACAAGCATGTTTTATTATAACAGTTTAGATGCACATATGACACATTTGACATTATTGTAAAGACTCGGAGGCTTTTTACAGAAGTGAAAAATTGCTAAAGTTTCTTTGTTGCGTTAGCTTGTTTGAATGCTTGTATTGGTAAAACATTGTCATTTTGAGGCCCTTTTGTTAAACCACCTTTCAAAATAGTTCAGCAAAATTACTGATATTTACATTACGTAATGTAATTGTACTTAGGCAGATCAAATTTTTGGTTCCATGAACACCTCAAACTTGTGAACCCTTAACCCCGTGTCCCTTTATAGATATGCAATCAAAACCATGAGTATTCATTTGTAATTAAAAGACTAAACCAGATGAACCAAAGGTTCTTAGTTACAAACATTTCAAAGCATTAGTTCATACAGGCAAGTTTGTACTAAAATGACATCTGTGTTGGTCTGAAAGTGTCCTTCATATAGTGTAAGGTGCAACACAAATCCTTGAGCAGTGTTAAAATCAGGGAAGGGGCGGGGTTAGCAGCATCGCTTCTTTTCAATGTGCAGGATCTTATTGCATTTCGGGCATGTGTGATAGACGTCTTTGAAAAACTTGACGAAGAATGGAATCAGACAGCAGCATATAAAAAACCTGGAAGAGAAGAAGACATTCACAGTCACAGTTTGTTGGTGCACACATGATGTTTTTATCTGCAAATTCAAATGGACTCTCACCCGCACAGGATCAAGAGTAAGCACATCAACCAGGCGTAAACTCCCACTTTGTAGGTGACGTTGGTTAAGACCTGCTGTTGGCAATGCGTGCAGGTGGCCATTCCTGGATTGCGACCCAGCTCATATGAATCATAGCTGATGAATTTGTTTTTGCTTTCAGTTGACTGGGACTGAACTACAGGAGAAAAATGTGTTTAGTAAGTATTGACTTTATTATTTATATATTTATCCACTCTTTATTTACCATTAAACTACAGTAAGTTCTGGTCCAATAACTTGATATCTATGTTTACATCTTTGGGACTAGACAGCTTTTCCTGACAGGAACACGAGTCTTGTGAGTGATTGTTTATTTTATTTCATTTATGAATAGCACATAAACAAGGATTCAGGTTGTGATTGGGACACTTTTTTGCCATTGAGATGACTGAAAAAAGGTGTCCCAATCAACCTGAATTCACCCTATGGAAGTCACTTTCTGAATATATACATCTAAAACCCTGACATCAAAACATGGGCAGCTCTATCTGCGTACCCTTTACAACTAACAGTTTTCCACAGATCATAACAGGTAACAGACTCACCAGGTCTGGATGATCCCATTTGGATGTGAGAATCTTTAATAGTTGTGCTCTGTGGTGTGAACGGAGTGTGCACATGGTAGACCTTGATGTCGGAGCCCTTGGCACCCTCTACTGTTAATGTCAAGAGGAAAGATACAGGTAGAACATTAATATTTCCCTTCATATCTATTTCACGTTTTCATCACACGCACTGACTGGATTGCTTTTAGTGTTTCAGCATTATGATTATAATAATGATGAGTCATGACCAATGATGACTCAGCAACTTACTTGGTATGACATATGGAGGCGGGTCCCCAGTTCCGTCAGCACTCATTTTGTCTTTGGCTGAGTTTAAACTGCTGGGACAAAATAAAAGATGTGATGTTTGCTATTAGGGCTGTAATGTTTTCATATGCTAAAGTGTGATAAAATGACTTAATCTGTGCTGGCAACTAAAAGGTTCAAACCCCAAAAACAAAAAAAGGTACTCGAAAACTGTACTATAAATAAGAATACATGTTATGTTTTAGGATTGCTTGCTGTTTACTATTTTGAGTAAGTATTAATAACTTGAATTGTCTGTTACTAGTGAGTACAGACTTCAGAAAATGCTTAAAGACGCTGAAATGAGCAGACCACCTTCAAAGGGCAACGCCTTTCATCCCTGACTTTCTCAATAAAATAGCATGTCTTCTCCCTGCTCAGTTATCATCAATCTATGTGTAGCTGCCTGTCAACTTCATGTTGTGCCAAAATGCATAAAATGCAAACATATTAAGTCATGTGTTATTTATTTCCATGATGCTACGGTGTGGTAAACACCTTAGATAACAAAAAGACAGCCGTTTCTACAAGCCCAGGCACTGACTGATACAGTTGTCCACCCAAAGACAGAAGCGGAATGTTGCTCTGCTACATGTCTGACAGCGGTACTAATACTCAAATAAGCAAACCCTGATGCGTCTCATGAAAAACCTGGTTTGTATGTATGTAGTATCAACCAAGAAACATACAAGCTCCAGTCTCCAGCACCTAGGTTTTTAAAAGGGATAACTGTGACTTAAAACAGCCAGAATGTAATTTGTGTCATTTTTAATCTCTCAACTCTCAAACAGGATCTCGTCTTCAGATTTTAGTATTTTACTAATTTACCTGAACTTCTGAAACCAAATATATCAGATCTACAATGTGTATGTACAAGAACATGAAATATTCCCACTAAATATAAATTTCAAAGTGGATATAAATGATTATAAGGTTAATTGGAGTATGTTTTAGGAGTGTATTAGTAGGAGGTGATCTGGAAACCTCAAACAGTCTAAATACATCAATTATTTTACAGCTAAAGCACACAAAATCAAAAAGCACCATTCATCGCTCAGGCCAGCTTTGATCAAAGCATTCGCTTTGCTGTCTTTCTTATTGTGATGCATTAAAGCTCTGGATATTCAGCCATTACAGAACTTAACATTCAAACAAAAATAAGGCCTCACAATGTTTAATTTACATTTATTAAAACCAACCCTGTTCTCTGTCTTGTACTATTCTGCACAGTGTTCAAAGCTCTGTAATGTTGGCACTTCTAGTGCTATTGCCTCATTAAGACTAATCACTTGTTGTATTCCTCGTTTATAAGTCTCTTGGTATAAAAGCGCCTGCTAATGAATAAATGTAAATTATATTTAATTTACTTTCAGACAAATTGCTCAAAAAAATTACCTTTTTTGATTATAAAAAGATAAATCATAATAAATCATTTTAATCAACAGCCACTGAACATTTATACTTTATTACATTTTAATTCAATTCAACAAACAATTCGAGATAAAATTCTGAAAGCAATATAAACAGCAATGCCATACTGTTTAATTGATTTGTTAGAAGTTTTTACTTTAAATCTTGAACCTTTGCTTAGATCATCATAACTGCCCCACCTAAATCCAGAGGCATGCCAAACTGTACAGAGAGCTCGCTTACCTGTCCTGTTGAGGCTGTTGCTGATGGTTAGACTGAAACCAGTTTCTATGGCGTTTACAAGCTTTTCATAGTCGCTCACCTGCTCCACCCCTGTCGCCTTAGAATACATTAACATATTCTGTCATCTTTTATGAATGTTCTGATGACAGACACAGGAAGAAGCCTGTATTCTTGGACATATCCATCATTGTCTCTGAATAACCAGTTTTGCTGATCGCAGTCAATGGCGGGGTATATGAATGTAGTCATACTAAGACTGTAAATGAATGACAAATCAGCAAAGTGTACACTGTAAAAAAGAAGTGTTGGTTTAAGTAAGTTACCTAAACTTTTAAGTTCATTGAAATTAAAAATTTGAGCTAATACAATGAAGGCGATTGGTTTAATCAACAGAAACTCAAAATATTGTTCTCTGAACCACATTAATTAACTAAGTTGATTTGACAAAAGAAAAAATGTTGTAATAACAAATCATGAAAATATATATATTTTTTTTACAGTGTATTGTGTTAGCAGGTGTTTTGGTTTTCTTTTTTCACGCATCAAAACCTAAATATTTTGTTTACAATATGTTGTTGTTATTATAATGTGAAGTTGACCATATGGTAATCAAAACTAGCTGAAGTTCATATCTTACATACTGACTTCTTTACTCTAACCCTCACGCTCTGTTTACTGTCTTTGACATCCTAGAGCCCCCAAATGATCCCTAGTCAATTTCTCTCTTTTTTTTTTTTAGAAAATTACAGGCAGTTAGCAGAATTGAACTGCTCGACTAATCAGAAAATCTTAGTCTCTTATACTACAAACAGATTTTGGTAACACTTTATAAGAACACTGTAAAAATACTAATACTACTACTACTACTAATAATAAAACAAGTTGTTGGTTTAACTTGAAAAAGTAAGTTACCTGGTTGCCTTAAAGTTGTTAGTTTATTGACATTGAAAATTTGAGTTAATACAATGAAGATGATTGATCAACAGAAACTCAAAATATTATGTTTAAGTTGATTTTTCAAAAGAAAAAATGTTGTGATAAATCGTGAAAATATTTTTTTTACAGCATAATGTTTATTTCTGCATACATTTTAACATTTAAAGTTGTATACATTAACATTAGTTGTGAACAAAAATTAACAATGAACAACAGTATATTTATAAATTAACATTAACCTAGAATAATAATGTTTGTCATTGTCAGTTCATGATACCTATTAACTGATGTTAACAATTTGAACTTTATTGTAAAGTGTTGTTAACTATATTTTTAATAGTTTGATCAATGTCATTAAGATGAAATCTTTTATTATAATAAGTGATTTTGAACTTAATGAAAGTCATCAACATATTAATGTCAACCTGATATGTTAAGTATACTTAACAAAGTGTAAAAAAAAAAAAGACCTTGGGCTCTCTCAGACCACAAACAGATGTTAAGCAAAACGTTATAGTGGTCTGAAAAATGTGAAAAATCTATTCTTGAAACTAAGAAACTAGATATTGTTAGCTTCCAGCAAAGATATTTATCATTTTTCAGCTCTCAGTCTAATCTGTGGTTGTAGCATGTTACACGCCATCACATCAGCAATAAAACTTACTTACAAACAGATTTTGTGAGTGATAAACTTCCCTACAAGGGCTAAGGGAAAAGAACTAATTAAGATGGATGGGTGAAGGGTATATGAGCTGCTGGGGAGGGCTTGGCTTCATGAGCTCTCCAGGTGTGGCAGGGAGTGGAGGAGTCTGTGTTGCTGATATCATGAGAGTGGGCTCAGCTTCTCAGCTGCGTCTTTTTGCGTGACACTCCTTTTATTGCGGTTTAGCTTGTCCGGCAGCATTCCAGCTGCCGTCACCAAACACATTCCATGAAAAGGTTGCAAACTTTCTGCTGATGATTACCAACATTTATTATAGAGAGATGTTGAGTTTGTCAGGCCTGTAATATTTAGGGTCTGCCATCCTCTGGATGTGCTCTGGAAGAGTATGATCTGGTTGTCTGGTAATTTGATCAAATGTGACAATAAGGCAATTGTATTCTGTTTCAAATAAATGCTGCTCAGTGCTCAGCCATCTTTAGTATTGATTATAGATATATATATATATATATATATATATAAAAGCTCCAAATCATCATATTAGAATAATTTCTGAAGGATCATGCGACACTGAAGATTGGAGAACGATCATGTGACACTGATTGGATGCTGAAAATTCAGCTTTAGCATCACAGGAATAAATTACATTATAAATATATTTAAATATAAAACAATTCTTTTAAATTGTAATAATATGCCACAATATTACTGTTTTTACTGTAAAAGCCTTAAATCGTATTTTCCAGGGAAAATAAATGCAAGAAAAGGTCACAAGATGGGGGAAGGCATTAACATCACATGAGATGTTTTAAACAAAACACGTTCCAAAACTACTTTACTTTACATAGCATGTCATTTCCTAACATACTAGCACACTTCATTCAGTTTAACAAAGAACATTTTTAAGACTCTAAATTCTGAATGGATGAGATGTGTTCAAAACTGATGTATAAAACCCAACTGTAAACATATATTCTATATTAATACTAACCCTAACCTACAGCCTCCAGTTAAGAATGATAAACTGTCACTTATACAGCGTATACAGAGTGTATTCTGATTATTGTTCATAACTTCTTGCTGTACGTTTGTGTCTCTATTGCTGTTGCTGCATGTTTATAAAAACAATAAGCCAATGGAGATATGGCTCCAATGGCTTATTGTTTTATTTTGAGTCAGCATGTAATAAATATCCCACCAAACTGGATTTTCAAGATGCATTCAAAGCTTCATAAATATATTTTAAAAAACTAGACTGGATAAATTCAGAAAGTACAGTGATCAGTTGTCATTAAAGTCTTTTTGTCTTTAAAGGTCACTTCCTTTACGGAATAGATCCACAGGAGATCTTTGGAAGAGCTTTTACTGTAACTTTCGGGAGAGCGATCAGGCATCAAGATGCGGTCCTACAGGGTGTGGCTGCAACTAATACAATTCTAGAATGTCAACAAGAAATAAATATTAGTGTGTCCTGTTCCCATAAAGCATGACGATCAGGGCAAGAACATTCTTAAATAACATTCCAACAAGAAAAGTCCACCAGGAAGATCGGCTAAGAAAAACCATTAAAAATAGGGCCCAATTTACCACGGTAATACGAAGGGATTTTCATTATTGATTTTTCACAGGTGTTTTCCCTTCTTTCTTTTGAATTTAACATTGCATTGTGGTGTGTTTTAGGGTAAGGAAATGTCTGTAAACTGAACGGATAATATCCTGGCAGAAAATTGTACCTTTTACATTTTTTCTTACAGATTTTTTTTTTTTCTGTAAAGAATGTGGTGAGAAAGACAACATGGAGCTGGAAACTATGCAGAGTTATAAGTATTACGCCCCACGTCTAGGGGAAATCGAAAAACTCCAAACGGGCATAATAAAGAAACTGGGTCGTGGTAGTGGAATCCCAGTTACAAATCACTAATATATAATCAAACAAATCACAAAACTACTTATGGAAAATGACTTCTTCAGGGTGTCCAAAGGCCAAAATAACAAACAAAACAAATCTAGAAAGGAAAAGAGGGAGGGATTAAATAACCTAAGTAAATATTAAAAATAAAATACATTTACCTTCCCTAACTACCTAACGAAAAACAAAGCACAAACCAGGTTACCAAAAATAAATAGGCAGGACACCCCTACGCTCCATGTTCTTGAAACATAACTTTAGGAACAGATGAACATGATCAACAGCTTGTACAATCGGTACACTTTCACTTGGAAGTAACAAGTTTGATCATCGGCCGGAGGAGGGATCAGGAGCTCTCAACCCAAACGCGGCCAAACCAACAATGAGCTCCATGTTGAACGCCGGCAGCTTCTTTATGAAGACCACGCCTCTTCTGAACCGCCAATAGAGAGAGTGTACACCATCATTGGACAACCTATCCGAACACTGACACAGCAAGAGGGAAAAGAAAACAAACAACACATACCAAATACAAGAATGCAGGTCATAACAATAAGCATGCTTTAATTTTTTAAGGGTAAATAATACGTTTTTAAAGGAGAATTCCTTTAGTTTTGCATTTTAAAAACATGAAATATATTCTCTCCAGTAAGAGCAACACTTTCTGCTTTTTTGCCACCTAGCTAAATAAATAAATAGTACTATCAAACTGAACCTATATGTTTGGTTTCAGATGTGCTTTAAAGGATTAGTTCACTTTCAAATAAAAAATTCCTGATAATTTACTCACCCCCATGTCATCCAAGATGTTCATGTCTTTCTTTCTTCAGTCGAAATGAAATTAAGGTTTTTGAGGAAAACATTCCAGGATTATTCTCCTTATAATGGACTTCAATGGCCTCCAAACGGTTTTAAGGTCAAAATTATAGTTTCAGTGCAATATCAGACGAGGATTAAGGGTCTTATCTAGCGAAACGATCAGCTTTATAACAAATGATCGCCTTTCAAGTGCTTTCGCCAAAACCGTACTTTCGTATTCTTCAAAAAGCTTACGCTGTATGTCCTACACCTTCCCTATTCTACTTAGAAAAAAATGTAACTGGCTGCGTTCGTTCCGTAAGTTGAGTAGGGAAGGCGATCATTTGTTTATACAAAGCATATACATTTGAAAATGACCGATCGTTTCGCTAGATAAGACCCTTATTCCTCGTCTGATATCGTTTAAAGCCCTTTGAAGCTGCACTGAAACTATAATTTTGACCTTCAACCGTTTGGAGGCCATTGAAGTCCATTATAAGGAGAATAATCCTGGAATGTTTTCATCAAAAACCTTATTTCTTTTCGACCGAAGAAAGAAAGACATGAACATCTTGGATGACATGGGGGTGAGTAAAAATCAGGAAAATTTTATTTGAAAGTGAACTAATCCTTTAAAGCACATCTGAAACCAAACAAAGAGGTTCAGTTCCCCCTACAGTTAAGAAGTGGTACAGTTGCCTAGCAATAGACAAATTGCACAGATATGCGCTCATGGATTGTTTCAGATTTTAATTATGCATTCTTTGTGCAACCAACAGCCACAACATCCTGGGAGAATTATCCAAGCTGGATCTGGATCTGTGATTGCTTTGCCACTAAATTTGGAGCAGCAGGATCTGGGTCATCTCACATATTTACTTTGCAGATTTCTGTTTGGGGTCTGTGAAATCCATTTAGTCATGTTTTACTTTCCCTGCTGTCCACTGCACGGAAATCTTATTCAGAACATCCAGGGATACGAGGACGTACACCTACACAAACTGTGTTAGATTTAGATTTACTGTAAAGGAGGTAAAGCAACCATGACCAGATGGACCAGCAGAAGTGTTTTGTTCCTGGTCATAATCTTCCTGTTGATGCCTCTGACCTGGACACGGAGAGGAGCACCAGCTGAGACATATAAAACCTTAAACCAAAGACTGAGAAGGCTGAATCAGCAGGTTTGTTATGTTCAGTATTTAACATACTGTCTTCAAGTATCATATTACATGTATCTGTATCATCTGATTCCTCTAATCCTAGTTCATGAGATTTCAACAGATGACCTTCACTCATCTTCAGAGCATTGCTGAAAACTACAACATTTCAAACAGCATTGACTCTCGATTTCAAGTTTTGAGTCTGCAATTCGAGAGGATCTCCAGAGAGCTCCGTGCATTTAAAGAAACAACAGAGCACAGTCTGAAGTCCCTCAAAACCTGGACTAAGAGTCTACAGAAAAAGACTAAGAGGCTTGACTTGACTCTGGCCAACATGACAAGAGCTTTGAGGGAGAACAACCATCTCAACCTCAGACAAATCCAAAAGCAGAGAACACTGCTCTCTGACCTGTCCCACAAGATCCACAACCAGCAAAGTCACATCAGCTCTTTGGAGTCCTTGAGGAATCAGGTTCAACATGGGATGCAGGATCTTCGGGTCTCTCTCAAAAGGCATCAGACCCAGATAATGAAGTTGGAGAGTCAGATGCAAGGGTTGTTTAAGATCATTTCAGCTTCCAAGGCAGGAGTTTTAGATCCCCCCGGTTCTATCAGGAAGCAACAAGGTGTGGTTCTGAGGCATGTCCAGCCTAAACCGAAGCCTGAAGAACAAAAAATGAGAGATAGATTGCCAACCAAACAACCACAGACACATAAAATAAGACACAAACAACAGCAACCTTGGCAGAGTACTATACAACCAACAGTTCAGGCTGAAGAGGAACTTTTTCAGCTTCCTCTTCGACACAAAATCCCACATATTCAAGCCCCAAAGGAAGAAGCCAGAAGTAGGTATTTAGAGAACTCTAGTGGTTTTGTGTCTACAAATGAAATTGAAAATAATAATTGGAAAAAAACCAGAATGTTTTCATTCTGACAGTTTGCAATATGGGATGTTTCAGTTCCCATCTGCTTCCCCTCTCCTATAATATGTCTGCTTCCACTGAAAATGTTTACCTGTATGTATATATATATATATATATATATATAGTTGACAATTTCCTCCCATTATTACTGTCATAACAATTACAAAGACAAAGATCAGATTTCATTCTTTTTTAATTTATGCCAAAATGTAAAATGTCTAATAATATATATATTTTTTTTAGTTTGCAATGTGGGTTCGATGCTTCTGTTTCCGTCTGCTTCCACTGAAAATTATCTCACCTTCCAGACGAGATTCCAAACGGGAATACATGAACTCTCTATCTGCACTTGGCTGAAAGTAGATGCAAAGTATGTTGGAACAATTCTTTCTTACGCCACAGAGAACAATGACAATATGCTTGTTCTCTATGGCCGAAATTCTGGCGTACTGGGCTTCGTGGATTTTGTGATTGGAGATCCAGCGTATCGTGAATTATCTTTACAAAATATCCTGGATGGCCGCTGGCACCATTTATGCATCATCTGGTCTTCCATTGAAGGCAGGTTTTGGTATTATTCAGACAGTCATCTCGTATCTACTGGATCCAAGTTCCAGAAGGGCTATGAGATCCCTCCTGGGGGCTCTGTGGTCCTGGGGCAGGAACAGGATTCGGTTGGAGGGGACTTTGATGAAGCTGAAGCATTTGTGGGCAGACTGGCTGGCTTTGCGTTTTGGACTAGGACCCTGAGCCCTGGGGAGGTGTCTGGGCTGGCTACTGGCAAAGGGGTGCCACGAGGAGCAGTGCTCACCCTGGATGATGTAGACCAGATGTTTGGCTCTGTGCAGCACATTACCTGTGAGTGTCTGGAACACTGCATGTAAAGGCATGACAGAATCAGCCAGAAAAACACCTCTGTTTTTCTTATTTTTATTGATCATATTTTACACATTTGGTCTTACTAACTTTTGACTATAAACTTTGCTTTAAATAAACATACATCATATTCTTGTTGGTCACAGTCTACATTCAGTCAACAGTGTCACAAGGCAACTAGATGTCTTATTCAGCAAAAATGTAAATAAATGAATCAAGGAACTTTAATATGTCGTATTTTTTTCAGAATATAAACAATATAAAAAGAATGATGTAAATTTAGCAATAAACAAACCACAAAATGTTTTCATACTGCCAAGCACAACGAGTTACCAAAATCGTAACAAATCAGCAGTACTGTTCAATGTGAAATTATCAAATTTGTCATTTACTTTTCATGATTTACAAAACTAAATATATCACAGTTATACTATAGGGTGAATTAAGGGTGATTGGACATAAGGTCAAATTGAACAGAGGTTATTTTCTCACCTAATGAGTTATTTTTTATTCATTTATTTTCACTGAGCCTTACTGTGAGACCACATAATCAAAATTATACTGATGTGACATCATGTAGGTGGGCGTGGCAGGTAGCCTATCAACAGGCTAAGCTTTAGCTAGTTTTCTTCATAAGTCAATTGCCATAGCTACTATTGTACAAGCCTTTGATGGAAACTTGAATGTGATGCACTACTGCAACAAAATCAGTAAAAAAAGAAAAGAAAATATCATGTTTCTATTTTCAAAATCAGGTTGTTTTTATTTCGTCCCATCTATATTATGTCATTAATATCATCAAAAATATCAAATAGGACAGTTATTAGCATGTTCTTAACCGTTCACAACAGCTCCCATCTCAGTCACAAACCTACCGCACATCATTGACAGAACCCAGAATAACCGTGAACTACATTTCCCAGACTTCCTTTTAAAAAAAAAAACAGTTTTTTTTCTTGGACCTTTGTGCTTTCCGTACCCTCGTCACGGGATTGCTTATGATTGTTAGTCATGGGGAAGAAGTGTTCGCAGTAGTTGTTCAGTTAGAAGGTTTAATGTATGTATAATTGTCAAAGTGGACATGGCCAACATCGCGAAGAAAGTGTCATGGTCTGGCCGAGGCGATGATCGCGGAGAGAGAACGCCACTGCTGAACGGAACCGAGGATGGCAAATACAACAGACAGGTACCAGACAGGCCATGTATACTACAAAAAAAAGACATATATTGGACTCATATTCAATCTGGAATGTTTTGAATTCTGCATATATGAATTACCTGCTTTGCTGATTAAATACCGCATGCTTGTTAAGCATGCAAAGGTAGTCGCAGACAGCATGATATTGTTAGGACACTTTCACTAACTTCATGTCATTTCACAGTGTTGAAACGAAAACAGTATTTCTTAAACCTGTTGTTAGAGGTTAAACCCTTATGTTATTTGTAAAACCTTGTAAGATTCATAATGACACGTGGTAGTGTGTTTTGCAATTTTGGATATTTTAATTTTTAACTTCCCATTTCCTTTAACCCTCTTATTTTGCCAAGAAACTGCAAGCACCTGTGATCCTTTGACCTACACAATGAATCGGTATATTTTTGTAAGAGCCATGGCTAGAAATTCTGGGCCCCCTTACTGTATACTGCACTGGGCTCCATATGTTGTGGGGCTCCTCTTGGCATGTGTGCCCTTAGAAGAAAAAAAAAGGAAAATCTAAAATGTATAACTATAATATATACAGAGTGAGAGAGAGGATATTCTTGACAATGTCACAAAGCATTGTACCAGTAACATAAATGTGGTATTTATGTTAAAATATGGTCATATTTTTTTGTATAGTTGATGTAGATTCTAAATGTAGATGAACGTAGACTCTTGATAAGTGTAATGTGTTTGGTTCATAGTTATCTGGGGGAGGTATGTTTCATATAGGCAGGCTGAGCACTGTGGACCTTGAGGAGGAAATCACACCTGAAGAGGTAAACTCTGTCTTCCATCAATTCATTTTTATTCATTTTAAAAAAAGGAAACTTCAAAACAAATGACACCTCAATAGCCCTTATTCCAGTCCAGAAGAGTGGCTTTACTGTTTTGACACAGCTGTAGTTTCAGTTTTATTTTGTGGGTTTTTTTTCCCTCATGCTTTGCATGTTAGGGTTGAACATGAGTCTGGGATAAATTTCTCCTAAAATCAACCATTCTTGCCAAGAGACTCAAGAAAAGGCCTGATTTAATGTACTTGATTATTTGTGAGGACATGTTTCCGATGTGCTGGCACGTTTGCTCATGGCTGCAAAGAGTTGATGTAGCTAAATAAAGTGTTGTGCTATTCTGATTGCATGAGCATAGAATGACTGTATATGCCCCTGATGAATGTCGGCCGTGCAACTCTATTTCCTTTTTTTTTTCTTCTTCTTTCAATTCACACAGGACATTGTGAGAAGTCGACCGAAGGAAATCCCTCACAACGAAAAGCTGCTGTCCCTCAAATTTGAGGTAATTGAATCTAAATCTGACCCTCAGCTGCCCTCTTCTCTTTCAATTGAGTGTCTGTTAGGAATGCTTTGAAAATTGGGTAGGTTTTTTTGTAAGTGAGCTTAAAATGCAGCAAAAATGTAACATGTACACTTTAAATAAAGTGTCTTTGAAGAGCTGTTATAGAAAACATAGGTGTGACATTTTGTGTGTTTCAGAGTCTTGATTATGATAACAGCGAGAATCAGTTGTTCCTGGAGGAAGAGAGACGGATGAGTCACATGGTCAGTAGAGCCACCAGAGTTTTTCTTATAGAGGTGGAGATGGCAAACTCTGGGTCTGTGTCTTTGGAAAAAATTATAACGGTTAACTTGGATCATGTGGATCTTGTAAGCTGTTCATATAAAGGCGCTTTCTGAGTTTACAACCATAATGGTTGATAGAGACTAAAAAGAATGTGTAGTTCCTAATTTAACAGTCCCAGACTGTCCCGAAATTGATTCAGTCTTAGGAGCGTTTCACACTCTTTTTTTTATTTTTTATTGTTGGTCTATGTACACATGCTGTATCAACTCGACCCCGAACACATTGATTTTTTTTTTTCAGTCACATTATTTTCTTTATAATTAATATCACTAAATGAATGGATGGAACTAACAGCACAGCTTAGCACAATATTTGGTAATTATTCCCAAATATTGCTTAATCCATAATGAATATGCCATGCAATCATTTTGAAGTTTTGCAGAACTTGTTCACTGATAAGCTATGTCCACTTAAAAGCAGTTTATTCAGCGAACTGATAAAACAGACTCTGGTTACCTTGCTATGCAACAGGAAATTGTTATAGTCTTTGCAGATTAACATGAAATGCTAATTTATATATCTGAACCGTAGAGTTTCAGATGTCTGGAGATCAATCGATGGGTGATCTGTGGTCTTATTGGGTTCTTCACTGGTCTCATTGCATGCATGATAGACATTGCTGTGGAACGTCTTGCTGGGTACAAGTACTTTGCAGTCAAACAGAGTATCCTTTTTCAGTCATGTATTTTGCAATCATCTGATATGATCTGTTTCTCACATAAAGTGTATTTGTATATATATATATAAGAAGTTGGTGTAATCCATTTCCTTTGGGACTACATGAATAGTTTGGTCAAAACCGGATGCACTGCAATCCAGATCCAGACAGATTTGACACATTTTATTTATATGCAGTTATAATATAGCTCAGTAATATTTTTAATACAATGCTAAAGTATAGTCTGATATGTGATGTGGTGGTCCATGTATGCAGGATTAAATCCTTTTCTTTTTCTTTGAAGAAATGACTAAATTGCTAAACGAATTTGTTTTTGTTTTTGCAGCAAAAAAAAAAAAAAAAGAAAAAATGAAAAGGCTTCATTTAATTGCATGGAAACAGTTTTTTCAGTTTAATTAAGTGTTGTGCATTATGTATTTCTTACTGCTTCAGAGTTTCTTTAACCAGATGTTCAGACATTGAGAAGTTCACAGAGCTCGGAGGCCTGTCCATCTCTCTTATACTGTGGGCAGTGCTGAACTCTGCTTTCGTGATGGTTGGCGCTATCACTGTTGCTTTTATTGAGGCAAGTGTTTTCTTCGTGTCAGAATTGATATTTGTGCGACTTGTGTTTCCTTTCTGTGCTTCAGAGTCACTTCAGAGAAATAACTGCTCTTTCAATACAGTGTACGCAAGCAGAATTTGGCTGTGTTTTGGCTACAATATTAATTCTGTTTCTCAGCTTATTCGATCAGATGGGGTTACTTTTTCTTTTTTTTTTTACCCCAAATTTTTACTTTTTTTCTGAAAGAAATTAATACTCTTTTACAGCAAGGACGCATTAAATTGCTCAAAAGTGACAGTGCAGAGACAGTACAAAAGATTTTTCCAGTTAAATGCTGTTTTACTATTAATCAAAGAATCCTGGAAAAAACTTATTACAGTTTTCACACAATTATTAATAAGCAGAACAACTGTTTTCAACATTGATAATAATAAGAAATGTTATTTATCAGCATATTAGACTGATTTCTGAAGGATCATGTGACACTGAAGACTGGAGTAATGATGCTGAAAAATCAGCTTTGACATCACAGGAATAAATTACATTTTAAAATATATTAAAATAGAAAACAGCTATTTTAAATTGACATAAAATTTTACAATGTTGCTGATTTTACTGTATTTTTTGATCAAATAAATGCAGCCTTGGTGAGCATAAGCGACTTCTTTCAAAAATATTTGAACATTTCTGACCCCAAACTTTTGGATGATAAAGCACATTTGTATACCATGTAGCATTTAGTAAGTGATAAGATATTATTTTACTTTGAACATTGTTTAAAATTCAGTTTTCTTGTTTTTTTCTTAGCCCATTGCTGCAGGAAGTGGAATCCCTCAGATAAAATGCTACCTGAATGGAGTGAAGATCCCTCGTGTTGTTCGACTAAAGGTGATGTCTTGTATAGCTTAAGCTCCTCTGTAAGACAAACTGAATAAAAAAGGTATAAAAAAATCCATTTTTTTGTAAGAGATCTCTAATATTTTTCTTCTTCCACATCCACAGACTCTGGTGGTAAAGGTCTTTGGTGTGATCTGCTCAGTTGCTGGAGGTCTTGCCGTTGGAAAGGTACAAAAGAAAATCAGTCAGTTGAGTTTAATGGGACTCTACTTTGAGGTTAACGGACTCAACATCTGCTCTTCTCTCACAGGAAGGGCCCATGATTCACTCAGGAGCAGTGGTGGCCGCAGGAGTATCTCAAGGCAGAAGCACTTCACTGAAAAAAGATTTTAAGGTCAGTTTTCTGTACTATTGGGTCTGCTTGAATCTTACAGTGAACATGGAGCCTCACTGCAAGTTTCTGTTCCCACAGATGTTTGAGTATTTCCGCAGGGACACAGAGAAGAGAGACTTTGTCTCTGCAGGAGCAGCGGCTGGAGTCTCTGCTGCTTTTGGAGCCCCTGTTGGTGAGACATGCAGAAAATCATTTCAAATATCTACATTTTTTAGATACTTCCGATAGAAGCAAGTTATGCAAAGTTGTTAAAGTGCCCCTATTATGGTATTTGAAAGGTTTCTAATTCTGTTTAGGTCTCCTACAACAGGTTTACATGCATCAAAGGTCAAAAAACACTTTCATTATCTCATAATATACACTGCACATCACCACATTTTTCAATGATTCTCAAACGACTCGTCAGATGAATCGGTCTGTCTAAATCCCTCCTTTCTGAGAGCCTGCTCTGCTCTGATTGGCCAGATTGCCCAGTCTGTTGTGATTGGTCTACTGCTTACAGCTCCAGAGGCTTTCTAAAGCTTTAAAGCAATTGTACACACTGTAATGACAGTAATGGGGTTGATTTTACCATATCAATCCAAGCGCAAGTCCAATGATGAAACATTGGAAGAACTAGTTATTCAACCGGAACCTCAATCTCAAGGACGACTTGAGCAGGAAGTTTCTCAGTGATACGCTACTCTTTCATGCACAATATGAGATGTTGCGACTGTAATTCCTCAGCATTTACAAGCGTATGTCCATCCACAAAACGATATTTATAGTTCTAATTTATTGCGAACATGTCGGAACTGTATCATTAACTGTATCAATAACTGACTGATG
Organism: Elopichthys bambusa; assembly: GCA_037101425.1. NCBI lineage: Eukaryota > Metazoa > Chordata > Actinopteri > Cypriniformes > Xenocyprididae > Elopichthys > Elopichthys bambusa. The sequence continues at coordinate 18,733,867 of CM074435.1, forward strand.
ACTGATGTAACATTAAAATTTGTAAAACAAATCTTGCTCAATTTATCATTACTCTGAGTTGTAAGAATGACAGACAATCTGCATTAATTGACACAATTTTAGGTAATAGTGGGCCACAGCTGATTTACAAGTATTTCAGTAAGTAATTCAGTAATGAGTTAGCCAGTTAGCCTACACAATATAGCTAAAAAAACAAAACTACGTATTTTGAAGACTGTATAAAATACATCAATAATTAATCACACTTACAGTTTGTGATTCTGAGGAGCAAGTTGGTTCAAATTAAGCAGGTACTGTCCCATCTTTAACCACTGATTCTTCACACCCTCATACTTTGGAAGTGAAAATAAACCAAATTTACTTTCACAGCGCACAGCGTCTTGTCGACATGTTATCCACACAAACGAGCTACAGCGTTTGAGAGGGGTTCAAGTTTTCGCGGGATGTCCACGCAGATCGTAGGTGGTCATTATGCAAATGTATTAACGTGTGACGTGTGAACTTTGCGGAAGTGGGATTCGAATTACAAATCAAGTCAAGTCACCTTTATTTATATAGCGCTTTTTACAATGTAGATTGTGTCAAAGCAGCTTTACGGTGATAACTGGTACATTATTTTGGCTGCACAGCAGCTCTTAAGGAATAGTGTCAATGCAGGCAGATCAAAGCACTGTTGAATATCAAATGTCAAGTGTCCCCAACTAAGCAAGCCAAAGGCGACAGCGGCAAGGAACCCAAACTCCAACAGGTGACATCAGGTGGCAAACAGGTGTTAAAATGGAGAAAAAAAACCTTGGGAGAAACCAGGCTTAGTCGGGGGGCCAGTTCTCTGGCAAAAAGTGCTTTGTTACGACTCAGGTTGCTATCATAAGTCCGATAGGATCGCAACATTCAAAGTATTTAATTCAGTTCCATCCAGTTGAGGATCGTATTCATCACACCGGTATGGACCGTTGTTGAGGAGATGCGCCACTGGTTGTCATGTTGATGAGGCCTTCACAGTGGATGATCTAGTTGACTCAATCTCTGCTGATACTTCAGGGCTGCGTTGTGGTCGTGTCAAGGCGCAGGTCATTGGTCTCACCTGGATGCGGCCCGGATCCGGTAAACCTCGGGATAAACAGAAAGACTAATATTAGCGTAGATGCCATTCTTCTTCTGATGTAACGAGTACATCTGGTGTTATTGGAAGTGTTCCCGGTTCCGGATGACCTAATTTATGCAGCCTAATAATCCTTTAACGGACTTGAAAAAATAAATTGATAATGTGTTATGTGTATGCCAGGTTAAAGAGATGTGTTTTTAGTTTAGATTTAAACTGACAGAGTGTGTCTGCTTTCCGAACAATGCTAGGAAGATTGTTCCAGAGTTTAGGTGCCAAATAGGAGAAGGATCTACCACCTGCAGTTGATTTTGATATTCTAGGTATTATTAGCTGGCCTGAATTCTGAGATCGCAATAGACGCGAAGGACTATAATGCATTAATAGCTCGCTCAGGTACTGGGGAGCTAAACCATTTAGTGCTTTGTAGGTAATTAGCAAGATTTTAAAATCTATACGATGTTTAACAGGAAGCCAATGCAGTGTTGACAGAACTGGGCTAATATGGTCATACTTCCTAGTTCTAGTAAGAACTCTAGCTGCTGCATTTTGTACGAGCTGTAGTTTATTTATCAGGCGAGCAGAACAACCACTTAGTAGAGCGTTACAGTAATCTAGCCTTGAGGTCATGAACGCATGAACTAACTGTTCCGCATTTGTCATCGAGAGCATATGTCGTAATTTAGATATATTTTTAAGATGGAAGAATGTGGTTTTACAGATGCTAGAAACATGGTCTTCAAATGAAAGATTGGTATCAAAGAGCACACCCAGGTTCCTAACTGATGACGAAGACTTAACAGAGCAGCCATCAAGTGTTAGACAACATTCTAGGTTATTACGTGAGGAAGTTTTTGGTCCAAAAATTAGAATATCTGTTTTTTCTGAATTTAGTAGTAGAAAATTACTGGTCATCCAATTTTTTATATCAGCTATGCATTCCGTTAATCACAAATGACTCGTTTAAGCATTCAGAGTCGACTCTTTCTTTTGAGAGACAATAACTTTATGAGGCACTTTCAGCTTTACAACTTTGCAGACTGTTTACATTCACATACAGGTACATTACACACTGCATGAAAGGTAATTTTCAAAAATCCATAATAGGGGCACTTTAAAGCATATTAAAATACGTGATATACTCAAGAGTTGTAGCTGTAAGTGAAAATACATAATTTGTTCCTCTGAATAAAAGCTCTTAAACTGCCCTGGAATGAATCTAGGATCAGATTGTTCAGTCATTTTGTTTTTTGGCACAGGTGGGGTTCTGTTCAGTTTAGAGGAAGGCGCGTCTTTCTGGAACCAAATGTTGACTTGGAGAATTGTAAGTGATTTTGAAAAAGAGCTTCCTCATTAAAGATCACTGTCTATTTCACTCCGTTTCAAGGTCAACTGCTTGAACCTCTCATCCTGCTTTGTTTCTGATCTAGTTCTTTGCTTCAATGGTCTCCAGCTTCACACTGAACTTTTTCCTGAGTATTTACCACGAGAAGCCAGGAGACCTCTCCAGCCCCGGTCTCATTAACTTTGGCAGCTTTGACACTGATGTAAGTCCTGTATCTTTGTCTCTCAGTTACTCTGACAAGTTTTTCTTTTAGCTGCCAGTTTTAAGTTTTTCACAGCACTGAGATTTAAGAGGAAAATCAGTTTAAGTGGAATTGACTCTTAAAGCTTTCCAAAATATCAGAAGAAAAAAAGAAAAAAACATCTGAATTTTGTAGTGTAGCTGTATTAGTCATGACAATCCTGAACTAAATTTAATGTGTGTTTTCTTTTTTTTTTTTAGAGTCTACAATATAATTTATATGAAATTCCTCTCTTCATTATCATGGGAGCTTTAGGTGAGGGGAACATCACTTTGTCTGTGCATAAAACTCCTTAATAAATTTGTTTACAAAATTAAAATGAGTGGATGTAGCTTTTGAATGATTTTTCTGTTTTTCTTTCATTTTCCAGGAGGGATACTTGGGGCATTGTTCAATTTACTTAATAATTGGCTAACAATTTTCAGAATAAGGTAGGATGGCAAGCTATTGAATATGGAAGGTTATGGGTAATATGTATTGCATTAATTTAGGAAAAACATTTTTGAAAATCAAATTTTGTATAATCGTTGTAAAAAAAAATATAAGTCTTATTGGTGCCACAATGTATCTAGTCCTTATATTGGCCATTTTAAGTCATTTTTGCAGCAACTTGACAATAGGTTTGAGATTCTGCTAAATGGATGGTAGGTTTTGTCATTGAATTGTAAGTAATTATCATTGAGCAGAAGCAGTTGGGATGTGTATGACGACTTTTACATTACTTATCAATCATTTGTCATGTGCCCAACAATTGGTTGGGCACATGACAAATGATGGTTACGCCCTCATGTCAAATTGAGGCCAACAAGTAAAAGAAGAGACTTTCCAAACTTGTAAGGATTTTAATATAGTCTGAGAATGACTGATACTGAAAACACAAATGAACTGTTAAAAAAACATAATGTTAAGTAATATTGGATAATATTGTATTTAACAAACCTTTTATTTTTAAATTAGTCATTATTATTTTACACTGCCATTCAAACGCTTGGGTCAGTAAAATCAGTCAAATTTTTTTTTTTAAAGAAATTAAAAATTATTCAGCTGGGACGCATTTAATTAATCAGAAGTGACAGTGAAGTTACAAAAGTTTTTTTTTTTTTTTTTTTACAAATTCTTTTGAACTTTCCATCCATCTATAGCCTTTGAGATTTTAACAGGATGTGTTATGTCTCAGGTACATTCACCGGCCGTGCCTGCAGGTAATGGAGGCTATGCTAGTTGCGGCGGTGACCGCTACAGTTTCCTTTGCTATGATCTATTTCTCTAATGACTGCAAGCCATTGGGACAGGACCACACTGAGGAATATCCTCTGCAGGTCTTTATGCACTTAATGTTTTCTTAAATGATAAAATGTTTAGTTGAACTGATCCTAGATCAGAATGTAGTCTGAAATGCCAAACCGAAATGATTTGTTATACTGTTAATTTACAGCTCTTCTGTGCTGATGGTGAATATAATTCCATGGCCACTGCCTTCTTTAACACACCTGAGCGGAGTGTAAGGAGTCTGTTTCACAACCCTCCAGGTGTGTCTCTGTGTGGGTGTGGTTGGGTGTGGACGGGCTTGAGAATGTGTGTGGACATCTTATCAGACTTGAATTCAAAACACCAAGCCTGATGGTCATTGCAACATTTCTTGAATTATGTGGTTTGTCTGCATGATTTTTTTGGGAATGTGTGCGTGTTTGTATGTGTCTGCCAAGGTTTTAAGCAGATTTAGAGTTACAAGCTGGAAGCAGGCCAGCTAACAGGCAGCTAAAATCTTCCTACGCTCTGGAGAGAAGCCATTTTTGATTGCTTTCCCAGAGTGCTGCAAGTGCACAATAGTCAGTACGCAGCCACTAGACTAAACAAGCAAAATCACAACTTGCCTATTAGCAAGGTTGGTAATGTTTCAAAATGTAATGTGATTATATTGTTTGCTAACATAAAAATATGATTAATATCACAATTACTACATATAATGATATGGTTTTAATATTACTTCATTGCTAGTAGCCTTATGCTGCCCCCTAGAGCTGAAGAGCTTAAAAGTATGCTAAAGAGAACTTTTTTTTTAAATGTATTATTATTGTACAAAATTCAAGTACAAACATTTATGGCATACTTCAATAAGCATACATATGTAATAAATAATATATAAATTAATAAAATAAAAATACATAAAGTAAAAGGGGGGTGAGGGTCTTATTCTAGTAACATAAACAAGTCCAATGCAGAAAGAAGTTTCCGGTCATTTCTGTCCGTCATACATTGAAGAGATTTCGCAGATAGCTTCAAATCATCCTTCCATCTGTTGAAATGGCGTTTAATCTTTAAATATTTACATCTGTGGATAAAATGTTTGCCTAAAACAATCAGATTATTTATCAAAAATTCTAGGTTCTTATCATTTATAAATGCTAAAGCGAACAAATGCTTAGCCTACTACAGATCATGCAGGGTTATGCATGGATGTCATTTACATTTAAAGGGTTAGTTCACCCAAAAATGAAAACTGTCATTAATTACTCACCCTCAAGTCGTTCCACACCTATAAGACCTTCGTTCATCTTCAGAACACATATTAAGATCCAATGGCTCAGTGAGGCCTGCATTGCCAGCTACTAAAGACATATTTAAAAAGGTTCATGTGACTGCAGTGGTTGAACCTTAATGTTATGAAGTGATGAGAATACTTTTTGTGCACAAAAAAAACAAAATAACGACTTTATTCAACAATATCTAGTGATGGGCGATTTCAAAACACTGCTTAATGAAGCTTCGAAGCTTTACGAATCTTTTGTTTTGAATCAGTGATTTGGAGCATGTATCAAACTGTCAAAGTCACGTAAACCATTGAAATTTCGAAACACTTAAGACGTAACAAAGCCTCGTTTACTGAAATCACGTGACTTTGGCGCTCCGAACCACTGATTTGAAACAAAAGATTCGTAAAGCTTCATAAAGCCGTGTTTTGAAATTGCCCATCACTAGATTTTGTTGAATAAAGTCGTTATTTTGTTGTTGTTGTTTTGGCGCACAAAAAGTATTCTCGTCGCTTCATAACATTAAGGTTGAACCACTGTAGTCACATGAACTGTTTTAAATATGTCTTTAGTAGCTTTCTGGGCATTGAAAAAGGAAATGATCTCGCTGGCAATGCAGGCCTCACTGAGCCATGGGTTTTTATCAAAAATATCTTAATTTGTGTTCTGAAGATGAACGAAGGTCTTACGGGTGTAGAATGGGTGAGTAATTAATGACAGAATTTTCATTTTTGGGTGAACTAACCCTTTAAGGCATTTAGAAGATTCTCTCATCAAGAGTGATGTACCAACAGTGTTTTAGCTTAACAAATGAGACTGTTGTGATCAACAGATTGCAAGCATGCCATTTATAACAATATATGCTAGGACAGGTATGGTACTGTGCTAGACTAACTGGGACTAGTCACAGCATTTGCATATTGTTGCCCTATTGTTAGTTTGATTGCTTCTATTGTTTTCCTCATTTGTAAGTCACTTTAGATAAAAGCTTCTGCTAAACAATTAAATGTAAATGTAAACTTTACTGGGAATATCTCTTTCTCAGGAACTTATAACCCTGTTACTTTGGGGGTCTTCGCTCTGGCCTATTTCCTCCTAGCTGTCTGGACGTATGGTCTGACCGTGTCAGCAGGAGTGTTCATCCCCTCTCTGCTCATTGGAGCAGCCTGGGGGCGACTCTTTGGAATTCTTTTGTCTGTCATCGCTCACAACCCATCAGTAAGTACAGCTTTACCTTTTTTTTAAATTATGGCTACATTTTAATTCATCTTAAACCACACATTATATGAGAAAATTATAGCTAAAATGTGAAGAAAGATTAGCTGTATTGTGTTGTTGATATTTTCTAAACTGATAGATTTCGGCGAATCCTGGAAAATATGCTCTGATAGGTGCTGCGGCCCAGCTTGGTGAGTTATCGATGTTTTAGCTTCATGTTTTCTTTAAGGAAATGCAGCAGGAATGCAATCTTGTGGTTTATAATAGTGCTCCGAACAGCATTTCTGTGAAGTAAGTAAGTGTCGTCAATAACAGATATGGCTGTTTTGTTGTGTTGACAGGTGGCATTGTCAGAATGACCCTCAGTCTCACTGTAATCCTGGTAGAAGCCACAGGGAATGTGACCTATGGCTTTCCCATCATGCTTGTGCTCATGACTGCCAAAATTGTGGGGGATTACTTTGTAGAGGTGAGAAGCAAAATATCTAGCATGGTTGTTTTTGTCTCCTGTGAACTGGTGATTTGTCTTTCCAGTATTGTTTTCTTTTTTTTTTTAAGGGTGTCACAAAGCATTAATCATGCATGCATGTCATTTTTGTTTTGTGCTATTAGAGCATGAAGCACTTGTGTGCTTTTGTCTGACTGGTTTTTGTTGTTTATAGGGCCTGTATGACATCCATATTAAGCTGCAGAGTGTTCCTTTCCTCCACTGGGAGGCTCCTGCTACTTCTCATTGGCTGACGGCCAGGTAACCACACCCTTCATTCAGCCTTACGTGCCATATGATGCTTTTATCTTCTATGATGCACTCTATACTGACACTCAGTTCTAGGTAATTCATACAACCATGCAACATTAAGGCCAAAGTAAACTTCAGTTTTTACGCATACACGAGGGTCCGCGTACAGTACGTGGGTCGCGAATTTCATCACCAGAACACGCTCCACACAATTTTTGTAACTGGACATGCACATTGGATTTGCTTTGTTTAATAGTAGAAAATGAAACTAAAGAACAACAACAGAGGTACACATAGGTTGTTTGCACATGACATCAAAGGGTGGTGCGAAATTCAGATGGAGGGCAGGAAGTGATTTTCTAAGCACTATAAAATGCCTATGTTTTGCATTGTTTATTGTTGCTCTAATTGATCAAACCGAGAAACCACATCTACCAAAAGTAATCCTGCGTCTGTGGACAGGAACTAACTAAAAAATAAATATGTATAATGAACAGATTAATACTTTAGATAGAAACTAATAAGATAAGAAGTATACACTTTAACCAAGTGCACATACATCTGTATTTGTGAGGTTTGCGGCATTATATGTTTAATAGATATTCAAAGACCTTACATTTCAATTATTAGACAGAACTGTTAAACAAAGACCGTAAACTAATGAAGATGAAGAATGGGCGCTTCTGTGATTCTGAGCTCAGCACTGTCAAAATAAAAGTCCTGCTTCTGACTCTTATCAGTCAAACAGAAAAACTTATCAGCTGATGCGATAACAAAAAAATGTCAAATATCTCCTGAAATATCATCCTTGGTAATATATCGGTCAGCTACTAGTCTAGTACAGTGTTATAATTAACAAAAACTATTAAAATTGTTTTCATTAATTGAAATAAAGCTAAAATAAAATCAAATGTAATATCATGAAAAACTTAAAAGCTTAAACGAAAAGTTGAAATGTTGCTTTGGCAACTAACTGAAATAAAATAAGTTACTAAAATAGTCGAAGTACTAAAATAACTAAAAATAAAACAAATAAATGTATAAGTCGGAATAGAATACTTTTAAAAAATGATCAAATTGATAAAAGCACATAACAAATTGACTCGAACTTAATGTAAAAATAAAATTAATACATACTGCAATATTATATAAATAATACTCTAATAACAGTGGTGCGGTATCATATAGTGAATGTATTCTTCACAGGGAGGTCATGAGCTCTCCAGTCACCTGCTTTAACAGAGTGGAGAAGGTCGGAACAATTGTGGACGTTCTTAGCAACACATCCACCAATCACAATGGCTTCCCAGTGGTCACCCATACTACTGTGCACGATGAGGTGACATAACCATGACATTACATCCTGTTAATCCTAGTATATTCCAGTTTAAATAAAGACTAAAAGTTGCCTGTCTTCTTCCCGCAGCCAGGCAAAATCTGTGGACTTATTCTCCGATCTCAGCTTATTGTTCTTCTCAAGCATAAGGTGTGGACAATTTTGATTATGATGACTTTAGTTGGACAATTTTGATCTTTATTTTTTAGGCAATACTGTTACTATGGCAAATTCTAATAGTTCAGCCCTCTGTCTGTGTCTCAGGTGTTTGTGGAGAGGGCGTCTTCACGTCTCATCCAAAGGAAGCTACAGCTGAAGGACTTCAGAGATGCATATCCACGTTTCCCCCCTATCCAGTCCATCCACGTCTCTCAGGACGAGAGGATATGCATGATGGACCTCACTGAGTTCATGAACCCAACCCCATATACTGTGCCTCAGGTCAGTAATGTACATTGTAGCATATACAGACTGAGACTGTCTGACTTGCATGTAAAGCAGTCAAAACTATAGTGTTTGTTTTTGCATTCCATTTTGGGGCAAGTTTATCTGAAATTGATTATATAACAATCGACTAGCATCGGGAAAAAAAATAAAGACAGGAGACTGGAACCTCTCCAGTTTCCAGCTTATTCAGACATGGAATTAGGCCGTGTCCAAGCTTTAACCGGAATGCCACTGCCACACCCTATTGAAATGTCACCAGGAAGTGTATTTTAGTTGTCATGACTATGTGGTTTAATCATGTGCAGTATTGACTGTTGTTTTTCATATTTGATTTCAGGAGACTTCACTCCCCCGTGTGTTTAAATTGTTTCGGGCACTAGGACTGAGACATCTGGTGGTGGTTGATAATGAGAACAGGGTGAGTGTATCCACCTGTGTTTTACTGTGGTTCAGTTACTATTTTTAACTCGCAGCTAATCTTTAGGTTGATATTGGAAATGTAATTTTGCTTTCTTCGAGTTTTAAATTTAGATGATCTTTCTATCATCTAATGCTAACTTAAAGTTAATATTCAAAACCACCAATTATTTAGTAAAACTTTTACATGTAATCTTTATCAAATCTCAAAATAAATATTTTTTATATTTATAATGGTGGGACTCCTAAATTCACTTGTAACATTAAAATGATTATAGTTTATTTATTTAAATGTTTTAACCCTAGTAAAAAAAACCTATATCAAAATCTATTCTAATCTATATATCACTTAAGGATAAACTATAATTAATAAAATTATAATTAAACTTTATTTGGAGTATTTCTTTATTGCACAATGCACATTTCTTAATATTAAGCCTAAAATGTGTTTTAATATCACTATTAATAAGGATCATATGATCAATGTATATCAGTCTTTAAATGCAAGATATTTAAAGTGTACCTAAAGTATACTTGCAATAGTTCCACTTTAGCACAATCAAATATACTCAAGTATATCTTTAGTTGGACCTCAGCACTGCTTCTACACAATTAAAGTGCATTAATTACAAAATTAGTTTATTCCAAATTAGCAGACTTTAAGTATACAAGTTTAGTATACCAAAAGTGCAATTGCAGTGTATTTTTATGAAGCACATAAATATGTAAAAGTATTTCAGATACATTTTAGTATTTTTTTTTCTTTTCACTAGGGAATTTATTTGCATATTTTGAATGTAATTAATTTAAATTTTTTATAAGACTTTCTTTTTTCATTTAATTTATTTTAATGTATTATAGAGGAAATTGTATAGAATATCGGCTATTTATTGGTTATCTACAAAATTCAGAAATGCTATGGGTCTTATAATTCCCTCTGCTTTGGATGTGAAGGTTGTGGGGCTGGTAACCAGGAAGGATCTTGCACGCTACCACATGGGTAAAGATGGCCTGGAGGAGCTTCACCTGGCTCAGACGTGATTGGTCGTCAAGTTCATCCTGGACCCTGCCTTCAGAGCACCAGCTTTGGACCGTAATAACTCAGGGGCTGGTCAGAATCTCTCTCCTGTCAAAGATGCAAAACACAAACCTGCAACATGCACAATATGTCCGACATTCAGTATTTTAAGGGCTTGATTATTTGAAGAATACATTTGTGCTCCTTTATCATGAAGTAAGTTATGCGTTGATTTTGTGCCTGTAGAAATACAGCGAATGAGCACATTATGTTAGTATGTAATGTTAGTTTTGCACTATGTGACTATTTATTACATTTATAATATTTTAGACTAGATGAGCTTTTCGGGAGCCCTAACTTTCCAAAAGCATCATTTTGTGTCCCCTTACATGTTTATCATGGGCATGGCTAGTTACCATTTGAGACATGTACATCAATTTTTATTGTCATGCCAATGATAATGTATATCAACATGACAATTTATGCATTTTTTCTTTTTCAACAAGGATTTCTTTTTGCAGTCACAACAATTCCTACACAATATAAATTGTGAATACTTACTTGCTAATGCTTAAAGATGGTTCTAGTCAAATGTTAGCTCAAAGTAAGATATTCAGATATTCATTATGAATGTGCAGGACATTTCAAGCTTCAAGTTTCCTGATATGGAGTAAAATCTTAAGATTTCTCCCCATTTGTAGCATTAAGAAACCTATTGGTGGTACCTTTATGTGCACTTAATACAGACTACGTCGTATATTGTTACAGTTACTATGGGTCATTACATTTTTGTTTACTTAAAGTTGTTGAGGGTTTTTAAATGTTTCTGTCTTGATTTATCAATTTAATAGTATAAAATATTTTAGGGTAGATCTGGCCCTAAAATTAAATACATAAATCCTATTTTTCACGTAGCAAGATTTGGTACGAGTTTAATACTAGCTAGTGATTTTATGTAGTACATTTCCTGATGGGAGTTTGCCTACAGAATGTGAATTTTCTGCCTTGAGCTGCATTTGTTTTCTGTGAAAATCTATACTTTAAAATGAACATATAAATCACAGTATTGAGCAGTGAAAGATTATGCTAAAATAATTGCCAAGCACTGATCGCAAGAAACTGTCTTTAACTGAACATCAGATGAAACATATAAACATGACATCTTGTTGTCTTTGTGCTAAAAAAATTTGACTTGTAGGCTGTACGCTTCAGTGTTTAAAGCCATTTTTTGTTTTGTTTTTATTGATCAATGATCTTTTGCTCTGCTGATCTCTACTTTTATATGGGTGTTGATTTGAAGTTAAAAAAAAAAAAATGTTTATTTTATAACCATTTGAACAACTTTGTGAACTAATAAAGCTATGAATCAAATGAATTCCTCATGCCTCTTCAGTAATGTTCTCAGATGATCATGGATGATTTGGATTTTTAAAAAAATCTGTTCTTAATTTTGTCAGCTTTTATGAATACACTAGCATATAGATGGCTTTAAAGCTAATTAACATGGATTAAAAAACTATTTTGTATGTGCAACTGATGTTCTATTTCAGGAAACTCAGCCCATTACTAAGGCAACAACACTTCATGACTTAGCAGTATGTTATTTTTCAGCTTTTACTTGGCATAATCATCCCTGATACTACACCGACACGTTGTGAGGTGTCTAAAAAATGGTGTAAGGTGTGCAAAATGGAATTCTATAAGTAATGCTGCAAGGATCTCATTTAAGTATGAATCCCAGGCAGTGTTGATCCGCCCTGTTTATTATAATCACTGCTGTCATGTGCAGCTAAATCCACACCGAGCCTAGTGCTTCTCAGGAGAAAGGGCTAATGTAATTACATCATATCTGGATTATAATTAAATAATTTACATAATTTATACTTGTGCAAGTTTATCTGAATGTTGCTGAATCATGAGTGAGTGAGGTCATCTGGGTAGTGTGTTTAACAGCAGTAAATTTTAACCATCCATAGACATTCATTTTAATTTGATCATGCTCCATTAAAAACAAACATAATTCAGCACAGAGCATTAAATGTGTCCATATGCAGTGCGGGTGCCTGAGGGTTAAGTTCAGTGTGTCCTAATCCATTTAGAGCGAGTCTAAATCGCCTTTCCTTAATCCTCTCAAATCAATAGGTGCCAAAATACATCTGTCTGGCATCAACTGCTAGAGCATTCGGTCAACATACATTTTTTACTCCCCCCTATTTATCTTAAATTAGGGTAACCTTTATTAGCTTATTTTTATTCACTGACTTTAACGTGGGTATAGACTATATATAATAATTTCTGTCACTAATTTTCTCAATCGAATGATTCTTGTCTAAGCAACCCAAATACCCAGGTAACAAAAACATATTCTAATAAAGCAAAAAGTCCCAAGAAGCCGTGGTTTACAGTGAATTTATAACAGCTAAGGGGCGTTGTTACCCCCCTTAGCTTATTGCTTTTATAAAACAGTCACCACACAATACAAATATTAAAGCCAAAAAATATGTATCAATGCACCTTTCATGAAGTAAAATCATTAAAAGGCTTCCTTCCGCTGGAGAAAATAGTCCCTGACCGTGAACAGCAACAGAAGTTACATTTATTACGCACCATTAGATGGCGGCAAAGATTGTCTTTATGAGCGAGACACTCAGTTGCAAAGACTTCTATATTGAAACTTGTTGTGAACATGGAATAAGATGCAAATGACAAATGCTTTGATTAGAGGCATTCAGTGTCAGCAGGGCACGGGAAAACCCATTAAATGTTAAAAGGACAAGATCGCAGCAGACATTCAAACTGATTTTTTATTATGAACATAGGACTGACCTGAAGGAAAATGCTAAATTTGAATGTAGGTAATACACTCAGTCACTCCATATCTCTCTCACAATACTCTTCTACACAATGCAGTAAGCTTCAGTGAACAAAATCAAGTGAGAACAAACATATGTTTAAGTTGCTAAGAGTGGTTGCTAAGACAGACGCAGCAACATACACACTCAGTGGCGCAGCGATACTTATGTAATGCGGTCAGCTGTATGTTTTCGGGAATTTTACAACGCGGCTCAACCAATCAGAATCAAGAGCTGGAACTATCCGTTTTATAAGAATGTTTTGCTAACTTTTTTATGAAAACTTTATTTCTGAATGTTCCATTATTGCAATGGTACATTTCGAAACAAGCAGTAACATTTAAAAATGCTAAATAAAAGTCCAACTAAGACGTTTCAGGAAAAAAAGAAAAGAAAAGAAAAAAACTTTCCATGGATGATGTATAGCCTAAATAAAAATTGTGTGCTAACATTTTGAGAGCATTATTAAACACCTGAAAAAACATTATAACATTACTGGAATATTTTTCCCCCTAACTTTGTAAATGTTTTTAAACAACTCACTGACGATTTGTATTGATAGATTTGTGGTAGGCGTATGTAAATCTACAAGAAAGTGTTACATTATTATTAAACTATATATAGGCCTAGGCTACTTTTGATAAACAAATGGTCATAGTGCTTTGGTTACCAGAGGTGGAAACTCGAGTCTGCGACTTGGACTCGAGTCGCACTTAAGTCGCAAAAATAAACGACTTGCCACTTGGACTCGTGAACTACGAACCCGAGACTTGACTCGAGACTTCACTTGTATTTTTCACAAGTCTCTGTCTTCAAGTCTAAGTCTTTTGGCGTGACGTTTACGTTCTCTTACTACCCCACACCATGGCACGAAACAACACATTTTACTATCTATTGATTCCCAAATATGTGCTGCAGCAGCGAATATCACAAATCATCTCTAAACACACCAAGCCATCGAGCGCGTGACGCATCACCCATTAGAAAACTTAAATTAGCAACAAATAATAACAATATAGCCAAACCTTACCTTGCGATAAACTGTGTCATTTAATTAGAAAAGCAATCAATTAATCCGAAGGGAAGCTGCAGTGTTGCACAGATTTACCATGTTAAATTTTATTTGGATTGAACGAGCACTTCCATGAGCATTTTATGACCCTTTCCGTCCGACTTCGGTTTCCACAGATCGGTTTGTTAAGTCGCAGTGCGTTATTATATCGCTTTATCACAAACGAGACACACAGATGTTGTTGTTCGTTGTTTTGTTTACTGTAATGCTTGTCTATACATAGGTTTTATTACCGCCGGCGCTCACTGGAAGACTACATTTTCCAGCATTGCTTGAGATCTGCAGCAAACTACGGCAACTCATATAGCTCAAAATACACAGCACTTTTTTCTTTTCGGTGGTTCTAAATGGTATTAATGGTATTATTTTGTATAGTATATAAATTATATATGAATATAAATGATTTAAGTAGTATTTTGTGTGCGTTATTAGACAATTTTAAAGTAAAAGTAATCTGTTTTGATATTTAAATACACTGTTAATTAAAATAACAACTAGCTGAAAAAGATATATTGATAAAAACAGAAAAAAAAAACTTGGACTTGACTGCAGGGACTTGTGAACTCTAATGGTTACCTCATACATTTATCGCAAATTATCTAGCATTCCTGGTTAGCCTACTAAAACATTTGAAAACGCAGTTAAACATAAACATAGCCTATGCCTATATGGTGTAAAAAAAAAAAAAACCCAAAAAAACACTTTTATGATTCTAACCTTTTGTGTTGATTTCCTTTTATTAAAATTGACAACGACCTCGTCGGTCTTTGAGTTGTAATCCATATCAGATGTAATTAAGTACTGATTATGTTTTACATTGTTAATCCTTATGAAGAAGTAATTTAGAAAAGTGAGAAAAGAGTTGAATTTGAAGAAAGCAATTTGATGGCAGAGGAGTTCTTGTGAACTGCTATTCATTAACAAGGTCAATAGGAGTCATAAGATTTTTTGCAGCAATGAATTTCCATGCTGAATTTCCACATTTCTTGTTCATGTTTCATTCAAATAGTCTACACCAAATCTTTATTCTAACATATTTAACAATACAGATAAAGTTTTTATTTATTTATTTATTTTTATTAAGCCAAACATGAGAAATAAATTTGCTACATTAGAAGTCTAAGGCATCAACACCATACGACAGATGAAGCGATCTGAACAGCTAATAAGGCCTCTCCTCTCGGAGTGCATCTACTAAAAAAAAAAGAAAAGAACAAAAAAAGGGGGCAAAGAACTAGCATAAATAAAAACATTTCATATATAACTTGGCAGGTGGTGCCACAGAGTGTACCACTGTATGGAATTTGGGTTATCTGCTGTAGAAAATAAACTTTGATTGAAATCAAATTCCACATTATTTCTTCTACCAAAAGGCCTGTCACCTTTATATCATCCTATAAAACGTCATAAATCTAATTCCTCCTGCATCTGAATAGCCACTATATTAAATGTATTGTGCATTCATAGGCTGGTGGGTTGGTGTCTGTACAACTCAGCTGTTTGCAACAGAGTATAATAAAGACAATGGTGCAAGTGTCCGTTTGCAGCATCCCTCATTTGGGATCTGGAGGTGGAGTCTAGTCAACCAAACAAGTCCAGGTGACACATCTTCCTGTAGTCCGTCTCAAATAATACCATACTGGGCAAGCTCGTGCAACTCCAGATGGCTAAACGCTTCCCATGGACACACCACAGTGATGTCTGTGCATGAAAGAAGTTGGCAGATGAAGCGCAGTGATGAGCCAGACAGTGAAAAAAAAAATTCAGTTTTGCAAGAGTAATGGGTTTAGCATAACGCAACACAGTAATTTGAACACTACAAAAGCTACGTTCCAAGGGCTGTACTCACCAGTGTCAAGACCCTCCATTCCTGGGATCTCATCTCCAAATCTAATGAAAAGAGAGAAGAAACTGATCACAAAATGAAGTGTATTTCCTAATAGATCAAGTAGATTTAAATGTTGTCTACTCACCCTTTGACTCCCTTCTTGGGAGGTTTGCTTTTGAATTGTCTTGTCATTCTCTGTTTGAATTTAGGGGGTCCTCTTCTGGGAGTTGTTGGTCCTACTCTTTTTGGGCTTATGGGTGAGTCACTGAGACTGTCGCAGCTATTTCCCAAGCTCATCTCGTACACCGTCTGTTTCTCCAAAAAAAACAGGCTCTTATGTGGGCTCTAGTATTTGTAGATATCTTCTCGGTCAGTGTCAATCTCTCTCCTTGTGGTCGAGGAAAATCAGCTTAAATACACTCAGACTGGTCCGTGTTTGCGTCAGTGGGTCAACAAAGCCTGACAGATTGCCGCAGTCACACAGCAGCAATCCATTCCAGGTTAACTCGGGCAAATGGCTGGGATTACTACTTGGATTGTGAAAACCCAAAGTGGCCTTCATTGAGAAATCTTTCTGAATGGTCAAATCACATACTTCAGTACACCTGGAGAGTCTATCATGGGTTATGGTGAACGTGTGTTTCAATTATTGCATATGTAGAGGAACTGAATGACAACAAGATCTTATGCATACTTAAGGAATTCAAACATGTTAACAACTTTGATAATGACATTACCTTAAATGGCTATATAAGCTATATAATCAAGAAAGATGTGTTTCAAAGAATTTTCTAAATTTTTGCAAAGTGAGTTGGCATATACAGTAATTTTAATCAACAATTCTACATTTCTCTTATGTTAAAGAACTTTCAGATATCTGCAAACACCATCATTCGCTGTCGTTCCTCAGGAAATAATGAAGAAAGTTGAGAATAAACAAACAATGACTTTTATTATGTTAAAAGTAGCATAAATAGAACAATAACACTGAAATCTTAAAAAATCTTTTTTTAACTTCATCTCAGGAAGTTTAACTTACTGTTGAATTATTTTAAAATATTTTATCTATCTATCCATCCATCCATATAAAATACAAAAATAATTAATTTTGAAATGGTTATTGTGGCCCTATTTAACACACAAGTTATCAACATGAAAGTGAGAAAGACAACAGTATTATCTACACTTAATATGGAACAGGGTTGCTGACGTTCAGTGTGGCGTAAGCTATGTTAAAAGACTAATTTACTTAAAGTTAAGTCCCTGACATTGTGAGTGATGTTGAGCACCATTAAGAAGATCATGTCAAGCAAAGACATACAGTGGGTACGGAAAGTATTCAGACCCCCTTAAATTTTTCACTCTTTGTTAAATTGCAGCCATTTGCTAAAATCATTTAAGTTCGTTTTTTTTTCCTCATTAATGTACACATAGCACCCCATATTGACAGAAAAACACAGAACTGTTGACATTTTTGCAGATTTATTAAAAAAGAAAAACTAAAATATCACATGGTCCTAAGTATTCAGACCCTTTGCTGTGACACTCATACATTTAACTCAAGTGCTGTCCAATTCTTCTGATCATCCTTGAGATGGTTCTATACCTTCATTTGAGTCTAGCTGTGTTTGATTATACTGATTGGACTTGATTAGGAAAGCCACACACCTGTCTATAGAAGACCTTACAGCTCACAGTGCATGTCAGAGCAAATGAGAATCATGAGGTCAAAGGAACTGCCTGAAGAGCTCAGAGACAGAATTGTGGCAAAGTACAGATCTGGCCATGGTTACAAAAAAATTTCTGCTGCACTTAAGGTTCCTAAGAGCACAGTGGCCTCCATAATCCTTAAATGGAAGACGTTTGTGATGACCGGAACCCTTCCTAGAGCTGGCCGTCCGGCCAAACTGAGCTATCGGGGGAGAAGAGCCTTGGTGAGAGAGGTAAAGAAGAACCCAAAGATCACTGTGGCTGAGCTCCAGAGATGTAGTCGGGAGATGGGAGAAAGTTGTAGAAAGTCAACCATCACTGCAGCCCTCCACCAGTCGGGGCTTTATGGCAGAGTGGCCGACAGAAGCCTCTCCTCAGTGCAAGACACATGAAAGCCCACATGGAGTTTGCTAAAAAACCCCTGAAGGACTCCAAGATGGTGAGAAATAAGATTCTCTGGTCTGATGAGACCAAGATAGAACTTTTTGGCCTTATTTCTAAGTGGTATGTGTGGAGAAAACCAGGCACTGCTCATCACCTGTCCAATACAGTCCCAACAGTGAAGCATGGTGGTGGCAGCATCATGCTGTGGGGGTGTTTTTCAGCTGCAGGGACAGGACGACTGGTTGCAATTGAGGAAAAGATGAATGCGGCCAAGTACAGGGATATCCTGGACGAAAACCTTCTCCAGAGTGCTCAGGACCTCAGACTGGGCCGAAGGTTTACCTTCCAACAAGACAATGACCCTAAGCATGACCCTAAGCACACAGCTAAAATAACGAAGGAGTGGCTTCACAACAACTCTGTGAATGTTCTTGAATGGCCCAGCCAGAGCCCTGACTTAAACCCAATTGAGCATCTCTGGAGAGACCTAAAAATGGCTGTCCACCAACGTTTACCATCCAACCTGACAGAACTGGAGAGGATCTGCAAGGAGGAATGGCAGAGGATCCCCAAATCCAGGTGTGAAAAACTTGTTGCATCTTTCCCAAAAAGACTCATGGCTGTATTAGATCAAAAGGGTGCTTCTACTAAATACTGAGCAAAGGGTCTGAATACTTAGGACCATGTGATATTTCAGTTTTTCTTTTTTAATAAATCTGCAAAAATGTCAACAATTCTGTGTTTTTCTGTCAATATGGGGTGCTGTGCGTACATTAATGAGGAAAAAAAATGAACTTAAATGATTTTAGCAAATGGCTGCAATATAACAAAGAGTGAAGCATTTAAGGGGGTCTGAATACTTTCCGTACCCACTGTATGTCAAATGTAGAACTGGGATATGAGAGTCATGTGGCTGAGAGCTTTAATACAACTGAGAAAGAACACCTGCTTTTTTAAGAGAAGTGGTATTCAGGCCAACAGGTAAAATATCATCTCATGCAGCCTTTTCAGATTACACATGAACTGATACAACAATAAAAAGACTTTTAAGGACAGTTTAAAGAAAAAGAGACCTCAAAGTCCTCCATTTCCACTTCACAGTGTGATCTGAGTCTGTTTGAAAGTTAACTTTACTCTGAATTACCCACCATTCCCTGCAGGCGTGGATTATCTGTAATATCATGGAGCTGCTAAAGTGTATTTCGGAGATCTGTAGAGAGCCTTCTGTGGCAATGGCATAAAACTGAGAAGGCATAACTTACCTTGGTCTCAAATCAGTACCGTATTTCTGTTCTTTTTATTTTACTGTTAAATTTGATTTAAGTGAGTAAGGATCATTAGTAGTAGCAGCAGTCAGTAGCCATACATACACTTTTATAAATACACATAAACAATCTTTAAAAAAGATAAAATAATACAAACACGTATTAAACACCAATCCAGCTAGGAAAATGTAATTCAACCTTTAAACAGAAGGGGGTGGTAAGAATCTTAATAAAAAGCTGATGCAGTGAACTTGTTTGATAAAGCACAGGGGCCTCAAAAATCTCACAAGGGGCCTAAAGTTTACTTATATTTTAACTTGAACTTAATTTAAATGCTAAAAACGTTT
Source organism: Elopichthys bambusa (assembly GCA_037101425.1). Taxonomy (NCBI): domain Eukaryota; kingdom Metazoa; phylum Chordata; class Actinopteri; order Cypriniformes; family Xenocyprididae; genus Elopichthys; species Elopichthys bambusa. Next base: position 18,753,719 of record CM074435.1, read on the forward strand.
TTGGTGTTGTTGTTTTTTTTAAATCAAGACCTATAACATGTAAACTGACATCATATACACAGCTGAGATCTCACTCAAGACGGTTTTGACCACTGTAACATATAGCTGGTTTGTGCAGAAAAGCTTTGAATATTGTATTGGTCAATGAGGGGACATGTAATCCAAAAGATTGAGGACCACTTGTATGGCATATTCTTTTCTAGAGAACAAAAACAGGTTTGGCTATAAAATCTGTGGCCTGAGGCAACTTCTTCAGCATTCCTTCTCCCTTCATCCCTCTTCTACTGTAATGCAACTCCAGCATAACCAGGATCTGTCTATCGATTTATGCAAATACAACATAAAAGCATAGCATAAAAATCATAAAACACAAATGTTGAATGCTACTACAAAGTATATGGCCAAATCGTGAATAAAACAAAGTATAATGCAATAACTAAAAGATTTTGTACAGATATGCAACTGCTACACATCTAACAAATTAAAAGGAGCAACATGTAGCCTACATGTTAATCATAAGTTATAATAATCGCAAAATTTATAACTTTATACATTTAACATTCAGCTTTTGTTCATATATTAGGCATATATTAAGATATTTATTCATTTAATATTAAATTCAATTGTATTCAATGCAAATTACCTTTAAATTGTATAAAAGTCACATTTAACGTTTCCTGACGTTTTGAATTTCAAGCATGTACTCACTACAGGAGAAAGAGCGCAGCTACTTGCAGCAGCATTGTTTTACAGAAACGCAGAAAATCCTGTCGAGGAATTTACAGACATGTTGAGACAAAGATGTCATATATAGGCTATTTTAGCAGAGGAGTTGAGCACAAGGCATGTTTAGGAGCTCATATTGTGGTGACCCAGATACCTGCTAATACGCTGCTGCACACTGTAGATTGACATTTACACTGCTCTGTCATTTTACCGAGTTCCTATGCAGCATGTCATTAATATCTTGATACGGCCAATACAGCATAGTTGTACATCGGAATTTTAAAAAAAAGTTTGAAAAATCTGTTTGATTACACAGTATCAGATTTACTATGCTAACGCTGCAGTTGTTTGCTTTGCAGCACGTGCAACAGAGATTGCTGTAACGCACACTCATGCGTGTCCTGTGAAACTATTTTGACATTTTACATAATTTTGCCATTTTTAGAAATGTGATATTCTTTTGCAAGTAGCTACAAACATAAATAGCGAAGTTTACAAGATTGTAAAACAATTTTAAGTACACTTGGCTGGTGTTTCTTTTAACAGCTGTGTTAGTGTGAGGCGTTGAGTTGTGATTGGTAAACTCTATTTCCTGGTATACACATGATCTGAACACTCTTGAACATCCGCATCTGCAGTTCTGCAAGACGAGACAAGGCGGTAAGACACTTACTTTTTTACTTCCTTATCTAACTTTGTTTTCAATGTTAGAAACGATTGCTTCGCTGTAGACATGATGCAAAGATGTACAGAATGCAAACAAGATACATGATATTTTTAACGTTGGGAAAAGTTTTTTTCTTTTTTTTTTTAAATTATTTTTATAATTTTTTTTTTTATTATTTAAGGCTTATTTAGGTGATCTTTGTTATTTTGATTTTTGAATGACATTCTGAAATGGGAACACTGGCTTGAACTGTAGGAGGTTACATGCAGATTTAAACTTGGTTACTTCTCAAGATTTCAATTCACACAGTAAAATGTATGATTTAATTTGACAGGAATAAGCTATGTGCTACAGAATGATATTAATATCTGGCTTTGATGATAATTTGGGGCAATAATAATCTCACTTATGCCACAAAGACAGTATTAGCCCGATCCTCTAACTTTTGATGTACTTTTTTGGCAAAGTCGTATGCAACCACATCCTCTTTTAACGAAAGAGCAAACTGAGATCCTGTTCCGACTGGCTCCTGCATGTGTCAAACATCTTACTGGCATCCTTTATCACTTTATAAGTATGAATATTGAGCAGAATGAACAAAAGACTTTTACATGTTACATAAGAAATAATGGTCTAACATTGTCACAAGAAATGTTCAGATGTATCACCTTAAAGGGGTTTATTTTGTACAATATCCTACTACTTGTTATGCTGCATGGACAGGAAATGTTAATTTTAGTCTAAATTATTTTATTAGCTTACTTGTTTTCACTTTTCAAAAATATTTGAGCTCTGAATGTTACAGTTGAACAAACAGAATTAAGTATTCCAGAAAGCTGTGTATTGGAAAAGTTGCCACATCACCAGGACATATCAATATTTCACCTATTTTATTTCATTTAAATTGTCGTAAATATCTCTTGTTGCTATTTGAGTATTAGACCATGGGTAATTTGACTTGTGCATGGATGAGAAAGTTGATTTAAAGTGCTGGTGAATCACTATTATTCTCTGTCGTCTTTCAATCCTTTTTCCTGTGATTCAGTAGCACTTCTAACTGTCTCACAATGCCCTTGGTCTGAAAAAAAAAAAAAAAAAATCTTTTATACACTCACATAACAGGCGCTAAATATGATAGTGATGTTGAGTGTCTTTATAGCCAAACTGATATGGTTTAATCAGCACGAGAAGGTGTATTGCTATTTTATTGCAGCCTCTGGAGAATTCAGATATGATCTGCTTTTTTTCTGAAAGCTCATTTTGCATTGACATGGTTTAAGGGGCTGTAAAATGATTGGAAAATTCTTGTGATGCCTTCTAGCCTCATATTGATGAGCGCAGTAGATGACATACGTCAAGGTGCATCACTGAGCTGATAAATAGCCCATAAAAGCTAGCATGGAAATGATTTTCGAAGAGATGAAAACTTTCGAGGTTTTCTTTTAGTTCCTTGCACAGCTAACTCTGTTTTTCTCTGCACAAATAAACAAGTGCAGTCACTGGAGAAGCAGCCAAAAATATCACAATGCCTGACAGATCCCTAAAAAGGAAGCTGTGTATATTAACTGGCAGACCTCGATAAACAAGATCTTTGTGTATTGATCAAGACAGCCCTTACACTTCCTTCTTGGGTGTTTGTTGTTCAGGCCTAGGCTTATGCTGAACTTCCTGAAGTAGTGGAGCAAAGCTGAATCACAAGTGTACTGCGATTTTGAACAAGCCTCAAGAGGAACCATTCAGAACTAAATTTTAAGGTTGTTTAAATTTATTTTACTTTGTTGAAACCCAATTTGAGAGCACATTCAGACAATAGATGACAAGCTTCATATTGCTAAAAGAATGCCACTGATCTAGACCAACTGTGGTTGGATTTAGAAGACTGCTCTTGTTACTTCCTGTTTGTGCAACAGTTTCCAGTCATGCAGATCATAAGTAGAGATATTACTTTGTCAAAAGTGTGAGCATGCATCACTTGATTATTAGTCTTTTATGATTTTTTGTTTTTGATTTCTCCTTGCAAGTTTCATTGGAAAACACAGGCTGCCAGATAGCAGCAGTCTTGTGCTCTCAGCTTAGTGTATCTTGATAGATCTATTATGTAATCTGTCAAATGCCATTTCAGAGCTGCTCGATTTGAACAACTTTCAGTCAGTCTTAAACTCGAATCCCAGATTGTGCTAGCTGATCACAATGTGAAGCCCACAAAGTCAGATAGAATAACCAGAAGTGAGGTCTCTTTAATATCTCAGTTTTTCATTCAAAGGAATCAATTTAAATGGAGAACAAAAAGATACTTAAAATCGGCATGAGTTGGAAGTTGCGATAATCTTTTCTTCCCTTTTGTGACACATGAGTGAAACGGCTTCCTAAACTAGAAGAAATGTACGCGGGACTTGATTTTGTCTATTGGGAATTGATTGGATGGTTGTGGTTTGCTATTGCTGTGATGTCATGTCAGTGACAGGTTGTTCCACCCTGGCATCAGTAAACACGTCATCAGAAAAGAGATGTCACTGCAAGAGGTAGAAGCTATTTTGATTAAATTCATTAAATTAAATTATGAGTTTTACCAGAGGGGCACTTTCCATCCTACAGTAGCTCTCTCTCTGGGTGTGTCTCAATCAGCTCCCCATCTGATGAATCAGTATATCGTGTACACAAATTTAGGCACTGGTAAGGACAGTAAAGGATGTTGGTTAACTACACATTGGGACACTTATGACTCTATTTCCGGCGACGTGACAACGTCCTCATTGTACAACATCACTACTGGTATTTATGAACAACAGCAGAGCTGATATCTTTCTGACAGTACTTGTAATGTTATTTAAAGTACAATAATTATCTGCTTGGTACGTATACGTGCAACATTTCAGCCGTAAATAAATTATAAATGTTAGCTAGATTATGTTCATTACCTGTCTAGCGATGTATGTTTATGCTGAAATATAATAAAATAATGGTTTGTATTTTTAAAAACATCTATCGTGCGTCTTTATGTGTAGTGAGTTGGCTCACGTGATTGAAGTTTCGCGCTTCAGAGCATTGATGCTCCCTGGTTTTCACGGTGCATTGTGAGACTTTTTAGGGAGTGAACGTTTCAGTGCCCTGGAAGGATTCTGCAATTGAGACAGCCCTTAAAATGGCTGACTCCCTGGTCAGTGACCTGACTACTGAACTAGGGAGCTGATTGAGACACGCCCTCTCCTTTTTTTTTTTTTTTTTTTAAATCGTGTTAACTGGTATTGGTTTAATGCTGTAGTTACCAGACCATGGTTGTGTGTGTGACCAATAAAATTAAAATTTAAAGACCCATTTACACTAAGAATGATAACATCACACGCATTTGTCGTGGTGCTCACATGAACAACGTTGGCCAATGCTGACAGGGAAGAGGAAAAATTGTTGAATAAAGTCATTATTTTTGTTTTATTTTTGCGCACAAAATTTATTCTTATCCCTTCATAACATTGACTATTTTATCAGTCTTTACTACTTTTCTGGACCTTGAATGTGGTAATTAATTTAGTTACTTTCTATGGGAGATAAAAAAAAAAACCCTCAGATTTCATCAAAAATATCTTAATTTGTGTTCCGAAGATGAACGAAAGTCTTACAGGTTTGGAATGACATGAGGGTAATTAAAGACAGAAATTTCCTTTTTGGGTGAACTAACCCTTTAAAAATCACCTGCAGGGCGGAACTAGTTTGGGGGTGAAGAATCACGCTAATGAGAATGTGACATATTTGGACATGAGCATGGCTTCTGCCACTTTAAATGCTCAAGCTCTTTAGAGCAGGATGGATACTGATTGGCTGTCAATGTTTTTATCATTCAACAGATGGAAGAAAATCATTCTGAAAGTGATATCGTTCCTCTTTGTTATTATAATTATTGTTGTGTGGACTTCACTATTCTCATACACTTGATACGATTATTAAAACTTATAGTTGTTGTCCTTGGTGTGATGGGCCTTAAATCAAACGTTTTTTTTAACCTTGTTATTTTGTATCATATTGCTGTTTTCTGAGTTCTCCAGTAGTAACAAAGAACAGTTAGGTGTGTTTTATCCCTAAGAACATCCCTTGCATGTGGAAAAGTCAGTGTAACACATGACCGTAATGGCTTATTGCTTCATCATACTAAAATATAAATACTAGTTCAGATACAATCCAATGAGTCTTTACTTAGTTCACACATCAGATCATGTGCTGTTTGTGTCATAGCTTTGCACCAGACATGCAGTGAGATGCTGTAATGGGTTGGCGCACATAAACCATTGTCTTTACAAGTCTCTTGAAAAAGGCTTCGGCATTGCAGCACCCCTCAGCAAGATGCTTCCAACAACAGAGCATCAAGGCCATGTGAAATGCAGAGGCACGCCCAGTGTAACCTCCGACAGGTTCCTCTGACAGGTCCATGACCCCTGAGAGAGATGACAGAACGACATGCTGGAGAACTACAAACTGATAGAAAGTCATCTTCGACCAGAGGGGAAAAAAGCAGTCTGCCCAGCATGTTGCCCCTGAAAGAGAGAGTAAGACAGAGACAGAGGGGGGAGAGATAAAAGGGGAAACAATGTGATAGTTGATATAAAATGGGGGATGGTAAGAATAATAAGTGTCTCTAGAGAGCAGAAATGTGAAGACAGAGAAATAGAACAGGGAATAAAGAGAACAGAGGGGAAAGGATACTGTGTGTGTGTGTGTGTGTGTGTGTGTGTGTGTGTGTGAGGAAGAGGATGAGATCATCGCAGTCTCCTGTCTAATGAGTGATGGGGTTGGGAGGCGTGCTGCTGAACTGAGGCGGAGGGTTTGCTTCTCATGCCGGTGGAATCAATAGCGTCTGCAGACTGGAATACCGTTCCCACATTACCGCCTCATTGCCAACACTTCAGCCACAGCCGGTCTTCCAACGCGGATTAAGCACAGATCATTTGTGCATTCGTTCACTCCCTTACTTTCTTTCTCTTTCTCTTACGTACTGTCTCTCTACTATCTCTCCCTCTCTCCCTCTCTCTCTCTCACTCGCGCTCGCTCTCTCTCTCTCTATCCAACCCACACCCAGTGATTCTGTATCTTGGTTTTTTTGTGGCGGTAGAAGGGATGCTGCTGTGAATTCTTTTTATATATATATATATATCTATATATATATATATGTGTGTGTGTGTTTTAGAAACGGCTTTTTCTGTACCACAGAAGGTGTGCTTTCTTGATTTTTTTTCTTCCTGATTTTTTTTGTGGGAAACCTTGTGGAAAAGAGCTTACTCACAATGTTGGGCTTGGATGTTTGTGAATTTGGTGGACAGTTTCTTGAACTGCTCTGGTTAACAGTTTGCTACAGAGGTGAGGATGCATTTATGTTGTCTATTATGAGGTAAAAATGTTATGTACCAAAATGAACTTGAATGTATACTGTTTAAATGCTCTTCAAACTCTTCAGAAAGACCTCATATGATCTAATAGACCAGCCCTAAACCTTCAGCTGAAGTAGTTTGAAGCTTATTGTGAATGGTGTTTATAAGTTGCAATGTATCCTAAAACCTATTTACATTTCAAACAGATTTTTTTTAGTCATACTGAATGGCCATTTTATGTGATGACTTCCTTTGTGAATAGACATTTTTATAGTTGGCATGTGATGCAGTTAAGACAAGCGAAGTTGGTCAATATGTATTGATCGATTAGTTGTTGCTTTCACAACATTGCTTTGTGTGTGTGATCATCATGTTGCTTGTAATTACATGTCACAGATGTTGTTGATTCAGGGCTTCACTCTGCAGAGCTGCTGCTTGCTGACATCAATCCAGTGGTGCTCACTCCCACTTTACCTCTTTATCTGTGTCTTCCTTTCTCTTAGTGTCTCCGTTTCACTTTGAAATCTTGGAAGTAATGATGTATGACAAATGAACACCTGCTTTTATGTGTAAAGAGGAGAGTAGATGTACATATCTGTATGTGTGTTATGAGTTATATTGACATTGCTATCTCAGATTCCTATACAGTATGTGGCTTCTCCATGAGCATTCCCATTAATCTCAATGGCAGTTGCCTGGATGGCGCAGAACCCCCCCGGAAGTATGTGATTTTGCTCACGGGTGTTCAATTTTGCAGGTGTTTTGAGGCAGTTACCTGACTAATCACTCGAGACAAAAAAAAAATAAATATAGTCAATGTAACTTAAATTTATGCACCCCAAAAACAAATCTGCCACTGGTAAAACATTTACTATAATATAATTAAATATTTTTTTTAAATTGCAATCGTATGTTGTACAACATGTACCAACAGGGGCTAATGGAAACATGCTAACCAACCAACCCCAGCCTGAACCTCACAAGAAGGTGTTTTACAAAGTTGGAATTGTGTACAAATTTGTATGACATGATTCATAGGAAAACATATGATTTATAGTAAAAAAAAAAATAAGCATGAACCTACACCCTAAACCTAGCCCTCAGTGGGGCATTAGCAGGTTGTATGAAAACATACAAATGAGATCGTAAAAAATCATACGGATTACAGTTTAGCAATGTAAAATAGTTACGAATTGTCAAAAGATAGAAAAAAAGTTAGATAAAACTTAATCCTTTGTATCTGACTCAAATCTGTTTAGTTTTTTGTCAAGTCTGAATGTCAAAACAATACATGAAATCCAAAGTTTACAAACCCCCTTCATATTAAATCCAAATGTCCTTTGAAATTTGGTTAAAATCTGATGTTTTGGAATGTGCTTTAGCCTAATATTGATACACCGGACTAGGGCTGCACGATTTATCGCAATTTTATCGCACGCGATTTGGCAAAGGCTGCGATTATTGTATGCGCATCTTGTCAGAGCTGTACTGCTCTGTGATCAGTAGTAAATGCTTCTCCATCTGAAAGCCAGAGGGCGCTCTCGCACAGAAATTGCACCGAGGCGAGATCCACAACAGACTTCCATCGTGTGGACTCGTAGGAAGATTGCGAGTGTTCAGGGTGCCATTTGGGGCAGGGCCTTCAACAGCACTATAAACAAACAGATAAATAGTGCGGATCGTCAGTCCACAAGATCGGATTTGAAAACCAAACCAGACTTTTGTGCAGTGTGAACAAAGCTAGTTTAGTTTGAGGCAAGGTGATTCCAGTGGAATCAATGGTGTTTAGAGAAGGCCCAAACAACCGGGCTCCAAGGGACGGACCGGTGCACAGGTTTCTCAGCTCTCTCTCTGCTGGACTGCAGGTGCTGACACGCTAAGACCCCCTGTGGCCCGGCAGAGCTGCATCACGACTCATTGAGCCTCAGCTGCTACTGCGCTGTGATGGATGGCTGCACGTCAGAGACCTGACACATGTTTAAAGGAGTAAATCAATTAGATTGCATGTAGGAGAAACAGAGATTTTAAAAAAGCTGACGTGTTTGTGATCCCTGTAGAGAAAGGCCATAAGAATGAGGAGGATCAAATGCATCATTGCACTACATGCAGTCAGGTGTTCAGCTCTGTTTTCTCACATTGCAGCTGCTGCCTGATTACCGATCCTGAGAATTTGAATATGTCATCCATTCCCCAACTTTTATGTGTACTAATACTTATTTTAATGATTTTGATTATATTTAAATCTATTAAATATTTTGTTGTATTTGTTATGTTTTCTGTTACAAATAGTAGTCTAATACTGTTTTTATATTTTACACATATTATTTTGTTATTTTACACATATTTTACACATATTTATTTTTTTGGGCTTAACCATCTTCTCAAATTTGTAATGATAATTGTTTACAAATCTGTTTTGCTTAATTTTTTTTTCTTCAAAATAAAAGCTCTATGGTTTAATATATAATATATATATATTATATGCAGAAAGTCTGTAGATTTTGTCTGGGCCTGCTTTATTAATTGAATTTCCCCTCATTTTGCTTTGAAATCATCTTGTGAATATTTAATCTGTGTGTTCTGCCATATTCTAGATTAGAATTAATGTATTCCTGCTGCATTGTTTCAATATATTACAGCCAAAACCTTTTATGACTGTCAAATGGCTTGGGGCGTTCTGTCTGTAAAACCGTTGAATTGTGCAGTTTTCCGGCCTGCTGTGGTTTGTGTTTGTCGCTGACTTAAAGGATCAGAGTTTACTGATATGAATCACTCTTGACTCTGCTCTCAGTTTGATTAGCAGAGACTTTGATGGTGTCAAAGTAGTTGAGAAAGTAGAGGATGTGAGGGTTGCAGAGCAGTTAAATTTAAAGTGTTAATATATACAGGGAGTATTAAGTTACAACAGCTGCTGAATTGGCAGACAAGTGCAGGCAAGATATTCAGAAGTATTTTTTAATTTTGACATGCCATACTTTGAGACACAAATGAATAAACAGTAGTTTCCATCCCATGTGTTCAAATGACCCGTCTCAGCATGCAGACGCAATAGGGTATATGTCGAATGTCACATGACCAAACCGGAAAACTGGTCTCATTGCATCAGCTTGTCAGAGAAAGTGTTAGCAGTATGAATTGACGGCATATCTGTGGACTTTTAAGGTAATCAGCGAAACTACCTAGTTCACATTGTTATAGGTGTTTTATTCTATTAAATATCTAAATATTAGTGTGAAGAAGAAAAATGAAAAAAAGCTTTTAAATATCAATCTGCATATGCGGGGGACATCAGTTATACTCATTTTTGCTCGCTCCTTTCAAGTTATCTTGAATAACCGGCAATTTTTTTCATGACACACATACAAAAGAGCTAAACCGGAAGTGATCTGATCTGTTTTACAGAATACGGAAGTTAGATTGTGCATAACCCCTATAAACGCTGTCATGTTATCTTGCGTTCGGATGCCTGCTGTTTGGGAACATAGTCACGAGACGCTTCTGCAAGGTCCTTATTCCAAATCATTGTGATATTACAGACTTTGCTCAGGTATTTCAGAATGATCAAATCAACATTTGAGATGCTGTGCAATAAAATTGGTCCGCTGGTTAGTTCAGTTATCCAGTCACATTCTCTGTTGAGTCAAAGTCACGTTAGTTGTTTTGTTGTGCATCGAGGGATTTATTCGGTAAATGTGTTCCCATCATATAGTTTATGCACACGTCTTCTTATCCGATAAAACATCCACCTTAATCGAACTAATTTTTATGCACATTTTTAGAATTTATGCGCATCTTGGCGTTTCCACCCACTGTTTTCAACTAAAAACTTTTTATGCTTTTTGGCCTTTCATTCACACGACAATGCCGTTTTTAGTGCCTGAAAACAAACTTTTGAAAATGGGATTCAAAGTGCAAGTTTTTGAAAATGCTGCCATTATCGTCTCCATGTAAACTATGTTTGAAACCTATAGGCACATAGTAATTCTTTACAAAGTAAAGTAACATCGCCAATAGAGCTGTCAAAAGTACTGACTTCGGTACCACATCGGTACTAAAATTAAAAAATGTGACGCTTTGAGCGCTGTAGAGCAGATTCGTAAACACCTCTGATTGGCCATTGTGTTCATGGCTCATCAGATATGTCTGTGATTGGCTTTAATGATCAACGCTTCATAAAGTCATCAATGACGCTCTTCACTGAGTGCTTACACAGATACACATGGAAGCGTTTGAAAGCAGGCGTTTATCACGGACCAGTCCGCTGATAGACACCTGCTTTCAAATGCTCCCGTTCAAAATGCTTTAAAATCCAAACACTGCTGTGTGCTTTCAAACGCTCCCGTGCATTGATCATTGTAGCCAATCACAGACATATCTGATGAGTGCATGAACACAATGGCCAGTCAGAGGTGATTACGAATCTGCTCAACAGCGCTCAAAGTGTCACATTTTTAAAATTTCAGTACCGATTGGTACCGAACTCTGATCGCCAACTACTGGCCTGGCATGAAATATAGTGTTCTTAGTCGCTTTCGTGGATCCGTGTGAACAGGGAGCGTTTTGACAACGTTGCCGTCTATACGCAAAAAACTCAAAGGAAAACTTTTCAGTATTTAGTACATTGTTGTCATGTAAATGTACCCTTTGACCCTCAGGGGTTTATCACCCTTTGCCAGGGTCTTAAATTCATGTAAGAAGAGGTTTGAACGGACTTCAGAAACCCTAGTGGGCCTTCCATTCATCTGCTGAAGAATATTTGGGTATAGCTGTTGTGCGTTTAATATGAGAGACTGCAGTTCATCAGCGCTCTTTGCTCATTCATAGTCCACCTCATTAGCTGTGCACTGAAACCTGCAACACGCCATCAGATGAAAACCGGCATGCTATCCATCACAATGTAGCCAGGCATTTAACTGCTTCTACTGATCAAAGCAGGCCAAAGCATGTTGCCTTTGAAGCTCGAGATGCTGTGCCATACATATTTCACTTCGAAATTATATCTCCGAAGGGCGGGGGAAGCCAATTAAAAAGCTTGTCAGATTCTTCACAGTATTATTATTGCTATTTAACACAGCTGAGCAAGGGTAATTACTGTCATTCTTCTTTTTATAATAAAAATGACCTCTCACTAGTGGCCACTGTGAGAATGGGAGCATGTCTCTTGTGTTTATTAGAGCAGCACTTCTCAGTTCGTGGGTTGTAATACAAAAATGATGACTGGTCCAACACAACCTCATGGCAGTTCATAACTATTTTACGTTTTGGTGAATTTGGTGTCTAATAACTCATATTTGTAAGATCTCATTCATACAAGGGGCTGTTTACACAACACCATTTTCAACTAAAAACAAAATTTGTATGTTTTCATTTGCATGACAACTGCATTATGATTAGCTTGTGGACATTGAGAGGATGTAAGTGATGTTTAATGATTTAATATGTATCTGATCACATAGTAGTTTTGAGATGCCATCATTATTTATACAGAAAACATGCCCTGAAATGTATGTATAACCATCCTTAACTGCAATCCCTCACTGCATAGTTCATTTTGCTTGCAATTTGCAGTGAGAATCTTGGCTTTGGCTCATGGATATGCTTTAAATTGCCCAATTAGTCCAGTCATTTATTCAGTGTGACCAGGCTTCCCTATAGTGAATCTTAGCTCGGGGGATTTGATTTATGTATTCAGTGTGTGATTTGGTGTGCTTTTTGTTTTTTTAGCAATATTTAAACTGTAATTGCACAGGGATAATTAACTAAATAGCCTTATTATGCACAGGATATTGGTCCAAAGGACACCAGTGTGCAAAATGTGTCCACACTTGAGTAAAATGTCGTAACACTGCAGTCAGTTCAGGCGTTTCCATTTTGCACAAGAGTTGGCTGTTGATTAATACACATTTATACATAGCCAAATTTCCCTTTTCACACTTCATTACCACTTTCATCTGTACATATTCAGATTGTTTATTTCTCTGTAATTAGTAGGTTAATTGGCTCACTTTGTCTTCTGCAGCTGGAGTATGCCGTATGTCTCAACAGCATTTTGCACCTGGAAATTGCATAAATCGTGCAGCCTCCTCATATAAATTATAATCTGACCTACTTGTCCTTCCTCAAATTGTCTTCCTGGATAGTGTTTTTTTTCCCGTTGGTTCAGCTGATGTAGAGAAGATACAGAATCCATTCCCACACTTTCCTACCTTTTTGTTGGAGGAAACTGGCTACCCATTTTTATATACAGCAGCAGCATATGAGTGTCATGGTCCTTGAGCTAGCGCGATCTGATGCAAAAAGAGATGGTGGTATATTTTTATTAGACGCTATGAGTGAAAATCGCTCTTATAAAACTAATGGTGTATTAGAGAGTGACCCTCAAAAACACCCTATTGATTCCATCAGATCAGATTTTATAGCCCCATCCTCCCATTATTCCATTTGCCTTCACATTACAGCACTTAGGGTTTTTCTTCTCCTTTCATAATGTAAGAAAGGTTCATCATCACTCTTGATAATCATTGAGGAGGATGTAAGCATGTTTCCATGGCTGCTGAGGCAGAGCTGGCCTGAAGAGCGTCGACACACGCTACATAAAATCAGCCGGGGCAACCTGGCTGGGAGTGTCTCTGTCTTTGTGTATGTGTATGTGTGTGTGTGTTTGTGTGTGTTCAGGAATATTTATCCACTAAGGATTTTCACTTGTAGACTAGAGAAAGCAATGATGTCTTTATTTAAAAGTTGTCATTTTCCATAAATTCAGTACACTTTGGTGTCCAGTGAGCATTTTTAGGGGCACAAAACCCATGTTTTTTGTTGTTGTTTTTTTTGTGTGTGAGAACTATAGGATATGCTTGATAAACTATTACCAAACGTAAAATTAATCTAGCATGAAAACTAGCTAGTTTTAAACGCATAAAATAAATGTTACCTTTTCTCTCCTCAGAGATCTAGACTTCCTCAACTGTATCCATTACTTCAAATCATAATCATAGTTTTTACCAAAATGTCATTTAAATATTATCAGACTTGTCTAACAGGGTTGCAAAAACCTCAAACCTCAGAACCCAAATAGAAAATAGAACAGCCTATATAATATTGAGTTCCACCTCCTGAGGTTGACAATTTATATTTTCTGAAGGTTAAGAGTTTTAGGTACCGTTTTGTACCATATTTGGCAGTATATTTCTGTACAACACTTCTACAAGAGCGCTTCTCTAGGGGAGTTATGTAAACATTACGATTCAGCTCTCTTAATTCATATGACAAATTGCTGTCCCTGTTGTTGGCCTCCTACACGGAGAGCAGTTTTCTGGGTCTTTATTTTCCTCTTTTTCTCTGGAGAGCAATACCTCAGCTGTCTGCTCCCCAGTAATTATTAGCTGTTATGCTGAATTGCAGTGTTTCTGACAAGTGGCTGAATTAATAAAAGCAATGATTTCTTTAACAGATCTGCTACAACCAGACTGGCTTATTATAATTAAACAGGAACAGCTACTGTACATAAACCATCAGTTACTCTTTTTGCTGTATATATTGTCAGACTGCAGGCATTTAGTTAGAAACCATCTCTCAAATGAGATGAATAGAAATGGAATTATCAGCGTTGAAGATGAGTGTATTGTTCCGCTACATGAGGATTACAACAAATGACTCTAAATTTAAAAGAGATAAATGTTCAAATCTATTCTCTCTAGCAGTGTTAGCCATTCTGAATTGGTTTGTGTTTAACAGTGAGAGGAAGAAAGATAGCAGAAAATGCCTTCAGTCTGTCTTTTATCAGAGTGTTAACTCATCTGTAGAACCAAGAAAAAATCAAATTGAACATTACAAACCATGTAGTTTAACAGGTCATAGATTTCACACTAGATTTTTACACTAATTTCTGGCCATTTTATGCTTTTACCAGATGTGCCAAACTTGATCGTGACTGACCTGCTAAAATCCTTTTCAAAATCAGTCTAGAAATGTGGTCCAAAACTATAACGTAATATTAAAAAGACAAAGTTTTAGTCCGTTTTAATCAAACTCAAGTAAGTCAGGACAAGCACAGAAATGTTATAATCTCATAACCATTAACTACACCTAAATTATGAGAGAAATGATAGGTTGATTAAAAAATGTTTAAGTAACAACCACAGTTCTCAGATTGATAAATTGTATGTTGATCCAGGTTTGTTGTGAAATCATGGTAAGCTTGATATCTGTATGTGAAGATGTCTATGAGTGTTCTTTCAAACTTATTGAGAAGCAAAAGAAAAAGATTATATAGAGCTTAAGACCATGACTAGACATTTCTAAAACCCTTCATTCCTGTTTTTCTCAGGCATAATGGCTGACAAAGAAAAAGACGTGCCAGTGGTTGAGGATGAAGATGAGCCAGATCTGAACTATCAGCCTCCGGCTCAAAAAAGCCTGCAGGAGATCCAGGAACTGGACAAGGATGACGAAAGCCTGAACAAGTACAAGCAAACCCTCCTGGGCTCTGGACCTGTGGTGGCAGGTTAGTGTACCTTCATTAAAAACCAGGAAAATGAAGCATGCCTATTGCATGTGCACACCATTTAATAATATTATATTATAATAATATTATTATTTATATAACTTATACACTACTGTTACAAATGTTTACAAATGAAAATTAGCCCAAGCTTTACTTACCCTCAAGCCATCCTAGGTACTTTCTTGAGCTTTATACTCGTTGATCCCGCTCACTGCCATTATACAGCTCGGATATTTATTAATATATCTCAGATTGTGTTCATCAGAAAGAAGAAAGTCATATACACCTAGGATGGCTTGAGGGTGTATCATCTGAAAGTGAACAAATCCTTTAAACTGATCAGATATGACAGTAAAGACATTTGTAATGTTACAAAAGATTTAAAATAAATGCTGTTTTTTTTAAATGTTCTGTTCATAAAAGAATCCTGAAAAAAACTGTTTCCACAAAAATATTGACAACATAAATGTTTCTTAAGCAGCAAATCATCATATTAGAATGATTTCTGAAGGATCATGTGACTCTGAAGACTGGAGTAATGATGCTGTAAATTCAGCTTTATATCACAGCAATAAATGACATTTTAAAATATATTAAAATAGAAAACAGTTCTTTTAAATTGTAACAATATTTCACAAAATTACTGAACAACTTCTAAAAATTATTAGAATCTTATTCATATTTTAACCCACATTCATGTAGATACACACAAATAATGAATATTGCAAAGAATCTCATCTTCTGAAGATTGCATAGTCTTTATGGTTAAAGCTGTAGCCTCTCTAGGGATGGCTCTCCCTTCTCCTCCTGCTGTCTAGACGGATTCAGATCCCCCGGGGAATCCAGTCTTGGTTCAAAGCCCCAAACAATATCCTCTTAACTCTGAGAAAGAATGAGAAGGTGCCTATCACTTAGTCTGAAGAGCACGGCTTTGAACTGCTTTGTTGTTTAGAGAAACATAAAACATGAATTATGATTCCACTCACTGCATAACGCTGGATAATTTGCATTTGATATTCTGTCCTGCTGCATTAATTATAAGATCTGTTATTGTATTTCTCACTCAGTTATTGAGTGAAATAGCTTTGTTTCATTTCTGTTTCTTTCTATGATGAATTGTTTCTGTGATATTATGATCAAAGCCCAGCAATCCTAATTTCTTTTGCCACAGGGAAAATCCAAATATACACTTCAAATCCTTTAAGTGCGAACTGAAATAGTTGCTGATACAGTGTTCCTAAAGGCATAAAAGGCTTGACTTAGAACGTTTGATTTAGATGCAATTTAATTTTCTGTTGAGAATCAATCAACTGCAGTAATTTCTTTTTTTCCCATTCAAATGCAGCTTGTGTGCCAAGGGTATTTACCTTGTGAGTCCTCTGATTCATTAATAATTCATCTTTGTTTTGTTGGTTATGGCCAAGTTAATAATAGCCTTTATTCAATATGCTGGGATGCAAACGGCGGCCTGTGCTGGTATTTTATAGCGTTTTGTGTTTCAGTGTAAAGACTGAAAGATCTGCTTACAGAGCTGAGATCATGATGACCAATCAGAGCAGGGCACCTCTTGAGAACTATGATACAAAGCCTTCCTTATATCCTAATTTCCTATATTGTGTATGAAATTAAAATTGTCATAATCTACTCACCCTCATGCCGTTCCAAATCTGTAAGTTAAGATCGGTACCAGTGTAATTTTAGTTTTTTAATTTTAGTAATTTTAATTATTTTGAATTAGCTTTTATTTTTAGATTTTCAGTTTTCATTTTAATTTAGAGTAATTTAATTATGTGCTTATGTCATGTATATTTGTTTTTTCAAAATATGAATATTTAGTTTTACTTTAATTTTATTACAGTTTATTTATTTCCAGTTAGTAATTTTAGTGCTCGAACTAAAACATATTTCAGATAGTTGCCAAAGTAACACTTCTAATCTTATTAATATAACAATAAGTACATTAATAATTTCTCCATTTGTACTACATGGAAGGAAAAAATATGGGTCACCAGGGTAAATATGAGAGTAAATGATGACAGATTTGAAATGTTTGGTGAATTATCCCTTTACCCCTTCACTGGGGCTGAAAACACTGAAAATATTAAATTAAATTTGCCATAAGATCTTCTCAGATATAATATGCTAGGGTGATCAGTCATGTTTGGTGCGTGCGTTCCCCAGCGCGCAGTTTCGCGAGTGAGCATGCCTGCGGCGAATGGTGGCACTTGTAACCATCAGCGGATGATGAACTGGAGTTTCCACTTTTAAAACCAGCCCACCCTGCATCAATAACACTTCATCAATGAGACCCGTCCAGCAATTTGTTATGTACAGTTCTACACCACAAGCTCCCTCTTGGCGCTGCAGAAACAATCATTCAGTGGAACAGTAGAGTTAAGCGCCTAAATTAAGCTAGTCACCTGCATGCTTCATGGGACAACTTCTATGATGTATGGGAGTTCACATATCACACATCACTCTCACCCTCCTGTTGTTCCAAGCCTATATGCATGTGTTTTATTCTGTGGGATACAAAAGGAGAATTTTTTGAAGTATCTTCATTAAAAATGTAAATGTTCATCACATCATCAAAGCCATTGTATGACTTCGAAAGACTTGAAATATAGTGTATAAACTGCTTTTATGTTAATTTTGTGTGTGTGTGTGTGTGTGTGTGTGTGTGTGTGTTCTTTTGTCATTTTTTTGTTGAGCATGACAGACATCGTCATAATGCACTATTGTTGTATGGAAAAGATTCAGAAAGTCTCCTTTTGTGTTCCAGTGGGGAAAAAAATTAAATAACAGCATGCTGGTTTGTAATGACATGGGGGTGAATAAATATTGGCTGAAATTTCATTTTTTGGGTGAACAGGTTCTTAAAGGGGCGGGGCAGCCGCAGCTCTATCACTGATAAATGTGCTGAGACTACATGCTAGGGTCACTAACCTGCAGCAGCTCTGTGTCCACCTAAACCCTGACAGGCCCGATCTATTTCTGTAATGGCCAGAGCTCCTATGGACACAAGAAACTAGGGAGGGAATACATGTTGGCTCATTAGCAACAGTGACTGACAAGACTTTAAATGCCTCTTTATCTTATAATGAAGGTGATTATGTTTGTAAAAGACACTGCAAACCTAGCTGCATTTTAAAGAATTGTTGGTGCTTACCTGACACAAAGGCTGTTCCAAAGATAGGCAACCTAATTATGCTTTCTTTTTAAGATACTTTTTTTTTTTTTTTTTCAATTTCTAATTTTTTACATTCCAAAAAGTAAAAAAATAGATCATTGTAATTCAAAATGGTCATTTAACCAATATTTGTGTTACGTTTGCTCTATAGAGTATTATTTCTTAGCAATATGCTAACATCAAACTATTTTACCCCATATTTGTGTGTATTTTTGTTTGTTTACGAGTTATTGAAGTATTGTCCCGTTAGCTTAGCAACATGCTAACATCAAACTCAGTTGAAATCATTTCACCCAATATTTGTGTATTTTTTTATGTGTTTCTGAGTTATTAGAGTATCATCTCATTAGCTTAGCAACATGATAACTCAAACTCAGTCGAAATCAGTTTTAACCAATATTTGGTTTTTGTTTTTTTTTATATGTATTTTTATTGCTATTTGAGTATCATCTTGTTAGCTTAGCAACTTGCAAACTCTATTAAAAACCAGTTGTTAGTAATGTTTCCTGTGAGGAACTTTATTCGTCTGGTGCCTATGTAGAGTGTTACCTCAAAGTAAATACTATAGTGTTTTTTAACCATACTATAGTAAATTGTAGTATACTGTATATATTATAGTATTTACAACACTTTGTTAATGAATGCTACAGCATTAACTACAGTGAACTGATAAACAGTAATGTAGTATACCTTAGTTTTTACTACAGTAAACTGTAGTGTATATTGTAGTATAATATAGCCTATAGTTGTAGAAAACCTTGTAAAGTAATTTGATTATATTACTATAGTTTGATTATATAGTTTATATTATAGTTTATATTACTATAGTTTGATTATATAGTTTACAGTTTTGATTATATAGTTTATAGTTTACTATAATTTGATTATATTACTATAGGTGTTATATTACCACAGCAACTATAGAATTACCACAACAAATTAATTCAAGTACTTTACTATAGTATGGTTCAAAAACACTATAGTATTTACTATAAATTACTATAGTATTCTTTCACCTGGGACGTTATTAGGTTCCATGACCGATTGAACGCTGTAGGCAGTAGGCATTGAGTCAGCTCACGTTTTGGAACACAGCTTTTTATATTGGTAACAGATAAAACAAAGGAAATGAGTGTGAGTTGTATGGCTGGAGAAACCTGTCTTTCCACAAACCTGAATTGATGATATTAGTCCACACATATCTGAGATGATTAATGTGTCTTATTTACACATTGACTGGCCAGTGCGTTGCAGGTGCACGTGAAAACCCTGTTTCCTCCTCCCTATTTTTACTCTATTTAGTCCAATCTAAGTATCTTCCCTGTGGCCTGAGACACATGATGAATGTGTGGATGAAACGGCTTGGAGAATGATACTTCAAATTGTGTGGAAGATGTGTGCTATTGCTTTTTTCTAAGCAATCACACTTAAAGTCCCAATTTTGTGGTGGGGAACTTAGTGCAGACAAGCACCACTCACATTTGCTTCAGAACTGCTATTTAACCAGCAAATCATCTTGGTCTAAAAGGGATGCAGCTTCACTGCATGCTGAGAATATTAAAATATTAAACCCAATCATACTGGTTGCCTATTTCTTATTGTTTATGCATTAAGGAAAAAAGGCTGTTCTAATGGATAAGTGGGTTTATCCTATAGGTACAGTAGGTTACGTATGGTTCAATAATAAATGTAGAGGAGACAGTTTGCTGTTTCTCACCTGTTTTATTTATTGCATTGCAGATCCCACCATTCCTAATGTTCAGGTGACCCGGCTGACTCTGATGTGTGACCAGGCCCCTGGACCCATCACCATGGATCTGACAGGTGAGTCTCACAAGAAAAACTAGTCTTATCTTAGTCTTATTAACATTTTATTCAAACATAATCCAGGCATTTAAAATGACGGCCGTCAGCCGATTCAAAAATATAATTTTATTTATTCAGATTAATCAGATATACTAATACTTATACTAATGTGACAATGCCTCAAAAGGGGTTGTTTTATTTGTTTTACTGTAATACATTATTTTTATTTTTTACACATTTTTTTATATATTAATTGTACCAAAATAATACACTACATTGACTATTATTTATGTAAGCAATAAGGTACGAGAGGCTGTGCTGTATTGTGAATAAATCACGGCTGAAGGGCGTTGTTAGGCACAAAGTGAAGCAGAGTTCCTTAACTGTCAAAAGGACAAGATAATACATCGCACATTTAAACAGATTTTCTATTATGAACATAAGACTGACCTGAAGGAAAATGCTAAATCTGAATGCAGGTAATAAACTCGCTCACTCGATCTCTTTCTCACAATACTCTTCTACATACAGTAATACAGTAAGCTTCAATGAACAATATCAATTGAACAAACAGTTTACGTTGCTAAGAGTGGTTGCTAAGGGTGTCGTGTAGTGATACACAGAACCGTTGGGTGAAGCAGTCATAGTCGTGTTTTATCGTGAATAAAACACAGCTATTGACCAATCAGAATCAAGGACAGGAACTAACTGTTTTATAAATACTATTATAGTATTTATTAATATTTTCATTGAGCTTTTATTTTTTAAAATTTGAGTTTTATTAATTTTGTTGTGCTTTTTAATATTTCTATATAGCTTTTACTATTTATTTTTTTTTAGGTAGTTTTTTTTAATCTAATATTTATTTTATTTTAATTATTTTTATCAGTTTTAGTTTTATTTAATAATAACAACACTGATATTGACACCCCTATTTCAAATGCAAAGCATCCAACTTATATTTTTTGTGTAATTATTGGTAAGATAATAGTTGTGTGGGTTGAGGTAAGTGGGTTGAATCTGTGATCTGTGGTTTTGTCCACACAAAGGCTGCTGGTCAAGAGCTGGAAGGGCATTTGCTTAGTTGACACTATTGACAGAGCCTCAGTAGCTCTGCACTGCATTCTAATGCTTCAGCTCCCCTGCCTTCAGAGGGATGATGTCATTCCTTCCCCTGCCAGCCAATATCATGCAAGCAGGCAGGAGATGGAGATCTGCAACACAAATCAACATACACTGCTGTATGTAACCACATACCTGCCCTCGATACACTGGAGGAGACTGTCGGTCAGAGCAGGTTTCTGCCACCCTCCTTTGCCCTCGGCCGTGTATTTCAACAATGTATTTCTCTCTTTAAAAATGGGAATATGACAAAAGGTCACCTGGTTGCTAGGCAATGGGATGATACTGGACTGTTTAAGTCAGAGCTTTAAATAAGAAGCCCTTTTTAGATATAAATTCTGTAACATCGTTGACAGTGTAAAACCTCTGCAGCAACACGTTTCCTCTTTTAGAAAAAAAACAGAAGTGACTTGTGGTTTGAGTTGGTACAGGAAGGCGTTGCCCTCTTAACACAGAGTACATTGTTGCACTTTTGTGTGTGTGGACTTCCTGTTTAGCAACTTTTATTCTTAAATTACCTCTGCACTGAAATATGAGGAACAAAACAATGTTTATTGGTGGCCTAATGGCTGGTTAATGGTCATTGTTGATTTAAATATTTAGTTTACCCAAAAATGAAAATTATCCCATATTTTACACACCCTCAAGCCATCCTATATGACTTTCTTCTTTCAGTCAAACATAATCAGAGTTATATTTAAAAAATATTCTGGCTCTTCTAAGCTTTATAATGGGAGCGAATAGTAACAGTGGTTTTGAAGCCCATCATAAAAGTAATCTATACGGCTTTAGGAGGTTAATAAAGACATTCTGAAGTGAAGCGATGCGTTTTTGTAAGAAAAATATCCATATTTATAACTTTATAGACTATAATCACTAGCTTCCAGTAATGTCCGTCTGCGCGTTCATGAGAAAGACGAGTTTTGGCGTGTGATGTAGGATGTAGGAGTACTGAAAGCTTAGGTATGAGTAGACTCCTTTCGCTGTTCAAACAAATAGGGGTGGGCAACAAACTCTAGCTCCTCTGACATTTCTCTTTAAAAATTCTTGTTTTAGACATCTAATTCATGACCAGTCAAATTTTACTCTTCCGCCAGAATTGACTCACGTACAGAAGCCAGTGATTCTGCTTTATAAAGTTAATATTTTTCTTACAAAAACGCATCACTTCACTTCAGAAGGCCTTTATTAACCCCCTGGACCCATATGGATTACTTTTATGATGGATGGATGTGCTTTTTTGGACTTCAAAATTTGGACTTCGATTGTGTTTGATTGAAAGAAGAAAGTCATATACACCTAGGATGTCTTGAGGGTGAGTAAATCATGGGATAATTTTCATTTCTGGGTGAACTATCCCTTTAAAAGAGGTTCAGATCAGTGTACTTTTTTTGTTTTAGTTATGGTTGACATTTTTAGTTTAGTTCAGTTCATTATTTTTCTTATTTTATGTAAATTTTTGTCTTTGTCTCTTTTGCCCATTTAATTCTTATTAAAATGTCTCATTTTCATTATTGTTGACAAAATCAGAAAACCCAGTCATCAGACTTTTTTTTTCTAGTAATAATATTCTCTTCCACTGTGATCCAAACTACTTTTTTTTTTTTTAGCAAGGACACATTAAATTGATCAAAATGATAGGAAAGACATCTATAATGTTACAAAAGTTTTCTATTTCAAATAAATGCTGTTCTTCCAGACATCGCTCATAAAAGTGTACTGGGAAAAAAAAAAAAAAAAAAAAAAAAACCTTCCACACTTGATTAAGCAGCACCTCCATTTTCATGATGCTGAAAATTCAGCTTTGCTATCACAGGAATGAATTATCTTTTAAAACATATTAAAATAGAAAAGTTATTTTAAATTGTAATAATAGTTCACAATATTACTGTTTTACTGTATTTTTGATCAAATAAATGCAGCCATGGTGAGCGTAAGACTCTTCCTTCAAAAGCATGAAAAGTTTTTCTTATCTCAAACTTTTGAATGGAAGAGTATTGTATATTAAATGAAATATTTTTAAAACATGTTATATTTTTTGCACTGAAATACCATGCTGCAGCTGTAAATTCACCCCAAGCCATAAATATAGAGTGAATACTTTTCACTATACAAGAAACTGAGATAAACAGCATAAAATATCATTCCATAGTCTGAGCTGTAAGCAGGAGCAGTAAGCAGCTGTGATCAGTAACACAGATGTGCCAGAGTCCTGCTGTAAGTGACAGCCGAGCACAGCACCTCACAGTGGGACGTCCACTGGGATGTAACGCTAACCAGACTGAGTTTTTGATGGATGTGACTGGGCCGACACGCAGTGAAGGAAAAATACTGTGACAGTTAGTGGTGGATGAAGGTGAGGAGCAGAACCTGACTGCACTCAAACTCAAAGCACTCAGCGTGACAGCAGAAGTTCTGCTCTGCTGACGTTCAGATTAGAGCAGGAAGCCAGACCTTATCACAGCGCTCTTAATTGAATCCGAATAGTCCACATATGAGCGGTTGATTATTTTGCAGTGTTTGTCGCATCTCTTTTGAGAGAGATGTGAATAAAGCACAGAGGATGCACTCTTAACCCAGTCGGCTCTTTATCTGTGCTGTAAAAAAAAACTGCCAGCTTCAAATATATTTCATATAAACTGAAAATGTTAATATATCAACCTACTGAAGTTTGTTTTGTACCTTTATAATACACTGACAAACACCAAAAAACAGGTGGTAAAGAAAAAACAACATGATGAATCAATGTTCATCACAAGTAGCTTTTCCACAAGCTGAGGTAAATACTAGTATATAGGTACACAAACACAAAACACCATCATGGTAACACACAACACTAAAATAATAATCTAACAACATATGATGTAACATTAAACCATAATGTACATAACTGATAACAAAAAAAAACTAAAAAGAAACCATTATTTAAATGAAAAAACATCAAATGTCACACGAAATTCTGGGAATGTAAATTCTTTGTTTTTTCACTGTAAATTATTACTCTATATTGTTTTTCACTTGTAATTTCCAGTATTTTACATTCAAATTACATGAAATGTCATGTATATTTATTACAGTTTTTCCACCAAATATAGTAAAGAAACTTAATGTTTAATAATTAATAAAATAATAAATAAACAATAAACCGTAGCATTTTCACAGTCTTTTACCATTAAAATTCCAATAATTTTTTTTTTATATATTTTTTGGGCGTTATTATGAGCTGTCCTGTGCAAATATAAAGTAATCAGCCAACTTACCATCACATTTAGAAGGATGCAAAATTCAGAACGGTTTTGTCCTTTCTTGGCAATGCAGGAAACAGATCTTTTAGTGAAACGAGATTCAGTGAGTTATGTTGATGGTGATGAGGTGTCCGTGTTGAACGCTGCAGCAGTGGGAGTGAGGGCGGAGTGGGCCGCTCTCATTCTCACCTCTTGCCAGATTGCAGCTCCTCCAGACTGCTAGAGCCTCCGCTGGGATCTTCCATATTATCCATCTCCATTTATGCTCTCTCACTGCTGTGTGGGAGTCATACAAACAGCATACCAGCTACAACAACTTCAGCAAATTGTGTTCATAACCAACCAACACCTCCTGAATCTTTAAGCACAGGGAAGAAAAGAACAAACATCTACAATAAATAAATTAATAAATTAATTAATTTACAGATCGCAACCTCTTAAACAGTAGCGTAAATGTGTGTATATATGTAATGTGTACAGACAATCTAATTTACATGCAAGTGGAGCTAATCAGCATGTCATAAGGAGATCACAGACCCCAAGATTTAACTCTTACTATTGCAGACATGGACTAATCCTCTTGTCCAATCAGGATTATGTTATTACAGAATTATTAGAGCTAGATTTAGTCAATTACAGATAAGGGATTTCATTTTTGTGATGTAGAAAAGGTTTTGAGAGGGTTTGATGCTGCTTGTTATATTAACTGTGACATCACATGTCAGCACATGCAGAGAATCCACTTGAAGATGGAGAATCCATGCCGTGTTCCAGATCCATTAGATTATTAAGCCTCTGTAGTCTAAAAATAGTATTAATGTTAAAGACACTAATGAACACAGTCTGGCATTTGGCATCATGTGAATGAGCCACAAATCATCATTGATGTTGCTCATTGTATCAATCTCCGATTTCTCCTTCCTCCCTGGTCTCTTTCAGTATCCATTACAAAGCACTTAGGGCAGATTCAAGGGATAAATTGATAACGCAGCAGTTGCACTTTTGTAAGGAAGCTCTTTGCATTGAACTCAGTTGAACTACAAGCAAAAGGATGCAACCTGCAACACAAAAGGCTCACATTTACAACTATGATACTGATTTCTGTTATATTTCTTTAAAAATGTTATTATAACCAGTGTTGGGGAAAGTTACTCTTAAAAGTAATGCGTTACAAATTGTAACTTACAATATTGTGTTACTCCCTAAAAAAAGTAACTAATTGCATTACTTAGTTACTTTTTATGGAAAGTAATGTGTTGCACTACTTTTGTTACTTTTTCTCACTTGGGCTTGCTTGTGTTTTTTAACAACAACAACAACAAACAAGAGTTCTATTTTTGGCAAATGTAAAGGCTCTTTCATACCAAAAGTGAAATGAATAAGTTTAACGCTGAAGGAAATGCAAATCCGTGCTTGTACAGTAGAGGGCGCAGCTCAAACAAACCTTTTAGCGGTGCTGCCATTTTGGATTGCAGAAAATAGGATACACCTTTCTCATGATTTCTTTCAACATGAGGACAGGAGAGGTGTCAGACTATAAATGGGAAAACAAAGTACTTCCGTTACTTATTTGAAAAAGTAAATTTAAAGTAATGTGTTACTGTAGTAGTTACTCAAAAAAGTCATCTGATTATGTAACTCTCGTTACTTGTAATGCGTATTACACTGTAACACTGATTATGCACAATTCCACTTAATTTCACTTTGGCTGTTTTTTTTTTTTATTTCTTTCTCTGCTTTTTTATTTATTTTTTATCTAGGTAACCTCGATGCTTTGAAGAAGACGAACTTCACCATGAAGGAGGGCGTGGACTACAGGGTGAAAATCCACTTCAAGGTAAAAAATAAATCAGATTGTTGAGCATGAAAATAGAATAAAACAGTCTGCAGTCATGGTTAGTCTTTTATACTGTTGAGTATTTATTTATCTAAAAATCTATTATTCTGAGGTATTGTAAAAATAAGGCTAGTTTTACAATATTGTTTCAGTGAGACTCCAAGCACGTAGATATGAAATGCAAGGCTATAAGTGGATAGATTGTTTATTTCCTATCTTGATCAGAAATACATACGGACACTCTTTCCCAGGCTAAAATTTCCTAAAAACAACACACTTCAAATATTTATAAACAGTTTGGGGTACCATGTAAGCATAAAGTGGGTTTGTGTATTTTTTTTTTTTTTTTTAATTCACAATATGGGTGATGCTGAAATGTTTTTGTGTTTTGTAACCGTTTTCTCAAGAACATTTAATTAAAAGTGGCATCTAGAATCACTGTGAGTCATACCAGATCATGTTCCCGCAAAATGCCATTCTTGTATCCAACAATATCCTTCTATTTCATGATTAATCAGGAAAAAAGTGCTCGATTTTGCTTCATGCAGAAGATAAAATAGCATTATAGTCCATGCCTAAATATACTAAAATAGACAGTAACTTAATTTCGGTGCAAATTCTGGGTATTCCCTGGAGTGAATTCCTAAATGTTCAAGGACCTAACAGGACCTCTGCTGGCGACTGTGTGCTACAACAGGTTAAATGTCCTGAGAACGAGAATGATATGTTAAATTAATATTTATTCTAATTCATTCCATCTGTTCCCATTAGGTCAACAGGGACATCGTGTCTGGACTGAAATATGTGCATCTGACCTACAGGAAAGGAATCAGAAGTAAGAGCATCTGTAGTCATGAATTTAAATGTTGGCCTTGCTTGGTGCTGGACGCGTTTGAGTCAAGGGTGTATGGATATCTTTAAACACACATGTACTGTTTTAATGTGTGTGATATAAATAAACATCTACAGTATGATCCCTTTTGAAAGTACTATCTGATAAACACATTTCGCCTATATTCATATGTCATGTTTTTGGCCAAATCCTGAGATTATTTTAGATCAATAAAGCACTTTGATTCATCTGATATTATATAAACAAAAGATCTGAATCAGTGAATCAGTGCAAAGGGTTAGTTCACCCAAAAAATGAAAATTCTGTCATTAATTACTAATTACTCACCCTCATGTCGTTCCACACCTGTAAGACCTTTGTTCATCTTCGGAACACAAATTAAGATATTTTTGATCAAATCCGATGGCTCAGTGAGGCCTGCATTGCCAGCAAGATAATTAACATTTTCAGATGTTTATTTTATTTAAAACGGCTCATGTGAGTACAGTGGTTCAACCCTAATATTATAAAGTGACGAGAATACTTTTTGTGTGCCAAAAAAACAAAATAAGGACTTTTAAAACATATTTTCATCAAAAGACACACACACACACCAAAAAAAAAAAAAAAAAAACACCCAAAAAAAGAAAAACCCTGATGTGACTGATGTTTTTATATATAAATATATGTTTATTTTTTTACCTGTAGTGGATAAGGCAGTGTACATGGTGGGCAGCTACGGTCCGAGAGCTGAGGAGCACGAGTTTCTCACCCCAGTGGAGGAGGCTCCAAAGGGCATGATTGTTCGGGGAAGCTACCACATCAAATCCTACTTCACAGATGATGACAAGACAGACCATCTGTCGTGGGAGTGGAACCTGAATATCAAAAAAGACTGGGACAGTGCAGAGTAAAGAGGTTCTTCCTCTGTCTGTCTCTCTCCCAGATGCATAGCAAAATACCCAATTTATGACTAATGTTTAAAACAGAGGCTTAGGCTTGGTAGATATGCAGCTGAAGTTGACTTTGCAAATGGTTAAATAAGAATTAGTCATATAACAAAAACCTTAAAATAATGAAGATGATATTACTTATTAAGTGTAATCAACGGTGAGGACATACAGTGACTGGCAGGGTATTAGAGGTGACTTAGTACTTTGTAATAGATATAACAACGGTATAACCAACAAATGAAATTACTCATGCCTGTACTCTCAGGTTAGTGTAAACTGTAAATGTAAATATTACAATGTCTGTATTCTTGCAATGCATTTAGAGTTCTTTACAGAGCCCATGACCAAATCTGTGCATGTTTGAATGTGAGGCCATCGTGTCTGCTATGGCTAATTTCTTGTATTGATGATGTAATCAGCCTGCTGTTAACTGATAAATACATGTGTAGGAAGTGGTTTGTACTAAGTGTTGCTTGTCCAAAAGGTATTTCCGAGCATTGTCCCCTGCAGAAAAGACCAACTTAGACCAGTATGAAGTTGTTTGGCTGTTCGCCAGCAAAACTTGGCTGGTCAAACAGCATTTCTGGTGAAGCTGGTTCAGTTGTCTTACTGGTTAGTCATTGGCTCTGAAATGCAACATCTGCTGGTCTTTTCAGCTGGGAGCCCACCATCACTGAAGCCCATAGTCAAGCACCCTCCTCATTCCCCAAAATGGTTCAAGATCTGTTCATCTCTGTCCAGGTGTCTGTAACTGTCCTCCATCTAGCTTTGATATTAGATTGTCTCTCTTTTTTTTTCTTTTTTTTTTTGACATTCCAAAATAAATACATTTTCTTGTTTATATGCCTGTCGATACTGTTACATTACACTTCCATCTCCATCTCTGATGTTATTATCTGACATGTGCATATCTTGATTTCCCTTCAGCAATTCTCTACTGTGTGATCATATTCATATATATCGCAGAATATTCAGAAATGGAAATGATCGGATTTTACTGTTTGTACAGAATAAGATTTCTTGAAGAAAGGTAATAAATGCCACAGGAAATGTATAAGTTGCATGTGCATTATAATGCCTTTATGAGGGAGCTAAATCATTAACTGTGAGCTTATAAGACACATAAGAGCACACAAAAGATTAGCTGAGAGCTTTTTTGTGTGTGAATTGTCATTTTTGATAACTGTGTGACTCCATAGTCAAAATATGATTAAGATGTATTTGATCAAATAAAATCCTAAACATTTTTCAAAATATCCGCACATTATGTATGTTTTCTCAAATTCATATTGTGACTGATAATGCAATGTCCTCACAATTGGATATTATCATTAGTCTACTTGTAGTCTGTATTGCATGATTAAAAACATGTTAATTAGGGAGTTCAATGTGATGTAATGGCGGCTGCAGCAAGCAGTAATGTAAAATTTAGTCAGGGCAATTTTTTTCAGGTGACTGATTAATTTGCTAAAAATAGATTCTATCGCTTCTGAATTGTCATATCTTTTCATCTTGTATTTTTAATAAAGTTTGGCTTGTCCTTATTTATATATCTTGTTTCAAATGTTGTAGTTTAGTTCATGTACTAGAGTAAATACCTGTATGATACCAGCGCACATCAAGTCAATTTATCAAATGCACAACATGTGCATAGCAGTAATGGCTGGCAATGAACAGTTACTTCTGGTTGCTGCAAACAACAAAACAGAAATAGAAGATTAAAAAAAGTACATGGAAAGGTTAATATTTGTTTAGTAGATGATAAAATAAACCACGCTATCGTTCACTTGAGTAAGTCTGGCACAACATGTACCGCCTACCAAAAGTGTCCAATCATAATTAACAACTTTTACGTACGTCTTTGCTGATTGGCCCTCTGAATGATCGACGTACTCACCAGCCACACATACTGTCTACACCTCGCAGTGTTGCCATGTCCGCCATTTAAATCCTCTTTCAACTTGTGTTTTCATCAAGTTGCTAATAAATATGGTCAGTTGTAGTAAAATATATATATATATATATTTTATTTTTTTTTAATAAAAATTTATAAAAAAGATATTTTCTTTGCATAAAGATTCAACGATGCTATTTTGGAGAAAGTTACTTATTTTTAGAATGTCTTGTATTGTATTTCTATTGAGATCTGGCAACTCGTGTGCATAAGCGGTGAAGTTTACATTTAGCAATTTAGCATTATCTCTTCAGCTGACAAGATGTCATCAGTATTAAAACGCTGTACCAAATTCATCCCCTCTGGTAGGTGTGCTTTGCCTTATCTGAAACTTTTGCTGTTTTCTGTAGTGCAGTGACCTTGTTTTATTTTAAATGTAATATGCAGTAGCAATTCATTTATTAAGGAATCAGGACAAAGGTCAGCGGACCACAAAAAAGTTGTCAACAACGCCTTCTTATAGTTTTCAAGAAATCATTAGTTATTGAATTAATCTATATGTTGTAGAAAGCAGAAAATCAACATACACGTACCATGTCAGGTGTTGTTTTGATGCTAACTTTTTTACTTTTTACAACTCGTGTCCTTTAATAAGGGCACAGCTTATTCACACTGGAAAATACATGGTACAGTACATGCTTACAGAGGTGTAACCAATAGTCAAATAAATGCACTGCGAAAATATATTGGCTTTTATGTATATGTAAAAATCTCTTGCAGGATTTGTATCACTGCTGTCTGGAAACTGCAGTTATGGGAGAACCTGTGCTCTGCAATACTTTGTATCTTCAAACAGATATTCATCATCCTCAAAAATTAAAGTGGACCTGGATAGCAGTAATGGTGAGACTTTTAATACATAATGTGCATTAATAATGGGTTTACTGCTTTGCAACTATACATTTATCAAAAAGTGATTACCAGAAAATCCTTTTTCCCTGTTATAATAATTTAATATTCTCACAGGTGTTGCTATAATGCAGTTCCAAAGTCCTCCAGTCAACAGCCTCAGTCTTGACTTTTTGACTGAGTTTGCTATTCATTTAGAAAAGCTTGAGCTGGACAGAGGCTGCAGAGGTGTGATCATAACATCTGTAAGTCAACAGAAACATCTGCTTTAGTGGAATCCAGTGGAGTCCAGTCTGTTCATTTCAATGACAGTGCGGTTTTTGTTATAGGCCCAGCCGAAGGTGTTTTCTGCAGGCCTAGATATTTTGGAAATGTATCAGAAGAGCCCAGAGCACTGCGCAGAATTTTGGAAGGCTGTACAGGAGGCATGGCTTAAGCTTTATGGGTCCACCAAGGTCACAATTGCCGCAATCAATGTGAGTGTCACTAGATTGCCTTCTGTTTTCTAATACCAGGCTGGTTTAGGTAAAGTATTAAGGTCAAATCTTTAGTTAACCAATAAGTGAACTGTTCTGTTTTTAGGGCTCCAGTCCTGCAGGTGGCTGTTTGTTGGCTATGTGTTGTGACTACAGGATCATGGCCGATAACCCTCGCTATAACATTGGTCTGAATGAAACTCAACTTGGTATAGTTGCACCTTTTTGGTACGTGCTATTGCTGTGTATTTGCTGTGTTCTTGTTTTTTGCATATCATTTTATTCTCACAGTAGCTCTAGTTACATTATCACAGTGGTTTTCTCTGGTTATAAACTCACTGACTGGGCACTGTGTATGCCCTGACGTTTTGTTTCAGAATACATGTAATGCCTGTGAATATGTAAATCTGATTGCAAAGTTTAGGTTTCATATAAACAGAACTTTTTAGAATCTGAAATCAGATTGGATTCATTCAAAGTGACAAAATGAGTACATGTATACATACCTACTGTAAAACAGGATGGTAATAAATGGAGATTTTGTAAATCAGGTTTAAGGACACCATGTTAAACGTTGTGGGCCATAGAGAAACAGAGAAGGGTCTTCAGCTGGGTTTACTGTACAGTACTCTTGAAGCCCTGAAGGTCGGTCTGGTGGATGAGCTTGTTCCTGAGGATAAAATTCTCAGCACAGCTACTGAGACCATGACTAAATGGTTGGCCATTCCGGGTAAATAGTAATAGCTTGCTCCAAAATACAATATTTCTGCGTGTTATTGTTAGTACATTTTGTTCACGTACACTGTTTTTGCACACAGATCATGCCCGTCAGATAAGTAAGTCCATGATGAGAAAACCCACCATAGACAAACTTCTTGCGAACAGAGAAGCAGACATCACAAACTTTGTCAGTTTCACCACCAAAGACTCCATCCAGAAGTCTCTTGGGGTGTACATGGAGATGCTGAAGAAGAGGAAGTCTTGAGGAGCAGAACACGTGCCTGTTGTTGACATTGCCTTTATGTAGCACATCAGTGTCACTGTGTACAATACAATATTTCTGCGTATTACATTGTCCTCTCTTTTGTTACTAGAGGATAACTTTTGTTTGTAAATAAAATCTTTTAAAACCAAAATGGGATCTTATTAGCCTGTGGGTTGATGACATATAACTTGTCTATTTCACTTTTTTTTTTTAAATTTAACATCAAGATTTTATATTAAAATTTAACATGTATATGTAAAAGGGTATACCTACTGGTTGCCATTTCTTTTAAAGGGTTAGTTCACCCAAAAATGAAATTTCTGTCATTAATTACTCACCCTCATGTCATCCCAAACCCATAAGCCCTTCATTCATCTTTGGAACTAAAATTAAGATATTTTTTTTAATGAAATCTGAGAGTTTCTGAACCACACATAGGCAGCAACATCACTGCACCTTTTGAGGTCCAGAAAAGTACTAAAGACATTGTTAAAATAGTCCATGTGACTACAGAGGTTCAACCTTAATGTTATGAAGCAATGACAAAACAAAAAGAACTTTATTCAATAATTTCTTCTCTTCCCTGTTATTCTCCTACGCTGTTTATGCTAAAGACACATTGCAGCGCTTCCGTGTTTATATCTGAACGACGGTTCCTGTGTCAGCATCACACGCATGTCGTGCTGCTCACATGTACAATAACCTGTGCAATAAGTCCATTCGTGAAATTTCCTCACTACTAAATATTCCACGGTCAGATGTTAGTGGTATCATAACAAAGTGGAAGCAATTGGGAACAACAGCAAATCAGCCGCGAAGTGGTAGGCCACGTAAAATCACAGAGCGGGGTCAGCGCATGCTGAGGCACACAGTGCGCAGAAGTTGGCAAGTTTCTGAGTCAATAGCTACAGACCTCCAAACTTCGTGTGGCCTTCAGATTAGCTCAAGAACAGTGCGTAGAGAGCTTCATGGAATGGGTTTTCATGGCCGAGCAGCTGCATCCAAGCCTTACATCACCAAGTGTCGGATGCAGTGGTGTAAAGCACGCTGACACTGGACTCTAGAGCAGTGGAGACGTGTTCTCTGGAGCGACGAATCACGCTTCTCTGTCTGGCAATCTGATGGACGAGTCAGGGTTTGGCTGCTGCCAGGAAAACAGTACTTGCCTGACTGCATTGTGCCAAGTGTAAAGTTTGGTGGAGGGGGGATTATGGTGTGGGGTTGTTTTTCAGGGGTTGGTTAGTTCCAGTGAAAGGAACTCTTAATGCTTCAGCATACCAAGACATTTTGGACAATTTCATGCTCCC
The DNA here is from genome assembly GCA_037101425.1 of Elopichthys bambusa. NCBI lineage: Eukaryota > Metazoa > Chordata > Actinopteri > Cypriniformes > Xenocyprididae > Elopichthys > Elopichthys bambusa. The sequence continues at coordinate 18,787,528 of CM074435.1, forward strand.
AACTTTGTGGGAACAGTTTGGGGATGGCCCCTTCCTGTTCCAACATGACTGCGCATCAGTGCACAAAGCAAGGTCCATAAAGACATGGATGAGCGAGTTTGGTGTGGAGGAACTTGACTGGCCTGCACAGAGTCCTGACCTCAACCTGATAGAACAGCTTTGGGATGAATTAGAGCGGAGACTGTGAGCCAGGCCTTCTCACCAACATCAGTGCCTGACCTCACAAATGCCCTTCTAGAAGAATGGTCAAAAATTCCCATAAACACACTCCTAAACCTTGTGGAAAGCCTTCCCAGAAGAGTTGAAGCTGTTATAGCTGCAAAGGGTGGGCCAACACCATATCAAACCCTACGGATCAAGAATGGGATGTCATGTGCACGTAAAGGCAGGCGTCCCAAAACCTTTGGCAATATAGTGTATATCTGAGTGAAGCGACTTCACGATCAAGACAAAAAAAAGTAGGACGGGACTTGATTTTGTCCATTGGTAATTGATTGGATGATTGAGGTTTGCTATTTCTGTGATTTCATGCGAGTGAAAGGTTACCTGCTAATGCACTTGCATTCACGTAAAGTAGCTTTGCTGACAAGTTTGGATGAGTAAATGCAAAATGCACAACATATAGTACCTTCAATGACCTTAGATGGCGATATCGCTTCTTTATATCAGAAACAAACTGCTGCAGAAAAAGTTAGGTGCCATACAAAATGTAATGTGTAATTGCATTACTCATCACAAATGTAGTGGAGTAAAAAATACATTTACTTGTTCAAAAATGTAGTCAAGTAGAGAGTAAAAGTTCAATGATACTCAGTACAACTACAAAGTAGCCAAAAAGATACTTAAGTACAGTAACTAATTACATTTACTCAAATACTTTACACCTCTGATGTGCACAAATAAAACATTAATAAACACTGCAATATTCCATAAAAAAATAAGAACTTGAGTTCTTTAATCAACTGTTGCCTTCACTAGCTCATTTTAAATGGTCTTGTGGACAAATTCGTTTATTAAAAATGCAAATACAAATATAAAGCTGCAACTTCACATTCACTTATGCATTTGCTACAGCTATAGCATGATATTGTACAATTATTGTTAAAGCAAATTATTTCTTTTTATTCTCACCAAGTGTTACAAGCAGTGCTGTGAGGGAACAACCTTGATGTTTTTCACATGAGCTTGACCTCAACTGGAAAGTGATCGCTCACTGCCAGGCCCTGTGAGAGAGACATGAACACTTCAGACAGATGAATACACTCAGCAATAACTCAGTCTCTAGAGAGATCCTTGGGTTTAATGTTATAATCCCAATGGGGAAAAACCTGTCCTCACCCAGCTCTGGCTCAATCCATGGGCTTCCATGAAGTCAAAGACCTGTGCTGATCCAGGGGACACTCCTTTCATCATGTCAGAGGTGGCCACAATCCTTTTATCAAGCATATCATGAGTCATTACACAACATAGGTTTATCTGATCCAGCTAAATAGCTAGTGATGTCTTCCCTACCTGTCATAAGGGCAGTTTGTGTGTGTGACGGTAGTATCCACACTGTCAGGGATGAGCCAGGTGTAACTTTGTTCAGTGCGGAGTCGTATTTTTGACCAATTCGAATTTGACACGTAGCTACAGCCAGCATTGAAGTCTCCCAAAAGCATGATGTTCTGAAATTAAATTTGAAATGTTACAAATTCCCTAAATCATACTTTATATTAGCATAGTTATAAGTGATGTTCAAATATGTTAATTAAATTAAACCATCTGTGTCTATGAGGCTCATATACAGTACACTATTCCTCAGTATAGTTACATTTGTGTTCAAACGTTGTCTAGTATCCAAGACGACATCATGCAAAGCGTCAATTTCCTGCACAGCGACTTCAGGGGATGTATGCTGGGGAATAAGGGCAAAGTCCCGGACAGCTATGGAAAAGAAAGATGTGTTAGGAAAATTTTCAGTTTTTATTGGAAATATTTCAAATAGTGTTTTTTCTAGTACATCTCAGTCTCTGCTAAGGAAGAAAAGGCATTTCTCATTGATAAAAACGTGCAAGTGTGTTAGAAAGTTGTTTAGTGTCACTGTGAGCTGTAAATTAATAATTGATATCCTTTCCCTTAACAACTGTATATAAATAATATTTTCCAAAATTGCTTTATAAATACAATGTACACTACTATTCAAAGGTTTGGGTCACATGATCCATCAGAAATCATTCTAATATGCTCATTTGCTGCTCAAGAAACAATTATCAATCAATTATTTATCAGTTAATTATCAGTTGTGCTGCTTAATATTTTTGTGGAAAACATTTTTTTCAAGGTTTCTTTGATGAATAGAAACAGCAGCATTTAATTGAAATACAAATCATTTGTAACAATAATGTAAAAGTTTTTTAAGCACTTTTGATCAATTTCATGCATCTGTGCTGTATTTTTTTTTATTTATTTTTTTACATTTATTTATTTTAATTTTTTTTTTTTTTATCTTACTGACCCCAAACTTTTGAATGGTAGTGTGTATTCAGCTATAAATATAGAAAAAAATGGAAATCACATTCCCTTCATTTTCACTGTGAAATGATGAATGGCTCTTAAGGAACTGAGTAACTGGTAACTTTTTTCACTATGAACTGAGACCTCCACCTGTATTAGCGGAGAACATCACAACAAAGGGCTCTCTGTTGAAAGTATCAGTTCCACAGGATTCACATCCATCATCATACTGGAAGCTGTTTGAAACGGACACTGACTGACGCCTGATGAGAATAAAAGTGTAATTATTCATTTACCACAAGTACTATTAGTACACATAAATAAAGACTTATATGATAAGTGTTACCTGTAAATAAAGAGATATCTCTCTTTGTAGGTGCTCCTACCCAGGGGCTTACTTACAATGTGCTGATACTCATATGGAGAGGAACCTCTGATAAAGAAAATAATATTTATTTATTTTTATTTAAATAAATACCGTAACATATAGACATTAAGTAACACAACTTACCCATTTACACTTTCCATCAGTTTTTTAGTCGCAGAGAGATCGGTGTCTCTTACCTCTTGGATGAGTACAATGTCATATCGGTGTACTACCTAACAAACACAATACTAAGGTTACCAAATGAGAGGGTGTAAGTATTATATGGGTATTCTGTGGGTGTCGCTTACTTTGGTAATAATGTCAAGCAGAGTGGCATTGGATGCTTTTGAGTTCCCGAAGGATTTGATGTTGAATGCTCCAATCAAAAAGGAGTTTCCAATGTGGACAGATACCAGGAGCACACTTAAAGTGGTAATAATCTTCATGCTGTATATCGAGATGAAGACGAAAACATATTTAGACATGCTGCATTAGACAGTAGTTAATCATATCTGAGACTGAGACAGATTAGCACAGTCAATTTGAATCTTTAAAAAACAGTGTAACTAATATGTAGTAAATAGTACTCTAATATAAATATGCATTTGTTTAGATTGTATTTTGAGACTTTGCAATAAAAATAGCTTTACCTGCTGCTGTTTTCTGCTTTCACGTGTGCCGTGAGAAAGGGGAGAAAGCCTTTTTGCACCACTATGAAGCCTTTGTATACTCTACCTCAGCAAGTCCTTCTCTCAGGGAATAAAAGTGGTATCACATTTTCTAGAGAGGTTTTATTTACCACTACTGTGTAAAGACTCTCACTCACTTTATCCTTGGGAAATAAACAGATGGGTGATAAGACAAAGTCTAATGTAACTTTAAACAGGTGGCTTGACAGATGTATTTAGTAAATATTTATTTTGTAGCTGGCTGCTGTACCTTGGTATTCAAGGAGGACTTTTTTTTTTTTTTTTTTAACAATGATCTCTTGTTATAGGGTCAGAATCTCTGCGTTGTACTATGTAACTGTTCATATACATTTCCCAATATTCATTTGATTGTAAAGATTTTGCATAGAAAGCCTATTTAAAATTCATTTGTTTGTCATCAACAAGAAACTATTTATTATCTACTCTGACAATGAGAGGCTCAAATGACCCCTTGCTGTTAACTGAGCCCACTCTCCCTTAAAGTAATCCTACTTCCGTGCAATAGGGGGCGCTTTATGTGTTTGTATTTATTTATAATCATACTATAAATACATACTATAAATACATGCATGTCCGTGTGCCACTTAATACATAAATATAGATATATTATATATATTTTTGTTTTTATGTGAATTGTGTATGTGTATACTTTTGTAGGCTATTTCAAGTTATGTGTACCGTACATTGTTAATTGGTCGGATGCTTAGAAATTGAAACCATACAAAAGTTTGTTTTATTTTTGGTAATAATATGTTGCATATACATATATTACAATTCCGTAAAGGCAAGTCTTTACAAAATATAAAGTCCTATTTAAAAGTTCAAATCGTTTTCCCCCCGACTTTTTTTAATGAAACAGTCGAGCATTGTAACGTTTCAACAGACATAGAAGAAAAGAATCATTAACATACAAGATATCATTCTGAACGACAAAACAACAACAACTAGCCTACTACTGACTATCTGGTAATGTATAGCCGGGACATTACAAAGAATTTCCATAAAGTTTAACAATGTATCATTCTTAATGAAGTTCAAATTTAAAAATTTAAATCTTGTCTCGTCTCGAAGGCATGTTAAGGGCACTTCGGTGGTTTTCGGCTGATTCCGGGACCGAACGGAAAGGACCGGAAGTGTCTGCTTGGAGTTTGTCGAAGTGCTAACGGCTACGCTAATGCATTACAGAGCGCAAATTGAGTCGTTGACTGAATGTGTCATCTCCATCCAGGACACAAATTTACACATTATCGCCATGCTACCGCAGCAGTGAACATTCTCCACGGCAATAAAAGGAAACGACTACATATCCTTCTGCTTATCCAAGCGGTGAAACTAGGCAGGTTAGGAATTATTTCGCATGCCATGATTTCTGCATGTAGCGGTTAGCATGTAAACATATCAAGGAAACGGGACTGACAGTTTGATTATTTGAATGAACTGCATTCCCACATCATGCTATTATATTTTTTAAAATCTTCTAATTATTTTTTTAGTTGGTTAAAAAAAAATCCATGTCTATGTAATTTGACAGGCAGAAGTACTAACTAGCTGCTAGCTTTTGAGATTATGAGGTTGTTGTCGTTCTGTTTTACGGCTTTTTGTGCGTGTATAAAATTACTCAAAAGTGTTTTGAATGGTGTTTGCTGTTCATTAAGTTTTAATAGATTACAATGAGATTACTATAACTGATACCTCTTCGTGTGTCACTAATATAGTATCAGTTGTGATTGGTATTTGTTCAACATAACATTTTCATTTGCTTATTTATTATGGCAAAAGTTTATACATTAACTTTAACATCTTGTTTCTCTTTTTCTTTACAAATGACAACATTTGAGTTGACAGTAAACGGAAAGTAGCGTGTTTACTCTTATCACGTTTCTCCTGAGAGTAGCTACTTTACTGGTAGTGAGATCATATTAAACAAGTGGCTAAAAGCTTTTGAAACCAAGTTATTGGCCACAATTTGTACACATACACCATGTTTCATTAATCTTTTAACACATAATGTGCTGATTCAATAAAAGTAATGGTTTTCAAACTGAGAGGTATGTTAAGCACTACTGAATTGTTCATCTTAATTGATGAAATGTAAATGTGTTTCAGGTGTGAATGACCGACGTGGTGCCTACCACCGCCCTCAGTGAAATAAAGCTCCGCCTACTCTGCCACGATGACATAGAGAGAATAAAAGTGCTCTGTGGAGAGTGGTTTCCCATTGAGTGAGTGCTTGAACCAAATAAACATTTTATATGTGTCAAGTATAACACTAACACACTCTGTTATTTGTTTGTTTGTGTTTTAGGTATCCAGACTCATGGTACCATGACATCACATCAAATAAGAAGTTCTTCTCTCTGGCTGCCACCTATAGAGGTGGAATTGTGGGGATGATTGTGGCAGAAATAAAAAGCAGAACGAAAGTGCACAAAGAGGTATGACTTGCATATGCATTTTAGAGGAAAAACTCAAGTTTCAGATGTTATAATATAATATTATTGTGTTGAAATACATTCTATGCTTTACTTGGCACAAGTTTGTTTACATTGTTTTATAATATGAATAATAAATGTTTAGATGAGAAAAAAAAAAAAAAAAAGACTTTGGCCATAAAGAATAGTTCCTCTGGAGCTTTGATGTAAAGGATCATAATTAAGCCCATCTGACATATCCAAAGCCTTTTTATAGCAGGCAATTAATTAGGTTACAGACTGGCAAATTTCTGCATGTAGCAAAGGATTTGACCTTCATTAGAAAGGATTTTACCTCTTCATAATACAGTTACACTAAAACTTGCAGTCACTGGCTGTTCTCACAAGTGCTTATATATTATATAAGATATTACTGTTTACTTTTAAGAACTATTTAGGCGCATGCATAATTAGCATATCAAAATGTTTATTGTCGTATGTACGAATTCCACATATGAAGTACAATAGAAATCTTACTTGAATGTTTCTCCACAGACAAAGACAACATAGAATAAAATAGACAGTATTGCTATGTGCAAAAATAGAATAAAAATGTGCATAAAGATAATGGTAAAAGATCAGATTGCAAGAGTGTTGTTATTGATATTATTACACATTAATGTTGTTGTGTGTTGAACATTTTTACAGCACTGGGGTAGAAATGTCTGAATCTAGTAGTGTGAGTTCAAATGGTCCTGAATGTAGGAATGCAAAGGGACAGAACATTTCCAGAATTTTTGGACACTTTAGACAAATTTTGGAAAGTTTCTGGAAATTTACCGGAAAGTTTCCACCCCTTTGCATGCCTACCTGAATGGTCCAAACCCAAAAAGTGACAATAAAGTAACATTTATAATGTTAAAAATCCTTTTTCTTGAACTTTTTAAACTTCAATAAGCAGCATAACCATTTCCAGCTAATAATAATGAAGAAATGAATTACAGAAATAAAATACATTTTGAAATATATTAAAATAGAAAAGTTATCTTAAATTGTAATAATGTTTCACTGTTTTTACTATATTTTTTTATCAAATTCATGCAGGCTTGGTGAGCATAAGAGACTTCTTTCAAAAACTTTGCCAGCCCTTTCAAATATTCCTCAATATGTTTCAGTAATAACAAAATTGAAATAATATTTTTTTTGTTATTCCAGTAAATTATCCCAGCTAATAGTCTGTGTTGCTAACTCAACATATATTTCTCTCCATCAGGATGGAGACATCTTGGCCTCCAGCTTTCCTGTTGACACTCAAGTTGCGTACATCCTGAGTTTAGGAGTCGTGAAAGAGTTTAGAAAACATGGAGTAGGTGAGAGGTGACGTTTGTGTGGTGTTGTGTAACGTGTGCCATGACCTATGCTTCCCCTCATAAAACTTGAACTGTATTCAAACAGTTTGTAAAGTCACTTATATCTCTTTCTCTCTCTCTGCAGGCTCTTTGTTGCTGGACAGTTTAAAGGAGCACATCTCCACCACGGCACAGGACCATTGTAAAGCCATCTACCTGCATGTGCTCACCACCAATAACACTGCCATTCACTTTTATGAGAACAGAGACTTTAAACAGCACCACTATTTACCGTATTATTACTCTATACGAGGAGTGCTGAAGGATGGCTTCACCTATGTCCTTTACATCAATGGTGGACATCCTCCATGGACTATCTTATATCCTTTCCTTTATCTCGCAAATTTGTGTTCTTGTGTTGCATTTGTCTATGAGTGGCAATATTCAAGGCAGTTGGTAATTAGAGCTGCATGTATGTTGATAGCTGATAAAAGTGTAATTATTATTAATGATACTGAATCATTTTACCCAATTTGTATTAATGATATTTCTTACATACACCTTTACATGTTTTTTTCCCCCAGTATTGTTTGCACATGCACAGCTTTTCTCAGTGAAATTTAAAAAAGTTAGCATGTTTCAATAGTGCATATGTACTTGCAGTGTATTAAATGCTACTATTATTTACTGCACTACTGTTCAAAAGTTTGGGGTCAGTACATTTTCTTTAAAGAAATTAACACTTTTATTCAACAAGGATACATTACATTGACAGTGTAGAAATGTACAATGTTCCAAAAAGTTGTTGAAAATAAATGCTGTCCTTTTGACAAATGTATTGCAGCTTCCACAAAAATATTAAGCAGCACAACTGTTTTTAACATTGATAATAATAAGAAATGTTTCTTGAGCAGCGAATAATTGTATCAGAATGATTTCTGAAGGATCATGTGACACTGAAGACCAGAGTAATGATGCTGAAAATTCAGCTTTGACATCACAGGAGTAAATTACATTTTAAAATGTATTAAAAGAGAAAACGGTTATTTTAAATTGTAATAACATTTCACAATATCGCTGTTCTTACTGTAAATGCAGCCTTGGTGAGCAGAAGAGAGACTTTTCAAAAACATTTAAATCTTACCAATGCTAAACTTTTGAACAGTATTGTATATTCTCAATTATCTAACAGTCAGGTAAAAATGTAACCTCCAAAAACACAACATAGGTCCCTTGGTATACTAGTTTCATGAATTTGAACTGTAAATAACTAGTAGAAAAAGTGTTCCTTGACTCGTGCAGCACTGATTATATTCATCATATAGGTTCAGCACTGGCCAGTCTGAGCCCCTGCTCTATTCCCCAGAGAATTTACCGGCAAGCACAGAATCTCCTGCGCAGCTTTCTGCCATGGTCGGGCATCTCTTCCAAGAGTGGCATTGAGTACAGCAGAACCATGTGAGGATTGTGAGGTCAGAACAGTGCAGGGTAAGCCTGACTTATCCACCTCTCATAAGATCACCTCTTTCCACTCGTAAATGTATCATTCATTTTTTTCTAAGCAATAATTATGTCTTGTTTATCAGGTGGAAGATATTGGTTTGTTTGGGTCACATCAGATGCCTGGGTTGCTGAAGACGGATATCTGCTCTCTCTGGTCTGGAGCAGTGTATTATACTTGTACATTTTATATACATACTTTAATATATGCATTGTCATTAGTAGATTGCCCTTTTAATATAAACTTTCCACTTCATGCCTGTAATTCTGCTGCTGTGTAGAAATATTCTATTGTTTATCCAGATTTTTAATATAAATAGATTTTTTTTATTTGTGCCTGTTCTATATAAATGATTTTAGGATTTGATGGTAGAAGAGTGCATACTTTTTCATTTAGTCATTTTCATCCATGTCAAGCTCTTGTTTTTTGTTTGTGCAGGATCACCTTGACACTAAGCATGTATTTCGGCCCCCAGTTTTAAGTTTAATTTTTTCTTTTTTTTTATTAAATAACATTTGCACAGAGGCAATGAATGTAGTGTTGCTGTGAAGGGGAAAAAAAGGCCACAGTTACAGAAAACCCTCCATCTCACCAAATGTGTACTGTTAATGTCAAATGCAAATGTGAAAACCTATTTTAAATTCAGATCATCTTAATTTAGCTAGAGTATTACATCCTGCCATTCCTTGCAATGTACTTTGTTCTTTTAAAGGGGGAGATGAATGTAGTGGGGGAGACATGTTTGAATTTGGGTATGTTGCTGTGAATCAGGGATTTACACACAAAATAAACATATTTGAGAAAAATTATGCTGTGTTACACAGATTACAATATCAAAGATGCTATTTATGTGTTCATAATGTCTTTGTTGAAACAAACTGATGCATCTGTAAAGGATGTTCTCAGAGAAGCATTTCTGTGTAATTACAAAAGTGTACTATCATATGTTATTGTCCTTTTGCATTTGAAAAATATGTTTCTTTCTGATCTGTATAAACACTTTTTTGAAGACAAAATAGCATGTATGAATAGCCGTTTCTAACAAGTTATCAATATAGGTAATAGAACCACTATCACCTTGTGCTTTTAAGTGTGAAATTGTGTGTAAATCTACAGTTTTTCTCTAGTCTGTTTTTAACAGGTTGCATTCTTGTGAATTGGTACATTGTTCTGTTTTACATTTCATTGTATGACATTTTCATTTTGTAGATAGTAAGAACTGAAATAGGGGAAATGTCTTATGCTCTTACAGTTAAAATACATTCTAACCCTAAGATGGTCAATGTGTTGATGAAATGAAATTTTACCAAATAATAGGCAACATTTGAATAATATTTGGTCAAAAAAGTTCATCAAAGTTCATTTTGATCCACTTCAAATGTTAACTACTGTAGTTTCTGAATTGTGAAGCACCCTCTAGTGTTCACTGAGAGAATTGTAGACCAGAGGAGAATTTTAATTCGTACATCTTGGCCTCCAGCTTTCCTGTTGACACTCAAGTTGCATACATCCTGAGTTTAGGAGTCATGATACTCTTAAGTAACTTAAAGGGATAGTTCACCCAAAAATAAAAATTACCCCATGATTTACTCACCCCAAGCCATCCTAGGTGTATATGACATTCTTCTTTCAGACAAATATAATCAGAGTTATATTAAATAATGTCCAGGCTAATCCATGCTTTATAATGGGAGTGGATGGTGCCCCAAATTCTAAAGACATTCTAAAAAAAAATGCACTCATCCATTATAAAAAAAGTAGCTCCAGGGCGTTAATAAAGCCTTCTGAAGCGAAGCAATGCATTGGTGTAAGAAAAATATCCATATTTAAAACTTTATAAACTGTAATCTCTAACTCCCGCTAACTGTCATACGCGCATTCACGAGAGAGTGGCGTCCCAGCTTATGACATAAGACGCATGGGCAGTGTGAGCTCCGGTGACGAACATGGAAGTCCAGAGGAGAGAGCAAAACAATATACTGGTCACAAACTGAAAGTACAAAACTAGGATTTCTTAAGAAAAATGTCGGAGGATTTAAATATAAGCCAAGAGAAGACTTTGTCTTTTGCCTAGCCATATTTGTTTGAACCGGAGTATACCGACCAGGAACTCCGTGAGATGGAGGAGGCTGCAGCAGCAAAACAAACTGAAAAACTGCTGGCTGAGGCATGTTTATATTGTCGGAGTACATGCCAATCACTAGCAAAAACCATGTTAGCCAAACCCCGTAAATCACATCACCAAAAACAGCAGGCTAATTGTGCGTTCACACCAGACGTGACTTGCGCGAATAAATCGCGCTATTCGCGCGTAGTTGGACGCTTGCACATTTTGAGTTTACTTCATTCGCGCATGAAATTCACTTCACAACAAACAATGATTTTGTCCTCCATTTGTTGTTTCGGATTTCTGCCTCCGCTCGCTACGTTGTAATCACGTCACTACTAGAGCAACTCCTGATTGGTTAACGCGGCGCGAATATTCGCCAAAGTTCAGATTTTTCAACTCGCCCGAAACGCTTAATTCGCGCCGCAGGATGTCTATCGCGTCTTTGCATTGACTTAACATGTAAATCACTCATGCTTAACGCTTCATTCTTCGCTTCTGGTGTGAACGCACCATAAGAGGGAGACTACACACCCAGATAGCAAGCAGTAAACAAACTGCGCAACTGATAGAGAATGCGGTAACTCGCCCACTTTAGCTTTGTTGAAGCAACCCGGATATTCACAAGAAATCAGCATTTACTAATAAAATGTAGAGTATAGCTCAAATAATTCGCTTCTTCACGTGGGTTTCCTTTGCTGTACTACACAACTTGGTTCTCGCGAAACTAGCATATTCTCACCGGAGCTCACACTGCACATGCATCTTGTGTCACAAGCTGGAACGTCACTCTCTCGTGAATGTTAGAGATTACAGTTTATAAAGTTTTAAATATGGATTTTTCTCTTACACAAACGCATCACTAATTCTCTTTAGAAGGTCTATATTAACCCCCTGGAGCCGTGTGGACTTTTATAATGGATGAATGCATTTTTTCTGTCTTTAGAATTTGGGGCACCATCCACTCCCATTATAAAGCATGGATTACCGTGGACATTATTTAATATAACTCTGATTATATTCGTCTGAAAGAATAATGTCATATACACCTAGGATGGCTTGAGGGTGAGTAAATCATGGGGTAATTTTCACTTTTGGGTGAACTAACCCTTTAAGTTAATTTGTTATCCATTTGCATCCCTCCATTTGTCTGTCCTTACTTCATAACTTGAGCCATGCATTAAGAGCATTTTGAGATGACCTACAGGTAAGAGCGAAATAATAATAAAAAAGATTGTGCAACCATTTGTTTGAATGTTCAATTATGTTTACGTTTCAGCCTCGGAATATTTGAGGTTTTACGGTAATTGTCATTTAATGATGTAATTTTGGATGGCATCGGTTTAGTCACGCCTCTTTGGATCCTCATTCGAATCACAACCAGAGACACCAGCAAACGACAAGCAGCTACTTTCTTTCTTGGCTGGTTTTCGTTATCCACTGTTTCCAACAATCTACAGTTGTTTTCTTTGGCTCGTGCACATTTAAAAACGGTGAGTAATGCTGTGATTTTTTTTGAAAGATGATATTCAAACAAAGTGACTTTTATGAAAGTGAAAGAAAAGCGACTTGAATTATTCGAGAGATTAATGAATTTTAATGAGAGATGGTCAATGTTTGAAATCTGCCACATTTCAGATTTATGATGTTTTGGATGAATCTGTTGTTTAACACAGTCTAAACATTGATTAATATCACTTTTAGACGTCTCTGACTTTAATCTGTTGCATCTTTGCTCGGTCGTTGCCATGATTCTATATTCATGTTAAATGTATATATATTTTTTGAGGGAATATGTTACTTTTACCAGATATGAGCTTTTGTAGGAAATTTGAGTATGTAAGTGAAATGAAGTAATAAATTAATGCATAGAGAGACTAGTTGAACGAAGGGAGGGGTCAAAACGCAGCTCGTCGAAGTAACATTTCTAGTAAACATATGCCACAATTCTAGGAAATATACAGGAAAGATTAGTTACGGTAATTAAGGTGTTTTGTTAAAAGACTGTGACTATTATTCTGATACATTTGCCTTGAAAATCTTTTGCTGAATCTCTGATATTGACACAGTATTGCAGAAGTCCTGTTGACATCAGATGACAGTGAAAAACAGATGAACATATTGTATAGTAAATTAAGATGCATGTGCCTACGACCTTACACAAAGTAGATCATGTTACATTTTGATTAAAGCATTACATTAACTAGTTAACATTAACTACGATACATAAGACACAAATATGAAGCTATATGTTTTGATTTTGTTTTAATTTTGCTTTACCATGTTGAAGAATTACTTTTTTTTTTTTTTTTTTACATTATATTAAGTATTCCCCAGTATCCCGGCTGCTGTTTTCCATGCACTCACATTGAATAAGGACTAAGTTTCAAAATAAACCAAAAGCAACATAACAGTATCAAACTGGTGGTTCATACAACTTGTACACTATATGACATTCTTCTGTTGTCATATAATTGTTAAAATGTCTTAAAATATAGTGCAAAAATCATGTTGATCATTTTTTTTATTACACTTTATTGGAGCTTTTTTCTGTAACAAAAAAACTAGAACTATTATTCTTGTAATAGAATATAACAATTCAGTTTACAGCGCCTTCATAAATTGAATAAAATTGTTGGCTAAAGAAATTGAAGGCTGAAGATCCCAATGGTGGAGCAGAAGACCACCACAGTTGCGGAGATGGGACTAAAGGCCCCCACGGTGGAGAAGACGACCACAACAGCAGAGCGGACGGGACTGAAGATCCCCACGGTGGAGCAGAAGACCACCACAGCAGAGCAGATAAGGCTAAAGTTCCCCATGGTGAAGCCGAAGACCCCCAGGGCAGATCTGGTGGAACTATAGACCGCCATAGCTGATCAGGCGAAACTGTAACACGGAGCACAGAGAGGTTATGGTTAGCCTCAGTGGTGGTGAGCAGGGGGGAGCTTAAGAGTGTCCAAAGAGCTAACAAGCAGGGTGTCCTCCATGGTCATAATGGAACCCAAAAGGTGTTTTAGGTTGACCTCTGCGGTCATCTCGGGGCTGGCAGAAAGTTCATGAAAGACCTTCTTGGTCAGCAGACAGGCAGTTCAGGATCGACCTCTGCGGTCGTGTTGGTGCAAACAGGCAGTTCAAGAGCAACCTCCGTGGTTATGTCTGGGCAGACAGAAAACTTAGGGACAACCGCCGTGGACCTCCTTGGAACAGGAAGTTCATGGGCTGAAACCAACACAGCACTGGGCTCTGGAGAAGGAGCGGGCTCTGGAGCAGACTCATGGGCTGGAGAGCAGTGTGCGGCCCAAATGCATAAAATGGCCACTGCTATTACATGAAGTGAACCTCTAAGGCAACTGAGCTCTGAAGTGTAAGACCACCGGGATGCCAGCTGCTCTCACCGACATCAATGGTGGGTCTGCCAAGCTGGATGCCAGTCTCACTCGCATAGGGGCCATCTTAATGGCTTCATGTGCAACGTTCATGACGACTGGAGACTCTGGCGTGGAGGCCACTGCTGGAGTGCTGTGTTTCTCCTCTGTGACTCCCACAATGAAAGCAGATCCGCTCAGCTGTAATGCTAAGTGGATGTAAAGTTCTAATGTCCAACTTGGATCGTGCAATGGCATAATTGAGCTGAGCGGCTCAGATGGTCCCCCCCCCCGATTTACACTTCCATGTTGCAGCCAGGCAGTTCATGGCGTTAGCTAAGTGTGCCTCCGATCCACAGCGAAAGCATGACTTCCCCTGTGCTGCACTGCTTGTACAGGTTGTACCTTGGCAGGAATTTGAAATGGATCTAGCCTTTTCGGCAACGGATTCAATCTGGCTTGCTACCGTAACCGCTCTGTAAAGTGTGAGATCTGTTTCTAGTAAAAGTCTCTCATGTATACGTAGGCTAAGCACATTCTCTACTAACTGATCTCAAATAATTTTGTCAGTATTGGTCCTGAACTTACATGAAACAAGCCCTCGCAAAGCAGCAACATTCTGTAAAACTGTCTTGTGAGGAGCCTGAAAGCGTTTACGGAAGGCGTGGCGTTCAGCTACTATGTTAGCTTTCGTCAAGAAGTAGGCTTTTGACGCATCCTCTGCATCCTTATACATTGTATCTGTGTTAGGCAATGAGTAGAAAATCCATTGTAAAGCAATACAGTTTTCCGTGAACTTTTGATCTTTGTGAACAACGATAGCGAAAAACAAAATGCCTAATCCTCGTTGCCAATTTGTTGTCTGTCCGGAGTTAGTAACCAATAAAGCACGCGAGACAGGAGTAGTCATCCATCTAGTTTACTCTTCTTTTACTCTTCTTTACTCTTCTGTTCCCCACAGTCATTACACAAGACAACACTTTTCAAAATAGTAGTTGCAACACAATTTTACTTATGAACACAGCAAAAATTATAAAGCAAAAAAACACCTGATGCAGATTTTTTAGCCTATATATCATTTTGTAGAAAGTTAAAAATCTTAGAAAAGGTACATCACTTTGCTCAGAGCAAAGTGATTTGAATGCACCTGATGTTGTCTTCCCAACTCGTAAATACAAACTTGAATGCACCATAAATAAATAACATTTGAATTTAATTTTTGGGTGACCTATCATTGAATGTTGTAGATGTTGTGCCATTTATAGTTATTTAGTTTATCATTCCTAATGCGTTGTAAACACATGATTTACTGTAAACTACAAGGACAAGGAAAAGGCTGATTACATTGGAGCTTACAATTTCCTGGCTTATGTCTACTATTTTTCACAATTTCTTGTCTTAGAAATGATGTTGTGTCTTTACATCAAAAACACATGGTGTTATTTACTCGTTTCTACCTAGATCATCAGACCATGCTTTCAGTTACGTAACTGATAGTTCTCAAGTTGTTATATTGGATTTTGGTGGGGGGGTGACGGCATACCCCATTGGGACCTTATAAAGACAACTAGAGGTCATAGTGTACTGAGTCTGTTACTGTGTCTTGGAAAACACTGCAGTGTGCTCTTCGACAGTCACAAGGTTATTCAGGCAGAGGTTTTGTTTATCGGGTATGTGACCTGGTATATATTAAAAAAATATGAATTAAGGGCATATTTCATTGTATAATCTAACCATTGAGTTAATAGAAAGCATGTTAATTTAAGATAGCAAAGAGTAATTTTAAACTCATCTTGAATGTGGTTAAAGACTTGCAGATGGCTTTCTGATCATCTGTTTACACAGACTAGCACAATCTATTGCAGTACACACTCAAGACTAAGATCATAGTCAATAAGGAAGGAGGTAATGAAATGGCAAATTATGGTAATTGTTTCTACAGAAAGCACCTTGGAAGTTTTATACTATTGAGATGTAAACGCCTTTTCAACTAGACAAGTCATATACATTTCTTACAAAGATCTTATTTTGCTAGCCTGTGTGTGACCTATACCTTTCATAACTGTTCATATTATGCAATCCCACCTTCAGTCAAGTACCAAGTCAATACCAAGTGGGCTGAACCTGATAACAGTCTACTTACCATGCTACTTCGGTTTGTTTGTTGTTACGTACCAGAGAAAATCATGAAAGCTGTTTTGATCAGAAGCTGCTTGATCTGTGATGTACTATTTGCTTTTCACAGGTTGCTACCTAATGGCCAACCTTGAAATATTGTCCTAAAAAATAACATATATCCAAGACTCAAAGGGTTACACAATCTGTCCACTGTCACAAAACTGTAACAAATTTTATTATAAATATTTTATAATTGTATCAAAAATAAATGTCTGAATTATTTTTATTCTAAGGACAACAGTAAACTAACTATAGGGTTTTTTTAAATTTATTTTTAAATACATTTTTATTTAATTTTTTTTTTTTGAAGAAAGACAAACATATATACTGATGAAAGCCAAAATATTAAATATATGGATGAATATTTGCTGAGTAATCCACTATTAAATTACATTTTTTCTTAAAAAAAGGGGTCTTAAAGGGGTCATGAATTGAGAAATCAACATTTCCTTGAGCCTTTGATATATAAGAGGTCATCGTATTATAAGAATATCCTGTAAGTTTGAGAACTGAAAATTTCCATGTTTGTATTGACACCAGGCCCAGTGAATGACTGGAATGTGCCTTTAGATAGGTGAAACGCCGCCTCCGCAGAAGAAATCAATGCCTACTTTATCATTGGAACGTTAGCCCTGCCCACACTGGCGTGATAGTGAGATGAGGAGGAGAAAAGAGCGATACAGGACAAAAATAACATAACCATATTCCTAAGCATTATGATCCTTTGAAAGGTAATTTATTTTCAACAGTGTGAATGTCTCAGTTGAGCTTTATTTATTTGTATTCAGTATTTCACTCTGGATTCTTTGGTAAATCAATCGCATTTCGGCGCAAGCTTTGCAAACAGACTTTTACGATATGGACTCGACAGTAATGCAACAACATGTAAATAACTGTTAATTCTAATACTGCAACCTTTCATGCCTTGATCTAATGCAACAATGTAATGCAACACTTTTCATGATTAGTTCACCTTGAGAGCTATAATAGTAAAAATGTGCTAAAAGTTTCTGAGAGAGTAATACTTCACTATTTCAAATGGAAAGATGTTAGCCAATCATAGCAGTGGGTGTTTACACTGAAGTCTCACAGCAGACACGCACCTTAAAATAGACCGTTCAAATCAGAGGGTAGGAAAAATTTCTTTAATTTCTAATTTATGACAATTTGTTATGTAAAAAGCATACTAACGTTATAAGTGCACCCCAGGAAACATTATAAAACAGTAAAACAATGCAGTTCATGACCCCTTTGAACCTTTCTTTTAGAATCTTCATTTTGAAGGCCCTGTATGGTATATGGGGATCTCCAACCCGATCTCACAGCAATTCGTATGTATTTTACGAGGTGGCTAATTCATACGACATACTCATACGAATTAGTACGTTTTTTGCTAAATCATACGTATTTTAAGAGTTGCCAAATTCGTTTGAATTCGTACGAATGACCTACCCCTAACCCCGCCCCTAAACCTACCCGTCACTGGGGTTTAGACAGCTCGTATGAATGTTGTGTGAGGTTGTACGAAGTCGTACGAATTAGCCACCTCGTAAAATACATACAAATTCGTTGTGAGATAGCGTTGGGATCTCGTGGCTCCATGAATGAATGGTTAATTTGTACACATTTTCATAAAAAATAAATAAATAAATAAATAAAAAAAACTATTGTGGGTCACTTTGCATAGAGCTGATATTTTAAAGAGGAATTTCTGAAAAACAAAAAATTCAACTAGAAATGTATCACATTGTTTCCCTCTAACAAAACAATTGCATGAAATGTACCTGGATGTTATATTTAAGGCGTTTGAAATAAAACTAAAATCTGTTTTGGGGTAAACACACATAATAAGGTATTTTCATCATAAATATTTTGTTGGAAACCCATCATTGCAGGAGGAAACTACCATACTGGTTTTGATTAGCTGTTTCCTGGTTGGGTCCTTTGATTGAACAGAAGGTCCCTGCCTCCCTGTTTTTCCTCCTGCTATTCTTTGTCTCAAGGCTGTTTGGAAATGTGTAGTTTCCAGTCATAATCTGACATTTCAGACATGATCTCTGCCCTTTCCTGTAAAACTAAGCTTTGCTTCCCTGTTATTCTTCATGTATTTAGCATTTCTAAATAATCAAAATAGGTCTGTTAACTTGTATCAACTTGTTGGTTTTTGTGGTTTGGCCCAAATATTTTCACAAATGAATTTGTGCACAAGTTCATCAGTGGCATTAAGATACCTGTGGTTTAGTTTTTGTTGGGGCAAATGAATTTGACTATTAAGAATTTTTGGTAACACTTCAGTTTAGGGTCCAATTCTCACCATTAAAGAAAAACTGTGTAACTTTTTTGTGTTCAAAATTGACAAAATTTATATAATCAGCAAGTACATCATGAGTACATTTTCCAAACTGTGTTTTTGTCACCTATAATAAGTATACCTATAATAAGTGTTTATATTCGGACTATTTCAAACTGGTCGGGTCGGCACCGCTGCGGAGTAGCCCAGTACCTGCGTGACTCGTCATAGTCATAAACAGAGAGAACTAGCTCCGGCTACAATGTTCTTCCACAAGACGCATGCAGTTCTGTTTAACAAACGCTAGAGCTAGTTGCTTATTAGCATGTATATTACTAGGATATTGGCTGTTTATTAGTACTTATAAAGCACATATTAATGCCTTATTCCACATGACCATATTCTACATCTCTTAATCTTCTCCAGTTTCTAAACTTAACAACTACCATACCAAGTATTAATAAGAAGTAATTAGGAGTTTATTGAGGCGAAAGTTGTAGTAAATAATTAGTTAATAGTAGGAAAGAATTGGACCCTAATCTATTCTAAAGTGTGACCAAATTTTTATTTAGATGTAGGACTATTAAGGGAATAGTTAATGTAAAAATGAAATCTGTTTACACACTGTCATGTCATTACTAACCTGTATGACTTTCTTTTGGGGAAATATTTTCTTAATATCATGGAACAGATAAAAATTATATTCTTTATAAATTGTTAGTGAAATTTAAATTGTTATTCAGTGAAAATTTGAATTCAATTCCGTTTATGGTGAACTGTTCTTTTAAGCACAGTCAGGGAGTAAAATATGAATTTCATAGATATGGGAAAATGTCCTCTATAGGCAGTAAGTTGTATTTGATCATTTCAAGGAGTATCATTTGTCTTTTTTTTTGGTGCATATAAACAGTGAACAATGTTTTCAAGGTCAAATTCATATGTCTGCCGCACGTGGCTCTACAAAAACAGGAAATGACTCGTTGCTGTAACTGCTACTGCTGTCATAGAAATATTAAGGCTTTCTTGAATGGTAGAGACTAAATGTAAAAGTTTAAAACTTTAAAACAAATCACTTTTCAGAATACTGGGTGGAATATGTCTCCACATTGTGCTCAAATATAAAACCAGTTGCCTATCAGAGTCTAACATGCCACTGGAGAAAGTTTTTGTACTTTCATTCATGCGACTTAATGCAGTTGTAACAGCAGGGGTCTGTGTCAGAGCTGTCCTTGTCCTTGTGAAGCTGGATTCAATAGTGTGCCATCACTGTGTGTAGAAACATCTACAGTACAGATGAGAATGTAGGCATCCAGAGTACAGACCTTGCAGAGGTTTTAGTCATTGTAGGCACATTATTTCATCTGCTGCAGGCTTTGATGCATACAGACTCTTTATTATATTCATCTGTCAGTTTATATCCATTTAGCATGTTGTCCTCTGGGAAAATATGGGCAGGAGTGGGCATGTTATTGGATGAATGCTGCCGAGGTTGGTGTTATGTTTCTATTGGTGTTATGTTTCTATGCTGGTGTGATAATCATTGTTGTTTTATTCCGTTAAGTGGTGTAGTTTTGTTAGGTGTATCCCTTAACTTGTGTTTTGTTGGAAATGTACATTTATTGGATCATTTAAAAGGCAATAAAAGCTATGCTGCTCACTTCCTGTGTGCTTTACAAACTGGACCTATTCAGGTGCTCTCTTGACAAACGGCAAATTGTCACCCACGCAACATTCTCACTTCTGTACTTGTCACGCCATCCTGTTTCATAGACCATTCCTCTTCTGGACATGTCCCACAGCTGTTCTGTAACTTACCATCCAGATGGGGAGCATTTAGATTCCCTTTATCTCTCCATCACTGCAGTATTCAAAATCACCACCTTCATAGAAACTCCACCCTCTGTACACGGGCTCCAGGTGAAGTAAAAGAGGGGGAGGTGGTTGACACAAGCAAGGTTGTGCTTTCTCGTTGAAGAACAAGCAGTGCTTGTACCTGAGCACACTGTTGCTGGTGAGTAGCCCGGTCACGTCAAGGGCAGAGATGAGATTGATTTCAGAGCTGCTTGTTATTACAGTTGCTAGATCAGGTGCAGATTAGTAAATCAGCAGTTACATACCATGCATAACTGTCTCCTGGTGACGTCCACTTGTTATCTTCTTTGCGAAGGTTGTTTATACCACCCACCAATATTGTCAAAGCCTCTAATATTCTGTAAATTGAGATTCTGTGTACTTGAAGACAACAGACTTTCTATGCTTCATTTACTTTGTATGTTTTGTGTGCTTCATGTAAAGAGTATGTTAAATGTTTGGCTTAAAAGCTCTAGATAGTGATGTGAAACGCAGGTAATCTTGTGACCTTACCTTTGTTAAACTAGTTATTTGTAGCTGTTGTAGGCAGTTTCTTTCATTACTGCTGCCATGACGTAAGTTTCCTGTTAGGTGATGTCAATGCAAATGTACATGATTCTGCCATGCTGCATGTTTTTTCTTTGGGTGTGCAGAGCTTGTGGTTGTATTGTAAATCTGTATTGACTTTAAAGACGTAAATTGAAATCACATTTTGTCTATAAAGACCCGTTCTATAGTGCTACTTTGCATACTGCCATGGCCTAGTTTCGGATCTCTGCTCACAATATGGCTTAGTGCCCCTATTGTGCTTGTTTAGGGCCAGACAGAGTTATTTGCCTATGCTGGCAGACTTTTCAACAGCAAACTCTGCTAAGAGGTGGCGTTGATAGGAAATTCCAGTAAATTCCATAGCTGACCTTTAGTGTAGGTCTGTATGCTCATCCTGAGGTCATGTCTTCCTCCCTCTGTTGACCTTTGTCTAATAAAACATGCGAGGTAAAAGCTGATATTTGCTGTTAGATCTCTTTGGGATGGACAGAAAGTTCCATACTAAACAAATGCAAATATATAAATATGTTTAAAAGTCTGGGGCCAGAACTTGTTGTTTTTTTTTTGTTTTGTTTGTTTGTTTTGAAAGAAATTAATACTTTGATTCAGCAAGGATGCATTACATTGATCAAAAGTGACTTTTTCAAATAAACATTTCAAATAAATGCTGTTCTTTTGAACTTTCTCTTTATCAAAGAATTCTGAAAAACATCACTTTTCATTGATAATAATAAATGTTTCTTGAGAAGCAAATCAGCATATTAGAATGATTTCTGATGGATCATGTGACACTAAAGACTGGAGTAATGATGCTGAAAATTAATTTAGATTTAATATTTCACAGTATTACAGTTTTACTGTATTTCAACCAAATAAATGCAGTTGTGGTGAGCAAAAAAGACAAAAAACAAAACAAAACAAAACAAAAAAACATTAAAAATCTCCCCGATCTCGAACTTTTGAATAGTGTATACATAGAATTGTTTATCTTTTTTATTTTTAAATACTTATTCCAAAGAATAGTAAATCAAGGTTTATATACACTTTTTTTTATTATTATTATTTTTTTTTAAAAGTACTGCTACTACTATTATAAGCTAAAAATCAAGGTATAGTGCAACACATGTCATTTTTACTCAGTGATTAAGAACTTTACGGGAACAGTTTTTATATTCCAGTGTACAACCTTGATGAACATAATTTGCATTTTTAATTCATCCCCTCAGTATTTGGCAACAGATCAAGCAAATTTGTTTGTGGTGTTTTTTTCACTCTTCAGGAATATTTATTCACTTTAGCAGAGCAAGTGACAAATTTAGGTTTGTGTTCACAATAACAAATTCTGTGTTTTTCTTGTATCCTTTAATGCTTTGGTAACCAAAAAGATTAAAATTATTTTAATTGTAATGAAAGCCCTAGTTTGTCCTTAGCACCTTTGTTTTCATTTCAGCAGGGGTGCAAGAGGAAATATCATAGCCTGTGTAGGGGGTTGGTCTTCAAAAATTGTCTTTGGTAATGTGATACCCATTTGGAGTTTCAAAGGTTGAGAAGCACTGCTAAAAAGACTGCTTTATATGAATAGAAGCTTCATAATTTCTTACAAAGTAATGTAAAAGCATGATAACATCTTGCTGTTTTAATGTATGTGGAACGAATGAGAGCTGACGCGAACGTTCACCCATGCATCAGTACCTCAACACACAATCAGCTCTGTGTAATTGGCCTCATTTTCTGTTTATGGGCCATGCTGAGTCTGACAGCAGAAAGCTATAATTGCGGTGATATAATCCATCTGAAGGTACAAAGGGGCCCATTCTCATCTGGCATCTCTCAGGGGAACTGTTTGTACAGTGTTGCCATGGCAGAGCCACCTGGGAGTGCCCGGAAAGCCGATTTGCCATTTCTTGGGTGCGATTTGAAATAATCAATTTATTATTTAATATGCTTTATATGGCTCATGGCACATCTTATGTGGTCATCCTGCTCTTCTTCCTCAATTTGTGTGGGCCGTTACGGCCCACAGGAGAGCGATTATGCATTCGGTGCCATTTCCTGCTGTGATTACTGGGGATGCTTGACCCTTCGCAGGCCATTTGTGTTAACATGCAGCGCTCCGGTGCTCAGTGCATTAGTTAACAGATCCCACAACGGAGTCCTTCACGAACCTCTAGTGACCTGACCAAATGCTCTGCCAGCAGAGCAGGTTTGTAATATATTTCTGGACAGGGGGGATCTGTCAGATAGGGCTAACAAAGGCTGAACGTGGCCTGCAGCATCAACAGTGAACGATCGCATTACTGTCGCAAATGGGAGCTGCGGCCGCTGGAGGTTATGTTTCAGTGCTGGTGATTATCAGGAATACTGAAAGATAAAATCGAAGGGCTTAAAACACAGTTGACATTCAGTCTGTTTAAAATTGTATATGAATAATTAACATCTATAATTTCTGCACATAATGTCTTGCATTTGAAATATTATACCAGTATTTGTTTAGAAGCAGGAAAAAAAATACAGGCTTTATATCTCATGTTTCAATAGTAAAGTAACTAATTGCTGATCCGAGTCATACGGTGTTGGGTTGTCAGGTGGCTCCCTCACGCTGTGTACACTAGAGACACTGAGTTGCCCGAGATCTGTGTCAGTATCACAGGCCAGCCATCAGAGGAATTGCATTATTTTTGTCTCTTTTTCAGCAGTAGAAAATTCTCAAAAGGAAGGGAATCGGGTATTTGTTTGTGATGAATGCCACATCGTCTTAGTAATTGCTTTATTTGTACCTGTGAACTCACTGGAGATTATGGACAAATTGTGATTTTGTGACCATTTTAGATGATTATATGTTGAGGGTTGCTTGTAATATACCCAGTAAGTTATGTTAACAAGATTAAAAATTGAAATCAAAATTATTGCATGACTTGATTAATTAATAGCACATAACTGCATATATCAATGTTTGCTAAAAACAAAACAAATTAAAAGATCCAAATGTGAAATACACTGAATAGGCATTACAAAAATGTCTTTAAAAGTCAATATATTTTTTCACTACACGATTATCATGGCCAAAACAATTCACAATAACAATATTATTGCAATATCTATATAAATCTTGGGGGGGGGGGATGGCTTCTGTCAAATTAATTTTTTACTTTATTTTGTGTTCTATTTTTGGGCCAGTGAATCACACTCAAAATACGAGTGTAGGGAGACACAGTTTTTGACCATAACTGTGCAAAAATAACTTGCTATTGATCGCCACTTCCTCTAACACCCCATCTTTCCAAAAAACTCCCACAGTGGTGAGTTAAATTTGAATTTTTTTTTTTTTTTTCAGGTGTGGTTAGAGTGTTTCGCTTTAATTTCCTCCTTTTGTCACAATTTTGTGCAGCAGTAGTAGCTACACACTGTCATTTTCTTTTTTTCTGTTTCTTGATGGGTGACAACCAGAGTTAAGGTGCAGTCCTGCCATCTACTATCAATCAGATAGTTGCTGGCGCTGAATTATTTATGATATTATCCTGTGTGTAGGATTAACATGATAATATTCAATTTTATTGAATATCACATCATCAATACTTATATATTGCAACACCTCAAGTCATAACATAAGCCTTTCACGCTGGCCTACATTTCACAGAAATCCATTTTGCAGTGACGTTTGTCACTCTGTCCTCGGTAGACAGAACCTGTTTTTGTGTGCTATTTGCACTATTTTTGTTTTCGGTTCATGCAGACAATTGGCATGTGTTTTTTATTTTAAAGGGAAATACCGCTAGAGAACATATTTCAGTTTTAAAAAGTAAAGCTTCTAGCCCTTTCTGCCTTCCCAGTGTCCTTTTGAGTGTCCCACCATCAGCATGTCTTCAGAAGCATCATCTCCTGTGAAGTCCACCACCCCTCCTCTGTCCCCGCTGTCACCGATCTCTCCAGTGTCCCCCAGCTCTCTGCGCCTGCCCGCCTGCCGCCACAGAGACCGGTCGCCCTCCCCCATGAGGGGCTACCTGATTCCCAGCCCCCTGCCCACCCGCCGCAACCGCACCTGCTCAGCGTGAGTACAGCAGCACGTCATCTACAGAACCAGCCACTGTTATAACCTATTGATTTCGTATGTATGTATCTATACCAGGGATGTCCAATCCTGCTCCTGGAGGGCCACTGTCTTGCAGAGTTTAGCTTCAAAACCAATTAAACACACCTGAACCAGCTAATCAATGTCTTACTAGGCATACTAGAAACTTCCAAATGGGTGTGTTGATGCAAAGGTGGAACTAAACTCTACAGGACAGTGGCCCTCCAGCACCAAGTTTGGACACCCCTGCTCTATACATAATACTGTTCAAATGTTTGGGCTTTAGTAGATTTTTTTTTTAAGGGTGTCTTTAATGCTCACTATATAAAAACAGTAATATTGAAAAATATTATTGCAATTAAGTCGTTTTTATTTTAATATATTTAAAAATGTAATTTATTCCTGTGATGTCAAAGCTGAATTTTCAGCATCATTACTCCAGTCTTCAGTGTCACATGATCATACAGAAATCATTGATTTCTGAAGGTTTCTGCTGATTTGTTGCTCAATATACTGTTGAAAAGAGTTTTGTGGAATTAATTATGTGGAAAACATGATAGATTTTTCCAGGATTCTTTGATAAATAGAAAGTGCAAAATAATAGTATTTAATTGAAATAGAAAGCTTTTTTTACCATTATAAATTTTTTACATTATAAAGTCTTTACTGCCATTTTTGCCATATACGTATATTTGTCCCTCTACCCCAACAGTGCAGCGCGTGCAGCTGAGGGGCCGGTCTTCAGTGGGGTCTGCAAGTGCTTTTCACGTTCCAAAGGACACGGTTTCATCAGGCCATCAGACGGAGGCAATGACATCTTTGTGCACATATCTGAGTGAGTTCACTGGGCAAACATCTGCAGCCTTCAACAAGATTTCATGCTCCTACATCAAAGCCAACACACATTCCACCACAAACCCAGTTGAATCTGAATCACAAGTATTAACAACACCTTGATTATCAGTGAAGCAGATGTAAACTGTTGTGGAAATTTTTCACTTTTGTTGTCTTTTGAGCGTAGAATCTTTAGTACTTCTATTCCGTAGCTGCACAGTATATACCTTACACAACTTCCAAGTTGCTCTTTGCAGAAATTAAGTTTCATTTACGGACGGGAGATCACTGGTCACAACAACCGAGTGAGTCTCAATGAATAGAAAAATACATGCACGCTGAAATCTTACAATTGAGTAAAAATGTAATTCAAGTCTTCTTCACTGTGACCACAAAACCAGTCATAAGTTGCACGGGTATATTTGTAGTAATATCTAACAATACATTGTGTGGGTCAAAATTATCATTAGGATATTAAGATCATGTTCCATGGTAAATTTCCTACCGTAAGTATATAAAAATGTATTTTTGTGAGTGGATATGCATTGCTAAGGACTTCATTTGGAAAACTTTAATGGCGATTTTCTCACTGTCTAGCCTAACAAACCATACATCAGTGGAAAGCTTATTTATTCAGCTTTCAGATAATGTATAAATCTCAATTTTAAAAAATTGACCCTTATGATATGGTATTGTGGTCCAGGGTGACTGGTTTGTAATGATCTAAGCTAATCATATGACTGTTAGTTCTACTGTGTTAAGCACTTTTTGGGTCTTTGACCTGAGCATCCTTAGAAATATTTTATGTAATGGCCTCAGAAGTGGTCAAAACGGTATTTCAAAAAGGACTATCACAAAACACAAATCATCATTAATATGCAGGCCAAATTAGTTTATAAATGTTAGTGCTCCCATTATATTTGTAGATGTATTTGAACTGATCATGAAGGAGGGGCTTCTGGTAATAGAAACTTGTGGAGTGTGTGAAAGGTTTTGGGGTCAGGGGCAAGTTAAATACTTGAGTGTGAGAGCTAGACTGGCTTCTTTCAGATCAAGTGTGTTTGACCAGTGGAAAAACAGATAGATTTGCCAGCTGCCCGCTCAAACATTCAGTACATCAAATTATGATTCACAGAATGTTTGAAACCCACAGATGAGCATTTACACCTTTTTGTAATTTTTTAAATTATATATATATATCGTGATTAATAATTATATAATAATCATTTGTAAAATGGGATCTATTTTGTGTTGGTCAAATCTGAAATTAATTTACCATTTTGTGATTTCCAATCTGAAATGTGCACTTTTTGAACGCATGCCTTTCACTATAACCACTAAGCGCACACGTTTTCCTGATGATTCTTCCAACAGCATCGAGGGTGAATATGTGCCTGTGGAAGGAGATGAAGTTAGTTACAAGATCTGCTCTATTCCACCCAAACATGAGAAGATCCAGGCCGTTGAGGTGACCATCACTCATTTAGCACCAGGCACAAAGCACGAGACCTGGTCAGGAGCGGTGTTCGAATCATGAGGTCCTCAAGAAGTGCACCTCTCTGACTCGGAACTGTATGATATATCAAAAAGGGTTTTCGTTTCTTTTCTGGAGGTTTGGGGGGAAGGGAACAGGGCTGAATAAATGAATGCCTTTAAGTGCTGTGTGAGACAAGATGGCACAACTCCAAGACAAATAAAAACAAATCTTGCATCTTTTTTTCTTTATTTGGGTTCAGGAAAGGGTTTGTTTGAAATCTTTATTATTTGGTTTGTGTTTAATTATGTGGCATGAATAGCAGTCCGTTGTACTTACATTAACCATCTATGAATTGCTGATTGATTTGAATATTCTTAAGAACTGATTGTGCACTCTTAACAAGAAGCCTTAATGCATATCTAATATGTAGGTTTCCCTATTTTTTTTCATTCATTGAAAAAAAACAAACAAACAAAAAAACATGTTTACATTGTGAAAATATATCATTTTGATCATTTCTCATGTGCATGTGTGATTCTGGCTTCAAAGAAAGACAATAAAAGATTCTTCAAATTGTCATATTTATTTTATAACTTCCTCAGACAACATTAAGGTTTTATGTAGAAATTCTCAATATTTTTTCTTCTAATTTTACTACATATAACAGTATAAACAATTTGCAGGTCTTTTTGTAGTTGTTAATATGGGTATCAACAATACACATTTCTCAATTAAATACTAACTTAGCCGAGTACAAACAAACGGCTTTTACATCAAGTTGCTGCTGCCGCCTGTCCACAACATTAAGAAGGCATCCAAAACATTTCTACATTACACTGACATGGGACACAATATCACGAAGGAAGAACACCATTAAGAGAGGTTGTGACTTTATACATTTATATTTGAAGAGTTAATGTCAGTTAAATAAGGAACTTGATTCTGATTCGGCTGTAAACAATGTGGAAACGCGGCTGGTCTTCACTAACAAAGCTTACACAATGAGCATTGCATAATCTTACTACATTAAGTACATACTGGGGATTAAGTATTTAAAAAGGAAAGGACGACTGAAACAAACCAAGCTGAAGGGATGTTCACTCTTTCAGCTTGGAGCAACTGGAACAGGAGAATCACCCCAAGGATGATAACCATTTACAGGCTGTGATAGCCATTAAGTAAAGATGACCTTGTAGATGTTATCTACCACATACCTTTTCTTACATGGCCTGTAATAAGAAACATGAGGGGATCATGTTCACCTGAGCAGAGGATGGCTGCTAAACTGAGCGGCCCCAAGCTTGTGCTTTTAAAACATGCATCCTGACGGATTTCTGTTCTATCAGGTAGACGCTCGGCTGTGAAAATACAAATATATCTTTCATTGTCAATTATAAAATCCTGTTAATGCTGTAGGATTTTTGCAGTCCTGTAGCAAATATCAGTCCTCACATTACCACAGCAGGTTGTGCTTTAAATGTTTTGTGCTGGCATCATTCTGTTCATCTCACTGGGATTCAAATCAGAAGCTTCACATCACAGTAACGGCTCTTTATGATTGAGGAACATTACAGTAAAGCACCCATCTCAATAAAGGGACTTTCTGATTGCTTGAAGGTCAATGACTCAACAGACATCCTGTTAAAATGGGAATAGAGGCTCTATAGTTCTCTGAACCTTCTCACTTTTTCCAGCTTTCCATCATCTCTCTCCAGCGCGTCAAGACACAATCAGTCCAACAATGCTTCCATGACTTGTCTTTCACACATGCTTTTAATTCAAAGAGGACCGTAATATTCAGGTGCTCTTTAAATTCAATCTGTCCTCATGCAAAATTACAAATTAGACATTTCCAGTGCAGCCATTTCTTTATAGATACTAAAATAGTTCTATTTTATCTCAATAAATGATATAATTAATAAGACAGTAGTAGCAGCTACTTTCATGTAGTTTTAATGTCTCACACAGTGATCACTCATCTTTTCATGTTAACTTCCAAAAACTCAGACCTGGACTTTTCATTTGACATAGTACAGGATTGCAATATTTCTTATATCCCTGTATATCTCTGAGGTCTCTATATTGCTTTATTCAACTGACTTTCAACCAAATGACTTTTTGTTGTGAAACTTTCTGGTCTTGAATGACCTTACAGTTCACAAACTAAGTTGTGACATCAGCAAGAGAGACTTTTTTTTTTAATATATAATTTGAGTGACGCTTGTGGGCAATACTACCGGGATAACTCCTGTATACTCCTTCAGATCTTCAATCTGTCCACCCTTGGTGAAAACAAAAAAGGGGGGCAATATGGTATCAGGGCAAAATCTGTATCAGCTAAATAAAAGGAGATAGAAAACAGATTTTTATACTTAATTAGAAATGACAGGAAGAGAGCGGACGGAAAGAGAGAGAAAGACGGTGATCAATTAATTGTGACAGGCTGGTATAAACCCTTGAGTGGGCTTGGACCCCTATATGTTTCATAATCAAGGCCGACCTGGCAGCCAGAACTTTATTTATGCTCAGCCAGAACGTCGTTCAGGATATTCAGGAGCTGATGGACATGGTACTCCTTGAAGACCAAAGCAGGGCGGAAACGGATGGACCTTTCTCCACAGGAACCCAAAAACACACCTGGTCAGATAAACAGAAGATTTTTATTTTAGAGAACATAAAGCCTCTGCATCTTGTGCAGACAGTGTTTAAATTAACACTATTTGTTATGACTATTATTATTATTATTATTATTTTGTTATGTTAATATTACATTTATAAAATAATACAAAAATTAACATTAATAACAACATTAATAATAACAACAACAACAACAACAGTGTTTATTTTAGACCCTGTTCGCACCATGTAAGTAAGTTCACAGCAGCATATTGTTGTATATTAATGATCTAATACTCAATTTGTAACAACAACAACAACAACCATAATAGTTAATAATATTATTCATGCAAATTGCATATTACATCATATCTGTAATAAAAATATAAGTTGCTGTAATCGGGGAAGGAACTGTGGCTTTTTCCCCCACGATCATGACTTGCGTCTCAGAGCGCATAGACGAAACGCTATAAATGCCGTCATGTTATCTTGTGTTCGGATACCTGGTCTTTTCGTATAAGAAAAAAAATATATATTGTACCAGCCTCAATTGAGCACTAGGCTAATAAAATTATAAAATGATACAATTGTCATAAAACAAAAATAGTTTTCATAAAATTGTTGTCAGGTATTTACGGTTTCTTTTAATTCTCTTAACAAAGACAGGAAAAATGGCTAAGGTGGCCACAGCTTACCTTTGTTCCTGGCCTTCATCATGATAATGTTGCGTGTGGTATCATCGCTGGCATCTATGGCACAGAATGTACCCTGGCCACGGGCTCTACTTAGGATATGAGGGTACTGGGTCTACATGAGGAGAAGCAGCAAGACATTAAAACAAATGCACAGCTCACAATGTGAAAAGTATCATAAATCCACAGCTTCAAAACAAACAGTCATTACGCTGCTAAGATCGATTACAGGCTCAGGTTCTCTCTCCGGCAGCAGGAGTTATTAGGCCGCCCCTCAGATGAACAATGAACATCATGATAGAACCATTAAAGGTTTTAAAGCCTCTCGTGATGAGCTGTGGCGTCTGTGAGGAATCAGTCATGTAAGGATATAAATGAAGATGGCTGTACCTGCAGCGCGTAAAGGCCCTGCATAAGAGCCTTCCCTGAGCGTGTCACCTCTTCCAGAAGGTTCTCTCTTCTGATCACATTAAGCACCTCTGATAAGAACAGATTCTTTGAGGGGTCTCCCATCCAGGTGTTGAAGATTCTGTAGGGCTGATGTGCATACAGTCAAGTCATGTCAATTTAAATGGTTTATAGCTTACTTGTGTAACTAAAGTGTTCTCACACTCAAGCCATGTCATGCAACCAAAAATGTAGTTTATCTATAGGCAAAAGAGAAATCTTGTCAAACAATTTATGTTGTTTTTGTTTTAAGAATCACACTTAGATCCCTTTAAGTACACCTAAAATTAAAAAAAATATAATATTAAAAATGTATTTATAAATAAAAAAAAATATTTTCACAATTTAACCCTAACAACAACAACAACAACATCAAAAACAATTATTAATACTCTCGTGTCTCCCTATGTGCACTGGTCACTAATTTTTCTGTTTGCACTGTTTTTGCCCTAAATGTCTCTTTTGCACAGTCTTCTGTGTATCACTGTTTAATGTCTAAACTTTTATGTAAAGTATATGTTTATATAGATTATGCAGGGCTTGACATTAACTTTTTTGCTCACCAGCCACTGTGGCTAGTGGTTTTCTAAAGGTACTTGCCACTCAGCATTTTCAAAGTCCACAATTTTGACATCGATACCATGGGGAAAAACTGCCATATAGATATTTTTAATATTACTTCATAAATTGGCAGCAGGTATATTAGGCTGCTGTCACGTTAAGACCTGTTGCACGGACCCATTATACTGTTACACATGCGTTTTCCTTCTCAACTGTTTACGGTCGTTCACTGTTTACGTGAATACTCGCAAAGACCGGAATTTTGACATTATTTTGTGTGTATTTGACTATTTAAGCGCAATAAGCAGCTAAAAAGAAATTTAAGCGCCAGCGCAAGTTCTACCAGGAAGGTTAAATGTCACGTCATCATTCATAATAATAAGTCTGGCCAATCACTGCTTGACACCTGGTATAAAGAAGCACTGAATTCTCGGATTCACTTTTGCAGTTGATGACACTGACGTTCCCCTCCATCCTCCCCACTACCACCAGGTCGGCCCTGTCCATCCATCGGGGGTAGGCTCCGCCCCTGCCTTCATCTTCAGGCAGGATCAGCCAAATCTGCATTCCCAGGTTTTGGACTAAGGACAGGGCCTACGCCAAAGAACATTTCCGTACAACCAAACATGAAACATTGTAGCTCACTGTTTATACTCTATGGAATAAATAACATGTAAAGGTTCACCTGCGCTCTGAGTCTTTATGGTAAAACTCAATTTAGTACTGAGAGGCGGTTTTTATGTGTGCACACTTTGGGTGCGAGCACAAAAACTACGGGAATGAGAAAAATGATGCGCAATCCCACACCGAATTTCAAGCCCTGTAACACTAACAATATTCATCTGGAGCAAATGAAACGAGTGAGCGAGTGGAGGCGGGTTTGTGTGTCAACTTGCTGTCGGAGAAATGATATCGTGTATCTATTCTGCAGAAAATGAGTATTGGAAGCGTTTTAGATATTTCAGTATTGATATGTGTATATATATATAAAAAAAAGACTACAATTGACAAATGTATTATATATAAAATTCAACCTGCCAAAGTGGCTAGTAGGAGTGACTGCGTTACACGCCACTGCTGAAAACTAACTGCTTTTGGCGGGTGTTAATGTCAAGCCCTGGTTATACGTTTACTTTATATAGTTATATGTAGATTTATATAGGTTATATATTTATGTTTTTTATGTGTTATACATTTATATGTCTGTTTATGTTCATATTTTTACATATGTAGCACCATTGTCCTGTGAGGCATAACATTGCTTTGTATGTTCCTTTGTATTTTCATTCCTTTGTAGTTTTTACTAATAAATAAGAAATTACTCCCTCTTTTTTTATAATGTTTTATTATGTATAATAATAATAATAAAATACCAATATCTTCACTAAAAGTCATTTGTTTAGATGGTCTTTAATTCATTGAGTTATGTTATTCAGTCTTTCTAGCCATTTAACTAAATGTAGTCCAAGATTTTTTATTTTTTTTGTGGCTTAGAATTTAGATAAAACTGCACCATTGGAGGTCACTTTACAGAAAGAATTATGTTTTGAACAGTAGGGGGCATGATTGCTCAATTCCATACAGCTATGAACCTCATCCAAGGACATGCAATCATTTTTAGACAAAGATTGCGAAATTGACAGAACTCATCAACGATTAACAAAAACGATAAAGCAGCCAGTTGGAACAATTACTGGGAATGGGATTAACGATTTTGCAAGAGGGAACATTTGGGGAAACAGTGACAGCTCTTACTTTGTCTGCTTGCAGTTCATCCCTGTGGTAGTATCCCCCTGTCAGCATCTTCTTGCTGAAGGAGACAATATCAGCAGGGTCGTCCAGACCCCAATGCTCATGGGCCCAGAACTTGCCTGTTGCTCCTCCACCTGTCTGCACCTCATCCACGTGGAAAGCACAGCCATGCTGAAAGAACCAGACACAAATAAACATCTGTCAGTTCACACTCTGTCAAAACCCATCTTGTCAGCCTGCATATAACTGCATACAACACCCGCCGGACATAGCCACTGCGCTTTGCTATGCTCCATTTAAAGTGAACACTTCCTGAGTTTTTCAGGGAGAGTGTGGACTTCATCACAATTACTTAAAGAGCCTCTTTTCTCTGCATAAAGCAGCCTTATTAAATAATTCCCTTTTGTCTTTTGCCTTACCTCGTTCAGAAGGACTCAATTTAGAGCAGATAAAAAGAACTGAGTCTTGAGTGTCTTTTATTAGACCGTTCAAAGGGTCTCATTTTAGCCATTTATAATTGGAGTGTCTATCTGAAACGACTTCAAAGCACAGATCCAGTAAGAAAGGATTACTATGGAGGAAAACAGCATTATAGAACAGTTAGCTAGGAAAAAAGTGTTTCACCTTGCATGCAATATTTCGCAATTTGATGAAGAAGTCAGGTGAGGCGTGGTTGTCCCCTCCCTCTGCCTGGATAGGCTCGATAACAATGCCAGCAACCGGTTTGCCCTTCTGCCTCCACTTCACGATGAGATCCTCAACCTGACACACAGACAAGTTTAAAACGTACACAATGCTTTATTTACCT
This sequence comes from Elopichthys bambusa, assembly GCA_037101425.1. NCBI lineage: Eukaryota > Metazoa > Chordata > Actinopteri > Cypriniformes > Xenocyprididae > Elopichthys > Elopichthys bambusa. Next base: position 18,821,961 of record CM074435.1, read on the forward strand.
TTATCTTCCTTGCATGTTAAGAACTGGGTAACACTTTGCAGTCTGTCCATTGTAACATAACGATTACCATCTGTTTTAGTAAACTATGCTGCACTCCATCCAAAATGTTATGTTCCTAATGGATATCTAGTGTCAGATAGTTGGCAAATTAGATATTTCTGTAATATTCCAGTTCAACATAAGTTTAGTTGAAAGCATTTTTGGCATAATGTTGATTAAAAAAAAAAAAAAAAAAAACTGTAAAAAATTTATTCGTCCCTCGCAAAAAGCAAGGCTACAGTGAGATACTAACAACAGAAGTGAATAGGGCCAATTCTTGAAGGATTTAAAAGCAGAAATGTGAAGCTTATATTTTTGTACTATTAACCACTGTACCAAAATTTCAATTGGAATCCATTCAATCAGGAATTTCTAGTAAGGACGAAACATTGAAATGTTTTGCCTTATGCAAAATTTCCAATTGCGCTTATTCCTATTGAAATGACCATAAAATTTTGGCGAGCAAACGCAACTTAAAGCTGTTTAAATACTTATTTAAACAGTCGTTTTAAGGGTTTAGGGTTTACACTGATCTGTTTTCATGCTGACAACCTTTAAAATGGGGTTTAACTTTACACAGAAGTTAGTAAACATCTTTTCCCACACTAAAATCATGTTAACACGTTTATTGTTTACGTTGTGGCGATACTAATGTATTTTAAAATTTATGGATTGGCCCCATTCATTTCTATTGCAAGTACCTCAGTGTAATGTACATTTTTGCTTTTTTGGAAGAAAAGATGAGAAACCCAGAAAAATGTTGATTGAGATTAACTTGTACCGAACCCAAAATATTCCTTTAACTAGTATGTGGAGAAAAGTTTTCTGTGAACAAATGAAGGAGAGATCTCTGACCTCCTCCAGGCAGCGGGCCTCTTCCTGGGCGTTCTCCCTTACAAACTCCTCCAATGGGTACTGCAGCTTAGGGAAAGGTGCGATAGGCCAGTCGAAGGACGGTATATCCAACTTGTGAATGGCTTTAGAATGTGTTGTAGCCAGGCAACCTGTAATCAAACACCACACACATTAATACCAGTTAAAACAAAACAGCCAGGTATCTGTTTTGGTCAAATTAAGTCATATGATACAAATAGCTGCAAAGGCAAACAAATGTAAGGCAAATACATGCAGGCTAGGTCAAATCCCTGAATCCTGCTCAAAGTGTACTCTAAGCAGACACATCTTTCAATTCTATTCTCATAAAACAACAGACAATTTTTAAGCACTTACCCAAAGTTCTCCCATGGAAAGCTCCCATAAAAGACAAGATGCTCAAATCTGGGCATCCAGGACTCTGAAAGAGAGAGGAAAGACAATAGTGTGTGTAAAAAGAAAATTGTGATTTTGGGGGCCAGAGTTCATAATGTGTCTTTCACAGTGTTTATTCTCTAACCTGGTTGATCATGCAAGTGCTGACTTCCTCCTCAGAGGGGTTGGAGTATCCTCTCTCCTTATTCTGAAACCATTAAACAGAAGTATTAGATAGCAGATGATTTAAGAGCTATTCATATTCATATTCTATCTACCTATCTATCTAAGCACTGACTAAGAGTCCATTCGAGTTAATATGGAATTTACATACCAGTCAGGAATGTTTTTCTGTAAATACATCATATTTTATTATGGTTACCTGCATCAATTGATAGCCCTAATATAAAGTAATCTAAATTAAATCAGTATCTTTGACCGCTTTAAGCTCTCTTTTTCAGTACCTGGGTATTATTATTGCCAAAATACAACCAATTTACACCTATATAAAGCAAATTTGTTTGTTTGCACTTTGTGCGAGTTGAGCAGGAGCATACTGAGGAAAGTCCACTCACTCTGTACCAGATAAACATGGACTTAAAAGCGTTTTCATTGGAGCAGGAACCACAGGCCATGGTTTGTACTCGCGTCATTCCGCTGGGGGCAATCTGATGTTGAAGAAAGAGTCATTCACAGCACTCCACACTGGCACCTCTACAATAAACAGCAAGCCACTTCCGGCCAATGTGAAAAAGAGTGCAGTTATTTATTAGATTCAGAGTGATATCTGCAAAGGGCGTTATCAAGATTAAGAAAATCCCAAAGGGCTTTTTTACAACTGCCAAAAACAATCTGTTGTTCATGTTAAAGGTTGCTGTTGCCTCATTTTTGGAGCAGATTCAGACAATCTAACCCTTGCGCAAAACACAGTCTTTACTCTCTACTTGTGCTCCATTTCATTGTGAGCATTATCAGCAAAAAGCTCTGAGACAAATGCTGTTATAACTTAGTAGCTTTTGTGGAAGTTTGTGGAAACATTGGTCTTTCAAGAAATGCCTTTCTAGTGTTTCTTCAAATCCAACACCACTCACCGACAGCAGGCTCTCGACCAGTTTGTCTGGAAAGTTCTCAGGTGGCAGAATACCAAGCGCTGGCCGGTTGACAAATGCACTCTGAAAATGAAAAATTCACACAAAAAGGATTCACTAAAGGGCACAGTGACCCTAAAGATTTCATTATTTTGTAAAAATGTTTTATTCAACTTGAAAAAGTAAATATTAAGTGTGTATACACTACCATTCATAAATGTATACAACTTGCGGACACTTGTGAATGGTAGCAAATTTGACACTGAAAATTCAGCTTTACTATTCAAGGAATAAATCACATTTTAAAATATTAAAAGGGAATTATTTTTAACTGTAATGATATTTCACAATATTACGGTTTACTGTACTCAATTCTGTCAGGAACACTATCGTCAAATATGATTGATAATTGCATAGAGTTTGTATTGGTGGTATGGTTCTGTTCTGGGCAAGAACTCCCTGTGCATCCATGCAGCCTAGCATGGATAAGAGCAGGGAGAGCAGCAATAACCCCCTTAGGGTAAACAGAACAGAACCAACATATGCAGATATAATTTATGTCAATAATTTAACATGTACGCATATTTCAAGAATTAGTTTGATTCAGGGGAACCATAAGGCCAATCCTGAAGAGAGGAGGAGCTGGGGATGGAGGACGGTAATTAGCTCCAGAGGAATGCAATAGCTGCTGATAATACTGAGAAGCTTATATATGGATGCTGCGATAGGCGTTGAATTCCTATAGGTTGACGCGAGTCACCCGGGAGTCAGCTGATGCTAGCTTGACTGACGTGACCTGCCAGAACTGATGCTAACGCTGGATATTTACTGTATTATTGATCAAATAAATGCAGCCTTGGGGAATGAGACTTCTTTCAAAAAAACAACAACAACAACTTACAGACCCCAAACCTTACGATAGTAGTGCATCTGCTATTGAATTATATTAAATTGAATTATAAAAGAGATTAATTTTGTTCTGAAAGCACAAACTCAAGTAAAGCAGTGCCACTGAAAAGCAGCTCTGTGCACTACACCTTTAAAACTCTGTTTGAAAAATCACTGCAAATCTAATTTCCATTATACAATCTATAAATACACACAGACAGATTTTATAGTCAGATCAGGACTCACCACATTATTTGGGTTGGTCATCACTTTCATTAAGGCTGGATGATTGTACCCTAGAAAAGAAGATCAAAAACACTGTCAATCTATTCATTATACATGCAGTGAGATATCTGAATAGATTTGACAGTGTAAACACAAGCAAACACACCAAAACAAACAGCAATTGAATTGACCTGTCACATCTGTCAATTGGAGCTGAAGGCAACAAAACTTATGTGTATGCTAGTGAGTTGAGGTGAATAATTGATACAGTCTACTCTTATACAAAGCACCCAAAAGTATTAGGACACTTAAGCCACAATTAAATATGTAAGAATGTCACTGCAATACATAAACAACATCAAACCAAGTGGAAAATAATGCTAGAGCCGGTTTAATTTTTCTTGGTCCCAAAGTCATTTATAATGTAGATGTATGAAGTCAATTCCCATAATGAAAATGTCCAAATGTCTTTATTTTGAACAGCACATCTACTGTTTTATGATTTAAAAGCTAACAAACTTAATTTTGTGAAATGTTTTACTTGAGAAGTCATGGTTTAATATTTTGCTATATATACCCCCGGTTTCACAGACAAGGCTTAAGCTAGTCCTAGACTAAAATGCATGTTTAAGTTGTTTTAACTGAAATCAACTTGTACTGATTTATCTTAAAATATGTCAGTGCTGTTGTTTTGTCTCAAGATGCACACCAGCAATGTTTTTTTCTAATGTACCTTTATAGAAGCTACTTAAATATCCTAATTAAACGAAGGCCTAATCCTGTCTTAGGCTAATGTATAATTATATAAACAAGCCATAAAACTGGCAAAGTTTTTCAAATCCAGCAGTGTAATTTTTTTGACTTTTCTGTCCCCCTCACTTCTGAAATGATGGCTAGGCCTCTGTATGATACAATAGAAAAAAAATGGTCAGTGCCTTTTAAATGGACAATTTATGCTTCATTTGAGTTGCTGAAAAGCTAATAATAAATTAAATCATTTTAAAACAAAAAACAATCAAAACACTAAAGAAGATTAAAATCATTTGTTTTTTGCTTACAGTACATGTGTCTGACCATCAACAGTTCAGTGTTGTTAGAATGAAATAACTTCAAACTTAAGTGTTAGTATTTTGAAGTATTAACTGTCCATACACTGCATACATTTAAAAATAATCTGTTGGTGAATAGAATATATTTTTTCTTTGTATCTGTCAAAACAGTACAAGATTATCCTACAATATGTGTGACATCAAATAAGGGTTAGCACAAAAGTATTCTAAATGTAATCCAAAAGATTACATTACCAAAAATGTGTAATCTAAGAGATTATAATACTGATCACAAATTGTCATGTAATCAGTAACTGATTACAATTCATAAGTAATCTACCCAGCTCTGACTACAAAACAGGAATGACCCTCGTATGAAGTACAGACTAGTACAATGTTGTGGGTGAGTGGGGGGTTGTAAACTAATATCCCATATATGTCCCAATATCCCATAATGCACTTCTGTCCAAATGATACAGGAGCAGCAAGTGCAAAGGAAATCAGAGCTCATTAAATCTGAGTCACCACCTAAAGGCACATCTGAGAGCGAGAGACAGTTGCTTCACCCCATTTATTGAGGCTGATTAAATGCAAGTAAGCTAACAGATGCAGACAAAAGAAAGGTTCTCTTTTTGCCTCTCAGGACTGTTTTTCATATCTGTACAGGCAATCCTCAAAGGAAGTCCTCAGTTTCTGCCGTTGCTCACATTTAATCATCCACACCAACAGTCGCATCATGCAAAGCCACAGGACTGTGGACGCTCACATTTACTGAACCACACAGACAGTGACAACACTATAATGTTGGTTTGTAAGATCCTTTCCATCTCTAGTGCAGTGTTGTTATTGTTAACTAAAATTACTACAATAATTTTTTTATTAATTGAAATAAAACAAAACAAAAAAAACAAAAAACAAATATTAGATGAAAAACTACAACTTACTTTTTTTTAATTAGATGCCAATGATACATTTCTAATTTTTGTTTAATACTAAAACTAATACTAATAAAAATGACAAAAGCACAAAACAAAATGACTAAATCCTAAACTAAAATGAAAATGAAAAATATTACGGGTGTGTAACAGTACACGTATTCATAACTATAATTTTTCGTCTTTTGGTTAGATACATTTGTGTGCCGATGAATACAGAGTTGTACCCAATAACCACTTTTAACCACCAATAATTACAATAAGCTCTGTGTTTTGTTACTTTCTGTAAGAAACAAAGTCTCATCTCTCAAATTCTGCCCATTTTATCACGCAATTCAAACAATAACTGCCGTTTTGACACTCTTTGATGTGGCGTGACAGATCACTGTATAGACGCCTCAGTTCAAGCAGCATCGCAGAGCGCGAGTGAACGCGATCATCTCTTCCCCTTTAATACAATACTACTTACAGAATAAACATGAATGAACATCTGAAGGTATGTTAAAAGATACAGTACAACTTACTGAAACGTATCATGTAATAGCTCAGTGTTTCAACCGCTGAAAGACGTCAATAAAACAGCATGTCATTTAGCATTACATTTACCTCAAATCATTCATTGTCCACAGCTTGTTAAATATATGCACTATATTAGCCTATAAATTCATTATATTGTACAGAATTAGCTCAAATAGGTGAAATACACTATATAAAAAATATATAGAAATACACTATGTTTTCATGGCCGAGCAGCTGCATCCAAGCCTTATATCACCAAGTGCAATGCAAAGTGTCGGATGCAGTGGTGTAAAGCACGCCAACACTGGACTCTAGAGCAGTGGAGACGTGTTCTCTGGAGTAACGAATCACTGTCTGGCAATCTGATGGACGAGTCTGGGTTTGGCTGCTGCCAGGAGAACGGTACGGTTGCCTGACTGCATTGTGCCAAGTGTAAAGTGTGGTGGAGGGGGGATTATGGTGTGGGGTTGTTTCTCAGGGGTTGGGCTTGGCCCCTTAGTTTCAGTGAAAGGAACTCTTAATGCAAAGGGTGGGCCAACTCTATATTAAACCCTACGGATTAAGAAAGGGATGTCACATGCACGTAAAGGCAGGCGTCCCAAAACTTTTTCGCAATATAGTGTATTATAATAATATAGAGTATAATATATATAATATAGTGTATAATAATATAATTACATCATAACGCATTATGATCAATTATAAATATAAATCAACCAAAAAGGGAATTATGTATATATGGACAATTAATTACAACGGATTATAATTAATTATGAATATATATGATCTAGAATTGGTTCTAGTTTTAGAATTAATTTCAAAGAGACTGGTTGGTTTTGTCCACCAAAACTTATCAGTACAATCTTTTATCAACTCTTAAAAAGGAGGTTATTCTTCTGGCCAAGAGGAATAATTTCCTATCCTAGTATTTAACAGTTTAAAAGCATATAGCATAGCGAAATCAAAATGTTAAAGTGACTTGTGTTAATTCATGAGCATTAACAGAGACAATCAAGCATGAATATAATGGATTTAATACATGAAACTACGAATACATACAACTAAATCTAAGCAAAGAATAAAATATGGGATGACGAAAGTAAAGAAAGAAAGAGAGAGATGATCAATGAACGGCAAATTCTCCAGAGAATTTCAGTGCGTTCGAGCTGGAGCATCCGTAGGCCTCTTTTTGAGGTCATGTATTCAGCGGGATTTTTATACAGAGTTAACTTGAAAGTAAAGTTGCTGAAAAATAAGAAAAGGAAGTCCGAAGATAGGGATGACTGAGCCCAGATGAGCTGGTGTCCGTTTGTTATAAAGGCAAATTGGTCCACACCATTTTGGGTGAGATGGCCAATAGCAGGTAGAAACTTTTAGCAAGAGAACGCGTATTTTGTCTCTTTTTACGACCTAGTTTATGCGACCTGATTTATAATGGTGCCAGATTTGGTAGTTTTTACTCCAAAGGATGTTAAAAATGGAATAATACATTTTATCGTAACATAACACCTATAGTTGGTTAAGACATTCGGAGAGGAACATTTTGAATCCAATAAGTATGTGTGTGGAAGACATTAAAGCAGAGATACATTCTTACACTTGAATATAAACATTTAGAGTTTAACTAACACAATTAAAAGTCGTAACTAAGCTTATATAATATGGAGACATGCATACACACAAGGATACATAGTGTACATTTGGAGTTGAAGTTTAAGTTGAATTCAGAGAGTTCTTCTACGTGTGTGTGTGTGTGTGTGTGTGTGTATTGGGCCCTCCACGATGTCTGTCGTTGCCACATGGTCCTTTCTCTAAGAGTGGGGGGATTTGATTAAGTCGATTAAGATGTTTTTAAGTCACCGGAGCATCGTGGTGTTGCTGTTTAGCATTGCCAAGGCAATATACCCTGACATCAGGGTAATTTGATGCAGATGGGCCAGAGCCAGGCTGTGATTTACATGAGAAGTTCAAGAGGCTAAAAGCTTTCCTAAAATTTAAAGTTGAATCGATCATCGTTGATTCAGTCCAGATGCTACAATATTTTACTTAAACTGTCTTGATTATTTAATGTATAGCCTATGTTAATATGTTTCATAAATCTGTCATGAAAACAAGTTATGACAGCCACTGTGTAAAATCATATATTTTAACAACGAATTGGAGTAGAAACATAATTTTATAATTAGATTTAGAAGTTAATGCAAAAACTGCCTTATATGCAATTTACATGTTTGCATAATTTTTGTGTGTTGATTATTATATTAAGCCTAAAAATAAATAGCAACTGAATTTAATTGTTTAGACTTTGTAATATTAGCCTATAGTAATGCATAATTAAGGGCTCCCTATATAGTTTATAGCATTAGCAGAGATAGATCTTTTTTTTATTCTTAAGAAAATTGTAATTATAATTGAATTTATTTAAAGACAGAGACACAATTTGTTCAGTAAACCACTGTTTAATAAAAAGAATAATAATAAAATGTAGTTTTCTCCCTCCTGCTGTACTGAACCCATACCGAACTGTGACTTCAAAACCATTATAACTGTTGTCATTACAAAACCTGTATGATTTATTTCCTTCCATAATAAACAAGACAAGTTCAACATGTTGAATAATTCTAAATGTTCAAAAATATGGTGTGGGTCACATCAGATTTAACATCAAAACACCAAATGCTATTGATTCTCAAATGCTCAAAACACCTCTGACACTAAAACTAGTATTAATTCCAGAGAGCAACATTAAAGTCATCATGAAATTGAAGATTCTTATTTTTAATGGAATATATTGCAGTATGTATTATAAGTTATTTATCCATGCACATCATTATATTTTTTTAAATTCATATACCCTCGTAATCTTGAATCAAAATAACTTTTCCTCCCTCTTGCATTGACATCTCTTCTCTGATGATGTGTAGACCCACCCTGCATTGTTTCTATTGTGACTATTGTTTCATGCCAACTTTAATTCAAAGTTTCCCATCTTACACTAGATGTGTCAGTGGTCCGCAGAGTGATGCATGTGTTGTAACAGAGAGCAGCTTACTGACTGAGCTCACCAATAGGAATGGAGGAGATTTGTGTGTACACATCCAGCATTCGGTTGCCGTCCACGTCCACCAGGTAGTTCCCCCTGCTCTCCTCATAATTGCAGAAGAAATGAATCGCTCCAACATTCTGCAAGCCAAGAAAGAAACAGGTACTTTGTGATTCATCTGCACACCTAATTTTCTTTTTCTTTTCTGCAGAGCTTCAGCTCCACGTAAGTGAATGGTTAAAAAGGAATCTGCAGGCTTTCACAACAGCTATTTGCACTGATGTCATGTATGTAAAAGTAGTGATTGTACAACTAAATGGTTATTGGCACAAGAATTTATTAAACAGAAATATAACATCAGGTAAAACTAAATGCTACAAAAGTGTAAAATATATTCTCTTTAATGAATTTGCATGTACTGTACAACTGAAAAAGTAGATGTCAGGATTTGGACCGTGGCTCATTACTGCAAAATTGTGAGCAACGCTGCTTTATCTAATGAAAGTGGCTTTTCCCTCTCCGTAGCTTTGAACCTGATGCAGCATCTATTTTTAGCCCATCTGATGAATAGATTATGACTCGTATGTCTGCTCTTGTGCACGGGAGACAGACAGCGGCCAGCAGACACGCACAGGAGCTGCAGCAAAGCGAATCTGTGATATTAGCTTCATCGACGCCTGTCAGCTGAGCTCACATCTATGTGCTCATCCACAGCAAAGCAGTCAAAAGATGACTGTGACTGCTCCCAAGAAGCCGTTCCAGACAGCAAATAAATTACTGCCTGAAATACATTCGTCACTCAATACGCTGAAGACATCCAGGCAGGCTAAAATTTGGCTGGACGTCACATCAGAAGTGACAATGTTGATCTAGAGAAGTCACACTTTAGCTTTACCACTGTTAATGATATAGTTTTGTTTTGTATTGCTGAAAAAGTGACTCTTTACACTTAAATCATTATGGAAGTACAAACTAAGAGAGCTGCACCTTATGTGATTGACACTGGCTGTCAAATATCTGTTTGTTAAAGTACAGTTATGAGTGTACTGATAGCGCAAATGGCAAAGTTCATTTCCATGTCTGTCTCACCTGAATCTCTCCAAGTTGTCTCATCAGCTCCTGTTGAATGAGAAAAATTAATCTATTAGTAATTCTGTAAAAAAAAATAAAAAAAAAATAAGCATGCATGTCCAAACTTTTGACAGAACTTTTAAAGTGAGCCTGCAGTAAAATGCCAATAAAAGCCAAATTTTAAAAATGTGTTATTTCCTGCAGAGACATATCACAAAACAATCTGGTAATAAATCTCATGGTAAGAGTAAAAATGCTGAGACTGAACCTGGGACTTTGGACCTGGCACAACAGTCTTCATGGATGGGGCGTCATATTCAAACTCAGAAACCGTTTTTGTGGCAGTTTTGCTGACATATCTGGAACCTAATGCAACAAAAACAGAATAAAAACTGAAATAAGACCACATATTTTTATCATTTGGTTCACTCTTTGTATGCAGCACATATTTCCCATAATTACGTAATATGTTGGATGATATATTAAACTCATAGTTTCATATTCATATTCAAAAATTCACATTTTCATAAAATCATATTACAAAAAGAAAATGATCACCTTTAGCTGAACATGGGAATGAATTTTATATCATTTTACTACTTTGAGCAGATGTTACCATTTATTCCATATCCCTGAGACCTGAGTGCTGTGCACTGTTTTAATTATTCATTTCTTGCTTTTGTGTAAATGATCAAATCTAGTCCTCAAAATGTGCTGCATAACAGAAAATAATCATTCATTCATCCTTTATGAAAGGTTGCCTAGATTTCAGTGAAGATAACTTCCTGCAAATGCTTAGCAATGCAGTTTAGATGTGTATGTGATCTCAAAGTAATTAACCAACTGAACTCTCTAAGACCTTTTGTACTTTTGCAGTATATCTGAACAGTGGTCAACACCAATATATATAAAAAGCCACAAAATGAATTTTATAGCCATATTTGAACAGTAGTACCCATATTCACTTGAGGGGCTACATAAGTTTACCAAAGTGAACAGGATGTCTTATTACTGAGCTACTGATTAATGAAGGACGCTGACAGGATTGGGTCAATATGACCAGCCAGTGAAGGACAAGACATGCACAGACTTTTCTATGCATGCAGAATTCACCAGTCAAAGCTGGACAGAACCAGATCCCAGTAACTCATTTACATGGTTAAGTAAATTTGAACTGTGTCCCTCTCGAAATTCGGCTCCATATCCACACATCATTATCATTTTGAAGGAAGCCTCTCACTTACTAAGCTGAGCATGGAGTTTCATCAATTTGATAAAGTCTCTGTGACAGCTGATGGTCACTGGTAGGTTGAGAACATTACAGTTAAACAAGCCTGGCGGGTATTATAGTCCTCCATCTCAGCATGGTATTTTTACCTGGAGCGGCAAGACGCAGGTTTTGCTGGAGGGAGACAGCCAGCTGGCGGGTCAGAAGTGAGGAAGCCATGTGTAGCACTCACTGAGGTTGAAGAGTGCGAGAGAGACAGCACACTGCCTGCCTTTCACTTCACCTGAGGAAAGACAAAGAGAGAGATAAGACAGGCTACAGGGAGTGGGAAGCAAATTTGGGTGAGCAAAAGATGTGCTGAAGGATAATTCAATCTGCAGGTCAGAGGAAAAATAATATCCACAATCGTATGTGACATTAAAGGGATTCCCCCTGATCGTACACATAGTTATACAGTTACATATGTATTGTTTAAACATACTGTTATACAGACTATTCATTTTGTTAAAACAGAAACTAGAAAAAAAGTTTTATCAGAAATTGTGGTTGTGATATTAGAATCATAATCATAAACATATTACCACACACATTTACATATCACTCAATTTGCCATTGGTCAGACAAACAGATAGTCCTGCCTCAAACTTGCACCATTGGACATAATTGTAGGGCTGCCCCCTAATAGTCGACTAGAAGTTTTATTAGCCGGCACCAGAGCGATCACTTGCATTTTTCCTGATAACAGTGGGGAAAAAAAAAAAAAAAAAAAAAAAAAACTGTATATAAAAACTGTACTTTTATTTGTGTAAACTCACAATAACAAGAAAAAATTTGTGCCTTTTTAAAAGAAAAAGAAAACCAGGATGCGTTTTCTGCCTGAACTGGAGCACGTCACAAAAATGAACTGAAACTCAGCTTATAGGCTACTTACCTCACAGATATGAGAAATATTACTATAGAAAGCTTGAAATGTCTTCTTTTAAAAGATTCAAATTGAAAAGAAACACTCTCTGCTTATGATGCATTTCTGCACGTTCACTATACTGCAGGGGTTCATTTAGCTTAAGTTTTTCAACTTATATTTATATTTTATTTCAATGAACAGAAATGTTTTTAACAATTTTTGTTTTAGTTTTAACCCTGGCTTGAACAAACTGAGCAATGTTCAGAAGACACCCTAGAGCCAAAATGTCCTATTTTTAAGGGAAATCAACCTAGAAACAGCTTGTCTCTACAAATAGTTGTCTCAGCATATTCATTTGGGACAGAACGAAGTATTTTAACATCACTATTCAAGCCTTTGCGCTGAAAATAAAAAATAAATAAATAAAATCAGAAACGAATTAACTACCAGATGGGAGCAAATCTTACAGTCTAAAGAGTGACCTGGGATCAGGCTTCAGTACCACAGACAGTTTCTCTCTCCCTGAGCAGCAGGTTCAGCCATGCCCATCAATCTTGTCTTACTCCAATGGTCCTGACAGTCCCCCCCTCACACCACTTAATTAAAAGCATGGTTGATTGGTGTTAATTACAGCATGGCTTAGACGCTCACCGGTCCTCGGATGATCTCTTTGCACTGCAGAACCATCACAGTCATTCTTGGGACACAGAGAGTCTTGTGAGGACAAGGCTAGGGGCAGCAGACAAGTGACTAACGCTATGACTTTCAAGTACCGCTAAACCTTCCCAATAGGCACAGGGTTCAGGGAACTCAAACACACTCTGTCACACTTTGGCGCTAAGATTAATTGGGAAGAGGGAAGAGCAGTCCTGCCTAAGGGAAAAGCTGATGCCTGAGGGAATCCTGACATATCTTCAGCTATTATAATGAGAGAGCATATGCTTAGGGAAGGAACAGCATGGTGACGGAGTGCAATTATTTTGCACAAAATGTTCTTAACCGAAATAAACACCATGTTTCTGAAGCAATATTGTTCCTGCTTAGTTTAAATGTCATAGGCGTATGTTTCCATCACAGTCTGGACATTGAAAACCTTTGAATCAGTCTTCCTGCTCTTCCTAGGAAGCTAGACTTATGTGTTTGCCTGTCCAAAGGAATCAATTCAGAGGGGAGAACTGGCCGCCCGCTGGACAGCATAGCAGACCCTCAGCATCTTTATTCATGTGCAGGAGAAGAGAAGCAGAAAGTGCATCTCTATTTGTGCTCCAGATCTGAGGACTCTTACGCAATTGGGGCAGCAGAAGCAAGAAAAATCCAGACGCTCCGTCTCTCAGAAGCACTCCAACCAGACAGCTCATCGACCGGATAGAACTGGTTCTGAAAATGTGTGTTACACAAGCCTGTTGTCATGCGCCTGTGAGGATGCAGCAAGCAAAATGGGTTAAACTAGCTTGACAGCTGGGGGGCAACAACTTGACTGATGGAGCTGATTTTCCTTTCTTGAGTAAAAGAGACTAATTTAATTTCATTGACTAATAGAGAGCGAAGGGCTGAGCGAATGCTGATGGGCAGAGGAGTGCGGATACATCTTTGAAATGATTTATTGTCAAAGCATTAAATGACAGCTTCATGCCCAAATGTCAAAACAGTCTGGACACTGTCAGCGAAGGAGTTTTATGCTCACCAAGGCTGCATTTATTTAACAAAAATACAGTAAAAACAGTAATAATGTATGAAATATTATTTTAATTTAAAATAACTTTTATATTGTAATATATTTTAACATGGAATTTATTCTTGTGATAGTTGAATTTTCATTTTTACTAAATCTTATGGTCCATAAACTTTTGAACGGTAGTGTACATTAGTTTTTTTTTTAAGGAAAATTTCTCAAATTGGCTTTCTGTGACATACAGTATTTAACACTATTGTCTAGCTGGCTAACACAGATGTGGATCTGTCGAAATTGCACAAACGGCTTGCAAAAGGTTGAAGATCATAAACATTGTTTATGACATTGTGCATTGTTTTCCAGCTAAACAGCGTTTATGAATTTATATTGGTCACTGAATACACTATATACATTATAGCTACAAAAAAGCAAAAACAGAAAACGTTTAAATGTTTAAGAAAAAATTAAAAATGTAAATGAATCATTGATAAATAAGGTTTTTAAAACTGTAAAAAAACAAAAAAACAATGAAGATAACAATAAAACCTCAAAATTAATTTTAACAATAAGATTATGTGGTTTATATAATCAATTAACACTGCTTTTGTCATTTTTTACAAGATGGACAAAATTTGTCACCAAAAACGTTCGGTTTTACCGAATGACACTTTTGGTTTTACCGAATGATATTTTCAAACAATACTAACAGGCTGATAACTAGCTAGCTTGCAAAAGGGCAATCAAATATTCCATGATTTATAGCGGTTGTAGCGAATGACCTGATGTTTCGGGACATGCGTATGAGCAAGAGAAAACATGAATTTTTCTAATAGTTAAAAGAAAGTTAGTTACTTTACTTCACGACCATGTGGTCCTTTGCAGGTATCTGAATGATGTCACATCCTGTCACATGATACTGACCGCATGACTTGATACAAAATGGTCCCTTTATATTGGTTACTCCAAATGACATCAATGAAATTCATTTTTCCAGACATTCTTTCTCATAAAGCAACGACTTCTACACATAATTTTAATACCATTTTACACTATGTTGATATATGATGTTATAAAATCATGCCAGAATAAAAAAAAAATATATATATACATTTATTGCATTAAGATATTTTAATCACAAATTAAATGGCTGTTTTGGCCTTTGGACGGTTAAACCGAATGACCTTTTGACACTTCAAAATCTTTAAAATACCTTTATATGTAGCAAAATATAATTAAAACCTTTTAGATTCAATACAAGAAATCTAGTACTACCTTACATACTTTTTACATACTTTATTATTATTAAGGCATTTGGAAGAAAAGAAGAAAAAAAAAAAACCGTCACGTCATATATAGGTAGGGGAATTATACATTTGAACAACTGGCTGATTGATCCCTAATAATGATAATATTATGAGAGACTGGAAATCCACAACCACCATCAAGTTCCTATATGACAAACAAAACATAACATTAGGTTTCTAAGTTAATTTATCTGCTTATTTTCAGCATCAAAATCAAACCAGCGCTCTACATCCGATTCTCTCTCAGCTAATCAATATTCATCAGGGGTCTCCGCATGGTCGGACCATTTCAAAGCGAACAATAGCCGCCTGTGCTGGATTACACAACTCCGAGCCGCCACCAATCCCTCTGCTCCTCTTCCTCACAGCTCAGAGTGTGAACTAAAGCCAGCGGTCCACGAGAGCAATGAGCAACCGCACCAAACGCAAAGCCATTTTTTGAAAAGCAAATTATTCTGCTGTTATGCAACACAGACTTGGGAAGGGCTCCCCTCTGAAAAGGAGCCAGATAACATCAGTAGAAGTAAGCAACAAGACATGAAAGAGTCATCTCAATACAAATATATGAAGCTCATTTTTCAAACTTCAGAGATGACAAAACGTGATTAACCTATCGTAATTAACCAAAAAGATAGCAGAGAGACAGTTTTGGTGTGCACATTGTAAAATAATCATCATAATCCTGATCACCACCAAATGAACTTTGATCATTGGCTAGTGATAACATTGAGCTTACTAAAGACACCGAGCTGTCAGTGAAAGATATGAGCACGGTTCATTGCGCATAATGCTCATCACTAACCCTGTTAAAGCCTATTGGTAAACTTCATTACACCAATTCCCCTCTGCATGATTTAAACAGCTTATTAGGTCATGCAGAAGTCACTCTTTGCTACATTCGCTCATATGAATATGGCACAAGATTCAAACCACTCACAAGATTTTCCTCTATTTCATTAAAAAGATAATCTAGACTCTAATACTGAATATGAAAGCTCAATTAGAGGAGTCTAATAAAAAGAGTCAGTCAAAATCTGAGAGGTTATGTAGTTGAAATAGACATTAAGAGTCTTTAATCATTCTCCATAGCAAACATACATGGAAAAGGGGGACATTCGAGGGGATTGAGAATGTAAAACCTCTGATAAACACTGTAAGACAGTTGCCAAGGGAACCAAGGAGGAAAACAATTGTACAACCGGCTGTCTTTCTTGTCTGGATGTCAGATCAGCCTCTGTAGAGAAAAACTGTGGTGCTATTAAAAGGGTAAATCTTGGTTAAGAAGCAACAGGAAATTTTATGCATACCTATCAATACCTCTAGAATAAGAAATGCATGGCTGATTTGTTTAAAACAAAGCATGACATAGTATTGCAGGGCTAACCACAACAAATGCATCTTGAAAATTAAACAGAGACATGTGCAGCTCAGCATCAGATGGGAAGATACTATGAATAAAATGTCCCACATACTGTACTACATGTGCAGACAAAGATGGGGAAATCTATGTCATCCTATATGTGCCTTCAAAAACATTCAGCATTCCTGAAAACCTGTTCCACAAACAAAAATGCTTACGGAGGTTTTGAGCAATTTCTAAAGAAAAAGACTGCAAAAATGCTACAGTAAAAACCTCTTAATTGATCAGCTTTATAGCTACCTTACCATTTACGGTGAAAATTGTAAATGGTCTAACATTGCATTACGTGTCATTTTACTGTAAATTTATGGTTTTTTTAAGTAAAAACAAAAAACAAGAATTACCATATAATTTATGGGAAATACAGTAAAAGGACATTTCCAGAAGTCCCTGATTGACACATCACATTTGATTATATTATACAAATAATTTTGTTTCTTATTTTTACATGTACATTAGGGTGTTTTGCATACCATTTTAAGCTAAAAAGACAATTTTGATACTTCGAGTAGACTGGTAAATTAACATTAAATCAGTAAATTAAATATACAGATACCAATATGTGATCCCGTAATATCAGAAATATTGTCAGTATTCTTGCAACTACTTTGTTTTGTACAGTGTCGGATAAATCGTACTTTAGCTGCATTCAGTGTGTAAATCAAATACATTATTGTTGGAGGGAGTCTAAAAATTATGATGACAGAACATAAACCAAGAGCAGACATTTCACACAGATGTTTTGGAGAAACAACTTAAAAGGAGAAATTCAACAGCAATGTACAACCTAGTGTATAAGAAGTCAATATATTTTAAAACAGTCTTACTGAATAATAAACGAAACTGGCCTTTTGGCCTTCTTCTTTGAGAAGTCTTAATACGAGTTTCTGCTAAACACAATGGTTCTATAGATCCCATATTAATGTATTATGGTTCAACTACAGGTCATCACTACAAAATTATTTTCTTATTCAATATTTTTGCCCTGATGTCCAGTAAAACACCTACACATCCTTAAAACAGTATACAAAAGCAAACTGCATAAAATATATCTTGAATTAAGTTTGTTTTTCTTAACCCATTTCATGTTTTTCTTGCTGTGAGTATAAATCTAACAGAACAACAAAACGAGTCTTAAATTATGCAATTCTGCTTCTCTAGAAAATGCCTACTCCGTATGCTTCAAGTAATTAATAATAACAATAAAAAACACACAACGATTACAACAAAGCTGTTATAAGATGCAATAAGTGAGTGCATTTGGCTAACGTTGTTTTTATCAGTATCAGTCTCAGTGCATAAGTAACCACACATGAAAACTTACTGCTCACAAAGCAGCTGGTGGAACTGAGAAGCAACAGTATCCGGTTCCGACTGGATCTGACCTGTCAAACGGTTCTGAGAGCGAGACGTATGGAGAGAATCAAATGGATGCAGCAGGCCGGTTCTACGGTCTCACAACGCTGCAGTGTTTCATAAGAAACGCGTATTACAAAACAAGATAGCTATTGCATCAATGTACAGCGAGGCATTCCTGCAGCGATACCTCTAATTCACGATAAACTTATGATTATGAATCACAAAAACAAACCGCGTGCTTATGCTCTGCGGTGAGAGCGCTGCAGCGTCTCTTTCGCTACGCTGTTCGCTGCTATAATGACACTTAATGATATTTAAAGACTCACCTTTATGGTTTTCAGCTGTACAGGAAGTGATATCTAGCAGGTTCTTGGTGGAAGGACGAAAAAGAGAGAGAAGAATGCAGGAGTGAGGTACACAGGCAGACTTTAAAACATCATTTGAAGTCTGGCCTTTTTCCCGAGAGGAGGGTTTTGCTGGGGGATCCGCCGACTTCAGCCAATAAAGAGAGACCTGCAGCTCCCGGAAATGTCAGCTCCCTTACTCTGAGCACAGCTGTGTGCAGTCAGCACTTCATATTTCCATAATGTAATCGAAGCTCCGGTATAGTACGTTGTGATTCATTTCCGTGACTCGAATCTTTTGAATCAAGGTCGCTGTTCACCAAAAAGATTAATTCACCTGTTCGTTTAGTGAGAGTTATTGAATCATTCGTTCAACCGATTCCTTACGTTCACGACCGACAAATGAGTCTTTCGTTTAAGAATCCCACAAATGATTGCAAAGTAGATTTTAAAAAAATACAAAAAAGTTTAAAAACATCTGAAGGAAAAGGGAAGCCTTAAATCTCTCTTAATTAATCAAATGACAGATAGATAATTTATTGTTTATTGTAAAAAAAAACAACAACAAATGTATCTGTAGTCATCTGCTTTACGAGTCGTTTCCTAACTCTTGCACCTTCTGGTGTTCAGAGAGAGAAATACAACAATAACACTCTGGCACTGTTGATGTTGATGTATATTTGCATAAAACCAGTAAATGTTTAGAATATATATATATATATATATATATATATACATACACTAAACATTTACCAACATATGATGTTATGCATAATTTTTTTTTTATGTATGCAAGTGCAAATACCTACAAAGAGCAACAGTTTAGGAGGTCATAAAAAAGAAGATATATATTTGCATGGATGCTCTTCAGTCTTAAAATTTTTATTTGGTGAAATAAAAATTTGCAGTTTTGGCTTAGGTAATATTACACTACCTCAATGACAATACATTTGTGTTTTTCAGCATTTTATAAAATATGTCAACAGTATAGTCCCTAAACTCTCCCGGTAATCATTTTAAAAACTTGCCACAAACTAACTCTAAAAATCAGAGAAAATGATCAAACTAAGGACTTTGAATTTCACATTTAAGGAAAAAGGGAATTACAAAGACAGATTCATTCTGCAAACATTGTAAATCCTGATGTTAAAAAATAACTTAAAAACCTGTGGTGTTACATATTAAAGTCTTTCTGCTGTCACCTTCCAAAGTTCCTGGAGAGGAGCAGAGGAGAAAATCATTAATGAAATACATTTTAACAGTTAATTAGAACACAATTTACTACAAGCATGAACAGCTCCCTCTAAAGGCCCAAATGGTCAACTACCATCGTTTTTATTGTGCTTTATAAATAAAATGATAATTGATTGATGCTACTGTACACATGATATATGATACATTTTTATTTTTATTTTTTATATATAATTATAAATACAGACAACTGCTTCTCACCAGCTGGTCCACCCTTTCATACTGAAAGAACTGTGAAAAGGAGATCTTCACAGGCTCTACCGTGAAATTCATCTTTCCATCTGTCATCTGCTGTAACTGGTCTAGGCAGTGGCGGAAGTGATCATAAGCTTCACAAGACACGTCCATGTGTCGCAGAGTGAAGTTCAATCTGAATCGGAAATACAGAAACCATCAAATTGTAACAAGAGGTCAAGGTTTTTCTTGGTTAGCACGACCCTGTTAGCCACTGCTGATAAATGCCATAACATTTGATTTAAATGTAAATAAAAAAAATCGAGCAACATATATAATAGCTAATATTTGATTATATTTACAGTAGATGTTTTTTGCTAATATATACAATTATTTCTTTTATTATTTATGTACTAATTATTTAATTCAATTTATTACAATGATGAATATGAATGCTAACAAATGAGCTACAAGGATTCTTGACTTGGCTACTTGGCTGGTGACATGTAATAGGCCATTCGAACCTCTTTTCTATGGAGATGTAGGTTGTGCTGGGGTGCCGCATGTTGCTGGAAAGTCTATATAGCATTCTGAACAGAGCGTCTGTGAGGTCGTCATCATAACACACTGAAGAGGAAGTACAAAACATCCTTAACAAATAAATTATTATCGTTCGGGCTTTCATCGTGCACACAGAGTGCCTTCAGTTATTCATTCATTATGTTAATATTCTCTCCAATTTGTGGTAAGGCATTGTATAATTATATAAAGCACTCCTGGCAAATGTACCATCTGCTGCCATCAAAAATGTGGTATTATCATGTAAGTCTGCTACTTCTGCATCAGTCCAACAGAACTCCAAATCAGCATCTGGGGAGAGATGACATATGAGGTGAAATGAGATGACAGCCACATGTTGGCTTTCAATAGTCTTATTTCACAAGTCAGCATCACTGGTATTATAAGTGTGAGAAAGCCCTGTCTACTGTACTCTGTCAACTGCCCTTAGATGCACTATACTTCCCACTTAGAAATGGATTCTACAGGTTAGGAGACTGCACAGCTCTAATAGATATAGCTGGTTACAATCTCAGGTCTGGCTCTGACCTACACTAATTAACATCTCACACCTGATTCTCCTTGAATTCTTACCTGTGCAGAAATCATCTGCCATCCAGTCCAGCTGCCGCACCCTTATTTCGCTCTCTGTTGGATGTATAGAAGGGAAATCAAGATGAAGGAAAGAAAAATAGCATCAAATTTTCATATTTGTATGAAATACATTTAAAGAATTACACTTGAAGTATGGTTTGAATAAAATGGCAGACCAATTTGATTACATCAATGATCTCATGTTTTACCTGACAGACTTTATCCTTTACACATATGATGATGTTTGTATATTAAGACAGAGAACATTATGTAAATAGATAAGCTCTTTGAAGCTTTCCAGCATGAAACCAATCTATATAACTTTGCCATGTGTTACTTGTGCATGGCAGGTTTAAAAAAATCCAGTTAGCTGTATTAGTATTTATTTATTGCCCCTTTAGACTTTATTGCCCCCCTTTTGTATATTTAAATATGCAAATGTTATTTCATGATAATTAATGTATTGTATTTATTGTATTGATAGTTTACTGTATTGTCTGAAACATCAACCATAAACCAAATTCATGACTTTTTAAAACAACCAGAAGTTAAATGTCACGTTCTGCAATAAAACATCACTTTTTAGAGCAGTTGTGGCCTAATGGTAAGAGAGTCAGACTGGTAACCCGAAGGTTGCAGGTTTGATTCTCAATATTGGCAGGAAATGACCTTTCACTTTACTGAGATTTTAAGACTTACAGCTAGAAGCAACTAGTGCGAACTTTACTGAAGTAAGACCTTATGAATGGATAGTGCAGACCTACACAGAATATCTTAAATACTACAGTAGAAACTATCAAGGACACCCTAGCAACCTTCTGCAAGGTTAAGCACCACTCTCGATTTCTTCAGAAAATGTAAAAATCTACTTTTACCTTATTACCTTTGGTTAAAGGCTTTGGTTGTAGCCCTGATCAAGTACATACATCTGAAATTAAAACACTATAAAAAAAAACATTTTCAAAGGAACCATTATTTTTGACAAGCTTCTTTCACAGTCCTGCTGTGTCAAACTGTATTTCTCTAAAGAACTGGCTTGTTTACACAATTACAGAGGCACAAAACCAAGGAGCACATGGCACAGGTGCTCTGTCAGAGGAAGTACTCCTTCCTAATGACACACATTATCAACATGAAAAGCTGTCGTTGATGAGAGAACGCAGCTTGAAATCCTGATATGGTGTTAATGTTTACCTTGGGTTTCAAAGTGCTGCTTGTTTAAAGTCACATTTCTCTGACACATGCTCAGAAGGTCTTCACCAACATCTGAAAATCACAAAGAGGTTTTCATTAGTGAGGTTAGGGTGAAAAAAAACTTCTTTCATCAAAACAAGCTCTTTATCTTCTGAAGCCAATCACAAAGCTAAAATGTTTTAAAATGTACTGTGACTAATTCACACATTGATGCAGTTTAAAAGACTACTCAAAAGAAAGAGATGATACTATTAGACTAAATGGGACTGAAAAAGGAGAAAACAAGTTAGTTACTTGTTATATAATGATAGTTACATAATATAACACTGACATGCTAATGTGTTCAAGTACTGTTGGTGTAAAATTAAAGAGACAAAATGAAAGGTTTAATAAAGTTCATGGCCATGGGCAAACTGACCCACCATGTTTAAAATGTCCTAAACTTCAATAAGACCTTAGTTTACCAAGACTAGCATTTGGGGATTTTGGTGGAAGTGAATTCTCCTTACCTATACTTACCTTTTGTGTTTACGTCACTTACGTTTCTATTTAGCAGCCAATAGGGATGCACAATATACAGGTTAAATATCAGTTATCAGACAATATTTCTTTTTACATTTGGTCAGCCAGTCATTTCTACAATAACATCTACAAAGTGCCTGTGTGTGATTTGTTCTGCAGTCTTGTCCATCTATAAGAAGACTCTTTTAAGATAATACTGTTTATTGTCTACACCAAGCCTTTCTGAACTCAATTTCTCTCTCTTTTCTCTTCTCGATGGCTCTATCTACTTCCATGGGTCTGGGATCATCAATCCATACAAACAGGGCTCTAGTAAGTGACCTTTTGAATTAAATGGCAGCAATCATTAGAAAAAAGCAACAACAAAGCACACAGCCTTCACACCACAGCCTAAAATTTTTTGGGGATTTTCTTGCCACTAAATGGATACTGTCCATTGTAAAAATGCTACTAAACCATCCTTTGAAAATAGCTGGATTTTTCAGTGTTCATGAGCATGCAAAAAAATATTTATTTTAAAACTGTCCAAGTTAATGTGTTAACCATTTGCA
Source organism: Elopichthys bambusa (assembly GCA_037101425.1). Taxonomy (NCBI): domain Eukaryota; kingdom Metazoa; phylum Chordata; class Actinopteri; order Cypriniformes; family Xenocyprididae; genus Elopichthys; species Elopichthys bambusa. The sequence goes on from CM074435.1 coordinate 18,845,141, forward strand.
AATTATGTAATTTTCAAAATAAAAATTATTAATTTTGTTGTTGCTTTTAAAAAGATCACAAAAATACACCACCATTCAAAAGTTTGGGTATGGTAAGATTTTTAAAATGTTTTTGAAAGAAGCCTTTTATTCTTACCAAGGCTGCATTTATTTAAAAAAAAAAAAAAAAAAAAGTAATATTGTGAAATATTACTACAATTTTATAGTAACGGTTGTCTATTTAAAAAAAAAATTAAAATGTAATTTATTCCTGTTAATCAGTCTAATATTCTGACAATTTTTAAAAAATATAAATTAAAAAACTTTTGTCTCTTCTGTCGACTATTGTAATCCTACTATTCTGACTAGTTTTGAGCCTGTGTCCCTTTTTTCACTTAACTGACATAATCTTTTATATAAAACCTATATCATATTCTTTGGACCCTCTTCCTGCATCTCTAGGGAAGTGCTGGACACTATTGGTCCGTGTGTACAGTTAATAGTTGTCTTATTAATGGCTGTGTTCCATTCTGTTTTAAACATGCTGTGATACAGCCAGTGCTTAAAAGGGGTGATCTGGACCCATTAGTTACTAATTATTGTCCCACTTCAAAACTTTCTTTTCTTTCTAGGGTACTGAAGGTTATTTTTTTTTTTTTTTTTTTTTATCAACTCTCCTCCTTTTTGAAGAAAAATTAAATATTAGACAGGTGTCAGTCTGGTTTTGGAGGACAATATAGTACAGAATCTGTTCTTTACGTATTTCTAAGTATTGATTCAGGTGTCGTTCTGGTTCTTTTGGACCTTAGTGGAGCCTACAACACAACTGATCATTCAATTCGTTTGAAATGTCTTGAGCAGTATGTTGGAATTAGGAGATCAGCTTTAAATTGCTTTTCATCCTATCTTAAGGGAAGAGCTTTTTCAGTAGCTATTGAAAACCTCCTCCTCCTTATCTGCAGCTTGTACATGTGGTGTGCTGCAGGGTTCTATTCTAGGTTCCGTTTTATTCTCCCTGTATCTGATTCCATTAGCCAATATTTTTTGTAAACATCAGATTTCATATCATTGTTTTGCAGATGATATTTAGCTTTACCTTTCACTACAATCAGACATTTTCTCCAGTTATTGTTCGACTGTTTAAGCAATGTTAAATGCTAGATGACTCTAAAACTGAAGTGTTTGGTCCATCTGAACATACAAATATCCACTTTAAAAGTCTCAAGTTCTTAAGAAAAAGTCATTTTTGACTCAACACTCAAAGAGGGAAAGTATCACACCTGTATTAGCTAGTTTGCATTGGCTCCTGTTAAGTACTGAATCCAGTTAAAGACTTTATTGTTTGTTTAGTCCTTCAGTCCTTGAATGGTTCGGCACCAGATTATTTATCTGATCTTCTTTCTTACCATCAGATCAGTACGTCTTTGAGGTCATCTAATACCCTGTTGCTGTCTGTACCTAGACACATTTAAAATTTAACGGGGATTGTGCATTTTCAGTGGTGGCACATCGGTTATGGAATAGCGTGCCCTCATACTTCCGCTCTCCTATACAGGTTTTTAAATCTTGGCCTAAGACATATATTTTTAAGTTAGCTTATGAGTTAGATTAACAAGTTCAGGCACTGCTAAGGTCATAATGTAGGGACTGATTGTACTTAATTGTCTTGTTTTGTGTTATATATTTTTATTCCTATTGCTCTAATTTTCTTGCTTGTGCAGCACTTTGTTCAGCCATGCCATTATGAAATGAGCTACAGAAATAAACTAAACTTCATGAAAAAAGTAATTTGTTCATAAAAAAAAAATCTAACTGACCCTAAACTTTTTTAACGGTAATGTATATTTGTTTATTTATCAGTTTTTATACATGAAAATATGCAACAGCCTTTAGCAAGGGAATTATCAGCATGTACAATCCCTGATCTATTATTCTCTACTTTGCCTGGTTAAAAATTCACTTTTTTATTTAAATTTACTTAGACAACTCAATTACATCACCACCTGTGCAGTATACTGTTTTGGCCACCATTGCCATGACAATGCTGGTCAGTCCTGTTCCAGCTCCAAGCTCAAGGACAGTGGCGCCTTTGAACATGCTTGCTTGTGCCAGGATGAAATCAGCCAATAGGAAAGCACCACGCCAGATCTGCAATGAGAAATCACAACTTCGAACAGTGCAGAAGAGTAGACATACTGCATAATTACTCATTTACCACTGTCCTCACCTGTTTTCCTACATCCTCACCTGTTTTCCTACATCCTCACCTGTTTTCCTACATCCTCCAGAGGCGTTGCCATAGTATGCTCTGTTTAAAACACAATTAAAGAGATGCAAAGTGTTTAAAATCATACAATGTGACAAAACAACCCATTAAATAACACAAATCTCTAATGCAACCCTCACCAATCTTAATGATGTCACAGGCACCATCCTCCTCCTCAGAATCTTCATCCGGGTCGGTCAGCATCACTGCAGATTGACTGATGATAATAGGACATACTGGATCCCTGTTACAGGTGGCGCATCTGGGCCTCCTCACCACATCAAGGTCCCCATCTTCATCCAGAGGAACATTTGATGCATCAGAGCTCTCATGGACAGGTGAATCACAGCTTGAGTCCTTCTCATCGTAACCCCGCAGAATCCTAATCTTCGAAGTGAAGACTAGACGTACAGATGCAAATCCATTTTTAGATAATATACAAAAGGTGTGAATTTACTGATATAACTGGCTTAGAACAGTCACACAAGCCTCAGCTGCTGCAGACTCAAAGATCCTGAGTCAGCTATGATGAGCTAATGAACTCTGGCTGTGTGCAGACAGAATGACAAAGGCATTTTTGCACTGAACAGATATGTGATTTCTGCCTTTTCTGTAGTGATAATAACCATACAGTACGTGTCTTTTCAATCTGTTTTTTTGCAGGTCCATTTATAATGTTAGTCAAGATTTCTTGAAACCAAAGTGACAATTACATTTTACAAAATCATTGTTTGGCCTTTAAAGACTATTGTAAATTTAAAGGTTTATTTTGTTTATACGTTATTATTCAAAAGTTTGAGGTCAATAAGATTTTTTAATGTTTTTGAAAGAAATCTCTTATGCTCAAGACTGCATTATTTTATTTGAAAATACAGTAAAAATAATAATATTTTGAAAAAATTCTGGAAATGTTGGGACGTTTTTTAAATTTGAATAAAATGAAAACTAAAAGACTTTCAAATCACATGAGCCAATATTTTATTCACAATAGAACATAGATAACATAACATTTAAACAAATGTTTAAACTGAGAAATTCTACAATTTTATGCACAAAATTAGCTCATGTCAAATTATATGCCAATAGTTGGGTCGGGGCATGTTTACCATGGTGTAGCATCTCCTCTTCTTTTCAAAACAGTGTGAAGACGTCTGGACATCGAGGTTAGGAGTTTCTGGAGTTTTGGTGTTGAAAATTGGTCTCATTCTTGCCTGATATAGGTTTCCAGCTGCTGAAGAGTTCGTGGCCATCTTTCGTTTAATGATGCACCAAATGTTCTCTATAGGTGAAAGATCTGGACTGCAAACAGGCCAGTTCAGCACCCGGACTCTTCTACGACGAAGCCATGCTGTTGTAAAAGCTGCAGTATGTGGTTTTGCATTGTCCTGCTGAAATACACAAGGCCTTCCCTGAAATAGACGTCGTCTGGAGGGGAGCATATGTTGCTCTAAAACCTTTATATACCTTTCAGCATTCATAGTGCCTTCCAAAACATGCAAGCTGCCCATACCGTATGCACTTCTGCACCCCTATACCATCAGAGATGCTGGCTTTTAAACTGATAACACACTGGAAGGTCTCCCTCCTCTTTAGCCCGGAGGACACAGTGTCTTTGATTTCCAACAAGAATGTCAAATTTGGACTCGTCTGACCATAGAACACTTTTCCACTTTGAAACAGTCCATTTTAAATGAGCCTTGACCCACAAGACACGACAGCGCTTCTGGACCATGTTCACACATGGCTTCCTTTTTGCATGATAGCGCTTTAGTTGGCATCTGCAGATGGTACGGCGGATTGTGTTTACCGACAGTGGTTTCTGGAAGTATTCCTGGGCCCATTTAGTAATGTCATTGACACAATCATGCCAACGAGTGATGCAGTGTCGTCTGAGGGCCCGAAGACCACGGGCATCAAATAAAGGTCTTCAGTCTTGTCTCTTACACACAGAGATTTCTCCAGTTTCTCTGAATCTTTTGATGATGTTACGCACTGTAGATTATGAGATTTGCAAAGCCTTTGCAATATGACATTTAGGAACATTGTTTTTAAAGTATTCCACAATCTTTTTACGCACTCTTTCACAGCTCTGCTCATCTTTACTTCTGAGAGACTCTGCCTCTCTAAGACATCCCTTTTATAGCTGATCATGTTACAGACCTGATATCAATTAGTTGCTAGATGTTCTCCCAGCTGAATCTTTTCAAAATGTCTTGTTTTTTCAGCCATTTGTTGCCCCTGTGCCAACTTTTTGTGAGACCTGTAGCAGGCATCACATTTTAAATGAGCTCATTTAGTGGATAAAAGTGTAAAATTTCTCTGTTTAAGCATTTATGTTACCTATGTTCTATTGTGAATAAAATATTGGCTCATGTGATTTGAAAGTCTTTTAGTTTTCATTTTATTCAAATTTAAAAAATGTCCCAACATTTCTGGAATTCAGGTTGTAGTAACTTAAATTACCTTTTCTATTTTAATATATTTTAAAATGTAATTTATTCCTGTAATGGTAAAGCTGAATTTTCAGTATCATTACTCCAGTCTTTAATGTCACATGATCCTTCAGAAATCATTCTAATATGCTGATTTAGTGCTCAAGAAAAATATATTAATATTATCAATGTTAAAAACAGAAATCTGTAGATTTTTAAAAACAACGTAAAAAAGTCTTTACTGTTACTTTTGATCAATTTAATGCATCAATTCTTAATAAAGGTATTCATTTAATAAAAAAAAGTAGTAGGGGTGTAACGATATATTGTGTCACAATATATCATAATACAAAAATTAAACTATGTATTGTGGATAGTGACAATATTTATTGTGTGTAATACCAAATTTAGCATTTTAGTTAATTTTTATTGCAATAATATCGTGTCGTGAGTTCAGTATCGTGATATGTATCGAATCGTGACATGAGCGTATCGTTGCATCCCTAGTATTTAGCACTGTTTTTCTCAGCTGTTCACAGTTAGAACTGACCTGCAACTCATTTTTGGGTTTGCAACCCTGTAGTTGAAGCACATTAATTCAAAGAATACGGCATCCAAATGTACTCCAATATAACTCCAGATAACTCGGAAAACATGACAACAAAACAACAAAAGCATGGACAGATAAAAGGGGTCTAGAGAACAAATATTAGGCATGGGGTATGACAAAATGTGGCGTTTAAGACTGAAACTTTGGATGGGAAAGAGTGAAGTTTAAAAATCCATCAGGATTATTTTTAATTACCGGCAATGCACTATGTTAAAAAGCGAGACTGATAGAGAAATTATGGGAACAGAACTTTGCAACAAAAGTTTAAAATGGAGCTTTCTGGCTAATGGAGTCCGCACAGCATTCATCTTATTATTTAAGAGCAGAACCGTAAGGCTCGGTTTTACAGTGTCAGCTCCAGTCTAGTGTTGTAAAGGTCACGTCATCTCTGCTTTTCGAAATCAAGTTCTTTTGTTTTTCTAAGAATAGTGATAGGTTGTGTTTGGCATAATTTCAGCTTCATTTGAGCCTAGCTGCTCAGGTGAGAATAATGAATCACACCCTATGCAACTACACTTATGGTCACATCAGGGGTTTAAAGGCCAGAATAGGCCACCCCGCAATGCTGTCCTTTCGCAGTATTTAAAACTTCTTTTTCAGGGCCGGGCCAAAATACAACAACAAAAAAAGAACCTTGCAGTGATAAATGTTGTGTGCCCTGACATTATCAATGGATATAAACACTTATGTCTATAGAAGCAAAATATATCAAATAATATCAAAATAGAGAAAATCACATTTTGATAGTAACATGGGGCTTCAAATAAGGATTGTGTCGATTACATGGTCACGCTATCAGGTGGCGGTAAACAACAAATGTTTGTTAAAAAATATATTGGGTCATTCCGTGTCAACTCACCCAGAGGCCCCTGGCTCAAATGTTTGATTTTGTTAATATTTTTATGTAGAAAGACAAACATAAATTGTGATGGAAGCCAAAATATTAAATGTCGAAATCGACTATTTTGTAGACGGGGTCAAAATGAACATTTTCACCTGAGATTTGGAGCTAAATTAGAGGGGTGTAAAAATGACTTTAGAAAGATGGCAGTGTCATTATTTTATTTTTTACACAGAGATTGATAGGTATAATAGTAAAATCTGTTGAGTTTAGCCACCTTTGTTTCATTATATGCCGACAGTGAGAGTTCAAAAATGGCAAAAAAGCACTGCTTTTGTTTTTTCCCTTAAGTTTGCATGCCTGTAACTCAAGAAGTATTAAAGGTATCTTAATATCCTCTTTTAGATTCTGGTTCTTAACAAACTTTCCTTTTGGTATCTTCATCTTTAAAGGCCCACAGTGGTTCAATCCCAGGGATATGGACATGTTAATGTGGCTTCTTGAGTAAAATGGTAAATTTTACACATTTTCAGTGGTCAAAAACTAAATGTGGGTCACTTTGCATACTGCTGATAATTTTTTTTTTTTCCTTTTTAAGGGAAATATCTAAAGAACAAATAATGTTAAGACAAGAAATGTGTCTCATTTTTTTTCTATCAGCTCAATTGCATAGAACAATATATAAATATTATTTGTCTTATGTTGTCATGCCTGTAACTCTAAAAGTATCCAGGATATCTTAATAGCCTTTTAGATTCTCATTCTTAATTAACTTTCCTTTTGGAATCTTCTTTTTTTCAAGGCTCTATATAGTTCAGTCTTATAGATATTGGTGTGACTCCATGAGTAAATTGTTGAATTTTACCTATTGTCAATGGTCAAGAACCAAATTTAGGTAACTTTTTAAACAGCTGATAGTTATTGTGTTTAAAGAAGAATGTGTGAAGAACAAATAACACTGAAACTAGAAATGTATCTTGTTTCCCTCTATCAAAACAACTGAATACAACACACCTCTCTGAGTGCCAAAAACAAGCATTTTTTTTAGAAGTTTACATGTCTTTAATTCAAGAAGTGTTAAAGATATCTTAATGTCATTTTAGATGAGACTTTTCTTTTGGAATCTTCATTTTTAAGGTCCTATATGGTTCAGTCTCATAGGGATGTCAATGCGGTAACATGTACTTACGATACTGTGTATTTGAACTGGTAGCTTCAGAAGCTGTTAAAATGAACAAAATCCCATCTTCCAAATATTCCTAAAACTGATTCGAATATAGATTCTTATAAATACACTTTTGGGAGCAAGTTAATGTGCCTCAACTTAACCATTTTCAGTGGATTTTTGGTACTCAGAGAGGTATGTTTTATGCAATTATTTTGATAGAGGGAAACAAGATACATTTCTGGTTTAAACATTATTTATTCTTTAGACATTCCTCTTTAAATGCAATAAGTATCAGCTGTGTGCAAAGGGAACCACATTTGGTTTCCGATCACTGAAAATGGGTAAAATTCAACAATTTGAACATGACAGGTATGTTCAGGTATGTTCTATGCAATTGAGTTGATAGAAAAACATGATGATGGTACCAAAAGGAAAGTTTAAGAACCAGAATATAATAAGATATCTTTAATACTTCTTGAGGTACAGGCATGCAAACTTGAGGCAAAAAACACAAGAAGTGCTTTTTTGCCAAAATGAAACAAAGATTGCTAAAGTCAACAGATTTTACCTACCTACCAATCTCTGTGTAAAAATAAAATGATGCTGCCATTTTTCTAAAGTAATTTTTACAACCCTGTAAATTGGCTCCAAATCTCAGGTGAAAATTGTCATTATGACCCCGTCTACAAAATAGATTACTCAGTAAATTAACATCTGTGACATGAATTTGGCTTTCATCACTATTTATGTTTGTCTTTCTACATAAAAAATATTAACAAAATCAAAAATTTGGACCGGTGAAGTTTCCAAAATTTGATTGATTTGACACGGAATGACCCATTTGTCATTGAATCATTCATTTAAGAGATTTGTTCAAAAATCACTGATTCATCCAGAAATGAAACAAGTGAAGTCTTTAGGAGTGAGTTCATTCATTTAAACCAATTTTTAAAAATAATTCATTCAGATTCATTAAACATTTTAAATAGACTGCGGCATTTAACATTTGTCAGAACCTATAGTAAATAACGTTATTTTGTTTAGTTTTCTGTTCAGAATCGTGGGAGAATCGCAATCTCTGTTTGGGAAAAAAAAAAAAAAAGTGATTCTCGATTTATCCAGAATCGTGCAGCTCTACTGTGTATACAGGGAAAGATTAACAGTCAATATGTAAGTACTTAAGGCACAAATGGAAACCAAATGGACAGGGATCAAGGCTATGAACACAAAAGGTTACATAAACTCCCAAACTCGTTATTATAAACTCCCATACGTGAAATATGGAGCACTGCTATGAAATTGTCATTTGTAAATATGCCAAAAGTAAGTGTCAAATGATGGGGGGAAAAAAAAAATGTATGCACAAAACTCCTGGGAAGATCCACCACATTATCCTGCAGAAAACCATTATATTATGCTGATTTGGTCTTCATAAATAATAATTGGATCTTTACAAAATATATAGCTGTCTTTTAAGTCTTAGGATGGGGGTCCCTCAGACGGCATATAACAGATTGAAAATCCCTGCAGTAAGTAGTTAGTATACATTCAAACATAAGCAATAAGATGCATAGATGTCTCCCAGCTCTCCTTACCTGGCTGTCCTACGCCGTTGAGTCTCTTCATGAGATGGCAAGCGTTAGGTAACAGCAGGTGCACATCAGACAAAACAGTGCCACTTCTAAATGTGACTTGGTCCATGACCACCCCTGCATGACACTCTATCAAGGACGAGCTCTGGGGAACAGGGCAATTTCATTCAAATACCTCATCATCCTTCCTACATGCACTTGGAGAGAATATGATAAGTCTGCAATTCTACATGAATGGAAAACTATTTTAAGACAGAGCTACTCTAAAGGCAATAAGCAAGTCGTCTGGTAAAGGTTTCAGACCACTTGATACTTTTTAGTTTATAGAGCTTTTGTTCGAGCTCGATTGAATGCGATTATTCTTATCCAAGTAGAAATATCTCAAAGTGGGCGTGACCATGCGCTGAAGACTCTCACTTTCTTTATGACCGTTCCCTTTAAAATGTTTGGGTTAACCGGAAAGCTAAACAGAGAGTAGTTGATATTTACCGAGTAGTTGACGAGGAGTTTACATATTTTTGTAGTGTAGTCAAGTGCATTAGATCATACCAAACTATGAGCGTAATATGATGAGATAGCTTAGGTAAAGGTTATATAGCAACTTCCGAGAGGTTAGACTGGCATAAGCGTTACATTAAAAGCAGACCGTGTGTGTAAAACCGTTCTGAAAACAGTTCCACAGCAGAACGCGCATTGAATTCAATTACTGTATGACTTCATATGTCAGTTTCATTTGTATTAATATTGTATTATTATGTGGCACATTTACAGGAAGATTTATATTATTATCAATTTTTTTATGTTAGTTATTAGCTATAATAATTATTATTGATTATATTGATATAACTATTACTATAATAATATTTATTGATAAAATTAGTATTATTATTATACAATTTCATTTTTATTAGGCCTAATAGCCTATTATTTTATTATTTGGCACATTTATATAACGATTTATAACGATTTGTATTAGGCCTACTATCAAATGGTTTTACGTTGTTTTTTTATTATAATATTTATTTATTGAAATAATTAATAAAACGAATGTTTTTTTTTTTTTAATTGGTTAATTCAATTTTAATGGAGATTTTTCATCGTAGAAGAACAGAAACCTGCCTTACAACTGACTGATGGGGTGATCTGAAAGACTGTTTACCAATCAAATTAATTCAGAGATCTCTCTGGTAATAATCTGACAAACAAACATAGGCCTACTAATGAGATAGGGGAGATTTTTGCAATTACGTCGGTAATCACGTTTGCGGGTTTTTTTAGTCACCAGCGGTATTTATTTATCTGTACCACAGTCCATAGTCAATCAAAGAGAGAGCGAGCGCGCGCATCTGAAAGTGGACCATACTGCCCTCTTGCTGTACAATCACCCTACAGTTGCTGTTAATGGATAAACAGCACCGCATCCAGCGAGGGGCTTCCAGATGGGCAGCGCTGAGGGAAAGGAACACACTCAAGGTAGCGAGGAAGGAGGAGTTTCTCTTCAAACACTAGCTGGATTCAGACAAAATGAAAGTCACTTTCACAGGTTTGGCCAGTTTTGTGGCCACCTTTGGTGTCCTCAGCTTTGTAGGTCTCGTTCTGGCAATTGGAACCGATTTTTGGTACATCATTGACACTTCTAAGAGAGAAAACAGCTCATCTGTGTCTCTGAGCTCACATTCTGGACTGTGGAGGACTTGTAACTGTAAGTCACATTACATGTTTGTGTTTGACATTCTGTTTGTGATTTTTAGGTTTTCATTTGGATGGATTAAGTTATTCTCTCTTACAGTTCATAACCAGTGCTGGCCATTTATGAATCCTTTTGGAGCAGGAAGAAACTTATCAGATTCACAAAGGCAGATACTACGTAAGATCTGTGTGTCATCATATCCTCGTATCATGCTCATATCTCATGATTTTATATGTGTTATTGATAATCTTCACTCAGCAGTGAAAACCAAATTCTTAAAATTATTAGGCTATCTTGAATGTTTCAGATATGCTATCTAACAAACACTTTTTGTGGAAGTATGTGGTCTATTTAGTTAAAAAAACTCCTTGTCTTGGCTTTGTACTGAGACTGTATATGTTATATGTGTTTGCTGTATTCATTAATTGGTCATTTATAAGACACGTCTTACCTAAACTTATATTAAACAGAAAGCCTATTTAAAAAAAAAAAAAAAAAAAAAAACTTAAAAAATGCATTTTTTTTTTATATGCCATTTCACATATTTTTAGGTTCTTGTTCCTAATTGCTTTCAGTTTTTGTAACATGAACTATTGTCATTCAAGCAAGATTGTATAGTTTGATGTATCTCAGTAGAACAAACAGGAAAACACTTTAATTTACTATTGGTAAAGCGGGAAACTTGACATATCAACAGAAAGACACACAGATACAGCTTATCTATTAACACTACAGAAACAGGTGCAAAATCACTTATCATTAATCTCAAAATGTAGTGGCAATATGACAATATATGACATTACATTTTATAATATTTTTATATTTTTTGTTTTGTTTTTCCCCCTGGTTTAAAGGTTTTAAATGAAATTCAACATTCAAAGTTTAACAAATAATTTTGAACACATCTATGATTGTTGCATGGGCTGCACACTTCAGAATAGAAACATGAACATTTGCCGCCCGCAGTTAGAAGCATATTTAAAGGGATCCTATAATGCCCCTTTTACAAGATGTAATAGCCCACAGATCATTTATTATAGCTTGTAAAATTAGCCCCTATTTGGGTGTGAGCAAAAACACGGCGTTTTTGTGCGTCCCTTTAAATGCAAATGAGCTGCATCTCAATAACAACAAATCTGGAAAATCTCACACGCAGCCAAAATAAAAAATTGTCAGTGTAACAGACGTAGGCTAGTAAGAGCTGTGTAAACAGAGCTGTGTGAAACCTCACTCCCCTGAACTAAAGAGGTGCGCTAGCGACTGACGCTACTGACTGCGGTCTTCAGCCTCCTTGTTAGAGCGCCCACCTCCCATGCGAACAGGCCCGGGTTCGTGTCCCGCTTGGAGCGGGCAGGTGCGAGCTGGAGGCGCTACATCGGTAACGGTATTCAGCCTTAAGGCCCTTTCACACTGAATGTGAAATTCGACGCAAATTTTGCCCCGATGACGCTCTTGAATCGAAACAATGGATCCCTTTGGAGTCTTTCACACTGGGCGCGAATATTAAGTTTTTTTTTTTTTTGCCCTTTATGTCGATTTGTTTCCCTGTCGCTCAGTGATGAAATGGGCCGTCCAATTAGATTTGAACTTTAGATCAATTTTAGAGCTTGAGAACAGATTTATTCTCACATGTTCTTTATACAGAATATAATTTATATTCATGTTCCACTGAATTATGTGATTACTGTCCGTTTTCTTCCATGTGCACGAGTGTTATGATTATGAGTCAATCATGTAATCATATCTCCTGCTCTTCCGTATATATAAATTGAGAGGAACATTTTTCTACAGATGAAATATGAAGACCGATATGATTATGACAATATGTTTTCTGTGTGTTTTTTATGCAGCTCATGTTATTTATATAACAATAAAGAATGTTTATGACAAATGATAAGCAGATTTAGCCATTATAAAACATACAAAGAATGCATGTCTGCCCATTATCGAATCAAAACCCACTTTAGATCATAATACAATAACTCAGTGATGTTTTAAAGTGCATTCTGAGCAAAGACATTAATAATCATATACATTTTGAAATGTAGCTTGATGCTAATTGTACCTCTAATTATATTTTAAGATGTATTTTTGTAAGCATTAGATAGTTTGTGTTTCTAATGTAGTACCAAACTTTATTTATCTTAATTTAACGCTGAATATTATGCAGCGGACGATGTTAAAGCCATATAAGAGATACATGCATGAGAACAAATGCATTGTTGGTTGGCGCCACCTAGTGTGCAGGCGTGAATTAGCAGAAGATGATCAGTCGTTTCGCGTTCAGTGTGAAAGGGCCTTTACATTGTTCAAACCGGAGTTGGACACTGTTGGAGAGACTCAGGAAGAAGTTAAACTTTAAGAATGCAACTGGACGTTTCTGAAAGTTTAGTGGATAAATTTACGTAGTTGCTGTTGAATTGACCCTCGTTTGTGAAGCAGTCCGGCGTAAAATGGCGGCATGGCAACAACACTCTACTACAACAACCCTCCCTTTTCTCTAAAGCAGCCCAACATGGCCTTTGTTGTGTGTTCTCAGGGGGCAGAGTTTATGTAAATTTTAGGGTTAGTGATGTCACCAAACCCGGGAAGAAGCTCGTTGTAGTCCCGACCAGCAGTTTGTTGTAGTCCTTAAACAGAGAATTCTTTAAAAGGAAATATCTCCCTTTGCATTGAACTTTGAGAGTCGTAACTTTGCAGATGTTGTTTATGCTCAAACAGCAACATTACACACTAACTAAAGTTAAAAAAATGAAGTCATAATCAACCACCCCTTTAAACATATGAATTTAAATCCACAGTTTGCCAGAATAAAAGGTATTTTAAGGTTATTTTAAGATGAATGAGATCACGTAATTTCCTTATAATTTCCTGTTAAGAAACTGAACATAATGCCTTCAGATTGCCCTATTATCTTTGGATTGTCATGGAAACACTCTTCAGTCAGAGGGTAGAAACAGCTGTGGTAAAACACAGCTGTAACAAGTGCACCACAGTGAACCATGGCATGTGTTTCACTGCTAATATTGCGAGACCACCTGCCAACAGAGCCCTCAACATTATTTTCATTTGTTTTCCTTTTTCTTTTTTCCCCGTAATCTCAATATGGCTGTTGGCCATAACCTATACTAATGTGCAACATCACTCCAAATTATTCATCTTTTTAGTGGCAAACAATCACCAGTAATAATTTATTTAGTTTTAAAACAAGCTAGTAAATGTAGAACTGCAATTATTGCCATAAAATGTGTTAATATTTCATATTATTGATAACTGTACAAAAGCCATTGAGAAAAAAAGCAAAAGATAATGGAAATGGGCAAAATCTTCTTATCTATTCCGTACATCAGACATTATAAAAAAAATATTATTCCTGTCTGAACCATTTGAGACACTTGTGTAGGACTGAATGATATTTTAAATTCACATGCTCTGTCTACACCTGAAACATTATCTGTACCTGCCACAAGAGACTGAAATGAGGTTGTAAAACCAAGATTATCTCAGATTCAAGACCCCTAAACTGGCTCAAATTGGATTTAGTCTCTGTTCTGCTTTGAACAATAGACTCAATAAGGCTGGGTTTCCAGGGTGTTGCTTTGATTATATAGTAGCCTAGCCTCTGCACAAAGCTAATTGCCCCCCTGAAGCTAGTTCAATATGTCATTCCCCTCCATCTGCACTGGATTCTTCGCCTAAAAGATAATCCTTGGGTAAACAGAAACACCTCATATGTGTTGAATATCATCATGGCTGCTCCAAAAAAGGTTGTGACAAAAATAGTGCAGAATAATGTCAGAAATATAAGTGAAACGAGAATGAAATGCACCCGTCCAATGCAATCATCCTACGGATAGACCTATCGTGGCTGTTCCTGCTTGATTATATGACAGTATGATTTTTGATTTAATCATAAATGCCAACTTGTCGCCGTCTGTACTGCCTGTTGTGTTTATTTGTAGCAAATGTCCAAACATATCAATATGGACCCAACAACTTAAAATTGCTGGTGAATTGGGGTTTGCATTAACATTAGAATTAGTCTATCTATGGACTTGTATGTTTCACTAAAGTGAAAAATTACAGGCTAAATGTCTGTGTCAATAAAAGCATTTAAATTCATATATCTTATTTCAGCTAAAAAAGGTTTCAGTCTGTGTTGTCTCCTTCACCTCCCATTATTACTAACATTCTTTTGTGGTCCACTGTGAAGCCGTTAAAGAAAATCCATCGCCTGGAACATGCTGAACCATCTTTAATCTTAATGCTCAATATAAAAACCTCTAATCTTTACAAACTTTCAGGTCTCTGCTGGCAAGCATGCCCGGCAGTGTAAAATATGATGTGTACATTTACATAAGTTATATGAGTACATACACACATATATATATATATATATATAAATGTGTGTATGTGTGTGTGTGTGTGTGTATATATATATATATATATATATATTAGGGCTGTCAATAGATGATTTTTTTTAATCGCGATTAATCGCACTTATCGTGAAATTAGGCATACACCATTTATCTTGTTTAACACGTTGATTTTGCCATCATTATGGCAAATATATATATATATATATATACCTATATCCAGCAAAGTAAATTTGTGATTTTCACAAAACTGTGAATGGTAAATTTAGATGTCTTTCCAAAAAAAGGACACCAAATAACCAAATGATATGATTTCATATAATTCGTACATTTATGTACATCAAAGCACCCATAAAAAAATTAACGTGTGTGAAAATCAGTGCGTCCAGTGCGCTCTTACATTATTTGTTTGTGCATCAATATAACTGACTCAGACTCTACTTAAAATGCATCGGAAACCGCCTACTTTTCCACTATATAGTAGGGGAAAACCAGTAGGCGAGCGAATAAGTATGTCCGAAACCTCAGTAATTATAAATGAGTAGTCGAGAAGTTCCCGGATGGCCTACCGCTTCCGCCCAGATTTTTCAGCGCTCATCCGATAGATATTTTTCTATCCCAGGAGGCCACGGGAGAGGATACGTCATAGTCGAACACGGAGGAGAAAAGCGACGTGGGTGTTTTTAAATGTGAGTACTGAAAACCAAAAACATGGTTCCTTGTGTTAAAGTCACATTTGTTGAACTACTGTAGAGTAAACTGCTGAATGTGTAAAGATGCTAGACAGTATAGTTGTGATTTTGCAGTAAAAACACGATTTATTATGTATAGATCACAGGGGAGCTCTAGTAAACACACTTAATTCTCCGAAGTGGATTTACATATTCTAAACCATATACATCTTAAAGATGCTTACTAAATGTTTATTTAACATCTGACAGGAACATCTTCTTTAAGTATTATGACTTATGAGTGATGGATTATGTACTATGAGTGATGTATGTTGTCAATACTGTTTACATGAATGAAAATAATGTAAATAAATGAATCTACATAAAATAAACATAAGTTATCTATTGTATTTGTCCATTAGTAGTGTTGATAAATTAAGGAACATTTGTATTGGATAAAAAGTGAGTCAACACATCATCAACTACCTCAACATACAAAGTCTATTTAAATCTTAAGTTGTAGTTTATTGTAATTTTAATTTCAAACAGCGTTATTACAGCACTTTTCTGATTCTTGATGTCTGTATGTTTGCTGCAGAGCTTTTGTGGTGGAGCAGGTCCTGCGAGGAGAGGTGACGCATTCAATGGGGGGGAAAAATGTTTGCAAGCAGACACAGCAGCAGCCAGATTGTCCCGCACATCTTTTCAGGGGTCCATCATCATCGTCTTCCTCATCCTCTGGATCAACAATGTCCCCATTGAGAAGAGAAGCAATGAAGGACATGATGGATGGCAAAGACAGGCGAAGGTGTTCAAGGTGGTTAGCTGCAGAATGGGCACAGCTGTGTTGAGATGGCAGCAGGATGTGAGGATCACCACCTGCAAATACATGATTGTTAGAACAATACATTTGAATAAAGCTTTGTTTCATGTGTTGTTGACTTGTATATGCATTTATTGTTACTTTTATTAATTCTTTTACTTTTTTTATTATGCTATTATCAGTAAATTTATATATTTTATTACTTCATGCATTAATTCATTACTTGACTGTAAATTGAGATGTATTTACATCAGTTGTATTTGTCTAGTGTCATATGACAAAACATTACATTTTGCTTGTTTTACTAAAGAAGTAAAAGTAATATAATTAAGTTTTGGTCAGCATTTATCATTATTATTGTGCGTAAGTGTTGGGGTGGGCTAGTAATGCAATTCATTTTGGGGTAATCTTAATTTTTAAGTAGTTTATACTTACATTTTTTGAGTATAAAATCAACAGTCTTCTCCAAAGGCGAGATCTTCGAGCAGCTGTCCGTTGTCTTCTTTGTGTAGACATTGCTAACACTGAGGAAAACTTTAGGTAGGGTTGTGGAGTTACTGGTGCTGTGAGGTGTTAGTGCACCTGTTGCTCATATCTATTTTTATTGCAAGACCTATAATTACATACAAGATCAGGGAAAATACCATTGTATCTTTAACAATGAACAATAATAACATCATAGTTGGAGATTATATACACAGACATAAAGCATGATGACGAGGTTAAATATTTTGAATACATCATAATGCATAAAAAGTATTTATTTTATTTATTATTTATAAGCCTTAGGGATGAAACTGGAGCTAATTCAACAAGAAAAAAAGGAAAACGTAAAGGAGATTTATGCCATTTTTGCTTGCGGATGAACATTTTTGCATATAAAATAAAGAAATTAACAACATATTCACGTGAATTTGGGTTTTCGTAACAAAAAGTAAACTGTGGGTCACATTAGTAGTTAAAAATATAAGAACTTTAAATTAACCCAAAATATATTAGTTGTACTACAATTACAAAATTACTGGGCAGCTGTTTCTTCAACAAGACCACAAAATGATCAAGTTTAATCAATATCAACATATTTACAGAGAGATTAATTAAACCTGTCACTCATATCTTTTAAGTTGTTGCGCTTGTGATAACGTCGTAGGTCACATGATAACGTCAACATGGTGGATTATTTCAGAATCGCATTCATACTCAACGAGATTTGGCTATTAAGTACCTACTCTTTTAGTGCTCGTCAAGTAAGTACTTATTGAAATTAAGTACCTACTCATTGAGTAGGCGGTTTCGGACGCAGCCAGCGACACAATATGACAGAGAGTTTGTGTTTTAAAGCGAAACAGACACCAGAATGAATAATTCTCTCTGCCATCTCTGATATAAGCACCATGGACTTTTAAGATCATCTAACTGCATGACGTAAATTACGTTATGATGCAATTTCACATGCTTCTGTAATGTTTTTTTTTTTTTGCGTTAAATGCGTTAAATTATTTTGACGCATAAGGATTTGGAATTAATCGCATGCGTTAACGTTGACAACCCTAATACAGGTGCTGGTCATATAATTAGAATATCATCAAAAAGTTGATTTATTTCACTAATTCCATTCAAAAAGTAAAACTTGTATATTATATTCATTCATTACACACAGACTGATATATTTCAAATGTTTATTTCTTTTAATTTTGAACAGAGCTCTGTGTCCAAGCACATTAATAGAGAGGCGAAGGGAAGGAAAAGATGTGGTAGAAAAAAGTACACAAGCAATAGGGATAACCGCACCCTGGAGAGGATTGTGGAACAAAACCCATTCAAAAATGTGGGGGAGATTCACAAAGAGTGGACTGCAGCTGGAGTCAGTGCTTCAAGAACCACTACGCACAGACGTATGCAAGGCATGGGTTTCAGCTGTTGCATTCCTTGTGTCAAGCCATTCTTGAACAATAGACAGTGTCTCGCCTGGGCTAAAGACAAAAAGGACTGGACTGCTGCTGAGTGGTCCAAAGTTATGTTCTCTGATTAAAGTAAATTTTGCATTTCCTCTGGAAATCAGGTTCCCAGAGTCTGGAGGAAGAGAGGAGAGGCACACAATCCACGTTGCTTGAGGTCCAGTATAAAGTTTCCACAGTCAGTGATGGTTTGGGGTGCCATGTCATCTGCTGGTGTTGGTCCACTGTGTTTTCTGAGGTCCAAGGTCAACGCAGCCGTATACCAGCAAGTTTTAGAGCACTTCATGCTTCCTGCTGCTGACCAACTTTATGGAGATGCAGATCTCATTTTCCAACAGGACTTGGCACCTGCACACAGTGCCAAAGCTACCAGTACCTGGTTTAAGTACCTTGGTATCCCTGTTCTTAATTGGCCAGCAAACTCGCCTGACCTTAACCCCATAGAAAATCTATGGGGTATTGTGAAGAGGAAGATGCGATATGCCAGACCCAACAATGCAGAAGAGCTGAAGGCCACTATCAGAGCAACCTGGGCTCTTATAACACCTGACCAGTGCCACAGACTGATCGACCATGCCACACCGCATTGCTGCAGTAATTCAGGCAAAAGGAGCCCCAACTAAGTACTGAGTGCTGTACATGTTCATACTTTTCATGTTCATACTTTTCAGTTGGCCAAGGTTTCTAAAAATCCTTTCTTTGTATTGGTCTTAAATAAAAATTTTCCTTAGTTGTCAGTTATAATCATCAAAATTAAAAGAAATAAACATTTGAAATATATCAGTCTGTGTGTAATGAATGAATATAATATACAAGTTTCACTTTTTGAATGGAATTAGTGAAATAAATCAACTTTTTGATGATATTCTAATTATATGACCAGCACCTGTGTATATATATATATATGTATATATATATATATATATATATATATATATATATATGTATATCTATATATATCTATATATATATATATATATATATATATATATGTATATATATACATGTATATATATACAGGCATATGTATATATATACAGTCTCACATGATCCTTCAGAAATCATTCTAATATAATGATTTGATGATCAAGAAACATTTCTTATCAACGTAGAAAACGTTGTGCTGCTTGACTTTTTTTTCAGGATTCTTTAAAGAGACAGAAAGCTCAAACGAACAGCATTTATGTGAAATATAAATATTTTGTAACATTATAAATATCTATACTGTCACTTGATCAATTCAGTGCCTTGAAGTAAGATTTTTTTTTTTTTAGATACATACATAAATAAATGTATGTATCTTTAATTTTAAAAACTGTACACGTCTCATTTACAACATGTTATTTGTCCACATCTGCATTTTTGTCAATGTTTTGTAGCGAAGATCCTGTTCAGAAATTAATATTTAAGTGGTATGTTTATATGAAATCACAAGTGGAATTTCATCTACTCAGTTGTGTTTGACATAAAGAAGTAGGATAATTTCAAAGGGAATAGTACAGTACTCATAAAGTCTCAAGAGCTGAGCTTTGACAACCCCAGCCTACACAAAGAAAGCCAAATAGCTTTTCACATTCACTCACCTGCGTCTCCTAGGCTGGCTCCCATCAGTTTCCTTTAATGATGATAGACTCATTTTTATTACCAGGGCTGGGCCACTCTTATTCTGCATGAATTCATTGATATTGGACTTTGTATTTTTAAATAGTCTGCTATCAAACTGTCAAAATGTTATAAAATGTGCCAGTGCTAAATGCATCTAGGAAAATTGTGGCACAAACTGCAACTTCATACAATGTTTCTCATCATGATCAACACAATGAATAACAAACATCATTATAAAGCTCTTTGAAATTATCCTGATTAGCCTTATTGATTTCCATTCAGAATGAATAAAGAACACATTTTCAAGAGCACAAATGTTTTCGCAAAAGTAGACATAATAAAAAACATAATTGGGAAAATTCCAACTTAACACAATTTTTGTTGCTGTGCCAACCCTGGAAATAACTATTTCCAAATTAGTCCAATTAGCATGACATAGATCAGACCCACAAGTGAAAAAAAATCTGTATGAATTGGCTTGAATTGACACATCCAGACCTCTTCTCTCTCCAGACATGCATGGAACATTCATTGTCCTGCTGCCTCTCAGTGTGATTGTGCTATTTGTTGGAGGAATGCTGGGCTTCATCAGTATGTTGGCACGAGCCTACCTGCTGCTCCTCCTGACTGGAGTGCTGCTTCTGTTCAGCGGTGAGTACCACCTTCGCTTTCACCTCTGACTGAGCCAAGTATGGCATGAATATTAATTCTACCCAAGTCACGCTTGACAGAACTGGAGCATCAGACAGTTTTGATAGTAATGAATGCACTTCATAATGTGGGAAAAACAGATGGAAAAAATACTATTAACAGTTGACTTGGGGCACTGGAATTTGAGAGATAAGCTTAAATACACACACACACACACACACACACACAGTATTTTGTGACTTAAAATACACAATTCTGAATGCAAAGAACATTTTACAGATGCTTAGAAACTTTTTTTTTTCATTCACCTACCTCAACCCCTTCACCAGTAGGAAATAAGAAATTACAAAAGTTTTTTTTTTTTTTTTTTTCAAAGATAGCTATTGAACTTGCTAGTCATAGTTAGACTAGCTTCTAGCAGCATGGCTGCAGAATAGTTTGGTTTCCTCACTGTTAAGATGCATTGTATTGACTGGCAAGGAGTATCCTAGCTAACTAAATATTTGAATGGAAAGTAAACAGTTGTTTTTTTTTGCAAAAAGCAGAAACAACCATCACACCCTCACCTCATCTTACTCCAGAAATGTTGAAATCTACCTGATTTCAGGTTCAATTCCATCAATTCCAAGAATCAATTTTCAAACTTGTAAAGTAAAAAAAAAAGTATTTTTAAAAACAAGAGTGGTGTGTGTCAGAGATCATGTGTGATTACTAGGGACTGTTGTCAGTAGTGTTGGCCAGTAGTGTCACTACAAATAGCCTACTGAAATTTGAACTGACAACGAAAAGTTGAATTGTGAAAATTACAAAACAAATGATAAAATATGTAATTCATTGTTCATGAAGACAATTTTATTCCATAAGCCTACTGCTAAATTTTGTACAAAAAAAAACCTTCTATAATAATCAGTATAATAATCTTGATGTGAAATGCGTCATACTAAATCTTACGTCTATAGTGTAAATTGAAGTGTCTTGACTCGTTTTCATGGTGAAAATAAAAACGATAAAAAGGCGCTTCTAATATAAATCATAGTCAGGATATAGCCTACACCATATTGCATTTTATGCTGATGAAAACGAGACTGTGATGTATATACTTTGCATGTAAAGGTCCTAGATAACATGTCATTTTAAAAACAACTTTCAAAATTATTTCATGGGATTTTCTGAAAGTTTTTTTGTTTTATGTTTATTCGTTTAAACAGTTGGCATTGTTAAACAACAGTCCAATCCATTGAACACACTGTACTTCTTTCCCTCACTGCCTCGTTTCAGAGCAGATTTGAATATTGACAAATTATCACCGCAGTTGCAACAGGTAACGGATCCCTGTATGATTGTTTCACAATCTCTGTAATTTAATTTTCTTTTTTCAGTCATTTTTATTTATCTATTTGTTGTCACCAGTCAATTTAATTTATAAGCATAGCACCATGAATGGCATCTCAACTGTAACTGTGGTAGAATGTGTCAGTGTGGATGCTGGACTAAGCTGTGCCAAATCATAATTTAGACGGTGCAACAGGTGTAAATATTTATCACAAGGCTTGGACGTAGCCCCTGGAGTGCAATCGACTCCAACCTTTGGAACTGACTCTAAAATTGTTACACTTGTTTGCAGCAAGGAATGAGATTAGCAGGATATAAATGCAGCAGTTAATTAAGATACAAACGCAAAGAAACTAAACACCAAGGATACCAGATGTATCAAAACACGAGCAGAACAACCAGTAGACACAGACAAGATCAGACACTAAACAGAACAAATGCAGGGTTTAAATGCACAAGCAACCTAATCAAAGAAATGAGACAAAAAAAAACAAAACAACAAAAAAAAACACCCATGCAAAATCAGACAAAGGAAACTGATCTAGAAACAGTGAAAACTCAACTCAAAGTCCATCTCAAGTAAACACAAACTAAAAATTACATTCTCTCGAGTAGCATTCACTTATTACTTAACGACCACATAAAAAGGACATTCTAAATAGTATGGCTACGGAGGAGGATGAGGGTTTGAGCAGATTCTCCTGGAGGAGAAAGGAGGTAGGGTGAAGATGACTGTGGAAGGAGCCAGAAAATAACCCCCAGCAGAAGAACCAGGATGCAGGCCTACAGCAAGGAAGGGAAGACCCACGGTTGGAGTTTTGCCAGGCAAACCAGTGGACGACTGACTAAGGCGGAGCTGATGGTGGTGAAGACCCTGAAGAGCTGATGAGACCGGGCGACATTGAAGGTCCTGGAGACCACGGTGTAGCCGCGGGAATGAGTGCCCGAGGCGAAGCCAGGGTGCCAGAGGACTGAGATGATGCCGGTGTGACAAAGGACTAAGGTGGAGCTGGAGCGAAGGCAGAGCCCGACGGAGCCAAAGCAGTGGAGGGACGAGTCAACAACGAAGGCCTGTAAGTACATGGTAAAGTCAGAGTGACGGCTGACCAAGGTAGAGCCAGAGGGACAGTGGAACTGTAGAGATGGCGGTCCCAGGTGGAGCCAAGGGAGCGAGGAGCTAAGGTAGAGCCAACTGGTTGATGGGCTGAGGTGGAGTTACGGGCTTGGAGGCAGAGCTAGAGGGTTGACAATACAGGGCTGAGCTGCCTAACTTTAAGCCCAAGGTGGATCCACAATGCTGGGTGCAGGCAGGCAGAGGGTTACAAAACTGCCTTCCTGGCTGATACTGGACGGGCATATAATTTAGAGGCTGCCTCTTTGGCTGACACAGGACAGGCGGATAATTCAGGAATGGCCTCTTTAACCGACATGGAAAAGGCAGATAATTCAGAAACAGCCTCTCTGGCCAACGTGGAACAGGTAGAGGAGGTGGGAGTGGGAGGCAGGGCGGGAACATCAAAGACATCAGTGACATGTTGCTGGACAATGAAACAATCTCTGTGCAGGATGATGAAACAGGCATGGTGCTCTCTTCACACTCCTTACTGCTCATACTGTAATTATTCCAGGAAACAGTTTTAACAATGCCTCTGAAGTACAGACGGGGCTCCACTTCATTCCTTCGTACTCCACAGTGAATGTCTTCAGGGAATAACGATGTTGCCGGCTCACACACCTGGTCTGAGTTTTTGCTGGTCTCTGGGACGATCTTTTGCTCAGGCATCAGCTCTGGCATTGACAATGTGTAGGGCTTGGGCTCTATGTCTGCAGTGGGCTTTGGCAAACACTCAGCAGTCTGGAAGGACTGGCTAACAAAGAAGGATCCTTCTCACACTCCCTAATGGTGTAGCCGGATCCACACTGCAAAAAATACCCTGTCAGTGTAGTTCTGGAAGCTCCCTCTCCAGGCAGCCCTTCTCGAGTTTGAGGATTCAAACCTGCCTGGAAAAATATGCAGAGGCTATCTTTGTCATAGTGGACGAATGGAAACGAGATCTAAATACCTCTGCGTATGGGCCTCGTGGGACAGATCCCCTTAGGAGAGGAGGAAGATCCAGACTACTGCTAGATCCATAGGTTATGGTCTCATCTTCTGGCAGCTGACTTGTTGCCTTGCTGCCCCATCAGGCAATGACTTTGCAGGCAGTGTTTGCGCACAAAGGTACCTCACAAAAATGATTTCGGACAGACTTCTGAGACAGCATAACAGTTTAATGATCTACAGCAAAATAGAACGAGCTTTGGTGATAATTAAGTACTACAATAGTAATTTTTAGCTAGAAATTACATCAAAAGTGGAAAACAATGGTCAAAAATGTACATTTACACACAAACTGACCAAAAAATAACTTTCAGACAACATCTTTTTTTTTTTTTTAGCTCCACTGTCACAGAATGGAAAGCACAGGATTGTGGGATATCAAAGGCAGCGAAGTATACATCTATGCCGCCTTAAAAAAAATCGATCAGGCGAAGGTATCTCATGAGACAGAAAGTGAAGCTAACATTGGATTCAGATGTGCCTTGATGCCTTCCTACCTTGGATGCAGCCAGGGTTTAAATGCACAAGCAAACTAATGAAAGAAATGAGACACAGGTGATAAAACTCAATCAATTAATGAAAAACCATGGAAACCAATGAACTCAGATAATGGAAACTTATCTAAAAACAGTGAAAACCAACTCAAAGTCCAACTCAAGAAAACACAAACACAGAGTAAACGAGACATAACCCTGACACAAATAATTTCTTTTTGGAATCAAGTTCCAACCCTACACCATATTTTTTTGCAGGAATGAAGAAAATTCTCTTCCCAGTTCTAGATGGAGCAATTTTCTCTGACATCTTTAGCTTGTGTACATAATAGTTGGGGGGCCTGAACTACAGTAGTTGATAGAGGAAATCGGCAGCTTAATAAAGACTGGCACAAAGTATTTTATGTATTCTGAAAATGCAAAAATACCAAACATAAACATACTTAAATTGTGTGTGTAATATATACACACACAAACATGTACAGTGGCTTGCAAAAGTATTCAAACCTCTTCTTTTTTGTATTCAAACCTCTTCTTTTTTTCATTTTGTTGTCTTGTTGCCTTGTTACTTTTTTTCCACATTAATCTACACTCCATACACCATAATGTCAAAGCAAAAAACAGATGTGACAACTTTGCACATTTATTAAAAAAAATAAATAATTACATTGCATAAATCATGTCTAGGCTTGATTACTACAATGCTCTTCTGGCTGGACTGCCATCATGCACATTTAAACCCCTACAAATGATTCAGAATGCTGTAGCACATCTTGTTTTTTTACAAGCCCTAAAGGGCCCATATCACACCTCTCTTCATCTCTCTGCACTGGCTACCACTTGCATTGACACTTGCTTACAGATCTACCACAGGCTCAGCACCCTCCTACTTCCACTCATTCTTACAAGTCTACATCCCTACCAGAAGCCTGTGATCACTAAATGAGTGAAGGCTCATGGTGCCAGCACAGAAAGGCACAAAATCACTCTCCAGAACATTTTCATTCACTGTTCCTCACTGGTGGAATGATCTCCCCGCCTTCATCCGTAATGCAGAATCCCTGGCAATATTCAAAAACAGCTGAAAACTCATCTCTTTCGTGAGCAGTTAAAAAAAAAAAAAGCTCTATTCCCTCCCTATTCTCGCTTATGCTACTCTAAGCAATGTCTGAAACTTGTATTGTGAGCACTTCTTGTGTCTATTTGCCTCTTCACGATTATTCACTTCTTGTATTCCTCACTTGTAAGTCGTTTTGGAAAAAAGCGTCTGCAAAATGAATAAATGTAAATAAGTAGTTGTACCCTTTTCTGGGACACTTGAAATTTAGTTCAGGAGCATTCCAATTGCGGTTGTACTGTAGATGTTACTACACTTTGAGTGGAGTTAACCTGTGCAAATTTAATTGAATGGGTATGATTTGGAAAGGCAACACTCAAGCCTTTCCTCAGTGAAGACACATGAAAACCCACCTGGAATCACATAAGGACTCTCTCAGATTGAGAAACAAGATTCTCTGGTCTGATGAACCTCTCTTCCAAGCATCATGTCTGGAAGAAACCAGGCACTGCTCATCACCTGCACAACACCATCCCAACAGTAAAGTATGGTGGTGGCAGCATTATCGGCAGGGACTAGGGGACTCATCAGAATAGAAGGAAAGCTCAACACAGCAAAATTTAGAGTTAGCCTTAATAAAAACCTAGTCTGGAGCATTCAGAGCCTCAGACTGGGCAAAAGGTTCACTTTCCTACAGGAAAATGACTCTAAGCACACAGCTAAAACAATGCAAGAGTAGCATATGGACAACTCTGAAAGTCCTTGAGTGGCCCAGCCAGAGTCTAGGCTTGAACCCACTCAAACTTCTCTAGAGAAACCTGAAAATGTCTGTCCATCGACGGTCCCCATCCAACCTGACAGAGCTTGAGAGGATCTGAGGAGAAGAGTGGCACTGTCACATAATACCCCCCAAAAAAGGCTGTAAAGGTGTCTTTAACTAAGTACTGAGATAAGGTTTGAATACTTATGCAATGTAATTATTTCTGGGGTTTTTTCCCACTTTTTTCAGTCTTTTGCAAAGTTGTCACAGATCTGTTTTTGCTTTGTCATTATGGTGTATGGAGTGTAGACTGATGTGAAAAAAAAAGTAATTTTAAGTAGTTTAACATTAGGCAGGAACATAACAAAATGTGAAAAAATGAAGGGGTTTGAATACTTTCACAAGGCACTTTATATGCAATACATGCTACCTGACGTAATTCTGTAACAAGTAAATTTGTATGTAATTTCTGTAATAAGGAATTTTCTCACCATTGGAGCAGTACAGGTTTTCAGTCAGGATATCAATTTGTTGGTTGACCCAGAAGGGAATAACAGAAATTGCTAACAAGTTACTATATATAGACTATAATGGTTTTATTATTGGTAAAGCATTCTTTTGGTAGTTGTCCTTATTTAGTAGGCTAAATTGTTAGCAACCACACAGACACAAACATGTTTTGAGGTACGATTATGTGTAATTAATGTTGTAAAACAAAAAGTGAAAGTCTCTTCAAGTAATGATCACAACAGACTTTATTTTACTCAATGTTATGTTTAAAGTGCCCCTATTATGTTATTTTAAAGGTTCCTAATTTTGTTTTGGAGGTCTGCTACAACAGGTTTACATGCACCAAAGGTCAGAAAACACTTTAATTTAAAACGACTCATCCAAAGATTCAGTCCCTCCTTTCTGAGAGCCTGTTATGCTCTGATTGGTTGGAAATGAAATACCCAGTACCCTAACTAAATTTCAGCACCGGAGGCTTCATAAATCCTCAGCGATTGTACAGTAGTCTATACACTGTAAAAACAGTAACGCTGGCATCGATTTACCATACCAATTTGAGCGTGTGTCGATGAAGAAACATTTGAAGAACTAGTTATTCAACCCGAGCCTCTGTCGCAAGGACGACTTGAGAAGGACATTTCTCGGTGATAAGTTATCACACAGTTTGTCATACATTATGAGATGTTGCAACTGTAATTCCTCCT
The DNA here is from genome assembly GCA_037101425.1 of Elopichthys bambusa. NCBI lineage: Eukaryota > Metazoa > Chordata > Actinopteri > Cypriniformes > Xenocyprididae > Elopichthys > Elopichthys bambusa. The sequence goes on from CM074435.1 coordinate 18,872,761, forward strand.
CATCAGCATTCACAAGTGTATGCCCATCCACAAACTGATGTGTATATTTCTAATTTATTGCGAACATGTGGGAACTGTATCATTAACTGTATCAACAGTGCATACATTAGCTCGAGCATTAATGTGAATGACTGATGTAACATTACAGTTTGTAAACTAAATCTTGCTCCATCCTTTATCATTACTCAGAGTTGTAAGAATGACAGACAGTCTGCATTAATGGACACAATTTTAGGTAATGTGGGCCACAGCTGATTAGCAGAACTATTTCACTAAGACAGTAACAACATGAGTTAGCTGGTTAGCTGAAGACCTACACAATATAAGACAAAAGACTATGTATTTTGAACAACCATAAGAAAATATATTGGAGTTGTCAAAAGTACCGACTTTGGTACCACGTCAGTACTGAAATTTTAAAAAGTGACGCTTTGAGCGCTGTTGAGCTGATTCGTAAACACCTCTGATTGGCCATTGTGTTCATGGCTCATCAGATATGTCTGTGATTGGCTACAACACTTTAAAAATATTGTAAATAGTCATCAATGACGCTCTTCATCGAGCGCTTACACAGATACACACAGGAGTGTTTAAAAGCAAGCGTCTATCGTGGACCATTCAAACACTTCCATATGCTTTGTGCGTTGATCATTGTAGCTAATCACAGACATATCCGGTGAGCGCATGAACACAATGGCCAATCAGAGGTGTTTACGAATCTGCTCTACAGCGCCTTAAAGAGCCACATTTTTCTTAAATATTAGTACCGATTGGTACCGAAGTACCGAAATATATACATCAATAATTAATCATACTTATAGGTTGTCATTCTAAGGAGCTAGTTGGTCCAAATAAAGTGGTTACTGTCCCATCTTTAATGGTGTTTTGCAAATCCCACGTTGACCTTGCAGAGATTTGAGAAATCATCAAAAGTTTATACTGCTGTTGTATCGCTGTGGTAATTTTAACCACTGACTCTTCACATCCTCATCCTTTGAAAGTGTATACAAAAAGAATTTGCTTTTGCATCGCAGAGAACAGCATTTTCTCGAAATGTACACATGAACCAGCTATAGTGTTTGAGGGTGGGTCAAAGTAGATGTTGTTCGCTGGCAGTCAATTGCGAATTCACTCTAAAAAATGCTGGGTTAAATATGGACAAACCCAGGGATTGGGTTGTTTTCACCCAGCCATTTTTTTCCAACCAATTTTGGAATTATTTTTTTAGCCAGCAATATAGTAATATAGTAAAAGGCATTTTTTTTTAGAGTGTTTGTTACATTGTTACATGAACATGAATGTTATGGAAGTGAGACTGGAATTAATGACAGCTCGTTTCAGCAGTTCAAAAAAGTTCAGCAAAAGTTCTTTTGAGAGACAACTTCATTTGTCATGCACTTCGATCTTTAAAACTTTGCAGACCTTTTACATTCACAAACAGCTATGTATATTACACACTGCATGAGAGGTAATATCTGAAAAAAGCATAATGGGGCACTTTAAAATGCTGGTGTTTGTTAGTCCAGTTTTTAGGAGTCATTTGTACAGGCCAACTTCTTGCTCTTTTGACTGCCCTCTGTATGATATAACTTTAAAAGGGGGTCTTGGGAGCACTGACAATAGAATACATTTAAGTTTGGACCCATTTAACTGGTGCTACTCTTATATAGAATGAAATACCTATCCATATAATTTGTGAGAAAATAAAGGTTCACTAGAAATCCCTCTCAGGATAAAAGCCTTTCTCTTTCAAGACTGGCTCAGTATGACAGTAAAAAGAAATTGTGTTGTATTGCAGACGCCATGGCAACAACTAAACCCAACATGGACTCTGAACATCAAAACATGCAATCAATGTAAAGCAGCGATGCCCCTAAATGTCATCAGATTACAGATCACAGCCAATAAATGACTGAGTTTCTTGCAGATTATTCATCAGCCTCTTCTGTAAATTACCAGCAGAAACTGATGGGCTCTGATGGTGATGAGGGTTCTCAAAAGTCATGGGCTTTTAAAAGTAAAAAGAGCACCAGCATCAATGACTTGCTTTCAGGTACAATGACCCCCTATTGTGCAGAGTTGTGTTAGACTATCATTTGCTCCATAGCGGAACAGAAGGTGATGGTTCATTTACAAAATGTTTCCAACAACAGATAAATTCCACTGCCTGACTATAGACAAACCTACACATTTTAGAGGAATAGTAATGTCAAAAATGCTAAACCTGCAATGCTTTTTAAACCATCAGAAACATTTAGACACTAGACAATTTTTTTAAAAGCACTATATCCTTAATGGCATCTTCCTGCTCTGTTCCTTACAGCCGTGCTCTCATTGGCTGGAATCTGTGTCTACATGGCATACTCTGCGGCCGCCTTCAAAGAGGCTGTGAATATCTCTGGCCACAAAACCCTGGAGGACATAGAGATTTACTTTGGCTGGTCTCTGGTTCTGGCCTCTGTTTCTTTTGTTGGAGAACTCTGTACTGCCGTGGCATTCCTTCTTACCTCAGCCAGAGTGAGCCAGCTGACCAATCAGGAAGACGACGAATAATTATCTTATGTGACATGATCTGACAGGACAGGAGAGAGTTGCACAACAAAAAGGCATTGTAAATGACATATAAACACTGAAAATTACATTGATGTTTACATTTTCATATTTTTTAAAAGTCAAATGAAAATTTTAGTACGTTTCGACCTTCATTTTTAGTAAGGTAATAATACATGGTCAATCTTTGAGATTTGTGAAACCCTAAGGATTCCTCTGGGAACGGCAGGGTTTTTTTTTTTTTTTTTTTGACATTTGTGATAGAAATGCCAATACTAAATTAATAAAATTACTAAAAAAATAAATAAAAATAAAATAAAATAATAATAATAACAATAAATACATGTTAATTATACAAGTGAACATATTGTAAAACGTGAAATTTTAATTTTGCAGGTAATTTTAAAAAGGTAACAAAACATATCTTCAAGTAAATAATTAGGGGGTTCAGAATAAAGCCTGGGAATCCTTGATGTATAGAAACACATTTGTCGACCATTTGCTTATTGTTATTTAAGTATATCATTTATGTTCATTTTGTCCATTTAGTACTCTGTGTCTCTCTGGCATTTTTTTGAAATCACAATAAAAGATCAGTTTTGTCTTGATGTATTTTGAATATTACCAGAGGGTAAAGTTATTGCAGAACAGTTGACATGCACCATTAATATTTTATATTAATATTTGTTTTTTTTTTTTTAAAGAGAGGCTGTGCCTGCTGATTTCAATTTTTATGCCAATTTATAGAACAACATACATGTTGATTTTCATGTATAGTGCTTATTTAAACCTCAAATAAGAAGCAGCCAGTAATTGCAAATTCATTCCACATTAATTACTACCAATTTGCCTACACGACATCTGACCTTGTTACTTGAATGTGGATCTAGCTGAATAAATATTCACTGTTTTATGTTCGTACATGACTAAAATCTTGAATCTCTTCAGATCAGGAAGTAGCAAACTAGATCATTACTGAATTAAATTATGAATATTGCACGGATGAAAGCAGATGCTTCACCCTCTCCAGATGGCTGGATCTGTCTCTCACACAGATTACTTCCACAATTACTGATCTAAGAGACACTATGATATTTAATGCGTACTGCCAGGGCTGGAGGTCTCTTGTTTCATCAGATATTTTGATCTTAGTGATCTGAGAGGTGGAAAGTATTGATTTTGAGCTTATGTGAGATGGATTGGAAATAATACAAAAAATAAACAATACAAATGAATGTCAGCAAAAAGATGATGATGTATGATGTGAACAGAATCAACTTGAGCTTAAATCTCACATGTAAATGTTTAATGTATATTACTTCTACTTAGTTTTGTCTGATTACATTTTAAGACAGTGAGACATTGAAAATGTAAACTGATGATATGACAGGCTGGAAAATTACAAATGGGATTTAAAATCATTTGTTAACAGAAATAAACAGCAAGTCCGAATACAATATCAGAATTGGATTTTATATTTTATTCTTTTTATATTATGACTACTATTATATTCATAGCAGAACTTCTGTTCCAATTCAAGTAGCTTTCTTCTGAATATTTTAAGGGCTTGCTTTTTGAGGTTGACCTTGAACTCATCTCATCTCCTCTCCTGTCTGTGACCTCGATTACAGCGTTTACTGCAGACGCTTTGATTGTCTTAGAACTGATGAGAAGCGCCACATTCTTTTTCTTTTTTTTCTGAGGCCTTTTCTACATTATTGTAGTAAAATGGGACAGAACAGGGTCTTGCACAAAAATACGGTATAATCAGTACAGAAGATCTGAATCTAATGCATGAGTAAACAATAACCAAATACAGTCGAACATTTAATGTTACTGAGCCTTGAGTGTCTGTGGACTCATTTTAACACAATGAACAGTTTCCAAACTCATTGGGAATTCATGAATTACTGGAGATGATTCACTACATAACATATTTAAGATTTAAAACATTTTATTTACAAAACTCTCAATACATGGTTTAGGAGGTAAGTTTTCACATTATCCTAAAACAATACACATACATGGTATGAGATACTTGCACTAGTTTAGCCTTATAGATCAGTACTAGACTAAACACAAATGTCTACATTTCAACTTAATCAGCATCATTTAAATTTTGTATAATTTGTGTCGGTAATCTGTCTGTAAAGCACTTTAACACAAGAATAGGCCCGGTTTCAGGGCTTAGATTAAGCAAAAAAAACTTTACTGGTGTGCATCTTGAGACAGAACAATGGCACTGACATAATTTAAGATATGTCAGTGTTTTGCTTGGTCTGTGCAAGTTTGATCTTAGTAAAGTAACAGCACAAATCTCCTCAACCTGAGGAATAATTCATGACAAATCATTCATCAAGTGTAATGGTTAAGGTTAGGGGTTTGTTCAAATCTCTAACACTATGTATAGTAACAGTGATTCTACATTATGCAATCTTTGTCTCCCTCTGCTGGTCGATAGAAGTAGTGTCTTTTGAATTTTATTATTATTCCTTTACAGTAAGCTACCTGTCAAAAGTTTGGATATATATATATTTTTAATGTTTTTAAAGGAAGTCTTTTCTGCTCACCAAGACTCCATTTATTTAATCAAAAATACAGTAAAACAGTAATATTATGAAATGTTATTACAATAAACAATAATTGTTTTCTATTTTAATAAATTTAATCATTTAATTTATTTATTTGATGGCAGAGCTGAATTTTCAGCATCATTACTCCAGTCTTCAGTCACATGATCCTTCAGAAATTATTCTAATATGCTGATTTGCTGCTCAAGAAACATTTATTATTATTATTATCAATGCTGAAAACAGTTTTCGCTGCTTAACATTTATTTCTGTGAAAATTCAAACATGTATGGTAAAATTAAAAAGAGACAGAAATTAATATTTTATTCATCAAGGATGCATTAAATTGATCAAAAGTGACAGTGAAGACATTTATAATGTTACAAAAGATTTCTATTTAATACATGCTTTAATAATTTAATAAACACATTTAATAAATGCAAATAAATACTGTTCATTCAACTTTTTATTCATCAAAGAATCCCCCCAAAATATTAAGCAGCACAACTGTTTTCAACACTGATAATGATAAGAAATCCTGAGCACCAAATCAGCATATTAGGATGATTTATGAATGATCATGTGACACTGGAGTAATGATGCTAAACTCTGGAATAGCCTTCCTGATAATGTTCGGGGCTCAGACTCACCCAGTTTAAATCTAGATTAAAGACGCATCTCTTTAGCCAAGTGTTCACATAATGCATCTCATATCATTGTACTCCAGTTATCAAATGCACATGACTATCTTTGTTTAATGTTATGAACAGCAGCTACGCTAACTGTTCTCCATTTGCTTTTCTGTTTTACTGTCAAATAAAAAATAAAGAACAAATAATCAAACTACAAGCAATAACACAAATAAAACCAACAGAGCAAAGATGCAAATAAAAGATGATATTTTGAAGAATACCAAACATTTGATGGGCTCCATTGACTTCCATAGTATGAAAAAAAAAAATAAGTCAATGTTTGGTTACCGACATTATTCAAAATATCTTCTTTTGTGTTCAACAAAACTTGAGGGTGAGTAAATGATGACAGAATTTTTATTGTTGGGTGAACTATCCCTTTAAAGTTAGCCTACTAAAGTTCTTCAGTCAAGAGCAATGAGTGATTTATTTGACTTTTGTTGTTTGATTAACATTAAAAACAGACAGCAGCAAGAATATTAGGCTGCTGTCACTCTAAGACATGATGCACAGATCCAATACACCAATACTGTACACATGAGTTGTCTTTCTCGACTATTTACATTAATTTACAGCATGTTGACAATTTTTATATGAATTTGTCTGTTCAAGCACAAGAAGACTTGAAAGCGAACTCAGTTTAGTACTTATGCACTGTCTGATATGCGGCTTTCCGTGTGCACGCTTCGTATGTGTGCGTGCACAAAACTTCTCACATAGCATGCGCGAGTTCTCTTTCGCTCTCCTTGTGCCTGAATGTTGAAATTGGCAAGACTTAAAAACACACACAAATTATAAACGTTTGTGACGATGTACTCGTACAGTGACACTTCTGTCAACTGTCCCGAGCCCTGCAGCGCTTTCGTTTAGGGATGTGCAACAGCGATCGAGTACTCGAGTACTCGACTGTGACAGCGACAATCGATCATGTAAACGATGATCGAAATGTGTGTTTTTTTTCCCTTCTTCTCCTGATTGGTTATAGCAGCACTTTGGGCGGTGCCCTGAGCTCTGATTGTTTAGCTTGCCCAGTGTTGCCAGACGTACGATAATTATCGTATTTGACACGTATCGTACGATCAATAATGAAAAAAATCCCATAATGTACGATAATTTCAGAATTTTGTGACACTTCAAATGATGGTCCTCATAATCGGCTTATAGCTTACTCATTGATCTAGCTGTGGATCCTCAACGTCATGATTGTAAAGCGCTTAGGCAAAGTCCCTTTAATAGGGACTTTAATGTTATTCTATAGTCTTTGGCTTAGGTCAGTTGTTTCCCACCAAGGTACGCTAGTTATTTATCTATTGTGGTAATTTGCAGGTCATGTCAAAAAGTTGTTGGTCCAGATAAATAGCTGTATTCTGTACGTTTGACTCGTCAAGTCACCTTTATTTATACAGCGCTTTTTACAATGCAGATTGTGTCAAAGTAGCTATAGCTTTACAGAGATGGAGGGAACATAATTTTGGCTGTACAACAGCTAAAATAGTGTGATTGTCTAGCTTAAGTAAGTTCAGTATTGATTCATTCCGTTGTAAAAATTCCGTTAGTTCATTTATCTATACTAAAAACTCATGTACGATAATTTTCTTCCAAATACGATAATTTTGAGCTTCTGGTACGATACTTGGACATTTCCAATCTGGCAACACTGAGGTTGCCACAGCATGCATCAAAAGACGTGAGAGAGAATGTCTGGCTTCACTTTGACAAGATAGATGAAAATACAGTTCAATTCAAGCTGTGCAGCGCCAAGCTTTTATCTTGTGCTGAAAATATCCTTTAAATTATATTCATAATTAATTTAGCAATGATCATCAGAATAGGTGACGAGCACCCACGAAAAAAACCCAAGATATTCTCATTTCATTTCAACCAATAAAAATCGGCCTTCAGACACGGCTTTCTTTTAGTTTTTATAGTCCATTTGAGGCAGTTTCTATTTCGTTAATGTCAAGAGCGCGTTTGTAACGCACTTGAGAGCGCATCCATGTAATTCTCTCTGCTCGGACGCGGAATTCTTTTTGGACGCGCTCAAACTTTGTCCTGTCACGAATCTCAACGTGCTTTTTCTCATGGAGAGAGGGCACCCACCGGCAGAAACATAAATCGGCGCCTGTGATCATCAGTGATTTTCATACTGTAAAATAACATTTTGGTTTATCAGAAAGTGCAAATTGAATCCAAAATATTGCTGAAATATTAGAATAAATAGTGACACTAATGTAGCCTAACAGAATGTGAATTTGTTGTGCTTTCGTTTTGTTAGCTTTTTTGTTACACTTTCGGTCAAACTCACGTTTGCATTCACAAACTTTTTGTAATAATAATAATGTAGATGAAAATAAAGCACAAATCTGCCATTAACATGGCATTATAATAAAAACTTTATAGAAATCTATAGTAAATTCTGTCCGTGTTTCAGCGCGCTGTCATGAAAGCGCATCACGGCAGGATCTCTCTCTCTCTCTCTCTCGCTATAGCGCGTAACTTAAAGTTCACAGGCATTTGCATCCTTTTATAGAGATACAAGTTGTAATGTTACGTCTATGTTATGTATCTGAGTTATCTGATTAATATCATAGGTTGTTTCATAGAACGGGCTTCAGTTAATTGGCATAAAGACACTCTTCACCTGTTATTCCTTTTAGATGCTTCTTAATAACATTGCTGCATTATAATCATAATCTAACTGTGTTCTAATCACGTGTTTTTGTTTTCATAGACAGGTTTTCATGTCATATTTTTATTTTTAACATTCATTTTCATGACGATTTAACATTCATTTTCATGACGACCATGCCCCGCCCCCCGCACACGCTGGCCGTTAGAAGCTCCGGTTCCTATAGACACAGTCAGACTCCCGCCTTCGAAATGAGACACAAGAGATGCGCATTTAGGACTGCTCATGCACATTAGCTTGATCCAGCCTGAATTTTTTTTTTTTATTTTTTTGTCATGATTTGAGCGTTTAGAAACAAAATTTATAATACAGCTGTTGTCAGATTTCCTTGGTGATTTCAAATATGAAATTTAATCGAAAGCTTGGCAAACAGCTTTGGAGAATTTGATGTTTCCCCATTCAAAGAGATAGGAGCTGCACTTGAATGCCCGAGAGGCGTTTCAAAGATGGCCGCTGAGTGAAATGACTTGTCTTAAAGGGACTTTGGTATTATCTTGTCCTTTTAACAGTTAAGGGGTTTTCCCATGACTGACAGCGCTAGTCAAAGCATTTATCAATTGTGTCTTGTTCCGTGTTCACAACAATTCAGTCTTTTCAATATAAAAGTCTTCGCTACTGACTGACACACTCATAAAGACAGTCTTTGCCGCCATCTAATGGTGTAATAATGTAACTTCTGTTGCTGTCTATTTTAGTCTATAGTCTATAGACTATTTTTTCCAGCAGAAGGAAGGCTTTTACTGAAAGTTTACTTCATGAAAGTTGCACTGATACATATTTTTGGCTTTAAAATTTGTATTGTGTGGTAACCGTTTTATAAAAACAATAAGGTACTCGAGGCTGGTGCTGTATCATGAATAAGTCATGGCTGAAGGGGTCTGCTTTGCGTTGTGCTTAAAAAAAAAAAAAAATGCTAAGAAAATCATGTTTTTGTCAAAGACTACAGCGTGCATAAGCAATGCTTTTATTGCTTGTTTCTGCTTCTTTTTCACCTGTGTTTTTAACCGGAGATTCTGTACTCTCTCAGAAGATGTGTAATAGCTTCCCCTACTGTATAACAGTGAAAACATGGATTGCCGTGAAATTCCGTCAATGGCAGGGAAACAGTTAAAGGGTTAGTTCACCCAAAAATGAAAATTCTGTCATTAATTACTCACCCTCATGTCGTTCCAAACCCGTAAGATCTTCGTTCATCTTTGGAACACAAATTAAGATATTTTTGATGAAATCCGGGAGCTTTCTGGCCTCCGATAGACTGCAACATTAATACCACTTTCAAGGTCCAGAAAGGTAGTAAAGACATCTAATATGAGACCTGATCTAATCGACCTACATCTAATGTAAACACTTATAATAGCTTACCATAGTGAATCAGGGTAAGACAAAAACACGTTTTGGAAGAAGTATTGATTCATTATTTAAATTAATTTTGGTGCATAGATAATATAGTGTACCTTTAATTCAAGGTTTACTTGAAGGTTAAAAAAACCTTATTAACAATTTAAATTTAAGTAAATGCATGTTGTTTTAAGGATGTTTTGATTTTTTACAGTACAATGAGCTAAAAAATTATTAAAAACATTTCTGCAGTGTAGCCTACTTTATTACAGTAATTACTGTCACAATATTTGTGTCACAATTCCTTACTTATAGTAGCCTATCAGTTCGGTCATGAAATCATAACACACTGCTTTTTGAGATCCACCTGGTGGCGGTTCCAGATTGTTTGCGAGCAGCCACCGCATGCATCACATCATCCTTATCCTGTTGTCTTTTCTCACTGCGGCAGGCCTCTCACCTCACAGTAAACCACAGATTTTGGCTGCGTCTAAAGCAGCCTAAAGACTCTCGCTTTGAGAGATGATTATTTACCACGCTGCAAGAGCAAAACCTCCAGCGGCCAAGCTGCTTTGTCGTAAAAAATATATAAGAAGTGCGCGGGGTCTGTGCGCGAGGACCAGAAGCAGCCGCACTTCACACTGGCATCAATTACTGCGAGCAGTTTGCAAATAAACAAAGCTGCTGCCTCTCATAAATTCTGTGCGTAATTACGCACTGCAGATGCATGCTGGGAGGCGATGAGATGCAGGCAGACGTTATTTATCCCATGAAGTCGCTGGTGCTGCAGACAAGATGGAGCTGATCAAATATTAAAGAGCAGCATATGGAGGTGTTGGGTGTGAGGAGGCCAACAGCAAGGTAGGAAGAGAGGAGAGGGAGAGAGAAGTAGTGGGTGTTAGACGGATAGAGACAGAGAGGGAGGGAGGGAGAGTGAGGAAGGAGTGGGTGTGCGTGAGATGGAGAGATGGAGGGAAAGAGTGCGCGTGAGGGAGTTAATGAGACAGAGGAGGAAAAAAAGAGGCTAGATCGCTTGCCATGTCAAACCTCAGTCGACCTAGATGTCAGCGGTATGGAGATGGGGCTTGTGAAGTACATTTTTTGGGCAAAGGAGTCTGGAACTGATGGGATTTAGGCTGGGGAGCAGCAGGAGGAGGGAGAGGCCCTCATTCTCCTCATCTATTGTCATAACGAAGCATCACTTCTGTGTTTATCCTACTATGACACGTAGCTACGTCTACGTCACACTGCGCCGCTTTTCCGTTGTTTTTCTATATGAACACGGTAAACGCCGTGCTCGCGTCTGTTGCAGGGTCTCCCGCATGATTAATCTGCGTTATAAAAACGCGGCGCTCAAGTTAAAATAAGTAGGCTAAACTTAAAAAAATCCAGCGTCTTTTTTTTTTTATTATTTTTTTTATTATCCCAACTACCCTGCATCTCGCGTTTTTAAGTGGAGAATAGTGAATATTCTCAATACTGGCAGCTTTTAACAGTTATTCTCTGTATGACCGGCAGGTGGAGGTAGAACATTGAGAATGAACGTATAGAAGAGAGGTCGATGAGAAGAGCTAGTAAAACAAAAATAAATTACAGTAGTGGTAATAAACTCTCCCCGTTCAACCGACCCCACCAACCAGCACCACTACACTATAGATAATAAAACCAATCAGCTTTTCATCTCACACAGGTAATATTTCATGAGAGAGCATTTATGGAATACCGAGCCATTGAATTGTGCATAACATGTGTTCCTGTAAAAACATAAGAATGATATTCTATTGTGCTGCTAAAAGCATCCTGAGTGATGCACATGGAACTAAAGGCTGCAATTTTTTCTTATTCTTTTTTTTTCTTTAGAGAAAGAGAGAGACACAAAGGAAAATGCAATAACAAAATGGAAATGTCTTGCTTCCGTTAAGAAATGTTTAAGAAGGAGGTTTGGTAAGAGGATGGAAGGGAAACATATGACTCAATAAAAACAGTCTTTTCTCGAAATGTCTGCGTATTATCAGACCATGATAATCAGATTTTCCATGCTCATGTATTCCATGCATTCCACAATGGAATCACTGCTCACATTCTGAACTGCACAAATCAGATGCAAATCTCATGCATGAGATTTTATTAGACATGTGAGGACCATGATTTGTAACTAAATGTGCCAAAACAAATAAGCAACGGCACACTGCAAGGGATTTCATAAGGGTCTTGTTTTTAAATAGTAGCCCACTACAACTTTGCATGTAAATCCATAATTGACAACAATGTTTTAACCAAACCAACCCAGTTCCCTTGGGAAAATGTGAACAGATGTTCTTAAACTTCTGAGTGACAACAGAAATAAAACAATTTTTTGGTGTGTGTACATATATTAGTTGTGCTCAAAATTATTCATACCCAAGATCAAAGAAGGCTTTAAAAATAAATCTGCATTGTTTAATCCATTTGATCTTTCATTCAAAAAATCTAACCTTTAATTAAAGTAAAAAAAGTGAAAGTGGGAAAAAAAAAAAATCACATTATGAAGTACATATTTTTTCTAATACACAATGGCCACAATTATCGGTACCCCTAGTAATTCTTAAGAGTAAAATATCTCTGTAGTATGTTCCTATTTTTACATTTTTAGCACACCAGAGTGATTGCAGAATTCCTATTTCCTGCATCAGGACAATAATTATGAATTTCAACTGAACAGAAAATGTTACAAATCTGCCTGGAAGAGGACGTGTCTATATTGTCCTAATGAACAGTGAGGAGAAGAGTTTAAGTGATTAAGACTCTCCAAGGATCACAGCTGGAGGACTTAGTTGAGTCTCTGGGTCAGAAAGCCTAAAGAAAATGTACACACAGCACCTACATCACTACATGTTTTTTTGAGGGTTTCAAAAAGAAAAAAGAAAAAAACCAAGAAAAGAAAACGTTCTCATCCAAAAACAAGCTCCAGCATATTCATTTGCCAGACACTACTGGAACTTCAAACAGGACTGGCTTTTATGGTCAGATGGAACTAAAAATAGAGCTTTTTAGCAGCAAACACTCTAGATGGGTTTGGTGCAAACAGGGGTAACCCCATGAGTACAATGAAATATACTGCTGTATCTTTAATGTTGTGAGCCTGTTTTTTTTGTTTGTTTTTTTTTTGTGCCAGAGGACCTGAACATCTTGTTCAGATACATGGCATCATGGATTCTAGCAAATACCAACAGATAAAAAAAAAATCAAAACCTGAATGTTCCTGCTTGAAATCTTATAAAGTGGCCATGTTTGGATCTTCCATCAGGACAATGATCCAAAACAAACATCAAAATCAAAACAAAAATGGGTCACTGAACACAAAATAAAGCTTCAGCCATGACCATCCCAGTCCCCTGACCTTAATCCTATAGAAAATGAGTGGAGTGAACTGAATGAAATGGGGTGAACTGAAGACAAGAAGCACCAACATGGATCTGGGAATCTGAAGGATCTGGAGAGATTCTGCATGAAGGAATGGTCTCTGATCTCTTGTCAGGTGTTCTCCAAACTCATCAGGCATTATAGGTGAAGACTAAGAGCTGTTCTCTTGGCAAAAGGAGGTTGCAAAAAGTATTGAATAAAAGGGTATGATTAATTGTGAGCAATGTGTATTAGAGAAAAACATTCATTTCATAATGAGATTTTCCCCCTATTTTAAATTCTTATTCTCCAATGAAAGGTTAGATTTTTTTAATTTTTAAAGTAAAAGATCAAAAGGATTAACGGTGCAGATTTATTTTCACAGCCTTCTTTGATCATATTTACCAAGGGTATGAATAATTTTAAGCACAACTGTGTGGATGTTTGTGTGTGTGTGTATATATATATATATATATATATATATAGATATGTAAATGTGAGTAGTAAATTTTGTATTTAAATGAAATACCTTTAGTTAATGGACCATAGTAATGCCAGAATCTATAATTAATAGATTTAATTCCAACGAAAATTACATGTCTGGATGAATAAAGTCCACAATTATAACATTTTCTTTTTCTTTTCTTTCTTTCCTTTTTTTTTTTTTTTTGACAAGAATACTAAAAATGGCAGCTAGACATTAATGTAATATCGCAACATTAATGTCATTTTATTATAATAACACCATCAATAACAGCTGACGCTACTTGACACATTAGAAGCCACATCACTTCCATTAGCTCCTAAGGCACTGTTACATAACCTCCCTGTAATGGCAATGGTTCATAGAAGGAATGTAGATATATGCATCTCTACACGCACACAACAGGGACAGACTAAAAATATGGTTCTTCAGAGGGAGGTTCATTCTTACAATCAGAGGCCCTATAGTATACACTGAGTCATTCTTCATAATGCTTGTGTTTACAGTAAAAGCAGTTCCCATGTGTGCACACTTGGCCTACTATTAACATCGCAAACTGAGCATACAAAGAGTTTAAATAAAAACGTGGCTCCATAGCACTTTTTTTTTTTGTGCTAATGCAATTATATCCATATGCCTTTCCTAGTGCAGCTTTAAACTGCAGATGTTCAAAATGTCTAAAGGCTCTTTTTGGAGAAGACACGAGTCACGACTCTCTTTGGTGTTTCAGCTAATCCTTTATCACTTCAGCTTTATAAAGATAAACTTGTTTCCGCCACCACAGGCATTTGCCAATTTAATAACCGATATTATAGTTTTGAACTAATGCCATTTTCTGTTTCCCAATATGGATACGTTAAATCATTTGATGCAAAGAGAATAGATATTTCTTCATCATAGCTCAGGCGCTCTACAAAAACAATAAGACTCCTGCTATATTGTGAGATGCGATCGTTCCAATGCAATTATCATAACCATAGGCTACTATGTTAAGAAAGCACATTAAATTAACTAATATCTAATTTATTTTTTAAATGAAACAACAGTCATTCAAATTATATTATTCAATATATAAAATATATCAATATATAAAAACCGATTTTATTTTATTAATTAAATGGATGTATTTAAAGTCTAAAATAAATTACCATACTTTTAATAAAGTATAAGGTTTGTGGTCAGGTTTTTTTTATATAAAGAAACTAATACTTTTATTCAGCAAGGATGCATTTAATTAATCAAAAGTGACAGTAGAGGCTTTTACATTGTTACAAAAAAAAAAAAAAGAATAAAAACGATTCTAATTCGAACTTTCTGTCAAAAAAGTAAAAAAACAATCTTGAAAATCTTGTTCAAAGAATCTTGAAAAAAGTACAACCTTTTTCAACATTGATAATGATATAAATGCTTTCTGAGCACTATAGTACAATGATTTCTGAAGGACATCTGACTGCTGAAAATTCAGCTTTTCCATTAATAATAAATTACATGGAATAAATTACACTGTAAAATATAGTAAAATAGAAATTGTATTAATATTTCATAATATTACTGTTTTACTGTATTTTTGATCAAATAAATGCAGCCTTGATGAGCATAAGAGATTTCTTTTGCAAACATAAGCTACCCCATACATTTTCATCTTGCTTCAAACCACTAAAGTGTTTGATAATGTTGAAGGGCATAAACAAATATTTTCAAATGAAGTAAACCACCTTGCTCAGCATGTATGAGGCAGTTAAAGGATTAGTTCACTTTAAAATGGAAATGACACCAAGCTTTACTCACCCTCAAGCCATCCTAGGTGTTTATGACTTTCTTCTTTCAGATGAACAAAATCTGAGTTATATTAATAAATATCCTGATACATCCGAGATTATAATGGCAGTGAACAGGGGTTAATAAAGGCCTTCTGAAGCAAAGCAATGCATTATGGTAAGAAAAATATCCATAATTAACAAGTTATAAAGTAAAATATCTAGCTTTCACCAGACCGCCTTCCATTTTCAACTCTCGCAGTTCAAAATGCTTACGCTACATCCTACACCTTCCGTATTCAATTTATGAAAAAAACCCGTAACTGATGCAATTACTTGATAACTTTTTAAATATGGATATTTTTCTTACCATGGCACACCATTTTGCTTCAAAAGGCGTTTATTAACCCTCTCAGAACCATGTGGAGTACGTTTTGTTTCGGATGGAGGCACTTTCTTGAGCTTAATACTCGTTGATCCCATTCACTGCCATTAAAAAGCTCGGATGCATTAGGATATTTATTAATATAACTCCAATTGTGTTCATCAGAAAGAAGAAAGTCATATACACCTATGATGGCTTGAGGGTGAGTAAAGCTTCGGGTAATTTTCATTTGAAAGTGAACTAATCCTTCAACACTGCACAGGAATTTGTATTTTATCATGGCTAAAACACTATGTTAACCAATCACAAGCCAGAACTAGGATCATCTGCATTCAAATGGCAGAAGAAAGCTAAAAGATACAGTGTGCCTCAGCAGCAGTTGAACTGTCTGATGTCTTCACACCGAGTGATGCGCAATAATGTTTGCATACATCACACTCACATCAGCTCTTTCTCCAGAGTGGTGATGTCATCTCCAGCACAAGAAGCTCAGGAATGCTGACAAACTCCACTGCGCGTTACCTCACGTGAACTGCACACCATTCCAAGAGCCCCAGTAAAACTGAATCTAGCAGACACGAAATCTTTGGCCTTTTGAAATTGAAAACGGCAGGTCGCATCACGGCGATGGTGAATTCCACGGGGCTCCAGACAAATGAAAACAAGACCCAAGCATCTCAACATAGCTCTCATTTGCATTACGGGTCTGATGAGTCATTTGGAGACTCCAGAAAAAGACAGGGCTACGGTAAGAAGAGGAGGAACCGAAGAGCTTCCCTCAGCGGCGTAGCACTGGCAGCGACGCAAGGGTTCCCCTGCAGCAGTGTTTAGAGGCCTGGTGCCTAATCTCTGATGAAATGTCTATTATCAGAGACTCTGCGGGAGAAAGTGGAGCAGAACAGATATGATGGAGAGGCGATTAGCTTCTGCCCTGCTGCCTCCTGCTTCCCTCCAGCCCACTCAGTCATTCATTCATAATGTGCGCCTCCTGTATCAGCCCGTGTCACGAGCGCAGAGAAAGTTTGCATGAAATCCAGCCGACTGGTGACAATTTAAGTGCGAGTGTCTGATAAAGCTCACACAGGCAAGAGGTTGCTAGGTGCAGCGCACAAATCTTAGATATGACAGTTACTCATGCCGGTCGCGTTCATGACGAATGGCTTCAGAGACGCATTGTAAACTGCATTAGGATGACAGTTTTCGGAATTATGATCGTCATGACGTATGGCCTTTTCCTTCTGTCTCTTTAATTAACTCATAAAGCTACATTTAAAATCTGTGCCTGTATAACATCTAAAAACAGTGGCTGGGATTAACTAGAGGCCCTCAAGATGTCTTAAGGCCTGTTAATACCAAGAACAAGAACTATATTAGTGTTCACCCCAATGTAAGATAAACGCACATGCTGCAGTTGTATCTGCCACTTTAAATGCTCAACCTCTTTAAGGTCGGGTGGATTTTGATTAGCTGTTTTAATCATTCATCAGCTCCCTTGTTATTGTTATAGCTGTGGTGAGCCTTTGCTATTCTCATAGAATTTAAATGATTATTATTAAAGCTTTATAGTTATTGTAATAGCCTAGTTATCATCCTTGGTGTGAACGGGCCTTTAAAATAAAATAAGACAAAATAAGCTTTAAAATAAGCTAAAACAACAAAATATAAATTTTTCTTAATTTAATACCTCCTCAAGCATCTGGAATTCTACAATTATAATTATTGAATTTTGACATTTTTTTAAAAAGAACTTTTAATATTGTTGTCGACAGTTGGAGTCAAAAATGTTGAGAACCACTGATTTAAAGCAACCCTACTGAAAAATTAAAAACATGCTTTAATGGTCCCAGTTCGTCTTCCAGCCTGGTCTGTTGACTGTTATAGAGCAATTTTGGGTATTTTTCAGCTTGGAAGACCAGGTTAAGAATAGGGTGGATGATCAGTTTACAACACAGGCAGTTAGGACCACCAAACCAGTGTAGACTGGTCTATTTTTTTTTTCCCTCCAACTTTCTCACTTGATTCAAGACATCTGAATTCTTGTACAGTCTTACATAGAATCCAAAGTGTTTGAATCCCAGTGACAATTGTGATTTGTAAGTCTGCAGTGTTATGAGAGAGCGATCGTGAGAAAGCCAGTGTCCACTCCCTCCAATCTGTATGATGATCAATCCAGTCTCATTCAGCCAATCAGACTGAGCAAAGAGACCCAAATTACTTGATTTAATAGGCGATTTAATTCAGAAACATAAATCATCACATTACTGACAGCTCTCAAAGAGCCGGTGGGAAGGGGGACAGAGTGGTGAGTCGAGCGAGAGAGACTGAATTAAAACCACCAGACCTCCTTTACCTCTCCCTGTGGACGCGGCAACATAATCTGAAGAGAATGTACATTTTTCATAATAGAATTAATAACCAATTTTAAATTATGTCCCCAACTTGTGACCCAAGATACGTTAATTATTGATCACCCATTTCTGTGAAGAGGTGTTGTAATTACCTAGCATAATGTGACTCCTTCATCACATTTAAACATTTATATTGCTTATCTTTCCAAGGAACCTCTGGCTAAGTTTTTCCAATTACACTGATCAAATCGAGAATGTGGGGTAATTCTTCTTTTCTTCAATTAGAACTATCTGTAGTATACATAATTTATAAAATTCCGTCATATCTTGGCGAAATGAGAGAAAGATAATGAATATCTGCTACTTACAGTTACGAGGGGCAGACGGGTTCAGGTTTGATGACGAGAGGGCCTCATCATTCTCCAAAGTAATGTTCTTCATACCATGTTCAGAATATTGTCATTTGTAGGACTGTTATGCAAATGATGTTCCTCAAAAGAACTTTTGTGAACTTTTGTACAGCCATTTGTGATTTTGCTCCACTTTAACCTTAACTGCACCCTAGAATAAGCCCATATTGTGTCATCCTTTTCTTTCTGCAGTCCGGAGATGTTTCATAACCCTGAAAGTGTTAGGGATAACCTAATCAGACTGCAAGAATCCGATCTCTCCCCTAAATACAGAGTCTTCTTAAGGCCGTATAGATGACCACCTCAGACCTGGAAGCATCAGTTTCACTTAACCTCCTCAGATGTGATCGTTTCCCCTTCGCCTCGAGCTCTTCGATGCAATTTTAGTCAATGAAATCAGATCAGAGGACAATCGCACTCCATCATCTGAATGTAAGATCCGCACGGCATCGTGCAAAGAAATTCCGAGACAAATTCCCGTTATCTTGAGAAACTTTATTGATGGTTATTGTTATGCAGATCATAGTGCATGCACATACAATGACAAGGAGAAAGCCTGTCCACAACACGTACTTAAAGCAGAAAGAGCAGAATCACAGCAGTGGGTAAGATATTTTTGCCAAGTTGTGTGATGTGACGCACACAGTACACAAGAGGATATTTGCAGCCGGATAAATTGAAGCTGCTCTTTTGTTTGTATTTTATGCAATTGAAACTTTTATAAATACAAAATAAAGAAAAATGAGATATGTGACAAACACCTCTAATTAGGTATACTTGTAAACAACATGAAGGGAAGTCTTCGCGTATGCACAGCCAAGCTGCGACTCTTCAAGAACACCTCGACAGCTTGTTTGTGTAGCACTTGTAAATGACATAGTTATCATTATTCTTATTTACATATAGATATCTTTTTCACAAGTCATATATTTCTCAGTTTCTCGATAATCAAACAGTTTCAAAGTGTAAAGGCTGTGTTCTAGAAAATAATAGTACAAAGGATGTCACATTAAAAATGATATCAAAACGAAACACTCGAAAGAAGCAGAGAACCAAAAGAAAACAGACAACGGAACGTCTCACAAGTGAGAAGAAGAAGTGGTGATGAAAAAATTGCAGGTTGTGTGTGCAAAATTGTACAGTTGACAAAAATACTATGATTATATCTACATAATGATTGCATTACTTGTAAAGTGTTGATATAAATCTGTGTATGATTCCATAAAAAATGAGACACCTTTCTCTAACAGTTGGTCTACCACACTAAATCTAAAACATTATACAGTTGTGTTTTTCGTATAAGAGAACATTTTCACTGCACAGATCAAATTTAATACACTGTTAGTTTATTTTTTCCCACTCTCATCTTGTACAAATAATCAGTTTCTTAACTTCTGAGAAAAGAAAAGAAAGAAAAAAAAACAAAGAAAAAAGAAAAACAAAAAATATAACCGGCGCTACCGTCGCCATCTTTTTTTTTTTTTTTCGTGTTTCATCTTTCTCGTATTATAAAAGTCAGCATTTATATCAATCGACGTACTGGAAGTACTGTAATATAAAAAGAACATCTCGTGGTAGGCCTAAACTAGCGAGGGTCTGACTTGAGGACTAGATAATAGTTAAACAGTAAAAGACTGTCATGGTGAATTTTTGGGGAGTTTCTACGAGCTGCTATGTATAGTCTGAATATACACATTGAACACCCCAGGAACATAACCTTTGGCTTTGAGTAATGACTGATATAAGACAGCTTAAATAATCGATACCTCAGTGGTCTCTTTGACCGGCTCTGTGTCTTCGTTGCGCTTGGGGAACTACACCGACTTTACTGGCAGCCCCCGGTCTTTCGGCCTTCCCACACCACGCAGACGCCCGTATCTACGCCTACCCACAACCCCCTGCGCACTCTTCCTCTACGCCACAGAACCCAGAAGCGAAAGAAACCAAAAGAAAGACGAAAGGCAATGTCAACGAAAGCATAAACCACTGGACGACTCTAGTCACTTACACTCTTACAAAATATGATAACCCCGAAGTGACTTGAATATTTATCATACATAACTCATTTACATGATAAAGCCCTAACAATTTGTATCTTATTATTTTTTTTTCTTCTTTTTAAAATCTAGCAGCTCTCTAGATCACCACAGAAACCTCTACAGCCAACAATCTATGTAATCTTTAGAAATTAAAAACCCACAATATTAAAATACACAGCACAAAATATCTGAGGTATAAGATGAAAAATATCCGTTTTTGTCTTCTCTCTCTTAAGAGATGCTAAAATGATGCACTACTGCATGTATTGCAATACCCAGGCCTCTGAATTACTCCTCCTTTACCCCCACAGGAAGATTCTCAATAGGTTTTGAAAGGTTTTTTTTTTTTTTTTTTCTTTTAGTATGGCGCGAAACGACTGTATCCACCTCGGTATATACTAGCCTGCAAAGAAGAAAGAACGAGACCCACATCATCGGCGTGGCTTCTAGTCTTGGCGTCAGTCAAGGGAGCGAAAGCATTCTGGAAGAGAAGCCATGGGTTTGGACATGTTTAATTGACACAGCTCAGAGGGGACCTCCGCTAGCATTCAGGCTATTTACCGTACATACCCCCCAGGCGAAACCAATCATGTTCCATCATGCAGCAAGCACACCGACACACCTCATGCCAGAAGAGATGCATTTAGCTAATTAAAAACGTGAAAGGGGTGAAAGAATACATGAGATAACAGAGAAATTAAAAAAAAGAGCAACAACAAATGTAGAGTTTCATACGCTGCAAAAATCATTTTCTTAACCTGTATTTTTGTCTTATGTTCAGGCAAAAATCTGTAAAACAAGATAAATTAACAAAAACAAAACTAAATAATATATATCTGACAAACTTTTTTTTTTTTGTCTGAGTAAAAAAGTAAAAAAAAAATTTACGGTTCACATTTTATGCAAAATTTCTGCAAAGATTTGCAGGCAAAAATAAGGAAAATTGTTTTTTTGGTAATAGTGTAAACGTATATCAGAGCTGATATAAGTTCACTTAGCAATGGTATATGTGACCACATCTTTAGAGAGGTTTTATTAAAGGGTTAGTTCAACCAAGAATGAAAATTCTGTCATTAATTACTCATCCTCGTGTCGTTCCACACCTGCAAGACCTTCGTTCATCTTTGGAACACAGATTAAGATCTTTTTAATGAAATCTGAGAGCTTTCTGTGCCTCCAATGACAGTCGAAGCAACTACCACTTTGGCGCTTTAAAAGTTCGAGATCGGATGTGGATTAGTTTTACGATCTCTTTATAAACTTTTTGAAGCGTCAAAGTGGTAGTTGTGTAGCTGTCAATGGAGGGACGGAAATCACTGAGATTTCATCAAAAAGATCTTTATTTGTGTTCCGAAGATAAACAAAAGTCTTATTAATGACAGAATTTTTATTTTTGAGTGAACAAACACTTTAACTTACACTAAAGTTTTAAACATGTTTACTGGAAAACTAAAAAAAATACAGATTAAGAAGTTGATCTTTGCAGTGAGCGTTTTGTATGCAACGTGGGCATTTTGCAATCAAAAGCAGTCCACGTACAAACAAGTCGCACATCACAGTGGGCGCCCGGAGACTTCCTGACGGTCTTCCTCGTACTCTTTCATCGAGCCGTCTCTCCTCTGCTCGCTCCCTCTTTTAGCTGTTGCTACAGCACCACTTAGGTGATGGATTTAATTATCAAAATGACTAATTATTCCATTAAGGGGAGCGCACGGCTAGGTGATATTCACAAAATTAGAAATATAATAACTAACATGCACTACACTGCCAAGAAATTAAGACATTTATCACGTTTACTGGGAGGATTAATGTGGCATTTCAGCTGCCGTTAGCACAAGAGACAAATTCAATTAAGTTTAAGTGAGAAGATGTCAGCAGTGCTAAAATCCATGCAGAAGGAAAAGGTGGGAAGAAAAGGGAAAAGAATAAGTGTACATGACAAGCGTGCACAGAGAAAAGAGCAGGGAAGGGATAAATAAAGGGGTAATGAGGAAAGAGAAAAAAAGAGAGAGGAAGCAAGGGGGAAGAGGGAGGTAGAACATTTAAAATTCATGCTCACCATGGCACCAACGCTGTATGTGGCTGCTGGAGCAAGTGCGTGGTTGTAGGGGTCGGCAGCATAAACTCGTCCGTAACTGTGGAAACACGGAGAGACGGTCAGATCGTGCTGGCAAGTTTAAAATCACTCCATTTCTATGCAAACAGAAATGTCATACAGTCATGTACAACACCATGAACTGAAGCAACTACGTATGGTGATGATTTCAGAGTGTTTTTGAAAATGACAATCAAATGAAGTCAGAGAGGAGAAGATCACATGGCTCTTGCAGTCATGCTGCACAGGGCAGAGGAAGACATTACTGTTTGAAAGTTGAAGGGAAAGTTGTGCAAGACATCATTAGATGCTCTGCTCATTCTTATTCTGTGATTATGGGATGGCAGTGCTTACGGCAACATCCGTTTGTACATACAAATCGGTACCAAGAGGAATTTGCTTGTTTTTTCTAGTTCAATACACTTGCACAAAAACCCTTCAATTTTTTAGTAGTTTAATTTAGGCATATTGATCAAAAAGGCAAAAAATACACCACAGGAGGAAAAAAAAAAAAAAAAAAAAAAAAAAACAGACCGGAGATCAATGTTTTACAGTACTTGCCCCTAAAAACGAAACAAAACATCTATTCATTATTCTCTTTCAGGGCTGACTTGATGAAAATGTTGCAAGATGTTTAATGTGAGCTCAATATACTTTTCCAGTGTCTTTTATCCTGAGACCTCACGTTGTTCCCCCTCTAAGTTCGAGCAGACTTTAAGATTGCTGCATTTAAAGGATTAGTTCACTTCCTGATAATTTACTCACCCCCATGTCATCCAAGATGTTTATGTCTTTCTTTCTTTCTTTCTTTCTTCAGTTGCAAAGAAATTAAGGAAAACATTTTTCTCCATATAGTGGACTTCAACAGGGTTCAACTTGCAGTTCAACTTGCAGCAAATTGCAGTTTCAGTGCAGCTTCAAAGGGCTTTACATGATCCCAGATGAGGAATAAGGATCTTATCTAGTGAAACGATCTGTCATTTTCTAAAAAAAAAAAAAAAAACTTTTTAACTACAAATGCTCATCTTGCACTGCTCTGCGATCCGCCACGCATTACGTAATCACATTGGAAAGGTCACGCGTGACGTAGGCGGAAGTACCGCAGTAGGGTGAAAAAATCATCCGACATCATTGTTTTACCTTTTTTTTGTAAAGGCCGCTTGACTTAGTCTTTGCACGTTTACTTTGTAAACACTTGCTTGCTCGGTACTTCTGCCTACCTCACGCATGACCTTTCCAACCTGATTACGTAATGTGTGGCAAATCGCAGAGCGGTTAAACAGTATATAACTTTTGTGGTTAAAAAGTATATAACTTTTGTTTTTTTTAGAAAATTATCGTTTCGCTAGACAAGACCCTTATTCCTCGGGTATCTTGGGATCATGTAGAGTGAAGTGAACTAATCCTTTAAAACAACCTGGAATATCTGCTGCTTCGAGCCTTGTGATGAATGCATGGTGTTTTTGGACCAAATCAAGAGCCAATCGAAAGGCAGAGAAATGAGGCCATTTACATATCCCGCCACTCCTGGCGATTAAGAAGTTAATCCACTGCAAATTAGTATAGACATTATTATTCACTACACAGTCGCTCTGTCTTCATATTTCTATGCGCGGCCAAGTATTTTGTTTGACCTGCGTTATCTGTGTTTACAGGGGTTAGTTTTAATGAGTATGCAGTGCAGTGATCAAACCAGGGCTGCCTCCGCTCTTCAGGAGCTAAGATTGAAAAGGTGACCCTCAGGATATAGCACCTGGTGAATTATTCCTCAAGTATTAAGTATTAAAAAAAATGCTGATTGGATGAGTCACCTGAAATGCAAGAACTGAGGTTTTTAATTGCTGTTTGAAGGACACCGTTGGTGTTTTCTAGCAGTGCCTGCCGGAAACGCACTACAAATTTAAGCTTTAACTCGTCCTTGTGACTATTGTTTTTTTTCTTTCCACAATTCGTTATAGTAGACTCCTCCTGCCTCCCATTGAGACAGGTTGAAGGCAAACACCTCCCCCCTCCCCTGATTTATGAGACCGGTAAGCTCTATGTTTGTTAATGAACACCAGTGACTCTAACATACAGCTAAATTAGATCTGGACCCTGAGATACAGGTTAATAAATCTCAGATGGCTGGGATATATCTGCATTATTGACTAGATGCTCATTATTTTGGAAAATGTGTGCTCCAGCAGCGCCATTCCTCTAAATGTATTGACTTTTCCCACCAGGAGACCGCACGGACAGCTCATTTCTATGATTTCTTTAAACAATGCCGGGCTGTACTTTAGGGGCTCTAAAGCGAGTTGCTCCTCACGTGGATGCTCCCTGCTTTTCCTTCTTACTGATTACGTTGGTTTGCGAACGCACGGCCTTCGGGGTTATCAGCAATTATTGAACTGGGACAATTAGACCATAATTTGCAAGTTTTTCAGACTCTAAATTACACATTCCAATTGTGTTTTACAGAAAACAGCTGATGTCTTCAAGAAAGTGCCTTCTGCTAAATTACAGCCTTGTTAGCATATTCATTTTCCCTAGTCGAGGCGGGAAAAAAAAGAAAAGAAGAAAGGCAAGGGGAAAAAAAGGGCTGTCACAAAATCAATGTGTGGATGGACAAGTCCATTTTCCTTTCGGTATACCGCAACTCAAACCAGTAACAATCACACCAGTGTCATTCCCAAGATCTAGCCACCTATAGCCAATGTGCAAGACACCATACACTACATGAGCAACCTTGATACCACAATGACAACATCACCAGCACTACACGCCTGTAAAACAATAACACAAACAAACCAACCCAAAAAAAAGCTCTCTTGCGCACACACACACACACACACACACACACATACACATATACGGATGTAATGGAGAAGGAGGGCGATGGTGGAGAACTCAAAGGAACGATGGAACACAAGAAAGATTGAGACAGAAAAAAAAGGAAAATCACAGATTCCAAGCTTGTGACAAGCGTGTTCATTTCACTCTTCAAGGAACACATGCCTCTTCCAAGCAATGCCATGGGAGAGAGAAACAGAAGACGAGAACTATGAATGCGATGCCTTCCAGCTATCCTCATGCAGTACTCCAAAACTACTCCACTCGTCCAAAAAAGAGCATTCAAGAGAAACGTAGTAAGAAAAAAATGTAACATCTACTAATCAAAGGGGGCAGAAATAAGGAGACAGCCAGGCAATAGAAGCACTCACTGTCAGGGTGCATTAAAAAAGGGGGTATATGCTCGCTCCCTCATGGGTGCATAGAGAAAGTGAGGGTGATTTGGTATTCATTTATATTTATTTATTTTACCTGAGGAGGTGTTACAAGAAATTTCATCTGCTGCAACGAAGACGAAATGATTTCTGCAAGAGAAGATAAAATTTACAATACCGCCTGCTGACCGGCTGGATGGACGAAAGGTGTGGGAGGGGGGGGGGGTTGGGGGGTTGGAATAGGGATTGGAAGGGGGGGGGGGGGGGGGGGGGGGGGGGAGAGATGGTGAGGGTGCTTGGCATAAATGGGTTTTAGTTCACAAGCAAAAAGCTCTCTGTGTGCGGCCCTGCACGCCGCACGGGTATCAACATGGAGGAAGAGCATGCTGGGGAGGATTGGAGATGCAAATGCGGGAATAAAGAAGAGGGGTAAAAAAAAGACATATACAGTATATCAGAGATGAGACTAAATCATAACCTCGGACGGGGGCCGATTCAATAGAAACTGCAGCTGTGCGCGAGACGCTTTGATTTAGCCGCTCTAAATGTCCTCTGCTCTGTAAACCCCCTCCCTCCATCACTATTGTTCTGTAAAAGTCAAGGAACTGCATTCACAGCATTACTGAATAGCGCTGGGGTGGCCTTGAACGGTCACATAAAAGCCGGTCGTCAAGCCCGTTAGAAACACCTGAGACTGCGACCATTATACACAGATGATATTGGAAATCAAAGAGGATAATATTATACATCAAAGTGCTTATGTCATACACTGTAAACTGTTCTTGGGAGTGAGACAAGAAGAGAAAGAAAAGAAAAACTACCTTTGTATTCAGAACAGATTTATGTTAGATATATTTTAAAATGTCAAAGTAACTAGGTGCACTCATTAAACACATTTGACATATAAATATATATATATATATATATTTTTAAAGAAATTCATACTTTTATTAAGCAAAAACTCAATAAATTGATAAAAGGTGTCAGTAAAGACATTTATAATGTTACAAAAGATTTCTATTTTAAATAAATGCTGTTATTTTTAACTTTCATCAAAGAATGCTGGAAAATGTATCATGGTTTCCACAAAAATATGAAGCAGCACAACTGTTTTCAACATTGATAATAAGAAATGTTTCTTGTGCATCAAATCAGCATATTAGAATAATTTCTGAAGGATCTTGTGACACTTTTTAATTAAATAAATACAGCCTTGATGAGAATAAACTTTCGAAAACATTAAAAAAATCCTATTATTTACGATCATCGTAAATCATATTTACTTTCTTAATGCATGTTCCTGGTTGTCTTGAGAACGAATGATCAGTTCATGTTCTTACGAATAAAAGTAATGTTTGTTTTTCATAATCTTTAATGAGAATGAATGTAATAACATGCTCTTCTTCTGAAATGACTTTTCTTTTCTGCTGCAGTCACTTAAGCTTATTGCCAAATAGTTATTTAGATAAAAAAAAACGAAACAAAACTTGGAGTTGTTCAATTTATTCTCAATAGAAATAAGCGAAACTCGTCCTACATTTTTTTTTTTTTTTTTAATATAAATTTTGATCCTAAATATTTGGATTATGGAAGAAAATTGTATTACAAATGGCAATTCATGGTAACTTTAAAATGACATACAATAAAAACATTTAAAAATGCATTTTTCAGTGTGTGTGACCATTCAAGACCATCCCAGCGCTATTCAGTAATGCTGTGAATGCAGTTAATTCAACTGTAAGTGACACTAGGTGTCAGTAAGTTCAATACGACTGCCATACAGCCAAAAAAACAAATATAAGTGCACCTTTATTGTTGTGAATTGTGAACTATATATATATATATATATTGTTTACAGATTTAAGATTTAAGTCAGCAGAAACACAGCATACAGTACTGGGAAAGCCCTGTTATAAATAAATAAAAAAAATAAGGTATAAAAAAAAATTCATTTTCTTTTAATGCATACAGGATGTGGATAAATGGTGCATTCTGGGTAAACAAACATGACTAGCATGAGCCATATCATTGGTTGCATTACACAGGCTTCACGAGTCACTGCACAGGTGTGACAAATGATGTGTCATGGCTTGATCTCACGTCTAATTAGAGACATTGGCCGCCATATTGCCAGGCCCATTTTTAATTGCCGCTTGGAGCTATATTTAATAACCAAATGAATCATTCATTCCCGCTAAGCATTCAGATTGAATCGGCCCTCTTAATCATGTTAGGGGGCTTGTTTTGAATACAATGTTCTATTCGGCATGACAGTATTGACCGTCCCAACACACACACGCACACACACTTGGGAGTAAAGCTCAATGCAGACATGCATTTGAACACATGCATTAAATGGTACACTTTCTGTAAGTCATAGTGCCTCACAAAATTAGATATGTATTGACTTCAGATATGACCATTCCAATCATACACATTAAAGACTACACATGCACTTCATGAAGACGCTAAAGTTGCAAGCACTTCATATGAGCAGTAGTACACTGAACTACACTGTTATCTAACTGGTATTTATTCCTATAATTTAATATTCAAAACTAAACTAATAAGACACACACAATTCATAGAGCTTCATCTCTTTCAATCAGTGGTCACAGGCACTTCCAGATAAAATGGACCAACACATTCAGGGGTGTAACGCACTTGAGTATTTGTACTTTATTCATAAAATTCAGTATAATTTTGGGAAATGTGTAGTTTATCTGAAACTAAATATTTGTAATTCTACTCAATAACATTTCTATGAAAACATTATACTTTTTAGTTAAAGTATAAAGTACATAGTTCAAAAGCATAAATCTATTCTGGTCACAATTTAGATTATGGTCCAATTCTCACTATTAACTAACTATTAACTACGACTTTTCCCTCAATAAACTCCTAATTACTGCTTATTAATACTTGGTAAGGTAGTTGTTAAGTTTAGGTATTGGTTAGGGTTATGGGATGTAGAATATGGTCATGCAGAATAAGGCATTAATATGTGCTTTATAATAAACAGCCAATATCCTAGTAATATACACGCTAATAAACAACTAGTTAATAATTGGACCCTAAACTTAAGTGCTACCAAAAAAGTACACTACCATTTAAAAAAGGTTCGGGTCAGTAATATTTTTAACGTTTTTAAAGGAAGTTTCTTCTGCTCAACAAGGCTGCCTTTATTTGATTACTGTGAAATAGTGTTAGAATTTTATTTTAAATTAAATTTTTCAGCATAATTTCTCCAGTCACATGATCCTCCAGAAATCATTCTAATATGATAATTTGCTGCTCAATCAACATTCTTTGATGAATAAAAAAGTTCAAAAGAACAGTGTTTATTTGAAAAAGAAATCTTGTAACATTATGTCTTGACTCTTTACCATCAGTTTTGATCAATTTAATGCATAATTGCTAAATAAAACAACTCATTTCTTTAAAAATGTTTAAAAAAAAAAAAAAAATGGTATAGTGTATATTTTTGTATATGTCTTCCTGAACTAACAAGTCAAATTATCTCCCTTTGAATTTTTAAATAAAATGTAATTTGCTCACGTAACTGTATTCATCATATATTCATCCTTGAAGAGACGTCAACATAATCTTCAATCCAAAGCAAAGCAAAGCAAAGCTTTTTAATTACATCATAACCATTCTTGACAACAAACACTTAAGGCTTTGCATAACTACATTCAAGTGTCAACAGTTTCTTAGGAAGAAAAGTTGACTTTTTACTTAGAAATACTTTCAGTCAAGTATATTTTTAGCGTAATACATTTTTTAAGGGTGTGATTCCCATACTGTCACTTCAGTATAATTACTCAGAGCCTTTTACACCCCTGAGCATGCCTGGTATGTGTTAGCAGCATAATTTGCTAATAAACTGAATGAATGGCCTTTGATACAAGAGTTTAAAGAGTTGCCTTAGCTTCCTGCACAGCTGTTACCCCTGAGGGTTTCAGCTCAGTCCAGGGAGCACCAGAAACACGCTCAACGGGCCACCTCAACCTTTCCTGAACAAGCGTCGCGGGGACAGAGGTCAGCTGATGCTAGCATGGAGGGTTGTAGGAAACAAGGCTACCGTGTACTCCTGAACCACGTGTCCCCGGCCCGCAGCTGTTCAGACTGGACCAGCCGAGCTTTGAGCGGCAACTTCAGAGAGAGAAGCAGCCCTGACCCAGGCTCCGCCTCCCAGCAGAACCTTTAGATCTGAGGTTGACCCTGGACATCTCTGACAGAGAGTGAGCGAAGCTCTGACAAAGAGCGGTAACCAGATGCGGTGGATAGCGGTTAATGAAACCAACGGCGGCACGGCAGGATGACAGAGTGCACCACTTTGTTAAGATAAAGCTTTTGGGGTATTGATATCCACCACCGTGGAAGGCAAGAGATCAACTGCAGTCAAAACACTTGCAGGATTAGCGGAGATCAGAGATGATATCTTTCACACGAGGTGGTAACATCTAACAGAGCTGAGAGGTTATTTTAATGGAGGCAGACTGAACGATTAAACTCCAACTGTCTAAAAACGTTACTCATTGAGAAATGAATAATTTATTCTTTATGAGGGAAGAGAGATTATAAGTCATTTACATTGCAAATGAATAATTCAATCGTTTTAAATCCGAAAAATGTAAAAAATGTATGACTTCTCAATAACAATCATTTATAATTTCTATTATGAAAGACTAGTCTTGTGCAAACTAATTTACCTGGAATTTGTATCGGAAACCTAATTAGTATGTTGGGGTGCGGTTTCAATTTCCCAAAGCTGCTATTATTCTCAAAATGTGTCTAAAGGTAAACAAAATAATTCAAATGTTATTGAGAGGCCTCTTCATTTGCATAATCAATCAAGCCAGTTTCTGCAGAGAGCTAAACAACATTAAGGAAACTTTCTGAATTTAATCAGTTCGAGCATTAGCATTAGCTCTGCCCACTGGCAAAGCAATGACTATGTCTACTAGTATAACTACATTTTTAATACAAAATGAACCACAGGCAAATTTAGGGGGTTCATAAAACATAATAAAAGAGAGACTAAGATCTGTATTACTGACAAAACACTTAAAGCGAAACCGAAAGTCACCATTCAAGTCTGTAGTGCAGGACAAGCTGTGCACAGATGTCTGATACTGTCTGGTTCTTATCCAAAGTATGAGCAATAGTAATACTAATGCTTAGCTTAGTAAGCAGCACCACAGAAAATTATTTATTTATTTACAAATAAATGGATCAGAATCCATGTTAAATAAAAACAGAAATGATGAAGATATGGTCTAAAAATCCAAGGTAGGAAAACTTCATACATTTACATTTATTAAAGTATTAAGTATAAGTCTTCTAAGTATTTAAATGTATTAATGCAAAATGAATAAATGTAAATGTGAAAGGCTATACTACTTTATAAGTTATACTAGAAATGTTTCAAAAGTTTAAGGTCATTTTTTTTTTAAAAGTAATTAATACTTTTGTTCAGCAAGGATGCATTAAATAGATTTAAAAGTGACAGTAAAGACATTTATAATTGTACACATATTTTTATTTTAAATAAAGACTGTTATTTTGATTAGTGCTTCATTAAACAATCCTAAAAACTGTATAGTAGTTTTCACAAATAAATAAATAAATAAAAATATATATATTTAGCTGTTCTCAACATTGATAATAAGAAGAAATGTTTCTTGAAAATCATCATATTAGACTAATTTCTTAAGGATCATGTGACACTGAAGACCGGAGTAATGATGCCAGAAATTCAGCTTTGACATCACATGCTGCATTTATTTGATCAAAAATACAGAAAAACAGTAATTAAATACAGAAATATTTTTAAATATATTACAAAAGAAAACAGTTATTTTAAATTTCACAATATTACTGTTTTTACTTGCTTTGGTAAGCATAAACTTTCAAAAATCTTACTGACCCCAAACCTTTGAATGGTAGTGTATTTCTTTTCTGTTTGTATTTAACATGAATTCTGTTCCATTTATTGGTAAATAAGAAAATAAAATATTTTAATGCTTAACTTGAAAATAAAATGAAAATAAAATATTTTAATATTTTAATGCTTAAGCTAGTGCATAAGATCTTTACATGATTGCCTAAGCCGAGAGTAATCGAAGCAACAGAAAATCAGATTACCGCTATACCATAAAAGATTTCTCATAACAAGAAGCCACAGAACAGCAACAAGGGCCCTTGGAATCAATAACGTGGTTTCTTAGATGCTCTGATTCTAATCTCTGAGGACAGTCTACTGTATTTATTCAGAGAAGTCCCTGCGTGTGAGGAGGACACATGTGGTTATTGAACAGATCATGAAACCACACTGATCTTAAGCCTGGCAACAATTACAAACACTAGAGACTCTACCACATGCAGCTCACGGCCGGCAGACATCAAAAAGTGTGCTCGGGTGCGATTCGTCCCGATTCGTGGCTAATGATCTGCCTTTGCTGCGGACAATAGGATCTGCATACGCACAAACACTCCCAAGATGATTACATAAACATGATGTAATGATGATGAGCACCACTCACAACTGGTCGGGTGTGATTCACAGCACACAACTTTCAAGAGGCATGCAGGGACACCGTTGACAGATTATGACAGCACTGCTAAGATGACATGATAATCAAGTGTTGCTTCATCTAGTTATGGCTGCACAATATCAGTTGTTACATGTCGGATGACAGCATTACGATCATTATTTGCCATTAACAGTCATGAGCAGATATGCTTTTGTGTCATGCGAATGTTTTACAATCACATCAAGGCTCTGAATTTGCTTTATTCTTGATTGTGTGCCATCTGCAATAAGCTTACACTCACAATTGACAAGAGAGAGAAAGAGAGAGAGAGAGAGAGAGAGAGAGAGAGAAAGAGAGAGAGAGAAAAAAAAGAAAAGGAAATCAAAATCAGCCAAGACGACTTCCTCTGGTCGCCCTGCCAAACAGGCTTTTGTCTCATCTCTGAGGAACTGTCAGGTCTATCCCACTTCATTCTGCAGTTACAGTTGCTTCACCATGGATGCACTTCACCATTACATTTGCAGTGACATCTCATTTGATTTAATTTGCCAATTACTGCACTGGGCACCATGATATTCCCCATCACCACTGGCGAGGGGAATTAGGCTAATAAATCAGGCTGGCCTTTTTTTTTTTTTTTTTTTGGAGCGCACGCCTGCCTCTGCTCGTGACGAAGGGAGAGAGTTTGACCTCAGAGGAGTAAGGGTGAGAGAGAACGAGGCTACCTTGGCAGGGGAGGTGGGTTGGGTGTTAAGGGCCCCGCCGGAGGGCCTGGTAAGGTGGTGTTGTCAGTGGTGTGCAGGCAGCGGTGTGTGTCTTACCTGTCACTGTAGGCAGCGGCGGTAGCAGTAGCAGGCTGAGTGTATCGGTAGGCAGCGTAACCACCCTAGAAACACAACACACACACTCGCTCACATGGGCACGTTGACAACAGCTGTTTGGACTTTTTATAAAATGTGTTTGCGAGAAATAAAAGAACGAAGGTTGGGGGGGGGGTTGGAGGTTTGGTTTGATGTTATGTGCTGTGACAGAGACTGTACGACTGAATCTCATGGAGATGAAGAGGCATGGAGTGCTTTTGGAGAGTAGCACGCGACAACGTCGCATTCGTTCACTTGAAGTTCACGGTATCGGCGCTCGCAATTGCCGGCATGCTCCAAAAGAGGGGACGCACATGTCATAATCATAGCTATTAAATATGCATAATCTAATTACAAAGCAGCAGCCTTATGTTGGTGTGAGTCAACCTAGTTTCTTATTCATCTCATGCAAGCATCTGAGGATTAATTATGTAGCACTGTCATACTACACTACTTCTTTTTGCCAACGACGGAGGAAGAAATAATTTCAACATGTGGAACGGTAACATCTGATATTCAGTTAGGCAAAAAGGCCAAACAAACAAATCCACTCAAAAGCGCATATGCCTGCTGATTTGAGCGGAGTTGTTTCAATGAGTGTGCGAGATGTAGCTGCCTGCTTAAAATACTCCCACACTATCAGTGCTGTGCTGTGGACTTTTTTAAAGACTATTTTGATTTATTTTTTTATTATATAACAATTAATTCATGTCTTCTAATTTAGTGTTTCCCAACCATTTTTGTCTTATCTAACCCCACAGTCCCATCATACACTAAATACTAAACCAAAAATGTGTCTTTAAATAAAGTGTTATCAATACAAACTGTCATACCTTCACAGTAAAAAATATGTTCATCATTATAATAATCTTTTTAAAAAAATTAATTATCTTTATTTTTCATCAATTTAACTTGTCAAAATGATTTATGTAATGTCTTTCATTTTATTTTGTAATTTGATACCAACACCTACACATATCAGTTACAAAGAAATATAAACCCCTAGAACCAGAAAGAAAGAAAAATTTAAAACATATTACAAAAAAATTATCCTCTTGAACCTGCTTATGTATTCATGGTTGGGAATTTCTAATTTGATTAGGTCAGGTGATGTTGCTTAGCTAACTAATAAACTGACAAACATTTAGTCTGACATGCAAGTTGCTCTATATAATCTTATTTACAAATCTGTTTAAAAGCAATATCACACTCGCAATTGTGCTGTTTTACTAAATATTCTGTACAGTACTCTTGCTTTTGTGAGGCTGTTTCATGCTATTTTTGCCTAATATTTGTTGTATTTCAGTACTGTTGATTTTTCTCTCATGAATTTTTTGAAGGGGCACAGCTTCTTTACCATTCCCATTAGCAGTCCACAGAAAACACCAACTGATAGGTCCATCTGTACACCTCTGCTCTTTCTCTGTTTCTCCAGGGCTTACTGGTCTCTTGACCCTGCTGTTCTCCACACCAGGCCTTCAGGCTGTAGTAATTACCAGCCTTCCTCTCCCTGCACTCACACATGCACAACAGCAGTTCCTTCTCACAACTTTCTTCATGTTCCTCACCCTCCCACTTCCTCGCAGCTCACCCCTGTCCTCTAACTCCTTCCGTAATGACTCAGCGGGTAATTCACCAGGTAACTCCCACTGTGTGGCCAGCCTCTTAACAAACCATTTCATTTACTCGCGCGACGCCGAGCCTGACACATGGCCGTGATGCATCTGGGCTGTATTTAAAGCCGGTGTGATGAGCTGCAGAGCGGGACGGCCGAACGGGGCCCCTTAGTCACCAGGGCTGTCATCTCTGACAGACGGGGGCCGCAGGCATCTACATGTCTCTGAAGCTCCATTAGGCTTGGTCAACTAACCTCGGGGAAACTGACAGGGTGTGCAGGTGTGGTGAGAGCAGTGGTCAGGACTTTAACGCTGAGATGCACATCTGGAGAGCGGCCACAATTTATCATTATGACTCACGAAGAGAGGAATAGATAGAGCTCCACTGACTCTTGACTGCTCGTATCTGTCTGGAGTGCATGTGGACATACTGAGCTTATCTTGGTTATTGATGCGCATGGTGTGTTTCTCATACTTTTACTAGTGTGAGTGTTTGCCTGCCATGACTGCTTGGTGGCCTGAGCCAACAAGTGGGAAATAATACAGAATAAGGTCTTCAATACAATTTTTCTAGTGCTTTATAAGTGGATATATAACATTATGCAACAGTTCCAGTCGCCAAATCGGGCTGGATTGGAACTTTCTGCAGTTATATGAACATAGCAGTAGGTGGCGGCAAGCGACTGTCTTTATGAATGAGTCAATGATTCATTGAATCACTGAATCATCCTTTTAACTGATTTGTTCAAAACCCTGAAATAAACAAGTGACTGTCTTTATGAGTGAGTAATTTAATAACTCACTCAACCGATTTATTCTTAATATGTGACATGCTCTATCATTTCAAGGGGCTGTTTGTGGAGGTTTTTTTTTTTTTTTTTGCTTATCTTTATTTTTGATAAGACAATTCTTTTTCTATTTTATTCTTTCCTCACAAAATAATAAAGTTTTGATGCTCTTTGATATGGCATGGCAGATTGTTGTAGCTACATCAGTCCAAATGGCAGTTTAAAAAACTACTCCAATGTCCATAGTGCGTTAGTAAATTTAACATTTAAAAAAAAAAAAAAGTAACATTGAAAGGTTTCTAATCATTACTGATGTTGCAAATGGATTTGATTGTTACAGTGTGGCTTTGGGCATTTCTGGATCTTCTAGAAATGAAAACACAGCCACATGAGGCAAATGTGAAGCACTTTATATTACAGATTAAATCGAGATATATTACAGACGCTGTGTCGTTTATATTTGGTAGATCTTCCTGCCTTATTGCACCCCTGCATGTGGTACATGTTCAGTATTTCTTTGTTTAACTTGCTCATCTTAAGGATGTCTGTTCTATGCTATCATTTTCCAGACCTTATCCAACATTCAGAACATTTAGCAGAGCACTGAGCAAATTAAGATTGGTAATAAACAAATACAGTTTTTGAATAGTTTCTAATGAATATTAGATGATCTTATCACAGCGGAACAATCAATCCCAGCCACTGTGGCACTGCGCTAATGACAAGGGAACAGAGGAAGCGTTACAGAAGCCTTCCCGCCATTTCCACGCACATTTGTACCCTGTACAATTTGTTTCGCCCCAGAGGAGGGTGAATTGGGGGAGATACATCAGGCTGTGTCAGGCTCAATGAGACATGGCCATGAGGAGAACAAGCTTTCGGCCCCTGCTAGTTACCCCACCTCAGCTCCAGATGCTTCTGCTAATCTCAAAATGTGATGCTCCAGATAAACACAAACATGCCCATAGATTGCCCACGAATGCAAAGATTTGAAAGTTCACCATTCATTAAAAACCTACAATTTTACATGCAACCCTCACCTTCAATCCTTCAATCCTTTATATTATCTAATGTGATAATACTCAGTAAGCAATAAAGGCCTGTTCACACCAAGAATGATAACTATAAAGAAAACTATAACTAAATTTGCATCCACACCAACAAACTATAACGGTCTGTTAAGCTTGCCCGCTGCGGTTTCATAGTGTATACAACATGTTTTGCTGTTCTTGTTGCATTTACATGCCTTTAACCAGCAGATGTCCTCAGCATGCTATGTTTTGAGTGAATCTAGCTAGTGTAATCGATCTAATCTAGCAGTGAATTTAGCTAATGTAGTCAATATAGTGGAGTAAAAACAGCACCTAGTCTTTTTCACTGCAACTTCAAAGAAAGCAAGACAATGTTGTCGAAACTAGCGCTGGATACCTGAGGTAATCATTGCAAGCCCAGCATAATGATCTCATCGTTAATACTTTTCACCATTTATTCTGAGTGTATGACCGATTGTTTTCCATACAGTATTTTAATTTTATTTAAAAAGGGGATTTGACTTGTCAAACAATGGTGGATTTTTCTGGACCTCGCCGATTAACTTCTCTGCAAGCCATTAAATTAGAGTGGACTCTGATTGGCTGTCAGTGTTTTACTGTTCAACAGCTGGTAAAAAAAAATTCTGAAAGTAATCCCAACAATATTGTTCCTCTATATGTTCATCGTTATAGTTGTGTGTGTGGACAGTGCTATTCTTTTATATTTAGAACAATTTTAAGAACCATATCTTTATCGATATCATTATAGTTATTGTCCTTAGTGTGAATGGGCCTTAAGAGTGTATTACTTTCTTCTCCAATTAGCATATTTAAATCTATTTCCCCTTACAATAATCATGAAAAAAGGACATCCTGTGTAGGTCAGCTGTAGGTACAGATACATATAAGTTTTCACACTGTACAATCCCAGCATGCCCTGCTCTACTGCTCAATCTCAGGTCACTGAGTCTCACCTCAACTAACAATAACCTCAAAAAGGTCTATTCCTCTGTCACTGATACTCATGTGCTGCGGTTGGCTGAGAAATAACTTTTGTTTTACTTGTGTGTGTGAAAGTCTCTTGACACAATTAATTATTGAGGCTGAATTAAAAAAAATGCTAACAATAAAAACAACAATGAATCAGCTGATTGGTTTACAGTCGGAGGGATGAATGGGGTGGGGGGTTGGGGGCATGTACATGAACATTCAAGGACGGCATGCGAATACTTACATAAATATCTGCACCATAAAATCCGTCCTGGTAAACAACACTGGAAAGATGCAAACACACGCGCACACACACAGACAAACACCAAACAAAACAAACAAAACACATCAATATTAGTGCATGTTCCCATGCAAGCAATACCAACCCCATCTCTAGCCAGGGTTAGTGGAACAGAATAAGAAATACACACTGAATAAGAGGCTTTCCAAAGGCACTCATTACTTCTGAAGCATTTTAGAAGGAGACTGTGGAGTAAAGAGTTTGTAGAGGGGCCACAGAGAGCTGTAATTTATTTGCATCATATTTAAGAAATTAGCAAAATTATAAAGAAAATGATAAAAATATACATGGAGAACTTTGGTAAAATTTGAGATTAAGAAAACAAATAGAAATTAATGTAATAAGAATTATTATTATTATTACTATTTTATTTTTAATTTTAAGATCTGAAGATCTTATTGACTGTCACTGGCATTCAAAACGTAACTGAAACGAAACGTTCATAGTGAATTGCGATTGTTCTTTTTTATTACATTTAATTGCAAAGTGAATTACATAAAAGTAATCAATTCTGAGCCACATTTGATAATGCTGATAATTCCTTGAAATCGTAATAGAATTTGTTTATGTTTTATGTCATAACCGTACTGAAAAATTCTAAAATCTCTAAACTACTTCTTTTGCTGCCTTACATCCACCCATATTTCCTTTGGATCTAGTTTTATTTATGTACCAGTTTAAATGGCATGTATTAATTTATTTTCTTTGTGAATCTTTTACCTTCTCATTTGTCAAGACAGTATGAAGTGGAATTTAGCCTGTAGCCTCTGTTTCTAAACTCCACAAAATCTCCTTCAATATAATTCTTTAATATCATGAAATCAGAACCAAAATAATCAGAATCATCATTTGACTGCTCACAAATCCTTCTGCATTCAGTTGTTCGAAAGGATTTACATAATGTTACCTTACATAAAAGGCCATTGACCATGACAGAACAGCATGACAGTTATTATTCATTATTAATCATTATTACTTGCAGGATGCAAGGGCTACATGCTGCACTGGTTCTGTGTGGTGAGGTAGAGATGCATGCATGTTACAGCAGCCCGGTGACG
Organism: Elopichthys bambusa; assembly: GCA_037101425.1. Lineage (NCBI taxonomy): Eukaryota > Metazoa > Chordata > Actinopteri > Cypriniformes > Xenocyprididae > Elopichthys > Elopichthys bambusa. Next base: position 18,911,888 of record CM074435.1, read on the forward strand.
AGGGAGTGGTTGTCAGAAGAGAGGACTAAAGGTGAACTTGTGTGTATCTGAGAAGGGAGTGTTGCTACTTACCCTCCATAGGCTGGGATGTGTGGGGGAGGCGCGGCTGCCCGAAACGTATTGTAGACGGTGCGCCCTCTTCCTCTTAAGTGTGCCCCTCTGTACGCCGCCGATGCCGTGGCTGCTGGGTATGGGAAGCCTGGCACTGTGGGAAAACATACAGTATATACATGAAAAAACCATCACAGAAGATAGATAGTTATGCAGGTTTGGAACAGTATTGTTATTGTTAACTAAAAAATTGTTGTTGAAATCAAATAAAACATTACATGAAAAACTTAAATACTATAATAGTATATAAATAATACTAAGTAACACTAGGAAGCATCATTATGTAAATGTAGAATTAGGCTTTTCATGCTGTTTTGAAATAAAAGAGTTTGATGTACTGACATTATCACAAGCATTAACATGCCACCCACGTGTACATTAACTCCTATTCAGTATTCAGCAACTTGAAGAACCACCCTGATGAACGACAGCGTGAACTATGCTGGTGTGCGAAGATTAACCAATCATAAAGAGGTCATTTACATATAGACGCCTTAAAGGTGCAGTAGCAAAAAAGTCTGAGAGAAGAATATAGTCATGTTAAACTAAATGAAGACTTTTTAGCACAAAACCTTGGACTTCCTCTAAAAAAATAAAATGTAAAATTGTAAAATATGACCCCATTAAACACTAATATGTACAGTCAGCTGATTATTATTGCAAAATGAACCCTTGTCAGGGTGATTTCATGGCTACTTGGCAACTAAAAGTACTGAAATTATTTCAATATGTAATAAGAAAGATACCATAGGGTGAAATGATACAAGACGGTTGCTAGGGACGGTCAAATACTATACAGTTACATAACATGCCACGATTGACCAATCAGAATCAAGTATTCCAGAGAGCCGTGTAATAAACTGCCAAATGAACTATAATTCCACAAGTCTCAACTAATAAAAGCTGTGAGGAATGGTGCCCTACCTCCATCTACACCTGCAATTAGCCAAAAACTCTAACAATGAGTAATAAGGAAACTACAGCAGGCATACAGACCTCTGAGCCTGGGTGAAAACAGAAAGCTCTGTATTGTTGTTAAATGATCATTAAGTTTAATAGGGCGTCGGTGGTGAAAATGACTTTTAAGAGGCTTAATTTGAAATGGCTGAGAGGAAGAAAGAGAGAGGGGGTTTGTGAAAGCTGCTTCATTCTTTAACATTACAGGTTTTCAAAAGGAGATCATATAAATGTCTAATAGGAGCACTGAATCTTTCATTTAGCTGATAAAAAATTAAGACTTAAGGAAGGGGTTTGCGTGATGTAGAAGGGTGAAAAGGATTGTTCCATTTGACTCTGTCACCTTGGATATGTCTCGCTTTCACGCAGTGCACCACAGCTGCCTTAGTATATAAAAGAGGAAAGACAGCTAAATGAACTCTACATTTTACTTTCCAATTTATTATATTTATGAATATAAAGGAAGCCATTACCTTCCTACCACTGAAGTGTGTTATAATTTTAATGTTAACATATAAATGATTCTGATATAAATAAATGTTTAAATGTACATGTTATTAATTTCTTTAAACACCTGTGGTTTATTAGGAGGCTAAACAACAAAGAGTTTGATAAATGCCTTTGAAATTGCTACAATGCAACATTAATGCAGCATTTGAAAAAAAAAAAAAAAAAAAAAAAAACCACCAATGAAGATTCATTAGTCACATGTATTCCTTCCTCCTTCCATTCCAGGCAGCCCATTTGACAACCATTTTTGAAATATGCTACACACACGTTTGCATATTTGCAAGAGCTTTACTTTGATGTGTAGAATGTGTCCTGAGGAAAATAAATATGAGATGTATTTAGCCTGAATATTTACAGGATAAACAACTTAGACTATGCACTTTCATTTAGAACGATGAAGGGTAGAGGGCTAGATGAAAACGGAGAGAGAGCGAGAGAGCGGGAGCTACAGTAAGTGCCGCTGAATGAGAAATGGGAGCGTGCAGCAGCAGTGAGCTCCAGGGGGATGCACAGGAGAGCTAGTCCGTTTTATTGCTTTGAGAGCGATTACAGTGAAGCAGATGCTCTGGCCGACGGGAGGTAGCTTCCGCATCAAAGCCATAAAAGTGTACAACTGCTTTGTAGCACAATAATTTCTCTCATTGGCTTTTGTGTGGGAAGTGTTTGGCGGGTGGGGGGTTTGGGGGTTTACGGGTGGGCAGCAACATTGCAGGAGGTTCCGTTGCCCTGTGCATCTCACTCTGCAACCTTACACAGCGCAGCAAACCGCAGAGACTCTTTTATGAGTGCATATATAAACAAGACCCGCTTTGAGATTAGAGAAATCTCACAGCTTTCAGATAATGTAAAGCACGTTGTGTATTGTGCATGAATTACTTTGCAGCTTGTGGTGATATACAGTGCAATACTGATGCTTGTTGAAGACTAAGAACTAAATCCCTTTGCTATGTATCTATATTTATTCGTTTTTTTTTTTTGTAAAGAAAATTGAAATGTATGTGCAAAAACACATATTATGAAAATCAACCCCTTAATGAGTATGGTTAAAGCAGCGGTATTTTAAGGTGGATGAATTAATTTAAATCTAGTTTAATCAAATGCACAACACGCTGCCAGTAAGCTACTTAATAGCTAAAAATATATTTAAAAAAAAATCAAATAAATAAATATTTATGAAAATAATGAAATGGAAGTAAATAAGAAGAAAATAAGAAATTATGAAAAATATTAATAAGAATGATTTAAAATAAAATATGTAAAATAAATAAATAAAATAATAAAATATTCTGAAAATGATGAATGAAAGTAGATCAATTATCATTATTAAAATTATTAAAGAATAATAATTTAATTAAAATAAAATAATAAAATAAATAAGGGGAGGGAAATCACCATTCTTTTATGAAAACCACTGTGACCCATCCCTATTTATTTGCAGTTTCCTTTCAAAAACATTACATTTAAAAAAAAAAAAAAAATGCAAGTAGATATTCACTATTCACATACACTGTTCTCTACCAACCCTCCATAACTGGTAGCTTTATAAACCAAATGTATGTAATCTCACTGTAAGCAGTCTTTTGAAACATGTTTCAAGTCTTAATGAATGTACATTTTTTAATCACCTCTGTACACGTCAGGGTCATTTCATATTGTTTCTTCCCACAATGCAATCTCAAGCGTTCAGTGTGTACAACACAGAAGCGACCACCAAAGTACTTTCATTCCTCTTCAAAACGCTTCGTCCTTCTGCTAAAAGCTGCTTGTTGTCTTCCACGATAGCCTATCTGCACAAATTAATTCCATTTTGCTGCTGCCTTTTTGAAAATTCTCAAATTCTTCTCCTGCACTCCGTTAATTGCACGTCACTTTTTAAACTTATCGTTCAGTATTTGTGAGTTCAAAAAAGCCCAGCAATGTTGAAAGTGCCAGAGGCAGTCGCTGTCTCTCTTTCAGTCAGGACTCAATCAAATAGAGAGCAAGGACAGTGATGTCATTCTAAAACACTGAAACATTAGTGCTGCGAAACTGTCAGTCAATACAAATGACCCTCTATATCATTATGACCGAAAATATTCCATTTCAATTCATATGGCTGAAACTCCCTCAGCCTGTCTATCTTTTCTGTCTATTTCTTTCTCTGTGGACACAGAGAAGTCACCCTTCTTTTCCTCTCACTTAAGGAAATGCGGTTACCAATTTGTGATTAATTATTTCTTTGCCAATAAACATTAGGTAAGTAAATGAACGTGCATAGGTGTGTGCAGTCACAGAAACGTAATAATCTGAGTGCTGTTTATGAGTCTGTTTCTTCAAGTTTTATATCTCAGGGGTTGATTTTAAATCAAACAGATTTCGACTTTTTCTTTAAGTTTATAGTTTAAATATGAGCATTTTAAAACTATAACAATCTACACAAAGAGTGAAATAAAAAATATATGTATATCAAATGTTTGTCATTTCCACAAAACCAATTCTGACACTAATAAAATTTCATTTTTTAATAGTGAGAGTACTTGGTTACCAAGGAGACAATAGTGTCAGAGATGATCATGCTTGAGATCAAATGATAAGTCAAGTGTGAAGACAACAAAGAAATATCAAGATAAACATTGCTTTAAAATGGTGATCACATAATGTGATAAAAATACACAGGTAAATAATTCATTTACAATTACAACCAACTGTTAGAATTTTCTGTTTGTTTTGTGGTTGACATTTCAGTACTAACAGAGATCCAAATACTAACAGAGTATTTGGACACCTAAGTCACACATAAAATACTTGAATTTCTTTGCACTACAAACAAATATCATTTTAGAATTGAATATTTTTGTGTGTGTGTGTCAAAAGTGATGCATTTAGACAAATTATGTTATTGTGTGTCATTATGCAAAAATGTAACTGTAAACATTATTTGATTGTAATCAGAATACATAAAATACTTACTATAAAATTAACCTTAAAGGGTTAGTTCACCCAAAAATAAAAAATATGCATAAATTACTCCCTCTCATGTCGTTCCACACCCATAAGACCTTTTATCTTCGGAACACAAATTAAGATGTTTTTGATGAAATCCGAGAGGTTTCTGTCCCCCCATAAACTGCAATGTTATTACCAATTTCAAGGCCCAGAAAGGTAGTATTGACATTGTTAAAATAGTCCACGTGACTTCATCAAAAATATCTTAATTTGTGTTCCGAAGATGAACGCAAGTCTTACGGGTTTGGAATGACATGAGGGTAATTAATGACAGAAGTTTCATTTTTGGGTGAACTAACCCTTCAAAATGGAGTTGGCTATTTTAACCCAAAAATGTTTACAAGGATATTTCCATCACAAATGTAATAGAAATTATATTGATGTACATGTATCCAAATGCGAATGTGTGTCTGTTAGACGCGTCTTATTTTCTACAAGTGCCCACAGTTGAAGAAACACCATTATATGTTTGCCTATTTTCAAGAGTGGATGTGTTATCAGACAGCATATCGTATATAGCTTCTTAAAAATAATTGCTAGAGCTGCATTTTTTAACCTTGTTCATGTGTGAACTTATTTCCTTAAAGAAAGCATGCAATAGAGAAAGAAAGAGAGCGTATATGTCTTCATCTTTGGCGAAGAGCCGCACATTTCCTGTGGTCAGAGGTGGCCTGCATTTGCATAATCTCTGGGCGTAAATTGCTGAAAGTCTAATTTTCAAACATCCGCCCAATCTCCGTCAGGCGTAACACTTAATCAGAGATCAGTCCGGCAGACAAGCAGGGTCTGGCACGTTGGTCATCCCTCAGCCTTCTGCCGATAGCTTTCATTCCTCTCAGCCGGAGAACTGTTAATGAACATCAAAGCTATCTTAAATCAACAGTCTGCCTCAGGTGAGAGCTGCTTCAAGTGGCGACCGCTGAGGCTTGTTTCAGAAACAAACCTCTCATGAATCAAAGATGCTCCTTGTCCATCCTTTAGGATATTTGTTTATATAGCTATCGTTCAAGCTTACTAATCACAATTCAAACTCTACGGCACACTCAATTGCTCTGTGCAGTCTTTCCATCTGCAATCTAAGCAACAATGTGCCAATACCTATTTGCAGTCTTTAGGCAAACGAAGGATTCAAGGCGTTTTCCGTTATCGGCACAATTCGGGCGTATTAACGATACTTTAATTATAATTAAGACAGATCTAAAAAAAAGAAACAGCGAGCGCTGGAAAGAACAAAACACTCGCACCTTAATGGGATGTGGGATGTTTGGACACTTGAAAGGTGAGACGAAAGCAAATCAATAATGAGCCATTTTGTAATTAACAGAATGTGCACTGAATTAGGCAAACGACTGTCTGGAGAAATTGAAAATATTGATTTTAATTTATAAAATATATTTCAGCCCTTTGATGCCCTTGCGTTGACAGACAATTAGATTTAACCATCACCTCAATATTTTTGCCTTCTTGTTTCTTCTTATTATCATAAAATCTCGATATTTTCCCCATATAATGGGGGAGGTAATGATGTTCGGGGAAGGTCAGAGGCTGGGATGGCCAAGGTTGAGGAGGAGATGACCGAAGGAAACGAGAGAAAAAGAGTAAAGCTTGTCTTTCCACCGATGAGAGCCGCTCGCTTTCAAAGGCCCATAAAATGAAATGAAGCCCTGGGGGTCTGGAAGCTGGCTGGATTATGTTTTCAAAGATGTGTAACGTGGTTGCAGTTGTGACAATGGCGTCTTGGAGCCTCTTGCCAATAGGCCAGCAAACACAGCAAACACACTGTGAAACAGGCCCTTTGGGTGATTAGAATAATCACTTCCTGCTTGCCAGCTCTTTCAAGCCTATGCCAGAGCCCGTAGATTAAGGTCACCCATTATACACACCTCCAAAAACCAGGCACAGAACTATACCTTCATCAAATAATGCAATTAAACACCAACCCGCAACCCGTTACAATTTTCTGTTTGTTTTCTGATTGATATTCCTAACCAAACAATTAACAGTACTGACAGAGACCCCAGAAATGATTTGGACACTTAAAATGTGGGAATTTCTTTGCACTACAAAAAAAAAAAAAAAAAAAAAATTACGTGCAACAAATTATGCTCTTTTCTCAGAAATAACTTCACATTGTTGAGCTGATTTTATTAGATGTCTTAGCAGAGTAACCACAGGTGTAGTTCATCACATTAACTATCAAATATCAAATTATTAGTGTGAAAATGACACTTTCTTTCTTTAAAATGAATGATGCTTGCTTTGATTTTTCATTAAATGAGTCATATAATGCAATGAGATTCATTCATTTTTAGTGGCCAATACTTTTTGGAGCCAATGTAAGTTCAGCATATGAAAATAAAATAACATTACAGAAGAAACACTATTTGAAAGGAATGTAAAATTATCATATCTGGCATCAGAGTAATTTGCCATTTCGTATCCTCTGCAGCGTTCATAAACAGAGGATTCAGGGCATGTGAGTTGAGAACGTTTTTCACACACACAAAGCACATTAGTGAAACTGCCCATTAGCCCTAAATGCAAATGCATTTAACACTCTGTGTTACAGTGGTGCTTTCTGCAAATTATTTATTCAGAAGTAATATGTAGTAATATCTAGTAATATGATTGTACTTAATGTAGAACACAATTATGATTTCATATAATGATGTTGTCAGTGACTTTAGTTTAGTTTACGTTTTACATTTATAAATATATTATTTATAATTAAAATATTTAGAGGTAAAATGTATACTTTTTTGATAATTGTCCCACATTCTATTTTTAGACACTGTTTTTATTGGAGCTATTTTATGTCAAAAAGTCGAATAGGGGGGAAAAAGTATGCTTGTATTATTTTTTTACTAAAGATATAATGTATTACTGAGCCAGTTTCTTTGAAATGATGGTCCACTCACCTGCATAGAATTCTGGGCTATAGACTGCACCCACAACTGGATTCAACTTCCAGCCTAGACAAAGACAGAGAGGAAGATCTGATATTAGCCACCCTCGGTCTGCACTACAAAAATTCTTCATCTGATCCTTCACAAGACAAAGAGTTGGATTCCAGGCCCATGCGTAATGATGTCAGTAGAGGGCTGACCACACTAAAGCGCTACTGTCATTCAGAGCCAGGATAGGGCCCGGAGTGGCCTGACAGATTTCTCTCTAATTCTAACCTCTACAAATGGCCTGTCTGTTTAAGCCCTACATAAGTTTTTTTTTTTTTTTTTTTTTTAAATCCTGTGATATCAACTGAGATCTGATCTAAAAGGTTGTCTCAGTTTTTCACTTCCATTTAAACTTGTGGGTGAGGAAGAGAAGAGAACTGCTGTGAAAAACATTTCAGAGGGTACTCAGAAAATCGACAGTTACAAGCACTTTTCTTCTCTGGTTTCAGTCTGCATATCTGTGGCTACAGGAAGTTATTTACTGTAAAGTTATTTACTATAAACTGTAAAGTTTCCTGCCTGTGAAGTTGCATACTTGGTATGAGGTCTAAACTTTGTCCTGTACACTTTATAATGTCAATATATGGGGGTCCCAAAGTATGAGACCACTTGGGGAAAAAATGTGATTTAAAATGTAATTTAAACCTGGAAATAACCAGATATTATTATTATTTTGAAAAAGCATGCAAAGACGCATTAAATGAATATGACATATTTAAGGTTCTGCACTATTTCTAGGTTGTTAAATCAATAATCTTAGTTACTGATCTGCACAAGATGCTCTTTGGATTATTTTTAAATCATGCTGAAGTGCTGCTGTCATTAAAGGATTATTAGACTTTTAAAAGAAAATTAGCCCAAGCTTTACTCACTCTCAAGCCATCCTAGGTGTATATGACTTTCTTCTTTCAGATGAACACAATCGGAGATATATTAATAATTTTCCTAACGCATCCGAGCTTTATAATGGTAGTGAGCGGGATCAACAAGTATGTGCATCCATCTATCATAAACGCACTCCACACAGCTCCAGGGGGTTAATAAAGTCCTTCTGAAGCGAAGCGATGCGTTTGTGTAAAAAAATATCCATATTTAACAAGTTATGAAGTTGAATATCTAGCATCCAACAGACCGCCTTCTGTATTCAACTTACGAAAACAACGGGACTGGCATTGCGTCAATTAGGTTTTTTCCTTAAGTTGAATAGGGAAGGCGTAGGGCATAGCGTAAGGTTTTTGAATTGCGTGAGTTTTACACTTTCTTCGTACGTTGAATATGGAAGGCAGTCTGACGGAAGCTAGGTATTTTACTTCATAACTTGTTAAATATGGATTTTTTTTTTTTAAACAAACACATCGCTTCGCTTCAGAAGGACTTTATTAACCCCCCTGGAGCTGTGTGGAGTACATTTATGATGGATGGATATGGATGGAGGCAATTTCTTCATTTTATACTGCGTCAGGATATTTATTAATATATAATATCTCAGAGTGTGTTCACCTGAAAGAACAAAGTCATATACACCTAGGATGGCTTGAGGGTGAGTAAAGCTTGGGCTAATTTTCATTTGAAAGTGAACTAATCCTGTAACTCCTTCCCCACCATTTACAGAATAATGACGGAATTTTCAGTCATTTATGACAGAGTGCTTTCCCACCATTGACAATCCATGTTTTCACGGACGCTATTACAGGCAAATACAGGCAAAAAAGGAGCAGAAACAAGTGATAAAAGCATTACTTTTGCACAATTTTCTCATAGCTAGATGAAGCTAGATTTTTAATTTTTTTTTAAACCAAAGGCTCTGTTCTTTCTTTTGATATATTGCAGATATTCATATGACAAAATATTCTGGAGGGCATGATTTTTTTTTTTTTTTTTTTTATGCTGGCGGGGTAAAGGTTAAAGAAATATCAAGTCATCATTTTGCTTAAATTGTTATACTGATGTAAAGGAAAAAAGTATTAATCAGAAAAATACAAAATAGAAGCATTTTTACTTGTGGTCTCAAACTTTTGAACCCCAAATATACATGAAATGATAGGCTACAATACAATCTAATGATATAAAATATGATTTAATTTTACACTCAAAATATTGTATATAAAATAAAATACAAAACATATGTAAACAACATCCTATTTTGTTGGTAACTGACTTTAGTAAATCAATTTTTAATAAATCACAAAAAGACTAATTACTTGGCAATAATCAAGAGAGCTTGTTCTTACCGTTTGCATATGGGTTGACGGTCTTTTTATTTGTCATTACCCGTGCTGTTGCATTGTTAACCTGAGTACAAACAGGAGCATGTGAGCAACAATCATACTGAGGCTAAAGCTGTAAATATTGAAATATTGCATGCATTACAGTGAAGATTTTCAAAATGATTATAGATCATAAACAGTTAAAGAAAAGTGGTAAGACATATAAAGCAAATAAAACATATGCAAAAATCTCATCATAAAAAGACTCGTCAGCATGCGTCATCAAATGATGATCAAGTTGAAGGAGTACATGGAGAAAAAAAAAACAGAAACACAAAATGCACTCAACAAACGAAAGGCATCGAGTATGAGACAGCATGCAGTGGAGAGGGAACGACTAGGTTAAAAGAAAAACAAGAGAGCGTAGGAATGGAAGGAAAAAAAAACCCGTTTGGCATTGCGCAACATACACTAAACCTTCAGAGTTGAGGTACAGTCGGAAAACAAAGCAACATTTAGCATTCAACACTCCAAGAGCCTTGTGCTTCATCACAAGAATAATAATCAGAAAGGAAAACAAAAAGAAGTAATAACGAAAGAAAATCATTCAAGCCGAAAGGACAGCTAACAAAGGATATAAAAAGAGGGTGCATTATTTAACATAATCATGGAGTTCAGAATCTGAGTAGGATGCGCACGATTCAGTTCAATCCAATCAGAGCCTCTCAGGAAGCTAAATGTTCACTCAAGTAACACGCGTAACAAGAGAAAACAGCATCAAGAAACTCAACATCAAGTCAAAAAACAGTCACGAGGTATCAGCGCGGAGTTCGTGAAATGGCAGATGGCTCTCTCCACTTACCATTCGCCGCCATCGCCCGCGTGTGTATGTATTGTTACCACGGTTACTGAGTTTGGTGAGGGGCCTACCAGCTACCGTTGGAAAAGGGGGGAAAATGAGAAGGCAAAATAGGCAACATCTTACTGAAAGACGGCACCACGTCACATCCGAATAACTCTTAAAAATTGAAAATAAAAAAGCTTCAAACAAACAAACAAAAAAAAGCACAGCTGTTAAATGGGAATTGGCTATAAGGATGGTCACTGTCGTTGCAGACCAGCCACCTTCAGTGACTCTTCTAGACTGTAAAGTAAGTGTCATTTGAGCTGTAGATTTAAAAGCTTGAGTTTGAGAGCAGCTCTGTCTAATAGCAGCGTCTTTAGGTCAATTAACAAGCGCTGCCGGCTTCAGGCCGCTTTTAGTGCAGATCCCTCGTCAACTTTGCAATAAGGCCTCTGGCTATCATCACACAAATGCTGTTTGCACTCTGCCTGATGACTTACTGCACCCGTTTGCTTATTAAGCCAAAATATGCTATAAAAAATAACTAAAAAGAACAGAAAAGACTCAAATAAACACAAGTGAATGCCAACTAAAGCAAACCAATTAGATAACGGCGAGCACCGTGTTAAATCTGATTTGAAATCTTAGAATAACTGAAACGTATTAGGGATACAATGGGGGGAGGGAGGAAGGGGGGAGGGGAGGAGGAAAAGAGGGACAGAGAGAGGAGCACACGCAGGAAAAGACGAGTGATGCGTCTAAAATAGTGAGATGAGAGTGAGGCACATACTGACACACAAAAGAGAATTAAGGATAACAACAAGAACGACAACAACAAACAAACAAACAAAAAAATGAATAAAACAAACAAAAGAACAATTGAGAAGGGAAATATTTGTTACATGCACCTCTATTTTACGACCTTCTACCACCGTGCCGTGTAATTTCTCTCTGGCCCTGTCCGCATCGGCACTATTTTCGAAAGTTACGAAACCAAAACCCTGCATGCAGGTGGGAGAGGGGAGGGGGGAGAACAACATGCACATTATTAATTCAGTCATACACCCAAGAAATCCACTGTGGCTCTACCTCTGCCATTCTTACACACAAAAACAGCTGCTGCTGCTGCATTTACCCCCTTTCTCTTTCTCCTCCTCTTTTCTCCTGCACCATGCAAAGCATCGAGATTAACGATAATTTACGGGTTCTGTTAGAACCTCTAAGGAGAAATGAAATAAAATAGCACGTCTAAGAACGTAAAGTCACTTAAATGAAATTTAAAAAAAGCAACAAAAAAAAAAAAAAAAAAAGCAAATAAAAGACTATACTTAAAAACAAGTCTTAGAGTAAACAAAATCTATTGGAAAAAGTGGAATAAAATAAACATTGTCATTTAACACACTCTAATGCAACATAAAGAAAAGTCATTACAAAAGGAAAAAACAACTCAAAAGATAAATGATAAAAAATTGTGAACTACAGAACTTGTTAACATGCATCATTATCTCCTCCAGCTGGAACAGAAGAACATAATTCATATTTCAATAAAGAAAATTGTTTGTGCACAGGAATGATGCTAAGTGTCATAACACTGAATAACGCTGTCAATTACGGAGCTCAGCGGAGAATGTTCTTCATTTGACACCATAACAGAACAAAGACAAGTGCCAAACACATTTCCACACACTCCATTGAACAGGGCACTAATAACTCTAGCACAGCAGCTGATATGAGATTGCATTACATACGTTAACATGACTTCAACAAGCATTTGTTCTGTACAATACAGGTACTAATTCATCACTGGACTCTTTCCCTCTTTAAATAAAAATGATGTCCATTTAAGCCTCTAAACTCACTGGACTGTTCTGATTGGTCAAGAATTAGAGCATGCAAAGGAAGTAAGTCACACACGTACCTTTGATCCTCGTTCATTAAATATGATTTCAACATCTAAGATTTTACCAAATTGCTGGAAAGAGAACAGAACACAGATCAGACATACGGTCTACATTTGATTTGACACGTAAACTCACTTAATTTTACTTAAGTTGCTCACGAAAAAACTGATACGAAAGTTTAACTAATATTCATATAAAATGAATTGTCTTATGCTCACAAATGCTTTATTTATTTAATCAGAAATACCAACGCTATCTCATGACCAATTCGTACATATTTTATGAGGTGGCTAATTCATACGACCTCACGATTTGTCTAAGGGTACATTTACACGACAACCATATGCTTAAAACGGAGACGTTTTTCCTTTGAGTTTTTCGCATACAGACGACACCGTTGTCAAAACGATCCCCATTCATCCGTGAAAATGACTAAAAACACTGTATTCTGCTGGCAGGCCATTAGATGGCGATGAAACACTATAGACTGAACATGTAATGCGCATGTGCATGACGTCATTTTCACAGATTTGCGTTTTTTTGTTGTTTACACGGAGACCGTTTTCAAAAACTTGCACTTTGAAACCCATTTTTAAAAGTTTGCGTTTTCAGGCCACCAAAATGCCGTTGTGATGTAAATGAATGGCCAAAACACATAAAAAGTTTTCCATATTTAGTTGAAAATGGTGTCGTGTAAACGACCCCTAAACCCCAGTGACAGGTAGGCTTAGGGGCAGGGTTAGGGGTAGGTAATTTGTACGAATTCATACGAATTTGGCAACTCATAAAATATATACAAATTAGCAAAAAAGATCATACGAATTCGTATGAATTAGCCACCTCGTAAAATATGTACGAATTGCCGTGAGATTGGGTTGAAAATACAGAGATATTGTGAAATATTATTACAATTTAAAATAACTGTTTTGTATTTGAATATATTTTAAAATGTAATTTATTCCTGTGATGTCAAAGCTGAATTTTCAGCATCATTACTCCAGTTTTCAGTGTCACATGATCCTTCAGAAATCATTCTAATATGATGATTTGCTGCTCAAGAAACACTGAAAAGAGCTGTACTGCTTAATATTTTTGGGGAAACAATTTTTTTGGACTCTTCGATGAATAGAAAGATCAAAAGAAGCGTTTATTTGAAACAGAAATGTATTGTAAGAATGTGAATGTATTGTAGCGTGTTTAATGTCATGTTGTCACGTACAAAACTATGCATATTTTGTTCCATTCAATATTCACATAAATTATTAAGTTATGCCCTGTGGAGATACCAAAACAAGACTAGACCCAAATCACAGATCAGACAGAACCCAAACTTCAAATATCACAGGACAAGCAGAAGGACAGCCTCAGACACCTGTGCTGGCATGGCCACTGTCTGCTCGGTGCTGGGAAAGTAAGAGAGAGAAAGAGAGAACAGGTACTTACGCCAAACATTTGCCTGAGGTCTGGATCTCTGAACCTGAAGGGGATGTTAGAGACGTGGAGCCTCTTGGGCTGCGTTTTGTTTTCTGTGTTTTCAGATGACTGTGTTTGCTGTTGGCTGTCTGTCTGTGCTGAATCGTCTGTCTGCTGTGGGGGGGAAAAAGGGAAAGAAATCAGGGAATATCAGTTAGCAAGAGGCAAATTTTGATGCGCCAACTGTAAACAAACTCAACAAGCGAAGATGCGCTTTTCAGATGCAGAAAACCAGCTGTCTTTGCACACAGGTGTTGGCCGTGTCACTGATGTGCTTGGTCTACCGCAGCGCTGCAGTCAGGATGTACAGTCTATTGTGCCTGTACCTCCAGGCGCTCCCACGGAACCAGACCCAAAGCCTTGTTTTGACAATATAGCTGGTGAAAACTTTTACTACTGTTCCTGCCTCCCATTCTCAGGCAGATATGAAAAACATGTGTAGAGCACGCACACACAAAAATGAACGTTTGAGGCGTGGTTTGTAATGCGGTGTTTGCAGGGGTTGGGGCAGTGCATGGGTGGCAGCTGTGGGTGATATATGACATGGCTGCTTCACTATATCTTGCTTTCTCTCGCTTTCTCTGGCCACGCATGACTGCTGGCTGCTCCCTGCAACTATGTGCCTCTCAGTCTGGACTGCTGCCTGGGAGAGAAAGTGGCCTAGCCCTGGGTGTGTGCGTGTGCATCTGTGTGTTTTTCTGTCTGACTGTATTTGTATGACTTAGCTAGTGAGAGTATTGCATTGGGAGACTTTGCTTTCTATTTTTCTCCCATGTGTACATTTCTGTGTCAGTGGGCGACTTCCAAATGGCATTTTTGTGCCCTTAAAGGGTCAGTTTACCAAAAAATAAAATTCTGCAATCATTGCAAACCATACCTTTTTTCAAAGAGATCATTTCTGAATACTGAAGCCTTTAAAAACATCCTTAAAACACTCACAATTTCTTAAAAAAAAGAAAAAAAGAGTATAAACAGTAGGGGTGTAACAATATATCGTGTCATAATATATCGCAATACAAAAATGCAACCATATGTATCGTGGATAGTGACAATATACGTTGTTTACAGAGTTTTAGTGGCAGTACTTCACTAAACTACTATATATAATGTTGAATATAATGTATAATAATGCAATGGGGGAAAATTTGTGGGTCCTGATATGTTACCAGTAAAAAGAGGCCTACATTATTTTAAATGTATCTTAGACAGTCTGTGTTTCAGCGTTGGAATCATGAATATTTTTATTCTGGTATCAACATTGCCCTGTGCATTGGGTTACCAGCACCAAGTCCAAGCCTATTAATTTCCACTCCCAATGTAATACCAAATTTAGCATTTTAATCATCAGCACATTTTTTGTTATCCTTTTACCATACGTCATGGAGTATCGCAATAATATTGTATCGTGAGTTCAGTATCGTGATATCGAATCATGACATGAGGGTATCATTACACCACAAATAAACATTAAAAACAGTAATATTATAAAATGTTATTTAATTATAAATTGATCATTATAAACTGTTTTCTATTTGAATATATATTTTAAAATATAATTTATTCCTGTGTTGGCAAAGCTGAATTTTCAGCATCATTACTCCAGTCTTCAGTAGGGATGTGCAACAGCAACCGAGTACTCGATTACTCGACCGTGACAGCGATGATCAATCATGTAAACGATGATCAAAATGTATTTTTTCTTTTTTCTCCTGATTGGTTATAGCAGCACTTTGGGCAGCGCCCTGAACTCTGATTGTTTAGCTTTCCACAGCATGCGTCAAAAGACGTGAGAAGAGAGAGAAAGGCCTCGAAGTCACGTAATGATGTCTAGTTTCACTTTGACAAGATACAGTTCAATGCAAGCTGTGCAGCGCCAAGCTTTTATCTTGTGCTGACAATATCCTTTAAATTATATTTAATTAATTTAGCAATAATCATCAGTGATTTTCATACTGTAAAATAACATTTTGGTTGATCAGAAAGTGCAAATTGACACTTTTTAAAGCACAATTGGAGCTTCACTTCCGGTCAAGCTCACGTTTGCATTCACAAACCTTTTGCAGATGAAAGTTGTAATAGCTACATATGATTAATCTAATACAGGATGCGTTGGGTCGGGATATCAGCATTTATTAACATGCTGAATGCATATCAGTGTTTAGTGTCACGCTCAAATGCAATGTCCAATATTGACTGAGTTATTTGAGACTCAGATAACCTCAGATAACCCCCCCCCCCTCCCCCAGATAACACCCCTCTCCGAGTACACGATTAACCGTTTTTGAAATCTATCAATGATCGTAATGAAAAACTGCCAAAATGCCCAACCCTAGTCTTCAGTGTCACATGATCCTTCAGAAATCATTCTAATATGATGATTTGCTGCTCAAGAAACACATTATTATTATCAATGTTAAAAACAGTTGTACAGCTTAATATTTTTTCAGGATTCTATGATGAATAGAAAGTAAAAAAACAAAAAAAACAGCATTTATTTGAAATATATATATTTTTTGTAACAAAGTCTTTACTTTTGATCAATCTAATGCACCCTTGCTGAAAATGTTAATTTCTTAAAAAAAAAAAAAATAAAATAATTGAAAGGTAGTGTATACAATTTTGAAGTCATATGTAATCTTTCTGTGATGAAAAGATCAAAATGTAAGCCTTTATTCACTTATAATATTATTATATTTATGTGATTTACTTATAATATTCTCCTTCAGTAAGATGGAACCATTGTGATTTGATCATTGAATCAGTCGAACTCCAGAAGTGAATCGTTCCAAATTATTGTGAACTGAATCAAGAGATTAATTTAAAAGATCCATTTAAAAAGAATAATTCATACACAATGAATGATTCTGCTCTGCATTTTCATTTTCACCTCACCAAACGTGACTTTAATCGCTCTGCCCTTTGGAGTGAGGCCATAGTGGTGCTCACTTGAATGCAGTTCACCCATTATATGTATTGGCATGAGCATGTTCACATATATGTGAATTAATGTCCATTTATTTTCCTTTGTAGCGCTTGAGAAAGTGAAGCGGAGGTTCTGCCTCGAGCCTGCAGTTATGCCCAGAGATATTTTTTAAACTTTCTGCTTGCTGCAGCTGTCCTGTCATGCTTCAAGCGCTTTGGAAATCATATTGTCTGGAACAAAAGAATGACTGAGTCCCAGTGTAACAACTGCCTCTCTGACATTACAGATGCTCAGGACTGTTAAAGCAAGCTTCACTGGAAATACTGGCAATGGAACGGACCGTGTGTCTGTGTGCATGCGGCATTGTTATTTAAATCAGGCGGTGCTCAGGGCGACTCTGACAAAAGCAGCAACAGAAAGATTAAAAAGGCAAAGCTCAAATGAAGAATAAAGAACAGCTTGCTGGGACTGTAAATATGAATATCGTGTCATCATAATGTTTGTACAGGGTACGATATACCCACCTGACTGAAATGCAAGGGTGGGGGGAAAAACATGAGAGAGCACTTGAAAAATACTAGTCTTTCAATACATGAAAGGCTGCAGAAGTGCAAGGGGAAAAAAATCTGTCTTGTGTTATTACAAGTCATAAACAAAAGAACACCCACTCCTCAAGGCAGAGAACAAAGAAAAAACGGAAGATAAAACGCTAAAGCAATGTAGTAAACCATCCAATGTAAAACTGACAACATGATGCGCCGTCTTTATTGCTTTAACAAAATTGCACTTTTCCTATTGTAGGAGGCTCGTGAGGCAAGCGGCCCTCTGCAGAAGAAACAACTGGGGTGTTATAATTGGAAATATGCTTTTCCATTTACTGCTCTTTCAATAAAAGTATGGGAAGGAATGCAGCAGGTCTTTAGGTTGAGGCACGGCACGGTCGGCAGCCATATGTGCAGTTTTAGAGATCTCATTTCATGGTCCGTGCATATGGCTGCCTTAATGGCTCAATTAATTGATTCCGAAATCAATTAATCGATTCGCCCCTGTCTAGTTGCCTTGGGGAGCCGGAGGCCACGGTGACTGATCTCAGGGTGATGGGATGAGACGGGGGAAAAGGAATAAATCTATAGGAATAAAATAGGGGCCAGCGGCAGAAGCGAAACACATTTTGAATCACATTCACAGTGCGTGTTGAAATATTCGGGCATCAAACTTGCCTTGAAATCCTGCTTTCATAATTCAAACATGTGGAGCACAATACGATACTTCCAATTGTAACAAATCACGATCGATTCCAAAGCGGCATCAAAAAGAAAAAAAGAAAAAAGAACGAAAAAGAAATCCTCTGTGGCCATTTCTAGAGAGCCAGAGATTGTGTTGCTCCCTGTAGGGAGGAAAGGTGAGGGAAAGATGGAGAGATAAGGACAGGGATGTGAGGGAGGACAGCGGTTCAGCCTGGGAGACCTACTCAATTACTGATTGGGGACTCACAGAGTTGTGAGTGTTTACCATTCATTGATCTCACACTGAGTGCTAAACGGCAAACAGTGACAGGGCTGCCGGTGTGTGCTCTGAGCACACACACACACACACACAAAAACACACAGCCGCTGGAGTGTAAGAGCCCACACGGACACACATATGGCAGTGCTGGACAGAAAAAGATAAGGACTTGGAGCGTAAAGTGCCAGTAAAATATTTTCCTTTCCGAGGAATTTTTTTAGTGTGGAGGAATGTGGAATAATTGCATCAGCCTTCATTGATCCATGAGGGAGTTTTTGTTTAATAATGTGTTTGAAAGGAGCATGGAGAAAGTTGCTTTAGCCTACTAAATATACATTTCATACAATTGTATAGGTTAATTTAAGAAAATATTCAAGTCCCACTGTGGTGAAAATCAAGTTTTTGATGTTGCTTATATGTCTATGTGGTGTTTTTAATATGCTTTAAGACAAACCATGTGCAAATTCATAAGTCAACACCATTGCAGAGTATTTTCTCTTTAAAACTGCAGTGATCTAAAGACAGTTTCCAAAACGCGGTCTGAAATCGCTAAAATACCTTTTGTAACTATTACCGCTCTGAAGCAGTCTCAAATGAAGCTAGGTTATCCCGGTATATTTTTCTGTTGATATGAAAAATTGTGTAGATTTAAGATTGTAAGTTGTTAAGCATTTGTAAGGATACTGATTTTTAGAAGGCAGCTGTCTGACTCAGAGATGGCAAATGAGAACATGGTTTGTGCGACATTAGCAACACATTTTTAGCTGATAATGTAGTCAAGCAAAACGCTAATCATATTAATTACAGTTATGTGTCCGATGTTGTAAAAAAAATGATACCGTTGTGCAGCGTTTACCTCAGTAAGTTGACTGAGTGGACAGCTCGTGCGAGTGAGTGGAGGCGGAGCTAATTTTCATATTCATAGATCTGCGTATATTAAATGAAGCAAGGGTGTAGAGTTACATTCAAGTTATTTTATGGCATTAAGACTTTTTTCACAGGAAAAAATGTTTAAACATTATTTTGGTGATCAAAGATGATTTTTTTTTTTAAGGAAAAAAAATATTGACTACAGGGGGACTTTAAGTATTATTTATTTATTATAATATAAACTAAAAAATTTGTTTATTAAGCCCTCGTCTAGCGATCACCAATGCTCCACATAGTAATTAATCATCTAAAAGTATCTTTATTTGTACATTTTCTGAGAGGAGTAAATTTCCATTGATCAGGAAAAATGGCGTTTTTCTCTGCTCACTTCAGTTTGGTATTGTTGTAAAGCGCAGCACTTTATATATTCATGAAATTATTCACAACTTTGTGAATATTCATAGCGAATTCTCGATGGCCTGAGTCTGAACCAATGAAATGTGATTTTCAAACTCATGCTGATTTAAACAAACTGTTATGTCTTAAGTGAACGTTTGGTTAACTGTTCGGAAAAAAACATCTGATGTGTAACATTATATTAGATCCGTGTGATACAGTAGGTCTTAATGTATAGGCTGTTTGTTTCATTAATGTTGATCAAACAATTGTGGAATCATGGAAAAAAAGTTGAATATATATATTTTTTCCTATAGATATGGGTTTTGACTTGGTTTGTGCCAAATTTGGTTTTATTACCAGGTATGGTTGCTAGGTGATTTTAGCCACGTTCACACAGCAGCAGAAAACGGTTGTCAGTCCTGTATTTAAGTCCTTAATACGGTTACGTTCACACGCAGTCCGGTTATTTATGGGAGTGACAACCGCATTCTATACAACTCACAACTCACACCCGCAAATTTTCGTACTCACAACCGCATTCTTGGAATATTCGCGCTGTGTGAACGGAACAGGCTGGTTTTGCTTTCGGAAACTCACTGCGACAGAGATATGCGTCATCTTAAGGTGTTAGATCCAGTCACTGTTCTCCATCGGAGCGGCTCCTGTCAGTTTTGTGTTTCTTTTCCAAATTCAAATGCCGTGTCATGTGCGAGACGCCTCAAAGGACATAACACGCATGTGCAACTGTTAAAGACTCCGGCTAGCGCGGTGTTTACATGCTGCTATTGGTTAATGAAGTTTTGATGGATGAACTCGCGGTTCAATTAGTCAATGTCAAAAGTGATAATACTTTTCAGTTTTATGGACGTCGCCATCTTTAATATTACATTGGTCACTGTCGTTATGGTTACTAGTAAGAGAATACAGGCTTGACACTAATACAGACATACGTTCATACAGACGGTGTTCCAGACGTTACTGTAAGTTACTGTGTGAACGGGACATTCCGAGACTCACCTGTAAGTAAATGCGGTTGTCAATCCCAAAAACTGACAGTGTGAACAGGGCCTTTGTTTTGGAATCTTCAGAAAACTTTAACTCGATTTTTCTCAAAACTGACTTTGCTGACTCTATCGACTTCAAACAGGTGTAGCTCAGTCAGTGTTTTGCCAGCATGCATGGGTAAAATGTATATATATATGTGTGTGTGTGTTCTTAATGAAATGTATATTTAGTAGAAAATATATATATGTATACATAAATATAAATATATATGGCCAGTTACCTACTTAACCTAAAAGGATAGGAATGTTTTTCATTCCTTTCTCGGAACAATTCTGGGATGTGTGCCAGGTAAAAATACAGCCTGTGTGTGTGTGTGTGTGTGTGTGTATAGCATGCATACGGCTGACAGTTTACATAGCGTGCCATCTGTGCCGCATTCTTCTCACTGGCAGAGGACTCCAACATAGAGGGGGAAACAATAACAAACAGTAAAAAAGGCTTCCAGTTAATCTTATACGGTATCAAAAGATTCATTAATAGTCTTTCATTATAACAGATGCATTTTTTGCTGCATTGTTGGTTTTACATGAGCAGAAAAATAAAAGCCAAGCATTTGGGAAAGATAAACCAACCAAAGCCTCAGCGCTCAGTGCGCTAGAGTGCCGCATGCTCATTTGCGAAGCTGTTCTCATGCACAAACAACTGCACAACAGCTCAGAGGTACAACACTGAGGGTTTCCTGCACTCAGTGAACCACAGAGGCAAAAAAAGACAGATAATGTACATCAGCAATGATGCCATTTTAAGATGTGCTATTTTCAGCATAGCAACATTACTAGGAAAAAATGCAGTATCAGTCTAAGTCAACCTCCACTATCATTTGTGAGTCTACAACCCTCTGTCGAACCCCAAAAGCTGCACCAGAGGGGTTGAGAGGGGGAAGTTCTGCAAGATGTCTGCCCTCTTGCGGGTATTGCCCTTTCCACACGTGCCCTCCCTTAAGGAAAGGCAGCTCTCACTCCGCCTGAATGAGGATGGGCACGCCGGGGCCGTCTCTCTTGGGAGCACATGGGGGAAAACGGCCAATGAAGCGTGACAGGAGTCAGAGCAGCAAACCAACACCGAAAAAAGATGGATGAGAAAATAATCAACAGATTTAAAACAAATATTTTTAAGACCAAATAAATCACTCATCTTTCTGAAGCGACACTATCCAACAGTGACACCTACAGGCTAAAGGTCACTTCAGAGGAAGCAGTACCTCCGTGTCACTGTGATTGGCTGATTACAGTCAATGAGATAATGGCAGGCTATCATGTACACACGGTTCCCGCAAACCAACATGAATGGGTCAAACTGGCGGCAATGGATGGGCTAATTACAGAGTAAACAACTCACCCACTCGGACATCACCACTTTCTGTATTGTCCGAAACTAAATGAACTTGAAATGATCTGTGAGTGGGCCGATTTTAACAACCACTCAGGTCGGTTTAATTAAATGTCCACCTCTGCGTCTGTGACCATCATTACACCCGTGGTGTTTACTGAGAATCTGATGACTAATGTCCTCAAATGAAGGTGACAATTAATAATAACAGCCATTACAAAACTGTTAGCAGCAGAAAATAATTAAATCACAAACTTATATTTTGGTGTGACATGGTTAATAAAAAAGCATGTTAAGATAAAGATACTAACACATTGGTGACATTTTATAGTAACACTTTACAATTTGTTAACGTTAGTTAATGTATTAACTAACATGAACTAACATTGAGCAATACAGTGTTTATTAATCATTGTTAATGTTAATAAAACTACAATTGTTCATGTTAGTTTTACGGTGCATTAACGTTAACAAAAACTTTGAAGCTTAATATCTCAAAACTGCTCAGAATGCAGACAGAACCTTATAATTCCAAGGGGACAAATTTTAATTTAAGCAACTTCATATGCTAAAAATGTATTGGTATACTGTACACTACAGGGCTCCAGACTAACATTTGAGAGCAGTGGCACTGGTGTCACTAAATTCTACAGAAGGTGGCGCCATACTGAACCAAGTGTTCCACACAAGTCCTGAAAAGTGAAGCCAAAGTGTCTCGATCGCCCCGAGGTGGCTGAATGTAGTATAGATCATAAACCCCACCCTCTCCATGTAACGTAATGGAACGTGGGACAAATTAAATCAAATTACACATCAAATATTTTTTTGCCAAAGATGGTTTCTGTAATTTTAGGCAGTTTTTATCACGCTGATGTTAGTTCAAGTGTTCGTTCTTTAAATAATTTGGTTTTAGTTTTGAGTTTTGACATCATGCTGAGATTGACAGCTTCTCTGAGCGAAGTAGTCACGAAGCACCAACTGACTTTTTTTCTGGATTTCCAGAACTGTTTATTTCACACCGATATAATGAGTTGTTCTGCAGTAAACTGTATTAACCGATTCTGCGGGAGTGTGGGCGGGGCATTGATATCGCGGCTCTACTTTGCACTCACTACTGCGCAGACTCGAGACTCAAGATGTCAGCACCAGATTGGCACACAGGCAGCTTCACTTACTACAATGGAAGAGAGTGAAGGTGTGTCGTCCATCTTTTTTTACAGTCTGTACTAAACTGACCGACAGCTTCAGTGATTATAAAAGGAGCACTCTTTACTTGCTTTCTGTGTAATTCAGTCACAATTTGAAGATGTTTTTGTTTTTCATGAGACTGACTTTTCCTATTTTTCCATATATTAGGGAGTCAGTAAGTGCTCCTCTGCCACCATCTAGTGGTAATTTATGTTTTTTTTTTTTGCCTAGAAGTGTTGGTTTTCCTTCATCTTTTTCAACTTTTAGTTTTACAAATCATCACATTAAAAAGAGGTTTGAAGTGCTGGAAAAAATGTGAAGCACTTTAAAAAGTCCTTGAAAAGTACTTTAATTTCAGGGTTTGGCAGCTCTTATCAGTTGTGCAATGTGGTGGTCGCACCAGTGTGACCTCGAACAAAATTTAGTCGCACTGATAGAAAAAAAGGTCGCAGTCTGGAGCCCTGCACTAGTGCTCAAAAGTTTGGGGTCGGCTGTTTTTGAAAGAAGTCTCTTATGCTCAACAAGGCTGCATCAAAAATACAGTAAAAAAAACAGTAATATTGTGAAATATTAATATAATTTAACATAAGTTTTCTATTTAAAATTTTTTTAATGTAATTTATTCCTGTTATGTCAAAGCTGAATTTCAGCATCATTACTCCAGTTTTCAGTGTCACTTGATCCTTCAGAAATTCTAAATTACTAACATTAGAATTTAAAAATACCATTCTAATATACTGAAGCCCCATTTACACTATTGCATTTTCATTTTAAAATGGCGTTTTAAAATGAAAACGATCCTCATCTACACTGGCGTTTCCACAGCGTTTCAGAAACGGTCTCCGTCTACACTACACGGGTGAAAACACGTCACATGACTGTTCATGCACACTGGGCATGCGCGTACAAGTGTAAACAGTTGCCAGCTTGCCTCTTGCGCATGTAGGCAGCTGCAGTATTAAAAAAATGAGTTTAACTGCACAATGGCTGCTAAAAATGACAACAAAACCAGCAAAGATTGCAGTTCAGTCTCCATGTTATTGTTTACACGGTCGTCAAGGATACGCAGAGCGAACGTGGGCAGCCACGCCATTGTTTTCAAAAATTTCCGTTTTGGTCCGTTTATATTGAAACGCAACCCTGGCGTTTTCAAACTAAAACGGGTTCTGCAGCGTTTTCGAAAGTTTCCATTTTCGAGGTTTGAAAACACAGATGTAGTGTAAACGACAGGCATAACCGTAGCAAAACTTGTGCGCTTTAAAAACGAAAACGCACTAGTGTAAACGGGGCCTGATTTGCTCATGTTGAAAAAAAAGGTTGTGCTGCTTAATATTTTTCTGAAAGCAAAAAATAGCATTTACAAAAAAAAAAAAAAAAAAAAAAAAATATATATATATATATATATGTGTGTATTATTGACCCCAACCTTTTGAACAGCAGTGTATGTAGAAATGAACATTATCCTAGATTAATAAATGTATTGTTCATTATTAGTTCATGTTAGCTATTGCATCATCTAATGTTAACAAATAGAAACATACTGTATATAGTATTACTATAACACAGTGTTACTACAATATTACTGGTTGCTTGTGGAAAGTAAATACTGTTCCATATGCATTAATGAAATCCACCACAAGCTCTCTCACACTGACCACTGAGAATATGGCACTGCACTCTATCAAAACAGCAATGAAAACCATCTATTACTGTATAAAAACATCCCTCTGGGGGCTGGACTGGTTATCACCTACTCTAGCAAACAAAGAAAAGATGAGAACTAGGGAAGTATCACAGTCTAGGCCTCTTTTGTTTGCAGATGAAGGATCAGTTGTGAGGAACGACTTGGATCTAAAAACAGCTCTAGCAAGATGAGGTCATAGCTTTGGATGTCTGCAAAGTTTTGCTTTTCCAAAGCTCAGAAAGTGAAGGAAAGAGATAGAGAGAGAGAGAGAGGGAGGGAGAAGGAGAGAGGCAGGGGGGAAAATAATGGCTTTTCCAGATGTGGTTTTGCTCCCTTCTGCTCTGGCACAAAAAAAGAAATTTGAACACTAAGGTAGAATAGGCAATGAAAATCTGGCCGCTGCTCGCAAGAAAGCTCACATTTTCCTTTAAATCAGTGAAACGGTTTAAACATTCTGTCTGTTGAACAAATAGTCTAATTATGGGATACAACAGGAGTTTATCCTAAAAAATAGCAAATTGTTTGCACTTTCTTAGGAATGGTTCACCCCAAAATTAAACTTCTATCATTATTTTCTCACCCTCATGTCATTCCAAACCGGCCTGTTTTAACACAAAAGTAGACATTTTTGTAGCACACCTTGTGCCATATGACCTAGTAAACACATTTAATGCTAAACTGTAACATATTTAGAGATGACTGTAGCATTTACAGGATGGTAATATATTGCATATTATTAGGGGAAATAAATGCAAATATTTGCTAATTTAGTTTTTATAGTGTATATATTATATTATATAACTCAAAATCATAAAAATGGGCCATATTGCCCTTTTACCTGGGCCAAAAAGTCCCCCAGTCTCTTCCCAGTGTTATCTGATTGTTGAAGAATATATAAAATACATCTGATATCATCAAATTACAAAATCCCAGTCAAAGGGATACATCTGAACTCTACGAGTTCTCTATATAATGCTATGAATTCTCCACAGGCCTATATTGCAATAAACTAACAATTCACACTGAATGATTCTACTCAACCGACCTATAGATTATGATGAATAATGAAGTCTGAAATGTATTATATAATACATTTACGTATTAAATATTTGAATGAGGAACAGACCAAAAGTCATTATTCACCGATCATTTACAGCTCACTTCACGAGCGTGAGAAAATAATGACATAACTTTGATTTTTAGGAGAACTATTCTTTTAATAAACTAAAGTCTCCAGCTACTTCTTGTTACTATGCAGAATTGCACTGGATCGTACAGTTTTAGAATAGAAAACGTTCTTGAAATTATTTTAAAAACCTAGAGGGAAAACCTCCCCAAACTAAATTCAGCGAGAGCACTTTGTACTCCGAGTTGGTGAAATAACACAAAGATAGTCAATTATTCATGGAAATGCCCTGAAACATATGAAATATTAAGGCGGTCTACAGCACTCATGTCCTTGGAGGGCAGATCACGGAGGGCACCTCAATCCACAGCAAAATCCAAAAAACCTGAACCGTGACGAGCAATGCCATCAAGAAGAGTCAGAGATGGAGAAAGCGAGAAAGACAGATATATACTGTAGAGAGAGGCGCTTACTGTGGCTGTGCCGGAGACCGCCTGTACGCTGTTGTCTGGTCCGCTGGGCTCACTGTGCGTCTGGGCAGGGGGGTACATGTTCAGCGTGTGCTCTGCCACGGGGGTCTGGCCCGGGTAGTCTGGAGTCGGGTGAGGGTGGGACGGCGTGTACTCAGTAGGAATGCCGTTCTGAGGGGGAGCGAACTGGGCCGATGGGTAAGGTTGAGCCATGGTTTCTGGGGGTGCTGGGGCGTCTTGATTACCCTGAAAAAACAGAGAACAACAGCAAAATATTAGTGATATCTTAGTATAGTTCACTAAATGACCAAACATACAGTATGTGGACACCTGAACACCACATCCATATCTACATTTAGTTTCAAAACTATGGACATTTATAATGATTTTGTGCAACAGCTATTTATTGCAAACTTTTTATCTTATTAATCTAATGGATGTAAAATAAATGCTTTGGTGAGTGGTGGATTTTAATTTATCTTAGCTTTTTTTTTTAAATCCACCAAATAGATTAATTCAGATTAATTCACTGACCCCTTATGCAGTTAGTTACACCAGGTGATATTGACAAGTAACTCAATACTTTATTGTTATGTCAAAAATGTGCACAAGCGATTAATTGAATAATTTGCTTTATAAAAAAAAACAAACAAAGAAAAAACATTAGGTTGTTGCCTTAATGTAGTTTATTAAAAATTAGACTCCAGAAAGAGTGCTCAATCAAGCATCCTGCAAATGACAACATACTGGATCTTAATTTTTTCATTTTTGGTTTTCCTCCATGATTTGTTCACTCAAAGGCGCAGTAAGCAATTTATGAGAAAAGCTGTTGAAAGTGGATCGGACCGAGCACCAAAACACACTTGTAGCCAATCAGCCGTAAGAGGCGTGTCTTATCATTAGGTGAGAAGTGACTGTTGCATAGCATGTTCATGAATTTGGGGGCGGAGCTATAAAGACAGGGGTGTGTCCTTTTAGGTAAGGGTGTGTTTGTTTTGGTGATTTCAAATATCAACAGCGTTTCTCAGAAATCACTTACTGCAGATTTTGTACTAAAACAAAGATTCCAAAACATCACTAATGTGTACAGCCTGCTTGAGACTGATTTTTTTAAATTGTATATCATGCTCATATGATTTAAAACATTAATATAGACATTTACATATAACAAAAACATGTATGATAGTATCTTCGTTTAAAGATATTTTTGTTAATAAAAAGACAGCATCCAATTTGAACACAAAAATCACATTGTCTGCAAATTCATTCATGACGTTTACACTTTAGTCATATTGGCTTTAGACTACTAGGTTGTTTTAAATACGTTAATGAAAATATTTTAAAATATATTCATAGAAATGCTTTATCCTTGTGTTTGTTGGATAATCAGTCTAACGGATATTTTGTTTCTATTATTTGGTAGAATTCATTATCTATTTTGAAGTTATTATTCACACCTTTCTATGCTATTCAGCTTCATCCCTATTTTCCATCTGATGTTGGATCATGGGACTTGATTGAATACTTGGTTTTATGTATCAAACACTACCGCTCATTATGTGTACACATACTTTTGGTCCATATATGAGCACCACACACACACACACACGCTTCATCTCACGTCAGTCATGTTCTTTGTGTGTTAAGCTATTAGCAAAGCACACGCCCGCCTTCAGACACAAGTTCTCTCATACAGCTGGTCCAATTAAATTACAGTGTTAGCATGCACCGGACTGACAACAAATGAACAAGCACACCCACAGACAAATGTGTTCCGTACACAACGCTCATCAGACCTTTATCTCAGGAAGAGCTTTCTTATTTGATCAGGACCAATTCATCCACCTCCCAGCACCCAGATTATCCACTTATGCATGGAGACGTCCCTCCACCCCGCACACCAAATCAACGCTAAACCGCCACTTTGCATGCCGTGCCCGAGAGACCAAAAAGCTGACTAAATTAGCGCTCGCTATCAATAAAAAAATGGAAGATTAGCAGAATGAAAACACACAACAGGCTTAGGTCACATGATGCACGGCAGCACAGATAATGTTATGTGCCTTTATTTATTTATTGTTTTTTTTACATATCATATATAGCTTTATTTCAGTTTTTGTAATATTTTTTATTGAATTTTGTTTTGTTTTATTTCAGCTTTATTTAAACTATTTTTAATAGTTTTAGTTAACAATATGGTCAGAGGTTTTTTAAAACTGTCAATAGCTGACATATGTTCAGATGTATAGCTATAATGAGTGTGGATATAGCTCAGATAATTCGGCCTTGGGAGAATTTGAAGAGAAGTGTTTGCATTCATATCTTTGACTTGAAGAAAGACTTCAGTGTGCTCCAGTGTGTTTTCCAAGATACCAAAGAAACACATTTTAGGAGAAAAATCTGAGAAGCAGATGACTTATAGGATGGTTCAGCCAAAAATAAAAATTCTGTCATCATTTACTCACCCTCGTGTCATTCTAAACCCAGTGGTCGGGAACCTATGGCTCGCGAGCCACACCTGGCTCTTTGACAAAAATCATGTAGCTCGCCAGGTCTCTCACCCTTTCCCAACAAATGATCGATAACAAATTCGACATCACTAGAGATCAGCAATTCCTGTGTTGTAGAGCCTACCGAAGTTTATTAAAAGTTTATATATTTAATTAATATATTTAAAGTTGTACCGGCCAAAGTGCGTGTTCAGCGATGTTCGCGACATCGTGAGTGTCACGACAGCAATTAGCAACAAACCACTTAGGTTTCTATGGTAACCTAGAGCTCCTGCTCTCAGATTCAAGTGGCTATGCAGCTTTTTCATGGTAATGGCGAAAAGAAAACATTTTTGAACAGCAGCGAAAATCGAAAAGTATGTAAAATAGTGACTGGACTGAAAAATAACCTTTTATTGAAACTGATGCTCTGCTGTGCCAAGAGACATTTTGAAACATTTCACCGGTTACTTTCGCCGCATATACCTTTATGTCCTATAAATGTGTCGTATTTATATCCATAATAATCCACACAGCTTTCAGTAGGCGCGACTGTTGGCGTTATTAATAAAAAAACATGAATGAATGAGAAAGTAAAGAGCGGGACGTGCTTGGTATTAAAAAGGAAACGCAAAGCTGCGAAAGAGAACTGAATCCGCTACTGACAGGATGTTTCTGTGCGCTCGCTCTGAGTGGAACATGAACAAGTAGCCTTGGTTTTCAGTTGCGTATCTACACGGTCAAATACACACAGTCAAAATGCCCGCATTGGTGAGTATTCACATAAATGCAGTCGATGTAATCACTGTGCATGGGCGTTGTTCTTCACTCAAAATTGGCTCTTTGGTCAAAAAAGTTTCCCGACCCCGGTTCTTAACCTATAAGACTTAGTTTTTCTAACAAAATCCTACAATGAAAGTCAATATAGACGCCATTGGATGACATTGGCTGTCATTGCATGGACAAAAGACTTTTATTTCAAAATATCTGTTCTGCAGAAGACAGAAAGTCTTACAGGTTTGGAATGATATGAGGGTGAGCAAAACAGGACAGAATTTTAATTTTTGGGTGAACTATCCCTTTAAGAAAGTATATGGAGACAATGTTAGAGACAACTTTAAGAAAAAGTGTTCTGTTTACTCTCCATATAATCTCACTGCAGTCTAGGAGAAATGATTGAGATATTAAAGAGATCTAATTTGTTATTTTCGCTTTTTACAAGAGGAAACACTTCGTGACACACTTCATACACACACACATCTTCTCCTTGCCAAACCATGAGTTATGTAGGCAGAGAGATCCCAGCACCCACAGGCCTGTCAAGAACACACTCTGACACGGGACAACTGCACATGATAAAACAAAGCGAAATACACTCTCCCACCACTTTCTCTTCTCTGACCATAATGCCACACTACACAGAAACACCCCCTACGTATAAAGCGTAGGATAAAAGGAGAGAAAGTCCATAGTTCTATCTATGATTTAAAGGAATATTCTAGTCTAAAATTAAAATCTGTCATCATTTACTCACTCTCATGTTGTTCCAAATCCACATGACTTTCCTATACAATAGCATACGATGGCTCTGTGTGAGGAACATGCTGAAATTTAATTTACTGACTGAACTGTTTTGCTTTAATTCTCCTTGGGTTCTCATGAGTAAAGTAGTGATGCCAGATTCATGAACAAACAGATCTTTTGAGTCCAATATTTTCAATGAATAAGTTGATATGTTTTATAAAAAAAAAATAAAAAAAAACAACTAAACAATGACTAAATCATTTGTTCAAGTTCACCTCATGGTCTCAGTGATCTGGTGGAAAACAATCAATGAATACTAGGTATGTTTCATATTATTTGTATAGCACATACTGACATTTAAGAATTAATATATGGACCACATTTAGGATACTTTTATGGATTTTTTGCATCCTTTTTGAAGCTTGACAGCTCCAGTACGCCAAAGAAATGTATGAACAAAAATGTATACCTTGAATGCAATGTAAGTCACTTTGGATAAAAGCATCTCCCAAATGTGTAAATATAAATACTGAAAAGAGCGGTCAGGATGTTCTTTAAAAAAAAATCACCTTTTGGATTCCCCAGAAGTCAGTCACACAGCTTTGGAACAACTTGTAAATAATGACAGGATTTTCATTCTTGGCAAGTCGAACGAGCCGAGAAGAGCCAGGAGGGAAGCCGCAACTTGCTACTCTGTAAACGGGACCTTGTAAAAAAATCCCTGCTGTTCCTTAAGCAGATGTTACACACATCACGCTGTTTCCCATTAACACCATCAGCACTTCGCATAGCACATTGATATTCAAGAGCAGGCACACCACGCCATAATTAGACTATCATTTGATCAGGAGTGCTAAACTCTTTATGCACAAGTGTCAAAGACGTTAAGGGGAGGGTGGAAGGAAAGTTAGCGAAAAGACAGAGGTGTCTCCGCGGTGCGGGAAGCCCCTGTCGGTGCAAGTCTGCTGGAAGCTCTACATTTGCGGTTATTATAGTCGTGCCGTCGCTGAGATTTTTTGGAGGCCCTCGTAAAATAGCTGTTGGCAAACACTGGGAGAAAAAATGCAATGGCAGACAGTCAGGCTTAGCTAAACGCTTTGGCCTCCACCCTAATGAGAACCACATTTGGAGGACTGAAATATGTTTTACGTGGCAGCGCGCTGGATTCATCACTTCACTGTGCTCGGCTTCCAGGCAAACACTTAAACATACGCAGCTATAAAAAAGTGGCTTTGTTTTGGTAAAGGGCTTTTTACGACACTTTGCGAATATAATTTCGCACACAACGAGACTACTCCTCCCTCGCTCTCATAGGCGAGAAGTCGCTCTAAATTTCGCATGCACGTGAATAGACACAGTCGCTATGAGTTCAATCGCATGCTAATGCCTTAAAAATGATGGAAAACCAGGTGGAGCATAGTAGCACTAAAGCGGTATATGTCAAAGTTCTGAGCGGTAGTGTTTGACTAATATGAAGCCAAATAAACCGTTTGAAGTGCGGCGAGCCTAACTCTCGCCTGCCTCACTCACTCTCTCAGTCTGGATGACAGAATCCGGCTCATTTAAATGATCGTGTCAGCCAAATTTGTGAGTTTAGCCACCTAGACCAACACGAAACAGAGCTTAGAGATGGATTGGAGAGAAATGAAAAAGAAAGAGACGGCGAAATGTGTGAAAAGAGAGATGGAAAGCAAAACAGCTGCTGATAAGGCAGCCTGAAAAAGAGTTGCTGAAGGGGGCTCCCTCTTTCTTCAAAGCGCACACACTCTCTCTCTCGCACACACACACACACTCTCGAATGCTGTCATACACAAGCCACTCGCTCTACTGTGCAGCCACAGCACAAAAGGAAGACGGGCAGGAGGAGAAAAAAAATGCAGTAATGCGCTTGGTAAGCAGAATAACAGGGAAAAAATACCTGTTCCACCATCTTGCTCCCTTTTTCCTCCATAAACTAAGCAGCTGCCTTAGTCCCAATCCCTGCAGCATCTGCCTAAAGCAAGCATCAATTATAGATGAGGGTGTGTGTTCACCGCTGTGTGTAGCGAGAGGGAGAGAGTGAGTGTGTGAGTATGTGAGTGGGAGGGAAAGGAGGGGTGGAGAAGGAGGAGGGAACTAATGCAAGCAAAAGCTAAGCTCCAAAATCTCTCTCTCTCTCTCTCTCTCTCTCTCTCTCTGTTCATAACTAATGTGCGACCCTCTGAAATGTTAGCGATTCAGGCCATTTGGCGAGCATGTAAACTAAATTTTATTTAGAGCTATGATATAGATTCTGAGAGGATGTGAAAGCTGTTGCTGTTGTCTGTCTGTGAATGTGCAGCTGATGGATTTGTATTGTATACTTGTATCTCTGATGGTGAAATCAACACTAATCTTTTTGAATCTCTCTTTTTTTAAACATCGGTTTTAAACTATGAAGTATGGAGCCCCTAAAAGGATATGGGGATGGGAAAAAATTAAATGGGAGGAAAATTATAATTCAGTGCTTTTGTGTCTTCTCATTAATGTTTTGCGCTCGTTTTTGAGTTTTTTTTCTGAGGGAATACAATGTTTCACAGGGAACACAAACATTTTTGTGAGGGTATGCAAAGGTTTTGCCAGCGAACACAAAGTTTCTAGGGGGAACATGAAACTTTTGCAAGAAAACGCAAAACATATATATTTTTTCCCTCCCATTTATTTTTTTAGGGGCTCTATAATGAAGAGACTGTTTTAATCTGAAGTAGGAAAATGCAGAATTATTTAAAAATCAATATATTTTCTTAAAGCAAGTCTAAAAAAAAAAAAAAAATCGAAAGAAAAAATAAACATCTTCATATTTTCTCTGAAAACAAGTTTAAAAATCTAAAAATTGAAGGGAAAAAATAATAAAAACAATTTCACATTTACTCTGAAAAAAAAAATAATCAACAAATCTAAAAATATAAGCAAAATAAATAAATCAATAAATAGCCTTTTAATAAAAACATATGTGCTTTAAAACCACTCTATTTAAAAAAAAAAAAAATCCATATATTCTATTAAAACAAGTCAAATTAAAGCTGAAAGCAGCGTTGAAAGGGCCCTCGCACCCGGGGCCACTGCCACTCGGTGGCTCTAGGAAAACCGTAAGCAGTGGGTGACAAATATATTAGAAATATAGCATTTTGATGTGCCACAGTTCCTGGTGCCAGTGCTTTGACTAGAACAAAATTTTGGTGTGTAGATGTCTTCAGGCCAGGGAACTTATCAAACATGTGAAGTTCGAGGCAGATTGGACATTGGACATGTATGGTTGAGTTACAACAACTTCCTGTTTCATGACGATAATAGCATGCTTTAGCACAAGCTAAGTGTTGCTAGCATGTTTTAGAATGTTTCTAGCATGTTTAATACCAAAGTCCCTTTAAAACAAGTCATTTCACTCAGCGGCCATCTTTGAAACGCCTCTCGGGCATGCAAGTGCAGCTCCTAT
Organism: Elopichthys bambusa; assembly: GCA_037101425.1. NCBI lineage: Eukaryota > Metazoa > Chordata > Actinopteri > Cypriniformes > Xenocyprididae > Elopichthys > Elopichthys bambusa. The sequence goes on from CM074435.1 coordinate 18,945,857, forward strand.
CTCTTTGAATGGGGAAACATCAAATTCTCCAAAGCTGTTTGCCAAGCTTTCGATTAAATTTCATATTTGAAATCACCAATGAAATCTAATAACAACTGTCTCATAAATTTTGTTTCTAAACGCTCGAATCATCACAAAAAAATTTATTTTTCAGGCTGGATCAAGCTAATGTGCATGAGCAGTCCTAAATGCGTCTCTTGTGCCTTATTTTGGAGGCGCACGTCTGACTGTTTCTATAGAAACCGGAGCTTCTAACGGCATCTGCAGTGACGCGTTGACTTTACCAATCGGCGATTGGCTCTTATTTAGAAGTCGGGACTTATCATGCCATATTGCGCGTTGCACTTTCTCCCATTCAAAACAATATGAGTGACGCGTCTTGTGTTATTCTATAGTCTTTGTTAATACTCAATTGCGTATTTTAGTATGTTGCTAGTAGTGCATCACAATGTTAAACATGTCACTTCCTGTTGCTAGTGGGTGGTGCTATTACTATAACTGAATATTGTCATGTAGATGTGTTCAGGGCATGTGAAGTTTGGGGCAGATTGGACATTGTATGGCTGAGTTACAACAGCTTCCTGTTTCATGGCGAAACATCAGACTCTGTCAGTCGGCCACGGACATGCCGTTCAACGAAAACTCAAGATTCTAAAGTTTTTTTTCTATGAGTTTTCGAGCATGTTTAGGCCCTCAAAAATGTGATTCATTTTCAGAATTGACCAAGCAATTACAATAGGGTCCTCACACCATCGGTGCTTGAGCCCTAATTATATTACACTGTTTAACAAATTTAGTTATTTTGTAAAAAATAAACAAAATAGTATTACAAAAATGATGCTGGGTGAGCATATGTGGTTGTTTCAAATATAAGCATGACTGCATAAACTTTACAAATTCAAGCCAAATTTTCTCAACATGTTTAAAAATAATCGGGAACTTGTATAAGAAGCTCGGCTCCTCACTCCTGATGGGAAAGAATCACATAGGCTAAAAAAAAATAAAAATCACACTGTGTATGCTTGATTTCTTGCAGTAAACAAGAATCATAATGTTTATTTAATCAAGTATCTGGTGCTTGGATGGTAAAGTCTGTTTATGGTTTGGTTCATTTAAGGACGTGCAACTCACTGAAAGTGAGTACTGACCTCTTGCCATCCATCAATGCTGTGGATTTTGGTTGGGCCAGACTGAGAGGTAAACAGGATCAAGATCCACTGTCCTTGCTCTTTCAAACACACTGACTTGCACAGCGAAATCCTCGGCCAACTCTTGGAAAAAAGAGAAAATGGCTGAGGCAAGGCCTTCTTGAGCCCCTGCTGGGTCTGCCCTTTCTTTCCTATAGATTGGACGTTCGATCAACCTTCACCTTTGTTTTCTCCTCTCGCTCAATGCAGGATTCTCACCACAGGCGCTCCTTGTGTGTGTGAGTATGCATGCGAGTAAGGGTGTTTAAGGATCGACGTGCTGCCCCTTTACTCCAGACAGTCAGCTGGCTTCTGTCCAGGTCCATGGAGTGCCACTTCAGCTGGACACGCTCTCAGCTTAGAGGGCAAACCATTCCCCAACAGACCCGCAGTGACATACGGCTATAGAGCGGGGCAGGACCCCCTCGACCATCCATTATCTCAGCTGCTCTTCCTTCCCATTGAGCTTCGCACTATGTTTTCATATCAAACAATTCGACGTTCGCACACAGTGAGCGTTACCCAACACTTCTGGGGGAGTTCGCCATTTGGTGAGTGCGTGATAACTCGGAAAGCCAGACATCAAATTGCACTCCCTCTCTCAGAGTAAACAAATTAATAATGCAAGAGGTTTTGTAGCGCATGGGTGTGATCTATTTTGAAAGTAACCCATTTCCCAGCAGGAGGCTACCTTTTAAACATGCAAAAACTCAAAAGAAAAAGGGACCCGGCAGACGTCGTGAAAATATAACCGCCCCACCAGAGAAAAGTTTTCCGCTGAAAGTTCAAAGGTGAAAGGAAGCTGAGATAGCATTGTAGCTCTGTGGGCACTGTTCATTTGTACACATTTTGACTAAAGTATCCTTCAAATTTAGTAAAGATTTGTCATGGCATATTCATACGTTTAGCACATTTTACTATGAATAACACCCAATTTTAGTCCACAAAAATAACAATTTTTCCCAAATGACATGCTATACACCATGCACTTATACTATGCGCTATGTACTCAACAGTCTTTGGTAGATATTTAACATTATTTTGGCATCAAATATCGAATTCTGACAGCCCCTTTCCCCTCTGTTATGTAAGGAAAACTGTGACAATTGAGTCCATGTAGTGTCCAACATTCCACACTTCTTTCTTTTGGTTAAATAAGTGCAACTGGGCATTTGAAGTGCACTTTTTCTTTTTGCAATTTTCCATGTAAACTGTCCACTGTTCATACTACAAAATGGCACAGAATAGTGCACAAGTTTTAATTTTTTAAGCCCTCCACAAAAACCAACTTAAACGTCCTTGACGAAATCAAACAACCCTTCGTTAACAGATTAACGTTGCCTGGGGGACGCCTCGTTTTGTGAGCAAAGAGGTGCACCGAAGCCCAGAGTTAATGGGCTAGACGGTGGATGAGCCGAGTAGCGGCTAACCTTGCCTTGTTTCCCATTATCATATTAGTCGGCATTAGCACAGGAGCACTTGTCTGCTGCCGCTCAGCCCTATGCCGGCGTTAGCACACCATGCAAATGAAGATGTAAAGAGGAATCAGTTCATCAATCACACTCGCAAGGGGATAGTGTGCGCAGGAAGAGGATTAGCCGCGTAGTCCCTAGACCCCGCGCAGGTCTCCCTCCTGTCACACAGCGTCTTTAATTAAACATCTTAAAGCACTAGCCAATAGCACTTCCTGCATAGTGGGGCTGCACTTGCCATTTGTCACAAGGCAAACATCTCTGCGGTCCTCTGAACAGTGTGTCGACAAACTCTTTTAGTAATCCTCCTCCAGAAGCATCTCCATCTGTGCAACCTTAATAAGCTAAATCGTCACCTGATGGGAAATCAGACATTACTGTGATGACAGTGGCAGCTCTGGGTCTTTTAAGAGGCAAACAAAGGGAGCCCTTTACACGTAATGGGCAGCAAATAAAAAGGGCCGCCGTTTTATTTTCAGGTCAAGTGGTTCTAGAAAGAATGGTAATGGGCATATATGCACTGGTTGTAAGTTACCAGGAGCCTGGAGTGTGTCCCCAAGCAGTTTAATTAGTATTAAAGGCTGATCTGGATTAAGTGGGTTGCTGTGATGGACACAAATCCTGTCAAGTCGATACCAATAACAGAAGAAATCTCTGTAGGATCACAAAAGAAACAGCCGGGCCACTGAATGGATGCCACCATCGAGGCCACCGCAGAGGGTCTCCACGCGTAAAACCATTATTCTGCAATTCCGGATGTGTTCCTGCTACATAAATCCAGACCAAATAGGGCCTCTGGTGGATATGTACACAATTAAGCACACAACTATCACTCGAAGGTGAAGCTGATATTTCAATAGGGGAGACCTGGGAAGGCTGTAACATTTTTTTTTGTGCAACTTCTCAAACAAGTTTTACACATCAATTTCTGCTTATGCACTTTCCCATTTTGTTAAAACTAGTGTTACAACCCTCGGCTGTACGCTCAGACATGATATTTTATTTACATTTAGGTCAAAGTTTTATATAATAATAAAGTTCATCAAATAAAACTAGAGAACCTGCTGAACTGATACAAATTTCAAAGTGGTTACACTAGTATTACATCTCACTCAAAGTTAACTGTCTCTGGTATTCCCTACTGTAAAGAGTCTTCTTAAAATGGTTTGGCTTCATTTCTTATTGGATGACATAAAATGATTATTCTGATTTCAGATCAGTCATGTAATGTTAAACAGGTCAGTTTCATCAGATCTGGTCTTGTGGAAACCTTTAAAAGTATGGTGAACTCTCTGAAAAGACTCTACTGTAAATGTTATGTTTACCTTTTTTAGAGTCCACACATACAATTTTCCTTGCTGGCTCTCAGACGAATTCGGCCTTTTGTTTTAGACTGTGAATGTTTTGGCACACACATCTACCCAACCACACACAGCTTATAACCACAGGCAACCATTTTGTAAGTTAAGAATACCAATTTGAGGCATGGTTTCACTGACAGACTTAGTCTTTGCTTTGGTCTAATGGTATTGGATGATGTTTTTATAGTCAGTGAGATGCAATAATAAGATCTCAATAGCTGGCTTGCATGAGAGCCTGAAGTGGGCGTATTTTGAACACAAAGCCATGCAATCATAACCCAGTTCCTTTTCCCTGTTGAACTCAGAGAGAAAATATAAACTCTTTTGGCTTGCATATTGCCAGCCTCTCTGAGAACATAGTGTGCGCAGTATGAAGAGGCAGTAAAAATGGATCTGTGCCTGCACCCTGATGCTACTCAGAATTTCGGATGAGAAGTACTACCTAGACAACCGCAGATAATGACCAGCACGCTGGTTGGTACATTGCCTCCTGGGCCATCATTTCATAATAACCAAATGATATGACATTTGTGCACACAATCACTTGTAGGGTTTCTTTATACAATGACAGTGGATTTTCATTCTCCTATATTATTTGAAAGCCTTTGGTAAAAAGGTGGTTGGGTATAGCAGTCACACATAAAAGAGTAGCGGCACACAAAGGAGCATAAATGCAAATGATCCGCTTCAGGGGCACTTGCCTCGCAGTATGGACTAGTGTTGTCAAAAGTACTAAAATGTTAAAAATATGGCGCTTTGAGCGCTGTTGAGCAGATTCTGATTGGCCTTTGTGTTCACGCGCTCAACAGATATGTCTGTGAGTGGCTACAATGATCAAAACATGTTGTAAATAGCTATCCTCTGACAGACGCCTGCTTTCAAATGCTCCCGCTTTCAAAATGATTTTTAAATTCAAAAACTTCCGTGTGCTTTCAAACTCCCCCGTGCGTTGATCATCGTAGCCAATCACAGAAATATCTGATGAGCGCCTGAACATAAAGGCCAATCAGGGGTGTTTACAAATCCGCTCAGCAGTGCTCAAAGCATTATATTTTTAAAATTTCAGTACCAACTTGGTATTGCGGTCTGTATTTTTTACTTTTTCTAACCCAAACCCCCATACTCAACCCCCCTATAAAAAAGTGGAAAAACATGTGCTGGTTTTGATATAATACATACTTGTTTCATTTTTTAAATATAAAAACATTAAAAAGAATTTATTTGTTCATAGAATATTTCTTAAAAATATATTAAAATATATTTTAAAATAAATTGAACCAAGACTAAAAACTCATGACACGCATAGTGTTTGAAGCTTCATGGATGACCCCGCCTAAATGAATATAGATTGAAACTACAACAGCGAGAAAGAAATAAGAGCAAAAGGTTGGTAGAATCAGATGGCATGTATGCATTCAAAGCCGCGTCCCCCTGCAGCTGTTCTCTTCCTGCCAGCTTTCCTCTGATACACATCAGTCTCGGCCAGCATGTTCCAGGGTTGGCCGCCGCTTCAGATGAGGAGCTCATATACATTTCCAGATCACAAATTCATTGCCTTCCCCCAACTGCTCCACTGGAACAAATCTGCTTTCCATTCCATGTCACAAATCTCATGTTCTAGTAGGGTTGAACTTGGAGGGGTTTGAACTGTGTTGGATGTGTCTCTCTCTCTCACCACACAGAATGTATCCCTCTCTGCTCCTCTAGAGACTGTCGGCCCTCCCCGCTACTCACAACTCAGCCCAGCACGCCCACTAAACATTGGCACTGTCGCTAATAAGCCTAGGTCGTTAGTGTGCCATGTTTTGGGCTAATTTTCTAATCAGAGAGTCAGGGTCACCACCCAAAACCCTCCTTGTGCTGAGAAGTTGTACCACTTCCTCCTACAACACACACACGCATGCTTGGGCTCCCATGTGCTGTAATTATATGTGGTGGATGTCATGTGGGTGAAAAGGGAACGCGTGGCAGGCAAAGGCACTCAGCAGCAGGGTCTCGGCCATATGGAGACAGCCTGGAAACTGTCAGGCTCACTTAATAGATGTTATCCTTTGGGACTCGGGAAGGCAGGTTCATATGGAATAAACACAGCTCCTCGGGCTGAGTGCGGATCAGGATGTGAATCACTCCTTAACTATCTTTTCAGCAGCCTCGCCTACTTTCTCCATTTTGTCAATTTCTAAGGAGTCTCAAAGATTTGTCACCGTAGAGACAAGACGTAGAGGAGAATTAAATAACTATTTTCTCAAAACAGATTCACAAAAAGAGGCCATTTGTGCCCATCTCAGAAGTTTAAAAACGATGTGGCTGCCTTCTTGCGAAATCTGCAAAATCAGCCTAGTGTGTCTGTGCTAAATATACTTAGCACAAAAGTTTAACAGTCAATTATAAATGAGCTAAAAGTAACATACAACAAAGAGAATGCCACAGCAGCAGGCCGACTCTAGGGTTATCTAAGCGAGCCTCAGAAATCTTAATTACAAGTTAGCGTCGCCGCTATGCTTTAGCAGTGTGCGAGTAATTCTATTAAGAGATCTCGCACAGACGGCTCGTGTTGCCTTTGAAAGCGTCACATACTTGGCTTTTTAATTTCTTCATCATGTTTCATCAATTTTAGATCAGCCCTGGATCAACGATTTTTTGTGATGTGGCGTGACTTTGTGCGGAGGGAAATTGTGTTTCTGTGGGTGTTGAAGGCGAAGTAGCTTGCGGCTAACACGCTATAGCTTCAGTCTGTGATGGGGTCTGAGTCATCGGCCTGTGATCACAATGAGACATAAATTGGAGGGAAACAGTAGCACAACACTGCAAATGGCTAATAATGTTATTAGGAGGACTGTAGCTTATGTTTTTATGCTTAAAATGCCCACATTTTTTCTAATTGTTTTGTTCATAGCATTAGCAGTGCATACAAGTATCCATGCACATACATCAAAGGACCAAATATCTGAAATGAAAACGTGGACATCTTTAGTTCAATATATCGAGTGTGTTTACATGCATCCTCATAATCTTATTATAATGGGATTTTGACAATATTATGATTAAACTTTACCTCATGTAAACGCAATAATTCAATCCAACTAATGCGATTAAGCTCATAATCGTAGTTATCATACTCACATTAAACTACGCCGGTGGCGTACGCCGATTTAAACATGCGTGTAAACACCTTAATCGCATTATTATAACTTTCTCACCAAAGTGCACATGCTCGGACGTACACAGATGCCGTGTGTTGTTCACATAGCTTCATGAATGAACTCCGTGACATTATTCTTTTCCCTCTACTCCGAATCGCTCTGTCAAAACAACTTGCTGCGCAGTCTCTGCTCCCTATCTTCATCCAGAGACAGCGCAAAGAAAGCAATGCAGTGTAGGCAAACCCAGTTACATCAGCATTGCGATGTTCATCAAGGCACTGAATAACCTTCCAATACGTCAAATGTGTTTTGCAGTTGATGTAAGTAGATTAAAACAGTGGCCAGTAACATATCTGAATTCATCATTTGTATAATGAGGGTAAAAATAACCACACTTCCTAGCGAATAATTAGAATAATAAAAATTGCATGTAAACGGGAGTGAAGAGGTTTGCTTTTGTCAATGAAACATCTTACTGCAATTAAGTCCTTACTAATTAATTAAGTTATTGGAAGTAATTGCAATATTGGTGCACATGTAAATGTAGTCATTTAAATTTCCAGCTGTTTGTGAGACAATTTGGTGTATTTTTGTCTACAATAATTAGTAATACTGTGATGAATCATTTAAATAATTATTACATAAATCTAATGCAATAAACCAAAGAGCAATCAAAACTGCTTAGTAAAAACTATGTTTTCCTTAATAATTTTGATGTCATATAGCTAACTTCAGTCAAGTTTCTGTTTATTAGTTTCTTATTCTTTATCCTAAAACTGAAAATAAAGATGTATAACAGCATTCCTCAAATTCAGCCATAGCTTATTCATAGCAAAATTAATTTTGCTTAAATCCTGATCAAACTCACCTATACCTGCAATTTTCTAGTAATTCTTTGTCTCTTTGCAAACTCTTCAGTTGTGTTTGATTAGGGTTGGAACTAAACTCAGTGACCCTCCAGGACTGGATTTGAGGAACTGTTTTAAACAAACAGGTCAGCCTATGCAGGCATGTACTTTGTATGCATGTGACGATCTGCAAGTGCACATTTGTGTGTGCGTGCAAACCCAGTTCGGCCCTAATCTCCCATGCAGTACATGAAGTTTTGTAGTCACACATGCAATATGTCAGTCGTCACAGCCATGAATGCGACAGCAGCATGAACAAAAAGTGCTCATCAGGCCAGCGCATCTCCTGCAGACACTCTGATGCTTGTCAGGTACAGGTGATTTTAATTACAGCCATTATTTACACAGCTGAAACAAAGTGGCAAGGTGGCACTGAACCAGGCTGTCAGGCAGCCACACGCTAATACTGGCTGGAGAAAGCTCATCTCCTTGCCTTACTCATCTTTCTCTCCTCCATCCAGCCCACCCCCTCCTCACAGTCTTCTATTTCTCCCCCTGTCTCCTTCTCTCTCTGTCTCTCTGCCCTCCTCCTATTCTGGGTGAAAGGAACATGCAGTAAGAACATTAATCACGCATCATGTTTAACCTTGGAATCATGTCATTTACTGTTAGCATTACTGTCTGCACTGTATCATATGAAGTTAGCCTAATATATATTATGAATTTATTTATTTATTACACTGCTCTTTGGAATACTTCATTCTGACTGGTCATACGCAGCTCTCCGCAGTTAAATATTTTATATAAATGTATCATTTTATATAAAGTCGGTTAAACTGTATAATGGATTTTTGTCGCTGGCAACTTATTTCCTACATAGCTGTGCAAGTTTCATGTCAGCACTGTGCTGTCTCTTTCTTCTCACATAATGAAATTATTTCAACTCAAGATCAATATTCCATGTCCATACATCTATTTATTTCCTAAGAAGCTTTATAGTAACACAGATAATGTCCAGTCATGAGGTCAAAATAAAGCACTTTATGATGATACCAGTTTGTGATAATGTGAATATATAAAGTGAATATATATTATTTGAGTTATGTTTATTTACAGGTTTATTTACTTTACTTACCAAGAGTCTAACAACTTCCCAAAAAATGTTTTGATCATTTTTTGTGGGATTTTTTCCACATTGTAACCCTTGTGGTGTTCCCGGTCAAAAATGACCGGCCTACAAAAATAGCTTATAAATCACTTGTTACGCTATTTTATCACCAAATATTGGATTCAATCTCTTTGTCAACTTGTTTTCTTTAAATAAGAACAGGTTTTGTATTTATTTTTTGAAACTGATTGATCGTAGGCCTCATTGATCTGTTGACAAAAAGACTGACTCCAATATTTGGTAATAAAATAGCGTAACGAGTGACTTATAAAGTTATTTTTCTGCAGGCATATATTTTCTATATTCATTTTTGACTAGGAACACCACAAGTATGACTTTGTACCATTTTGTAATGAATAAAAACAAAAAACTATTTCAAAACAAATTTCCTGTTTAAACATTAAAGCACACTAGTGTGATAAACAGTGCATTTTTTTTCCCATATTTTATGCAAAATTGACAAAATTATCCACAAATAATGCTTTTTTTTTTTCACTCAAAAACTAAAGTACATAAGCTCAGATAAATAAGGCCTATGATCGATCAGTTCCAAAAATAAATATAAAACCTGTCCTAACTGAAAGAAAACAAGCTGACACAAAGATCATGCAGGCTGGTCATTTTTGACAGGGGACATCATGAGTGTTATAGGGTTTTCAACACAGCACAAGGGTTAAATAAACAATAAATCCCAGATTTAAAATTTTTGGACCTCACTGTATATTATAAAAAAGCCTCCATCTCTTCCCCTTTTTTAAGACCACTGGACTGAAATCATCCCCAGCTTTCAGGCCAGCTACAACATTCTTTGAGATAGCAGGAACCATATATTATCTGTGGATCAATGGCAAGTAAGGGGGTAGGACATTAATACTGTTTGATCAAAGAGCTGTCCTATTTCTGGTTTGTGTGAAGAAAACAAAGTAGGGGGGTGGGGGTAAATTACATTAACAGTGGTAACAAGGAGAACAAGAAACGGTGTGTGTGTGAGGAAACAAAGGCTAAGACTCTGGCAGATGTTGCAGGGTCTCTGATGACTGTGTCATGACAGATGTTGTGAAGCGTAGCTACGATAGGTATGACCAGACCTAATGATTTCTGGAGCGAGCGCACAGGTACACTAAGAGCAGAACTAATCACACACAGATGGACACACACAGAGAGCTGCAGGAGCAGGCCAGGACACACAGATGTCTCTGCCAGAAACGAACTCACAGCCCTCTGGGAAGGCCGGCGAACAAGCTCCATCTCCAATCGGTTTCTTTAATCATGACTATTAAAGCACGTGCTGTTGGATGTATGTCAGTAATGACCTAAACAGGATGAGACATTATCAGGTATGACATGAACAGCTCAAACAGAAGGTATGAGATGCACATATTTTCTACTACAAAGACCAGTGTGGTTGACATGATTTATGATCAGGCGCGTTGAGCATGGGGGAGAGACGGCCCATCTTAAACATTTTTTCCTGGACCCTATACATTTTAGGAGGCGATCATAAGTTCACAGCCAGATGGAGCATAACAACAGCTAAAAGCTAAAAATATTTAAGCTAAAACAAAAATTTTAATAAGCTTGTCGACTAGATGACTAGTAAAGCATTCCTGTATATACAAATTCTGTTTCAGTTAAAACATAAAGCCTTTAAACCAGCGCAAATTAATTGCACAGCGTTTCATGTGCAAGGTTTATCTGTCCTTATCTGTATTATGGGAGCTGTGGATTAATTGTGTTTCATTTTCCCTATATTGGCCAATTTCATGCTTTTGCACAGTTTGAAAATATTTACACTAGTTACAAACAATTAATTCAATGGCTTGTTAGGCAGCCCAGTGATTTTCTGTGCGAGCGCAGAATGGAGGGTTGGCATCACGTGTGTGCGCTCACATGTGTCTTCATGAGTGAGTTTGGAGAACTGGCATCTGTCATAATTACGTTCACTGTGTTGACAAGCCTCGCCGTCTAACAAGATACATCCCATTATTGCCAGATGTTTTAAAATTGCCATTATAAATGTTTACACTGTGTAGTAACCCAAGCTATTAGTTTCGACTAGCAACATAAAATACTCCAAAAGCCAGCATAAAAACATTAGTGTCAGCTGCTGTAAAAGTTGTGCTATTAATTTTAGCAGAGAGGATGCAATGTCTCTAAATATGGCCCATCTGTTATGGCGTCAAATGGCCCAAATTACTTTACGTAAACAGTTCTATCAAATTATTTTCATCACTGTTTTCACCGCAAACGCCAGACGCTCAAAGTTAAAAGGTCGTATTTTAACATCATCCATGCACCGACACGTCCGCTCGGTACGCCTGCGCAACTTTGAGCGCATATGTCATCGGTTAAACGGGCTGCACATGCGTTTTCGCCGTTTCCCCCATGTGCCACGATAGCTGTGTAATGTCAACACAGCACCAGGGCCGAAGTGGTACTCATTTTCAGCCCTGGAGTTTCATGCCTTAGACCGGCCCACTTTAATTAACTATTGACTATATTAAAATAATGTAATTAAAACCTCAGTATTTAAGTCTGCAACAGTGCACAGTTCTCTACAGCCTTGTAATTAATTGTATTTTTCAATTATTTCAATTGAATTTAAGCAATCACCCCCCCCCCCCCCCCCCCAAAAAAAGTATAGTACAAAAAAATGCTAAGATTTGATATAAAGTCATTTTTATTGTTATAATAGTGATTTTATAATGTGAACCATTGATTAATTCTCTAGCCATCTAGTGGCTGTACTTAAAAATTCATGTTATTTTAATTTTTAATTAAGTGTTTGATTTCCAGTAGATGGCAGCAAATTCTTTTTTATGTCTATCACTATGAATGAAATTGAGAAATGTAGATCTTTTTTAAAGTGGATTTAACATAAAATTTTGCTATTTTATATAAATGTATATACTTAAATTATTACAAATTGAGGCAAATAAATAACAAAAAACATAAATCCCCCAAAACGGCACAACTTTACAGTAAAATATTAAAGTGAGCAATATTACATTTGTTTAAAAAAAAGTGACATTATGTTACATTTTACTGTCTGGTTATGTAAGCTAGTTGGACAGAAAAATGAATATTGTTTGCCAATGTGTAATAGCATAGCAACGAACATGACATAAATGATAGGCCCTATATTTTATGCTGTCCCTACAGACGTCACCTCATCCCTTCTTCTCGTATACTTTTGAGTGAGTTGTCTTCTCCGGGTGCACACTCCGGAGTCCCTCCCGACCAGGTTAATTTACCCACAGAGTGACATAATATCATTGACGTTACGTGCAAATGAGTGGTAAAAACCAGATGGCGCATTAATTTAAAAAAAAAAAAAAAAATTATTGCGCGGCTGCCCCGTGCCGCCCCCGGCAAGATGCTGCCCCAGGCCGTTGCCCATGTCGCCCATGCCTAAATCCGTCACTGTCTGGTTTTAAGGAAAAGGTTAGGCTACTCAGCTTAGTACATTTGGCTGCGTCGACAATCTCTAGAGCATCCATATTTCAACCCAGTGCCATGACAACACCGGCCCTCGCGGCCAAATAAACAGACCGGCCCACCGGGAGTTCTCCCGGTGCTTCCGATTAGCCAATCCAGGCCTGCACAGCACTGTGGGAATGTGAGGTTGAGAGGTGCGGTGAAAAGTTATCACTGTAAATTAAAGGTATGACTGGTGGAAGCCCAAGGGTTTACACTGGGGTTATCGAGGGCTTCCACACATCAGCATCTCCTATCACACATCTGATGGTTCCTGTGAAGTGTCATAAACTGCGGGGCCCATTTGCGGCTCCCCGCAAAGCCTCGAGGGCCGTCTGCTTTACCAAACACAAAAGCACTGTTGCCGTTCTCTCTCTCTTACTCTCTAAAGTCAATATATGTGGCTCTGTGTCTCCTCATATCAGGTATTTTCTCCTATCTCCTATCTCCCCTAAAAAAATAGACTGCTGGGCTGGGAAATGTAGTTCTGTCTTGTTAAAAGGATAGAGTTATGCTTTATTTTGAGGTTCCACATTCGATATTCTACTAACTATAAATAACTTTGCATCTACATGTCAACTAACTCTCATTAGAGTATTAGTAGACTGTAGACAGCGTTACTGTTAGGTTAGGGTTAGGTGTTCTGGTTAGGCTTAGAAGAATAAGTTTACATGTGGATGCAAAGTTAGTGTCTAAAGTGGACCATCAAATTAAAGTGTTACCAAGGATAGTTCACCCTTAAAAAATGAACATTTTGTCATTAATTACTCTCCATCTTGTTGTTCCAAACCTGTATGACTTTCATTCTTTGAATACAAAAGGATATTCTGAAGAATGTACAGCTTCAAAAATGATGCAAAAGCATCATGAATGTATCAAAATAGTAGTTCACATGCTATATTACATCTTTATTTACATTTACATTACATTTCTACAGATGAAAACAAGGCTGTGAGGGATAGACTTACAGTTTTTACAATGGCACTACATCACATAATTTTCAAAACTCACCTTCAAAACTGTTTTTTTTTCTACTGAATTTGTTTTGAAAAGATGTTTTTTCAATTGAACAATTGCCATGTTGTTAAACTACTGTACAGTACAATCCATTGAACACATTGTACTCACTCCCTCATTATCATTATGGTCAAAAATCATATATGACACAACTGACAAAGGTCTATATAGTCTTGCGTGAAAAACAAACCAAAATTTAAATTATTCACTGATAATCTCACTATGTCATTGAGCCGAAATCAAGCAACCGGATAATACAGCGATTTTAGCGAACTAGCGATTCATGAATGAATCGTTCAGACTAGTTGTGTGAATCAAGTGGTTCTTTTAAAGGTTTATCTTAAACAAACGATTCGTTCACACACTATATTACCCTATGTTCAAGTTTTATGAATACATATAATAGCCTTGTGTGAGGAATTCAAGGCATTATTCACTGATAATATTACTGAGTCATTAAACTGAACTCAAGCAACCAGATCTAGTCTGATTCGTAAATAAATCATTAAGACCAGTTGTGTGAATCAAACAAAATGATTAATTGAAAAGATTGAACTCAAATGATCAATTTAATTACATACTATATTTCAATTTACTTAAGTCTTCTGCATTCCTTCAATAGCCTTGAGTGAGTTTGAACCAAAATTCAAGTCACTATATATTAAGTTGAACTCAAGCCACCTGATTCATGAATAAAATCATTCAGAGCAGTGAATCAAAATAAATGATTAATTTAAAAGATTCAACTCAAATCAAATTTCAGCATCAGTACTTCTCACATGAATCATCACAAGCACCAAAGCTATCTAAAGTGGATGTTTTCCTCACGCAAAGCTCTTGTGTACCTCAAAAGACCTTTTTATAATACTTTTATTTGTAAAAAGAACAACCAGTACATTCTTCAGAACATCTCCTTCTGCATTCCACAGATGAATGAAAGTCATAAGGTTTGAAATGTCATAACGCTGAGTAAATGATGACGAATTTTCATTTTTTTGGGTGAACTTACAGCTTTTACAGGCAGGAACGGTGCATCATAAGAGCTCAGGTAGATCAGCGGATTTGCTCTGCGGTGGTTGAGCAGGAAAGCCGTGGCTTTAGGAGCTTTGTGTCAGCTGATCCCAGCACTGCACAGGCTCTGTAACACACACCAGGAAAAGCACAGGTCACCGGGCAAACGGGAAGGATGTGCGAGTATGCGTGTGTGTGTGTGTGTGAGACTTGGCCCTTGGCATGTTTTCCTGATGCAGAGTGGGGGTGACAGACAGAGCTGACAGGCCAACCTTTGCACTGTGTAATAGACAGACAGGGAAGTGGGAACCGCACTCTGTCACGGGGGAATACAGACATAAACATGGCCACTCTATCACCCACACTTGCCTCAATGACAAAACATATTAGCGGTGGAGTTCTCAGTGCAAACCTCTGCACTTAAACTCGCTGATGATCTGCATACACGCACACACACACACACTTAGTGCATGCGAGAAAGTGTGCCGCCGTGGGACCGCATAGCCTGCACTAATTGCAGTTTTAATTGTTGTGGTGATTCTAGTGTCACTGATATATCTGATGAGTCTGACGTGACTTATTGACAGATCTCTAGAGCGTGCGCGGCGACCTGACAAAAACGCATTGATTAATTACTAGCCATCCAAGACAATTAACTGGAACAGAATGCGAAAACAAGCGGCGAGCAACTTTCGCTGCGCCGCCATCCTACCCTCGTTTAAACCCTCTGAGGATACATCAAACAATTTCTTTCCCTGCGTTTCCAAGGCAACGCTAATATATTAGCTCACCAGTGTTGCTGGAAAGCATTTCACTTGACAGTTTTAAAAATGATTTAAAAGCCGGCTTAGTATGTGAATCTCATCCACACTACAGTAAATCAGGCTGTGGATGAATCCCTCTCCAGCTGCCATGAAAGGATCGGGGAGGGGAAGAGGCTCCTTTGCCTGTGGTCTTGCCGGAGAGGCTAGTTTGGGTGAAATATCCGCAGATTCCTGCTGTTCTCATCTATTGTTCACACTCTAGAAAAACCAAGCAGACACTTAGGCCATTTGTTTACACAAGCCAAAAGTCTCAAAACACTAGCTTCTAATTATACACATTATACAGTATTGAGTGCATAACAATTTGAGTGAAAAACTGAATTTAAGAAATTAGCATTTCTTTATACTTATTATGCATAAACTTCACAAATTTATTTCAGTTTGATTTGTGGACTAGAAATAGTGCAGAATCTTAAATAATATGCCATAATGTTTATTTTGAAAATGTTTTTTTTTTTTTTTTTTACTAAAATGTTTGAATGTTATTTTAAAATATTCAAAATCTTATCCTTTTTTTTTTAGCAAGATTTTAAATCCCAGATTGTGTTTGTAACAAAATTTCCATCTATCCACAAAAACAGCATTTTAAGAGGTTCCTAACATAAAATCTAACCCAAAAAGTAAAAAAATTTGGGGTCAGTAGGATTTTTATTTATTTATTTTTAATTAAATAAATACTTTTATCTAGCAAGGACCAATGAAGTTGACCAAAAGTTACTTTTACCATTTAAAATTTTTTTTTTACTTTAAATAAATGCTGTTCCTTTGAATTTTCTATTCATAAAAAAAAAAAAAAAAACAGTTTTCACAACAATATTAAGCAGCACAACTATTTTCAACATGGATAATAAGAAATATTTCTTGAGCAGCAAATCAGCATATCAGAATGATTTCTGAAGGATTTTGAATGGTAACGTATGTAACTTAAGGCCCTGTTTACACTAGTTTGTTTTTGTTTCAAAACGCATACGTTTTTCTACGGTTACGCATATCATTTACACTACGCCTGCGTTTTCGAACCTCGAAAACGAAGACTTTTCAAAACGAAGAATGTAAACGTACTAAACGAAGACTTTTGAAAACGATGGCGTGGCTGCCCACATTTGCTCTGCGTATCCTTGATGACCATGTAAACAATATCATGGAGACTGAACTGCAATCTTTGCTGGCTTTGTTGTCATTTTTAGCAGCCATTGTGAAGTTAAACTTCGCAAGAGGCAAGCTGGCAGCTGTTTACTCTTGTAAGTGCATACCCAGTGTGCATGAACGGTCATGTGACATGAGTTTTCGGCCGTGTAGTGTAGACGGAGATCGTTTCTGAAACGCTGTGGAAACGGCAGTGTAGACGAGGATCGTTTTCATTTTAAAACGGCATTTTAAAACAACGTGTAAATGGGACCTAAGTATGCTACCTTCAAAGATATCTAATTTTAGCTTAATTCTAAGACATTCTAAGAATGCATTATGACTATCTCAGTAATTATAAATAAATCTATATTTAAATACCCAATATTTGTGAGAAGGGCATTTTATGGTTCAGTTCGAGTATCACACATTTAGCTTAGCATCATGCAAATATTAAACTCTATTGGAATTAATTGTGCTTAAATTCTTCAGTGTGGAGCACAACATTTAAGGTATTGAGTGCGTTCCAAATTAGTCAGCTATGAAGTTCCATGAGAGTATGCTGCCTTAGTAGTCAGCTACCTATGTAAGACGCAGGCAGCTCACTACGTTTTTTAACCAAGCCACAACCACCCAAAAATGAGGAGGCGAACGCTTTTGGAGAGGATCTCTGCTTCTTGCTCCCATCACAGCATGCGCGTATCTGCTAATACTCGTCTATTCTACAGCGCTCTTCCTCTCCGCCCGCCGATGCATGACACCCTCTTACAGAGCCCTGCTTGCTTCTCTCTTTCTCTTTTTCCCCCCCACCAACTTGTTTTATCTCCCTGAGTCTTTCTCGCTTTCTCTCCACCTCCGTCTCCCCCCGCCCTTCTTCTGGTGTGTTTCCCTGCCCCTCTCCGATTGAGCTCACTCTCCCCTAGACGGCGCAGGTTGGTGCTGGCGCACATAACAATTGCAGAGGAGCTTCTAGCACTTACAGTAAATGAAGCTCGGGCAGCAGCCCACTGAGATGCATTAGATTAGGTAATTGAGATATGAGTGATGGCGCAGGCCGGCCCCTGCCGCAGAGGTCTTGGAAATAAGCATTTGCCGCATCCGGCGTATTACAGCCTCAGATTATGGAGGGCCCTGATAGAATAATGTCAGCCGAACACAGGGCTAAAATTGAACTGTCAAGAACTGTCAAATACACAATAATGTGCTCGGAAAACCCAAGTCATTTCGCCACTCTGAACGGCTCTGGACTGGATGGCGGACTATACGCCGGACCACATGAGTTTCAGAGTGCACTTTGAGAAAACGTGCATTTGATGCGTATTCAATTTGAGAAACTTGAGATGCTAATGATTTTAAGCAGAACTGTTTCCGTTGAGTCTCCACGTTTGTGAGGGGAAACTGTATTTGTTTCAGCAAATTTGTTGGTTTTCTTTAAGAGAACACCTCGTACCCTGCTGAATCTGCTGTGTTAGCGTGCTAAAATAATCACCTGTGTGTGGATTAATGGTTTTAATTCTGAGGACTGGCAGGGCGTAACCGCACGAATGTCCATATTTCCATCCGTGCCCTGCTAGCTGTGAAGTTAAATTGATTTAGGCCTTGGCATCTCTGAAACATGATCCTGTAAACAACTTGGCTTCAGTTCAGCACGTTTGTGCATCACAGAAAGAGACCTATATATATATATTCTATAGCAAATCTCAACTTTACACACATACATACAGCATACTAATGTAAAAAGATATATGTACTACTTTCTATAGCAAATCTCAACTGCTTGATTGTTTATATCGTTGGAAAATGTAAACAATTTTATTGCCCAGCTCTAATCTGCTAAATGTGACTACAGTAATAAGACATGAAGATATTAAGATATTATAAACATTAACATCTTGATTTTCTGTAAAGCTGCTTTGAAGCATTGTGTATTGTGAAAAGCACTATACAAATAAAATTGACTAGACTATTCATGAATATTCATGGCTTATTTCGTTTACTTACAGAGTGTAGCCCTTAAGTGAACCTTATAAAAACAAACCATATTATCACTAAATGTATAATAAGGTTGTAAATCATCCAAGCGTATGATAAAAAACAGCTCTCTGGTGATGTTTTTTCTTCTTTCTGGATTGAAGACAGAGATATCATCACTTGAAATAACCCACAAATCAATAACTCACCGTTAGCATGTGCTCACCAACTTCCAGTGGCAGCACTTCATTTAGGTAATGGCCTAAAGAGCCAGTGGGAAAAGAGTGGACTGACATGGCAGCCCCACGCAGCATACACAGCAGAGTGCACTTAAAGCACAGCCGACTAAATCAGGGCCAATTAGTGTGTCTGTGGACCGCAGCAGCTGGGCTAAGTCTGGGGGCAGAGGTGCTCGGGGCTGGAGCTGAAAAAATTGTGGTAGTCCTGAAGCAGGCCTTTCCTGAAAGAAAGAGAGGAGGAGGGTGTGCGAGGGAGAGATAGAAAGAGGACAGGGGCCCACTGTCGGTCAAAGAACACAGTGCACTCTTTTTCCGCTAACCTCGCCCCCACATCAATCACGCAAGCTGGAGGTAGAGTGAGAAGTCAACTCGGCCACTGAGGAAAAATATCTGTAATGATTGACGCAGGGGCTGTTGTATTGACCTCTGCGCTTTTCATGGAGACTGACTGTAGTAAAACACTTTCACTATGGTCTTGTTTACTATTATGTGATGTATGCTGGAGTTTTATGACTCTTAATCCATGAATATAAGCTTTGAAGCCATCTTTATCCTAGTGTATTCCTAAAAACACGTTATATACAGTACATCAACATATATACATATTTAAATTTTACAGTCTTTTTCTTTTCTAAGAAAACAGACCAAACAGACCAGCTGCTAATGCAGCCAACTAATGAATATAAAGTCATGGTTGAATGTGACCTAACTAAAGACTATTAGCTATTAAAAAAAAAAAAAAAAAGATTCATGCGGCGTTATTTTAGTATTATTTATATACTATTATAGTATTTATTATTTTGAATTATCTTTTATTTTTATATTTAATTTTAGTTTAAGACTTAAGTAATTTGTATGTGTTTGTGATTTTTATTAGTTTTTTAAAAATATTTCTATATAACTTTCATTTATTTTTATTTAAGTAATTTTAGTACTTAAAAGGAAATTAATTTTTTTTTTTTTTACTGATACAGCAATTATTTTTAATTGTTTTAGTTTTAGTTAACAATAACAATGGTTATGGCCAATATTAAAAATGATGTATATTTTATATAGCACTAAAAGCTATAGTCAATCAACCATTTCAAGTGAATTTAAGCATCACAACATTATCATGTAATGTATGAAAATGGATATTGATGTTTGCAAAAGATTACATGTAACAGTGTTATTATATCATAACTGTTTTTAAAGATCAGGCTTCAGTGAGTGTTAGATGATAGCAAAGTTAATCTAAATGTAAAAATAGGGTATGTATAACTAATATCACATACTGACTGATACTAACACACACAACAAAAAACAAAAACAATATGGTACTGATATATCATTGGTGAATCCCTAAAAAAAATGTTTTGCCTCTCAGCAATAGAAAATATGTCAACGTTCACTGTGATTTTGCCAAGTAAGACATGTTCCTGGAACAACACTTCTGTCTGAATTTAGTTCTAACCCTATCCATACCCCTAAACCTAACCCTACCCATAACTTATCCCTAAAATCAGAGGGAAATGATAAGTGAATAACACTGATGTAGAAGCACCTAACCCTGGTTGTAACCCAAAACTTGACATAAACTTTAAACTTGTCCCTCAAATGTGACTGGTTGATTGGATTGTTGTTCCAGGATCAACAAAGATGTCGACTGAGGAACATGTTGTACTTGGTGAAATCACGTTCACCATATGTCAACACAGGAGACAGAAAAGTACAATTTACACAACAAAATGAGTTTGATTTGTTGTGGCGTGTGCATCCCCATCTCAAAAGTGGTTGTTTTTGCATCTTGACAGGGGCCATTAGATGCTCTGGCATCTCAAACATCCTGAAGGACAGAGCCGCTGCAGCAGGGTGGTAAGAACCTGATGTGGAGAGCTAAGCGAAGGTATCTTCAGGACAAAGAGCAACCGCAGCGGGACAATGAATGTGAACAATCCGAGCGTTTTATTCATCCCACTGTTGCCCTGAGCTGGGGCTATCATGCATAAGCACGCCACCACAAACAAACTGCAGCATGGGCGCCTCCACCACTCCTGATCGCCTCCACTGTTTCAACCTGCAAATTCCTTTGGCTTGTTTTAAAGGGAGAAGCGTCCCATTCTGTCAATGTCACCGCGGATATCCCTATATACAATGCAATTGAAGATAAGCCTAATCTTGCACACCCACACGGCATCTTCATTTTTTCCCCTATCAAAGCCGACAGTATGTACAAACCAGCGGATTAGCCACAGACTTCTATCCTTTGGAATAAACTCAAGCACAATACGTGCAAAGTAAACCTAGCAAGGACAAAGCACAAATATTGTTCAATGTACATTTAACATATAAATAATAAAAAAAAATCCATTATTGACTATGTAGTATAAGACAACGTACATTTGATTTTAAATTTCTACTTAATAAAAACAATTTAAACTAGTTAAATGAGCAAAAAAACCAACAACAAAAAAGCCTATTTATGCACTACTTATGCAAAAATAATGCATTTGTCGAATGCTTCTTTCCATTTTATGCTTTTTCACTACAAAACCAAGGTGCAGACATGCTTCCTAATTTGAATAAGATTAGATATACAAGGTATTAGAAGATTTCTGTTGCATAAATACAGGGTTCATAACATCTGCGCTGGTGCACGGTGTCATTTGTGCATTTACAAATTGAAGTAAATGGATTATGGAGGCCTTCTTTACAACACAGAGATCTACAAAGAACACAACAATTCCATGTAGGAGAAATTTCATGACTCTTTATGAGGTAATTTCCTCCATGTCATACATTAGAAAAGCTGCCTGTGTAGATTAAAAAAACAATATTCAAAGCAGAAGTGAAGCTACTGTGCTTTAAGTACGCAGACTAAAAACACAGATACCCTTTAAAAAGCACAAACAAAAGTTATAAATAAAAAAATTATATTATTATTATTATAGTATAGTCTTCTGGGTATGACTTTTTTTTTTTTTTTTTGCCAAAATGCAAATACATTTATTTTCATCACATCAGCTAAAGGCCTTAATTCTGCTCTCTTATTTTAATACTTAGCTTTACGGCCTGTAATTGTATGATTTGCATTTTTTTTCCCGCCCATTATAAATAATCCATGCAACACACAGCCTGGCTGCCAAGCTGGCATCACTTTCTATTTAATCTTGTGAAACAGTTGCTTTATCTCCTTGTTCAACCTGGGGTTTATCTTTTGTTGTGGCACCGTACTATTGATGTGGAAATGTTTACAAAGCAATATACTTGCCCCATTTAGTGAAAGCGAGAGTTCAAGGTATTAATATGATCATTTTATCACCCCCAGCGTGCTCCTCTCAGTCATTGACTTAATAACAGGCACTGTTTTCTTTAATGGCTCCTTTGCCTAGGATGTGGTGTCTTGTTAACAATGCTGTAATATGGAGGCAGCATTTATACGTATCATCAGGAGAGCAGAGACCGTTTTTTGTTTTGTTTTGTGGTGCAGAACTATCGACCGTGGTATTCTCCTTCAACTCCCTGTGGGGTTGAGAGCGGAGCCCCCGTTACATCGCCATGTGCTCCATTATCATTTCAATATGAGTATGACACACCGGCGCACAGCGGAATGCTACGTTTCTATTTCCACTCAACAACCGATAGCAAACGGCGTCTGCCCAGTGTGAGGTTTCCCCGACACCCCCCTCCCCCCCTTTGCCCTGCCGCAAGCGAAACAGCAACACTAGCAACTATCGTAATGTGCGCCGTGAGCCCCTGGCAGCACAGGACAGGCTAAGACTATAACCAGTTACATAATCGCCGCAATAAACACGTTCCGATTGTGCTCAACACACAGCACTTAACTCCCACTGACGATAACAAAGTACGCAGCAACCCTTCGCCAGCTTCCAAGGGAAATAAAAGAGGGAGCCTTCTAACACTATACTTCATTCTCACACTCAAGGGCCATGCATTTTCCAAACGATGAAACATATAATCACTGCGGCCCGGGGATATTTTACAGTTGACGTACTGTACATGGTGTTTGAACAGTCTGGATCTTTGTTAAGTCATGGGGAATAATCAGATACGCTAAATGGGCGCTTGTTTTATTTTTAGCAAGCTTTTATTTGGAATTGTGTCAGATTATATTAAACATATTTATTTGAGAATAATTTTATGATGCTGTGTAATATAATATTGTGTTTTTCAATGTGAATCCTTTTTAAAGCAAAAAAAAACAAAAAACAGTAACACTTTCATTTCACAAACTTTCACAAGTTTCATTAGTTAAACATTATTAACTAACATGAACTAACCATGAGCAATACATTTGTTACTGTATTTACTAATCTTCGTTAACGTTAGTTAATGAAAATCCAGTTGTTCATTGTGTGTTCATGTTAGTTCAGAGTGCATTAACTAATGTTAACAAGATTTTAATAATGTATTAGTAAATGTTGAAATTAACATTAACAAAGATTAATAAACGCTGTGAAAGTGCAGTTCATTATTAGTTCATGTTAACTAATGTAGTTAACTAATGTTAACTAATGAATCTTATTTTAAAGTGTTAACAATAAATGCTTTAGAAGTATTATTCATTGTTAGTTCATGCTAATTTCAACATTTTTTAATACATTATTAAAACTGAAAGTTGCATCTGTAAATATTATTTATGAACCTGAGCAAACATGAACTAAAAATAAACAATTAACAAAGATGAATAAATACTGTAACAAATGTAATGCTCATTGTTAATGCAATGTTAGTTAATAACTAACATTAACTAATGGGACCTTACTATTTATTCTGTACAAACATTATTTGTCTATCCCCTAACCCTAAACCTACCCCTAAACTTACCCATCACAATAAACTTTCTGCATTTTTACATTAAAAAAAAAAAGAAAAATCACTTAGTATGATTTATAAGCTGTTTTCCTCATGGAGACCAAAACATTTCCTCGCAAGGATAAGGATTTAGGATATTACCATTTTTGTGAGGACATTTTGTCCCCATGATGTAGGGTTTATCAGGAAAACACACATATACACACACACATATATATATATATATATACACACACACACACACACACACAGACACAGACACACCAATTTGATATATTCTCTTTTCTAATTTCTGTCAAGAGGAGCTGCATTTGAAATGAGAGGACTGGCAGAAATCTGCATGATGTATTCAGCATCTAATGAGCGGCAGGGTGAATTGTAGGCACAGGGCACATGCAGTGCCCTGCGAAATCCCCTCTCCTGCACACTATGATTATTCACCCTCATGTAGCTTTGCACTTCCTCTATTCGGTCAAGCCCACAGGATTTACCAATCCAAAGCTCTGACGGCTCGAGAAAAAGAGGCCTGTCCTCCTCCAGAAGGGCTCCCTGCTTTGAGACGCCCTGGCTCCCCGCACTGCCAGGGCTCAGGCGCACCACAACTGAGGCGCATCCATCTGTGTGCCTTGTAGGTGCTGTGGAGATAACCAATTTTTCAAAGCACAACCAGAACTTGCATAATGCCTCATGCACCCACGTTATGACTCACTAAATTACATAAACAGAATGTGGGGTATTCTCTCTCTCACCCTCTTCCTCGCTCGCTCGCTCTTTTTGCTTTTTTTCTGCTATTGTTATTTCTTCCAAAATCATTTTCGACTGAACAAAGCTACTGAAAACAATGTAATGAGGGTATAAAAAGACATGTCAGCTTATGTAGAGGATCATGTTTTCTTTAGGACGATAGAGGGGAAGACAATGTACACCACAGTGTGGGAGATTAAACCACACATAAAAAGTGGGGGAAAAAATCATTTTACTTAATTTTAATCTGAAAATGAGCTCTCGTATACAACAGACTAAAGCAATAAATTTAAGTTTGGGGAAAAAATGCAAAAAAAGTTAAAATAAGAATATGTAAATGTCACATGGACATTGAATGAGATTTCAATTAAATTGCTTGCTAAATGTAAATAAAAACTAATAAAATATGTGTACAAATTTGTAAAACAAGTGACTTAACACAAAACCCCTCCCACAAATGATGAACAACCAATTAAAACAGTCATTTGGTTAACAGTGAATGATAGACAGGAAGTTACATTTTACATTTATGTGATTCCTCATATTAAATCATTTATGCAAACATTTGAATAAAGATGTGAAATCAAATTAAGCATTTGTAAGTTGGTTCAAATGTAACTTCTAAAATATCATTCAATGTCTACATGTTGTGTTTTGATTAGCTAAATGTGTGGACAATAGT
This sequence comes from Elopichthys bambusa, assembly GCA_037101425.1. Taxonomy (NCBI): domain Eukaryota; kingdom Metazoa; phylum Chordata; class Actinopteri; order Cypriniformes; family Xenocyprididae; genus Elopichthys; species Elopichthys bambusa. Next base: position 18,970,941 of record CM074435.1, read on the forward strand.
TTTTATTTACATTTTTAGGACATATCTTTGCTTATTACAACTTAAATTTTGCAAACATTTTAGTTTCATTGAGTAACAAATGTAGCACAATATGTAAATAAATTCTATTTAAAAAAAAAAAAAAAACTAAACTGTAGCGACTGCTCTCCTCCGACAGCCAATCAAACAGAACCATATTATCAGCATCGAATTATATTTATTGACATTTTTACCTGCTTATACTGCACAAATATACAATGCCACACATTTAATCAAATTTACATTTCATTTCATTTGAATAAATAAGTGGAATCACATAAAGCATTTCCACAGTATACATTGGTGAAAATATAACTTCCAAAATATCATTCAATGTCTTACACATGACTGTGTTTTGATTGGTTGATTGACTGAACAATAGTTTTCATTCAAATTGGGACATATGTTTGCTTATTTCAACTTGTTTTACTTGGTGAAACTAAAAAAAATACAGTAAGCCAAAAAATATAAATAAAACTATCAACTACACTCCAAACCCCTCCCAAAAATGATGTTATACACAAACAGCCAATCAAAACAATGCCATGTGGTCAGAATTTATAGATATTTTACCTGTTTATATTACGTGTGATTCCACACATTTAATCAAATTTAAATATTAAAAGATCTTAGTTAAATTTCAAGTCAATAAGTACAAATACGGCCCAAAAATGTAAATAAAAACTGTTGTTTCAGAACAAGCAGCTGCATTTTAAACTCCTCCCACAAATGATGTCCCACACTAACAACCAATCGAAACACAGCCATGTGGTCGGCATCGAATGATGCGTCAGAAGTTACGTTTCAACCTTCTTCTGCAGTACAAAAACACATGAATCCACACTCTCAATCAAACGGATCTGTACCGAACACCAATTCACTACAGTGCCCCTTCATGTGCGAGTCAAGTCACGGCCCAAGTGTGTCACATAAAGTGTGTTAAGTTCAATTGTTAGTTGTAATTGCTCTCGTAAGTACTTTCCGATGCAGATGTCATTATAATCATTATCATTTTTGCAGCCTGAGAGAGTCATCAATATTCCAACAAAGGTTCAGAGAGGGAAAGCGAGCGTGTGCGAGGGAGAGAATATCAAAAAAACAAACTATAATTCCCCGCTATTTCAATTACCCATCATTTGGTCACATTTCCATCCCATTGCTATTCCCCCAGCAAAATCAAGGTCTCTCACACACATCCCCATTAGCTGTGATAAAAGCATGCCTGGTGTTTAGCAACAAAAGCAACTCGCTCTGTTAGCTGACTGATCACACTATGAGACCCAGGCGTTCTCTGACATTAACACACACACAAATACGCGCATCCGTCCGTGCACCAGCGCTCAACTGGAGTCCTCAGCGAGAAATTCCCTTTCCTTTGTAGGTCAGACTTAGATCCAGGCATACTCAGATTGAAAATTTCATTATAAAACCTGCCGTACACCCACCCCACTGCCTTAGCCCCAGGTCTCACGACACTATATTGATTTTAATAGATACCAACTCACCCCCTCGTGACGCGAGAGCTCTTGTGTGGAAGAATAGCTACCAGGCAGTGTTAACAGTGGCCGCACAGCTCCATGAAGCAACACTCATGCACTCTCACACTGAATGGAAAAGGATCATTTCAAACAGCAAGGCAAGAAACAAAAAAAAAAAGCCACGCGCAAGGGGGAAGCACACAGAGACAGAACGAGGGAAGGGAAAAGAGAGAGAGAGACAGGGAGGGAAGAGAGAGAGAGATAGAGAGAGAGAGAGAGAGAGAGAGAGAGAGAGAGAGAGAGATGGGAAATTAATAATCCCAGAGACAAGTCCCCTCTGTGTTATTCATCAGGCTGCTTTCTTGCAAGCTGCGGAGGAGCGGAGATATGCAGATGGGAGGGGCCAACGGCACACTCCATTGGTTCGCGTGCCTCATTCCTATACATCGCAACCAATCCACTTTTTTTTTACCGTGCCGCCTCGCCTCAGAGGTACAAATATACAGTAGCTGTCTTGCGGTTTCACTAGAGGGAAGAGAGGAAAGGATAAAAGACAAATGAGGAGCTAAAAACAGGGAAGAGGAGGAAGGAGAGGGGAAGGCGCTGGATGAAGAACACTGCTTAGGGGCTCAGCAATGCTGCCTTCAGTTAATGCACTATTAACTTTATTTGAGCTGACTTCCCATTTGATCCTATGCGTTGGGTTCACTCAATGGTGGGCAGTTCCTTCCTAAATCACATTGTAATGAAATTGCTGACTATTTACAAAACTTATACTAATAATATATATATATATATATAAAGAGAGAGGAACACTCACAAAAAAAACAAACAAAAAAAAACACAACAACAAAAAATAAACAAACAAACAAGTGAAATAAAGCAGGTGATGTTGGCTGGCTGCCCTTGCTGTCAGACATTACAGGCAATTCCTTGCCTCCATTTTCCATGTTACAATGAATACATTTCACAGCTCACTTGCTCTAAAGTGTGGGTGGTACAGCATAACAACCTACACCATGTGAGAGAATATCTAACACTTTCACCTCTCTCTTTTTCTCTGGCGTTGCAGTAAAGCGAAGCGAGTTTCCAAACCTCCACACTCAGCCAAGCTCATCAATTATTGAGGCTGCACATCGGCCCCACAAAATCTGATGCTTTAAATGTAGTTTTGTGTTACAGTCTGAGCGAAAAAGCTGATGCAGAGGAAAGGCTTATTTGACTCCTGTGCGCAACTGTGTGGTCTTCGCCAGGGCTAAGTTGTGTTGAGCGGTCTGCAAATTAAAACACTGCTGCTTTATTTATTTTTTACCCTGACAAAAAACAAAATTGGACTCCAATGACTCATTATATGGACAAAAGAAAAAAGGACTGAGACAAAGCACTCAAAAACAGCCAAGTCAAGCACAACGACGTCCATTTGAAAGTGAATTGCTGAAGGCAATTAAAAAATGGGTGGGTCATATTGCTATGAAATACATTATAATTAATTATATGGCAATGAAATTACCAATATGTGTGACCCTGGACCACAAAACCAGTCATAAGTCGCACGGGTATATTTGTAGCAATAGCTAACAACACATTATATTGTATGGGTCAAAATTATCGATTTTTCTTTAATGCCAAAAAAATTTTTTTTGCACCCTCAGATTTTCAAATAGTTGCTTCTCAGACAAATATTGCAAAATATAAGCAAAAACCTGCTTATATTAATTGTTTTATACTACTACTACTACTACTACTACTAGTGGTAACGATGGTAACACTTTATTTTAGGGTCTTTTAACTAGTTGCTTATTAGCATGCATATTACTAGAATATTGGCTGTTTGTTAGTACATATTAAGCACATATTAATGCCTTATTCTGCATGACAATATTCTACATTTTTAATCCTACCCAATACCTAAACTTAACAACTAGCTTACTAACTATTAATAAGCAGTAAATTAGGAGTTTATTGAGGGAAAAGTCGTAGTTAATAGTTAATATGTGTTCCCTATACTAAAGTGTTACCATAACGATCATAGATATTATTATTAATATTATTAACCATGATTCAATCAACTGTTAAACTGATGAATTAAGGCGAGACACCCCAGGTGAATAGGGGAAAAAATTAATTAATAGATAATCACCATACTTCCCCAGCTGATTGATTACATTAAAAATTGCAAACATTTTTTGTATTACAAGTTTTCTAAAATGTTATGTTTAAATATGCAAATGAGGCGTTATCTAATTAGAAATGCACCAATTTACATACATTTCTACAACAAAAATCTGAATATCGGATGACGTCAGGTTTAAAATTCTCATTTAATTTTTTGGACATATTAAATTCAAAAGGTTTTTACAGAGGGAATTTTGGATATCTCTTTTTATCACTCCATAAATGAGAAAATACTATCAACAGCGAGAAAAAAAATAATTTAGTTTGGTGTATATAAGTTCTGCTGAAGTGGAGATTTCTGACTCAGAGCAGGAGAAAAAACTAATTTTGAGAAAATGGCCTTTAAAGATATTTACTGGAATTGAAATCTATAGATGCAAACAGATAAAGTGCTATAAAATATACACCTAAAAGTATATTTTGGATGTTTTCTTTCCACCAGTCCGGAAAAAAACTTTATGAAAAGCCAAAAAGCGCAAAATCTCAAAATTGACAAGTGCCTAAAAAAAACAGTGTTTTTGCCTGTAGTGTCTCCCCTTAAAGACAAATTCATTAGTTTAGTGTTCTATTGTACATATCATTACGTACAATATAATTATGTTTATATTATTTTGATCTTTAACATCAATTCAGGTTTTACTGTGCAAACAGTCTAAAAGCTAGCCAACTAACTCTCCATTCTGACTTACCCTTATTTTATTTCAAGAGTAATTTCAAGGTGTGCTAAGACTTATCCCACCACACTGATAGGTTTATTGTCTTGTGTGCAGATTGGTTCAATCCAGATCGGGGCTGCTCATTTCAATGGCTGAATGTGCCACAGTAATTTCACATTTTGGCACAAAAAGCAGCCACCGCAGGGGGGCTATGAACAGTCAGTTGGATATGGCAAGGGACAGTCATGTGAAATCGCAGAACGAATGCGAGCGGTGAGAGGCCAATCCTGGCTCGTTGTAATCAGCTAATTAAGCACTTCAGTCAGGCCGGCAAATGCTGCCACATTTCCCTTTGTTATCAAATTCATTATTCAACGTTTAAAAAAATGGAAGGGAACACTAACAAGATGGACTAGAAGCTCATACAAAGTATGAGCAGGAGGTTGAGATGTGACATCTCTCTCTCTCATTTTCTGTAACATCTTGGGCCAGATCTAGAATCTGATACTCTCCGAACGCAAACACAAACTGCTTGGCTGATCTGCGGGATAATGGGAGCGTGGATGTGTATCAGTGGCATAACTGCGCCAGAGAAACAGACGGTAATTACCATTGCCCTCTCTCTCACACCTCCAGTGCGCACACACAGGAAATGGGAAATGGGCTCGGGCGATAGCGAGCCACCTAGCCTCCTCACCTCATTCCCCACCAATTCAAACTAATCTACTTCTTGATTTCAGAGGGAAATCAACAAACATTCATTCCATTGAATCCTCGCCGCTCCACGTGGGGAAGGAGGGGGATCTGAGAGTAAAAGCGAGCAATGGGAGCCCATTGAAAATGATTGTCTCATTCAGCCGCGGCACACGCGGAGGCCTTTATCCAAACCTGGCTTGAAGCTCATCCAGAACTTTCTATCACATTACAAATGCTCAGTACTGGAGTGCCTGAGATTAATCACAGGTTAAATGTGCATTTATGTACACTGCATAGCCCGATAACAAGCAGACGGGGCTTGGGAATTAGTTCATTTGGAAAAAAAACAATGCTGGAAAACATGTCCAGAACCCATCAATATTCATGAAATGTTTCTACTTTGTAGATGAAGAATGAGGGAAAAGACCATCCATAAGCGTTGATTCACAAGGACGGCTCTGGGCGATGTCTGATGGTTCTCTTGTCCGCCCGTCGGCTCTTTTTTATCTCACTGGGCTTACGGAGATCTTATTGCTTTTATTTTCTGTCATTAAATTCTGTGATAGAATTAAGGATAAGAGCAGCTGGGTACTACATCAATAGAAAATCAATTATATTGTCAAAACTTAGATGTATGACCTGCAATGTTTCATCTGCTCTGAAAAATATCTGAAAAAATAAAATAACAAATGGTTTATTTTTTGAAGTTTAATCACAATTTTCGATCTGAACCTGAAAAGCTGTTTATCCGCTTCCGTGACATTCATATTTGTGACAACCATATCAAGTAATTCAGTGACAAACAAAATAAACAACGACCAGAGCTTGGCTCATACATTTTAAGCACTTTCCCAGAGGAAATCGACATCTAACATCATTCTCGCTGAGGCAAAATTCAACAGACCACTGGTCTGAACCGACAAAATGGCAGACATATACATATACAAGGATTTCCTCAGGATTATCTCATGCCAAAGTGTAGCCGTTTTAATTGTGCTGATTATACAAGCATATTGTGAATTCCCAGCAGCCTCATCGAGTTCAGACTTGAGAGGGCCCCGGGAGCAGCGTCCAGAGTGCTGAAGGGCTCCTCAAGTCCTTGTTGAAATAATTTAAGGGTGAAATTGTGACCTCGAGCACCTGAAGTACCTTTCAATCTACTGTGGCGAGCGCTACGCAAACAATACCTGCCTTCCAGGATTAATCTCAGCTCCAAATCCTAGGGTTCCTATAGACGGCCTTGGGTCACCATCAGCTCGACAATGTCCAAACTGCTACATGTCCACCTGCGTTGCTCCCCAACCCCCTTTGCTGTAGTTAGTCATAAACGTGTCTGAAACGCTCTCAAATGACAGCATTTGGGAGTGTTTTTCCTCTCTTCTATCTGTTCACTGTTGGAGCTGTAATTGACTTTATGCTCCATTCCCGATATCTTTGACACAGCTGATGTGAGCTCTCAGCGGAGGCTAGAGATATGTCATACAATCCAATCTCCCGCTCCACTCAGATCACAGTCACCATTTAATTAAAGCCAGCAATGAACACTTTATTTAATGGCCTGGCCCCTCCCCCTCTCCATTACGCCCACCCCTGACTCCTCACACCTCGCAGAACATCACACAAGATCCTCAATCTAGTCCTACCACAGTATAACCTGCAAACTAGTAAAGTGACAGTAATGTTATTAAAGATTTATATTTCAATTAAATGCCATTCTTTTGAACATTCTAGTCATAAAAGAATCCTGTATCACAGTTTCCACAAAAATGTTATGCAGCACAACAGTTTTCAACATTGATAATAAAAATAAATGTTTCTTGAGCAGCAAACCATCATATTAAAATTATTTCTGAAGGATCATGTGACACTGAAGACTGGAGTAATGATGCTGAAAATTCAGCTTTGCATCACAGGAATAAATTACACTGCAAAATATATTCCAATAGAAAATGGTTATTTTAAATTGTAATGATTTCAAAATATTACTGCTTTTACTGTATTTTTTAAAATAAATGCAGCCTTGGTGAGAATAGAAGACTTTAAAAAAAAAAGAGCATTAAATTATGTAGCCTATATATTGTGTTTGCGAGGCATTGCCCACAACATAACACTAGAAAAAAAACACACATACCCAACCGACCTGCACTACTTAATAACACTGAAGCACATTTTGGACTATTTTTTTTTTTTTTTTGGGGAAAAAAAAAAAAAAAAATCAATAAAAACTGGTGTATTGTTGGGGGTCTCGCAGTTCTACCTGCTGGGCCATACAGTAATGTGCAAGCAAGGGGTAATATCTGTTTCTTTGGCAGGAATATTATCCCTAAGTGAATCTGTCACTTCCCATTTCAGTTAACACACTGTTGAGTAGGGTTCATCACACACAGAAAGAAAAAAAAAAGAAAAGAAAGAAACTGCACGGCTGAATAAAAAGCAAAAATCGCAGTCTTCAAAACCACACAGGGGCCAAAAGAACCAAATTCTAAGGGACCCCATTCACAACAATAAAAGACATGGGCTGTTTTGCCCCCGGACACGATCTGAGAATGTGGGCTAATGTGTTTCATAAACAAATGGCTTTTATATAGAGGAAAGTGGACAAAAACACAATGGCACTCCAGGTCTCTTGCTTTTGTGTCAAAAAGGCGATGGGGGTTAACTGGCTTTTGAGCAATGAGAGCACTTTGGTACATGTCATTTTGAAGGGGTTGCAGTTCACTCAAAATCTATCATCTGAGGCCGTTCTTTCTGAGGATGTGGATCAGCACACAGAAGATTTGATTTGACAGGGTCAAAAGGTTGTGCCTAGAGACATTAATAAACTCGCCAAGTCCCTGAGACTCTAGATTCACTTGACCCAACTGCTCCACCGCTGATCCCAACAAACCTAGCAACAAAATGAAAGTTCAACAAATATTGAGTATATAGTTACATTTTTGCCGATTCTGCTGTGTCCTTGAAATCTTTTCATATTTTATCCTTGAATGGTCAACAGAGACATTTTTCATCCATTTAATCTTGAACTCTTTTGCATAGATCTGATCAGCGTTTAGCAATATATAACATGATTATAGGGTTAGTTGACCCAAAAATGAAAATTCTGTCATTAATTATACTCACCCTCATGTCGTTCTACAACCGTAAGACCTTCGTTCATCTTCAGAACACAAATTAAGATATTGATATTAAGGTTGAACGACTGTAGTCACATGAATTGTTTTAAATATGTCTTTAGTAGCTTTCTGGGCATCTGAAATTGTTAATTATCTTGCTGGCAATGGAGGCCTCACTGAGCCATCAGATTTGATCAAAAATATCTTAATTTGTGTTCTGAAGATGAACGAAGGTCTTACAGGTGTGGAACGACATGAGGGTGAGTGAGTAATGACAAAAAAAATTCATTTTTGGGTGAACTAACCCTTTAACAGCTATTATTAAAAGAGTAGCTTAAAAGAAAAGAATGATAATATGTTTGCCACTCTGTCTCTGTCTGTCTGTCTGTCAATCAATCAATCAATCAATCAATCAATCAATCTATGGGATTATGGTGTGGGGTTGTTTTTCAGGGGTTGGTTAGTTCCAGTTAAAGGAACTCTTAATGCTTCAGCATACCAAGACATTTTGGACAATTTCATGCTCCCAACTTTGTGGGAACAGTTTGGGGATGGCCCCTTCCTGTTCCAACATGACTGCGCACCAGTGCACAAAGCAAGGTCCATAAAGACATGGATTAGCGAGTTTGGTGTGGAGGAACTTGACTGGCCTGCACAGAGTCCTGACCTCAACCTGACAGAACACCTTTGGGATGAATTAGAGCGGAGACTGCGAGCCAGGCCTTCTCACCAACATCAGTGCCTGACCTCACAAATGCGCTTCTAGAAGAATGGTCAAAAATTCCCATAAACACACTCCTAAACCATGTGGAAAGCCTTCCCAGAAGAGTTGAGGCTGTTATAGCTGCAAAGGGTGGGCCAACTCCATATTAACACTCAGAGGTCGGCTGGTTGTCTTATCAGTATGAGAGAGACTCAAAATACTCAGTCAATTTTGCACATACAATTAGGAGTTATACACCATTTTAATCTGTGAAATATCTTCTTTTATTTGCGTGAACTCAGAGTATAAACAAAATGTTGTGCTTTTTGCAAAATAAAGAAAACTAACATGATGCGTGATCTTTCGTCTCCCTCTGAACGAAGTCCAATCTGATAAATCTCAGAAAATGAACTGTAACTTTATGAATACTAATCACAAAAAAATGAGACTTATGTCTAAAAAACATTTAAATCGTGTAAGTTAAATGGAAAACAAAAATTCTCTGTTTATGTAATCTGAATGAAAAGAGAGACATGTCAGACGTCCGTGAGTCAGCTCATTATCCGCTAATGCAGCCACGGAGCGAGCGCTCTATTCAGACGCAAATTCATGCATTACATGTATACATCGTCTCAATTGTGTATTTATTATCTTCAAAAGTGTTTATCTGCATGTTATAGCCATGGATAGCGATCTCTGGAAGCCTCTATTAGTTCCTGGAATGTCACACGGTACGCCTGTTCTTCATTAGGAGTCATTTGTGGACTAAATGTGCACAGAGCGCCCTCCGGCTGCAAGTATGAATGGAAAATACAGTATCCAGCGCTCATAGTGATGACAATAAATTGAATAAATATTACTCATTTGTATAGAAAATTGACATAATATAATATGAGAATCCATCAATAATCCTCCAAATGTGCATGCTTTTAAGCTAAAAGCCCTGATGGATGTTGTTTTGTCAAAGGTAACGACTCCGTTTTTTATATTCATAACTCCTGACGCATAAGCTATTAAAAAATTACGGTCACTATAAGAGTAAAATAGAGGTCAAAATGTGAAGCTTGAGTCTTAGATCTTTTTAATGATGTATAGTTTCAACTGCACATTAACAAAGTATATTAAAATAGAAAAACATTATTTGGTCAGAGACTTGAGACTTCTTTTAAAAACATTATAATAGTAGGCTAATGCATCCAATCTTTTGACTGGTACTGTAATTTAAACCCTACGGATTAAGAATGGGATGTCATTAAAGTTTGTGTGCACGTAAAGGCAGGCATCCCAAAATTTTTGGCAATATGTACCAGTTACAAGTTCATCCAAAATGAAAAAATCAAGAGTATACAGAGTAAAGAGAAACTGATCAGCAAGACTCAAATCTGTGTCCCAATGGGAGCACTACAGGTTCAACGGTTACATGCACATTCGCTGCATGGCTTCAACGGTGCTGTTTTTTAAAATTTCAGCTATCCTTACACTTTTGGACATATGCTCAAATGCTTCATATAAATAAACTGAATCTTATCAATTTCATTCAAGTGATTGCTTAGCAAATTCTGCAGAGAGACTACAGAAGAATTACACACTTTGAAATCCCAGTAAAACATGCCTGCTGGCCATTCACACATCTCTATAATAGCCCAGACCGACAGCCAAGATCAGTAGCACTCCTCTGAACAACCATGTTTTAAAAAGAAACCACAAAGAAACAAGATCTGTGCTGTGCATGAGGAACACTTATTACCAGCAAGTTGCTTATTCATGTATTTCTGTGATGCATTAATTAAGGAAAGGATGCAGGAGATCTATGATTGAGTGAAGAGAGAGAGAGAGAGAGAGAGAGAGTCAGGGAAAAACAGATTATGTGAGTCACTCTGGGGCTTTCTTCTTCCAAGCAACTGCAATATGACCGAAGGGATCACGTTAACCCACTTCTATCAGACGACTGTGGAGTCGGGCTTCCAATGAAAGGAGTTGAGATTTGTTGCTCTAAGACGCTTTGTATGTGCCAGGAAACATGTAAATGTTTCTACTGCATGTAGTAACCTGGTGTGGGTTGTTGAACAGCACAGACGTGATGTCTACAATTAAGAAGTATCAGAGAGGACCCTCGGGAGCGCTACATCAGGCCGGGGGCATTGAAAGTTCTTCTGCGCAGAATGAAGATGTGCAGAATAATCAGGACACGTCATGGGTTTGATTCTCAATGAACACAAAAAACGGATTTAAATATACCTTAAGTCGCTTTGGATAAAAATGTCTGCCAATGAATATTTATAAAAGCACTGATGTACCAGGGTCAATGACATGGGTATTGTTTTTGTTTTTTTTCTATGTAACCTATTGTATCTATTTTTTATCTATTGATTCAAAAATTCGATTCATACCTACAATTGAATACAACTCTTTATTTCATGATGAAAGTTTTTCATTTATTAAATTATTTTTTTAGGCTCAGTTAAAGTCTTAAGTTGCCATAATCATTTATTATTATTTCTTCTTCTTTAAAATTATTTTATAATTAATTTAATAAATAAATCATTAATAATAAATTATATGATAGAGAAGAAAAGTCTTTCATAAACCAAACATGAATACAAAGAGAACACGATTCTAAGAACTTGGCATGTGTCTTAAACCAGATTTTTTTTTTTCTTTATCATGGACACTCTTATTGTAGGACACCTACAATACCCTGTGATCTTAACATCTCAAATGAAGAATTTAGTTTGCCCGATCATTTAAACTGATAATCTAATCACAAGGATGAAAAATGAGCGCAGGACACCGGCATATGCTCGACTCATTCCTGGCTGTACAAACAATGCACTTTGGCAGCATCTGCTGGGGCCCGAAAAAATTACACACACGAACAGGACACAGACATTCTCATGTTCCAGCAGGATGTCCGCAGTCCGTCCACATTTACAAACCCAAGTGTGTGTATCTCATCTTCAGAGTGTGATAATTGAATAATAATCTAATTTGCATTTTCAGACGGCTCCGGCAACCGGCAAGGATTTCGACTTTACAGATAATGACAATTATCTCAATTTCCTTTAATGTTTTAATTTCGAGCAGGCACTATTATGTGGGAACAGATAGGGTGAGCGATGATTAAAATAGCAACTTGTGTTGGTTTTGGAGCTTTGAAATGACTTGTCCTATCAGAGAGAATGCACATGGGAAGCGTCCCTCTCCATCGCTTTAATTCCCTGGTGTTTAGCATATTGTATGCCCATGGCTGGTAAATTAGTCACATCTGGAATAGCCTAATTAACAGATAGGAGCTTAACCTACTTATCAGAGCAAGCCACTTGGACTTTTTTCCTTTTTTTTAGTAGAGGGTGGGGGCACCAGGAGGTGGGCAGGCAAGGAGGGCGGATGGATGGAGAAAAGAAAGAGTGACTAGATTGGTGCTCACTAGCTTCCCAATTTGCTGATGACGGTCTTGTTTTTTTTAATGAATGCTGCCCGCCAGCCTCCCTCTGTGCTTCACACTGACTCATTTCCCGACTAAAAGCGTGCGGATGATGTCAAGGTGTCAAGAATCGTGGCTGACAGCCCAACATTACCAAACAATTGGCCAGGGTCAACATAAAAACAATACCGCGCTCTCAGACCCTCCATTACAGAAATGGAAAAATTCTGTCAGCCCTGGATTTAATGTTATTTGCAAATGATACAGTACTTAACTAGCCTCTTATGCCATCTCTCCACCTCTTTCAGCCCCTCTGCTCATTTCTCTCCTTCCTCACAAGCACAATTAAAGGTAAATAGGCAATAAAAGAATTGCTTTAAGTATTAACGCAAGAGTTTCCCCCGTCTTTTATGGTTTAATGGTAAACATGGCTTTTGTACCACAATTTCCACTAATGTAATCTAATAGCTGTTCTAGTAGACCCCGGCATCACATTATTGATATCTGCAGGATGAAAGCAATTTTTCATTTAATGCGTGAGAGGAAAAAAAAACAAAAAAAAACAGAACGGTTCCTGTGCTAGCTTGGCTGTATAATGGAAATGGAGGAAATAAAATCATTCATGCCTCTTATGACAGTGTTACGTTTTTAAAACCTTCAATAAAAGCGTGGCCTTTCCGATTCCCCCTAATTAATCATCGGCAACCCTTTAAGCGTCGCGGGGACGGGGCAGACGATCTCCGCCGTAAATTTGAGAAATACCGTCTTACACGATAAGACCACTGCGCCGGTTTCAATCCCTTTTGTACGCATCCGGCCTTAAAAAACATTTCCACAGCTAAGAGCCGAGCATATTAGAAAATAAAATACAATTCTGCCACCTGACACTTCAATTTAGCCCGCTCCAACTGCTGAAGCCATCAGCCCGCTGGCCTGCCTGCCTGCCATGATGGAGAATCCCCCAAATATCACTTAACTGATCTGAGCCAGGCACGTAATGCTCATGCACTCTCCCCCACTGCATTACCGACACACACTCTCTCTCTCTCTCTCTCTCTCTCTCTGCAGTGCGTTCCGCTCACACACACAATCTCATTTTAATTGACTGCATTGTCTGGGCCGAGGCTGCGGGGAGTGCCTCCGCCCTCCTCTCTCCACCCTGCCGCTTTGAGGAGTATTTACAATCCGATAATCTTCAAGCTCCTCACCACATCTATTACACTGCAGAAGAACAGACACTGAGAAACCACTGCCTTTAAAAGGATAGTTCACCCCAAAATGGAAATGTGCTCATCCTTGACTCACCTTCATGTAATTTCAAACCTGTATGACTTTTGTTCTTCTGTGGAGCACAAAAAGAGACATTCTGAAGAATGTGCAGGCCACTCTTTTCCAAGAAATTACAATTTGAGCTTTAAAAGGATTTAAAAGCACCATAAAAGTATTCTAAAAGTAATCCATATGACTTGAAAATAACATACAGTGTAAAAAAAGAGATTTTTTCAAAGTTGTAAATAAAACAAAGATTATTGGAGTACATTTTACAAGAAAACATTACTTCAGTCTTTGAACTTCAAAATTTCATGTTTAATTCCATGTGTTTTTACTACCAATTTCTGAGTGAAAATACTATACCTTTTATTTTCTCAGTGTATAAGACTTCTGAAGCCATATGATAGTTTTGTGTAAAGAACAGACAGAAATTTCAGTTTAGAAAAGCCAATATTAACTGGAACCTTAGTACACATTCAGTTTCAAGAGATAAGCATTCTTTTGAGTCAGATCTTTTCAATGAATTGGTTCTTCTAGTTAAAAATAACCCTTTGCTGTAGTGAACCGCTCTATGAAGATTATCAGTGAACAGCAACTTAAATTTCAATCTGTTCCTCACACAAAGCAATTGTATGATTTCAGAAGTCTTAAATATATAGCGCATGAGTAATATGGACTACTTACATGATACATTTATGGTAATTTTGTTTCCTTTTTAAAGCCTGAAAGCTCTGGCCACCATTTTCTATTTTATTTCATGAGGTAAGAATGACCACTGTCACAAAAAAATGGTACAAAAATTGTACCATTGTCATTGGGGCAGTACCCACAAAAGAGACAACTTTGTATCTTATCTACCCCTAAAACGCGCATATTAATACCTTAGAGTAGTAATAAGTTCCCTAAAGTTACTACTCTGAACCTTAGGGGTAAATAATGGCGCTTTTCCACTGCGTGGTATGACTCGTCACGGCACGGCATGGCTTGGCTTGGCTCGCTTTGCTTTTCAACTGCAGTTTAGTACCACTTCAAAGTGGGTGGGATTATAGACTGATAGGTATAGTTGCGCCACCTTTACTGCTGTGATCTGCTCCTCGGCTACTGACCACGATACAGCCATTTCTTTTTTCAATATGCGTGCGACGGCTGTTTAAAGCAAGTCATTTAAAGAAGTTGTGCGAACAAATGATACTGCGGTGGCTGTTACTGATTTAAATCTAGGGGGTTTGGTGTCTTGTGTCGCAAATCCAATGACGCTGGTAGTGACAATTCTCTCTGACCAATCGGAGTGTGTTCTCTGTGTTTACACGTCACATTTTAGTGTCGGTATGGCTCACTTGGAACCTCAATTGGTGGTACTATTTAAGCGAGCCGTACCACGCAGTGGAAAAGCACCAAAAAGTGAGCTGTGCGAGCCATACCATGCAGTGGAAAAGTGCCAAAGCGAGCTGTACTGAGCTGTACCATGCAGTGGAAAAACGCCATAAGGTACTTTAAGTAGGTATATTTAAGGTTTCTGCGCCAGTGACAAGCTGTTGTACCCTTAAAGGTACAATTTTGTAGAGTGCACATACTGCAAGTAAACATGAAAGTGAGTAAATAAAGACATAACTTTAATTGTTTATAGTGGGCCTATAAACGCCAGGCGCCAGCAGGAAGCCACACACCTGCCCTTTGTCTTAACTGCGCTTGTTCTCAGCTTCTCTCTCTCTCTTACTGCTGAGGTATGGAGTCGGCATAGCAATCTCCCTGCATCGCCATCCTTCACCACATCAAATGATCATTTAGTACGGCCCCCTCTCTGTGATTGATTGACTCAGCCCACGCCTAAATCACCCTCATAAAACTGGTATTGTGACAATGCTGGGAGTGTGACAGGTTAAGGAATCGTATTGATTCACAACTGCAGTCCTGCGGTGTGACTGAGGCACGTCAGTAGCGAGGGCGAGCCCGCAGACCGCTGAAAGAGGCACCAGCTTCGATAACGCTGTTGCTTTTCAATACACAAAGAACAAGAGAATATGCTAAAACTAATGCTTTCAAAGTTGATGCGAGAATCGAGCTTGAAGTGTCACTAACAGGTTTAAGAGAGGTCTCAGAAGAGTGCCGCTAAAAGAACAGTAATGCTTCTAGGACTGACTCCGACCTCCATTTTCTCTCCTGAAATGTAGCATGCTGCCATTCAAAGAGAGCTCATTCAGGACATGCTTTTAAAAAGTGTCCTCGTGGACTGTTCATGTGTCAACAGTCCTCTAGCATTAAAGGAAAGCTTCCCTGACATAAGAAGGCCTTGGGGTACGTCCCAGCCCAAAAAGTCAGTCATTTTTTGCTGCAGCATGGGAAATAACACAGAGAATTAGCCAGTCGTGAAGAAACTCTCTTTGTTTCGGGTATTTTACAGAGGTGGCATGTCCTGTGTCAGTCCTCACAAATCGACAGTGGGCTCCAGACAAATCACAGCTAGCCGAGGCAATATATGAGACTTCAGCCCCCCGAACAAGACTGCTGAAATCAGCAGCTTTACAGGGTCAGTCCTCCAACCACCCTCCCTTTCTCCCTCCTACTCTCTCTCTCTCTCCCTATTTTTTTTTCTTTACCTTACTGCCGAGACGCCAAAGCAATCAATCTTAACTATAGCCATTCCTTCTCTGGAGTGAAGGGTGCCATTTGTTTTCTTCCGTTGGGATGCTACCCTTTCCAAGGAATATCTCTCCTGTGCCGATCTTTTACATATTCCTTCGTTATTGGTTTATGATTGTAATAAGAGCTCTAATGTTCCTGATGCCCAAGACAGTCCCCTTGGTTTGTAGTCTGAATACTGATAGTGATTTTACCTTAGAGGGATTTAATAATGATTTACGGGCAGCATACATTTTCATACCTTTGATTTTCTGAATTTGAGCATTTAAAATTAAAAGCTTCAAAGCATTTACTCCGACAGTCCAAAAAAAAAAAAATGCTGCACGTATTCAAACAGGTTTCCTAAACACCCCCCCTCCTGTCTGCCATTGGTTGACTAAACAGATAGCCCTGCCCCCAGACTCACGCCATTGGTTGAGCCACTGTTGCCATGTTGGGCTGACCGGAATGCTTAAAAAAACAGAAATGTTTAGAAAAAGTCACAGAGACAAAGTGTTCTCACTTCATGGGAAATGAGTCTGGATTTTTTATAGTCTCAACATATTAAGCTGGAATAGGAAAAAGTGCTTTAACATAAAAAAATACACACTTCAGCCCTACATTTCCCTAAAAATTCCTACATTTTTGGGAGCGTGTCTGAATGGCCTAATGATTATTTAGTAACTGAGACCACATTCATTCCTGGTCATATATTACCACAGATTTTGACACAATTTGAGTGAAATATTTTCCCATTATAGCCACTGATGAAGAAATGCAGAAATACTCCACATTTGATCTGTGGGGGTATTTTTGATTAGTGACTTCTGAGCTTTTTAAACACATTCAATTGGCTGTGGGTTAATCATTCTTAAAACCGAGGACCATTACTCAGAGTGAAGAATCAAAATATGAAAATTAAGCAGGAAACCACAACTAGGAAGGACACATTATTTGTCAAACACCCGGACACTCCACAGGCAAAAAAACAAGAGAGAGAGAGAGAGAGAGAGAAGGGTGCGGGAGAGTGAAAAAGTGTGTGAAAGAGAGAGATTTCTTTCATTAATCCATGAATGTAATTACTGTATAAACAGCCCCTTCCTCTGATTGATGTCCCTCAGCCATGTTTCATTTACTTCAGCATGTTCTCATATTTGAGTGAAATAAACAAGCATATTCCCACAGGAGTCATTTACATCTCACCCCTCTCATCAAACACATTAAAAGGCAGCTGAACCCCGCTCTATTTCGGCAACATTTCCTGTCTGCCCATAAGAGTCGGGGCATCGAGGCATCTGAAGACGGAGTGACGGGTGGTGAAATAGGCCATAGATTATACATTAAAAAAAAAAAAAAGATGATGGATGTTGAGAGAAGTCATTTAAATCCACCTCTCAGCTGCTTGTGCTGTGGAGACGCCTGGAGAGGTTCAATCATTCTGGCAATTCTACAAATAGCTTTTCACTCAATGAAGCACGCAAGAGTTGGACCTTGTTTCAAAAATACACCAAATGTGAACGGAAGAGAAATTACTCTCCTGAAAAGTCACATATAAGTTAAATCAGTCAGTTTGATCATGCTTCACACAAATAAGCCTTATAATCAGCTGTGTTCTTGAAATATTGTAAACATAATTATGATACAACATCATGTCATGATTATAATCTTAAAACACGATCAACACTCAATATTATGAGTTATATAAGGGGTGTCAAACACATGTTCTGTTGGAGCTTGCAGGATGTTAAGTAGGGCTGAGACAATACATCAATTCTCGATTCGCGATACAATGATTCTGGATCGATTTTCTCTCTCAAATTGATTCTGAGCTTAGTTTTAACAGCAGATGGTGCTCTGGGCTAGTTTTTAACCGCACACTCAAATGCTCACAAAGAAGAGTGCTGGACAGTGATTGTGAATTCGGCTAAGTCATGTAAGTCATGTAAGTGGTTAAATAAATATACTTGCACCTCGGCTCAGAATGCTTTTATGATGCAGGATTAATGTAAACACAGCCCACTGTGAACACCTTTTAATTCGCTTCAACCTTTTCAAACTTTATGAATGATTATTTTAAGTGGTGTGTGTAAAGATACTGGAAGCAAGACAGAGTACGGGTGTTTTTAAAGCACATTCAGCAAGTTCAGAATCGATTTGAGAGAGAATCGCGATACATTGGAAAATATAAGAATCACTTCAGATTCTTTGTATCGCGAATCGAGAATGGATGTATTGTCCCAGCCCTAATGTTAAGAGGGGAAAAAAATAAATACATTATTCTTAAAAACATTCATGTGAATTTATCAAATGCATGATATATTCATAACTTTCAATTATTATTATTATTATTTTTTTGGTGACAGCAGGATAGATTAACTCTACAAGGATAATTATTAGCGGTAAATGGTGAATACGAACGAATAAGTAATGTAATTAAATTATATTAAATGTACATTATAATAATTTTTTATTATTATATAATGCTTCATACAGCACTCTTCAAGGTTGTAACCATAAACAGGTAAGTATAATGCACAATATCATATCTGTGGTTACAATTATTTAGGAAAGTATAATAATACAAGTATTACATAATTAAAAAATGTTATGTGGTGACTACAATACCTTACAAAATGCATTATATATGCTGGCTTCAAGTAAAGTGTAATCAAAAAAATATTCATTTTAGCTTGCTAAGGCAGTCCCCTTGAACGTGTTTTGTGTCCATTCAGTGTCATTCATTAAAACTGCTTTACTGTACAATAACTATTCAAACAGATCAATACAAAAATTGCTTAAAAAGTAAACAATCACTACACATCGTTCTAGCTGTGACTATGATATATTGCTTCGCCAATGACAGAAAAATGGCCTGAAAAACTGCAGTTTCCCCTCTGTGCATTATGGGATGCATTTGCAGGTCTCCATCAGCACCATGGACAGTTGCTGTTAGGGGGGCTGAATGATGAATCTAGATTTGTTTGGCCTTAAGGCCTTCCCAGGGCATTCCCCAGTTTGTCTGGTACATAAAGGTTATTTCCACCAGACCGTCAACTCTCTGTCATAAATCCCTGCGCAACAAGCTGAGGCCCCAGTACATGCACACATATTCAGACATCATATTTGACTTAAATCCCTCTGCTATTTGTTTGGTTTGACACTGGTGACACTTTGATTAATCTAATTTGCTCGCTTGCGTTTGCAGCTTCGGCGGCAATGAATCTTTATTTTATATGGTCAAGCGCTGGCATTTCCCTTCAGACCGGCCTCGGCAAGGAAAGGGGGGTTGGGTTGTTCAGCGCCTCAGCCTTTCTGAGACACAGCCCTCTGTCCATTCTGTCCTGCCTAAATTATGAAGCACTTTAATTAAATTAAACCCTACACAAGCACTTAGACCAACTGCCAGCCACGGAGAGATATTCTTTTCCGAAAAACAGCACATTCGCAAAGCCTTCCCAATCACGTTTGGCACAATGAAACTAGAGCTGAACGGTATAGCAAATATTCACGATGTGCTGATTTTGATTTTAAGCAGCAATGTGAATATTGTAGTTAATTAACAAATTTTTCATTGGGCCATTAAATATCCTTACTAGCATCAGTAGCAAAAAGTTCGATTAATCAATTTAATTTCGGATTCAACGATTCATTTGTGTCATCACTCAGTGCCTGCATGACCATTTTTCATAACATAAAATGTTTAAGAAACATATATTTTGATAAATATTGAAGTTTATCTGTTATATTATTAAGAGGTTCGGAGCGTGAATTAAGCTGCCAAAGTCACGTGAACCATTGAAATTTCGAAACACTTATGATGTAACGAAGCCTCGTTTACTGAAATCACGTGACTTTCATGCTCCGAACCACTGATTCGAAACAAAAAATTCGTGAAGCTTTGAAGCTTCATGAAGCAGTGTTTTGAAATCGCCCATCACTAGATATTGTTGAATAAAGTCGTTATTTTGTTTTTTTGACGCACAAAAAGGTTGAACCACTGTAGTCACATGAACTGTTTTAAATATGTCTTTAGTAGCTTTCTGGGCATTGAAAGCGTTAATTGTCTTGCTCTCAATGCAGGCCTCACTGATCCATCAGATTTTATCAAAAATATCTTAATTCGTGTTCCGAAGATGAACAAAGGTCTTACAGGCATGGAACGACATAAGGGTGAGTGAGTAATGACAACAAATTTCATTTTTGGGTGAACTAACCCTTTAAGTCCAAGTCAAGTCACCTTTATTTATAAAGCGCTTTATACAATAGAGATTGTTTCAAAGCAGCTTTACATTGATAGCAGGAAAATTATGAATTTCAGCTGTTGTTCAGCTAAAGTCAGTTCGGTATTGATTCAGTTCTGTTGTAAAGATAATCAATTATTACATTAGTTAATTTAATTTATAAGCAGAAAACAGTGATGTCATCATCCAGCTCTGTTCCGTTATCATACAACAGCGTCAGTACAGTCAGATCAATAATGCTGTTGAATATTAAGTGTCCCCAACTAAGCAAGCCAGAGGCGACAGTGGCAAAGAACCCAAACTCCATCAGGTGACAGAATGGAAAAAAAACCTTGGGAGAAACCGGACTCAGTCGGAGGGTCAGTTCTCCTCTGGCGAATAAACACAATGTAAATTTTGCAAAACTTTATTTACCTACATATTTTCTTATTTATTTTTTTAATATCAAGCAATATATCACAACTTATTTGTGCTTATTTGAGATCTAAAATTAACTGGTGCTTAATACTCTTTAAAATTTATAAGGCAACAATTTATCACACTTATATTATGTCAGCCTGATGATCTTGTATATCTTTTTTTGATTCTTCACTGCTGCCACTAGTCAACGGAGAGTGAATTATCCTTTTATTTTTCATTCTTCACTGCAGCCACTGGTCAATGGAGAGAGTGTTACCCTTTTTTTCCAGCAATACTTTGACAGATGATGATGGCACGCTGTAACTTAGGAAAAGAATATGCGCCCCAGTTGATGGAGAGCAACGCTTTATGGGATGAGTACAGGGCCTTATGGGAGACTGAGGCTAACTGCACTACTCTCGTTGGAAAATGCCTCTCACAACGTCTGAGTGACAGCGCTGTGCCTAGCAGATCCTCGCTGAATGAGTGACTGCTTCTCCTCAGGCCATTTTACTGACCTGGGAAGGGGAAGAAGAAAAAAAAAAAAAAAAAAAAAAAAAAACTGTCGCAGCTCACACAGTCTCCAGAATAAATGGAGGTATTAAGCTTGATAACTAAAAACCGCACATTTGATCCTGCCATCCTCAGCATTTTTCCACACATAATTCTGGGCAGTTGAAAAGCATTTTGTGAAAGCTGCCGAGGTTAGCAATTCTGACTCCAGGGTTTCAGCGCAGATAACAAGCCGGTCAATATTCAAAAAAGGGAATTTAATTGGCTCTCCCCCTCGTCCTCCCCCTTCTCGAGCCGTTACCTGCCAGAGTGCCTAGGGGGGCTCGTGGCGAAACGTATTAGCATGACTCTCTATTAGCCTGCCTGGCATTAGGAAGCAGTGCTTTTCAACAACACAGCTCATTTGCCTTGCTCTTTCTCAGCGCCTTACACAACACATTTGCTTTTGTTTTAGCGCTTTAGGAGCCTGATCAACCCATAGCGACAATTTTGGCCAACCAAATGCACGGTTTGGCCGGCAGAGCCACTGGCCCCATATTAGATTACAATGGACACTGAGACTGTGGAAAATCGTGTGTGCCACAATAGAAATGAACGGTTATTTCAGGTTTCTTGTTCCAAAATCCTGCTCAGGGAGACGATCTCTAGTGAGGCGCGTATGACTCATAGGGTTGAAAATAACTCCACTCATTCCAACACTTACTCTGCCACTCAGTGCAACAATAATATTTCTGTATCTATAACAGCAATCGTCAATTCATTAAACGGAAGAAAACCCCTCTCAGCTGCCGCTATCGCCTGCGATTAACAAAAGGGAAATGCTGAGCAGATGATTACGCTGCTCGGTGTCACCGTTTCGAGTGTAAAAGCAAGAGGGAGAGAGGTTAAACCTCAGTCAGATGTCACTTTCTCACAGCAACCTTTGGCCTGGAGTGGCTTTTCATCTCACTGTGAGCTCTCACAATCCCTGAAGTGCCTCATCTTCAACTGCATCACAATTACCCCAAGGTGTCTCCTCTTTTTTTCTCTCTCTCTTCTCTTCCTACCTCCCTTCCCCTCTCTTCCTCCTCCTCTTCTTTTCTCTGTTCCTTTCCTCTCCTCTCCTGATCCTCTGAATTACTATTCTCTGTCATGTCATCGAGCCGGTGGAAATTTTTGGCACGTGTGTTATCATAGATTCATGAGATAAAAAAAAAAAATAAAAAAAAATTTGATTTTGCATCTGATAGTTGTTAAAACTTACTGATCAAACTTATTTTACAAATATCTGTGTTGAATAAAGCACATGACAGCAACAAAATAATTATATTTAAGGATAGATATATAGATAGATAGATAGATAGATAGAATCCTTTTCAGAGCAAATATTTACACCCTTAACAGATTCAGACACACATAAATAAAATATCCTATATACAAAAGCTACAATGGGAAGCATGTAGTGCAATAGCAGATACAGTTTTTCTGGTCAGCAACACAGCAGATGTCACTATGTGTACCGGCTTTGCTTGACACGGTGCAATTTCCCATAACCCTGTCAGGACAATTACACCAGGCCCCAGCAGGAGCACGGCTACTCACAGATACAAGCCTCCACTCTGAGTACATCAGAGAGAGAGAGAGAGAGAGAGAGATGAGAAAAGGGCTTGAGAAATGAAACCTCCAAGTCAAACAGAGAGGATGAGATGGGTTGATCTAAAGACCTGAAGGCTAGTACAACAGATAGAGGGGCTGTACTCCGCAGTGAGACATACGGCCTCGTTCTCTCTTCCCCCTCCTCCTCCTCTTCCTCTATCCTGCACCTGGGACCAGTGGGGCTGTGCAGTCATCTCCTCTCTTTCACTCTCTAGCTCTCTGTACTCTCCTGAGCAGCAGGCTCTTAACCAGACCAGGCAAAAAGCCCACTGAGACCCGACAGCTGGAGCCTGTCTCTCCTGAATGTACCATAACACTGGAGTCCTATCCTGAGGTGTTCAGCCCTCCAGCCCCCCCTCTCTCTCTTTCTCTGATATGGGTGAGAACATGAAGAGTGACATGACCCAGAGGACAGATTGCGTTAGATTGATGTGACAAAAAAAGCAGGGGGAAGGGTGTATGTGTCCACGTGCGCACATGTTTTCGAGACAACGAGAGCAGCGACTGTAACTTAAATAGTCATTGAGTGACATGTGGTACGCATAGGGACCACTCTTTAAAATGGTTGTGGGCCAGATGCAAATTACAGTGGGGTTTGAGGGCTTTCGACCCCACTGATTAAAGTTGAGCACCCCCAAAAGAGCTTGGGTGGGTCTTAAAAACGGTCTTTTTCACATTTAAGTATATCATTTAAAAAAGGAATAGGAAATACGCCAACATAGGACAGAAAACTGCCATTTCAAGGGTTAAGGGGTAAATGTTACACAACAAAATGAGTTTGATTCACTATGTGCATCCTCATCTCAAATGTGGCAAAGCTAATTTAAATGTAATACGGGGAAATTAACAAACACAATTAAGTATTTCAACAGAATAAAAATCACTAATATTGGCAGATATCCAATTTGGTACCAATACTGGTTTAATTACCACAAAACTTAGACCTATCTGTCAATAATATTACCAAGCTACGACAAAAGTTGGATTACAAGTTGGATTGTAACTGTTTGGGTCATGTAAGATGAACCTCAACTGACAGTGCCACGAAAATTACTTCAAACATAAGATAGAAAGGACAGAAATTCTTTCATAAAGTGTACTCACTGACTTACAAGTCATTGTACCTTATTAAACAAACACTGGCTGACAATGGCTGTGATAAACTTTTCAGTTTTTGAGACATACTGAATTAATATCAGTATGCAGGGGTATGAAGAGTGTAAGTTTTTGAGATCCACATGCAGGACCCTGCATCCAGTTAAAATGATTAATGACACAGTGTAACAGAACTCCAAATGTATGCAGCAAATTATAGCAACTTACAAATGCAGGACATGTTTCCCAGCTTAACTACTGACTAGTAGCCTGGTAATTTGTTTTTCGCACAGCTCCACCGTGTTATTAAATTATCTCATATTAGCCAATATTTAAGTGCGCTCCCTCAAGCAATTTGCAGAAATCAGGAAAGAGCGAGCATAGCCGCCCTAATCAAGGTTGGATAAACAAATGCTAATTTTGAGGCTGAACTATGGCAAGGTGTAAGCCAAGCAAACATCTGTTAACATGCCTAATTTGTAAGCATATTAAACAGGGAGAGTATCATCAAGAACAATCCATCATTTTGGCAACAAACAAATGTTTACTCAATTAAAACCGTTCATCTGAGATTTCAATAGGCTGGGCACAAAAAACAGAAAGCAAACTTATATTTCTTTTGAGAAAACATTGCTGGAGTAGTTTCAATGAAGAAAAGTTAAACATACCAATCTCAGGTTTTGTAACTAAATAATCTGTTTTAAACTGAGATGTTTTGTTCAATAATTCAGTCATGACCAAAGAAAGATATTCAGTACTTCTGTATGTCACCTCACCAACAATAACGCTCATTCATTGCCACCCAGTATTGTGGATTAACCTACCCACTCACAGTGTAATACTTCCTGTGTATGGCTCTGTATTCATCTACACCAACTCCCTCTTCCTTTCTCTCTTCTCTCATCAAACTTTCTGTAAAATATAGTGCATAGGGAGATATGCGACTTGCCCCAGAAAACAGCTCCAAACAGGGCTAATCCATTGTGAGCATTCCCGATCACTCAAAACAAAAGATCCAAGAATAAACTACTTTAACTGGCAAAGCATTTATTCTGCATGGGAAGACGCTGGTCCACTGGTGAAGCGCGAATGGGTGAAAATGACATTTCTGTGCCAAGCATTATCCGTACTGTGCCTAAATCTCAATATTTGTTTTTAGCTAGCCTACTTTTATTGAGAGCTAAAAAAGGTCAATAGACTCTCATTAGATCCATCTGTGGAGAACAGTTGCGTAATGCACTGACAATACAAACGCTGTACCTGCATTTGTTTTTAATCATCGTGTTCTGATAGGCAATAATGCCTGTCAAAGAAAAATAGATGGTGAAAACATAGATACTTTGGCTCCGGTTCAGAAATGCCTCTTTCAGTACCTCCGGCTGGAGAAAGAAGAGGAGAGCTGTGCTGCATATTGAACAGGACTACAGGTACGCATCTCGGTGCCGAGTGAGAGTGTGGCATAGAGAGAGTGGTGCCGTGCCTGTGGGAGAAATGGTCCCAGCCGGGTCATTTTATCCTTCTGCATTTGGCTGGACATGCAAAACTGAGCTCTTAATTTCATAAAATAGTTTTTCGTTTTCATACTTCACCACCTCAAGACCTCCTTGCAACCCCTGTGGGTTTGTAAAGCAGGACTGTGTGCAATTCAGAATTGAACTGATATTCCAATTCAATTCCTGAACAGGATGATGAATTGCCGTTTGAGAGTAATGCAAGGAAGTAGAATTAAAATGAGCTGAAATGTATACAACTGTAATTTTTTAACTACAAAATCAATGTTTGTCAAGACTTACTTTCAATGCTGGCTTGAAGACTTTTGAAAGTTTTGAAAAGAACGTTTTTGAAAAGAACGTAGGTTTTCACCAATTGGTAAATCAAGAGACAGACAGACAGACAAATAGGTAGGTAGATAGATAGATAGATAGATAGATAGATAGATAGATAGATAAAAACTGGGCAACTTAAGTTTCACACTTTTCTACCTATTCACACACTCTACAGCATTACTCCGCCAACATTTGGTTGCAGCATCATTTCCTGACTTTTTCTCCACTATCTGTAAAAATAAAAAGTTGCAAAAAAGACTAAAACAATTTATATATTTGTTTTGCACTGGACCTCATGTATGTGGTATCAATGTCCATTTGTCTAAATCACTTCATTAATTCTGAGGATGCGGAGCGTGGGAAATTGCCTGAGGAAGCGGTATGTCTTTACGGAGATGGTGTATTTGATGACACTGGTGTGTTTTAGTAAGAGGCTTGTGGGAAGGAGTGAGAACGTTTTTTTTTTCACTGTTCGAGAGTTTCAGCAGGGGAGGGATATCTCTAAGACCTGCCGTGAGAAATCCCAGCAGCCGCTCTCCAGCGCAGTGTGAAGTGCTGTCACTGTCTCTGACTATGGTGTGAAGTGCTCCCCAATTACTCCACAAGTGAGAAAAGTTTGGCCTTGCCTTCATTGTGCAAATGTTTGTCAGACTCTGCAGAGGCCTCTTCAGAGTACCAGGCTTCGACTTTAAAAACGCACAGTAAACGCTGGCGACGTCTCTGGTGCTGCTCCTCTTAATTACGTTGACAACGGCGTGTGGTATCATTCTACAAACTGATTCACAAAGAATAATCTGCAGTTACCAGCAACAAAGTCACCGTTAAAAGGACACTTTACAGATCCCATGGCGTTGTGAAAAATGTATATCCACATGGATTTGGAGATGATTACAACTAGCAAACTCTCAAACCAGCTTCTGCACTAGCTTGCATAGCAATTGCTGTCAACAACAATGACAAAGACTGCAACGGTAATCCTCATTTATATTGAAAAGCCAAACTCCGTGGGGACACAATGTCGCCTAGGACCACAAAAAGGCTTTTGTTTGTGATATTTTGCTGTATTCAGTACATGTTCGAAGACCTTTCTTAAAAGCCCTCAGGCTAATAAGTCGCGTCCTCCGTAGAGTTCACCATTTTCACTTCAAACAATTGCCATGGTCTCAATTCCACTGACTTCACACAAAAAGTATAGGGATAATCAGCATATTAAAGCCAATGCTAGAACCATATGTTAATTATGTAAATGATTCATTTTAATCAGCTTGAACCATGTAACGAGTTACTGGGAAAGCGAATGTAGGGACTTATCAAAAATGTCATTAATATTCATCCGGATGGCGCCATGTGAATGTACTCATCCGCACAGATGAATTAATAGTTTGATGAGGGATGAAAGTGCTGGAGGAGGTGTTTGTGAGGAACCATCTGTCTAACTTTGAATCCCCTCCAGAACTGTTCGGCCCACAGAGGGACCACTGGAAGAAGAGTCGGCTGAAGAAAAGAGGGGGGCGGGGTTTACTGTTAAACGCAAGTAAAGAAATTTGAATTAGCATGTCGCATAGCCCCACAGAAACCACACTGGTTAAGAGTTGGGTGGTGGTCAACAAGGTTACTATTGTTAAAAAAAACAAGCAGTGAAGGATGTTTTTTTTTGGGAAATTATCATTATTAGTTTTTATAGAGTGAATATAAATATATAAATATATATATATATATATATATATATATATATATATTGGTATAGCTTTCGTTTTCAATAACAGTAACTTGCTGACCACCACCCAATAGACATGTGACGGTATCAAATTTTCATGTTGCGATTAATTGCTGAAGCTTTTATCACGGTATATGGTATTATCACAATATTGAAATAAGTTGCAAAAAACAGTGTTGTCATAGTATAACAGGTTTAAGAACTCTTTTTGTAATAACAAAAAGAACACTTTACAATACAGTCTCATTATTTAATGCATTAACTAAGATAGCTACATTTGTTACAGAAAGTATTATTTTTTGTTAATGTTAGTTAAAAAAACAAAAGTGATCATTGTTAGTTTTATCTCAGGTCCATTAAATAAGTTCTTTTGATTTTAGTAATGTTATTAAACAGTAACTAAGAAATTAACATTAACTAAGAATAATTAATGCTTTATAAGTATTTTTCATTGTCAGTTTGGTAATAATGAATAAACATGTTAACTAATGAAGCCGTATGTCTTAAAGTTTTACCGGAAACCCCGCAAACAAAGCAACTGCGCTAGTGAAGTTTTTAAAATGCTTCAAACTGCCATTCAGTTTTTTTGTAATCTCAATGTTGTTCATCACAGCATCAAATACTTAATACTTAAAGACTTAATAGGCTATTTATTTTCAAACGTAAACATTTTTATATTTTAATCTGGACTACAACATGCCCCAATGATTAGAAATGTTATGATTATTTGTTATTGTTTGCATTTTATACGGTTGATGGGGAAAGTATTCTTAAATGCATTATAAAAATTTTAATAATTGGTAATAAATTATTATTTATGGAATTTTGAAGTGCCCACGATAACAATATCGTGCATATTCATTATCGTGATATATCGCATTACCGAATATCGGCACATGTCTACCACCCAACAAATTATTTTTTATTATTATTTATGTAAAAGGCAGGTAAAGAAATACCCTTTCCCTGAAGGCAAACTGGTTGTCCTAGATATCATGTTGTTCTTGTCAGCACCACTGAAATGTTTTTGATCACTGCTGTATCCAGCAAAAGTTGCTTATTCATAAACATCGGCTTTTGTCCGGCGTATAATTAGCTGCCTTGTGATTATTCGCCCATTACCAGTAATTAACAGAAATTTTAACTAAAACCATCCTTTATCTACTCTTCATGGCTTGGCATACTTATTTCTCTGTGACCGAGTAACACTTCATCATTCCCAGTGTGTCCTTAGCCGTGCGTCCTTCAAAGATCTGGTATAGACCATGTGTGATACGGGTGCCGAATTGAGTTCAGAGCAAAGGGCCTGGTAATGTGCAAGCTGGCGTGAACGGAAAGAGCGGCCCTGTGCTGCCTGTGGAGCAGTGGACCCTCCTCGTGGTTCCTCCGCCCCTGGCACTGCCCAGTACCTCTCCATCTGGACCCATCATCTGTGCCGACCTGCCGGGCTCATGTCCCCATCCGCCCCCACTACCCCCCCACCCTTCCCTCCCTGACACTGCCTGACCGCCTGCTCCTACTCTCTGTGGCCAAACACTGGCCTGACCACAGGTCCTGCTTTACAAATCTGAGTCAACTAGGCAAAGAGCCTGTATAATGACAAACACAACTATAAATCCATCTACATGCACAAGAACAAAGGCTATTATAGCTTAGAATATTTTACTAGTTTTTATTTCTTTTTGTATTCTATTTAAATTTTTTACTCATAGAAACCACATTGGTTAGGAGTTGGGCAGTTGTCAGCAAGGTTATTTTTATTAATGAAAACTAGTAGTGAAAAAAATTCACTTACAAAACAAAAAAGTGAAAAATATTTACATTTTATGAGAAATTTGTTTTAATAGATTTTTTTATTATTTAATGAAAATATAAAACCATTTTTTTATGTTTTCATAGTGAGTATTTATAAAAAAAATTGTATGCATTATTTATATTTTTTATATTTATATTTACAAAAAATATATATTTTTATAAAAAAGTAGAATTTTTTCATTTTCACTGTTCGCTTTTGTTATAGTTTTCGTTACCAATAACAATAGTTTTTTGATAATGATTATCTTGCTGACCGCCACCCAAATCCTTCCAGTACTCATTAGCATAGCCTCATCGACAGCAAATGCGGTTTCTACAGGGCTAACCGGCACATTCGTTTTAGTACCGCAGAGCACTTGGGTCCTTCAGACTCAGCAGCAGTAGATGAAAGAGGTCTTGTCCACATTATGAGATGTGACATCACAGAGCTCTGAGCCTCATCATCCATCTGGGGGTTTTAACATGAGACGGACACTCGCACTCACTCAAAGGAAACTTCTCGGGTCACACTTTAGGATAGCTCCCTAGTTCCTGATTCTCCATCCTCATGTTCAACCCAGGGTTCACTGGCAGGAGAAATATCACAGCACTGATGTCATATCAAAGCACAACATTGCACATTTACTTATGGGTAAGAGATTATTTTTCACCGCGGCACGGAGACAACCTCTGGAAAGCTAAATATAGAGCTTGCGGCATAGCTGGAATGGGCTGTAGCCTGAGATTAAAGCATGTTTCATTCTGTTTGATAATTTTTCGTTGAGGGACATAGTTTTGGACTTTATTGCCTTTACAGAATTAAAGCAATGGTGGACTTTTCATTTTTTTAAAACTAAAGCTGAGTGAGATCGCTTACATGATGTGATTCAGCCACTACATTTGTCCAAGTGATCAAGCCTCTAATTGACTAACTTGACAGAACAACACGTCTTCTTGTGAAGATACGACAGAGCAATGCAATGCCTACACAAAAAAAAAAAGATGCACTAAAGGCTTTAGACATGTACAAATCATCTGCTTTAAATTAACATATTGGCTAGATCCACAGTACTTGCTGTTGGCTTTTAAACTCCAACAGTCTGAATCAGAATAACAAGCTTGTAAAATCTAAATATAGTTCATTATTGAGGTAAAAGCACAATAAACACTTATAGTACAGCGACTCACTTCAGGGGGTTCAGTGAGTTTCATTCAAACACAAAAAAGCAAAATATATCCAACATAAAAGTGTTAAAACATTTCAGGATGTTTCTCCATTGTTGCTTTAGGTGATTGTTCTGTCAGGCTAAGCCTTTAGCTCTTGCATACGGAGGATAAGCGTTCAGGCGTTTGTTTCACTGGCACACCAGTACTGGGTTTTTATGTCTCCTCAATATGCTGCGAGATTCTGGGTTTAAAATGGATTAAAAGGATCATGTTTTGTTGATATTACTAGCCATATGAAGTCCCAACAGTTGAGATAATGGGTTCATAAGGAGTGTATGTGTGTTCTAGATCTATAATCTCAATGCATGAATTTCTTCCATCAGGAACCATTTCATGGTCACAGCCTTCACAGCGACTTAATAAATAAAGATCTTCTTGATGACCTCCATAAGATATGCGGCACTGCTAGCTACTATAAATATGTGCTTACACTTTGTGCGGGGGATGGGAGCTATTGCCAATTTGACATTACCATAATTCTTATTTACCACTGGAAGCTTTTCTTTAAATTTAGCAAAGGTTAAAGGAGCTGCCCACCTCTAATCTGCAGGACTGATAAATTGAAGAGCCAACCCGGAGAACAATCAAGTTCACGGGGGGTTAATACAATAAAGACCAAATAAAAAAGGCCCCAACATCAATATCATCAGCCTCACTGATGTGTGTGTAGTGGCGTTTGGTAATAACCGGAACATTCCAACAAATCAATGGTTATTTAATTCTCACTGTGCTTCTGAGTCCATTAAACCTGATTACTTTCACCCATTTTCTTCTGGGTGCTGTTATTTTTCCAATGCAGGCACTTAATCTATAAGGGGGACTTATGAGGACCTTCAAAAGCAATTTCAGCCTCTATTAACATAGCATGCTAGGTGCCATTTGGCTATAATTATTTATTGGACAGTAGCTTGTGAACAGCCTGAACCCCCGGTTTGACCCGCACTCTAAACTAGCATAAAACAAAGCCACAAAAACCCTGAGTGCCTCAAATTCTTTGTTAGCAATACACTGGTTTCCACGAAAAAAAAAAAAAGGGAGAATGAAACCTCAGGAGGGAAGTGAATAAGGTCGTATTGGTGAAATACACAGTCATGACATAAACAGAGCAGAGATTATAAAGTCTTATTAGGATCGGCCAGATCTGTAACAATCAATCATCTTTTTGGTGATCCAAGCATTTTCTCATTCAGGTCAACAACAACAGGAGCCTGATTAATGTGGTGTATGCTGTATGACCCACTTCTCAGATGAGCAGAACTCTGTGCAGTGGTGTGCCAAATGCAGATCAAACAGCCCTGCCATGGTACTACACATGACCACGTGCCTGTATGAGACCGGAAAAGGCACAGAGTGTTAACCAATCTCTTTGATTCATGAAAAAGTGTGTTTTTCGACCCCCTCATCACCTATCACGTATAGCAATGGAATGAATGCGCACTTAGGCATTGAGAGAGTTAATCCGCCGTGTGATTGGGTAAACAAATACACTCAAATTGATCTGGTTTGACTCGCCGTCAAAAACCGAACGGTATCCTGTGCTGATCATTACATTGACTGAGAAGATCTATTACCCAGCCAATCACATGGGCTCCCTGCCATTTCATTTACTACTAAATAGCTCATGGCTTGATTTCCAGCTCTACATCCGCCCTGCTAGGGGGGGGGGTTGGGCGCTCATGTTGGTAGCCATTAAAAGCTCCGGAAAGTACATTTGCATTTTGTCCCATCAGCAGGATGGATGGTCATTAGTAAATGCCTATGAGACCTTACAAGAGACCACAAGAACGAAACAAAGCAAGCGCTCAGACGTCTATGCTGTAGTATGTCACTGTTTACAATAATAGGGATGCATTGATATTACATTTCTGGCAGATACAGATAAGCCAAATTATTTTCATCTTATAGCCGGTAGTCAATAAATGGCCAACATTGTTTGCAAGAACAATGAAATACAACGAAGCATATCTATCTATCTATATAAACTTGTATATTAATTCATATATAATATTTTTTTTTTTTTATTAAATTTATACATTCATCCAGACAGATCTTGTACATCTGCGCGCATACTCGTTGTTACTCATATTACCATGTAAGATGAGACATAGGAGTAAAATATTGATTTAATGTGTTACATATTCACTATGCTCTAACGATGAAAGAGACAGATTCTTTTTGGCAAGTAGGCCCACTTCAAGATTGCCATTTTCAAAAGGATTATACTCATGCTAACACAATCCTTGAATTTTTCAAAAAAGTACTAGCAGTTTTAATTGATTTCTTATCCAAAGTCTACACCCTTTCAGAGAAATGCATGTGTAAAATATGGATTCTAGAGGAATTCAGACTGCCTGATAAGTTACTTGGCGTGTATGAGATGAGGCTGAGACGAGTCAGCTCAGGGTAAGGTGGGGGTACTGGTGGGCCTGGAAAGGCTGGACTGGAGTGCAAATCTCCTGCCCTGTGGTCAACCTCCAGGAGCAAGGGCATGAATGTTAAGCAGCCTGGGGATCAATACAGGCGAATATAGCTCAACTGCACCATTTGTTCAGCCATGAGAGATGTCAATACACAGATTAGGGTGATCCATCTTTTTGATTTCCCACTGTCTTCCACATGGACTGCATGAGGGCTTTTGCCTGTATTAAAAGTGTTTGCTTTCTCAACCATAAAAATTCCAATTATTGCTCTAAGTGCAGCAGTGCTGAGTCGCTTGTTGTGGAGCAGCTCCAACATTGTGACGTGAAATGAAGAAGGGAAGGGGGCGAACGGTGAAATGAAAGAGGCCTTGCGGGGGAAAGAGAAAAGACTTTGTGAGATGACGGGAAGCTTTCAGATTGTTTTCCTTCTGTAATGCCCTGACTTGATACATGCGTTTTAGTCGGAGCCGTGAGGGGATGGGGTAAAAATGCAGGAATCAATGGCAGTTCAGTCGATTGTGTTGTGATGCCATCAGCTACCTGAGCATGGATTCAACATCACCTCAAGTTTCAAAATTTGGTTGCGGCTCTCACATGGCACCATTCGTGGGGCATTTAAAAATGAAAAAGACTTTCCCCCTATTTTTCCTCATCAAGTGATCCTAACTTTCCTGGCAAGAGCTACTCACCATTAGTAATTTGTTTTTCATGTTCATTTCAATCCCTGAACTCCTGCAATAATAAAAATGTTGGCGAAATAAAAGTAATCTTGTTTACAGTTTTGCCAGCAGATATCTTTTTTTCCCCAATTCACTTGGAGCTGAACTGTAGCGTGTGCTTGTTTCTTGAGAGGGAGAAACAGTAACATGCAGTGATTATGGCATGGCAAATCAAGCCCTGAACTAAAAAAATGCAAATAGCAAATGCAGAATAATTTACCCAAGAGACATTTGACTCTTAACTGTAAGGCAGAGGTTAGACATGTGGCATATTGTAAGGGTTCAAAGGATGGAAGTCTCCACTAATTAGCAGGCATACTGCCCGTCTCCCAACATGCCTTCACATTTGAGATCAGACGCCTTTGGGGAGCTGCAACCTCTGGTTGCAGCTTGTGTTGAGCAAAACAGTCATAGAAAATGGATTAAGAAGCTTATTAATAGAATGTATTCAATGCACCGTAGGACCAACGGACGTTCTGATCACTTCTCAAAGCACATTACAAGATGAAATTACGCTTTCAAACAGGTAAATTAACATAAGTTCCATGGCAGACAAATCAAATGCAGTATTCTACCAGCGAGTCCTTAACATTCAGCATGTTTAATTCACAAAACAGACGAGAGGATCTGCAGTAGTCTTTGATGATGCTTTCCTCTCTGAGTGAGCCAGTTCAACACCTCTCTCTCTGTTATCAAACCTGCTAATGGAGTAACTACAGATGCACAAATCATTGGTGGCTGCTACCTGATTCCCTGCATCAGGCCTTTTTTCCTGAGAAATTCAACCTGCTGTTGCCTGTCTAAATGTGTGGGAGCACCTCTGACAGAATGAGGCTCTAGTGAGGACACAAATATGGCAATGATTCCACTCAGTTACACTTTCGGAGCACCAAAAGGGCTTCCACTGTGAGACCTGTAATTAGTCTAACCACAGAACAATGGCCAAAGATCCTGGCACCTACATCATTTTTGTGAGCATTTAAAGGAACAGTCTCTGTAAAAAAGCCCCAAAAAGGGTTCAATAGTTAATATGAATGCATTATGAATAAAGATGAATTAACATTTTTTTTTTTTAAATATAAATTAATATTAACTTGGATAAGTAAATTATACATTAAAAAAAAGTTAATTGCTTCAATTATTTTGGTATCATTGTTCATTCATGATACTAAAGTAATTAATATTCACAAATTTAACCTTACTGAAAGGTGTTTCCACTAAAACTATACAATGCACAATATATCAATATTGGCCAATATTAGCTGTATTGCTAATACAATTAGGATTGTATTGCTTTAACTTAAAAAAGTAAGTTACCTGGTTGCCTTACAATTTTGAGTTCACTGAAATTAAAAATTTGAGTTAATAAAAATGAAGATAATTGGTTTAATCAACAGAAACTCAAAATATTATGTTATCTGAACCACAGTTGTACACACATGTTATCTTACCATGTTGTAATAAAGCATGAAAATATTTTTTTACAGTGTACTTACAGCATCTACTAACACTGTATTGCACTTTCAAAATTAGCAGAAAGGTACTGAGAGGTATAAATCTGTCTTCTCACCTCTTCCACTGTTTGTTTTCCTGCTGAGGACATTAGATTGGGCTACCACAGAACTGCCCACACACTTACACTGTACATAAATGTTTCAAAGGCGTAATGCAGCGTATGTTCAAGCTCACGCATCTTCGTGCACTTGTAAACAAGAGGTGCACACAATGGCGCGTGTCTTTAAGCATTTCCAATCAAAGCAAATCAGATCAGGGGAGGCTGAAAACCTCCCTTTGGCGCCTTCACATGTCTGTGCGCAGACACGGCAGCCGTCTGTGCATGTAAGTGAATTTCCATTCCATTAGGGTGACA
This sequence comes from Elopichthys bambusa, assembly GCA_037101425.1. Lineage (NCBI taxonomy): Eukaryota > Metazoa > Chordata > Actinopteri > Cypriniformes > Xenocyprididae > Elopichthys > Elopichthys bambusa. The sequence goes on from CM074435.1 coordinate 19,006,551, forward strand.
GAGGAGCACCCCTGCCTGCCGTCAGCCCACTCCAGAGACTAACTAATGAATCAAGTGCACAGAGAACAGCCAAACAATGACCATTAAAACGGTCCGCCACACTCTGGGAAGACGGCTGCATTCTGTTGTCATAAAAACGTAGAATATTTAGAAAATCTCTGACATATTTCATGAGTGTTTCAAGGAAAATTCAACAGCTAGCTGGCAGAAAATTTCAATGTGTCAATTTTGTCCTAATACTTAAAGTATTTGAGTATACTCTTCTTCAAGAATAACAAAGTTTCTCATGAGTGGGCTTTTGCGAATCTATTGTGTACTGCTGAGAGTGACTAGCTTCATGGTAGTCTCGCGTAACCAGACCTTCAGACTGACGGCAGAATGTCTGGACTCTATCGCAGCTTTCATTGGCTAAGGACCGCCCAAGAGGACGTTTGACTGACATGTAAAGCAACCAATCAGAGTTCGCTTTGTTCCATGTCAGGTTTAATGGCGTGAAAATGAAAGTCGATGTACCAACAATAACAGACCGGTGTGCATCTATAAATTATTCATTCAAGAGCTGTGCTAGTTTACTGCAACAATGGAGCCGCAAACTTCAAATACTTTTGAAAAACCAGCGTTTATTTGATCCTGATAAGCGCTCGTTGTACGCAACACACACCTCTCCCGGACATCCTGTAGAATTGAACCGACCAGATGATGACTTCGATACTGCTGAAGTGTTTCCAGATAAGTGTGCCATATGCATCAGACGTTCAGCCAACGGTCCGTGGGCGTGACGTCTGAGGCTGAGACTAGCTTCATGGTAGTGTTCGAGTCATTCGGAAATGAATTGATAATGCCTTTTATATTCCAATGCAATATCTTGAAATGAGGCAGCAAACAGGACATAGAATTGCAGTTTGAATGTGAAATTACCTACTGATAATAGGTTTATAGGCGGATAAACCTACAGATAGAATTACAGACAGATATAACAATAAAACTACAGATTGAGAATGAGCGACAGACAGATCGAATGATGGATTGATGGATGGATGGATGGATGGATGGATGGATGGATAAATAGACAGATAGATAAAGATTCAAAATTCTAATTCCAATCTTCCTTTAGGGTGTGGTCAATTCAAATTCAGACTCAAAAACAACCCCCAAAAACATTTTTCAGTTGTGTATTTTGCGCTACATGGTTGTTCAGAGCCCTCAGAAGAGATTTGCTTGTACTAGCTGTATGAATCCCCTTGAAAAGGTCAAGTAAACAAATAATCTAATAACTCATAATCAAAGACTTGTAACAGCTATCCATAAGCCTATCTCACAGTCATAAATTCTCCCTTCATGACAGCTGGTCTGATACTTTAAGAGCCTATACGCTTACTCACACACAGCGTGTGGCCCGAGGGGCTACAGGCGATGGAGGTGAAGGTGCGATGTCGTATTATGGGGATGCAAATAATTTACAGCCTTGGTATGCAGCACCGCCGGCCCTTTTAGCCCTAGCCACATGAGATTCTCCTGGGTTGCATTTTGGCATCTTTAAAAGGTCTCCCCGACTAAATCTGGCACTTCATCAAATGTGATATTAATGACCTGGGATTCATCATGCAAATTCGCGGCGGAATATCAACTTTTAAAACTCGCTTTCCGCATGCATACGAGCCGATGGTAATCGCTCCCAAGGTCGTCATGAATCTTATTTGAGCAAACGTCATAATGCATCCACGCGCTTTGACGGAGGTGAAACGGATGGCTCCCTCGTCAAGACGCTTTGTTCGTCATGAAGAGGCGAGTCGAATTAAGTCTCACGCCTGGATTTTGCACATCAGATAAGTTTCCTATGACTACCCACTGAGCCAAAATCAATTTGTTTACCGCTATCAGATCCAGCATTTAAAGGTATTCAGTTTCTCTCAGCCTCATGCTCTCGGCTCAAACGCTGCACTTCTCTTTTCTTCTGCCCGAGTAGCTAATTTCACAAGGGTAAATACCAGATAATTATTATTTCCAATGATAAACGCAATAGGCTTTGTTAAATGACCTAACCCGAGGAGAGAAGCTTTATTCTGCTTCTCTGTATCTCTAAATAGATAAACAAGGAAATGTAACACAGTAATGACCTCTTTCCTAACTGGGTTCTCATCAAAATTTCATTCTCTACACATACTGTATAGCAGGCGTTCATTATTTTCATAGGAAATTAGTGCATCTATGGGGACTGCAGTGCTCTTGTTTGTTTTGTAGGTTTTTCCTTTGCTTTCAGACAGATACACTAGCCATTAACCAATGAATTGTGAATTGCGTAGCATGTGCCGCATTGTGATCCAGGGCTTTAGACACCTACCGTGCCCCGCACCTGTTTCTCCTCTGCCACATTTTTCCTAACCAGCCCTCATTGCAGTTACCTTTTCTTGACATTTCATGTACAACAAATTTTTTTCTCCCCTAACACCACCTCTATCCCTCTTCCTAAAACATTTCAAGAGACGGAGGCCCCTGTGTTAGCGAACAATTCTCAGATCATTGCCCCGGCCTCACCACAATGATGTCAAGAAGATGGGTTTTGACATGCTGTTGCTATCTGCCGTCGGATAGGGAGAATGTGTTAAATGTTAATACGTTTTTCTGCTTTTCCGAGTCACAGACCTGCAGGCTAGCTACCTCTGATAAGCCCACGCTGGGATCAATTTACAGTAGCAGAGTGTTTACAGGAGTGATCAGTCCAATGGCTGCAGGAGGGAGCGGGGAGAACAGCAGCAGGAACTGACCAGGCTGCGGTCTTGGCTGGAGAGCCGCTGCGACGTCCTTGAGGAAATTACGTAACTGAGATAGAAGCAGCGAACCTCTTGATGTACAAAAAGCTTATTTTTTCTTTACAGCTGCTTATTTGCGAGCTCGTTTTTTGGCAGAAACTTAAAACCTTCAGCACGACACAATTAAAAAAAGGTCTGTGCTTATTTGTGGAGACACACAGAGAAAAGTCCAGAATTGTGGCCTCTCACAAAACATTTACCAAGCTGCCCACTGGTATATCCTCTAGAAAAGTCAACATGGCTACTTCTCAAATGAATATGTTTTTTTCCAGGTTGCTGTTGGCCTACTGTCCAGCTGCTGCGGTTAGCCATAAGGGACTCGTCCTTTCATATCGGGCTATTATTCTCTTTCCCCTTAGTAGTGCTGCGTATATAATCCTATACTGCATGGCTCATGTGCAAACAGAAGAGACAATGGCACAGCTGTCGTTGTGTAGCGCTACATCTTGTGGACACAGTCATGCGTAATATCTTACTCATGCACCTCTGCGACCTGGACACAAACATTCACCTTTTTTTTGCAGTGTCACCTTGTATTTCCTTTCCAGGGTTGTGCAAATTTCAGAATGAATAGACTGGGTGCCTTTCAATTGGCCACACCCTACAGGAAATCGAATGATAATGACAGGAAAAGAACTTTCCAAAAAAGAATACTCTAAAAAATGCTGGGTTGTTTCAAACCAAATTTGGGTCAAATATGGACAAATCCAGCCATTGGGCTACATTTTTTAAATTAAAATATTAAATCAATGGTTGTGTTTATCCATATTTGAACCAAATTTGATTTGAAACAACCCCACATTTTTTAGAGTGTAAGAAATTTAGTGTTCTTCCACCCTGGAGAAGTAAACAATATATTATTAAATATAAAAAATATCTTAAAATATGATAATTAATAAGAATAATGATATATTTAATATAAATATTAATATAAATGATTGTCTATTATTAAATACAAACTAAATACAAATAGGTAACTATCCACCCATCTACTATCTATCATGACCATCCATCCATCCATCCATCCATCCATCCATCCAATTAACCTTCAAAATCCAAAGCTTTAAAAAAAACTTTCAAATAAGGCTTAGTCAAATCAGCATTTCAAGTTGTAATTTGTTTCAACAAAATTTGCTTTTATAGTAAAAAAAAAGAAATGTAATTAACCCTAATTCAACTTCCTTGCATTCAAATTTCAATTCTGTACCCTATTTGCTACCTCAATTCCAATTCAGCTATTTAATTGGAATTTAAAAGGCATTCTATATTCAATTCTGAACGGCATACGACCGTTTCCTTCACGGTCACGGGGCCACTGGCATCATCTGGGCCACACCTGGCCCCTCCATTAAGCTTGACTAGTGTGACAAGGATTCCTGCAGTGGCCGTTTCTTTAGATCTCCCTGCGTTTCTCAGCACGACAGCCGGAGACGGACTCTACTGTCCTCATTTAGCTGGCCTTACACAACTACATGGAGAGAGGAAAAAAAGAAAGATGAAAGGAAAGAAGGAGATGATGTCCAGAGGCGCACCCAAATAACAAAAACGTGAACACCGCAGCTGCTATTTCAGGCAGAGCGAGGGGGGAAAAAATACAAGGGAAGGCAAAATTATTTAAAGCCTTCCACCCCGGCTTTGTCTCAGGCAGCACCTCCGTACCCTTTCGGCCTTTGATGAGGCTCTTGAGGCGGTTTTGACCCAGATAAAATAAAGGATTTAGTGCGTTTGGGAATCCGACATTAAAGCGCTCACTCCTTCTCCAGCAAAGCACATTTTGTAAAGAAACAAAGAGGAAAGCAGAGTGCAGAGAGATGGTGTCAGAAGTGAGAAGACAACATGTAGCCCGTTGCCTCTCTTCTCACTTAATCATCAAAAGGAGTTAAAATGCCAGTAGACATAATGAGGTTGAATAGAGGGAGCGTGCACACTGATTTTTTCCCTTTGCTCTTTCCTTCCCTCTTCTTTGAGTGGGTTTTCTGTTGTGCAACACAAAGATGCAAAACAAAATAATTAGGTCACCACCAGATCTCCAGAACAATCGCGAAAAAGAACCTAATTGTATTTTTCTGCCTTTTAATAGGGTAGACTTAGTACTGGATTCTCTGTCATTTTAGGTGGAATTAGTCTAACAATCGCGACCCACACCGTGCCTGGGCTGGCACTTCCTGTACTCGAGGGGGAAAAGCTTAGAGTCTTGTAATGATGCCGATTCTTCAATTATTCAGTGTGCTGTGTTTGAATATCAAAGGCCTGAAGTTCAAAATGGAGAAGCCAATTGAGGGCCCTTGCTGGGCCCTGTGATAAGGCTTCTCTATTGTTGCGCCACTGTCTGCAGATATTGATCTGCGGCTCTGTGGGTGGGCCCTGTGGAGGATGAACCTGTCCACTGCCTAAAGCCGGACTGCTCATCCCGTACCAGACAGGGAAATGAGTTGCCATGGACACCTGGTGAAATGTCTGCCATGAACGCCATTTGATTGACGACATAACTGTCAGCACTGTTCAAGTGCTTGTGATGGCTTTAAGTTATCACTGGCCATAGACCGTCACAGGGCAGGACCAATATATGAAATATGAAATAGATTTTATCCAATAAAATGCCAATTAGATATTTTATATTTATATAAAAAAATAATACAAAGAATTATACATTTTTATATATAAATATAATCAAAATATAAAATACAATTTTATATATAATTACTTATTTATAAAATCTAGCTCTATTGTATTAATAACTAATGGCATAATGTTTCAGATAAAACTGTCACATAACAATGTCAGAATAATGCACTGATATCAATGACTTGAGTGTTTTTCCTCTCAGCACATTCATCTTGCTCTTGAATAAACCAGACGCACAGTGCATTCTGGGACAGCTTAAATAGAATACTAATGTTTGCATATAAATATGAATTGATAGTTCTGAGACAAACACCCCACAAAAGGCAAGCTGGTGAAAAGACAAAAACTCTGAGGGGCCAACAAAATATAATTTAATTGAAAAGACAGACTCGCTAATAAAGCAAAGCCAAACATGACTCTTCATCAATCTGACGCACAGAAAAGGTCTCAGATTGTGTCTTGGAAGATTGTTTACAGACTGCCATAGTTAAATATCACATATATGAATTAAAAAATATATTTTCACTGGCATTCTTCATAGTACAGATGCAAACAAAAATTTGTTTTTTCTTTGTAGTGTTAAGAAAGGTGCAGAGGACTCTAAAATGGTTTCGCCCATGCTTGCCTTCCTGACTTCTCCCTCCCCTCAAGCAGGGCATTAATTAATCCAAGCTGCCATGTTACAACCTCCCTTCTCAAATTACTAATATCCACACACTATCTTTTCCTCCCCATCTATTTCATTTACATTAACTTCTGCACTCGTTCCCGTCACCTCAAATAAAGCACATCACGGGTGCACATATGAGTGTATCACATGACCAGGGTTTATGAAATAAAATCCAAACAAGAATTAGGCTCTCTATATTACTGAGTTACAACAGAGACAGCATAAGTGTGAGAGGACAGATCACTCACATTAAAATGAATGGGAAAAATCACAAAGCAAACTATAGTGACAGTTAAAAAGAGCCAGTTATTTATTTATTTATTTTTTAATAAAAAGCCTACAAAATGCATATGCACATTAGCTGGACTGACCTGACAAAATATAGTTTACAGTTAATTTATAATTTAAACAATGTAATTTACAACACCTCAGTATTTCCCCATTCAAATACACAAGAGCTGTATTTGTATGTAAATAGAGTGCTGAAGTGATGATGTATTTTTGTAGGCCAACCCGGAAGTTCAACAAAAACCCAATAAGATCTTTTCTGTTGGCTTTTAAAACTGCAGAAAACTGCCTTTGATTCTTTCGTTTCATTCAACATGACAATCTTCACAAATTAAAACAACTTTTATGAATTCTGAAGATTGCCAGAATAAAAAAGCTGAACGTAGACTACACAAACTACACCATGGTCGTGTGACTTCATCAACACTTTCACTAAGCTTCCGACAACTCTTAGTATTTATTTAAAATTACGGTTACACTTTATTTTACAGTGCCGTAGTTACATTGTAATTACTCAAATAAGTACTGAGTACTATTAATTAACTACATGTACTTACTATAGAGTTACAGTTAGAGTTAGGGTTTGGTTTAGGATTAGTTACTTGTAACTATGCATAATTTATTGTATTCCTATAGTAAATACATGTAGTAACGTGTAACTAAGGCACTGTTAAATAATGTGTAACCAAAATTACACATTAAAATTAACACATTTCCCCTGGAGGTTTGATTTAGAATAGTTTGCAAAAGTGCGATTCTAAGCGCAATGAGACTGTGAAAGCGGGCTAGCGAGTAGATGAGATTTTCCTTTTCACGACAACCTTAGAGGTCCCATTTAGCTACTTGTTCGCAAAATGTATATACTGTATATAAAATTCACAAAGGGGGTAGTACTTAGAATAAAACATGAAGATATCCTAAACTTGTGTTAACCACAGACCTTATTTCAGACATTTAATGAAAAAACCCATGCAAAAGACATTTTACCTAGAGAATGATGGAACTAGAAGTGCTAAAATGCTAACTCATTTTCGGGTTTTGGCCTAGGAAAATACATCATCACTGCAGCACTCTATTACCGACAAAAAAAAAAAGCTGCTGGGGGGCATTACCAATATGGCCGCCGTGTGAACTGACTTGCCTTAAAGGGGACATCGGATGCAAAATTCACTTTTACATGGTGTTTGAACATAAATGCGTGTTGGCAGTCTGTCTACACAACCACCCTATAATGATAAAAATCCATGCAGAGCTTTTTTTTTTTTTTAATCCCCACAAATCATAAGCACTTTGTCAGACCAAGCCGTTCACAGATTCTTGGCAAAGTGACGTAAATGTGCACAGGCCCCTCCCACGACTGTTGACGGACACTGCCGTTTTAGCATAGACCCGCCCTGAGTGAGCTGTAAACATTCCGCCATGTTTCAACGCCGTGCAGATGTAGACAAGAATGTCTCCAAAGCAACTGAGGCATTTTGTTATTAAATATAAGAATGAACATAGCAGTCGTCCTTTACTCCTCTCGACATCTGTGCCCCCGGATCTACCTATATGCCTTTATGTCTGCGCTAAAAAGTTTATGTTTTGCTAAAAAGTTCCTGAAGGATGGATCAGTATCTCCAGAAGATGTGAGTAACGTTATAGGTTTTTTTATGAATCTTTGCAAATTGCCTTTCCTAATAATGTGCTAGTTAGCAAGATCCACGATGAATACGGCTAAAGTTAAAGGCCAGTTCACACCACACAGATAAACGCCAACAAACACGTCTGTTGGAGTTTGTTGGATCAGGACGCAGCCTCCGAAATGAGACGCAGCTAGTGTGATACCCCTGTGAGTTTGTTTTCACCCGACTGAACATGTTTAATCGCCGTTTGTTGGGTCGGGGAATGTCTGAGCAGTGTGGTATGATTTTCCAACAAACGACAACAAACTCTGATGTAATCTGACCTGGCCACAGACCATTGCCGATGAGGCAAGTCCTTTGCAAAGACTGCTGTTTGATCGCGCCGGCGCCTCACGCACACACAACAAAGCACTGCAAACGTGACATCGCAGCTTGTTCATTATCAAAATAATACTGTTGAATATACGTTGTCATTTCTATTTAGAACCTTCTTACTGTAATTCATAACTGCACGTTTATAATGAACAATGCATTAAGGTGATTGTCTGTGTATATTGTATGTAAAGATAACATGGTAACACTACAATAAGGTTTATAAAGGTGTTAGTTAATGACTAACAAGTAATTTTCAAATGTATTTTAATTGTTTTTGAGCATTTATAACTGCATAAAGAAGAATGGTGAGTTCAGAAGTGTGGAAGATAGGGGTGGGGTGAACAGTAGCTCATTATCATTTAAAGGGACATGCACCGAACTGGCTCACTGTGAACAAAGCTGTTTTTGACAAGGTAAAAAGGGTGTTTTTTTACACAACAAGAAATTTTAATCAAAGTATGTTATAGACTTTTCATGAAGATCCTAAAGAATCTTACTAACTTGTGGAAAATTGGCATCTGATGTCCCCTTTAAAGGGCCATGTGCACACATGACGAATAATCAGCAAGCCGTGCCCGGATATCTTCACCGATCCTTCAGTCTTTTATAACCTCCAATATATGTCAAAACGCTCAGCTTTCTGCACTGCTCAGGGTTGCTTGCGGAACAAATCAAGTCAGAAAGCACTAAAGGGACAAATAGTAGCAAATAATAAGATAAGTGGAGGAAAGGAAGAGCGAGAACGCCGGGAGAAAGATTCCACAGTAAATTTATAACAAAAGCGCACTGACAATATCAGCCACTTCTGCTCTGTGGCTTGAAGTGGAGTGTGGCGCTGCGTTTTATGATGCGTCCTCATTAGAAATCGTAGCCTGACTAACTAATTTATCACCCTCTGCATACGTTTGTGAGATCAGCAAATATAAGAAGCGGCTGAGATCAAAACGCAGAGATCTCGCTCAGCTGGAGGTCGGTACAGCGTGCTTGAGGTTGGGCAGGCACTGCAGTGGAGCGATCGCTCCCTGTCTAATTACCGTACGAGCAGAACAGGCCGTATTCACGCCCTTGGCCAGGGAGGAGCCCGACGCAAGCCAGCAGCTCCGGGATACAGTCAATCAGACGTGAGTGAGTGAGACGAGAACCTTGCGCTGACAGCATTTCTCGGGAGACTCTCTCCGCCGCACAATTAACACCGACCGGCTTCACTTGTCCGACGGAAAGAGCGATACGTACAGCGCAAAACACTGAGGTTTCCTGATGTTGTTATTTGCGCCACATTCGTGCATCTGATTAAATATTGATTAACATTAATAAGACCGCAGCCCCTCCCCCTCTCCTTCCCTGTGAAAAAACCTGTCCCAGTTTCTCCTGCCGATCCAAATAATTGAACAACTGTTTTAGGAGCTGAACAGACACAGCTGTAGATGTGGAGGCTGGTGATGCAGGTTTTTTCCTTGCTTTTCTTTGCCTTTTTTTCCTTTTCTTTTTTTCTCCACAGTTCCCTGAGGTTCACTTGATATGTTGGGGTTTGTTTCTAATGAGCTGCCTGCTGGCTGGGATGCAGTTCCATTTCAGAGCAATTACAGTGGCCGTAATCTACAGCAAGCCCTCAACATGCCAACTCTACCTCCTCCCCGTATTGGGCTCCGGTCTCGCTGCCTCTGCTGACTGACCATAAGCAGGGAGCGCTCACATTAAGCAAGGCCTGTCACAGCTGAGTGAAGGCCCTGCTGGACAGAGTTAACCAGCACGACGGGAGCTGACATTTGTTCATTTGGATGTGTTAAACACAGAAGCTCATAAAACATCGCTTGAGTCTGGCTGCTCAGCAGCTGGATAATTACTTTCAGGCAGCCAGAAGACAAACACGAAAGCGAGCGCATTACGGGCTTCGGCTCAATCTTTTCTCCGTCTGCTTCTGTTCTCGACGCTTTGCTGCCTCGCTTTAATCAGTCTATCGCATCTTTCCGTCTTGCTCTTCAGTCTTATATGCAGGTTTAGGTGTTATTGTTTGTCAGTACACGGAAATGTAGATGCCGCTTCTAAGTGTAGAATAAGAACAGACTACTTTTGAGCTGACCACAGACTGAGGGGATAATGACATCACTATACTAAGCTCATGAATATTAATTAGCTAAAGCTGAGATTGCAAAGTAGTCTTCCTAGACTGTCCTGTCACATTACCTTTTTAATATCCATGAGCCATAGAAATCCCATGGTATCTTAGAATTAAATGTCAATTTTACGTTTGCACAGATATTTTTTACTTTTCTTTTACTTAAATCTAAAAATTATATATATATATATATATATACACCTTTACCTAAATATACCTAGGTATATTACATACCTTTACCTACACCTAAAATGGGCTGTCAATGTAACGTTGATTTATTGATAGTAACTAAAAAAAAAAATCACTTGTACAAAAATTCAGTAATACAACATTTTTCTATCATGAAAGCAGTTCTGTGAGTCTGCAGTCCCAGCTGCTACTACAGACATCAGCAGCCTCAAGGCACAACTGAACTACTTGACATGACATCGTAAAAAATGAGGCACTCATGACATGAGATACTGAAGAAAAAAAACAACATTGTGAAACAAGGTCGTAACCACCATAGACATTGACAGAGACAAGCCCCCCCTAATAATTGAATATGGTCAAATTGTCCAATATTTAATATTCTTCATGCTGCTCTGCTGCACTCCATTGTGCACCAAGGATGACAAAAAGTTTCAAAAGGTAATTTTTATATGGTGGTCGGCTTCAAAGTGCACTTAAAATGTTTGAGATGGCCAATCAGATCAAAGAAGGCAGGCTTTACTGTTCACAGAGGCCAAGTGTTTAGTTTTAACAGTGAAAGGTAAGATGCAAGTAGCTAAACATTACATTTTTATGACAGAAATTAAAGTAATATCTAGTGATGCAAACTATTTGAGTTTTGTCAAGTTCTGTTTTGAATTTAAAATAGCCAATATCACTTATTTATTTCGTAACTGAGTGTAAGAGACTTTATTCCCTTAAGGTCCATTATTCCCTTAAAAAAAGACCATTATATTTGTAACAGCATCGCCATCACCACCACCACACACCCCTGCCCTGCCGCCAAAATTGTCTCACCATGTTTAAAACATGGTTACGGCCTTGATGCAAAGGCCAAAGTTTTCCATATCATTAAACAACTAAATAGAAATAGGTCGATTGCGCATTGATTAAGTGACATTGATTACATAAAATATATTGACATTTTCACATTAATGCACATTATAATTTATTTGATAACTGCATCCTTAAAACTGCTAAATACCCAAAGTGATTTTCTAAAAACCGTCAATTTTCACATCTGGTATTTAAAAAAAATATATCAGTCAACAGACACAAGTGCTGACCACAGAACAATTTTATGACAACTACACGTATTATGACAATCCTTCTGAAAACACTATATCATAGCAACAGTCTTCCAGAAATAAAACAAAACCACTGCCACTTTAAAGATGCTTCAACTGAACTGTAAAATGCTCACAGAGAACAGAGGGTGCCTTTGCAATGCAGAGACGCTAAAAAAGGGGGGTATGGACAGGATTGGTAAATTGTGCAACAGCTGCAAAACCAAACAGACATTATTATGAATGTGAGAGACTAATCACTCTTCTACACACAAACACACAAACAGGAACACATGTGCCCAGCAAGGCCCGGCAGATGGTCTCCGCCCCCATTTCCATACACGCGTTGCGTCTCTCTCTCTCTCTCTCTCTCGTCCCTCAGCAATCTCCCACCTCATTCTTCCTCTGCCTTTTGCTCTATATCTCTCTCTCCCAGAGGGCCATGCACCAGTGCACAACACGCACACATGACCTAGGACATTCACTACCCTCTTGTTTGCATTCAAGCAATAACCAACTTCCACTAAGAGCATGCAAACAGAGCAGACAAAAGGATGTGATCATTTAGAGTCATGGCCCATGACAAGCGCAATAGCCCTGGCCTTTACCTGCCTGTCAATGCTTACTGAAGGGTTTGAAAACTCATCAGGACTTGATGACATGACCAATCTCTCATTTCAGCGACTCGCTGAGGGCTGCGAGATGGGAAAGGGATGGAATAAATGAAGCGCTACACAAAGAGCCAAGGATATAGATTTCAATGCCATGCAACAATACAAATTAAACTTTCTGGTTATCTTTTAAAGCACCTTGATTGAGATCAGAAATTAGCCCTGAAAACAAAACATACCAAAAAATCTACGGCGGAGGTAGTTTTCAAACTGAAGGTTAAATGTTAAATTCACTGTCTTTGTTTGAACATGCACATATCATTCTCTGCATATTTGCCCTTTCAGAAACCTTCCCCAGCACAATGAAAGGACAGGTTCACTCTCAGACAAGAGCTCTTAATCATCTCCTTTTTTTTTTTGACACTTAAAATACTTTTGGAATGAAGTATTTATCACTTTAAGCGCATTCTAACCTAGGGGGGAAAAAACTGCATTTCCAACATTATTTCAAAAATGAAATAATGAAATTAACCATAATTTGATCTGAATCTGAATTTAAATCAAATCTAAACACTACTCTTTTGATGAGATTAAAAAATAAATAAATAAAAAATAAATAAATAAATGCTGAAGCCAAAACACCCATTAAAGAAATAAAGAAGCACTTTTAAAATTGATGCAAGCCTTGCTTTTTAATAGGTAGTTGACGCATAACATGTGCATGGACCTTTTTTAAAATAAAAACTACAGGCTACAGTTTTTTATGAACACGAAAAAGGTTCTGTAACAGGTGTTCTGTTTGTTTTTTTAAGGGTTTTACCATTTTAGTTACAGTATGACTATAATGAACTATATAATGTATAATTAAGTTAAAGGTACAAACATTCCATTTAGTCTAAGGTTATAAAAGGTTATAGAATAAATATAATTCATTTAAAAGTACATTTTAATTTATTATGCCATTTACATTATTTATTTATTCATACAGCGTTTAGTATAGAATGTCAACTAACAGTACTCTATCCAATTAATTAAAATGTATAGTAAAACAATATATATTTAAATGGTAACACTTTACAATAAGGTTTTATTAGTTAACAACTTTAGTTAACATGAACTAAGAACGAACAATACGTCATTAGCATTTATTAATCTTAGTTTATGTTAATTTCAGTATTTACTAATACATTATTCTAATCAAAAGTTGTATTTGTTAACATTAATGCACTGTGAACTAAGATGAACAAACAATGAATAGCTGTATTTTTTATTAACTAACATTAACAAAGATTAATAAATACTGTAACAAATACAGTCAAACCGAAATTTATTCAGACACCTTGAACATTTCATTCATTATTACAGTTTATTCAAAAAATGATAATAAAATATGACAAGATCTCAGAGTTAAACTGTGTCAGAAAAAAATAATCATAATTATGTCAGATAACACTTAAGCAAAACATGGTCAGGTCAAAGTGTCTGAATAATTTTTGGTCCCAAATTTTTATCAGTTTTACTGGCAGTCCAATGTATGAAGAATATTTGGATATAATATGTCACAGTTTATTTTATTTTGCTATCCTCACTTACATAAATGAACTATAGTGCCCTGCACCCACTAGTAAAAATATATCAAAAATATCTGAATCCTTTATCTGTATATTGCTCATTGTTAGTTCATGTCAGTTAATACATTAACTAATGTTAACAAATGAGACCTTATTGTAAAGCGTTACCAATTAGATTATGTGTGTGTGTATTATACACACAAAGATACATACATATATTACATACTAAATAAAAAACTGTGTTTTGCACCATACTACGCAAAGAAATAGACTGCTATATAACGTCACCTGGTCGTTATCCTGGTTTTTATTTTTATTACTTTGATGCATGAGGCTTTTGAGAAAGAAACAGTGAAAAGCAGAAGTGTCCAGGAGGCGTGATGGTGTATGGGTGCGCTGGGTACTTAAATAAATGAACAGCACTGAGCAGATGTAATGGGAAGGAAAGAGAGAGGAGCAGTTACGCATAGTCAGCACAGATGGGAGCAGCAGAGAGAGAGAGAGAGAGAGAGAGAGAGAGAGAGATGGGGGCCGTAAAAGGTCTGCTGAAAGAAAGCAATAGCCATGTGACTTTGGGTCGGATTGATTTTAGCCGTGAAGACCAGGCGACCACACCTCCCACACCGCCCACTCCAGGTCAGTCCGGGGTCCTGCGGCAGGAGGGAGATAGTAGCGGGTGCAAGACGCCCCCGGCTTTAAGGGTCAGGTGAGGTCTAACTGGCAGCTGCTTAAACCTGCCCCGCTACTGACACAAGCACTTTACAAAACGCCCTAGTCCTCAGGGTGAACGCAAACAAATAGCATTGGTAAAACGTGCTTGAAAAAAATCACACATTTACATAGGGATAACATATGCACTGACTGGTGGGACTTTTAATAGAAGCAAATAATTAAACGTCTCTGTTCGACATGAAGCTGTCGCTAAGAGACGCTCCTATTTTATTGAAGTAATTAGTTTGCGTAGATGAAAATAATTCTACCAATGGATGCTAACATTCCTTATGCACTCCAACTTAGAGGCCCTGCTGATGCACAGCCAAACATAAGCTATTCCTAGACGACATTGTTCCGCATGCTAGGTACACGTGACCCACATGTAAAGAAATCAAATAGAGGAAAAATAAATAAATAAATAAAACATAGTCGCGTCGTCTGTGCCTAGTCCTGAATGAGACCCCAGCTGTAGTGAGATGTATTCAAAATGTCTTGCATCTCGGCTATAAATAGTCTCAAAGACCCAGATTCCCAGTTCACTCAACACACGCAAAAACAGAAATGCTTGTGCAGGCACATAAATATTTGAGAATCAGAAAGATCAAGTAAATCAACCTCTATGTCATGATAAACACACATCCCAGCCAAAAAGAAAAGAAAATGCAAAAAAAAAAAAAAAAAAAAAAAAAACCCCAAAACAACAACAACCTAAAATTAAAACTAAAAATGAATTGCTTTACAAAACCCAAACCAACTTCAATAATAACAAGAAAATATTAAAATCGACAATTAAGCAATTAAGAATATAGAAATATTCACTTTATGCAACGTGGTACTGAAGCATCATACATTTAAAACAGCATTTGTTCTCCCATAGAAATGAATGACTGACATACTCTTCCTTGATTAGAGAAATAAAAGCTGTCTCTGTTAGAAAAAAAAAATATTTATCACTCAGATGTATTTGCAATTAAACTGACATGGAATGCAATTTCTATTGGATAAGACAAAGGTTAGAGGTGTCACTGAAGGTTAATGGTGGCTCGGTGCGACAGATGAAAGTTAAATGAGATCACTGATCTCAGTCACGTTGAGCCTGGAGAGAGACATGCAATGGCACATAGGATCTGATGACTGATCAATACCATAGATTAACTTTTGATTTGATAAATCCCCTTGAATTGTCATCACTCTAGGAGCTGATTCACTGTTTGGAACAGGCACTGATGACAATCAAGTGTATCAGATAATCAGGGGATGAAAAGATGCCCAAGGGTGCAGTCTAGCACATTAATGACTCTAAATTAAAAATCTGTTTTTTAAAAAAAAAATTGCAGTATGATCCAAGTTGATCATAAAAGAGATTTAAATATGATCTAATAAGTGTAATTATTAAAAAAAAACATCAAGAGAATTGTACATGTAGAACTAAAGGCAAGCAAAACGCATGCACACAATATGCTGAGCACATGAGGATATCATGTAGCAAAGTTACAAGAGTCAGCAGAATTGTTCATCACACAGTAAAACCACATGAAGTGTTTTACCTCAACCTGAGAAGTGAAAAATCAGCTCGCACTCTTTTAAAATACCTTAGGATACGTGGTTATATATAGACTACTTTTAAGGCTTATTCAAATTGGATGACATGGCAGATTATTTATTTAAATTGATCAAGCACAAACTTAAATAGCAACAAATGATTATCAAAAGATGCACGACCAGAATGCCAACACGCACTCAGACTAGTAGACAAAATCCCTCTCTTACCACACTGTCCACTTTCTTATGTGTTCCACTTACACTTAGGCGCACACCCACACGCACACACATTGCTTGTGGCAAGCCACTTTAACATTCACTACTCACTAACTAGTATTTATGTTACTAGCACTTATTTATTTATTCAGTATTAAGTGACCCAGTTGTAACTAGTAACTTTTTTAGTTTCACAAGTTCACAAGTCAATAATATCTCTAATAGTGGCTAGTATGCATTCCAGTTTTCCACTAGTCTTTTAGTTACTAGTAGCTAGCCTACTTGGTTATGGGAAACTATGCCAATTTTGATTACTAATAGGGCTGTGCAATTAATCGTATTTTTTAATTTCAATTTCGATTTTGGCTTCCAACGATTATGAAAACAAGAGAATCGAGGTAAAACGATTACTGTACCGCTGCTGCATTCCGTCCAGCACACTTTCCTTTCCTTTACAGTGGTGCGCTTTTATTCCTCCCCAACCCAAACTTAACATCCAAATCAACCGAATAAGAGAGGGATGTACAATGCAGTCTACTGTTTCTAAACTTGGGGACGTGCTTGATATTAAACATTACAACAGTGCTATTAAAAGCGCATTAAGCCGCGAAACGGACGCTGTTCCCTAGGCAGCCACCTGTGTGCCCGCTCCGAGCAAAGGGCTTCAGATACGCGCCCCTAAACAGTCAAATAGCCAACATAAATATATCGAAATGCCGTTTTAGTAAGTATCCTCGTAAATGCAGTCGGTTATGTCTTAAGTGTACACTGAGAAAGTGCGCGTGTATTGCTGCCTTCACGTGCTATCGGAAATTTGATAATTACCACTTCTTAAGTCGTGATTACGAGCTCATCGCATTCATGTTGCGAAATGAAAGGAAGAATTTTTACTGGAAACTCGTATTTACCATAATTCAGAGGCCTCGTGAAGGCAGCACAACAGTAGGCCTATGTTGGGTCCGTGCAGCTCTTAAAGGGACAGCAGCCAACATTAATGATTGCTGAAGTCATTGTTAATCCAACAAGAAAAGACAAAGATAAAATCACTCACTGCTCTTGAATGAATAACTTTTTTAGTTTTAAATAAGAATTAGTCTATATTTAATGTATGCAGCAGTTATTTTATATTCGATTACTTTATTCAATTTCTGTTGGGTATTACTTATCTAAACACCACTGTTAGTACATCTTTCTGAAAAACCTAAGGCACTGTTTATTTAATTAGTTTATTTGTTCTTATTTAATTGTTGACTTTTTATTGTCTTCTGTAGCTGTTTTGAGGACTTTTTTTACTTACATTAATTAACCTAGTATTAGTTTTTGCTGAAGCATCGATAATTGTGAAATTTCACTGACATTTAAAATGACTCATTTCATGAAATAAGACTTTGATCATATCACCCACCAATAATCGTGTTAAATAATCATGATTTCAATATTGACCAAAATAATCGTGATTATGATTTTTGCCGTAATCGAGCAGCCCTAATGACTAACATATCTTATTATAGATTAACATACCCTCAATAGTTACAGCTGCTTTTTCACTTGTCATACATAATGAATAGTCGAAATAGCTACTTTAAAGTTCACTTAAAAAACAACTGAAATGTACTAGTGTCTAATAAATAGTACCAGTGTCTGCAATATATAGGCCTGCTACTTGAATAGTTACTATTGGGATAGTAACTTCAGCAAAGGAGGTATACTAGTGCCTAATGAATAAGTACTAATAGAATAAGTAGCATCTAATGAATAGTTAGTGAAACTGAAAAAGAAAATAGCCACTATTACTTAGTAGTAACTAAAAAAAAAAAAAAAGGTACTCGTGACATGGAAATACATTCGTTCTAAGGAATACTTGTTAAAATGGCTTGCCACAAACCGCGTTTCGCATATTCGCACTGGATTCCACGGGTTCGGAGAGGAACGTCAGCGCGCGCGCGCGCTCACTCACTCACTCACTCACCTGCTGTAAGTACATGAAAGTCAAGGCACAGGAGAGCTGCGGACACATGTCCACGTTCGGCAGGGCGACGCATGTTCCGCCCGTCAAGGGATGCTGCATCGTGTTTGCGTCCGCTCGTCCTGTCCTGTCCGCCGAGTTTCACGGGTTCGTTAAGACTGCTTTAGCAGAATAAGCTGCGGTTATGAAGTCTTGAAGCAGCCACGGAGTGTGCGCAAACGCGGCAGAATAACCGGCTATAAGCGAATGTGGATGTGCGAGCACGAGGGTCCCGGTAGTGAGCGAAAACACAGCGCGTGTCTGTTCTTGTCCCTTATGATTTCAGTAAAACCCTTGTAAATTCACACGAAAGTCTATTCAGCACGTTTCTCTTTTGTAAATAAACTCAATCACGGGCAAGAGGTACGAGAGTTGGTGACTGGACGTAGTGAAGTTGAAGAAGGTCTGTTTTCCATTCGCTGTCAGAGGAGTCCGGGCGCACAGTCTGTTTCATTGAGCAGCATCTGAATCTCCGAGGCGAAGAGATGCAGGGGCGGGGGCCAATCCTAAATCACACATTCATTTTTAACGGGGGTGGGGGAATCTCTCCATTTTTTCTCTTGCGTGAAACTGAATTGTCCTTATAATTTATTATTATGGCGCTACATAAAGCACGCGCACTCTCAGCACGTAAACAATCTGCCATCACATTTGTGTTCCATTAAAATCATTTCATATCATCCTGTAATGCTTTGTGTTTTAAAGAAGACCTGTCCAACCTAATACCTATACTGAATTTATATTACTTATAACAGATTTTACCATTCCACTATTAACAAATAAAACATTTGACTGTGATATCAATGGGTGAGATTTTTATTGAGCTCATTTGGTTTTCTAGTTTAAGACTGAAAACATGTACATATTTAATCCATTTAATGGGTATACCTAGAAAAAAAAAATATAACAATATATTTCTTTGCACTTTGTGGTTGGATTGGGCAATTATTACAATATTTCATTTTTTTTATTTAAAAAAAAAAATAGACCCAACAGTTTACTATTATTATTATGAGCCTCTAACAATTAAAATAAATGTATTATTCGGCAATGACTAAATCATGTATAATATTAAAAAAAAAGTGAATAAACTTAATTAGGAAATGTGTATGTGGGAGAAACCTGTAGTGGTGTGCACTTAGCAGTACAAAAATGTATGCATTAAAAATAGATATGTATAAAATCACATTAGCATACAAAATAAGCATGGTAATCTCTGTAAAACAAACCTTTACATTTGTGCTTTAACTTAAATTACCATGATAACCATAGATTCTATTAAAACACAGAGGACACAAGTATATGATAGTTATAAAAAAAAAGTGGAAATTTGCTATATACGCCACTGCTTTCAAAAACATGTTTGATATGTAAGATTTTATGTTTCAAAAGTGGGATAAATAAATATTTCACTGATATCAATGGAGAATTTAAAGTGCACTCCTACTATGAACCATGTAAACCTAATGACCATTTGGTTTATGTTTTCCAAAAAATATTTTGCTATTTTACTATGTATTTGATCTAGAAGCCCTCTAAAACTATTGCATCAAAAAATATGCTTGTTATTGAAAAAAAAAAAAAAAAAAAAAATTCACAAACATAATCCCCCGTTATGATTGATTTTCACTGCTTGCATCCTGAAACAATGCTGGTGAAAACTGTGTATTTTTGTAAACTGCAATGATAAGTAATGATTTTTATGCTTAACATACAGCACCCACAAAAAAGATACATCCTCAAAATGTGCTTACCAAATGACTGAGAAGCCTGTTAAAATATAAAGAAATAAAATGAAACACGATCCGTCTGGATGAGCCATATCATTGACTGCTAGTGAAAAGGAAGCCTTGCACAAAAAACAAAGGGTAAAAAAGGGTTTAGCAAACTAAAACAGTGACATATAAGGGCAACACAAGAGAGTATCTGCTTATCTAAATCATAAAAGAACATTTGTGTGCACTAGGCCAAATGTTAGGCACTAAATAATTAATTAAACCACACACAAATGTTTGAATTTATTGTTCAACAAGCTCCTTTTTAAAAATAACTTTGGCCTTATCTCCCTATCAGCAGCAAGGTCTTTATTGTAAATTCATTAACAGCTGTTAAATGTTAAATACAACTGATATTCAACCGACATGCCGACCAAGGTCTAAGCAGAAAGTGCAAAGATATACAGTAGGGGTGGGGGGGGGGAGAAATTGAATTATTCATGTTCTTTCTCTTTAATCTTTTTCCCTCCCTCTTTGCACCACATTACAACCTAAGGTGACTCGCAAATCCATAGCAAGATTTCACATCCTTGTTACTTTAAAAGAGCAGAGTCATAAAAATCAATGTTTTTCTATGTTGCACGAGAGGCCGTAATTAAAACGGGCTTCTGAGGAGCCGGCAGACATGTATTATGGAGAGGGCAGCAGACTGCTTTGCTCCATTTTACTCTTTCTCTTCTCCACCCCACTCATAGCCTGAAGGCAAGACTATTTCTTCCCCCTCCCTACCCATAGACGTCTTCTCGGCCTTTCCTACTGCATTCCTCCGTTTTTTTCTTCGTTTTTTCCTCTCTTGATGCTACAGAGTACAAAATATTAACTGGACTGTCAACCAGTGCATCTTCCAAAAAAAAAAAAAGGAAAGGAAAGGAAAGAAAGAAAAGAGCATTCGGCCAGCGTTTCATCGCAGATAGTAGTGTTTATTTCGCTGCGTGTCACTGTGCCTTTGACATGTGATGAGGCATGGCTGCCCTTTGCAGTGCGTCTGTTGTCTTCGCCTTTACTGAATAAATAAGCAGGGACCGCATATTGAGAGAGAGAAACCTCGTTTATCTCTTTGTTTGTCAGTGATGGCTCTCTCTCAGATTTCTTGTGTACATTGTGTTATTGGTCTGTCTGTGATGGGCAGAAAGAGGGGGGAGAGAGGGTGGAGGGAAGCAACAAGGTTTCTAAAGCTTGTGTGCTTTTTCCTTTTGCCATGAAAACACTGGAGAACATCTAATGTCAAATTGATTCAAACAATTAGAAATAACACGATTCTATTAATAATGAAATGAGTGAAAGCTCTGATCTTTGCCATGCTGAAAAACTGGTTAAGTTTTTAGGATGATTTACATGTTTCTACATCAGATCTATTGCCATTTGAAAAAAAAAATTGATTCACAAGGAAAGGATTGTTCACCCAAAAATTAAAATTTTGTCATAGTTGTGTTGTTTGTAAACCCTGTATGACTTTTCCCACCCCTAAGGAACACAAAACAAGGTATTTTGAATAATGATTCAACTGCCTATACAATGATAGCCAGTGGGATCCAACATTGGAATCGATTGACTATTATTACTGGTACATAAAAAATAAAAAAGAAAACACTTTTTTCAAAATATCTTCTTTTGTGATTCACAGAACAAAGTCATTCAGGTTTGGAATGACACAAGGGTTAAAAAATGATGACAAAATGTTTATTTTTGGGTGAACTATCAATTTAAGAAATATTTCTGAGTGAAACCAGCTGTAAGAAATTTAAGGCGGGACTTCACAGTATCCACTGGGATTTGTTGAAATTGTGTCAGGTGCGGCATGATTTTATTGGCAAATATTATTTTCCCCACCCGCACAGCCTTGGTTACATCAGCAGAGGCGGAGAAAGTTATTACATTTTTGATGAAAGTTATGAGTTTCTTGTCTTTTCTTCAGATTAACATACACAGAATAGTGCATAATAAGATCAGGAACAATTTTGGAAAGTAAATAAATTTTGGACAAAAAAAAAAAAAATTTGGCCCTGTTCTACTTGGACCTAAACGTGCAAAATTATCGCTGCTAAACGTTTTTCACAATCTATGCTTTTATATAACAGCACAACAACAATAGAAACCACCCCAGAATAAGGAAGAAACCATTTAAGGTGTGAAGAAAATGTAATCATACCCTGAGCTGGAAAACAGTTCACGGTTATTTCAAGCTTTTACTGTTTAGATAGAATTTCACCGACATTTTATAGCTTCAGTAACTGACAGAAGAAGTGAGCTGGATGTAATAACTGTTATTGTGTGGCATGGTACATGTCAGCACTAATGAGAAGGGCCTGCTACATATGCACCTGAAGGAAAAAAAGAAAAGAAAAAAAAAAAACTTGTCAGTGGCTAATCCTTAATACTTATTTTGCTTTGCCATTTGCTCATTTGCAATACACGTTCAGCGCTCTGTTGTGGCGTTATCAGTTAGATATCACAAACATGAATACAAATCCTTCCCCATGAAATGTTTCTAAAAGAAGATTGCTTCCCACCACACCACAACAAATTGACTCTGCTGTTAAAAGGGAACATGGTTGGTTGTTTCCATTATGTTTTTTTAATTATTAATGACACGGTAAGCTCTCAAACGCACATCAACAGGAAAACAAAGTCAAAGATGGAGATGTGTTTTGCTAAACAAGCCAGCACGTATTGTGACGTTTTCGATCAAAACAACAACTAATATCACCTTGTTGTCCCACTTAGAGGATGAAACTCAAAAGAAAATCCATATACATATGACAAACAACATGTCCTTCAGATGTTTGCGATAAACCACAGCAGCTTCGGATGTGCGACGCAACTTTTGGCGTGTTTAGATCCCTCCGAGTTGTCTGAGTAAATGAGCTGTGGCAGTGCTTGCCACATTGTCATTTAGGATCAGGTTGGGTGTATTTCAGTAGCAGGGTGCTGAGCTACAGGCCCGGGCTCCATTTCAGGCTGTGCACCCGATGTGAGCATCACCATCGCTGACAGACTAATAAGGAAGGACTGGCTGCCTCCACCCCGTGTCAGGAAGTTGACAGGACTGCAGCAGGTGCTGAACGTGTAGGGAAGATTGATGAAGTCACATGGAGGTGGATTGCAGGGAGCCGGTTTGGTCATTGTTAGTGTTATTTTTCATTACGATCCTGGCTTGCTTAATGTAAATCCTAAGTCAGGATGATGGCTAACATCCTCAGCCACAGTGTGATAGGTTTTGTGCAGAAAAATCAGCCATTATCTAGCCGGGCTGAGCCAGGCGTTCAGGCTGTGATGGCTGAGACTCATTGTAAATAGTATTGTTTGTTTCTCCCGGTTGGTGGAGAATGCAGGCATCTTCTCCAATCATTTCCAATAGGAAAATAAAATAAAAAAAACGCCATAACCGAATAGAAGTGATATATTTTCTCTATTTGGGGCTGGAAATAGAAGGGCACAAAGTCTGCACGGTCACGGTCTGCATAGGAATTCGAACCATCTCCTGATATGTGACACTTTTCCAAACGCAGACACAGACGGACGCATCAGTGACGATCAGCGCCGGGAGGCTAATCAGAGATTCCTTGCCGCTCTTTTACTTTGCACATCGCACAATTTGGAAAAGTCAGTTTACATGACAGTAATTACGGAAACAGATGGGGCTCCGGCAAAAATACGCCGGCGCAGAGACAATGGGCCCAATGCATGGGGGACTTTCAGGGGCAATGAGGAGTGCAGGCAGATTGCATGGCAGCTGAGACTGCCTTTCATTAGCACTTGAGTGTGCGTCTGGAAGCAACAGAAATGCGAGTCGTTTGTTACCCCGCTGCTGTCTGTGCTAGGGGCCTGCAAATTGATTACTGGGTGGGACGAGGCAAGCGATCCTTAGCACCTCCACACAGCTGGTTACCTAGAGCAGAAGCTGCAGAGATGCTAGCTGTCCACCCCCAGCTTTGGCTTGACAGCAGCTGCTGATCTGCGCTCATTTCGATGCATTAAGACTTTGCTGTCTTTTTAATTGGCAACAAAAACAATCCCATCTCACCGTTAATCACCTCTGTGGAAACGTGCGGGGAAAAAACAGAATCTGTGCCTTTTCTTCTTTTTACATTTTCCTCCCTTTTTTCTCCTCCAGTGTTCCTATATATAAAAACCATGGAAACAGAATATCCTTTAAATAGAAGACAAATGCTCAGAAAAGATGGAGGCCAGTGGTAGAGTGCTAATTAGATGTTTGTGGGTGCTAAAATCATAACAAGTAATGCTGAAGTGTTTTTCTACCAATTAGTTCTTCAGCTCATAATCGAAACCTCAAAGGTCCAGAGCAGATATATACAGGCTATAAAAAACCAACACACTAAAAGGATGTTTGTACAAACAGGGACATGGGAAGGGTTGCGGACAGGGCCTGGGCGAGGGCGGGCGCTCTTTACGCCTAGACGGCGATTCGGAGCGACATCTTAGAGAGCTGGGGCAAACGCTGTGGATGACTTCCCCGTGCTTTCACCAGGCACTGCCATTAGAGTGCTTTAGCTTCCATTAACGTGTCACTTTCCTTTGCTGCAGAGCCCGTGAGGAGGGGGCGATTCGTTCTGACAGGACCAGGGGCTGTCACATGCAGTAACGGTTCAGCACCGACCAACAGGAAAAGCCTCAGAGCTGACGGATCCACGATCCATCAGAGCTGACATGTGGGCCTCCTCCACCACAGATCCAACTGAGGCGCGTGGACAGGAGTCCATTAATTAACCGCTTAATATGTGGAGCTCTGAAATTCCCGCGCCACTGAGCATGGCGCTGTCTTGATTTGAGTGAATTAAACAAAAAAAAAATAAATTAAAAGATACACCGCGTAAAGAGAGATTCACACCGGTAATGAAAAACCTTGAGATAAATGATGTAAAAGGGTTCCAGTCTTTTTATGTACTACATTCACATGGGATAGTGGATAGATTCTGCAGTTCTAATAAGAACCGTTTCAAATCAAACAAAACTGGTGAAAATATTAGAATGAACTAGCCAATCATAGTCAATAATGTCAGCGATTGACTCGTTTGAACTGCCTGAGTTAAAGCTAGGGCTGGGCGATTTTTCAGATTTTTTCGATTAATTCTAATTTAATGTTTTGCCTCGATTTTATTATTTTTTAAATCGAGAAATTGCGATTTTAAATAAAAATGTTAGCAAGCGTTACAATTAGACATGTTGACAATACAGCAATCATAACCGTATTAGGAGAAGAAAATGATCCGATCTCATGATGGCGCCGGCGCGCCTGATTAACCGCTCTCATGTGATGCTCTATGAACACGTCACTATTCTGTCTGAAAAAGACAGTTATTAAACGCGAGCTGAGCTTTCTTTTTTAACTTGACCGCCATGTTTTTAGAATGCCGTTTCATGGGTGAGACGCTGCAAAAGACACGAGACACAAGCGCAACACCTAAACATGTCCGCCAAACATAAAAACAATAGGACAAATAGCGCAATGGAATGCAAAAACCTGTAAACCTGTTTGAAATGTCATGTTTGCATGATGGTGACAGGCTGAAAGCTGCTGCTGTTGCTTTCTGTTTTTACAAAGCAATTGCTGTTAATAATAGCCTATTACTGGTGTTATTTATTTATTGCTATTACTTTTTGGCTAAGAAATATTTAGCATTTTCTTATTTTATATTATTTTTATATATATTTTATAGAGTATATAGGATGTGTTTAAAGTAAGTTTGTCCAACATTTGCCTTCATATTTTAGGCATATTTCTAAAAAGATATTTAACAAATTGTTTTACATTTACACCATCTTGATCACTTCATGTGTGGTGCACTTGGAATGGAACTTTTTTTAACCAGATTGTTAAGAGAATGTTACCTAAATCATATTGTAGTTAAGTTTTTAAGCTGACTAGTTAGACAGTAAAAAAAAAAAAAAAAATCAAAATCGAGATTTAATTTTTTTGCCATATCGCCCAGCCCTAGTTAAATTTGAACAATGAATGAACACTGGTGCTTTACTAGTGGATTAATTAAGTCACCGAAGCACACCCGATACATATTTGAATTAGTGAATATAAAATAATAAAATATTACTAATGAAGTTAAACTACATTTTCATAAAAATAAAAAAATAAACATTTGAGATAAACAAAACTAGAGGGGAAAAAAAAAAAAACTGTAACCACCTTCTAAAATTGAAGTGATTCAGTTTCAACGACGTCTCCGTCTACAGTATAGTATAACAGCGGGTTCGAGTTCATCAATATTGAGATGGTCTTGTGAAGGGATGCTGCATTGAAGTCATTAGCATACCATTAATTAGCTTCCCACTTCCTTATGAAGACTGCAAAAGAGCAAAGGCCCTCCAGAGGGACTCGCCTTCATTTAAGTGGCAGCGTGAGGTAGGGAACAATCGGAGGAGTACTCGTCTCCCGAGACCACTCCCTGTAATCATCAGCTGCTGTTCTGAGACACGCCCTGCTCATTCATACACCCTCTCACACAACCAACCCGCCGCGGCACCTGTAATTCAAGCGCCAGCTAACCCAGCAGCTGGCAAATTATATCAAAATGTCTGATGTTTGCGCTCAACTTCTGAGCCAGTCAGTCTTACTAAAAGGAGGACAGATGGTACCGTTTCTTCTGTTATACTTTTAGCATGTACAGGCAAACAAACCGGCTTCACCATCATGATGTTTTATGACATATGACAGAACGAAATCTTGATGCAAACCATTACAGACATCACACTCCCACTGAAGCAATCTCCAAATAAACTTCTGCAAGATTTTGCCTCACACTGAATATTAGCAACATTATATACCTAAAGGTTTTACGTACATGCAACACAAAAGAAGATGATTTAAAAAAAATGTTTCAAACGTTTTTTTCCCCCCCATACAAAGAAAGTCAATTGGACCCCATTGTATGGACACACAGGGAAAAAAAAAAAAAAGAAAAAAAAAGAGAGGCATTTTTCCAAAATATCTTCTTGTTAGGGCTGCACGATTTATCACGATTTGGCAAAGGCTGCGATTATTTAATGCGCAGCTTGTCAGAGCTGTATGGCTCTGTGATCAGTAGTAAATGCTTCTCCATCTGAAAGCCAAAGGGCGCTCTTGTGCAGAAACTCAAAATTTGCCCTGCCGCAGAAGAAGATAACACGCGTCATATCGCTGTAGCTGAATAAACAGAAGATTAAAACGCTTTGATTTGATTAAACATGACTAATATACACACAACTTATTCTGTGTAAGAAGCCACATCATCTCACAGAAGTAGCCTCAACTTTCGTTATGAAGTGAGTTTGGAGTAAAAACATGTTATTAAATGTTGTCTTTTGTTGGACAAGACATTGATAAATGCTTCTCGTGTCTAGAAAGATGTTTGCTTTTTCAAATGTACATTATAATCGACTCAAACTCGCAGTGCCTTCAGATGGATTAGCATTTGGAGCCATACTTCATTGACAAGCTGCGCATTAAAAAAAAGAAAGAAATAATTGCAGCCTTTGCGATTTCATAATCTCACTAAGAATCGTGTTTAAGCGATAATTGCGTTTAAGTTCAATGTTATTTTTCGTATTTTGCGATAAATCGTGCAGCCATACTTCTTGTTTTTCCACTTGACATGTGGGTGAGTAAATAATTACAAAATTTTCATTTTTAGGTGAACTACCCCTTTAATAAAGCCCAAAATCAATTAGCAAACTTCAAATAATCCATTCATGTCCTCCATTTCCAATCACCACATTCTCCTGAAAGATCACCAATTACCTTGCTACTTAAAATAACTGTTGTTCGTACTATATTTTACAGCATATTCATCCGACTCTTGCTGCTCATTAAAGGCCTTTCCATTTGTTTGCTCACCGCAAAGGTCTTTAAATCTGCCACAACATACAAAAAGAGGCCAATTCCACTTTTCCCTGCGGTGTTAATTGAGGGAGCACACTGTCTCCTGATTAATTATGTCAATGTATAAGAAACATCCTCTTTTCCAGCATTGCATAAAAAGAACCTTAGGTCTGAGCTTCCTCAAATTAATGCACAATGAGCTTAACTAGTAGCCCGTAGATTACATCTGGACTTCATGTCAGTGTCTTATTATGACAGGCCTTGACCGGAGATTTCAGCCCTCTGTCGCCCCGGGGCAAATGGGATCAAGCTCTACCTGGACAGAGATAAATTCACTTCTTGAGTGCAAGCATTTCTTGAGGGATGCAATTCTCGTGTTAACGTGATGTAACACAATGTTGTGTGTTACAAATAATGCAAGGTGTTAATAAGTGAATTGCGAAATGCAGTTTTGAAAGAAGCTGAGAGACCGACAGAAATGGGTAGAATTATATGGCAAAAATGTTGAGGAAAACACACACACACACACACAATGCTCTGACATGCATAGTCTTAAAGCTGGCTTGCAGTAATTACCCAGCTGCTGAACTACTAGGGTGGCAGGAATGAAAATGAGTACCAATTATTAAATGCACCACAGAGAAGATAGAACACTACAGGAGGTCCACAATGGGACTCATGTTGCTTTGCCATAGCTCCATAAATGCTAAACGACTCAGAAAAGCATTAATATTCCAACTGTTCCATCACTGATTCCAATTTAAAAGAAAAGCGAGCACCTAGATATCATTCAAGTCAATGAGACGGCTATAAAAACTATTGTGTTAGCCATCTGATGCATTCCAATGAAGGTTTCACACCTGTGTGGAATGCATTGCACTTCCTCTCAGAGTGCGAGACAACAGGAAATTTGTTGGTGGCATCTCACCACCAACAAATATGAAAAAGTAGAACTGGTGCAATTTTACCCATTCAACAAGGTGTTTGGATTAAAATAAAAGAAGAGATCCAGCAACACTTGTGGTCAAAAACTTAATTATAATTTAAAAAAAAATAAAAAAATAAAAATAACTACAGGTCTTCATCAGGATAAAGATAAAGTGCAAATTAAAAGTTTGACACAACAAATCAAACTTTATGAAAACTCTCCATTTTTTTATTTGCCGTTTCAAATCTTAAATGTTTAGTGGTCACAATCATAAGATAATTTTTTCGTACTACAAACCGTCTTGACCTAAAAACAAGATATTTCTTGAGAGGATAAATTTAATAAAATCTTAGTACAATAATATAAAACAAGTGGTTTGGAAAATGGATGGAGAGATGGAATAAGAATTTTAAAAAATATATTTAAAGGGTTAGTTCACCAAAAAAAAAAGAAAATTCAGTCATTAATTACTCACCCTCATGTCGTTCCACAACCGTAAGACCTTCATTCATCTTCAGAACACAAATTAAGATATTTTTGATAAAATCCGATGGCTCAGTGAGGCCTCCATTGCCAGCAAGAGAATTAACACTTTCAAACGCCCAGAAAGCTACTAAAGACATATTTAAAATAGTTCATGTGACTACAGTGGTTCAACCTTAATGTTATGAAGTGATGAGAATACTTTTTGTGTGCCAAAAAAACAAAATAACGACTATTCAAGAATATCTAGTGATGGACGATTTCAAAACACTGCTTCATGAAGCTTTACGAATCTTTTGTTTCGAATCAGTGGTTCGGAGCATGATTTCGTAAAAGATTCGTAAAGCTTTGAAGCTTCATGAAACAATGTCTCGCCCATCACTAGATATTGTTGAATAAAGTCGTTATTTTGTTGTTTTGGTGCACAAAAGGTATTCTTGTCGCTTCAGAACATTAAACAGTGAACCACTGTAGTCACATGAACTGTTTTAAATATGTCTTTAGTACCTTTCTGGGCACTGAAAGTGTTAATTATCTTGCTGTCAATGGAGGCCTCACTGAGCCATCAGACTTTATCAAAAATATCTTAATTTGTGTTCTGAAGATGAACGAAGGTCTTACGGGTGTAGAATGACATAAGGGTGAGTAATTAATGACAGAAATTTTTGGGTGAACTAACCCTTTAATATATTTTTAAAAAAATATAAAATTAATTATTAACAATATTAATCAATAATTTATTATAATGATAGTGAGCAGTTAGTAGCAGCACTATTTTAGTCACATTTTTTATATTTTTATAGTTTTAATTTTTTTTTTTTTTTTTTAGGCTAAGCCTCAAATTTTGTTAGAATTATGCTTAAACTAAAAAAGGCCAGTATGGCTAAAAATGACTACTGACTAAAACAAGCCAATGAAAAAATACAGACCATGTTTTGCTGAATCTGTTCCCACCAATAAATGTGACCCGTTCATTCTTTCTTTCTTTCTTTGAGGCTACTCCTCTTGTCGTGCACAACGACTCCCTCAACGTTCACACTGTATTACCCTGGGACTTATTAGGTAGCTATATTGTGCCAGCACTCATACTAAGATAACCCTTACCTGGTCTTATCACTGGCACACAAAAGCATGGGATCAAATAGGCCTCCAATGTAATCCATCTCTGTCAGCGGCATTACGGAAATTACCTGTCACAACCATCATGGTCGAGATTGTGTGATTAAACACAAACTTTAGAAATAAATACCCAAGGGTAGCAGAACATGGGTCTCAGCAAAGAATATTTCAATTGAGACCCCCCTCTATCCACCATCACTCATTAATTGTTCAATTCTACACAGAGGAATTACGAACGACACAATGTTCTCTCTTAGTGGAAAAAAAAAAAAAGGGGGCCGACAGAATGTGGGAGATCATCACAGGCTATTGCTTGTAGCCGCAGAATGATCTTTCATTATCTTTAATTCAGACAGGCAGTGTTTTCTGTCATTCCACTGGGCTCGTGACAGAGCTGGAATTGCTGTTTCTAAAATAGAGCTGAGAAGTTAAATGGATTTAAACCTTTGTTCACTGCAGTCTTGTGTGCAGGCCGCTCTTAATGGAAATGAGTCTCTGTGTCTGACAAGATCGGAGGTGCACGTGGTGACCTGTAGCTTAAAAGAAGACTGCTGTAATTCATAGTACAATTAAAAGACGTTGTCGCGTCAAACTCTCGCATCCTTTCTCCTGATCTGAACCAACTGTCTCAGTTCCACAAAGAAGCTGAAGATAATTACATTAATGTTAAGACAAACGTCACATGCTAACACATACAGTAAGACTTTTTATGCTTTATGCTTATACAGTACCCATCAAAAGTTTGGAATTGAAAACATTGTTTTTGAAAGAAGTCTCTACTGCTCACCATGGCTGCATTTATTTAATCAAAAATACAGTAAAAACAGTAATATTGTGAAATATGATTACAATTTAAAATAACTGTTTTCTATTTGAATACATTTAAAAATGTAATTTATTCCTGTGATGGCAAAGCTGCATTTTCAGCATAATTTCTCAAGTCTTCAGTGTCACATGATCCTTTAGAAATCATTCTTACGCTCTTATCTTAATTGTGTCCACACACACACCTGCAAGCATTTACAGAAACGGGGGAAAAAAGAAGCTATTTTAATGACTAATGTGTTTTATAATGGCAAATATTTAATTATGAGTAGCTATATGCATCAAATAATGTGTAACAAGCATTGCTGCGATAAAGCTTTGCTAATGTTTTTCCTCAATGTTTACATCCAGACCCAACCTATAAAAAAAATCCTGTAAACTGTTCAAAAGTAAATGTATAAAGGTTAATGTGCCACTATATGTGACTCTCATGGTCACCAACTGCCTTTATCTGCCTTTTTTGGTTGAAATCTGTTCACGTAAGCTTCCAAATGCACTATTTATTGCTGACAGAAATCATTTTTGAGCATTCAAAACTGTGTGGCTTACATTTTGTTGAGTTATTTATTTTTCAACTTCTGTTTACAAGGTTAGCTTAAAGGTTCACTCAATTTGGATGAAAGACCTTGCAAAATTGCACAATGACCTTGTTCTCTGGCAGCTGCAGAGAGGAATAGGAATAGAAATATTCAAAATTTAATCCCAAGGATTCACTCTGACTCCAAAGGAATATTTTGTCCTTAGAGAAATAATTCATGCAATATGTGTGGCAATGAAAATGATATAAGGTTAGGCATTAGATATTGATATAATAACTTATTTAGCGTTATTCATATAATGGACTCGATTATGTCAAATTTAACATTTCTTTAATAAATTATAAGATGGGTGAGAGTAAAAATGTCACCTCATCTTTATGGATCAAAGTTATATTCCATGCCTATCAACTGTTCCCATAATTCTGATTAATACCCCCGTCCATTTCTTAGGGAAAATATATTCATAGTCACACTGTCTTCATGCAGCATCTTTTTTCATAGTGGACAAATCTGTCTTTAAAAATTCAGAGGTCCCAACACATGCCACGAAATGCCGCATGGAAGAGCCCATTATGGTCCCGGCTTCACTGTGAACTCCGCGTACTGGTTTATTCCACAACTTTGAGTGATCAAAGAGTGGCAAACTGTCAAAACCCAACAGTCCCGAAGACTAAGGTACAGCACATTTGATTTTTTAAAGTCACTGAATACACAAACAGCTCTGCACAATAGAGAACTTTTTATTCTTCAAATCCCTTTAAAGTCTAGGTCCTCGCTGAAGCGCTACTTTATAAGTTCTGGGGTCAGTAAATAAGAGTATTATTAAACATGGCTGTCAGCAAACCGAGCAAGCCGAAGCGGTGGACAGCTTCCTACTAAATTATTTACAGCTCGACATGCAGCATGAATTTGTTATTCTGTTTCTTTAGGTCCTACTATAACAATGCAGGGCTGCGGCGGATCTCTGCGCATGCCTCACCTGCTCTTTGGCTCTGCACGCTACACCCATATGCCACTGCTAGCAGTGGGTGGACGCAGCCAAAGATCATTAGCTTCGGACGTGGCAGGAAACACTCAAAACTAAGAATACGCCAATCAATGAGATGGACCAGTGGTTTGTTTTTTGGATCCAAACTGAGTCTTGACAATCATAAGATTTACTTGTAGTATACTGTAACTGTACTAACAATTATTGGTAGCACTTTATTTTACAGTCCTGTTCCCCATGTACATACTATGTACTTATTATAGTAATTGCAACAACTGGGTAATAACTAGGTACTAACCCTGAACTTAACCTTAACCCATGTAGTTACCTTATATTACCCATTACTTTCTCAGGTAATTACACTGTAAGTACATGTACTGTAAAATAAAGTACAACCCAATTATCATTACCAACATATAGTCCTGCATGGAATTGAACGCCTGCCATTCACAAAGTTCTACAAATCATAGACCACTGTGTGTGTGTGTGTTTGTTTATTAATTATTTCTCATTTGGCAAAACAATGATTTGATTTCACTAAAATTCTGTAGATTTTTCTCTCGCTATCAGTTAATATATAAATTAATATGTATAAAAATGTATAAATTAATACCAAAAAAAAAAAAAAAAAATCAGTCTTGTATTTTGCTTATCAGGGGAAAAGATACGTTTTCAGAGACAATAACATTATTTATATACTTAAATTAAAACTTTTATTGAGCAAGGATTCATTAAATTAATTAAAAGTGAGAGTAAAAACTAATTTGTTACAAAAAAGTAAAATAAATACAGTTCTTTTGAACATTCTATTCATTAAAAAAATCAGTTTTCAAAAAAAATTAAGCAACACAATGTTTTTTAATTATGATAATAATAAGAATTGTTTCTTGTGCAGCAAATCAGGATATTAGACTGATTTCTGAAGGATCATGTGACACTCTGCGAGCATAATAGACTTTCAAAAACATGGAAGAAAAAAAAAATTACCGATCTCAAACTTTTCTACAGTAGTGTCTATATACACCGTTCATTTTCCACACCCCACTGGCAAAATCTTAGTTTTTTGGGTTTTTTTTCCTTTTTTCACTAAATTTTGTATAGTGAAACCAATAAATTTTGGAGAAAAAAAAAGAAAAAGTGTGAAGGGCCCCTTATGTCCACACTGATAAAAATGATTTTATGTTGAAGTAAATACTACAGAAAAAACAAATTTAATTTTTACATGCAAAAGTTAGTTCAGGCAAGAATTAAAAAAACGAAGTAAATTCTCTATTAGTACTCAATTTAAGCTTGTAGAAATTAAAGTGTAAATATCAACATTATAAAATTAAGTAAAACTACTCAACTTTTCTGAAACTGGTGTTCCCATCATGCACTGGGCCTTGAATAATTAATGGGGTTGATTTTTCGCAGTTGTCTGGCTGTATTTACACTGTTTTATCATTGGATTTGTGGTTATGTTTAGTAACTTGCCATTTTGTGACATCTGGAGTTCATTGTCTACTCAAAATGCCACGTTCCCACTCAAAAACGATCCATCGAATGTTACCGTCATTGTGTATTGTGCACCAAGTATTGAGGTCTCTGTGTTCAGGTGCCGCGTCACTTCTCATATGTAGATATGGTGTCTATACAAAATCTATTGTATTATTTACTTGATTTACATGATTTAATTCAGTGTTATATTGTTTGAGTAAAATGTATTGCAAAAGAAACTTCAACTAAGTAGAAATTACTCAACCTTTTACTGGGCAAGTTAAAATGACTTATTTTCTTTGTTGATTTTACTTAACCTTGTTAAGTAGAGTTACTTAATTCCATATTTGAAATTTACTGCTTATGCGAAAAGATTAAGTAAATTTTACTTAGTTTTTTTTTTTTTTTTTCAGTGCATAAAATAATAAGGTTACTGACAGATGTCTGCAATGTTTGTCATGCACTTATTAGGGGCGGGAAAAAAAACATTTTAAAACAGATTATACGACTATGGTGAAAATTCAGTCTCGCAAATCCATCAGGCGGAGTCATTTGAATAGCGTTTTGTTAAGATAAATGGACTGGTAATGTAACAGGCTCCTAGAAGAGGTCTGCGCTGAGATACGAGCTATTCTCTGTTGTTCCCCAGTGCCATCCCTTTTCTCTGCACGTCAATAGACTGAGAGGTGGAGCAACACTCCCTGTGGGCATCGCCTTTTCCATTTGGACTATTTGACACAACACCCTTTCTCCTCGCCTATTCAATCTGTGCCTGGCTTTCCAGTGAGCTAATGATGTTCCCTATTGTTTCAAAGGTTTCCTAGCAAATGGCATGTGTGTATATCTGTGTGTGAGTGTGTGAGGCGCTAAGCATGCGGGATGCTGTGGAGAGAGAGCTAACGCCCTCTGTGTTGAGAATGTGTGTGTGCCACAGCCGGAGTGTCTGGAAACTTTAAGCCTCCCTCACAGCTTGCATCCTGTCAGCAGATTTTTGCTAATATTGAAGCAAATTTGCAGCAAAGGAGCAGAGCAGAAGTTATCACTATAAACAAGGCTTTTTTTTCTCTCTCTCTCTCTGACTGAGGTCATTTTTTTTGCCTTTGTTTTTTGCTTACTGTCATCGTGTTGTATTAATAACTAAACTGCACAATTAACCTGTGAGCGCTGGTGTATTTCTTAGAATACCTTTTCTTCATTAAGATTCCTGCCCGTTAATTACCTCACGGCTCAGAGTGCTTTGTAGCCTCCCTTCTCTAATTACTAACTGAACTAGCAATGATTTATTAATTGTGTATGATTAGTGTATCTGCAAAGGCTAATGTAGCCACAACATACTTTCGGTTTCACACAGTCCCTGAGACAGAAGCTCTCATCAATCAGAATCAATCAGCATTTCTGCACGGCTCAGCGGCCATTGTAAAACGCTCTATTACGGTTGAACGAAACTAGACTGTAATCCATACCTTAATCCACAGTGTACTTGGCTCGTTATCATCTCCCTAAAAACCTCCTGGCTATTAACTGATTGACCACTAACTAAATTCTTCTCAAGGGGACATGGTGAGGGGTATCAATATGTGGATAAAGCAGCGATGATCCCCCTTAAAATCAGCTCAAACCAAACAGTTCAAACCAAAAATTCTCACCTTCATGAGATGTCTTTCTTTTGTGGAAACCAAAGGGTATTTTATTAAGAATATATTGATAAAAAACACTATAAAAGTTTCATAAAAGTGATCTATACAATGCATGCAATATTAGTCAGCTTTGAGAAAGACTGAAGTTTAAATAAAAAGAAAATCTTGACATCTGCCCTCTCTGATGTCCTTGACATTTTTATGAGAGTAGCAACAGTGTCTGATTCATGAACAAAACATTCTTTTGTGCCAGATCTTTTCAATTGATCAGTTTATTCAGTTCACAAAACCTTTCTGGATGATTTGTTCACAAATCAGACACTGCTATATCATTCATTCATTCATAAACAAGGAGAGCTAGGGCAGATGACTTCTGTGTTCATCTTTAGTGTTGCACGGAAGAAAGAAACTCATACAGTCATGACATCAGGTGAAATAGCAAAAAAAATGTATTCAAATAAATACTAATAAGTATAGGGCAGACTAGAACCTGGAACTTCTCATATTGAAAGCAAAAATGTTACTGAACTAACAGGCCACAATAAGTTCAAATGACCAGTCCACTGACCTACAAAATCCCAAAACCAACGATACCAAAATATCAAATTAAATAGTTCATTTGAGTGATTGAATTAGCCAGCAAGAGTGACTGTTTCCTAAAATCACTGTGTAATGTGTTAAAGCAAACGTCTTTTATGTTTAAAATTCCTGAAATATACTGTAGAAATTGATTAAATGTTATTTGACAGACTAATTATTAATGAGGATGTGCACAAAAAAATTGAATACACTATATAGTTATATATATATCATTTATGCTAATTATTGAAAGTAGTATTTCATAATAATCAATTTTATTATATATATATATAATGTATGTATGTGTGTGACCCTGGACCACAAAACCAGTCATAAGTTGCACAGGTATATTTGTAGCAATAGCCAACAATACAACGTATGGGTCAAAATTATCGTTTTTTCTTTTATGCCAAAAATTATTAGGATATTAAGTAAAGATCATATTCCATGAAGATATTTTTTAAATTTCCTACTGTAAATATAACAAAAATGTATTTTTGTGAGTGGATATGCATTGATAAGGACTTCATTTGGACAACTTTAAAGGTGATTTTCTCAATATTTTGATTTTTTTTGCACCTTCAGATTCCAGATTTTCAAATAGCTGCATCTTGGCAAAATATTGTCATATCCTAACAATCAATGGAAACCATACATCAATGGAAAGCTTATTTATTCAGCTTTCAGATAATGTATAAATCTCAATTTCAAAAAACTGACCCACACACACACACATATACATATACATACATACATACATACATATATATACACTACCAGTCAAAAGTTTGGAAACAGTAAGATTTTTAATGTTTTTAAAAGAAGTTTCGTCTGCTCACCAAGGCTGCATTGATTTAATTAAAAATACAGTAAAAACAGTAATATTGTGAAATATTATTACAATTTAAAATAACTGTTGTCTGTTTAAATATATTTTATAAAATAATTTATTCCTGTGATGACAAAGCTGAATTTTCAGCATTTACTCCAGTCTTCAGTGTTACATGATCCTTCAGAAATCATTCTGATATGCTGATTTGCTGCTCAAGAAACATTTATGATTATTATCAGTGTTGAAAATAGTCTAAAATAGTTTTTTTTTTTCAGGATTCCTTGATGAGTAGAAAGTTCAAAAGAACAGCATTTTATTATCAGTGTTGAAAATAGTTGTGTACTTTTTTTTTTTTCAAGATTCCTTGATGAGTAGAAAGTTCAAAAGAACAGCATTTATCTGATATACAAAGCTTTTTTAACATTATACAGTACCGTTCAAAAGTTTGGGTCAGTAAGAATTTTTATTTTTATTTTTTTGAAAAGAAATTAAAGAAATTAATACTTTTATTTAGCAAGGATGCATTAAATCAATCAAAAGTGACAGTAAAGACATTTATAATGTTACAAAAGATTATATTTCAAATAAATGCTGTTCTTTTGAACTTTCTATTCATCAAAGAATCCTGAAAAACAAAAAAGAAAAATTGTACACAATAAATGTTTCTTAAGCAGAAGATCAGCATATTAGAATGATTTCTGAAGGATCATGTGTCACTGAAGACTGGAGTAACGATGCTGAAAATTCAGCTTTGTCATCACAGAAATAAATTACTTCAAAATTCAAACAGAAAACAGTTATTTTAAATTGTAATAATATTTCACAATATTACTGTTTTTACTGTATTTTTTATTAAATAAACACAGCCTTGGTGAGCAGACAAAACTTCTTTTAAAAACATTAAAAATCTTTTCCAAACGTTTGACTGGCAGTATATATATACACACACACATACACACACACACATATTTCTAAGGGCACAGTTAAAAAAAAAAAGGTTGTACTAGAAAAAGTTTTTGTGTATTATGCATGTCAGGCCAGTAGTTGGCAATGACGCTTTGTAAGGAAACACTACGTGCCTATAGACTGAACATGTAATACGCATGCACATGACTTTTAAAAAACGTGCACTTTGATACCCGTTTTCAAAAGTTTGCATTTTCAGGCCCCCAAAACGCAGGTGTTGTGTAAATTAATGGCCAAAATGCCTAAAGAAGTTTTCCCTTTTTGGTTTTTCCATGGTGTCATGTAAACGGCCCTTTTAGGATTTAGATCAACTGGAGCTGTAACACTCACTGTCATTTAAACGGTCACCTGTAGC
The DNA here is from genome assembly GCA_037101425.1 of Elopichthys bambusa. Classification (NCBI taxonomy): domain Eukaryota; kingdom Metazoa; phylum Chordata; class Actinopteri; order Cypriniformes; family Xenocyprididae; genus Elopichthys; species Elopichthys bambusa. The sequence continues at coordinate 19,045,329 of CM074435.1, forward strand.
CACTTAATAACTGACGGCTCGCCTGAAACTACATCTCGCTGACAAACCGTGCAGGGCTGTCCAACATTTGCGTGAACAGCGATGGCAGACAATGTGACTTGCAAATTACGTCTGGTTGACAGGGAGGGGGGATGAGGCAGTGCAAAACAGTGTCTCTTGAACCTCGACAAAAACACTAAGATGAGTCAATTCATATAATTAAGGCATCATTCACAGATATTGTGCTGTCAAATAGGCCATCGTGGGCCAGGATTTGGCTCTCATTATGAAGCATTTGGATGTGATGTTTCTCTGACACACAAGCGGCTCACCTGCTTTCCCCCCTCTGCTGTGCATAATGTCCAGCTCATTACAGGCCTGCAGACTGGTCAACCTGAGGAGAGAGAGGGGCCTAATGAGGACCGCAAGCTCCCCCTCGCCCCTCCCTGCCTACACTGACTCCAATTTGGAACCACATGAAAGGCAAGCCAATCTGAGCCACCTAGAAACTTCTTTTCTTGTCTCAGCCCTTTTAGGATATGCCTGGTTTCATGTTATTCTGTTACAGCTGGACAAATCCTTGCTCTGCAACGTGGTCAGGTCTGAATTAGATAACAGGAATAATGAGGATAAATGGTAGCTTGGATTCACAAAAAGGTTTGATATTAGTGTCTAGTCTGAAGGAAAATACGGGTCAGGTTAGTGCAAAAGCACAATGCAGTTTTCTAAGCAATAACACAATGTGTTGAATTGCAATTTATATTTGTGGCGTTTGAGTCTTTTTTTTTTTAAACACATGAATAGATTCAATTTTGTTGGATTCGATTCAACTGCAATACATTCCAAGAAGCTTTACAAAGTATAGTGCCTTCCTCCACTAGCAAGCCAAAGAACAGTGACAGTAGCAAAGAAAAACTCCCCAAGAAACGTACATAAAAGAGCAAGAAACCTTGGGAGAACAAGAAAAAAGACTTCAATTTCTAAGACGACATTTATCAGCTCACAATGACAAATTGCACAAAACATGTATGTTTTAGTTTTATTTACTTGTCTAATTTTACTTACATATGAAATATATTCTCTGTATGCTCTATAACAGGGCTTGGCAATTAAGTTTGGCATCGGGCCAAAAAAAATATTTCACCACTAGATGGCGGGCCAGAACATAGTCAAAGGATAATTTGAATTAATTAATGCAACTAGAATTGCCTGTGACAGACTGTTACAGTGTCTTTTGTAACTGGTATTGAGTTGTAACTGTTACTCTGTGTTAAATCTTGTAGTAGGACAGTCATTTGTGTGGCACTGTCTGGGTTTTACACTGGATAAATTAATAAAGTGGAGTAGTGACCTGGCAAGTATCTTCATTCACCAACTTGCAAAACAGACCGCCTTGCTAAAACACACATATGTGGGAGATGTGGAATGGATAAAAATAACTAAAAAAATAAATAAGACTTGAATAAGCCTATTAATGGCATGTTTGAGTCATGCTCTTTACGGACTATGTTTTATTTCCTCTTTCCATATTGTGAATAATAAATGTATATCATTTTGAATTTGCTTGTTACACAATGGAGCCTAACTTATTGCAATAATTATTTGACGTAGCCTGCTTTGACACTCAGAATTATTCCTTGGCATCCTCACGTACTAAACTGCATTTATTTAAATTGTTTGTGTGCTGAAGGTATGCTATTACGTCATGTGCAGACTGATGTTAACATTTATGGTGAGAGAATATGGCACTATCAAAGAGTCTAAAGAGGAAAGTTGACAGCGAAAATAGGGCATACAAAGAAGAATAGAAAGACAACTATGCGTTCTTACCTAGTTTTGTGAATGCAAAGCCAGTGTCATATCGAAGTTGTCACTGTTTTCAAAGAATATAACACCGTGTCTAGACCGGAGGCAAGCCGGAATAGAACCCATTATAATCAGTGATATTGACTATACACTGGATCACGCGAAAACATATACCCAACAGTAAAGGATTCCCCATTCTGTTTTTGACGTAGTCCAAGTGCTTTGCAACGGTCGGTTTGTCGCGTTCAGTGTAGACAGCTTATAGCTGTTGCAGTGCAACGCGAAAAAAGTTGCGTCTGATATAGACACGGTGATAATATTAGACGGCACCTTGAGATGAAGATCTATTTCAGAACCAGCCGCTATCAAAATAACATGGCTGCGGGCGCGGGTCAGATATTATTGCTGGCGGGCCAGTTTTGGCCCATGGGCCACCTATTGCCGACCACCGCTCTATAAGCTTGACTGTTTCAAATCTGAATTTTTTATATTTTGAACAAATTATTAAAAGAACCAAAGACTCACTTGTTTCAGGAATTGATCTACACTATTCACACATGTTTGTGTTAGAAAAAAAAAACCAAAAAAAATGACTCATAAGAGTAATTTGTTTATGACATTCACTGTTTTTCATTCATTAAAAAAAACAAAAAACATTTTGGACTGAATCAAACAATTTAAGCATTTGAATATCGATTCTGATTGGTCAGTTCAGAAATAAGAAGAGCCTTTACACTGTCAGTCACCTCTAACTCTTAAGCACCTGAGCTGCCGTGTATGAAAGTAAAATATATTATAGCTGCGATATGGGGCAGTTGTGGCCTAATAGTTAAGAGAGTCAGACTCAAGCAAGGCACCTAACCCCCAATCACTCCCCGGGCGCCACAGTGAATGGCAGGCCACTTCTCCGGGTGTGTGTATCCACGGTGTCCAGTGTGTGTGTTCAATACTAACTACAACTACTATTATTATTTGATTAATATAATAACAATGATGATGAAGATAATAACAATTATTATTATCAGTAGTGGTTTCTTTATTCTTCTTCGGTTATTTCTTCAACAGGATATTTTCTTGTTTGAAACCATAATATGCAGCCGTTTGCAACTTTTAATTGTATATTTCACAACACACAAAAGATAAGGGCCATTCACACAACACATTTTTGCAGTTCAGTGATTTTTCTACTGTTTCTCCTATGTAATTGTGCTAATCTGACACTTTTGACCATTGTAATCACACATGATACAGTATTCGGAAAAAATAAATAAATAAATAAACAGGTCTCTAGACCTTGCGGGGTCTCACTTTTTTTTTTCTTCTTTGTGGTTAAAAATGCAAGGCAGGGCAGTGGAACGAAAAAAAAAAGCAAGGTCTAAAGACATGTTTTTTAAAAGCTGAACTTCTATGTTCTTTGTGAATGGCCCCTAAGTTTGCTGATATTTCATACTGAGAAGACACCATTTTCTGCTTTGCACAAGTCACGTGACACCTGATCCCTGAACGAAGCACCTTAAAGGGTTAGTTCACCCAAAAATGAAAATTCTGTCATTAATTACTCACCCTCATGTCGTTCTACACTTGTAAGACCTTCGTTCATCTTCAGAACACAAATTAAGATATTTTTGATAAAATCTGATGGCTCAGTGAGGCCTCCATTGACAGCAAGATAATTAACACTTTCAGACGCCCAGAAAGCTACTAAAGACATATTTAAAACAGTTCATGTGACTACAGTGGTTCAACCTTAATGTTATGAAGCGACGAGAATACATTTTGTGCGCCAAAAAATCAAAATAACGACTTTATTCAACAATATCTAGTGATGGACGATTTCAAAACATTGCTTCATGAAGATTCAAAGCTTTACGAATCTTTTGTTTCAAATCATGGGTTCGGAGCATGTATCAAACTGCCAAAGTCACGTCCCCCAGCAGTGAACCATTGAAATTCGGAAACACTTATGATGTAACGAAGCCTCGTTTACTGAAATCACGTGACTTTGGCAGTTTTATACATGCTCTGAAACCATGATTTGAAACAAAAGATTTGTAAAGCTTCGAAGCTTTAAACAGATGCCACTGAAATGAATGGGGCTGCTAACAGAAACCTGTCCTCAGGTCTTTTAGAGCACTGGCTTTTCAATATCAAAACAGTGAATAACCAAATCTATATGTGGTGATCAGAATTCACTTTAATAGCTAATTCATTACCTTTACCTGATAAAAGAACAAAATTTACAGCATTTGCCTTTATTAAACAGAATCAGGGTAAAATTTTGGATGAAAACACACTCATTGCTCACTGTGGCTGCAAACAAATGCTAATTCACTGTATTTGAAATTTCCACAGTATCTCAAACATACCCAGAATGCATCTGTCCGCACAGGTATGTAATGCCCCACTGACGGGGAACCATGAATACAGTGTCAGCTTGAAAAAGCTGCATTTCTATTATCAAGTCGATGCGATAGTAAGCATCTTGAAGGGAAGGGCTGATATGCGACTGCCCCACTATCTGGCAAGATCCTAGCATGTGCAGGACACAGCAGAAATCTCGGAGTGTGAAATCAGTCACCTATCTCTAAAATACAAACTCTCCGTCTTCGCCTGCCTCTTCATTCACAGGGGCCTTTAGTCAATGGGGACCACAAAAGGTTCTGCTTAACGGCTCGCACGAGTCCATCTGCAGTATTTATTACCTCAACGCACACGGCATTTTTCCCGCAGTATATACCTTTCTGCCGCAACAGTCTGGTCTGATTAAATCAATATCTGTTTCTTCACAGACATTAAAAACCAGACAGGGGAGAGACTGCTGATCCTGCTCTGCCTTATCAACACAAACGCCCCTGAGAAAGAAAGGAGAAACCATCATTTTTACAACACTCATGCTGATGCTTATGCCCGGTTTTTCTTTTTTATCCTCAAATCTGTAGATTTGTTCTCTCGCAAAGATGCGGGAATTGGTGCCTGCAAAAATACACAGATGCAACTCATAACTCCCATCCATCGCTGATGACAGAACGTCAAGGGTGCGTTCAAAGAGACAGGGGTGCTTTAGATCCAAATGCGTGGCCCACTGAAATGGCCCCTCCACCTTTGAGCATGTAGGCAGGCCGCTGAGCGTGCACCGCAATTACGTATTGCTAATTGAAAATGTTAATCTTGTCACATTCAGGGGCAGACAGGGTTAAATTGGTAAAACTGCAATTCACTTAAGGCCATATCTCTCGTCGAAATGAACTGGATGATTAATCCTTTATATTCTTCAGGGATTCAGGGAATATCAGCAATTAAATTAACGACTACAAAGTGTACGCTCCAAGACGGGGGAAAAAATCATGAAAGACACACACTCATTTTTCCAAGTTGTTGCCTTAATTGTCTCTTTACTAACCGTGTTGCTCCCTGACGTTACGGAAGTGCCCCCATTACAACAAAAACCCATGAGATACATTAGTATAGAGCAATGCTGAAATATAAAATGATTGCTGGGGTTAAAATATATTTATCAAATTAAAATCAACCTAATACATTAGTTGCAAGAAAATTTGTTTTAACCCAGCGGATGGGTTAAATGTTATAGCCCAACTTGCTGGGTAATTTTATTTAACTCAACTATTGTTTGGAAATTACTATATGACTGGCTTAAAATGAACCCAAAATAGGTTGGAAATTAAAAATCAGACACATAATTACTAGAGGCAACAGTAATAATCAAAAGGTGAACATTAAGCAATTTAATATATGTTTATTATTTAATTATTCATTAAACTGATAGTCTTCTGCTACAGTGAGCAGTTTACCATTGCGACCAGATCATAAGTTAAGTGTTAAACTCTGTAAACGAATCATTCAAACCAGTTTTCAACAATTCAAAAGAATGATTCATTCACAAAAACTCTCAAGAAGATGTACATTTTAGTCTGTTCCTCACACAGCGCCAACACTGGACATTTGAAGACTTGGAAAACTACTTTTACTGTGCTTTTTTATTTATTTATCTTTGAGCTTGACAGCCCCAGTCCTCATTCACTTTCATTATACAGAAAAGAGCGGCCAGGGAACAACATGAGGGTGAATAAATGATGACAGAATTCTCATTTTTGGCTGAACTAACCCTTTAACATCAAGCGGACTGCGCCATGTCCCCGTTTGTTCAAACACATAACATCATTAGCAAAATCATGTTTTCTTTTTTTCTCCCCTTTTTCCATTCGTTCTCTCTTTCCTCATTTTTTCCCTCCTAGTCAGGAGGAAACATTCAATATCAACTAGGTCAACTGAACTAGTGTGGGCACCAGAGGCGAGAACACTGCAATTGGTCTGGCCAGAGCTGATATTTGTAGATAAATACCACATCCCCAGAGGTTCTCCTACAGTGAATTATTAGCAAAGCTTCATTGATCTCTCTCAAAATGGCAATAATCTCCAGTTTCATCCGGGCCTTTACTAGGGCTTCAAAGTGCATTAGGCTGCCTGGCTGCAATTGTTATCACAAAGGTGTTTTCCTGGCCTGACCGTTTTATCCGAGAGCGCGAAAAAGTGTAAGGCGCTAAAGTGATTTTCTTCCTCTCTATGGTATGTGCTGCTGGTGTATTGTATTTTATAGTCCCCAATAAAAATCTCCACTACTGCAAAGCTCTAGACCATATGTGTATGGGCCTGATGCTTTTATGGTGATGAATATACTTATGTAATAAAGGCTGTTTATGAAAGAGCTTGTAGTGCTTCTACGTTTTTGTTTTCTCTGGCAGGAAATTTCATTAGAAGGGTAATGATTTCAGTATATCTATAACAAAACAGACAATCTCTCAAAATGTCATTGATCCAGGCAAAGTCCTCTTTAAATTTCCTCTTATTCTTTCTTTGCATTTACGGTTTCATCCCAGTGAGGTTTATATATATATATATATATATATATATATATATATATATATATATATATTGCATTTTATAAATCAGATTAAAACTGTCATGGCCACATCACAACCTAGAGAGAGAGGAGAGAAAAAAGAAAAAAGAAGAAGAACAGGAACGGTGGAATCAGATGAAAGGTTTCAATGACCAACAGGGAATAAAAATACTTCTGGATTTTGAGCAGTGTAACATAAAAGCATCCGAGCCCTGGTTTGATATCTGTCATAGGCTGCTCTGTCATTACAATGATGCCACTTTGATATGTTGCCATCTGTAAAGAACAGCCACCTGTCTCCATCAATCATCATAACAAACCAATGAAAAAAGCCACAAACTGTCATTTCATGACAGCAGATAATGACCAACACAACTGTGCTTTCAGTATTCGTGAATGAACAGGTAATGACATGGCAGGTCATTTGAATCTGTCCTCATGCGCTAATACCAACCTAATGCTAAACAATGGCGAGCAAACCTCAGATGCAATATCCTTGAGCGCAGGATGAGTTTGGAAAGAGATTGAGTTTGAGATTGACAACCATGTTTACTAACAGGTGTGCCTCTCGAATTTGTCCTGTTCAACAACAGCTTGCAGCAGAGGCTTCTCTAAAAACGAATAACTGAAGTGAGGTTTATTTTCTATTCTTTGTAACCATAGTGACAGGTGCAGTTTGGTTCACACTGCACAAGTTAACCAAACTCGCTCTCAAAATGCAAGTGTGAGGAAATTTAAAAGACATAGTTCGGTTATAAAATGTGGTATCAGTCTGTTTTTTTTTAATTGAGGTAACAAACAGGTTGCAGAAAAGTGATTGGATGGATGGATAGATGGATGGATAGACAGACACATACACACACGGACAGACAGTGGTGCATGTTGGGATAACGGCGGAACCAGTCAGGGAGCGCCTGCCCCTCTCTCACACGACTGGGGCTATAGAAGGATATAATGAAATATAACACCACTTCTTGTCACAGGTCAGCAACCAAGCCTGCTCGGGGACTGGCATTCCAAATGCCAAAGCCATTCATTATGAAAATGCTATGCATTGATTTGTCATACATTGTAAAACTCTATCAGAAGGGCAATTTTTAAATCTTTGCAGCAATGCCTCAACGGCTGTGGCATTAGCATTAATGCTATTCAATCGCTCATGGTTTCAGAGCAACTTGCCCAGGCCCTCTGAAACCAGAGACATGTTAAGCACTTCAGCACAGTCAATGAAATAAAATAAGACAGGATTGAGTATATTAGATAAGAATTATGATATATAAGCTGCGCTCTACTGCAAGACAGCTAATTAAATAAGAACATATTTGATAGTAACTGACAGTGGAGCGTTCTCACCCAGGTCCCATCATTACTGTCAGGGAGAAAGAGGGAATTAGAAGGTGTATAAATACCATATGGTGTGTGCTGAATTGTCTTGCATTAATGTCAATTATATCCACTGTGAATACATTGAATGTTTTTAATTTTCGTTTTTTAGTTACCCAGCTACATACATATTCATCTTAGGATGCAATGTATAATTTATATACGTATGTACACACATGCTGTTTACAAATAGATGCCCTGAGCAAAGGGAAAAAAAATGGGTAAAAAAACCCATATCAAAATTTATACATATTTTTCCAACATGCAAATTGGCATAAAAAACAAAGAAATTACAGAAAGAAACAGCTAAAGATTCAATACACATTACACCAGGGGTGTCAAACTCATTTTAGGCTGAGGGCTGGATGGGAAAAAAATGTGTCCATGTGCGGGCCGAATTACCTTTTATTTTTAAACCTTAGTGCACTGACAGTTACATTAAACTACAAATTCATTTGCAAGAAAATTAGAAAAACAAGCAAATTGGCTAATTCGGATACCAGTTGCCGATTTTGTTGTTGTTGTTGTTGTTGTTATTTAAGCAAATTTATTTGTTGTTTGCTTGTACTATAACAGGGCAAAATAGCCTTAAACAAAAATATGTGTAGCCATTTGATATTGGAGGCAACCACTGCATTTTAATCACAATCCAAACAAAGATGCTACACACATGAGCATGAGCAGTTGTTTTGATTTAAATTAGATTGTATAATTTCAAGATTTACAGCAAAAACAGATTTTTTTTTTTTTTTTTTTTTTGAGAGAGAGAGAGAGAGAAATTGCCACATTACACTTTTAAATATAAGTATTGGGTTTCAACTTACTCAAATATCTAATGATACAAATGTAAAAAAAAAAAAAAAAAAAAAAAAAAAAATATATATATATATATATATATAAAGCAGTTCAAATGTTGACTTATATCTGATTGCGATTTTATGTAGTTTTTTACTCTTTATTGTACAGAAATTGACCATGGTGAACATATTTAGACAGGCTGTGAACGCTGTTTTGTTTTCAGACAGTTGAATATAACTTTCAAACAAAGTCCAGTACAAATGTTATGGTCACTCATCAACGGCAGCTGTCACAGTTGCTAGGTGACAAGAACAATCCTCCGTAGGCTAGACCGTCCCATTTAACAACATTCATTCCATGCTTTGTGGCCTTCAAAGTCTGCATCCTTCGAAGGATGCAGCCTCTGAATTGGGACGCAGCTATTGTTAATCTACTCGGACTGAAAGGGATACTATGCTTTAATGACAAAATTAAACAAATAGCTTACCCAAGCTCATCTAAAAAGAGAAAATTATTTAAATCACTCAAAAACACCAAACAATAACATAAAATAAAGTAGTAAAATAAGAACTGCTGTATGGGATATATAAGAACCAAGCCAAACTATTGATTTGTTCACTGATTCTGCTCATAGAGGTTTTGTGTTTTAACGCTTAACGACTTTGGTCAGTAATTGTATGGAAAAGAGTTTAAATGTTCCAAAAAAAAAAAAAAAAAAAAAAAAAAACGCATTTGGATTTGGAATGACATGATATTATGCATATAAAGCCACATATTAACCTTTCAAACTCTTTTGTTGTGCTTGTCTAACAAGGGGCACTTTATGTATTATCATATATAATTACAGTTTAAATTGTGGCAAAAATAACTGAGCACAAGATGCCTGAGTTTCTTGCTTTCACAAGTGATGAGTTTACTTCTACAATATTTCACATAAGTGAGTACACCCCTCACATTTTTGTAAATATTTTATTATATCTTTTCATGTGACAACACTGAAGAAATGACGCTTTGCTACAATGTAAAGTAGTGAGTGTACAGCTTGTATAACAGTGTAAATTTGCTGTCCCCTCCAAATGACTCAACACACAGCCATTAATGTCTAAACCGCTGGCCACAAAACTGAGTACACCCCTAAGTGAAAGTGTCCAAATTGGGCCCAAAGTGTCAATATTTTGTGTGGCCACCATTATTTTCCAGCACTGCCTTAACCCTCTTGGGCGTAGAGTTCACCAGAGCTTTACAGGTTGCCACTGGAGTCCTCTTCCACTCCTCCATGACGACATCACGGAGCTGGTGAATGTTAGAGACCTTGCGCTCCTCCACCTTCTGTTTGAGGATGCCCCACAGATGCTCAATAGGGTTTAGGTCTGGAGACATTCTTGGCCAGTCCATCACTTTTACCCTCAGCTTCTTTGGCAAGGCAGTGGTCATCTTGGAGGTGTGTTTGGGGTCGTTATCATGTTGGAATACTGCCCTCGTTCATGGTTCCCTGAACTGTAGCTCCCCAGCGCCGGCAGCACTCATGCAGCCCCAGACCATGACACTCCCACCACCATGCTTGACTGTAGGCAAGACACACTTGTCTTTGTACTCCTCACCTGGTTGCCGCCACACACGCTTTACACCATCTGAACCAAATAAGTTTATCTTGGTCTCATCAGACCACAGAACATGGTTCCAGTAATCCATGTCCTTAGCCTGCTTGTCTTCAGCAAACTGTTTGCGGGCTTTTTTTGTGCATCATCTTTAGAAGAGGCATCCTTCTGGGACGACAGCCATACAGACCAATTTGATGCAGTGCGCAGCATATGGTCTGAGCACTGACAGGCTGACCCCCCACCCCTTCAACCTCTGCAGCAATGCTGGCAGCACTCATACGTCTATTTCCCAAACACAACCTCTGGATATGACACTGAGCACATGCACTCAACTTCTTTGGTCGACCATGGCGAGGTCTGTTCTGAGTGGAACCTGTCCTGTTAAACCGCTGTATGGTCTTGGCCCCCGTGCTGCAGCTCAGTTTCAGGGTCTTGGCAATCTTCTTATAGCCTACACCATCTTTATGTAGAACAACAATTCTTTTTTCAGATCCTTAGAGAGTTCTTTGCCATGAGGTGCCATGTTGAACTTCCAGTGACCAGTATGAGAGAGTGAGAGCGATAACACCATTCACACCTGAGACCTTGTAACACTAACGAGTCACATGACACCAGGGAGAGAAAATGGCTAATTGGGCCCAATATGGACATTTTCACTTAGGGGTGTACTCACTTTTGTGGCCAGCGGTTTAGACATTAATGGCTGTGTGTTGAGTTATTTTGAGGGGACAGCAAATTTACACTGTTATACAAGCTGTACACTCACTACTTTACATTGTAGCAAAGTGTAATTTCTTCAGTGATGTCACATGAAAAGATATAATAAAATATTTACAAAAATGTGAGGGATGTACTCACTTCTGTGAGATACTGTATATTGTTGTCAAGAAGTTAAGTCGCAATATGTGCCTCCTACACACCGCATGGCCCTGTGGCTCCTCTATTGGTTATCATGGAGGGCAGCCTTTATCAATCAATTGAATAAACTGCTTTCATAGCATCTATTGAAAGACAACTCTGACAAGGGGCTAGAAGTGCCTCCACAGCAGTTTTTCCAGCAGCAGGGGGGAGTAAATAGTAAGAAAGGCAATAACATCAGCCTGGACAGCACCGCAGCTCTGACACTGCTGTTTGCTTCAGTCTGTTCTCTACCTAGTGATTAATTCCTCATCCTGATGGGCTCCAATTGACGGCAGCACATAAAAGTGGACTTCTTTTTTTTTATTATTATGTATGTATGTATATATGTATTTCATTTATTTGTTTGAAGACACAATGGTATAGAAGACATGGGGTCTATTTTGTAATTAAGGCTTTATCACCACATCTGAAGTATTTGGACGTGGCACAATGCTCTGATGATTTATTATATTGTGTTAAGATGAAAACCCTGTGGCTGACAAAAGTAACACACACAATTAATTCTAGTTTACAGCCATACGATCTATGACAAAAGTAATACTGACGGGTCGGACATAGAGCCTGAACTGGATTGTCAAATGGCTACCGGAGGCCTCTTAAAAAGAAAAACATCACATTCAGCTTAACCCAGAATGCACTCTGTTATTATCCATGTTTCTACAAAATTAGGCCTCTGGTTATCATTCTGTCTTTATTATGTAAACTAATTTAGGACCAAACAAAGTAATAGTGTATTTATTTATTTATTTGTTCATTCATTCAGTGCAATTTTACAAAATGTTGAAAACAAAATGGATTTTCACCATATCAGTACTGTTAAAATGAACCAGCAAAGAAGTGAATTTCTTGTCACAAGCCAACTTAAATGATGCAAATTAAATATTTAGCAAGAACTGTATACTTTTATACAGCACAGTAATTTCTGCATCTCCTGGGAAATTTCATCCTTGAATCTTTTCTACGAAGCATATTCCTTCCAGACCACCAATGTTCCAATTAAACATTCAATATTCATTTTCTTAATATAGAATTTCAGTTTGCTGTAACTGCATGACTAAGTAACTGGAGATTGTCTTGTGTGTTTATCAAGTCTTTTGATTCTGAGCTCTTCTGACTACTGACTGAGTTTAAAAGCATGTTTCTGCTTTAATAATTAATATTATAAGAATATTTCTGTACTTAAATAACAGTACTCATTTAGCTTGCATAACAATTTTCAGGACAAGAAAATGTATTATAATTACTATCATTATTATTGTTAATATTATTGTCTTGCTTCCATTATTTTATGGATAAAAAAAAAAAAAAATCAGTGTAAATCAACTTGTACGAGATACAAAATCAAACACGATTATTCATGAAAAAAAGAAAAAACCTCCATCTGACACATTATGTAAAAGATCAACTCGTTCCTTATTTCTATTTTAACTTGAACTGCCCATCAGATTAAGGATTTGTTAAAATGAGATTAATTTCCTGATAAACCCACACAGTGAAGAAGTCATCAGGGTGCTTTAAATTTATTCCATGGGCAATTAAGTGCAGCGAAATTTCCTCAGCTAGGACTGATTTTGAGTGGTAATGGCAGGTGAAGAGACAGATAATGAGCAGGCCAAGACACACACGCTTACAGCTCTCTAAAATGACTTCCTGTGCTTTAACCCTGCAGTTATGAATCAACGTGTCACGCACCGCTTCTCTGACACTCTCTACTCCAAAGAAAGAGTAGCCTCGGCAAGGACGAGATGAGAGAGGGATGAAACTTTAAAATGACTGATTGCTAACCGGTATACTAACACAACACAACAGAGCATGTCGCATATATGGAGAGGATCAAATGTTTTTGGACTGATTTCTATGCTGCAACCTTCTATGCTTCAAAAAAAATGCTCAGACTATCTACAGATGAGAAAACACATAAACATCAATAATGACACACATAGAACACAGAAGCCTGCAAACATCAACAAACGGTCGGGATGGTTGTTACCTACCCACAAATACATCATCATCTTGAGCGAGGAGTCAGGGGCTCTCCGGCAGTGAGGAAACGCTTCCTTACTTATCTTCTTTTAACTTCTCGAGCTCAGCTACGGAAACCCGGACGAATCCTTCTTGTTTCCACTCTCTCAGGCTCACAGTTCTTTTGTATAATTTATTATATCACTATAATAGAGCTTATTAAAACTGACACTTGGAGGAAGAAGAAGCTACTTCACAAGGTTTGAGATGCTTCTAGCAGTCTTGTTCTTGCTCCTCTCTTTTTTTTTTTCTCTCTTTTCGCTTTTTCTTGCCTTTCCCCACTTGGTCCTCTTCACCCTTTCACTGACAACCCCTGCTTAGGCGCCAATTCCTGACGTATCTATTTAATGAGAAGATCCGTGCACCAAGGAAGTCCAGTACAACTGTGCACTCAAAGTGCCAGAGAAAGAGAGAGAGAGAGAGAGAGAGAGAGAGAGGGTGATGGTGTAGGTTTCTCTAGTACAGGCTCCTCAAGAAAGGTACGTGTACGTTAACGCACAGCTGATAGGATGATCCGAAGCAGGTTTTCCCCCATACACAAAAAAGGACTTTTCCCTCTAACAAAATGCTGCTCAGATCCTCAGACGCTGTCGTCCGGAAGCTGATGCGCAGGGGTAGAGATCAGTGGGAAATCAAAAGACTCATCTTCTGTCCTGAGGGAAGGTAAGAAGACAACTGACTGAAAAAAAAAAAAAAAAAAAAAGCTTGCAACTTCCTCCAAAAAACACTGCAATCTCAGCTGTGTGAGATTCACTTCAATAAAAAAGCAGATGTGGAAAAAAAGAAAAGAAAAAAAAAATACAGGTAAACTACGGTCAAAATGGCACAATGGGATGAAAAGGAGGTAGAAAGCACCGCCCTCTCCTAAATGTGAAGCTTGCACCTGACTCTGCAGCCTGCACGGCTTTCCCCCCCTCTTCTTCTCCTCCTCGTCCGGAGTGAATGTGCTGGAGATAAAAGCAGCGAGTACTGGGGCCAAGGCCTTCCCGCTCGGGTTGCTTTGGCTCTGACGCACTGACTGCCTTCTTACAGCACTTTTCTACAGCCATCTGCTGACTCGACCACGCTACTGCTACTGAGAGACCAGAAACACAGCCAGCCAGCTAAAGCGCAGCCGTAACTATCTAGAAATGCACATATGAGGCTAAAACTCATTACTACCGTTCAGAAGAGGGCTGAGACTTTTAATCAAACGCAGGTATTAGAGAAACTCGAGAGTAACAGAAAACAACAGCAAAACCTTTCTGTAAATGGATTTCAAACCAAGAGGGGACAAAATGGAAATTTGAGCAAGGTCCATTTTTTTGTTTTATGTGTGTGAGACACAAACGCAATGAGATTTTCCAGTGTATTTATGAGGGAAATTAAATTCTGAGGGAAATTTAAATATTACATTCTCCTCAGGAAGCAATTTGACTCCCCTTTAAATCCCCAATAAAAAAGAAAGTACAACCATCACAAAGAGAAAGAGAGTGAGTGTGTGAGGATAAATGATTAAGCTTAAGGCTCAGACTCAGGCACACATTCAGCAAACACACAAACAAACAGACACATCACATTAAAGAAACAAGGCCATGTTAAAGGGATTTTACCACAGGTAAGGGATACTAAGGCACAACACAAACTGTCAGTGACAGCAATATAAGACACCATTGATCAATAAATAAATTATATTTCTTTAATGATCATTTGAATTGGGTCATCCCTGTTATGCAGTGTCCTTTGAGCTTTTACTTATAAAATGATGGGATGTTTTAGAGTGAAGAACAGCAAAATATCACAAAAAAACACAATTCATCTAATCAATGGTACTATTGATTGTTTATGCTGTTGTTTTCCCATTAAAAATGATGTCACTTCCGGGAGGATGATTCAATTATGGAACTGGCTTTTGTTAGTTAAAGGGATATTACAAAAGACTAACATGATGAAAAATAAGATTGAGGACACAAAATTATAAATTGACTTTCAGTATTTATAATTCTGAATTTGAAAATTATGTTAAATGTAAGAAGTTAAATGAGTTAATTATTTTATTCAATATGCAGTCAAACCATAATTTATTCAGAAACCTTGAACATTTCATTCATTAATACAGTTTATTCACTATAGTATAAAAAATGGTAATAAAATATGAAAAGATCTCTGAGTTAAACTGTGTTAAAATGTCAGATAACACTTAAGCAAAACATGGTCAGGTCAAAGTGTCTGAATAATTTCTGGTCACAAATTTTTATCAGTTTTACTGGTAGTCCACTGAATGAAGAATTTTTGAGTATAATGTGTCACAGTTTACTTTATTTTGCTATCCTCACTTACATAAATGAACTATAGTGTCCTGCACCCACTAGTAAAAATATCAAATATATCAAAAATGTCTGATTAATTTTTGGTTTGACTGTATCTGATAGCGTACTGCCTATCAGGAATAACTGGCTTTGAGTGTATTTTCATCAGAATTTAAAGTCTGTACTGACTAAAAAGAGAAAAATATACTACTGCTGTGCTCACTTTTGCAACAAGATGGAACGGTTTTCTTCCGAATGAAACGATTAGTACAGAGAAATCCGGTCAATACTCTGAACAACATTCTGAAAACAATAAATGATTGTTGACATATTAAACGAAGATAAATGGCAGGTACAATGTAAAGCCCATTGTTTGTGCACCCAAACAAAACGAACATACTTCAGCATACAATTTCGTTAAACCATTTTACTTTGGGGCAAGAAAGGTCTAATGGTCATGGAAACTGAGTGCCGCTTACTGACATGTCCATTTACATGGAGCAGACCGATTCAGCTGCCGTCTCCTCGGTCCGACTGTGCCCTTTAACCCAATTAAAAGGCTACAAGTCTGAAATAGTAGCTAAACTGTCTTAAAGCAGTAGTGCATCTCATTTGTTTGAAATTTTACAAAAACAAAACCTTAAATTAAAAAAAAAAAAAAAAAAAAAAAGTATCATTAGGTTTTGCCAATTTCCTGTTAAAAAAGTACCAGGTACACCACACTAGGTCCTGCTCAAATAATCTAAATTAAGGGCAAGCTTCCAAAAAGCACTTCTGAAACAATTGTCTTCAGATTAATGAGTGAGTCACTAACAAGAGGAAATGAGATAGCAAAGAAATAAGAGAAGTGCTTTTCATGGTTTAAAGAGCCAAATCAGCACTGGCTTGTTTATTAACATTATTATTAGCTTTTTAAATATATTTACTTTAATTGTAAATTTTTATATGTACCCAAAAATACAGTGGACTACAAGTAAAATTGATCAAAATTTGGAACAAAAAATTGTTCAGACACTTTGACCTGACCATGTTTTGCTGAAGTGTTATCTGACCTAATTAAGATCTTGTCATATTTTATTACCATTTTTTTTATCTATAGTGAATAAACTGTAACAATGAATGAAATTTTGGTTTGACTGTATATTATATATATATATATATATATATATATATATGAAGACTTCAGATGCAAAAGCCTCTAAGTGCCATCTGAAATTTTTATCAAGATTGTATGTTTATGTTCAGTTATTTCACTTTAATGGCAATGAAAAGGACATTACAGTGAAAATACTAACCCTAAACATACAAGCTTGATAAAAATGCTCATTTTAGAAGAAAATTTCAGACAGCACTTAGAGGCTTTTGCATCTGAAGTCTTCATATATATATATCATTTCAGCTGAATTTGCAGAGGACAGTGCTGATTTGGCAATACATACACTGTACAATCATTATTATTGGTTTAGTCCAAATTTAATGGTCTAATTTCAAAGAAATAAGAGAAGTACTTTTTTTTATTGTAATTATTAATATTATTATTATATGTATGTTTTTTTTTTATTGAATTTGCAGTGGACAATGCCGATTTTTCATTACATATACTGTAAAGTATGTTCATTATTGCTTTAGTCCACATTTACTGCTCTAATTTTAAATGAATTAAAAAAAAAAGTATTATTAAAAAATACAAATAATAATAATCAAGAAAGTAGTTGCCAGAAAAAAATAAATAAATAGAGTGATGGGTGTGTATGAACAAGAAGGTCTGGGTATTAATCATATCAGACTTAAAACCCTTCAACAAACCATGATAAATTACAGCACTGAGAGGGGACTGCAGCACCTCCGCTCCTGTATGGTGTACACATCTCTCCCACGATTCTGCAGGGCTACACATACACACTGTATGTGTTTTGTGAACTCAAGGCAGAGCTATCAAGGCACATGGTTATTCCTCCACACAGATATGGTGTGATTGAAGAAGATGAAGATCTTTGGGAGGGTCTTCATCAGGAGTGAAGCTGACACCTTTGCTACCCTGGCTTTTCAGGCCAGTGAGTGAGCAGGAGGGTTTGAGAGCCACTATTAAAGTTTAATGAGAAGGCGAGGTAAGCTTTGTTGTATTTTTAATATGGACACAGCAGAGTATGAGGGAATAACACGTTTCTGTATGAGACTAAAACTGAAGGAGTTTTTTTTTTTTTTTGCCTATTGATTTAATATCATCATCTTCTCGGCCTGAGATGCAGAAATGAACATGAAGGATACATAAAAATTCATTCTACAGTCATTGTGACAAAATGATTTGTCTTTACATGAATGAATCGCAGTTTTATGATCTTCATGGATTGATTAATTAAAGGTCGATACCAACAACATCTAGAAGCACAACGGCGGCACAAAGGAGCACACAAAAACACATACACACACAACCACACAAAGCAACACAGAGGCATCACTTACCCTGAGTTGGTCCGTATCACAACTCATTGGTTGTCCTGGAATCTGTCAACAGAGACATACAAATTAGAGTAACACATTACAGACCAAATACAGCACCTCCCTTCAGTAATTACAAGTCAATCATCTAGAGTGGGCTGAGGGGAGAGAAAATGAGATCTGTCAAAACTGAGGTTTGCAACATGGAACCATGCAAAAGGTGGCGAGAGCAGGGAATAAAACAGGCAAGACATAGTTTCCATGCTAGAAATGGTACACATAACAATATTTTCCTCTGTTTATTTATTTATTTTTTCAAATAATGGAAATGGTATAAAGCAAGTGGTTCGCAACTGGTTTTGCTTCAGGACACAGATTTAACATTGGCATTCAAAAGGCAACTCAATATAGTACCAGACATGTCTGTGTTAAAATCAAATTAGCAGTGAGAATGTGTGTGTGTCTATATATAATTTAAACAGATATGTTTGTTTGAAAGGATTATTTTGGTTTAAAACAAAGTTTAAATTTGCATTATTCTGCATTTAATTTAAAATATACTGTATCTTATATGTTAGAAAAAAAATTACAGGACTTAAAACAAGATTTTTTTTTTTTAAATAATTAATATTTCATTAAGATTAAGATTTAGACAATTAAGATTTCAGTGTATTACATCAACATTTAACATAAGTGTATGTGTGAATGTATTGAAATATAATAATAATATTAATAATATTAATATAATAATAAGTTCACCCAAAAATGAAAATAATGTCATTAATTACTCACTCTCATGTCGTTATACACCCCTAATACACCCCCCCGACACACACACACTGCTTCGGAGCTTTACGAATCGAATCAGTGGTGCCAAAGTCACATGATTTCAGCAGTTTAGTCATTTGATAGGAGATCTGAATCACTAATTCGAAACAAAAGATTCATAAAGCTCAGAAGCAGTGTTTTGAAATCGGCCATCACGAGATATTGTTGAAATGAACTGTTTTAAATATGTCTTTAGTACCTTTATGGGTCTTGAGAGGTTCGGTGGCTTTGCTCTCAATAGTGGCCTCACCGAGCCATCGGATTTCATCAAAAATATCTTAATTTGTGTTCCGCAGATGAACAGATGGGTGTAGAAATGACATTATTTTCATTTTTGGGTGAACTAACCCTTTATTATTACCATGAACTGCACCAATAGTGCCAATAATATCAAGCTGAACTGAACTTTAAAACTAAAATTATCTTGAATTTTGATGAATGAAGTAGTCTCTCAGCAGCCAATAATTCACACACACACAAAACATTGTAGTATGCACAATGTTTCTCATGCAAGTGAACCTGTATTTAATGTATTTTCTTTTAGTTAGGTTTTGTTAATGTATTTTGAGGATGAGGGAATGTCAAGCAACCTGTCTAGCTTCACAGATGAGACTGATGTGTTTGCGCCAAAATGTCAGAATTTGGTTGGATGTGCGGCATTTTATGACAATAACAAAAGATATTGGAAGTGTTATCTCCTTCCTTACTTAGCTATATGAACTATACATGATTATACGGTTTGTACAATACAAACTAATACAATTAGAAGAGATCTGCAACACATTTTTAGGTTATAACCCACCAGTTGAGAACCACCGATATAAAGAATCACGTTTAATTCAATTGAGCAAAGTATTTCTACAAGCCTTGATGCACAGAGTTTCTCAAAAACTAATCAATCATACTCAACCCTCAAAAAGCGGGGGAGGGGGAGAAAAACATTTCTAATTTTGTTAATGCTTGTTGAGTGTTTGAAAGAGAACTACACAATTAAGAGATTAGGGTCTGGTTACGCTGAGAGGGTTCCTGGATATACCACTAATCTTCCCCTCATGCCTGCCGTCAATACATCCATAATGCACTGGCCAATCTTCATTTAAGAAATAGAATCTGTGTTACAAACGCTCTCTTCAAATGTAATGATATTAACAGTTCCACTTTCCTCTCAGCCTAAAACACTTAGCTGTTTTTCAAAGTGTGCTCATTTCCCATTAGCTAGGCCACTGAGTGAAGCCGAATAAGATTTTCATCATTTAGTAACTGGACAGAGCTGCAGAAAGACCCTAAAGAGGATTATGACCCACAGATAGAGGGAATAAAGGCCAGGGAAATTGCTTTGATTTGATATGAAATGAGGAAAAAACGTATGCATTAACCTTGTCACCTTAAAATATCTGCGTATCAAATTAGTAGTAAGACTTCCGCTAACGGCTACTCACTGGTTTTTGGCAAACCACTCTTGATCATAAAACGTTGCGCTTTTATGATGAAGTTTATATCGTGCAAAGTTTTCAACGAATCAGCATTTTTTTTAGCGCACAGTTTAACAAAAAGGCCACTAAAGTTTTATGCAAATTAATATCTTTTCCCTGTTAAAAAGAAAGAATCAGGGCACCACTGGGTTTTCTTGTAGGGTAGGAATTGTATTATTTAGCGCTGCTGACCTTAATAATGGCTCACTTGTTTTGGTAGCACTTTCCTTTCAGCCACTCGCCCCTAGCAGGTCGTTAGGAGAAGCTTCTCAATATCTCTGGGGCACCCAGCATGCTTCTGAATTCAGACTGCTGGCATACATTTTTATATATAGTCCTGTGCTGAAATCTGAAATTCAAACCATTTGTTTTTTCTCTGTTACTCACAAGTGCTGACATTCATTTTTTGTGTTTTTCATTATATTATTTTATCATCGTTAAGTCTGTCAATCGATTAAAATATTATAATTTCTTGATATGCTCATTATTTCATGACAGGTACAGTATTTTCAAATGTAAATATTTGCTGATTATTTGAGACACACAGTGTGGTAGAGGAGTCAAACACTGAAGAGACATTACAAAACGTGGAACTAGAAATAAATATATCGGTGTATAGGCATAATCTGATATCAAAATGTATTTCTGATAACTGATCAGTGGCCAATATTAAAAACATTCAAAGTAATGGCTGTCAATTGATTAAAAATCAATTTCTCAATTTTCAAGTAATGAGCAAAATCTTCAGTATTATTTTAAATAAACAAAACACTCTATAGCACTATAATACAGTAGAATAAATTACATATATACATACACAAATATAATTTATTCTGCTGTTATAGTATTATTATAGTGTTGTTGTTTTTTTTACTTAAAATAGTACTGAATATCTTATTATTGTTTGAAGAATTACTTAAAGACTTAATCAATTGACAGACATGACATATTGATATATTACTTTTAATATGTTTAATATCCAACAGACACACTCACAAACACACACACACACACACACACACACACACACACACATTGAGTTTTCATGTTTTATGGGCACTTTTCACAGAGATAATTTTTACACTGTAAAAACTGTATATTCTGTATATGTTGTTTTCCTCATGGGAAAAAATGTCCTCACAAGGACAAGGATTTAGGATATTACCATCTTTGTGGGGATATTTTGTCCCCGTAACGTAAGGTATACCTGAACAACACACACACATGAAAATGTAGCATGAAAGTTTAGGATTCACAATATTATAATTGATTTAAATATCCAATATGGACTAATATATGACTGATACACGTAAACTGTAAGTCATTACAGTTATATGCAAAATGGGGACATGATTAAATGTATTAAAAATAATTACGTTTATTAAAAAATACTTCATTAACAAATGTAACATGTTAAATTGACAGTAATAATCATTATTTTATTAACTAAATCCTGTGTGTTGAATAAAGTCTGATTGCTCACAGGGTGTAAATTGTTTCAAGTTCCCTTTTCAAAGCTTCTCAGGCACACACAATTCCACAAAAACCACAGCATACAGCGTAGAGATGGCCTCAAACAGCTCCGAAGAGGCTCTTGTTCGGTAATGATACTTTCCAGATGAAATCAAGGGGAAAACCAACAATAGTAGCACAAACAGCCCTCCTCCGTATGAAAGGACAAAAGGACTCTCGAAGGGCTTGCTTATCCTTTACCTCTAATGGTCTGCTTCCCTCCTTTTCACTCAGAATACACACCCTCTCTCTCTCTCTCGCTGACTTACATAGAGTACTTGAGAGAAACAGACAGAGACGGAGGGTAATACTGAACTGTTGTGGCACAGAATTGCAGGATGGAGAGGTAAAGAAAGAGGGAGTGAGAGAGAGCAGGCCTAACTCAGTCCCTCAATAAGCTCCATAGGTCTTACACATGCAGTGGAAAAAGCAGAATGAAAAAATGTCAATAAGTAGCACTCTGCTGAGTACAAGCGGCAGAACACGGCTGAGCAGAATGACTTTATTAAGCTGACACAGAAGACTGCGCTCAGCCAGACCGATGGATAGAGGGGGAAGAGTGCAAGACAGAGAGGAAGAAAGCATAATAGAAAACCAGAAACTAAACAAAGGAAGGTCTGCATTGTGCTACGATTGAAAATCAATCGCCTGATAAATCGGTGAAAACTTCAACAGACCCTCAGATGGAATTAAGGGGACCTTTGCACAACAATAATGTATTAAAAATTGAAAAGTTTTTCCTTTGTTTTTGTAGTTTACACTGAGACGATAACAGTATTCTTTCCAAAAACTATAGCACTTTGAAACCTATTTTCAAAAGTTTTCATTTTCAGGGCCCTGACTGTTTTCATGTAAAGGAATGACCAAAACACATTAAACGTTTTCAGTTTTTAGTTAAAAGTGGTGTCATGTAAATGGCCCCTTAAACAGGTCTTTTTGGTACAGGTGGCAAGCATTCCAACACATATAATAATATAATATTTAATCTAACAATGACACCAAGACAATCTGATTATATAAGTAACACTTTCTGCAAAGTCTGTATATATAATACACCAGAAATGTTTTTCTAATTCCTTTTAATAAACATTTCAATAATTTCAAATTGTTTTTTTGTAAATTAACATCTCAGGAATATTTCCATTTATTGTCAAAGCAGAAAATGATGTTCTTTTAAAAGAATTAAATCCATTTTAGCCACTGTCCTTTTTTATAATCAATAATTAAAATATAAATAATAAAGATTTTTATATTCTCATGAAACTTTAAGTTAAGACTCATCCAAATCTAATTTTTTACATTTAATATATAATCGGCTCCAAATGCTCAAAAAAATCATATAAAATTACAGTTACAGTACAGTGAGTTACAGTACAGTGGCCAGGGTCATAGAGAGAGGTTTTCCAAGACGGGTTCCACTCAGAACAGGCCAAAGAAGTTGAATCAAAGAAGTTGAGACCTTGTGCTGTGCGTCAGCTGCAGAAGCTGGCTTCAAAAAACAGATGCATGAGTGCTGCCAGCATTGCTTTAGAGGTTGCAGAAGCAGAAGGTCAGCTTGTCAGTGCTCAGACCATACGCCGCACACTGCAGCAAGTCGGTTTGCATGGCTGTCGTCCCAGAAGGAAGCCTCTTCTGAAGCTGGCTCACAAGAAAGCCCGCAAACACTTTGCTGAAGACAACCTGTCCAAGAGCATGAATTACGGGAATCATGTCCTGTGGTCTGATGAGACTAACATAAACTTGTTTGGCTCAGATGGTGTCCAGCATGTGTGGCGACGCCCTGGTGAGGAGTACCATAAAAATTGTGTCTTGCCTACAGTCAAGCATGGTGGTGGTAGCATCATCTGGGGCTGCATGAGTGCTGCTGGTACTGGGGAGCTCTGCTTCATTGAGGGAAACATGGATTCCAACATGTACTCTGACATTCTGAAGCAGAACATGATGCCCTCCCTTCAGAAACTGGGCTGAACGGCATGATAATGACCCCAAACACACCACCAAGATGACAAATGCCTTGCTGAAAAAGCTGAAGGTGAAGGTGATGGAGTGGCCAAGTATGTCTCCAGACCTGAACCTTATTGAGCACCTGTGGGGCATCCTCAAGTGGAAGGTGGAGAAGCGCATCTAACATCCAGCAGCTCCGTGATGTCATTATGAAAGTGGAAGAGGATCCCAGAAACAACCTGTGCAGCTCTGGTGAATTCCATGCCCAGGAGGATTAAGGCAGTGCTAAATAACAATGGTGCTCACACAAAATATTGACACTTTGGACAGTTTTGACATGTTCACTTAGGGTATACTCACTTTTGTTGCCAGTTATTTAGACAATAATGGCTGTATGTTGAGTTATTTTCAGAGGGCAGTGAATCTGTACTGCTATACAAGCTGCACATTAACTACTCTAAAGTATATACAATTTTCATTTCTATAGTATTGTCCCTTGATAACATAAAATGGTTGCTGAAATGTGAGGGGTGTACTCACTTTTGAGAGATACTGTGTGTGTGTGTATATATATATATACACACACACGCACACACGCACACACAACACACAGTCAAGCCAAAATTAATTCAGACACCTTGAACATTTCATTTATTAATACAGTTTATTCACTATGGTTTAAAATATGACAAGATCTCAAAGTTAAACTGTGTCAGAAAAAATGAATCTTAATTATGTCAGATAACACTTAAGCAAAACATGGTCAGGTTAAAGTGTCTGAATAATTTTTTTTCAAGTTTTACTGGTAGTCCACTGTATGAAGAATTTATGGGTATAATGTGTCACAGTGTACTTTATTTTGCTATCCTCACTTACATTAAGTTACTGTTCCTCATCCTCACTTACTGTTAACAATAATTTTATAAATCATTACACATACAGTGTTTATAGAAAGCGTTACTGGATAAACCTACAGCTGACGCACATGCCGTATCTTTTAACACTTATAGCAGGAAACACTAGAGTCACAGAATCATGACATCCTCCAGGGGATAAACGCCCATAATAACATATAGCGATCCACTGATGTTAGAATAAAGATAAGTCCAAAAGTGATGCCTGCGGTTCTCTATACAGTGAAAATGCAGCACTTTATTTCAATTAAAGCTATTGATGTTAGATCAAAGGTAATGCAAATAAAATGCTAATGGCATCTGTATTAGAAAAGCCATCTCAGTCCCTCTAAGCATTGATGAATACATTTCTACAATGTTTGGCTGAGAGAGACAGAGCTATAGGTACTGCTAATTTATGCGCCGCTCTGAGGAATAATGAGAAAGGAGGGTGGGTGAAGAAAGTGAGAGCTGAGCCAGCAGAAATTCCCAATGCTGCAGTAGCCCTACTGAATCCTGCACTTTCACAACACTAAGCCTATCAGAGAGAGTGGAAGGGAAGAGGCAGCCAGATCTAAGCCTTTTAAGACTCTTCATCAATATTAGAATATCTGGACTGGCAGAATGTTCATACCTCTAGGTGCACAGAACAGACTTTTGAGGACATCAGAGAGAAGTCTAGGGTTTGCAGCTGATGTGGCCAAAGCTGATGAGAGGAAACATGCCTATAGACCTCACGCGCTAGAGAAACAAGCACGCAGCCAACCTTAGAATTTTGTCTGTTTTTGCGGTAGCTCTGTATATTTCTATGCCATCACTGTCGAAGAGTAATTGGCTGATTAAGTGGATTACTTATTGTAGAGTTAACCAAAGTTATCATGAGCACTGTAACGTTTGAAGCGGGTGTCATAAATGTCATTAGACCGGGAAGATTCATTCCTCAAAATGAGTGGTTCATTCATAAATCTGTGAGATCTTTCCTTTATGCTCTGGGAATACAAATCGGAAAACATAAGGTTTATAAGTGCCTCTATGCTAAAGGAATGTGACTAAAGCAGAACCTTCTTCCTTATGCACTTTATCATAAAGGGTTGTAAAATCCATAGTTATTCATGATTACTGCTCATCAATATCATTTTTTCAGTGACCAATATTTAGTTACATTGTTTTGAGGCGAAAAACAAAAAGGTATGAATGAATTGGCAACTGACTGTTATAATGGTATAACTTAACTGAGGTCACCATTAGAAGTATACACCTTTAACAACATTTAAAATTGTTGATATATGAATATCATCAGGGGGAAAAAACTACAAAACCAACATGACTATATCAATTCACCCTTCCACTTTGCATGATCCCATTATTCTGGATCATTAAAGGGAAGAAAATATAGCAATTGAGATAAAACTTTATTAGAAGATTACAGATTAAATTATGAATAATTAAAAAAGATTGCCACACTGACATCCTTTGTATCTTAACATTAAGGTACATATAGTGCTTCTTCATTGTCAATCCAAACTTGTATAAGAGCAAGGGTTCTCTCTTGCAGTATTGAGTTCGGGGCTTTAAAGTAAAATGATGCTGTCGATACAACAGGTAGGGTTAAAAAAAAAAAAAAAAAAAAGGTGCTGCATTCAGTGCTCATTAATCCATAGACCTTCATCAGCCCGGGCTGCAGGTTCACATAGCCTTCCCTGACACCGTCTCAAAAGAGATCACACTCACTGATGGATCCTGCTTTGTTCTTGCTGATCCACCACAATTACCCCAACTCTTCTCCTAGGATCAGTTTGAACAAAATGGCAAAACAGGCCAATTTGCTCGCTACTACCCTCCCCCCAAACAAACACCCACACACTAGCACAGAAACATGCGCTGGGACTTCTGGGACCTCAAATGATCCCTCTCGTCAATTGAGCAATGTTCCTTATGTATACAGCTGTTAAACTGCTTGGCTGTATGCTGAGGTTAATACCAATCCAACAAATTGCACATGCAGTTGCTGGATTGTTTGAGGAAGAACAGCATCTTTTGTTTCTGACTGACTTGATTTTACTTGATTTGCTTGCTATAGAAGAGCGCAGGGGTAATTATAACACTTTGCTCAGTGATTCAGAAAATGTTTAGCCTAAAGGTTTGCAATTTTACTTTAAAGAGTTGTTTTATACATGAAAAATGACTACAAACTGGATTTATGTATAGTCTCTTATGCTCACCAAGGCTGCATTTATTTGAATAGAAAATACAGTAAAAACAGAAATATTGTGATGCTTTCTATTTTAATATATTTTAAAATGCAATTTATTCCTGCAAAGCTGAATTTTACTCCAGTCTTCAGTGTCACATGATCATTCAGAAATCACTTTAATATGCTGATTTGCTGCTCAAGAAACATTTATTTTTATTATCAGTGCTGAAAACAGTTGTGTCTATCTATCGGCCACATACACACACACAGGTTTGTTTTGCTATCTTAGTGAGGACTTACATTTATTTTATATCAGGTCAATTATATTTTCTAACACCTAACCCAACCCCTAGTCCTAAACCTACCCATCACAGAAACATGTGTAAAACACTAGAGTTAAATTAAAACATATTTTGGTTGATTTATAACAAAGACTATAGAATAACACAAGACGCGTCACTCATATTGTTTTGAATGGGAGAAAGTGCAACGCGCAATATGGCATGATAAGTCCCGCCTTCTAAATAAGAGCCAATCATCGATTGGTAAAGTCATTGCATCACTGCAGCAGCTGTTAGAAGCTCCGGTTTCTATAGAAACAGTCAGATGTGCGCCTCCGAAATGAGACACAAGAGACGCGCATTTAGGACTGTGCATGCACATTAGCTTGATCCAGCCTGAAAAAATACAGTTTTTTTTGTCATGATTCGAGCGCTTAGAAACAAAATTTATAAAACAGATGTTGTCAGATTTCATTGGTGATTTCAAATATGAAATTCAATCGAAAGCTTGGCAAACAGCTTTGGAGAATTGGATGTTTCCCCATTCTAAGAGATGGGAGCTGCACTTGCATGTCCGAGAGGCGTTTCAAAGATGGCCGCTGAGTGAAATGACTTGTTTTAAAGGGACTTTGTTTATAAGCCTTTTAAACTAGTGAGGACCAGTCAAATGTCCTCACTAGTGGGTTGTGTAAGTATTTCACAATATAAGTGAGGACATTTGGTCCTCACAAGTATAGTCAAAACAAGTGCACACATGCACACAGTATGTGTGTATACATTTATATAGAATAAAAGTAGCAATAGTAGAGTACACTAAAATATAAAATAATTAAAATAGCACTATAATGTCAGTAATTACATTGTATGTGTATATATCAAATGTTATTGGGTTAAAATGACACTCTCAGATACAACACTAGACATATCCTAAAAGTATGAATGACGGTCTATAATAGACTAGTGAAATCAAACTGTAACAACAAAGCTATGGATAATGGATAAATGATTAAATATTACTACCACATCAGGCCCAAAAACAACATGAAAAAATGCAAATCTTTAAGGAAAGATAACTTAACTCTGTGTTATAACTCTGATTTATTTTAAAAGCAATCACAAACTTGAAAACAAAAATTAATTAAAGAAACTATTTTAATTAACTAGGTCAAAACAGACTTTTTTAACATCAGTGTCAATTGTAACTGAAAATGTACATTATACTGGGAAAAGGAAGAGGCAGAGTACTCGCACATGCCTGATATGTTATTAGCAATGTTACATGCATTACAATTATCTACTTCGTAGATATGGTCATGGGCAAATATTCACATTTATTTCCTCGTTTTGTTAGAGGAGGTTTCTTTAAAGAAAGAACAGGATTTAATAATAATAAAAAAGACCTAAGAGATGAAAGCAGCACTGTCTCCAGCATTTCAGTCTCAATGGGACTTATATGCAGGGCAACCTTAACCCCAATTTTGGACAACTGGTTTTACACAGTGAGACTGAACCGTACTCTGATGTTTAATTGAGGCTCTGATCCCCCAAACACTTAAAGGGGAGCTTGGGGATTAGAGCTGCCCTCCCTGAGCCTGTTCCCCTCAGTCCGCATGGCTCCAGATACTTTATTTTGACAGGCTGAGCAGAGAAATACCAGCACAGAATACATCAAGTTCTCAATTATTGGATTATCTCAAAGTGATATCATTACCACAGAACATTCTCTCCAATTATTGATTGCATTTTTCAATTTATTTCACGATTAATGCAAGTAGCCTGACCGAACAATTGTCTGATGAGTTCTGGAACCCCATCAATATATTCTCCTGGCCCACATGAGTAGTCTGTGTGTTTTATAGCTTGGGCAAAACATCTCTCATCCCTCCTGTCTCGTGTCTCTCAATTATTCTAAAGGACTACCAATCTCATCTAGCAGGTAGATAGACCATGTGAATGAGAATTACAATTTTAAATGCAAATACACTGAACTGAATGCTATTTTATCACATGTCAGAGGAAGCTGCTTCGGCAAATGCTAATGCATTTTGTCTTGTGGCCAGGCAAACAGCTCTCTCTTTCACAAGTGCCTTGATCAAGCAGTTATTCTGTATACCGCGAGAAAATCATATTATCACAATATGACAATTAAGTGGACATGTGGTGGATTTCACATCATTTCTACTTTGGTTTGAGCAAATGTTGCCAATTTTGGGCATATGGAAATTAAACTAGCAAAAAAAAAAAAAAAAAAAAGAAATATTCCATGCTTCCTTTCGTCAATACATTGTTTTAATTGGCTAATTTATATATATAAACATACACTATTATTTCAAACTTGGCGGTCAGCACAGCACATTGTTTTTCAAAAAACTAATCCTTTTATTCAAAAAGGATGCATTAAATTGATCGAAAGTGACAGTAAGGACATTTATAATGTTACAAAAAGATTTATATTTCAAATAAATGCTGTCCTTTTGAACTTTCTATTCATCAAAAAAATCCTAAAAACATTTGTATCAGTTTCCACAAAAATATTAAGCTTGGGGCCACCGTGAAAGACGCTCAGGACAGTTGACGGAATTGTTACTTGCTGTTCGGGCCAGTGCTGCATCGTCACAAAAGTTTATCATTAGAACGTTTTTAAGTCTGGTCAATAAGCGCAAGAAATATATGAAAAAGCCAATTCACGCCACACAGACAAACGCCAACAAACAAGTTGTGAGAAAAACTGTCATGCCCCAACAGACACAGAGTCAGAGAGTCAAATCTGACTGAGAAAAATTTAGATCCACACAACTACATATGTCTAACCATGTTAACAATATTGAAACTGAAGGTAAACATGTGTTGCTCTCACGCTTATACCTCTCTCTTTCAGCACGAATCCAAATATTTCCATTTCACAATGTATTTGGATGCTATACTTATTATTTATTATGTAAAGTACTCCATGCGTGTTCCAGTATCGATTGATTTTTTATAATAAACAAGTTGTGATGTCACATTTGCAGTGCTTTGCTGTGTGTGCGTGAGGCGCCGGCGCGATCCAACAGCCGTCTTTGCAAGGGACTTACTTTATCATCATGGCAACGGTTCGTGGCCAGGTCAGATTTAGGGTGTTTTCACACTTGGTCCTTTCCAGGGGTCAGAGCGCGATTCGTGTGATTTTTGGCCCATATGTGAACACTCCAAGCGATCTCAGACCCCTCAAAAAAGAACCGAACCAAGACCATCTCAGGAGATGGTCTGAGTACGGTTCGATTTCATCTTACGGTACAGTTCGCTAAAAATACACAATCTGAACACAAACCGCTCCGGGCTCACTTGATTTTTCAGTTCGCGAATTCCAATGTAGTTTGGTCATCAGATGCCTCTGTACAAATCAGCTGTTCATCATGGCTGCTGCTTCTCTCAGATCTCTACAAATTATTTGTTCGCAAAGTACACTTAATTGTGATTTTAACTGCTTCCAAACTGCTTTAAAATAGGAATAAGTGTGCCTCAGCAAAGTCGGTGAACACAACTAAACCAGCAAGGATTTCATCTCACATACTGGATAAGAACCACAAGAGCTGCTCAAAGCTGCCCAAATTAAAGCAAATAATCATCCATCCTGATGGCAAATATTTCCTACGAACACACGCCGATCCCGGCGAGTGGACGAGAGCCTACGGAAAACACAAGATATTCTCCATTCATTTTTAACCAATAAAAAAAATTGACTGCAATTTTCAGACATGACCTTCTTCTCATGTTAATAGTTCATTTAAGGGGGTTTCTATTGTTATTATACTGACAAATGTCGAGAGTGCATTATTGTAACGTGAGAGCGCATCGCAGGCGGATTCCCTTCTCGCGTAAAACTGGACGCGTGCTCTCTCTCTCGCTCAGATATTACATGTGCGTGCTCAGACTTTGTCCTCCTGCATGTGCACTCGTGAATCTAGAATTGTCTTCTCTCCAGGATGTAGCTAATGTTTCCAGAAGCGCAACATTATAGTGTGGGCACTGGGCACCCACCGGCAGAAAAAAATTAATCGACCAAGTTTGCCAACGAATGTAAATCAATATTCACATAGCATAATAGCAGTAAATGTATCTGTCTCAAACATGTCCCGCATTGTCCCGCAAAATCACATCTATTGTCCTGCAACAGATCAATAGCCAGGTGGTCACCCTAGCCGTCAATCCGATTACAAATGGATTATTTGGGTGCATGTAAACGTAGCCACTATTAAAATAGTCCTTGTGACTACAGTGGTTCAACCTTAATGTTATGAAGCGACGAGAATACTTTTTGTGCGCAAAAACAAAAATAACTACTTTATCCAACAAATTCATCTCTCTGCGCTACGCTATTTACGTTGCAGCGCTTCCACTATGTTCTACATCAGAACGCTGGTTCAGTATTAAAAAAACCCTCTCGGATTTCATCAAAATATCTTAATTTGTGTTCAGAAGATGAACGAAGGTCTTACGGGTGTATAACGATGTGTGTAATTAATGACAGAAATTTCATTTAAATTATTCATTTAATTATATACGGAGCCCCGCACATTACATGCAGGAAAAAAAAGTAAATCATGTAAAACGATTTAGCAAATTGAGGGAACAAATTAGTAAATCGTGCGTGATTTAGCCTACAATTTCTGTATATGCGGGGCTCCGTAATAATAATAATCTAATAAGTTTAGTGAGGCACATACAATGTAAGTGAGTGGGATTAAATTTTGAAGGCCATAGGTCAAGCCATCAAACACTGAACTGGACTAGATCCAAAAAGCACCAGTATGAACACAAAGTGGTCTGAGACCATATTCCTTCTTAAGTGGACCAAAAAAGGATCTGAGTCCTCTTTCAGGGACAGGGACAGTGTGAACATAAAGAGAACTGAGTCCTTTTTCACTGGGTTCACCTCTTGGTCCACTTAAAGGGGTCTGAGTTTGGTTCTTTTAAAGTGTGAAAACACCCTTAGTTTGTTGTCGTTTTTTATTAGGAAAATCATACCACACTGCTCAGACATTCCACGACCCAACAAATGCCGATTAAACATGTTCAATTGGGTGAAAAGAAACCCCAACAGACACCGACAGGGGTATCACACTGATCCAACAAACTGCAACAGATGTTATTATTTCACAATATCACTGTTTTAACTGTATTTTTGATTGCAGCCTTGGTGAGAATTAGAGACTTCTTTCAAAAACATTAATATCCAGACCTACCCTAAACATCTGAATGGTGGTATATACCCACACTTAAAACCTGTGCGACACCAAGTGCAAATCTTAACTTCATACAGTTTTCTGATATTTGATTCTTGATTAGGATTGTTCTGCTTTGTCAGAACGGTATTATTTAGTAACAGGGTTTCCTCGTTGATGGCTAAAGGTGCTAATTACAATGGTAAATCATTTATGCAGAGGCAGACAAATGGATGGCCGGGCACTGAGGGGCTGGCGGAAAGGTCTCAGTTACAAATGATGTGAGATAAATCATCTGCTCGCCATTTTCACACACATCATGCAATTATGCGCTCAACAAGTGAAATATGCTTAATCTAGTTCATTTACGTGACACATCGCAGAAACAACATCCTCAATGAGTGAATGAGCCCATGGCATGGTCAGTGTCAGCATCCTGCATAGAATAACCTGTCTTGGCAATTCCGTATCAGATGAGATGCCTATAATGCAGTGAATAATTATTCTATATGGACTGCTCTGGTGTTAGCAGGCAGCGGAGATATAACTGGCGAGCTCAGGCACACGCCCCTCCCATAACTCAGACGGGAACAGCTTTCAGGAGGAAAGAAAAACTGCTGCTATGGCACAGCTTGGAGACTTCAGGATTTATTTGCCATTTTCTCTATCAATTATCCCATTTCTGTTGCCATCAAATATACATGGATTGTGCCAAACTTTTAAAATGATTAGAATGGCACAGCACCATCAAAGACACTAAGAAACCATCCAAAATGCACTAAGCCTCAGAGCCAGGAGTGGCCAACCCTGTCAGAGCATCTGAGATATTCACCACTTAAACTAAATAAAACGATAATGATTTCAGGATGGGGCATACCTAAAATACTGCTTTTTTCCACCCCTGCCTTTATTTTTGCTACTTGTTGTCAGTGGTACTTTGTAATTATAATAGACATTCAACTTGACAACAATTATTCAGGAGTTTAAACTCAGTAAATTTAACACAATTACAAAGAAATAGCAAATAACAGTGAATTAAACAATCATGAGGTGTAAAGACTGAAATAGTATTTTCTCGTAAAAGGTACTCCAATAATCTGTTTTATTTACAAATTTGAACTTTTTTTTACTGTGACTGGAAAATGGAAATTGTTCTATGCATATGTATGTGAAATCCGAAAGCAAATTCAACTGTGTATCTAATCTAAATAAATAAATAAATAAATTGCAATGTCAAAAAAATGTGGAAATCTAAGAAAACATCTGACTTATAGGATCTCAAAACAATCAAGATAAATAACACCTTCCACAAATTAACCTCATATACTGCAAACAAAAGAATTTAATTTACTTTGCATCACTCATGTTTAAAAAAGAAAAAGAAAAGTTGCATTTGGCTTCATTATGGGGCACTAAAGAATGATTTACTATAAAGTTGCTTTGAAACAAGTATGAAAATCTATTAAAATAAAATAAAAAAAAAAGAATAAAAAAGCTAAACAAAAAGTGACTTGAATTAACCAACAAAACACACTCATTTAAAGCCTATGACTAACCTCGACTTTCGAAGACCATTACTAATGGAGTTATGCTGGAAAACATTCATTAGACGTAAGTGCGTCATCTAAGAAATCATAACCACTCTCTCGTTCTCCTCTGTCTCCATTCATTTATGCATTTAAGACGAAGAGGAATGTTTCTCGAGAAGAACCCCTGATTAAAAGAGGAAGTAGAAATAATGATTACTTGGGGTTTAGTCAATGCCAGGAGATTTAGATGTTTACAAAGGTGTCCACAGCAGCCAGATATGCGATCACTTACCAACACAGATAGAAAGTGCTTTCCCGGAAGGAGTAATTTCATAGCACTCATTTATTCATTACGTCCATAGCAACCTCTTAAGTGCATCCAAAGCTTTTTAGGCCAAGCAATGAATTGTGCTGGCAGTCACATGGCATCAGCATCGTTCAGTAATTCTGCTGGGTTACTGTGAGCTGCGGTCAAACACAAGGAAGGCTTCTGAGATTGGTGCCGCAGTTTCACTTCCAGCCAATGAGCACAGGCCATGACTTATGGAGCAATTTGCATGGCATTTGGAATGGATTGGAGGAAAGGAACATTAACATTTCGTGATGCATTTCCTGCCATGAGTTCACCAGGTTTTTATTTTATTTTATTTTGTCGTAGCACATGCTCACTCACTCACACTCATACACCCACAACGTGATGCGCAATAAGGTTGATGCAAGCCTTGGTTGTCAGGGAAGTGTTACATGGCTGAGCCTCATCCTCTCTTTGCAGAGCCTTAAATTCAGCCATTGAGGCCCACTGTCATGCTTGAGAGGGAAAATCAAGAAACATTTGGTTCTCCCAACGCCCCTCTCCTCTTTTTACTCCTGGAAATCCCACTTAAGAGAAACCACCGTAAAAGACTCAATTTACTCTTAAAGGTCAAATATCCAGTCACCACTGAGGAGGCTAATTAAGTGGCCTTCAAAGCTCTCCGAGTCCATCTGAATAGATAATATAACTGATTTGGTACGGGAGCTCCTTTGCACATAGAAAAAATGACTGCTACCTAGTTTGCATGCTGCTGACATTAACTGTTCTTAATGGAATGAATCTTATGTCAAGCAAACATAATTATCATACTATCTGCAAGTTTTATATCAGAAACAAACAAAACAAAGTAATTGTATTTTAAAAAGCAGTATTAGTTATTCACTGGCATGGATTTAGACCTGCCTACATATATAACAAAGATTAAAAAAGGAAAAGAAAAATATAAAGGCCCTTAGAGCAATTTCAGTTTGTAGAACCATTGATCTACAACATATAGATCCATGCAGACCTGCTGTCTGTCCACACACTGTGAACAAGCGAAAATACTCTGTAACTACCCATAATTTTAAGTAGTTAAACTAGTCAAATTAAAGTAGTTAACTACGCTACAAGCCAATAAATTAAACAAATAAAAAACAAATATGACAAGGCAAATATAGTTTCAGTGAGCATTTGAACATTTATTGTCTTCATTCGATTGGATGTAAAGCTGCAATACAATATTACAAAAACTAGCATTTTCCACCAAATATTTTCATCCAACTTTATTTCATTACATTTTTTTTTTTCCTTGCGCATGTAGGCAGCTGCAGTATTAAAAAATGCAGAGTTTAACTGCACAATGGCTGCTAAAAATGACAACAAAGCCAGCAAAGATTGCAGTTCAGTCTCCATGTTATTGTTTGCACGGTCGTCAAAGATACGCAGAACGAATGTGGGGAGCAACGCCATCGTTTTCAAAAGTCTCTGTTTTGGTACGTTTATACTGAAATGCAACCCTGAAATGCAGCATTTTCGAAAGTCTTCATTTTCGAGGTCCAAAAACACCAACGTAGTGTAAACGACAGGCGTAACCGCAGCAAAACTTATGCGTTTTAACTGGTGTAAACAGGGCCTCAGTATAAATGGCCCAAAACTGAGACTTTTAAAAACGATGGTGTGGCTGCCCACGTTCACTCTGTGTCTCTTTGACGACCATGTAAACAATAACATGGAGGCTGAGCGAGTCCGTCTCTGGCTCAACGCCAGCCAAAGCGCAAAAGCACAGTTTGAATCTGGCAGTTATGTGAAATCACTGAACTGTAGGAACCGTGGACGAACCAGACAAATGAATCGTTCAGATGACTCTTTCAAAACATAATTCCAGAAACCCAAATCAACATTGCAGGCCCCAAGCGACTCCAGTGAGTCTATCAACAACCCCCTGCTAGGTACTTTTATGGCACACATGCTTCCTGACTGAGGAGAAAGGTGGCAAACTTTAAGCCATTTGTAGAAACCAAATGGTCAAAAAGAAAACACAATTTAAGCCACCAGAAGATAAAGAATCTTTAATCTCTAGATCAAAAGAGACAGAGAGACAATGCAGGCCTGTTTCTCTGAGTGACCTCTGAATGACAGAAAAACCCACAGAGACAGAAATAAACTATATCAGATTGTTCCAAAACAATTCTAAATGGACTTATCAAACATCGTTCAACAACATAATTCTATATCATGTCTACAATACATGTGACCACTTATGCTTAGAAACACTCATAATTCATGTAACTGTATAACTATTGAATGGTTGAATGAAAGTAATTATTGTCTGGAATGTATTTAAATCTATATTTTCTGTTCAAATCATGGCTTGAATGAAATCTGTGTAAAATGTATCATATTCTGTTTAATAGAGATCATGCCTAAACTGTACTCTCTGTATTCTCTGCCAAGAACTCAAGAGATCCTTAGATAACACTAGAGTATGAACCCGGGAAGGGGAAAATCACCTTTAAAACAAAGATGATACCTAATTGGTCAGAACTCCTTAAAGAGGTTGGACAAACACCTAAGGTTAAATAGTCACATCACTAAGACAAATGCAGTTGGAGACTAGAAGACTAAGACCAAGAAACTAAGACTTGAAGTAAGAACAAAGAAGAAAACAACAGAATAATATGGCTTAGAAAAGAACAGACTATAAAAGACAGACAAGCAGCTCATTCAAGCCATCCAATATCTTACTCACTTTCTTTTTCTTTAACTTTCTTTTCCATTGAGAGTCCCGTGTTCTAACTTAAGTTTTGCCGCAAAGTTTAACCAACGACTTTGCCGCCTCAACTTTAAACTCCAGCCACGACAAGAGACTTCATTCATTTGCCAGCATGCCCGAACGTGATTGGTTTTTACCTGACATCAATCCGGACCTGAAAAAATCCTGCAACAAATCATCGACTCGGAAATCCCTTTGCTTCAAGCCAACGATGCTGACAAGGGAATCCGCATTGAAAGACAAACGACAAGCAAGTACCTCCAGATCCTAAAGCTGAACTGGTGCATTAAATTAATGATTCATGGTTCGTTCAGGTCAGGTCTTATGAAGTGCATATTTTGCTAAAAAAAATAATGCTCATCATTTCACTCTCTCTTAAAACTCTTTCTTTTTCACTTCCTTTCTTTCTGCAACTTGTACGTGTATGAATGTGTGTTTGTGTGTGCGTGTTTGTGTTAGATATTAGTTTATGTGTTAGAATAATCAATAAAGTCTCCTGTAGATTTTTAAAAGAAGTGTTTTGTGTTATGTGCTTGTAAATTTACTGTCTTAAACTTCCAATCTTAATGTTACCTCGCTACTAAATAGTGTTTTCACGATAGTTGGATATTCCTATCTGCTACAAGAGCTTATTACCGCTTAAAAGGTTAAGGGTGGCAATTTCTGTCATTTTTTTTTTAATTTTTTAAATTTAGTTATCAAGTGTCTGCGTGGAAATGCAAATGAATCTGTGAATTGTCAGTTCACCGGCTCATTTCATTAAAATGAATCAGTGCTAAAATGAGAGTGTGAGTTATTTTAGACAAGCAGGTTATTATCTCCATTTTGCCTGGCTGTAAAGCTGTGTGCAATACAATATTACAAAAACTAGCGTTTTGACATGCCAAGTAGCATGTTACTGAAAATGTTAGGGGCCATTCACGTTTTTCCATTCCACTGTGCTACTTCTCAATTGTTCTTCAATGTAAACATGCGCAAAACTGACATCTTTAACTGTTGCGCTTGCATCTCTTGCAGCATCTCGCACATGACATGGCATTCTACAAACACGGCACTCCAGTTAAAAGTTCATCTCCATTTCCATCTCAAGACCTTGCACATTTTTTCATTCCACTGACCTGCGTCTCGCGTTCTGTTTAAGCCTACTTTTAGTTAGCTAACTCTCTACACTGTGTATTACGCCACCACATTTAGCTTCACGCTAGCATTTGCCGCAGCGCACAAAAATTCTCAGAGAAGACGTCCCCCCTCTAGAGCAGTGTTCTCTCCACCTCTCACCACCCCACACTGCTCTTTAGTATCTGAATTGTCCACGCTGCCATTTGGCCGACCGACCAGAGCCTGTCTCCTGCGGTAGGGGTGCGGCTCTTCCCTGGGCCGTAGGGGCTCAATTAACTGCAGAACAATGGTCGCACTTCTGCCTCCCGCAGCAAAGCTGCCAGAGCAGGAATGTAGGCTCTTTAATCTCTCTACCCTGGGCAGGCATTTCAGCTGCTGCAGCCTCCAGGACCCACGCATGCACCTCCAGATACCACGCAATGCACGCTATTACACATTCAAATCCATGTGGGCTGCACTGAGGGAATTCTTGTAAAACATGCCAGCTGTCTATGCACAAACCGGAGGCTTGGATCGCCTATTTAAAATCAGAGATGAATATTGATTCCATTGATCGTGACTTAGAATCTTAAACATAAATACACTGGGGATACTTTATTGAATAGTGCGAGAGCACAGCGGAGACAAATCAACTATTATGGGCTTCGCTTTTTTTTCCGTGTCATAAAATGCATGACAAAAGGGATCGTGGTTAATTACAGGAATATCTGCTGATGCTGTGTGTTTTCTGAGAAGGCTCAGTTTCTGCTACATTTGTGCTGGCAGATGATGTCATAAAGAACAAGTGTGGTGCTGGCAGGTGATGTCATAAAGAACCTATGTGGTAGGCTGTAGTGGGTGTCAGCTTTTCTGCCGGTAGGAGTCTTAGAAAGCGATTTCTGACAAGGCTGCAAGTCTGTTTCTGGACATAAACACAAAAGCTCGGATTTGGAAGGTGGAAAAACTCTCACTCCGTGCCTAGCATTGCTACTAGAGTGCTGATATATATTTAATAGCTCACAAAATCCTCCCCACATCCACAGTTACGGAAGTCAGGGGCCACTTTCGGTCGCATCAGCGATGATCTGCACATCTGAAATGTACAATGCAGCCAGGGTGAGGGGTTAGCAGATCACACAGTATGCTGTTTGCTGATTCATCCCGCTTTCTCGGCCATAAAATTTTCCTGCTTTGTACGCCAAAAAATAAATTCCATGGGAAGGGCCAGTTGTTGTTCAACCATTCACTCTAGCCAGCATTCAATCACCTATAAAGAACATCTCCATAAAAAAAAAAAAAATCAGCCTCGCCACATCCATCTTCATCTTCGTAATGACAATTTCATCTCCACACCTTGCTTTCTTTAATGTTTCCCATCATAAAACCCCTTTAGTGTGTGAGAACTCCTGAAGCGGCATAAAGCTAACATGATGGTGGGACGCATGTGCTTGTGACCCTAATTAAGAAAAGGAAATTACCACCCCATTTCTGCTTGTGCATGTCCAATAATACCGAACTTAATATTCCATAAAAAGAGCTACACACGACTTGCCGTCACCCCTGCACCCTCACTATGTATGTCATCCTGCTTTTTATTTAATAAGTCAATATACCATTGTACGACAGTAGACATTTCTGAAACAAATTATGTTCACCGCTGGATGAGCCTCTCTTTTTCAATTCTTTATTGATTGCACCAGCTCATAAAAAAAGAACGGAGGGGTGCAGGCAGTAGGAATTGGAAAAGGGTGGACTGCTGACTGGGACTATTTTCTTTGTCTGGATAATAAAAATGCTACTTCAGGACTTAAAAGGTTAAGTTCTAATGAGCATTTTGGATTGCGTGCACTCGTTTAATGGCCTCATAAAGCAATGCTTTGCTTGGCTAATAGAGGTAAGCTCACAGGCGAAAATTCCCAGCTTCTTTCTGTTAAGAGCCGCAAAAGTGCACCATGTGGGACGGATAATTCGAAGGCCGGGAATATGCCAATCATAAGACTCGTTTGCTTGGGTGGCCCATGAATTTCAGAGTATTATCTTGTTAATGATGATCAGTGGGTGATGTTTCAGTGGGTTTCTGAAGAATTTATGTGCAAAATAACACACAGTGGTTGGTCCTGAATCATACTGGTCAAAACCCTAATGATTTGTAAGATTTTCTTTAAAGGATATGGATGAGTTTTCTAAAGCAGGAAGAGCTCATTATCAGAAAAATCGCATAGAATAGCTCCTGCCTGTTCTTGCGCTATAGGGTTTGTCAGTTAGGTTCAACATGAGTGTTGTGGGCAGGACAGCTCTATAACTGTATGGAGCATATGCAGAAACGTAAGGCTGAGCTGATACACCATTAAAGTTTAAATCAGGAGGCTGTGACATGCAATCAATCCCCCAGCCAAGCCACCCTCCACCTCCATCTGCCACGATCTCGCAATTAACTTGTCAAAATATTTAGTGCAAAAAATGATGCATAAGAACCTACGTGTCGTGACATTCTGCTCTGCAGACGTGGTGCATAAATAACCGTGAGAAAGTTTTCGTTTGCCGCAAGGAATACTTTACACAGTACTTCCTCTCCGGTTCAAATGACTCATCATAATGGGGATTTACCCTTAGCAGCATTAGATTTGGAGAGGGCCAGAGCAGATGTATTGAGGTGGAAGGCATTGTGTCTTGATACACCAGGATTACGCCAAAGCTTACCACACTGGGTGGAAAAAAAGACCCTTCACTCGCATTTGCCTGGAGGAATAGATGCAGAAATCCGTAAATCAATAGGCCTGGAGGATGACGTTAATGAAAATAAAAAACAAAACAAGCTGCATTTGAGGAATTGCACTAATAAAATATCATCCCTGCCCTGCACAGGCAAACAAGCAAGATATATAGCCTATGTTTCAATTATCTGCAAGATGTACTTAAAATCAATTGAATATTTATGATGATGATTTTTAAACTAGATTTGCATTTTCTGAAGGAAATACCAGCACTTGAAAGGCAGCAAAAGAATATTGTTGAAGTTTTGGTCTTTGGTTCTGCATAGTGAAATGCCACATTTCCTTTGTTATGACACCAATCATGCGTTGTGTTCAGTATTGCACATGAATGTGCTGTGGAGGCAGCTATAAATGATTAAAAATAAGCAAGGAAGACTAGGTCAATTACAATATAGTACACAAATATCAAAATGACATTCAGTGGATAACATTTTGAATGCTGAATATTGTATCAGTGTGTCACATGTATGTCTTGTTTAGTTTGGTTTTCATTATCTCTATTTTGCCTTAGTTCCAGTTCGTTCATCAGTTGTCATGGTTTGTAATTAGTTCCACACCTGTTCTGTTTTCCCTTGATTACACCCTGTGTTTATAAGCCCTTGGTTTTCTTAGTTGTGTTCTCTGTTGTATATGTTAAAGTGTAGTTGCCTTGTTGATTTTCTCCTGCATACTCTCCTGGTTTTTAAAAAAGACATTTTGAATTCATTTTGATTTATGCGTGTTAATCTACATGTAACACAATGTAAGTCAACAGGATATTTTAAACTTAAAATTACCACAAGTATGGCTGTAAATGGTAATAAATACATTTTAAAAAATGCACAGGCGGCAAGGCTATTGCAAATAACACAATCATTTTTGCAGTATCTATTACCTTTTTAAATGCTCAATATTCTGTCAATGTATTATTTTTAAACTTTAATTCAAAATTTTTTTTCTAACATATGTGACTGAAAACGGTAAAAAAAAAAAAAAAAAAAAAATGCAAAGAAGGTAAGACCAATCACAAATAATTCTGAAAATATCACGTTACCTTTTAGAAGGCTTTCAAAAATGATATCAATGTAAGCAATGTATGTGATGTATGTAATTTCAATATATATTCTTACATTTCTTAAAATGTTTACAAAACATACAAAAAAAAAAAAAAAAACATATTTAGCACTGAAATGATCCAAAATACAAAGTGAATGGAGTGTGTATTGTTATGTATATATTGTACCAAATAGGCTGCCTTGCAAGCACTGTAATAAAAGTTATTGTAACAATGACTTTTATAAAATGCTGAAGAAAAAAGGCATTTATAAGAAACTGACCATATTCACCTCTGAAACTGAAAAAAGAAGGAAACCACTGACCAATATGAATTAAAGTCAGAATCAAAAACACACTTCTTCAGGGATTTAGGCTTGTTCTAGCGCCTTCCATCAGTCTTCCGACAGCCAGTTCAACCCCCAGAAGCTCCTGCCACTGAAATATGTCAATGCAGGTATGAAGAATTCAGGGTAAGATTTCTGAGGTGTCTGCAGAGATCTCTTAGAAGGCCAGCAGATAGAAGATCAATATTCCCACACAACTTTCTTGTGATTAATTTTTAATGGTCAGAGGAACTTCTCCTTTATAAAATGTAAATGGCTTTAATGTTAAATGCAAAGGGAATGACACCTTGATCATTCACCCTTTCCACTTGCTTTTCAGCAGATGGTGACCAGCAGAGGTGCTTGATGACATCTCTCTCTCCCTTCTCCCTCCAGAGACCCTCAAAGTGCTTTGCACAACCTTCACCTCCTCCTTCACAGCCACCCAAAAGAGGCAATCCCCTCTCTCCAACCACATCACACGCAGCTCTACAGCTATGCTACAGGTAATAGTGAGTTTGGCTGAAGTTGGTGGATGTGTCCGATTAAAAGAGATGGATCTTCTCCATGCAGCTCCAAATTTATTCTGTGGAGGCCAAACTTTCCATCAAACTATACAGCGGCTGTTCAACACCAACAGATAATGTTTCTTTTCTAAATTCCTATGTGAAAATAAATATGATATAATCTATTCATTTTAAGGAAATATATTCATTGAAAAAAATGTCTCTTTAAGCTGGTGTTTCTTTAAATTTAGCAAAATCTCCAAAGTTAAACTTTTAGCACATTTCTTTAGAGGGGGCAGAAACCATTGGGCAATTCCCATATAAGTATCTTGACCTAAACTGCACGGTCAAAACAAGATTTTCCTATTGATATTTCTGTCAGGTTGACAGTTGAATATGTACAAATCATGGGGTATAACAAAAAGATTTCCAGTATAACCATACTTCTGTGCTTGTACATCTGCTTTTATAGGGGCACACAAAGATCCCAAATGATGAGTCCTTGTCAACAAAAATAACAGCTTGTATGAGGTTGGCATTTAAGCCTTTTTACAGTACCCAAAACGGTTGTTAAATCTGACCTATAGTGAGTTACCACTAGTAAG
This sequence comes from Elopichthys bambusa, assembly GCA_037101425.1. Taxonomy (NCBI): domain Eukaryota; kingdom Metazoa; phylum Chordata; class Actinopteri; order Cypriniformes; family Xenocyprididae; genus Elopichthys; species Elopichthys bambusa. The sequence goes on from CM074435.1 coordinate 19,088,750, forward strand.
GTGCAGAATCCAAAATCTATCGATTTTATGTCCATTCCTTCTGAGAGGGGCCACATGAGAATATCCCAGCGCTTACAGCCAAAAGATAAATAAAGTCCTAATGATTTCACAGTAAAACCAGAGGAAATGACAGCAATTGATGAGAGCTCAGTTTAGGAGATTTGCTCAAAAAATCTTTCAGAAAATATTTAATTTAAACTGAGAGTCCAATAATAAAGATGGTCAGTGTGAAAGATTTGGCCAATGTTTTCTCAAAGAAGTCATTATATGGCAAAGTTAGCTGTTCTACATTGTGATTAGGGATGCACGATTTATCGCGATCAAATCGCACGCAATTTGGCAAAGGCTGCGATTATTTAATGTGCAGCTTGTCAGAGCTGTACAACTCTGTGATCAATAGTAGGCTAAATGCTTCTCCATCTGAAAGCCAGAGGGCGCTCTTGCACAGAAACTCCAATATGCCCTGCCACAGAAGAAGATAACACACTTCATATCGCTGTAGCTGAATAAACAGAAGATTGAAAAGCTTTGATTAAACATGACTAATATACACACACTGCCTTATTCTGTGTAAGAAGCCACATCATCCCAGAAGGATGCTCAACTGTCCTTATGAAGTGAATTTGGAGTAAAAACATGGTATTAAATGTTGTCTTTTGTTGGACAAGATGTTAATAAATGCTTCTCATGTCTGGAAAGATGTTTGACGCATGTTGCTTTTTCAAATGTACATTATAAGCGACTCAAACTCGCAGTGCTTTCAGATGGATTAGCATTTGGAGACATACTTCATTGACAAGCTGCACATAAAAAATAATAATCACATTTAAGCGATAATCGCGTTTAAGTTCAATTTCTTTTTCGTATCATGCGATAAATCGTGCAGAAATGTGTTATAATTGTTGTGTAACAGCTAAAACACTTACCATGATAAAAATACCAGAACATAATAAGTCTCCAACATGCTTTGAAATGTTCCCTGTTCATGGCTTTATGGGAGACCGGGGCAACTTGCCACGTTTTACTCGAGTACATTTCTCAGTGTAGGTTTGTTTTTGTAAGTCATGTTGTGCATTTATACACACCTTAATATATAATCTACAAAAAATAAAAAAGCTACAATTTCCAAAACCAAATGAACAAATTTGTCACAATTTGTTGTCACAAATGGGGTAAGTCACCACAACAGAACCTGCCATTTAACAGCCTATCATAGGCTTTTCAGCAAAATATAAACAGTGAAACAATCATAAAAAAACTTAATATACTTCATATAACAGCTCTCAAATGTAAAAGGTTAAATGAGAAAATGGCAGCTGTTTTGGCCAAACAATATTGCAATAAACTGCATACATTTAAAACATTTCAAACACTTGCCCCCTGATAAATAAAAATTAAAAATTCCAAATTTGATGAATTGCATCAATTACTGTCACAACAGTATCACCAGCCAGTACAAACCCCAAACATTTACACCAAATTCCAGCATTCATCACCCCCTCTTACCCCCACAGGTGACTCACCAAACCGCTAGGTAGGCCTACCCATTCCCCCAGCATCCGGGGAACATGATGTATCTGCTGTCTCCGTTCAGTTAATGAAAAAGAGCGGCCTGTCCCTTAAAACGCATGCTGGTGGGCATAATTGGATTGCAACTCGCCTGCAGTTTAGCCTCCTGCTTAAAGCCCTACTCCATGACAGAATGCAGAAATAAGTGTGCGCTTTACGCTCTCTATTAGTTCGATTTATTCCGAGAGTTTGGTCTTATTGGGAAAGAGGCACTTCAAAAGGCATCAGCCTATCGAGGAGTCGTGCTACATAGGGAAAAGCAGGTTATTCCACAAGCCTGACAGAGAGTGTGTTAATTAATATAAACCTAAATAAAGGTAGAGACGAGGATAATCTAATGGGTTTCAGAGGGATATTATGTTTATTCTAAGCACAGAGGATGCAAAACCCCAGAGACGCACAGGTACGCATGGTTATAGACAGAGACAGATGGATCACAGAGGCGCTCAGAAATTAGAACGGGGCCGGAGACGGAGGCCCACTGCAATTCCGAAGCTCTAAACGTGGAGATGCCATGAGAAAGACCACAAGCTTGCACGCTGCCGGCACTGCCTTTAAAGAACACGTGAGGGATTACTGTACACTGCATCCTGTTCTGTACATTCATCAATTCACGCAGGGGAAAGCAAAGAAATGACAGACAAATATATTACAATGTCAAACATCAAAGATTCTCTGCATAATTCCATCAGAATTCTGCTTAAGTACGGGATGAATTATTACAGCCTGAATTATATGATTCCTCAGCATGTTACCCACAAGAGGTGGATATAAATATATCTCTTTCCATGAATAGGGTACAAAATAGGTCCTGAAACTCTTTAAAAGTATTGATAGGAAAAAGGAGTTAAAGTTTTTTAACTATCAGAAAATGTTGACTGTTACATGGTTTCTGTTATTTTCTACATTAAACATTAAATAATCATACTAACATTAATAAAATAAAATAAAATAAAATAGCATTGTAGCTGTCACTCACCAAGGGCTGGCTAGTTATTTAGTAGCTTACATTTACAAGAAAGAAAAATGTCTGTTTGAAAATCCAGAACAGGAATGCAGTCTAAATACAGTCTAGATGCAGTCTAAATGCTGGGTTAAATATGGACAAATATATACTCAACTATTGATTAAAAGTACTATATGGCTGGCTTAAAATGAACCCAAAAAAGAAATTAAAAATCAGACACATAATTACTAGAGGCAACAGTAATAATCAAAAGGTGAACATTTATTAATAAGCAATTTAATTAATGTTTATTATTTCATTATTATTTATTGAACATATTAATACATGTTAATTTCCAACCTACTTTGGGTTTATTTTAAGTGAGAAATATAGTAATTTTTAAACAATAGTTGAGTTAAATAAAAATACCCAGCAGGTTGGGTCAAACATTTAACCTAAAAACAACCCAATCACTGGTTTGCCAATTATTAACTCAACTTGGGTTATTTTTAACCCAGCATTTTTTAGAGTGTACAAAATGTGGAGTACAGATATATTATGTACATTACGCAAATATACTACAACATATCAACTTGTTCTCATAATACCTACCCCAAAAAAAAAAAAAAAAAACGAAAATATTTTCAATTAGGCCTCTTTTTGTGCACAAAATTTGATACATGGCGATCTAGAGGCTGTAAAAACCAAACTGCTGTGCTTTGTGTTGGTTGGATCATCAGCACAGGCATAGGGACAAGATTACACTTCTTTAATGTCATAGCAAGACACCAAATCACTTTGTGCAATAAACTATAATCAAATTACAGATTTCAATATCTGTCCCTAAATGATTAAAAACATGTAAAAGAAGATTAACCGGCGAGAAACCGTGAAAATTAACATTCCAAGAAAGAAGCAAATTCCATTTGGATACATCATTCATCATTTGGGCAAACTCTGAAATATGTGCGTGGTGTGCACTTCTTGCTACTACAATCTGATTATGGCCAATAAATTCGGAAAACACTGAGGCAATATTAATCTTGTGGAACAATACTATTTCAAATGCAGATTTCTGTAGATATTTCCTCTCTGCTAGTGGGTATCTTGCAGTATTAATGAGAATGTACATGTAATTGTCACTGTATAACCACATGCTATACAGAAATTACAAGAATACATTTATATTAGTAGTAGGGGTGCAACGGTTCATATTACCGTTTATATATCGGTTCGGTTTGTATCACGGTTTTAGGCTCACGGTTTCGGTATGGTTCGGTATGTGCTATGTTCAGGTAAAAAAATACTACTGTCAAATAAAAATAAAGAAAATAAGAACAAATAATCAAATGGCACAAATACAGTAAAGCAAAGATAAAAAAAAAATAAAGCTTTTCAGGTTTTTCATCCAGTTTTCAGGTACAGAAATTGAATAAAGTAGCTAATAAAATGTAAAACAACATTGCATGTTATCTTCACTGTATAAATAAAATGAAGATCAATCATTATTAATTATTAAGTTACTATTCAGTCATGAGCAATAAGTGATTTCCTTGTCTTTTGATGTTTGATTAACATTAAAAACACATTCAGACAGCAGGAATGCAAGGGCTGCTGTTTCTTTAAGACATAATACAGGGATCACTGATACTGAACACATGCATTCTTTCTCGAGTGTTTAAGTTCACTTAAGACATAACCTACTATGCTTTCTAGGATATTAGCCAAGACGGGCATGTTGATAGCATTTTGTGTGAATTTGTCCATTCAGGCACAAGACTTAATTTTCTTTCTTTCTTTCTTTGAGCTCAAGACCACCGAACAGACATGTGCGTTGGCTCTTTTGCCTCAGGCTGCCCATCAAGGCTTTCTCAAGCCAACATCAAAGTTTGATTTCAAACTTTATTTTCTAGTTTCAATTGATATTTTATATGCTTTTTAATGTAATCAAATCATTATAGTATTGGCTTAGTTTATTGTAGGATTTTCACACTACACTTAACTTAACATTGGAGTTAACGTCTTTTAAAGACCCAGAGAAAAGGCCAACTTAACCCTGGGTTAAAGTTCACCCAAAAATGAAAATTTTGTATTTATTTGAGCCAGTCTTTCCAACATAATAGTGAATGCAGACTGGCTAAAATATACATCTTAAGCATTTTAAAGTATAATAAATATGGTTCATATGAGTCTTTTTAAACTCATACAACAGCTTTGTGTGAGGAAAAGACAGGAAGATAATTCATCATTCACTTATTATCTTGACAGCCATCCTACTGGTAAGTCATTAATAAATTATTCCTTTAAGTTGGATCTTTACAAAAAATTGCATGTTGTTCCATGTCACACAGTGTGATTTGTGATGATCTTATAGAATTGCTAAAATCGTGCAGTCTGTACCGGGCTTAAAGCTGTGGCTGAAGTCAGTTGTAGTTATTAGTTATTAGTCAGTTTAAGTATTTCTATTTTCTTCAGTGATTATGCTTGTTAACAGCAGGTGTTCATCACTAATGCTCAATCACCACTTAATTATCTCATTAAGTTTAACTCTGCTTCAGTGTTATTTTAACACTATTTAGAGAGGGACCATATGTACTCCGAGCAGAATTGATTTAACTCTGGGGATTTTGCTGTGTAGAAAATGTTTATGTCATGTTTGCATGTTTTGTTAACACTATCAGTAGGGTTTAGTGTAGTTGGTACATTATTTCCGTATGTGACAAAGCATTAACCTTTTAGCACCACTCACTCGATATTTCATTTCCAAACTGCCACAATATTTACAACAACCAACATAATAAAAGTTGCCAGATTCATGTTAAACGATTTTGAATAAAACTGAACATGCTTTTAACATCACTCACTGGACATTCCACTTTGAAAAGTGTTGCGAAACACGCAAGAAGAAAGACAGCAAGAAGAAAGCCGGGTTTGGGAAAGTCCATATACTCCTTCATGGAGGAGTGTACTGTATAGTTATATGTATGTAATAATAAGTGAAAAAGAGGCTATATTTTCAAAGATTTTATAATGTTAAAAAAAAAAAAACTCCTTTAAATGTGTTTTTTTTTTTTTTTTTTTGGTCTTCCTTTCCATCACCTTCTTCCTCTACATTAGTGCTTCCCCTAGCATTTTAATGGCGGTGTTATTTCAAAAACTCAACCTATAAAAGGAAACATAATTAGACTAGGATTTCTAATTAGCTTGCCCTTCTTAGAATTGGATTCGGCTGCCTCTCCACACCCATTACGATGCGTAAGCTGAAAAAATGTCATCTCAATTTAAGAGGTAACGTCAGCAACTTGTGCTTCATAGAGGCAGTAGAACATTTTGCAAACCTCTCCCTTTGTTCTCTGACAGGTTTATTGGCAGGACTTTGACATGCTTAATCCTATCAGGAGATGGGCACGTTGGGGATTGAGTGTTTTATCTGCGAGGCAAGGAATCTCCACCCCGTTACGAGTCTGAGCCTGATCATCGTGGGGCCTCTGAGCTGTCATACTCACAAGTTGCATCCTCATGCACAGGAAATAAATAAATAAATATTTCATGATCCATCTTGGTCAGGATCAAGGTAATCTCATATCTTTCTTTCTCTCCCTGGATGTAAGCTGAGAGAACAATGGGAAATCAAAGTGAGCTGAAGTTGATTCACCTTGTGTCTTTCAGAGGAGAGAAAACTAGGCCTATATTTGTTATCCTTCTTTAACCTTTATACTTGTTAAAACTTTGTTTTTGAAGACCCCATGAAATCGCTTTGTGAGTGCAGCTTTCTCTCCTGCATTTCTTACTGAAGCAGGCAGGTTTGTCAACATTTTGGCGATAGATGACCTCAAAGCTTAACTCTAATCTTGCAGTCTTTAAGCTACTGGTTGCCTGCTGTACAACATTAGTGGTTCAAGTGGTCAAACTCTTGCCAGCAATGTGTCAAACAGCATCCTGAACAGCTGGATCACTCTCTGGTGTGGGAACTGCCTGAAATCTGGAATGGGTGGTGAAAACAGCAATGCAATCAAAGAAGACCTACAGTATCAGGTAAAAATCCCACTCGCCCATCCCATAGTGTACTCACAGCCATACCATCTGGAAGAAGGTTAAGTACTATTAAAGCCAAAACAACCAGAATAAAAAGCTGTTTCATCCCACAAGCTGTCAAGACTGCTCAATAACTCCATCTGACAACCCTCAAATGGACTGTCTATCCTTAAGTCAAGCACTACACTAACCCCAGATTATACTTATTTCTTTGCTTCACTGCAATACTTTCAGTGAAGTAGAACTTTTTGTATCTTTAACTGCACCCATCGTCATCACTTTATCACAGTTAGTATTGTTTTTTAGCCACTTTATAATACATCATATAGGTAGTTGAAGTAGTTTTGAGCGTCCTGCGGTGTGACATTGTATACTTTATCTAAAGCCATTTAGATTAACTGCATTTTGCTAATTCTTTTATAATTATTATGCATGCAGCTTTTATAACATCATACTAACTGAGAAACTGCATGCAATTTGTACTTTTAAAAAATAATTTTCCACACCGCAGGATCAGGATTAAAATGAACTAGTGAAGGCAAAACGTGTTTAAAAATATTCTCTTATAGAGTATATGCTGTAGCATGGCTCCAGCACAATATATACTGTATATATAGAGAGCTTTTGTTTTGGTTTGTTTTTCTACATCTCTTTTTCTTCGTTTTTTTTTCTGAGTTCTAAGAAAAGATGCAACAGATGCTATGTAAAATGTGACAGCTATGTCTAAAAGAAATAACAAAATTGACTAGTTGAGGGTTGTCTTAAGGAAATCTTAATAAAAATAAATAAATAAAAAAAATCATGGCTTAGTTTATTATTAACTATTTGATTAAAATAAACTGAATTTATTGATGAAAAATATACAAATGGTTATTGTGTTTTTAGAATACATTCCGTTTTTAGTACTATTACATACATTTTATTTTAGATTAAAACTGTGTAATCCAAATAGTTGGAAATTTTATAGGCAATTCAAAAGCATACATCTTAAAAAAAACCTTAGGCCTAAATATTTTTTGGAGAGTAGTTTTGATCACCTGATTTTGATCAGATGTGTCTCACACTGTAAAAACAAAAAACAAAACAAAAACCACTTGATATGTTTCAGTGCATCTTCCTGCACTGGAATTTTTGTTTGTTTGTTTAAACATTCAAGCGATTTAAAATCACTTGAGTGCTCAATTCTGAATGTGCGGCTGTTTTTTGAGCACGCACACAGGGCCACACAGATGCACATGAACACCAAAATGCCCATCTCGGTAAGTATCCTTGTGAGAAAGAAAATGGATGTGTAACAGTACTTTGGATCTGCACATTCAGTCTTAAAGTGACAGCAGCCAAATATTCCTGCTGCTTTCTGTCATGAATGTTAATCAAACAACAAAACATAAAGAGAAAAATCACTTTTGTAGCTGTAACACAGATTAATTAACCCTTTGACATGTACGATCACACCGGTGTGATCAATCTCGGCTGGTCCCTGGAGCGTACGATCACACCGGTGTGATTAGAACTGCCAAATTCAAATGTACTTTTCGCACTATGGCTGGCGTCGAGGCAAAGACAGACGTGCTCAGCGCTTTTCATATATCACAAATATGCAGTGTTTCAACCACGTAATGTTTATTTTAGGTTTCAGACATTAAATACACAGAATTACTAACAAAACAATACATTTAGAGTTTGTAAAATACACACTGATGTCTATAGAAGCGGCAATAACAATCCTTTCTATTATAATTAGATGACACGTTTTGTTAATATCCGATACACATTGTGTATGTAACTTTAAAGTTTACTCTATTCTTCTCCCAGTTCACCGGCTCAATTACCTTCATGTATTTCAGAAGAATTGGATGAATTCACATGTTGTAAATCCAACAGATCAGATTCTCTGTACTGCGGCGCAAACTAACATGGCGGCGCCCATCGCGCATATAGCTTATCTAACACGATCGTTATAAAGGTGTTTAAACAGCAAAATACATCCATTTGCACATATTTGACAATCGGAATATCAGATATTTCATGCTATAGTTAACAAATTTGTGAATACTTTGAATAATAAAAGAAAAAATTTATTTATTTTGTATTTATGTATTTTTTATTTATTTGCAGAAAAAAATCTGTTGAATCAAGCAAAAAAAAAATTGAAATAATCAAAAAACAATGCAAAAAAAAAAAAAATAAATCCTACAGTACATTTTCTTTTCTTAGAGTGTAGAGGACATTTACAACTTGACATCCTTAAAGCTCAACAATTGATGTCACACCACTTAAAATAACAGCTTGAGTGCCATAAGCACTTTTACCATCCCTGATAGGAGTCTAATCTTCACCATCCCTTCTACACCATTGCTGATTTACTGATAAATATTCTTTAGGGGACTATGAATTGACTGGATAAAGTATGGGGTCAAAGGTTGCACATTCACGGCACTATATCTCCATGTCGGCAAGTTCAATACAGTCGTACGATTAATATAAGAGCCTGCACTGAGCAATGATTCCTGACAACCACTCAAAACTGTGTTGTCAAAGCTTTTTCATTATTAAACGTCCTATCTAAAATAATCAAGACTAACTGGAGCCTTTCACCAGAGTCGAACCTCTCTTTGACCTGTCCTTGCTGAAGTTACAGAATAACTGTACTCTTACTGCTTTATAAAAGGCATAGCAGGGTGTGTTCCCGCTGATTGCAATGAATAATGCCCACAGGTATTTGCTAAATCTATGCAAACCTTCTGACACAGTGTATTCATCAAGATGTCAGGCGTTGAAGGACAGATGTGGGGAACAACACCTTAAGAGTCGTCTGATAGGAGCATGTGGAAATCAACGCATACAGTCTGAGCGCCTTGATCAGAAGTGTGGAGAGGCAGCCAGAGCCCATTCGCATCCTGCACCTTCAAACACAGAGCACCTGTCTTTTCACTTTACTATAAGAAACGTACCCTGACATCTGAGGTGACTTTCAAAGACTTGAAAGGTAAAACGTAGACTTTGCGCATGGCTCAACTGCTAAGTGGCTCCCTTAGACAGGGAGGAACGTCTGATACACAGCAAGAAAAATCCTTGACTCCACACTGGAAATGAACGTTTTCCACATTTTGAAGGCACATGCTCAGCAAATAGTGCACTGTGAATTTTTTTCATGCTAGGGAGTGAAAATTAGGTAGATAAAAATATATATATATAATTGAAGGGCCCAATATTTACTCACTAATCAGACATTATACAACAGTTAGTTCCGGTTCTGAAATCTGATTGGTTGGGTGGCATTGCTAGACTGCTGATATACACTGTAAAAAAATTAAAGTTGAGAAAACTTAAAAGTTTAAGGCAACCAGCTGGAGGAAATTTTTGAGTTTTCTCAACTTGTTGTTATATAACGAGTTCCATTTACAACAAGTTGAGAAAACTCAAAAACCTCCTCCTGGTTGCCTTAAACTTTTAAGTTTTCATAACTTTCAATTATTATTTTTTTACAGAGTACAATGCAACACCACTGAGACTTTTCACTGTTTGTATCACACTGCATGTCTATATTTGCAAGCTTACTTTTTTTTTTTCTCCCCAGAAACTATTATATATATATATATATATATATATATATATATATAAATAATTGTGTGGCACATTCACATGGGATAAGCGTGATTTTACTAAAATTTACTGACTTATCTCCTGGATATGATGTCAAGGTTTTGTGTAACATGTCGTTATAGGTCTAGCTGTATGATATATCATAAACAGAAGAATGTTCCTTAATGCATGCTGCTATATATGTCAGTAGGGCTGGTCCGAATACCATTTTTTGAGCTTCAAAGCTTCGGTAGTAATCAACACAGAATATTCGAAGCTTCAGAGGGGGAGGGGCTAAACATATTCTTCTGTCTAATAAAGGCAATGTGTAGAAATATGTTGTGGCCTCTTTAAGAGCTGCGAGCTCCCGGTTGAACTGCCTGCATTGTATGTGTGACTCAAGCACTGCATGTATGCAGGTTATTTCTGTTTTTCTGTTGCTCATTTAAAGTTATTTTCTTTATTAAGTAACGCTGTGACCGGCATGACATTTGCGACGGACAGTTACACGTGTTTCATGGGGAATAAAGCGACAGTTGTGAAATGTCAATCGCCTCCGTGAAGTCTGTCTGGTATCAATAAGTCAAGCTAAGTGAGCTAACGTATCCCTATTTGCTCCATAGACAACGCGTTACAGTAGGAATTTCTGTGTGTCTGTCTGTTTGCATTTTGATTATGTCGAGAACCGTTCATCCAAACGATTTCACACGTGGCGGGTGTGTTGCTGCGGACCCAAGGGAGTGCAGTGTCGCATTTGGTGCAATATGGACACGCGACACGTTCAGAATGAATAAACTTTTAATAAACAGCAAAATAAACCAACTGAAAGCAGCACGCCTCACGCAGGCAGGGCTTATAGAGCAATACTTTTAATAAGGTAGCCTAGCATTTTTCTAAAAACAAGGTTGGGTTCCTTCAACTGTCCTATTAAAAATAGCTCAGCTATATAAGATAATTGTAAAAAACAGTATTGTATTTCACCAGATTTTATAGTGTAAACATTCAAGCGCGAATGAGAACCATTTCGCGAGGTGTGCGAAAAAAAAAAATTCGAATCCCCAAATAAAAAACTCAATACCAACTCCCCAAGCGAATATTCAAATATTCAGGTCCAGCCCTACATGTCATCCATCTTCATCTAATCATTTTTTTTATTTTGCTCTTCTGATGGTTTTCAGGTTTCTCTTTTGGCAAACTGTATAGTTGTATGGTGTATAGCGATATGACCCAGCACCCAAAATACCATCAAAACACTCCAATGCAGCCTCCATTCTTCGCAAAAGATGGATAAAAATGTGCACAGGAAACAAAAACCTTTTTTAAAAAATTATATACGACCCCGCCAAATCACAGAGACATGGCTGATTCACACGGGATTATGAACACATCAGTCAGTCCCTTTAATGGAAAGGACAAAGATGAAATGGCAAACGATAGAGAGAAGTGGAGGGATGTGATCTGAAAATGACCTGAGCTGGATTCAAACTCAGGTCGCCCACAGAAAAGCGCTAGTGTAACAAATAAAAGAGCACATGCACTACCCGCCCAGCCACATCTCCTACTGAGAGACACTTCTGAGTTCACCTCTGAAAGTAACCACAGCCAACAAACACAAAACTTTTTGAGGAATTTTAAGGCACACAGACTGACAGTCTGTCAAAAAAACAGCTCTCAGGCAATACATGTGGCAGTGCTGTATATACAATAATGGCCGCCGGGTTAGACTTTGGCTTGGCTCATTTTGGAATATCTCCGGTTCCTCAGACCGAAGAAATTGAAACTAGCAGTACAGGTGGCCAACATCTATTATGTAGAGAGATGCAGATGGAGACGGTGAGCAGCCTGAGAGAGTGCATTGTAGGGGTTTAGACAGAGACTTGTCTATCCACTGGGAGAAAATCCTGCCTGCTCTGACAATGACAGAGTGACAACATGAGATTCCATGGCAGGCTTGACAGTTCAGCTGACTGCTGTGCACTCTAACGTAATGTAAATTCTGCCAAGGAAATGACTAAATAACTGCAGCCGAGTGTGTGGAATTGAAGGAAGCTTAATGTGCGTGCGTGTGTTTTCCCCCATCCCTTGTACTTTTTTTCATAATGGCAGTGATGATGGTTATATGGGATAGATAATAGACATTATAATAACATGCTGCTAGATAATCCAGGCATGCTGCAGGAAAAAAAAAAAAAAGAAACATCTGTACCAAGACGGGCAGAATTGATATGAAAATATTACTTTTTCCAGCGTAATTACAATGGCAGAGACACGGGCCAGCTTTGCAAAGGTCACTGGGCTGTCCTCAAGCTCATGTTGAGTGTTTGTCACGCTTAGATGCAAGCAGAATACATCAAAAGCAGCTGGTTTTGACAGTCCAAGGCAGGATGCCATTACTAGTCGAACCGGTCAAACGGAACTGTGGAAAAAAAATACTCGATTCATTACGCTGGAATGTAGCTTACAAGTGATGCGTTCTCCATGGCATGTGGAGTTATTCTGGATGCTGGGGACGGATGTAATTTCTGGGGTTGGGGAGCCCAAATGGAGAACAGGCATGGTAATGTACCTATCATGTAAAGCAGTAGTTGTCAACCGGCTTTGCTTCAGGACCCAACTGGCAACCTAAAACAATATCACAATTGTTTAGAATGTAAAAATGACATTAAAATCAAATGAAAATATATACCCTGTAATATTACCCTGAACTATATAGTCCCATGATCTATATATATATATATATATATATATATATATATATATATATTAAAAGTACACTTCACCCATAAATAAATAAATGTTGTTCCAAACCTGTTTAACTTTCTTTCTTCTGTGGAATACAAAATATTATGAAACATGACGAAGTAAAATGATGATGATTTTCAATTTGAATTTTTTTTTTTTTTTTTTTTTTAAGGAAAATTGACAACTGTAATGCATGAATAGAAGCAGAAATGTGAACACTGGCCTAAATACTGTACTAGTATTAACTAAATGACCAAATGACGGGCAAATTTACCATAGTGTGTGAGGATGTACGCAGATCCTTTAACTTCAACAACAAAATTAAGATATTTTCTTTTCCTTTTTACTATCCCAATTGTATCCTAATAATGTTTATGAGTATTTTTTCCATGTTGCAACACACTGGTGGAGAAAATGTGTGAGAAAATGTAAAATAATTAACTAATGTTGTAGCATTTGAAGTTACACTGTGAGACCACAATTATGAGATATAAAGTCACAAGTTTTTACTCTGAGACTGTTTCTCTTTCTCGGTTAAAAATAGACAAACCTAGTAATTGGGTTGTTTTAACCCAGTGGCTGGGTTAAATGTTTGCCCAACCTGCTGGGTAGTTTTATTTAACGTATCTATTGTTTAAAAATTACTGTGTTGCTTGCTTGAAATGAACCCAAACTATGTTGGAAATGAACACTTAATAATATGTTTAATAAATGAACATTTATTAATTATTCAATTAAGTTTAAGTTTAATGAATAATAATTAAACAATAAACATTAAATTGCTTATTAATAAACATTCACCTTTTGATTATTATTGTTGCCTCTAGTAATTATGTCTGATTTTTAATTTCCTACCTATTTTGCGTATTTTGCGGGGGGTGAGGGGTATCACACACAGTTTCTGCCAATGTTAATCTTGAGTACCTATAGAGTAGGAGTGCATCCTTCATATCTCCGAAAAGTCTTTAGTTTGATCATATTTGTAAAAGATACATATGCTGTACAGAGTCTTTCCGAAAAAAGCCGAGCTCCAGGAGGCGTGCCGTGGGCGAAGCTAAAGAGTCATGAACATGCGCAGATTTTGCGTAGAGATCGTCTGACATCATTATAAATAAAAAGGGAACAAAAACTTTAGTGTTGTTTACATTTTATGCACTTGCGCGCCGATTGCCAACAAAACACAGACATCTGATGCAGCTTTACTCACCACCCGCGATCTGCAAATCCAGAGCCAAACTGGGACTTTTTTCTTACAAAGCATTCATCACCGACATTCCGGGAACAAACAAACATAAACGCACAACTCTGTTGCTGCCCCGGAAAAACAAACTTAATCCACTGTCCTCTTAACGCTGGGTTCTTTGGGAAGCTGAAAAAGGTAATCTTTCCCTCACAACCAAAAACACACTCCTTTGGTGACCGGAGCGGTGTCTCATTTTGGAGGCTGCGTCCTCCGGGAGGTCGCATTTGAAGGCTGCATACGTCATCAAGGATGTCATATTTAAGAAAAGTAACCGTAATAAAATTGACTGATATTCATTGTGAGGTGTAAAATACTGTAATTTCTTTCTTACTTTGCAATCTAAGGGTTATTTTTCTTAAATAAGGCTGCCTCAATGATGTATGCAGCCTTCGAAGGGTGTAGCTCCTGAACTGGGACAGCCATTGTTGAAAAATCTCTCAGCTTCCATATCCCGAACGAAGCGTGTTGATGGGCGTGCTCTTGCTCTGGGTGATGTGTGTGTGCACGCTTATCAGGGAGAAGGGCCTTATACAAGGAATTCCGCTCTTAATTACGTAATAAAGGCCATACTCAAGAAAAAATCGGCGAAACATGTCCACAACCAGAAGTTGTATATTTGGCACAGAAATACTCTGTAATACGTCCAACTCATGTTTTGAAACTTTGGCCATGTTTAGCATGAAAATGCAACTCTTTAACAGTGTAAATAAGTCAGAATGCATGAAATAGGAGGATAGGAGTGTGCTATCCTCAACCCTGTCACACCTCACCTACAACTCATTCATGGGCTGCAACATTCTGGTGAAAAACCACTGATGTTGACCTCGTGATAAATGCTCAAGCTGAGACCGAGACTTCTGGGTTAGTCTAATCAAGCTTGATACAAAGCCACAGTGCTGGCAGGGCACAAGAGCCCCAGCGAATGAGATGGCTGTCCCAGTGACAGCGTGATTCACCTTTGATCTTTACTCAAATGCCACAGTGTCCATCAGTAGCTCCATTACTAACCACTGGACACAGTGACACGGCAGACAGCTGCCAATTACAGCACAGCCCGAGGCTAAGAGTGCAGGCCACTAACCATGTGGCACGGACTCTACAGGATCAGAACTGCACTGGACGCTGCCGAGGTTTGGCTGGATAACTGGGCTGAGGCATGTTTGGAGTGTGCTAAAACAGGGCTGGTACAGAAACATCACATCTGATTTGAACCATCAGCCATCGCCATTTGTCCTACGCTGGGCTCGGGTTCAGAGGTGCTTCTCCTTCCTCAGAATCGGACATTGCATTTCACGCTTGTTAGCTTGACCTTTCAGATCCGTTTATGGCTAAAGAGCTAGCAGTCATGGAAATCGAGCAAGCCATCAAGAGAAATACCATAAAGCCTTTAATTCTTGTGTCAAAGACTGAAGTTATGTTTCTCTGACCTTCCACTTCCCAGATGTATGTTGCTCAAAGGCATAAAAATCAGCATCCGTGTCTATGTATTCATATTTTAAAAAACTATCTTAGTGTTTACTGTATAAAAACGGTGTCAATGTTTTACAGCACAAAAGAGGAAAGTATGTTTCAGTTCAGCTAACCCTTCCACGGTTTGCTGTACACAGACAGGTTCGCTCGGCAACGACACAATATCAAGAGACCTCTGGGTAAACACTATAAAAGTAGGTTCAAAACAGCAGTTTAACATCGAAAATATGTGCACAAGACACCAATAACATTTGACTGATTCACATAAGGCATAAAATGTTGATGAATCCCTTAGCATCAATGTCACAGAGGTAAAATGTGAACATAAAGTGCTGAGTTTTCATTAGACATTTTAATGGGAGCAATCTCAGGGTGTTAACCTTGTTGACTCCAACTATACTATGGATTTTTAAGGATAAAATGAAAAATGAAAATATTGCAAGAGGTTATATTAAATGCATATGTGTATGGAGGTGGAGGTGTAACACTGGAGGTGTTGTTGGCCCCACAGGAATGAGATATAACACTGTTGATAGTATAAAGATGAAAAAAAGTATTGTAGTCAATGGCATGTGTTTTACAAAAAAAAAAAAAAAAAAAGGCCTAGAAACGAGCTAATCTAACTTGAATTGGTATTAAATGATCGAGATCAATTAGTGAAATGAGAAACGTAAAAGTATGTATATGTTGCCATGATTTACAGTCAAATATACAGTACAAGTTATACAAAAATATTTTACCCTAATGCCACCACTGACTAATCAGTTAAATTAGTTTTTTTCTAACACAATATATACTGCACAAAATACACTAACAATCAAAAGTAAAAGATACTTTTTCGTTTTTTAATTTAATGTTTTTGAAAGAAGTCTTATGCTCACAAGGGCTGCATTTCTTTTATCAAAAATACAGTAAAACAGTAATATTGTGAATTATTACACTTTAAAATAACTGTTTACTATATGAATATATTTTAAAATGTATTTATTCCTGTGATGCAAAGCTGAATTTTGCATTACTCCAAAATGAAAATTCATCATTACTCCAGTCTTCAGTGTCACATAATCTTTCAGAAATCATTCTAATATGCTGATTTGATGCTCAAGAAACATTTCTTATTATTAATATCAATGTGGAAAACAGTTGTGCTGCTTAATATTTTTGTAGAAATGTGATACATTTTTTCAGGACTTTTTTTTTTTTTTACTCTTTGATGAGTAGAAAGGTCAAAAGAACAGCATTTATTTGAAATAGAAATCTTTTGTGACATTTGAAATGTCTTTTCTGACACTTTTGATCCATTTAATGTGTCCTTGCTGTACAAAAGTATTAACTTCCTGACCCCGAACTTTTGAATGATAGCGTACAATGTGCACAAAACACAGTAGAATTTTCTTAGCCTGTAAGGTCAAGTTCACAAAAGCACTAACAGTGATGGTGCTTATAAACAAAACAGTGCTCAAGGTGAGATCAAATACCTGGAGAACTGTGATTCAAATAAAGTTTAAGGTTGATTTATGAATCCAGTATTGTTAGACATGTACAATGAAACCTCCTACTTTCAACTATTCAAAAAAAAAAAAAAAAAAAAAAAAAATCAAACACTATGTAAAGGGGACCTATTTTGCAAAATACACTTTTATAAGGTGTTTGAACAGATGTGTGTCAACAGTGTGTAAGCATTAAACAACCAGCCTATAATGGTAAAAAAACTTTTTTAAAAAATTTTTTATAATCCCTATAAAATATAAACAGTCTCTCCAAACAAGCAGTTCCAGATTTCCCCCTATACTTACGTAAGAGTAGGGGAAGCCCCCGCCCATGACTGGTGAGGGAATCTGCCCTATTAGCTTAACTCCTCCCGAGTGAGCTGTACACAGTCCGCCCAGTTTATCTCCTTGCCAGAGCATTTATTCAAGTAAGAAATGTATTTTTAAAGCTACTAAAGTTATTTAATCAAGAGCAGTGAGTGATTTTCTGTTTTTCTTTTGTTGTTTGATTCATATTAACAGCATATACAGCAGTAGGTACTGTATATTACGCTGCTGTCATTTTAATACACAGATCTAATATACACATGCGATTTCTTTCCATGCTGTTTACGTTCACAGACGTTGTGTTTTTGACATAACCTTGTGTATATTCTTTTCTTTTTCTTTCTTTACAATGCTTCATTATCACACAGTATAAACAGGGTTCCCACTTTAAGCCAAATGTCAAATTCACTGACTAAAAAGCTGAATTTCCATGACCTATAATGAACGGAAAAACAGGCCGACAACAGACAAAAACCAGCCACAGACAGTATTTTAAAACCATCCATTTGCAAGCTTTATTTAATTGTTCACAGACATTTTTAGTACAAAACTAATTTAAACACTCATACACTACTTTTTTTTTTTTTTTTTGTGCTTTTACCAGTTAAATGCATTTTGATATTTTTCTGTAATATTTCTACAGTAATTAATTTATACTTTCAGGGGTTAAACGCTTTAGAGGATTTTATGTTTTTCATCAAGTTCATCATTCTGACTTTTTATTTCTTCACATTCAGTCTTAGACTGTTTGACACTAGCCTATTTCTGCAAAATGGTTGTTATGATTATGTAAGTCTGAAATAATTATTTAATAATTATTAATTATTTAAGTCCTAGAAAAACCCATAATATTTTTCCTTCAGAAGCAATGTTGATAGTTTATCTAATGTGTACCATGGTGAATAAACGACATTAACGGCTACGCACAACCAAATTGAAAATTCTGTGCTACTACCACTAAGGGGCGAAATGCGACAGTCGTATCCTAATGTCATGTGCGGTGAAAAGGCAATTTTTATTTTTTATTTTTTTTTAGCTTACCATGTCCTGAGGTCCTAACCAGACATGACAAAGCTACAAGACAACAAAATCAATCATAAATCACAGCCAATCATAACAGAGTGTGGGCGGGCTCTGTTTGCAGTTAAACACGAAAATCAAACAAAATTAAACTAAACAAAATTAAACCATAAAACATTATTCAAAATACATACTCAGTGACTGACAATCTTTGTCATGAAATACACTTGTTTGAGCTTTGCATAATATTAAAATGGTTTGAGCTTGAATATCATTTTGCATGACTTTAATAGCCACTATGAGAGCAACAATGGATCATTTAAATTAAAGGAAACAAGAATGTTAAAACTGTAAGCAATAAATACTTTTCATTGTGCATTTATGTCCTTGTTCCCTCTGTATTAACTGAACTATTAGCTGCAAAATACCAGAAATACAGAAACCATTTCAAAAATAGAATCCTTTGTAGTGTCGTGGCTGGTTAGGACAATCTTTGAAGTGGTCATTTTGTAGCCAAAGCTCTTGAAATTTACATTTTCCTGGCATGTTTGCCTTAGTTAACAGGTACAGGTGACTGCATTTGACTTAAGTGATTGCCAGTTGACGAGTGGGAATGTAATAAAATGCAGCTGAAAAATACCCTAACTATAACAATATGCAAAATGCGTGAAACAACATGATAAATAAAAAAAAATTTAATTTTCATAAATGGAAACTAAAATTTTAAGCGACAAAAAAAAAAACATTCCCTGACTTTCAATGTCTGGAATAGACCTTTTAAAATTCCATGATATTCCAGAAATTCCATGACCTGTGGGAACCCTGTATAAACTACCATCCACTTTTACTTTTTAAGGAAAAGAGCAGCTCAGACATTCTGCCTCTATCTCTGTAATGTCAGGATGAAAAAAAAAAAAAAAAAACTAACATTGCATTGCAGCTGTTTGTGGTTTAAAATCTAGGTTCTTCTGCATCAGCTGGACACGTTCGATTGAAACACAAAAAACAGCATCTATGTATTTCAAGTGGTGTTGGGTTTCATAGTGACAGGCTTAGCATGAACTGCGATCCAAACTCTGAAACCAATGCATTTTAAAAGGCTGTTGAGGAGGAGCAGAAATGAAAGAAAATGCCCAACTTTTGCACAACTAATGAGATGAAGCTAATGGCCTAATGGCAACCGCTGAGGCTGTGTGGTTGTTTTAAAATGAAAAATAAATGAGAAGCCCTGCATATACAGAATCGTGGAAACGTAATGAGTCTCTGATATGCTTTTTGAGGCATAGCTTCTCTATAATTTGCACCTCATGCAGTAGCATTAAAATCATTCATCAACTTTTCTTTTTTTCTTTCTTTCTTTTTTTCTGCCGTAACAACTTAAAGAGCAAAACACAAAGCACTGATATTTAAGCTTTGCATGAATGTGTTTGCCTGAGGGGAGGTAACTTGCCTTAAATTTTCCATATTCATGAGAATGGTTTGTTTGCATGTCAGAATCTATAATCCTTATCACAGATATCTTTTTCTTATCCACTGAATACAGATTTTGAACTCATGTCTGTGCATTTCAGGTTAAATCATTATTACTTTTTTTAGAAAGCAAAACTAGCATGCACAATGTATAATGTATTTTGAGTATGTCTTCTCCAAAAATAAATAAAAAAAATAAATAAAAATTAACTACCTCAAATTCCAGAGGGACAAAACCCTGGTGGAAAGTTCAAATTCCTTGTCCCTTTTCAAATTATAACAGCCCTTGATTTTTAAGTATAATGTATATGAATAAATTTTACTACACGTAATGAATCATTTTAATAAGGATTGCCATATTTTTTATCAATAACACACAGGGGAAGTGAGATATACACCGATATTTTGGGCTGGTGATAAAGAGAGTGCAAGTAAGACTGTGGAGAATCTAAAACTGTCAGCCTTCAGTATGGTGGGGCACTTGATATTCAGGCACAGTGACTGTCAATCTTCCCCACAGAGAGATCGATAAATGACTACGAAGAGAAGGAAAACTTTACCCCGGGCTAGTGAATAATCAATATCTCTGTAGGTCTGCCTAATTAAACTGCCACATTAATATATCTTTCAGTGAAATGTACTAAAGTAACATAATAATAACAAAAAGAAACAACAAAAAAAAAATGTAAATTGCATGAGGCAGGTTTTGCATTAACTTCTAAATCTAATTATAAAATTATTTTTCAATTATTTTCCTCCAATTTATTTTTGAAATATGATCATTTACACAGTTACTGTCATAACTTGCTTTCACAACAAATTTATTTAAACATATATAAAATAATCAGGACATTACTAACAGGTAAAGTAAATATAATGAATGGGTCATTGACGAATAAGGTTTTTAAAACTGTAAAAAAAAATAATAATAAAGTGTTAGCAATGAGATTATGTGGTTTTTATAATTAATTAACACTTTTTACAAGATGGACAAAATTTGTCACCAAAACAATTTCGGTTTTACCAAATGACACTTTTGGCTATATCAAATGACGATATTTTCAAAAAATGCTAACAGGCTGATTTGTTTTGTCCTTATGCTAAAACATCTGCAGCAAGCTAAGCGGTACAAAAACGTTAGTATAAAGCATGCAACTCTGATATATTTAAGTTCTTATCAGTTTCAGTTTAAAGCCAGACTTCGAACTAGCCATTTTTATGTAATTCTTTTTCCTGATAAACACAACAGCATGATTGTGACATCGCTTCATGGAAAGGATCAAAGCTTGTAGCACTTCAAGATTCTATTTCAGTTTATTTTCATGCATGTCCAACCTCCAGAGTGCTTTCTAGCACCTCTGGATTGAGCATGTGGCTTTTGGCCCCAGATTAGCATAGAAGAAGGAAGCATTAATATATAATTTATTGATGAGGCTACAATATGCGGCTGAAGTGGACTGGAGTGTGGAGAAATCCCTCAAAACTCCCTTACGTCTGCAATATGCACACGCCGCCATGTCTTCATTTACACACTTCATACATACTAATATGTCTTCTATTTTCTATTCCCAAAGCCTAGTTTATAGCAGTGGATGAAGCCGAGAGAATGTGGCCGGCTCTGTAACTAGCACTGGAGGGAGAGATTTCCATAGGGGAAAAGTGCAGAACAGGAAGCCAGCATGACTGAATCCCTTAATGCAAGAGTTGCTGAACAAACCTATCAAGTCACCCTACTGAAAGCATGTTTTTTGGGCCCGAACCTATAGTGCCCTAGAAAGTGACAATGAAGGAAGAGCATCCTTTCAAGGAACAACATATTATTATTTGTGCTCAGAGGTTTATATGAAATGCTATTTTTCCACAGAATGCACAAATTCTCCTTTCACAGATTTGTAATTCACAAATAACGTTGCTTCTTTTGTCCTTGCCTTAGTTCAAACGATTTAAAAGGAGCTGCTGAGCAGAAGTTCTGAAGTTTAATTTCAGAGGACAAGGCAGGAAAAAAATCTGATGCTGCGTTTAATTCTGGGATGAGTGGATTTTTTCATTTCATGGCCGATAAGATCAGAGAACAGGTGAGGCTAGCTCTCGATCTTTTCCAGGCAAACACCAATCAATTCCCATTAATAGACCAGGGTGTAGGTACAATTTCACGACTGATGAGAGCGATATCCCTGGCCGAGAGGGTCGTCTGGCTGACCAAACTGTTCCCGCTAGTCCGTTTGCTGGATTAGTGGCCAATTTGGGGTCTGACTTTGGTGCTAAATAATGTGCGAGAAGCACCACTGATATCACACTTGATAGAAAAGCATTCACCTTCTATTAGATAAAAGCAGGGCATCATAATCATACTTTACAAGTTGCAGGCCCTAAAGGAGAGAACAAATGCAGAAGACATGAGGATAAGGAGAAAAAAAAAAAAAGCTGAAAGAAGCATCTTAAGGCAATATATGTAACATGAAGGCTGTTTCAAAAGTAAGCCATTAGGGAGGCACCGATATTGAAATTTGGGCTGAGACATGACATTATTTTCATGTTGAGAAAAATAAATAAATAAATAAAACATTACAATATACAGTATGACATTTTTTGATTTTGAGATTTGATAACGTAAAAAGATTACTTTTAACTTTTGTTGACTAAAATTAATTAAATGAAATTAATTAAATAAAAATGAAAATTGTCCCATGATTTACTCACCCTCAAGCCATCCTAGGTATATATGACTATCTTCCTTCAGACAAACACAATCACAATATATTTAAAAATATCCTTAGTCCTCCAAGGTTTATGATGGTTGTGAATGGGGGGCCACATTTTGAAGTAAAAAATAATGCATCCATCCTTAAAAAAAAATAATCCATATGACTCCAGAAGGTTAATAAAGGCCTTCTGAAGCGAAGCAATGCATTATTGACGACCGTCCGCAGAATGCGCAATAGGGCTGTGCAACAAATTTAAGCTCCTCTTCTCTTAAATCGAAATCCTCTGAAATTTCTCTTTAAAAATTATTATTTTAGACTTATAATCCGTGACCGTGATTTGTTTTGCTCTATCCTCTGCGCCTCCGTGTTCGTCATTACGTTCTGCAACAGGTCAAAGGATACTCTTCCGCCGCAAATCAACTTGTGCATTCTGCGTACGGTTGTCCGCCGGAAGCTAGTTATTTGAATTTACATTTAAATATGGATATTTTTCTTGCAAAAATGCATCACTTTGCTTCAGAAAGCCTTTATTAACCCACTAGAGTCGTATGGATTACTTTTTTTTATGGATGGAGGCATATTTTTTGACTTCAAAATGCAGCCCCCCATTCACAACCATTATAAACCTTAGAGGACTAAGGATATTTTTAAATATATCTCAGATTGTGTTCGCCTGAAAGAAGATAGTCATATACACCTAGGATGGCTTGAGGTTGAGTAAATCATGGGATAATTATCATTTTTGGGTGAAATATCCTTTAAATAAATATAAAACTTAGATATTAAAAACTTTAACTAAATTAAAGATAAATATTAAATATTAAACTAAATTAAAATAATATTGTTAAAAATAAAAATGTTACATTACTAAAACTTAAACTAAAATTAAAATGAAAGCTGAAAATATAAAAAATAAAGGCCAATGCAAAAAATATTAGTATATACTTAATACTAAAATAGCACTGTTTAATGAAAGAGCAGTTGATGATGGCAAAATGTAAAAATAAGGTAAATGAGCATGCACAGCTCAGTATTGACCAGTAAATTACAGATAAATAGTTTAAAGAACTACTGAACGATTAAATAAAATGATTAAACAAACATTTAACATTGGCCAATAACCAAAACGGTACAAGTAAATTGTGCATCCCTAGAAGTCAGAATGATTTTGCTACTTAAGACAACTTATTTTGATCATATCTGAAAAGCAGCACTGCATACATCCTTTGCACAAAGACAAAAAAAAAAAAAACAAAAAAAACAACAACAACAAAAAAAAAAAAACATGGAGGACAAGAAGACAGAATGCCACTTAAAAATGAATGTCCTGTACATTTCACTTAAAACTATCAAGGTTCAATGTAATTAAAATGTATAATCTTACCCAACATTCATGTGTGCTTTGTATTTTATGCTAATAAGAGTCTCATGTGGTTAGCTTTGCTACATGCTTCAGTGAACTCTATTGAAATGAACTGAAAGTCAAACTGCTGCCTATGTAGGCAGTGAGGTAGCTTACTAGGTTATGCTACAGAAATGGAAGGATGTGTCTATTTTGGGCTATAGGAGCAAAACCCTCATTTATAAAACCCTTGTTTATCAAAACACAAGCTTGCTATCGCAAACCGACACATCGGTGCAACGATAGATCCGTTGCCGGCAGCACCCGTTGGCATTGCTCGGTCAGGCCGCTAGCCTCCGACTTCACCCCCTGCCTCTTCCTCCTCCATTAGCGCACTGAGGAGAGAGTTATAGAATCCTCCCCCACAATAGGCTTTGCTGCAAACCTGTCTCTTAGTGAGCTAAATGGCGAGCGAGATACCGTAAAGAGGAGAAAATATCAGGTAATTGATTAGAGGCGCAGGGACTGAGCCTTCATTTGTGAAAGTGCTGCCGGGTTCAGAATCCACATCCCGCTGCCTCTCCTTATTTCGTGGAGAATGGGAACTCATGAGCAATTGATACACTCCGTTAGCTCTTATCATGGTGAGAGTGATCGGATGTAGCCTGAGGGATACTTTATACAGTTTAACACTGGGACATAAAAAGGTAATGTTCTCTGTAAGGAGCTGGATTAACTGGTGAAGGCATTACACACTCCTGATATGTGCTGAGGAACGAAGACGACAGAAAAAACAACAAGCATCTGAGGTTGTCGGTTATGCCCAATGAGTTGAGCCTGGGTGCAATAAAGCAAATCTACAAGAAATGCTTTACTGTTTATTGAGTGCCATCTGGTGCATCAAAACAAGTGGGCAAATTAACTAAGACTAAAGATTTTGCGCATTCGTGCTAACAGCTGATATTTTACCTTCCTCTGAATTGAGTCCAAATCAAGCCTTTTAAGGATGAAAATACGGTCCATTTATTTTATAGCTATGGCACTGTGTAGCAAGTTCAATTTTTATTTATTAATTTATTTACTTTGTTTTGCACTGGCATGCACATTTTGGTAAAGACTTCTATTGAGAAAGAACACATTAAATTGATCAAAAGCAGCAGTAAAGACATTTGTGTTACAAAAATGCTGTTTTTAATTTTTTTTTTTATTTATCAAGGAAAACATTACAAATATTTTGAAAGGTAGCATATATATATATATATATATATATATATATATATATATAGATAGATAGATAGATAGATATAGGCAGAACTAAAGTGATTAAAATGGCACTGTTACAACCAGGTTCGGCCACTTCTGCTAAATGAAAAGAAACCTGTGTTTGCAATAATGAGGAAGAAAACACTTGGCTCTAATAAAGAGCTGCTCTAGAGTTACTAATAGCCTTCCTGCTTCATAATGTGACACAATGACAATCAGTGACAGTCAAGATGGAGGGCAATTTCATCAGGACAGCAATCAATCGGATCCCTCTGCAGCAATTTGTACATTTCACTGAGATTTTGCATTAAACACCGAGGCCTCGTTTACACTAGTGTGTTTTCGTTTTTAAAATGCATAACTTTTGCTATGGTTACGCCTCTCATTTACACTATGCCGGCATTTTTGAACCTCGAAAACGGAGACTTTCGAAAACGCTGCAGAGCCTGTTTTAGTTTGAAAACGCCGGGGTTGCGTTTCAATGTAAACGGACCAAAACGGAGACTTTTGAGAATAATGGTGTGGCTGCCCACGTAAGCTCTGCGTATCCTTGACGACCTGGTAAACAATAACATGGAGACTGAACTGTTTACACTTGTACGCGCATGCCCAGTGTGCATGAACGGTCATGTGATGTGTTTTCGGCCATGTAGTATAGACAGAGATCGTTTCTGAAACGCTGTGGAAACGGCAGTGTAGACGAGGATTGTTTTAATTTTAAAACGCCGTTTTAAAACAAAAACGCACTAGTGAAAAAGGGGCCTGAATGGCATGTATCAGAAAACCAAACTTACATTTAGGGCTTCAACAAACAATTATTTTGATAATCAATTAGTTGGCCGATTATTTCTTCATTTAATCGATTAGTCAGATGAAAAAGCCCAATTTTCTTTTTTTTTCTTTTTTTATTGACAAAACACACAATTCCACATCCTGCCCAATGCTGTTCTTCGAATATAACTATATCTATGCTATATGCAAAAAAAGAGCTATAAAGCAAAAGGACAGTTTAAACTACATTAAAAATGAAGATAATAATAATGATAATAAAGAAAAACACAAACTCAGTGTAAACAGATAAGAGGAATGTTCTGCAAAAACACACACATTCACTCTGTACACAGTAACATCTTACTGTCATTTCTTTATCCTGTAAATGTAAGCAACGTCTTACATTTATATTCAATTACACGCAGTTATTCCTTTACAGTTACCACTCTCATAAAATACTTGAATTACATACAGACTTTTAAACCTAAATTTAACATCCAACAACTGAAATTTCAGTCAAAGCGCCTGACAGGGCAAGCCATGTTAAGCTTAAAATAAATAATTCTCATGTTTTTGGCTGCTTGGATCACGTAGCCTACCTTTCCTGCAGCAGCTCACTCCGTTTCCTCCACAATTTTTAGATGAATTTTGTCCATAGAAATGCGTTATTCAGTGCTGTAATTTTGACGCGACTGGCAGAAGTTTCCATGCACGGTGGGCAAACGCAACTAATCGATAATGACATTCATTGTTGAGGATTTTCATTTTTTAAATTGATTTTATCGATTAGTTGTTGCAGCCATACTTACATTTAAGAAAACTCATTTTCAAACTATTTTAAAAGAAGTAGTTTATCTAACTCATAAGCTTCTGACCCCATGTGTGAGGAACAACTACTGAAAGCTGTTGTTATCCACTGAAAATGTGAAATGCTTCAAATAAATTGGAATATAGTATTATATGGACTAGGCCTACTACTTTTGATCTGCCATTATGATGTTAGTATCATCTGTGGATCTGTCACAAAGACCTGAATTTTCATATTTGGATGAACTATCCCTTTAAACTGTTCACATGATCACTGCTGTAACCCATCAGAGCCCAGGGTCATGCTGGAGGACATCAAACTGGGATTCTACCTTCTCAGTGAATTCCCATTTATGTGGTTTGATAATGGTAAGTTTAAATTTAATGTTGTTGAATGGAGCAAGTAGATTCTTCTTCTAAAAGATAAAAGTGGATGACAAAGGGCTTTTTATGACATTCAAGGAAAGGGAAACAGACATTTTTTGCTCTTTTACTTCTGCTACATTTGGTCTAAATGAAAGCCATATGCTCAGCACTCTTAAAACAAAATTCTCCCATAACACAACTGAAAACACATTGTAAAAACAACAATCCAAAACAGGAAATTAGCAACATTTAGCTCTGCTGGCAAAACATACTGTTACTGTATACCACTGGCTTAATATCTGCAAACTGGGGCGTCTTTGTCCAGATTGTAGTACGAGATCTTGTGTGATTTGTGTTGCTTGCTACAAGGACCCTAAACCCCCAAAGCAGCAAAGAATCCAGGTTGAACTGGAAAGGTCACATGCATTTAGGTGACACATCACTCAACCCCTCCACCTGCCTCCCTCAACAAATGGCCTCCAATCCTGCTCCTCTATGCAAATGACTCCCAGCTTGAATTATTCAAAAATGAACATTTACATAATGTTCAGTCGTAAACTAGAGAAGAACATCAATGAATTTACTGCATGGTTGGGTACTGCTCATGCTTACAAATACCCAGGCAGGAAATAAAGCACAGATTAATTGAATTGAAGGAAGATTGGAGGATATTTTTCATTTGTCACGATGATAGAATAATTACTAGTCTAATCTTCAAAGGAAGCAAATGTTATGGGAAGGGGAAAAAACAAATGATGCATTCATTATCAGTGAACGATAATATTGTGTGTAATTCTTCTGCTGTGAATTCGTCAATATCAAACCCATATGATTACTTCTTTGCTGATGTGAGTTGGATCAATATTGATTATCAGCATAGACATTAAATTAATTAGATATGGTTCAGCATTGTGAGACCCTTCACATAAGACCCTAGTCTCACAAATTACTAATATCAGTAAAGGCAAACATTCAAAAACCAAGTTCCAGAGTGATAGCAATATATTTCTGATACTGAATGATAAAATGATATTGGCCAAGGTATTATATTAATGCTCTATTAAATTAGCACTTATATTACACTTACACTGAACAAAATTATAAATGCAACACTTTTGTTTTTTTCCCCCATTTTTCATGAGCTGAACTCAAAGATCTAAGACTTTTTCTATGTACACAAAAGGACTATTTCTCTCAAATATTGTTCACAAATCTGTCTAAATCTGTGTTAGTGAGCACTTCTCCTTTGCTGAGATAATCCATCCACCTCCCAGGTGTGGCATATCAAGATACTGATTAGACAGCATGATTATTACACAGATTATTGCATAAAATGTTTTATCACACAGCACAATGCCACAGATGTCGCAAGTTTTGAGGGAGCGTGCAATTGACATGCTGACTGCAGGAATGAGGAATGTCCACCGGACATTCTTATCTACCATAAGCCATCTCCAAAGGCATTTCAGAGAATTTGGCAGTACATCCAACCAGCCTCACAACCGCAGACCACGTGTAACCACACCAGCCCAAGACCTTCACATCCAGCATCTTCACCTCTAAGATCGTCTGAGACCAGCCACCCGGACAGCTGCTGCAACAATCGGCTTGCATAACCAAAGAATTTCTGCACAAACTGTCAGAAACTGTCTTAGGGAAGCTCATCTGCATGCTCGTCATCCTTATCGGGGTCTTGACCTGACTGCAGTTCGTCGTCGTAACCGACTTCGATGGCGTCTGGCACTTTGGAGAGGTGTTCTCTTCACGGATGAATCCCGGTTTTCACTGTACAGGGCAGATGGCAGACAGTGTGTATGGCGTCATGTGGGTGAGCGGTTTGCTGATGTCAGCGTTGTGGATCGAGTGGCCCATGGTGGCGGTGGGGTTATGGTATGGGCAGGCGTATGTTATGGACAACGAACACAGGTGCATTTTATTGATGGCATTTTGAATGCACAGAGATACCGTGACGAGATCCTGAGGTGGATTCATCCACGACCATCACCTCATGTTGCAGCATGATAATGCACGGCCCCATGTTGCAAGGATCTGTACACAATTCCTGGAAGTTGAACACATCCCAGTTCTTGCATGGCCAGCATACTCACCGGACATGTCACCCATTCAGCATGTTTGGGATGCTCTGGATCAGCGTATACAACAGCGTCTTCCAGTTCCTGCCAATATCCAGCAACTTTGCACAGCCATTGAAGAGGAGTGGACAAACATTCCACAGGCCACAATCAACAACCTGATCAACTCTATGCAAAGGAGATGTGTTGAACTGTGTGAGGCAAATGGTGGTCACACCAAATACTGACTGGTTTTCGGACCCCCCCCCCAATACAGTAAAACTGCACATTTTAGAGTGGCCTTTTATTGTGGCCAGCCTAAGGCACACTTGTGCAATAATCATGCTGTCTAATCAGCATCTTAATATGCCACACCTGTGAGGTGGATGGAATATCTCGGCAAAGGAGAACTGCTCACTAACACAGATTTAGACAAATTTGTGAAAAATATTTGAAAGAAATAGTCCTTTTGTGTACATGGAAAAAGTCAAAATCTTTGAGATCAGCTCATGAAAAATGGGGGCAAAAACAAAAGTGTTGCGTTTACAATTTTGTTCAGTGTATATTTAACTAATTCACAAAAGTGAAATGAATAAGCCTCAGGCTGAAGGAAATGCACAATCACGTCTGTACAGTAGAGGGCACAGTTCAAATAAACAAGCCTTTCAGCTGTGCTGCCATTCTGGATTACAGAAGAATAGTACGCAGGAGAATTCACATATAATTATATATGAATTTCGGAATTTTGGCCCAAACCCAGAGTACTCCCGGGATGTGGTAATGATAGATAGAACTAGAAGTGAGGAGATGGGATGGTGGAGGAATGCTGATAAACTGTCAAAAAACAGAGGTACGTCTGCAGTTATATACATCTTGTTGTTGGTTGATTAGCTGAATGCTTTCCACTTGTGCTAATTAGTTTAATTATCTGCACTTGCTCCTCCCAAATTTTGTTAATAAAACAATTTCACGAGTTCACATATTAGATAGAGTAAAGTAGATAGAGTCAGATAGAATCAGATAGAGTAAAGTAATGCGTATTTGGCGTGCTGTCCGGGGGAAGGGGCTCCGAGCTCGGAATTTTGCCTCAAACCCAGAGTACTCCCCCAAAAAGCGAAAAAGAGCAAAAGGACAGCCGCCAGACTAAAGACCCCCTGGTGTTTCAAGAAGCCTGGTCACTTGACCAAGAGAGCCCATGTTGCCACTGACAGGAGCGTATCACTGTTCCAGGCGGACGGGCCCTACTGGCTGACAACCGAGGAGTAGCTGGATCCATGCTGCCTCTGACGGGATTGTGCATCGCTGGGTGGATGGGCCCTACCGGCCGATTGACGGGGAGCACGTGATTTGGAGCGCCCGATTGGGAGGGCTCTAGTTACGTCCAACGGGATACCAGGGCGTCAAATGGGTGAGCCCTACCGATCGAAAGTTTCGGAACAACCGACCAAACGAAAAAGTATTGGTTAGTAGTGAGGTGGACGGAATTGGAATGCCTGGCCAGGAGCTCTTACAGCGTCCGATGGGAGACCAAGGCTCCAGGAGACCAATGCTCCAGGAGTCCAATGCTCATGGCATCGGACAGGTAAGCTTCGCTAGCAGACAGGTGGAAAATAAAGCGCAGAGGCTCGATCGGGAGGCTTTGGTGGCGTCCGACGGGAGACCAATGCTCCAGGAGACCAATGCTCCAGGAGACCAATGCTCAGGGCCTCGGATGGGTAAGCCTCGCGGACGAGAAAACATGAGCACAGACGTCCGATGGGAGACCGAGGCTCCAGGAGACCAATGCTCATAGCATCGGACGGGTAAGCCTCGCTAGCGGACAGGCAGAAGGTAAAGCATTGAAGATCGACCAGGAGGCTCTCGCTGCATCCGAGGGAGACCAAGGCTCCAGGAGACCAATGCTCATGGCGTCAGACGGGTAAGCCTCGCCGGACGGAGAAGGATATCAAAAATGAAGCTGATCGGGAGGGCTCTCACTGCATCCGACGGGAGATCAAGACTCACTATGTCGGACAGGTAAGCCTTGCCAGACAGAGAAAGGATAAAAGGATGGAAGCTGACCACGAGGGCTCTCACTGTGACTGATGGGAGATCAATACTCACGGCATCAGACGGGTAAGCCTCACCAGACGGAGAAGGGGAAAAGTTGGAAACTGAGTGGGAGGGCTCTTGCAGCATCCGATGGGAGATCAAGACTCGCAGCATTGGCTCATTCATTTTTTCATCATTTTTTTTTTTTACGACCGATAAGGGTTTGATGGGCTTTTTTGATATGGAAACGGTTGGTCATGATGTAGCTTTGGAAAGCATCTGAAGACCATCTTCCTAGAGCTTGGATCTGCTGCTGGGAGAGGCCTTTTTGGGCTGCTGACGTTGCTGCTCCGATGCGGAACGAATAACTGGAAAAATGTTGCGCTGAGATGCCGGATTGCTGGAGAACTGATTTGAGATGTTTTGGAACCAGAAGCGTGTAGCAGGTTTATTGGAAGCATCGATGAAAAGAGGTTCAAGAGGAGATTTAGCCTGGGAGTTTCTGAATTTGAGATATGCTAGGACGGTTTGATGTGGTTGGATTGGACACAAGAGTTTGAAAATGTATATAAAGTGGCCTTTTTTAGCTTGGGTCTGTTTTGCTTTGCTTAATCAGGTAGGAGATTGTTTCGCTGTCGATTACTGAAAGGTCTGAAATGGTGGGGTGGACTTTCAGGTCGAATTTTGAGGTGCGATTTCAGAGCATCTGAGAAAGCCGAAAAAGGCAAGAATGAATATGACGTCGAGGGTGTGGGCGGTATTAAGCGGCTGATAATTTGCGCGAAGGGTATGGATACATTTGGTGAGGATGTCTAGCGTTATAGGTTGTCTGGAGTCAGGGCGGGAGGGCTGGGATTGTTGGATCCTTTTGATCAGGAGAGAGGTTTGAGAGTTGTTTATTTCTGGGGAGGGGGTGCCATAAATCAGTTTGTGGAAAAATTGGACGCCATTGGACGCCACTAGCCTTTGATGGACCCGACTTGGAGGCCCTTAACGCTGTTGAGATAGGAGATGAATGAGGTGACTGAAAGAAGAGAAAAATCAGGGAACTGCATGCTATATGCAAAATGGAAAGCTTTGAATCATCTCCATGCTGTCACATAGGATTGGATGGTTCTGAGGGAAACTGCCTGCAGGATGGTGTCAAGTGATGCATTGAGAAGGGGTTTTAATGGGTGGTTTACGGGAATATTAGTTCTGAATAATGAGGTACAGGAGTTGGGAATTGGTCTGCTTCTGGAGCTAGCGTCCTGAATTGCTGAAAAAGAAAATGAGACAGGGAGTCAGCAATCTGGTTTTGAGACCCGGGAATGTGTTTAGCAATTATGATAAATTGGTCGCATGCTGAAATCCAGGTGAGACGTCTCAGCATTGGCATCAGAGCCGGTGAATGGGAACGGCCTTTATTAATGCACTGGACTCGTTGTCGCAGTGCACTAATATGCTGCTAGCAGACCATTCTTTCCCCCACAGGAAAGCTGTGACTATGAGAGGGTAAAGCTTGAACAGTGCTGAAGAAAAGTCTTGTAGCTGCGGTGGCCATGGCGATGCGAACCAGCGACCTTGATAAAATCCCCCAAAACCATTTGAGGGGGCTGCGTCTGTGAACAGTTGGATATCGACAGGGGAAGAAATGAGACTGTTATAGAAAAAAAGTTAGGCTGTTCCACTGATTTAGTAATGATAGACATAACCGGAGTTCGTCGCGGCATGAGTTACGGAGATGAGGTCCTCTAACGCTTGAACCGAAGATGCAAGTGAGAGGAGATTGCAAATAAAAGAGAGGCACCGCGGAATGATGCGCATTGCTAAATTTAAGTGTCCGAGCAGGGATAGGAGTTTGCGTTTGGAGCAATTGGAGTTATATAGGAGGGTTGACGAGACGAGGATTATTCTATTGATCTTTTGAAGCTTGAAAGTTCTCTGAATCTAAATTAATGCCAAGGAACTCAATGGATGTGGCGGGACCCATGGTTCTTTCCTGGTCAATGGGGATTCAAAGCTCGGAAAAAACTTTTTGAACTGTAAGGATGTGCGTGGCTAGAATGGCGTCGGATGGCGAAATGATCAGAAAATCACCTAGTAAACGAATGAGGTGAGGAATCGCGTAATTGTTTGACAAAATCCAGCAAACATCTTCTGAAAGTAATAGAATTTCCCGTGCCAGCGTACCCCGAACAGGTGCCAAAAATCAGGGTGGATAGGCATCACTTTGAAGGCAGAAGTGATGTAGATTTTTGCAAGCCAAGCGCCTCAACCTGTGATTTTTATCATCTCGATTGATCTATGTCATAGTATTTTAGAGAGAATTCGTCGAGAGGGATCAAGCTATTGATGCTTGGTAACGAGGAATTGTGTGGGGCTGATAGATCGATTATAAGACGTTTTTTACCAGAAAATTTTCTTGCAGCCACTCAGATGGGGCTGATTCAAAATATTTCGAAAGGGGGGGTTGTCGAACGGGCCGATCATGAAACCCGACTCAACTTCTTTTTTGATCAGTTTATCTACTACTTCGGGTTCTGCGAGCGCGGATTGGAGATTATTACAAATGATAGGCTGAGAGAGCGAGCATTCCACGGCGGGTTCAAAGCTGTGTTCGAGACCAGACAGCAGATAATTAGTAAAGTCAGCATCCGGGTGTTGAGGTAATTTCGATAGAAAGACGAGAAATGTTCACAGAAGTTGATAAGTAATTTTTTTTTTTTTTTTTTTTAAGTGATTTAAACACCGGGCATACATGAGGGGCATGAGCGCTGCCGCAAAAGTTGCAGATACGTAGGTATCTGCAACGCTGTCTGAAGCCCCCAGTGTTGAAACTGTTGCAGGGCTGCCTGCTGTCTGTGAGAGGTGGGGCTCTTCTTACATCCTCGTTAGCGAAGGTTGCTGGTCTTGGCACATAGCTGGTGGATTTGACTTGGGTTGTGTCTGGGCAGGGGGGAATGGAAGGGTTAATCTGTGGGCATGTCATGGTAGAATGAGCCACTGACCTGCATATGGCGCACAAAATGTTTCTGCAGCCTAAAAACACCCTGCTGCGGAGATCGGCATTGAGTGCACCCCAGTAAGCGCGACTCGCACAGCACATTTTGCAGAAAACAGTTTGTGGTAGGTGTAGAAGTGCCCGCCCCCATAGGACAGCACCAGCTCAGCTATGATTGCCAAATAATCATTCAGTTCACGCCGCCTATGGGGGAAAGTTGAACAGATTATTTCGGTAAAACGAGAAAAAGCAATTGAAAACTCAGAAAAAGAAAGCACGCGAGATGAATGTGGATTTGGATTTTTTAGGATGACTGAGAAATCACCGCAGTCTATTTGACGGTTGGAATCTGGAACAGGTATTAGAGAGAGAAAAGATGATAAATCTACGTTCGCACCTGCCAGGATCTGCGCTCAGATATTTTGAGCCACCGGGCATCGCTGCTGCTGTGAAGAGAGAGTATGGTGATTTGGATTGCAGGAGTGGATTGCAGGAAGCAGGGGCCGGGGCTGCGTTTGTCAGCAGCGGTGGTCTCATGTTTGAATCAGCCTCTGGGGCTTGAAAACTATTTAATGGAGCATGAAGGTGAGCTGTAAAATCTTGAGCTGAAGGCGTAGGCGCCCTCGCGTTAACTTGCGCTGCCTGCCACTGAAAAGGGGCAGGGTTAGAGACGTTCAGAGGGAACTGATGGAAGGTTTGAGTCTGAGTTGCCAACATCCTTGCACTAGTGTCTGCATCATGTAAATGAGTAAATGTATGCTCACATTTAGTTTAGAACTAGTCTAGAGTAACCATAATGTTTACACAGCACACATCACCTCTGCACTCCCGATTTCTCTCAACATGGGGGACGAGAGCTGTCAGCCAATAAATGGGAAAACAAAGTAACTTGCGTTTAAAAAGAATAAACTTAAAAGAAATGCGTTACTTTACTAGTTACTTTCAAAAAGTAATCTGATTACGTAACTTGTGTTACTTGTAATGCGTTACCCCCAACACTGTATATATAAGCAGAGCTCGCTAGCCTGACGTCCCAGGGCTAATGTGTTTTCCCAGTCAGGCTACCAACATGTATCACTGTCCTATCTTTAAATAGTGAAATAAAATTCCTTTCTTGATTTGCATTGTTCACTGTCTTGACTTGATAATGGAAGAGAAAAAATATGATTGCATAATTTTTGATCATGCTGATTTGCCTGCAGAGAAGTTTAGCTGATGCACATTACTTGACGTGTGTGTGTGTGTGTGTTAGTGATAAGCAGTTCGCGGTTCTATCCACCGATTGGGCGGGCCAAGTAAGTATTACTTGGCAAGTAATAACATTCCAATTAATTGCGGGTGGATGAGAGAGAAATCATTAACGTGTTTGATAAAGACATGCATTACTTTTTTACTTTCATTTTCAACTGCAGGGAAACCCAATCAAGAAAAACATAAGCCTAGAACACCACCTAGTGGTGTTGAGAGGCCCATGGATTTAACGGTATTTCAGTTCTACTTAGCCAAAAAAAGAGGCTAAGTAGAAAATTTAAAATTTCAATTAAAGAGGGTTAGTTCACCCAAAAATGAAAATATTGTAATTTATTACTCACCCTCATGTCGTTCTACACCCGTAAGACCTTCGTTCATCTTCAGAACACAAATTAAGATATTTGTTGATGAAATCCAATGGCTCAGTGAGGCCTCTATTGAAAGCAAAACCATTCAGGCTCTCGAAGGTCCATAAAGGTACTAAAAACATATTTAAAACAGTCCATGTGTGTTCAGTGGTTCTATCGTAATATTATAAAGCGAAAAGAATACTTTTTGTGCGCCAAAAAACCCCCCAAATCACAACTTTTCAACAATATCTATATGGGCCGATTTCAAAACTTTATGAAGCTTTATGCTTTATGAATCTTTTGTTTCGAATTAGTGATTCAGATCTCCTATCAAACGGCTAAACTGCTGAAATAACGTGACTTTGGCGCTCCCATTCACTGATTTGATTCGTAAAAGCTCTGAAGCATGTGTTTTGAAATCGGCCCATATAGATATTGTTGAAAAGTCTTTATTTTTTTTAATTTATTTTTTTTGGTGCACAAAAGGTATTCTTGTCGCTTTATAATATTAAGATAGAACCACTGAACTCACATAAACTGTTTCAAATATGTTTTTAGTACCTTGAGAGTTTGAATGGCTTTGCTCTCAATGGAGGCCTCACTGAGTCATCGGATTTAATCAACAATATCTTAATTTGTGTTTGGAAGATGAATGAAGGTCTTACGGGTGTAGAACGACATGTGGGTGAGTAATAAATTACATTATTTTCATTTTTGGGCGAACTAACCCTTTAAGTTAGAACCACATGCATATTTGTGTTTTTGATTGATATTTCAACTCCTGTCCAAATTACTTCATACAAAAAATTGTATTCATTTTTTTTGGGCTACCAAAATCTCAAGAGTGCCTGCCTGAAGGACTACCAGGGATTCTGAAATTTTGCGAGCCCTGACAAGCAATGCCAAAATAAGACATATTACGGTTATTAGACATGTGCCAATATTCGGTATTGCGATATATCTCGATAATGAATATGCACAATATTGTTATTGTGGGCACTTCAAAATACCGTAAATAATCATTTATTACCAATTATTACAATTTTTATAATGCATTTAAGAATACTTTCCCCATCAATCGTATAAAATGCACAACACCGCTGTATTCTGCATCAAAGGGACACGCACTCAGATGTAAACAAGCCCAACCTGCACGAGAAGCACATGGTGGAACAAGTGAAGGAGATGCGCTGAATGAAAGTGCACGTTCACTCTCTGACAGCAGAGGGCGCTGGTGGAACAGCAGAAATGCAGCGGTTACCCCGAAAACAACGCAAACAAAGCAACTGCGCTAGTGAAGTTTTTAAAACGCTTCAAACTGCCATTCAGTTTTTTGTAATCTCAGTGTTGTTCATCACAGCATCAAATACTTAATACTTAAAGACTTAATAGGCTATTTATTTTCAAACGTAAACATTTTTATATTTTAATCTGGACTACAACATGCCCTAATGATTAGAAATGTTCTGATTATTTGTTATTGTTTAGTAAAACTTTAAGACATACGGCTTCATTAGTTAACATGTTTATTCATTATTACCAAACTGACAATGAAAAATACTTATAAAGCATGTACCGCAGTTGTACCGCAAGTATCAGATATTCTTCTTATTAATATTTTGCTATTGGTACACTAAATGACATCAGTGCTTTCCCTCCTGAGTATTCTCAATGTGTCTGCCTTAACCTAACATCACCAGAATCAACAAAGGTTGCTATGATGGCAAAAAGAAAAACAAAACAAAAAAAAGAAAGAAAGAAAGAAGAAAAAAGTAGATTGCTTATTGAAATTTTTGTAGTGGAAAATTCAACAGCCGACTCTAACTTTGCTTCTTTCATTCCCAATGGCTCCTTCTCTCCCTGTCCAAAAAAAAAAAAAAAATTGTGCATGCAGCAGTTTTTCTTCAAGTATAGGCTGAGGACATCAGTTCTACCAGCAGCCAGTTTCAGCACACATTGATTTAATCTTAGTGTTTCGGAGGAACTCTGGAGGTCAAATGCAAGTCGTTTAAAAACTCGCCTATGTAACGTGATGTAATATTTGTTTAACGGAGGAACACACCACAGCCCATAGAGTGCATTAATGTGATTTCTACACACTAGTGCTTTCCAGATCTATTCATACACAGTTGTTTTCCTTCAGGCTTCACTGTTATGTATTTTACACACACTCAAATGGCTCTTCTCTATTCACTATGGATAGTAAACCAGTAGGTTACAATATTCATTAGTGCATTCAGTCTCTAAAACTCATAAATGTTTTGGCTTGTAGTTTCAAGAGACTCTTTAAAAGCTCATATTTGACTTGCATAGAGTCATTTAGCGGTAAATATACAACGACTCTAATCTCCACCAAAGCACACCAGAACCTTCCTGTTTAAACAGTCTCATATAAACAAACCTGGCTCATAAAAAAACACTTCACTCAGTGCTAATAAACAAAAGGAATGTTCACCCGACTATATAAAAGATTTACCAAAATTATGCAAATGGCCAACAATAAGCAAAATTCCCTTCGGTGTGGAAGTCTCGCATATTTAGGCAGAATTATTGAAGGGTGCATTCAAACACACAACTTCTAACCGTTTCACGCTGTATCCTTAAGCGAATTTACTTCATTAATCATGCCAGTATGATCTCATTTCTTCTGCTGCCCTGGCTGTAAAACATATTGTTAATCTGGAAGGCATCCAATGTTGCAATCAATACATCAACCTAGATTTATTAATGATAAATCAATACTTGTAATATTTTCTTATTCTAATGTATTCGGTTGGCTACGATCCAAAGCTGAGGTGATGGAAATATGCAGATGAAGCAATGCTGGTAGAAATATTTTGTGGACCCATAATATGGAGCAATATAAGTCTAAATATGCTGTTAGAAAGCTTATTCACCCCAAAAACTGGAAATTAAGCAGAGAGACTCTTTGGATGAATGCCTTTCCCTTTTAAAATGAAAAAGTTAAAAGATCCTAGCACTCTTGAAATGCTGGCCTTATTCAATAATGCATCCTTTAATAATCTGCTGTCTTACCACAGCAACTAGAGCATCTATAACAAGTTCACTTCAAGGGGAATAAGCTTGTATAAAAAATGAACGAGAGGAAGAAGAAAAAAAAAAGTTACCCAAAAAAGATTTCACTGCTTCAGCATAATTGCTGATCTTCACGATACTGTGATGAAGAAAATGGCATTCCCAAATGACTGGTCTAAGAGCAGAAATAAGGGAGAAAAAACTAATTAACTGCATCCTGCTCAGGAGACCACCAGCACAGCTACCTGCTGCCCCCTCCTGGATGAAAATACATCAACGCTTGAAGTGAAATGGGTCACATATATATATATACACGCATGCACACATTTGTAATTCCTTTTACTGCCGTTTCCCCTCATTCAGCACAACCTGCAGTTTTGCTAGCTCTCCTCCAACTCTACCTTATCAGGACTGCATCCAGAGGAAGTAAGCTGATTTTCTGTTAAAATGTTTTGTTTATTTCTTATATGTGCACTAAATACGGAATTTTAAATAATATGCAACCCCGTTTACAAGTTTTTAATGTTGTTTATATGTCTATGTGGTGTTTTTAACATGCTTTAAGACAAACCATGTGCAAATTCATAAATCAACACCATTACGGAGTATTTTCTCTTTTAAACTTCAGTAAACCAAAGACAGTCTTAAACCCGTGGTTTGAAATCGCTGGTGTTTCTGACGTCTCTGAGTTGTTTAAAGTGTTTCTAAGGATACTGATTGTTAGAAGGCAGCGGTCTTACTCACGAATGTGAACATGGTTTGTGTAACATTAGCAACACATTATTAGCTGTTTAATAATGTAATCAAGCAAAACGCTAATCATATTAATCACCGTTGTGTGTCCGACGTTGTAAAAAGCGATACCATTGTGCAGCGTTTACCTCAGTAAGTTGACTGAGTGGATCTCATCTGAGCTTGTGCGAGTGAGTGGAGGCGGGGCTAATTATCATATTTATACATCCGTGTATATTAAATGAGGCAAGGGTGTAGAGTTACATTCAAGTTATTTTAAGGCATTAAGAATTTTTTTTTCACAGGATAAAATTATTGACTACATGGGGACTAATGTGTAATGACAGTACCGTTCAAAAGTTTGAGACTGGTACGATTTTTTTTTAAAGAATGTTTTTAAATATTTTTAAAGAAACAATTTATTTGATCAAAAACAGTAAAAACAGTAATATTGTGAAAAATTACAATTTAAAAAAAACTTAAATATATTTTAAAATGTAATTTATACATGCATCATTATTTTCAGCATCATTACCCCATTATTATTAATATTAATAAAAATAAAACAATCATACTGACCCAAAACTTTTAACCGGTAATGTATTTTCGAAAGAAACCAGAATTAAGCCAAAGAGATTGTGAGTTTCCTTAGAACAATGGCTAAATACTACAGTAGCTATTTGGCTACAGGAAGACATTTCCCAGTCAACACAGCCTTAGTAATGTCAGCGGAAAAGGAAAGTCATTTCAGAAGTAAAAGTTATATTATAATTTACTACATTATATTTTGATTAAAAATGACCAAGACATATTTTGGAATAAAATGAATCATTCATAATATAAACAGGAAGCTGCATAGTAAATAGGGAGTTGATGTTACTTTAAGTCAATTCGCCTTTATGTAGCGCTTTATAGAATACAGATTGTTTCAGCTTTTCAGGGATAAACAACTTTAAATAATGAGGACACATGACTGAAGGAATTAATCACTACACAGAGGGCAGTATGTTTTTTGTTTTGTTTTGTTTTGTTTTTTAATACTATTTATAACACAACTGACTGTTGATAAACAACAAGCCCCCATATAAATTATGTATTGTGGAGTTCTGAGGTTGTGTAATTTCAAGTTTCGGAAACTTCAGACACAAACACACGCCCCCTTCACCATCCAAAGTAATACTGATGGACCTGTCACGCTACACAGCAGCGGATGAAAGAGGATATTTGGTCATTCAATGCAACATCATGCATGGAAGGAGACCAATTAAACTTCAGGAACACAACATGTTGCCTACTATTCACAAAAACAGCCTGTGACCTGCCTACATATCTCGAATAATAGCTTTATTTTTTAAAGCACATTCAGTGTTGTGCAAACAAATCATAGACCAATTAATTGTTCAATATTTGGTCAATTTAAGATTATCAGCACTGGCTGCTTTTTGTGAATAGTAGGAAACATGTTGTGTTCCTGGAGTTTAATTTGGTCGAAGTGTTCGTGTATCTGTTCCAAAATCTGCTGAAAACCTTTTGCTGAAAAAAATAATAGGTCTTTGTTATTTTTAAATGTCACTTTGCATAAATATGTCATAGTTAAATTTGGTGCATGTCTCAGTTGTCATCATTACAATGCATTATCAGTTAAGTATATTATCACAATTATATCAGCCACTAACGTCCAGCTCCCGTAGACAATGCTAACTTAAAGGGTTAGTTCACCCAAAATGAAAATTCTGTCATTAATTACTCACCCTCATGTCGTTCCACACCCGTAAGACCTTCATTCATCTTCAGAACACAAATTAAGATATTTTTGATCAAATCTGATGGCTCAGTGAGGCCTCCATTGACAGCAAGACAATTAACACTTTCAGATGATGAGAAAGGTACTAAAACATATTTAAAACAGTTCATGTGACTACAGTCGTTCAACCTTAATGTTATGAAGCGACAAGAATACTTTTTTGACTTTTCAACAATATCTAGTGATGGGCGATTTCAAAACACAGCTTCATTAAGCTTCGAAGCTTTACGAATCATTTGTTTTAAATCAGTTGTTCGGAGCGCCAAAGTCATGTGATTTCAGTAAACGAGGCTTCATTACGTCATAAGTGTTTCAAAATTTCAATGGTTCACGTGACTTTGGCAGTTTGATACACGCTCCGAACCACTGATTTGAAACTAAAGGTTCGAAAAGCTTCAAGAAGCAGTGTTTTGAAATCGCCCATCACTAGATATTGTTGAATAAAGTCGTTATTTATTTTTATTTTTTTTTGGCACACAAAAAGTATTTCCGTTGCTTCATAACATTAAAGGTTGCAACCACTGGAGTCACATGAACTGTTTTAAATATGTCTTCAGTAGCTTTCTGGAAGTGTTAATTATCTTGTTGGCAATGGAGGCCTCACTGAGCCATCAGATTTGATCCAAAATATCTTAATTTGTGTTCTGAAGATGAACGAAGGTCTTACTGGTGTGGAACAACATGAGGGTGAGTAATTAATGACAGAATTTTTTGGTGAACTAACCCTTTAATATCTGTTTAGCACATACATGTATTTCGCTTCATTAGTTCAGTGCATTTAGTTCATAAAAAAAATTGTCACCATCAAAATGTCACCGATTATGAAAAATTATCTTGCATTAACCGTTTCTTTATTTCGGCACCAGCTAGGCTACATCTGTGTACATTCCAACACACACAGAAATGATTCATAAAAACAAATTGTTTTAAACCATGAGAGGAATTGCAGCAGGAAAAAATAAAATAAAAAAATCCCCATTTGGAACCCATTGCCGACTGACTTCCCAGGAGACTGCAGGAGTGGAATGAGTTGCCACTGTCATGCTGCACTGCTGCAGTGCTCTCTACAACTTTTCTCTAATAAAAGCAGAGGCGGAGAAACCCACCGAGGGCCCCCGGCTCCACCGCCACCGCTGGGAAACTAATGCTCCCTTCTCATCTGCGCCACTGATGGAGCTCAGGTGCACGGCATCAGCCCAAACGTACACAAGCCCCATTCCTTTATATTGACAGCAATTCCGCGATCGCATGATCTAAATTACTATTGTATAGCCCATATATATATAGTCCTCCGCAAGTAGCGCCTTGAGATGGAAGGTAGGGACTAGCGGTTTTCGGCGCCGTAGACTATAAATGGGGTTGAGTTGTAAGTCAACTTGTAGCCGTTCAGACGGGGCTTGTTGGTCGTTGACTGAAACTGAATGCCAGACAAGATTGGAAAATGCTTTACTTGGCTTCGGCCACCCATTCCCGTTCCTGCCGGACTGATTGCGAAACGCGAAAAAGGCATTGTCTGAAAATGTCTTTCTGACTGCGGTGCTGGTGATTGTCGCTCGAGCCCAATTCCAGCACTAGGGGTATATTGATTTTGGCTGTATTGCCTGATGCAATGCAATACAGTTTTCAAAAGTGTGCCTCGATTCCAATTTTAGGGCTTGGACCGCTGCTTATATGGGCTATGTTTTACACTGCAGCTGGCGGGCCCGTCTCATCTCGGTAGAGACAGATGGTTCTCGCTCTTCTCTGATTGTCTGCTGTGGCCCACCATCAGTCAGGCGCTCGCCCCCACCACCCACCGCCGAAAGTCCACTCTCCATCAGATGAAAGAGTTAAAGGGGAAGGAAGTGTCTAGCAAATAGAAAATCCTCCCATTTCACTGGAGGGTAGAATTCATTACCCTCCTGTCCATGCTCATTTGCAGAGGAATAAAATAATAGGTGTGGAGAAACAGGCCACAGCAGCATGGATTAAGCTGTTCATCACAACGCTCCGCACCTGCTGATGCAACCGAGAGTGATGTTACATATTATTTTAAAAATGGACTTTCGCCTGACATTGTTTGGAGACCACCTATTTGTAAAGGTTTGAGACAGAAGCCGTGGGAATTTCTGATTCGGCGGAGAGCGACTAGCTTGAGAGATGTAATTACGTGAAGTTCACTAACATCCCGAGGGTGGTGTTAGTAATCAGTAAGCGAAAAAAAAAAACATACACACACACACAAAAAGACCTTTTCTCGAGGCTAGCACTGCTGAATAGTGTAAGACAATAAACGGGTTTTGCGGTTGAAGATGCATTTACTTCTGTTCACCCAACAAAACAACTTCTCAGAGTGAGGATGAACGCTCGGTTTGGCAGTCTCATCCTCAGGGATTTTTCCACCTGAAGAGAAGCTAAATGGATTGCAACATGTGCCCTTTTGAGGGGCTGCCACAAAAGGCAGTGCTCTACATGCAAAAACGAAAACAGCAACTACATGTT
Organism: Elopichthys bambusa; assembly: GCA_037101425.1. Classification (NCBI taxonomy): domain Eukaryota; kingdom Metazoa; phylum Chordata; class Actinopteri; order Cypriniformes; family Xenocyprididae; genus Elopichthys; species Elopichthys bambusa. The sequence goes on from CM074435.1 coordinate 19,132,641, forward strand.
ACGTAAATGACTATATGCTTATAGTCATGCTTCGCATTTGCAGAGTGGCTTTACCGAGAATGCGAACCCTAGGGAAGAAGGAAAATCTCCACTATCGTCTCAAGCTATATTGTATCACACAAGTGTCTGTTTTTTGGCAGAGTTGTTTAACTGCAGATAGCACACAGTCTCTGTTTAGTTGACATTTAGTTGCTAGCCTAGGCTATAGACCCTGCCATTATCTGCAACACAGCTAGCTGATGGCAGAGCAATTGAAAAAGTGGTTACTTTTGAGAAGAGACGTGTGCTGGCACTTAAACGAGAGGGCGGCTACCGGAGCTGGAACGATTGCTGGCCGCTTGTGAACCTTGACCCTGAGCATTACGCTAGGTAACAAGCAAAGCACTAAGAAGTTTGTACACTGCCAAGACCAGAAATGTAGGCATTGTGTTGCGTTAATGAAATTGGAGGCCTGTGGTAAATCGATTCATTCCAGACCTTTGAGGGACAGTTCACCAAAAAATGAAAACTCATCATTTACTCACCCTCAGATCATTCCAAACCTGTTAAAACTTTTTTTTTTTTTCTGCAGTGAAACACAAAAGATGTTGCTTTGAAAAATGCCTAATTTCTAATGTCTAAGTCAATGTCTAATGTTAATGTCTAACACTGACATTCATCGTATGCTCAAAAACAGCTGAAACACTCCTTAAAATATCTTCTTTTCCGTTTCACAGAACAAAAGTCATTCAGGAATTACATAAATTACTTTTAATTTTGGGGTCAACTGTCCCTTTAATGGAATTACACGATTAGCGCCACATTTTAGGCATTCCAAAATGGCGATTTAAGATGGACACTAGGAACAAGCGGAGCTCCGTGGGGGTGGTTTTGAGGCCCAGGTTAATTGGCTCCCTGTTCCGAGTGGTCATTCCAATGATCGTGATCTCTTATTGATGGTTGGCACTTGGCTCAGGGGGGCCTTTTGTTCACAACAATCTCAGCCACATAGATCCCGCACATTAATCTTTGTGTTCTTTTCGCCTCCAGACAACAATAGAGAGTAAGAAAAGTGTTGTTATGGGTGCTTCACTAGCTTTATTTTCACTCTCCTCCAGTATTACGGTGTGTGTGTCGCGCGGTGGCCGGGCGTAATGGAATGCGTTGCATGCCTGGTGAGAAATTACCGCTCTGAGCCCAACCATGCCGGCAGCTCTCTCTGCCTCACAGAGCCACTGGCCAGAGGTTTTCATTAAGCAATGCTTCAGATCTTCTATTCCTCATGATATTTCTGACATTTTACCACCATTTCTCTTCTCTTATTACCCAAAGGAAGAGGGAAAAAAAAAAGAGGGGAAAAAAAAAAACGAGGTAGGGGTTATTAGGTGCTCCCTTTTTCCTCTGCTTCGTACAAGTACAACCAGGACCTGTGTTTGCATAAAACCTTATCAAATACGGCTGTCTACTGTTTGATTCCTCTATTAGCACTGGGTATGGCTCAGATCAGACGGCGCTGGCCCACATGACCCAGTCAACATGCATGGAGAATGAATGAATTTTACTGACTAGAGCTGAATACAGGCATTTAGAGTAAATCAATACATAATTTCACAGACAGAATGCAATGAGATTAGGTTTATTATCTTTGTAATGAGCAATTTGGGGTTAAGTAAAACATTTTGGTGTGGTTCATATTGAATGCAGCAGAGATGGCAATACAGCTCACCATACAATATTCATCTGAAGCATTTGTGGCAAGACATACAAATTCACAAAAAAGGTCCTGAATTAAATATGCATTGTGAAGAGGAAAACAGCAACTAAACATCTTGGCAGTATCTAATTACGCAGGGGATCTCACGCTACAACGTGATGGAAATATTAGCGAACCAATTTATGTATTATGAATGGTGGCATCAATATTCTCATTTTAATATATATATATATATATATATATATATTTTTTTTTTTTTTTTTTTTCCAAAAAGTTGAATATAGCATGTCAAATCATTCAGTATCTTATTATTATCAATAAATGGATAAATCTTAAACTTAATCAGCCTTGTCCAATAATATTAATTAGGTGACGTATAATTTGCCCATAGTCAAACTGTAACTGTAATCAATAACCAATTTTCTTAAAAGCAGTCTTTTCTCTAGCACTCTAGTCTTATTATTAGGGGTGTAAATATTTGTTCTGACAAACAATTTGATCCAATCCAATGCGATTATTTTAGAACGAACCATACAATCAGTTTCAAAATTGAACATTTGTACAAAGAATTAATCTACATTTATTATTAATTTAATATTTTGAAAAAGGATATCATCATCTTGGTTAACTAACACAAACAGATGTTAAAGGGTTAGTTCATCCAAAAATGAAAATTATCCCATGATTTACTCACCCTAAAGCCATCCTAGGTGTATATGACTATCTTCCTTCAGACGAACACAATCTGAGATATATTTAAAAATATCCTTGCTCTTCCAAGCTTTATAATGGCAGTGAATGGGGGACCAGATTTTGAAGCAAAAAAAAAGTGCATTCATCAATCGTAAAAGTACTCCACACAGGGGTTAATAAAGTGAAGTGAAGCGAAAAAACAAAATCCATATTTAAAACTTTATGAATTATATTAACTAATATGTATCTATTTGCGGTGGAAGAGTAACCCCTGACCCGACGCATGACATAATGACGAACGCAGAAGTGTAGAGGATCAGAGCAAAACAAAACACTGGTCACGAATAACGAATTTCGTCTAAAACGAACATTTTTAAAGAGAATTGTCGGAGGATTTCGATATAAGAGAAAAGGAGCTTGAGTTTGTTGCACCGCCCTATTTGTTAAAATCGCAAGAGGCGTCTAAGCTTACACTACTCCTACATCCTACGTCATACATTGCATCAGGGGTTACTCTTGTGGCACAAGTCGACTTGCGCAGTATGTGTATGGTCGTCTGCCGGGAGCTAGTTATTTTAGTTTTAAATATGGATATTTTTCTTAAAAAAACCCATCGCTTTGCTCTAGAAGGCCTTTATTTTCAAGCCACTTTTTTGGCTTTGAAAGAAGATAGTCATATACACCTTGGATGGCTTATGGGATCATTTTTATTTTTGGGTGAACTATCCATTTTAAGTAGATGTTTAATATGCAATAGATTTGAATTTAATCAGGAAAAAAAAATGACAATAATGTATAGGGGAATAATGCCCACCTTCAAAACAAGCCATGAACAATTAAATATTAATTGCAAACATAAGCATTTTCAATATTCCAATAAAAGCAAATTGAATAAGAAAATAACAAAAGTTACAAATTGATGCAATACATGATGTCTCTCTCAGGCCTCTAAAACACATTGGGTATTATTAAAATCATCATAATTGTTTATTAAATCAACACATTTTTACACCAGATGCATGCATCTGCTTAAACAATGACCAATGCAACCATTTGAAAACATTCTTGGTCATTTATGCACAGTCAGCTAGAGTTGTCAAAAGTACCGACTTTTGAAAGCATTTCGAAACATTTGAAAGCAGGCGTCTAATAGCGGACTGGTCCGCGATAGACGCCTGTTTTCAAATGCTTTAATCTGTATCTGTGTAAGCACTCAGTGAAGAGTGTCACTGGTGACTATTTACAACATTTTTAAAGTGTTGATCATTAAAGCCAATCACAGACATTTCCGATGAGCTGTGAACACAATGGCCAATCAGAGGTGTGTACGAATCCGCTCAACAGCGCTCAAAGCGTCACATTTTTAAAATGTCAGTACAGACGTGGTACCAAAGTCGGTGCTTTTGACAACTCTACAGTCAGCTACAATTTCTTCCATCACATTGCAAATCAAGTAAAATTAAAGTGTTAAAAAAAATAATGCTTATTGCCCAAAAAGTAGGTGGGAAGTTGGGAACAAAGAAATTTTTTAGAAACTTCTAAAAGTGGTTATAATGGATGCTAAACCCCTGATTTCAAGTAAAGCTACTAAATAGCAAAGCACTGATACTCCAGGAAGGTAAGGTCAAAATAGCCACAGACACACTCTGCTGCTGAAAATAACCGGTGTGAAAGGTATGATCATTCCAGAGGTTGGTATGTGATGTGAATTTGTCTGAACCTCATGTCTCACTTTCAGAGGGGAGTGAGCTGAATAGCGTGTGTGCCCGCAGCTCGGGATGGAGCCGAGGACCTGCCTCAGACGAGAGCTCCTCTCACAGGCCTCTTGCGCAGAGTTGCAGCTCCTGCATTATGTATAGATGGAGTGGATTTATGGCCTAAATGTGCATTTGTGGGTGTAAAGGGAGGATAGCGCAGGCTAAAAGCAGCCAAAGAGCAGAGCGCATCAAGAGCACATTTTATTCAAACTAGAGCAAGTTCACACTGACATGGTCACAAGTAAATAATTTCTACATATCTAATTACTGCGATTATCTGTTCAAAAACTTAGCTTATCTGCCTATGAAGATAGCATGCTAATGCTTATGTAACCTCAGAAGTATGTATATATACATACACCTTATAACCAGATTTAGAAATATCAACAGTATGTAGACAGCAACTTATAAATCAACTCACAAGGTGATTTCAATAGTTTGATGTTAGCATGTTGCTAAGCTAAAAGTACAATCATCTAAGAACAAAAATACATGCCACACTCAAATATTGTGTAACAATCACTTTTTAATCGCACTAAACTATTTTTAATCAATATTTTTTACAACAGAATTAAATACACATTTATTTATCAGGTTTTTTTTTTTTTTTTTTTTTTTTCACTGAGCTCATCACTGAGCTCATGCATTCTGGGATGGTCTGCTCCAAAAAATGATAAATGTGACAGTGCCTTTTGATTTGGACAAAAGTTAGGTAGAATTATTAAAATACCCAACATTTGGAAAAGCATTCATGTCTGGAATGTTAATATTATGCTTTAAAATGAGCAGCTCACTAATGTTCCATAAAAGCCTCTTGAAACCCCTTGTCAACTGTCAGTGTCCCGCTAGCCTTTTTTTCACATATTTTGTTAATCATAAATTAGGTCTCATTTGAAAGCTTACACCCTCAGTATTCATTCTGTGAAAATAATTTTGAAATCAGACATTGTGTTACCATGGAAACGGTACTTAAATTCCTTTTCATATTACAAAATTTACTTCACTATTTCACAATCAAAACTTTTTGTAATCTTGACAAAACATATATCGTTGGAAAGGTCTGAGACTCAAGGTTCCATATTTAGTGATTGTATTGTGACAGAAATGTATTAATTTGTGACAGGAGAATGCATAAAAAAATTCAATGGAATGTGGGTGTCACCCGGTGTCTATTTTTGGTACAGCGCCTAAACAAAATCTCAGGGGAACTTTAATTTTTGTGATACCAACTTTAAATTTGGAAGACAGCTTGGTTCAGATTTTATAGCACAGGGTAAAATTATTTTGTAGAATATATCTTTTACAAAATAAAAAATGTTTAGTAAAATTGGGGCTGGACGATTAATCGAAAAGTAATCGAAACCGAAATTCAGAACCTCTAAACAATGTAATTTTCCCATGTCGGTTAATTTGTTATTTCCCTTAAAAACATACTACCGCGTGTGTAGTCATGTGACTCCTGTCCAGTCAGCGGCGTGAAAGTAACACAGAGGTGAATTCAAACACCGAGTCAACTCACGCATACGAGGAAAGCCCCGAAGTGAGATCACTTTTGCTTGCGTCCTCACGAAAGTTTGTCAATATTATGTGTTTTAAGGCTTGCCAGTTTTGCGCTGATGCATTGTGGCACACGAACACCCATACAGACAGTAGCTGCACATCACATAAAGATGCACAGAGAGGAGCACAAAAACTAGTTGTCAACGCTGTCGTTTGATTTATCACTAAAGTAGCTTAGAAAATGTTATAGCATATATTTTTCTTCTTTTGAAGTAACTACTTACAACCCACAGCTTCACAAATAATACTTTAATTTTTTGAAGTGCTTTATCTTCATCAGTAATCTGCTGAGTGTCTTCATTAAAAAGAGGCCAACCTGTATTCCAAAGCATTCATGAATTACAACCAGTTAAGTTCAAATGGGGGGGGGGGGGGGGGGGTGATTTAATAAATAAAAAAAGAAACTGACAGGATTAAAAGAAAAGAAAAAAGAAAAGAAGCAAACGCACTAGTCAATGTTTAAAAAAGTAGACTGACACTAAACAAGCCACATGCAGTCCAACAAAAAATGGCCTGAGAATTCAGCTCCGTAACATCTTACACAAGTAACAATTTCATCCCGTGTTTGCAAACATTAATTTCCCTGCTTTATGAATTGACTGCACCATATGACGTAAATACAGGCTTTCCCTAAAGAGAGAGCAAAATCCATGAGGCAAGACCTCGCCGGATCAAAAGCGCACAAACAGAGCGAACGCATTCTTCTGACAAGATTTTTTGCTGCAGAGAGCTTATAGGTTTTATCATTCATCTGTTCTTGTCGGTTTCGCCACAGTGCTGGCTCCCTCTCTGTCCTCATGCAGAGAGCTGCAGGAGCCACTCTCAAATTTATCCTATAGTGCCATCTGATGGTGTATAGAGCTACGAAGAGTCATGCTGATAGTGAAGCTCTCTGCCGCTGAGCAGACTGCTAAAAACAGCCTCTCTCTCACTTTCTTTTTCTCGGCTAACTACCAAGACTTCCTCTATTCTAATGGACTGTGCTCCATTAGCATAATCCCTTTTGGCATCTGCAGAGAAGCAGCTATAGAAATGCAAAAAAGACTGTAAATAAATAACTGGGCTGCCCTCTTTTCCTTTACCCAGAGTGGCACTGACACCATCAGGATTCACTCCGTACCACCTTGAAGTCGAGCTCTCGACTTCAAAGACAACAGTGTCGCTCGACTCGCTCCCTCTCTTTCTTCAGCACTTCCTTTCTCTCAAACACACTCTGCTCATCAACCGGCGCTCCTGATAGATTCGCTTTTTCGCCCTCCTCCCCCCGCCCCACACACAGAGAGAGAGGGGGGGGCTCTTGGTAAAATAAAGGCAGTTTAACAATTCTCCCAGGTCTGCTCTGATGTCTCGCTGACACTTCAAATGGGCCTCTTTCATCTCCTTCCGCAGTACTTATCCTGCATCATCCCTTCTTCATCCCCTCTCTCCACTTAATCCACCTGTTGTGAAGAACTTGCTCACATCATTTGCTTATCTGCCGGGGTTCTGCAACATCTTATCACAGTCTAAGAGTGCGTGTGAAGCTAATGGTTGTTTAAGAACTGCGCACAACTCCACCTGAGGACTCTGGAATTCAAAAACTCTACAGTTTTGAATTATGTCTATTTTATCTTTTAAACTAAGTAATGAACAATTTATTAAAGCCATCAACCTGTCTATCTATCTATCTTGATGTAAAGCAAACATCAGATCAAATTCAGCGAGCAATTTATGACATTTTTATTAAACAAATGGGTTCACATGCCACAAATGAATGAATCAAATGAATTAACTGAATTCATCTATCCATCCATCTATCAATTTATCCATTATCCTATCATTTAATATATCTTTTAACTTCAAGTTAGAAATCAATGAAATTCAATGAGCAATTTTGAAATCCATGTTTAATCATATGAATGATTCAAATCTATCTATCTGTCTATTTATCTATTCATCTATATTGATGTAAAGTGAACATCAGATCAAATTCAGAGAGCAATTTGTGATTTTTATTAAACAAATGGGTTCACATGACACAAATGAATGAAGAGTCAGATATGCACTTTGGATACAAAAACCAGAAGCACTGGTTATTTGCAGAAACATCCTTTCGTTTTTTTTTTTTCTCGTTTTTTCCACAAACAAACCATGCAGGTCAAGTGCAGATCACAGTAGCAGTGTTACCCTTCGGTGCAACCCACACTATGTAGATATCACAAACAGCAAGAGAGTAGACTGCAGTGTTTTGAAACCCTAAACCTTGTAACTGATATTCTAAGCACATTCAACACCATGTGAAAGTGACTGGCTTATCCACTCGCTATTGATTAATGTAATGGATGCCAGTGTCGGAGGTCAACAGCTGAATCCTTTTAAACATGAACTACATGAAAGTGTTTTAAAATGGTGTTTAAAACACACACACAAAAAAAAGAAAAAGAAAAAAAATCCATGTTTGAATCTAAAAATGGCACAAATTGCTTCATGTTATCAGTATCACACTCACTCAGGTCCTTGTGTTCTGATCCAGTCATGTTTGCAGGTCAGTATGGTCAGCGGACCCCATGCAGGCTCCAAGGCCGCATTTTCAGAGAAACATATTGCCTCGTGTCTTATTGATCTGCAGGATATGAAATATGGAGCTCCAAGCTACATCAGCATAATCACTTTTCATGCAGTTCCCCTAGTGCCTCTCAACCAGCAATAAGATGAATCTGTCAGAGGTGCGGTGTGCTCCCAAAATGCCCACATGCCCCAAGTCTTTAAAGCTCTGTGCTATGGAATTTGCCACTTTTGTGTGTGTATGTGTGTGTGTGTGTGTGTATGTATGGTGCTTCCATTTCATTTCACCTCTGTTGTCATTTAAATGTGCACCCTGATATATTGAATAGCATTGCTGGCATCTCACCACAGTATAGGCAATAACAATGGAGCAGCTTATCTACAGTGACAAAGGATAACCTGAGTGTCAAAAATAGGCCTTTATCATTCAATTACCTTTGTAATGACATTAATTAGATAATTAATTAATTACAAAGACTCCCACTAATTGTCTTAACATTTATAATACAGTGTTGGATAGGGCAAACATGCTAGTACATGACCTTGAAAACAATGACTGTATCTGTCAAACACTGTCAATACAATGGCTGACATCCATGTTGGATGTTTTTCTCAACATTGGACAACACAAACAAGGACATTTATGCAAAACTGAAAATGCCATTTACTCACTCTCCAAACACATTTGACTTTCTTTCTTCAGTAGAATATGTATAGTAGAAGATGACAAAGCTGCTCTTTCAAATATAATGAAAGTGATTGGTCAAGCTCTAAAAAGGGCAAAAAAAAGCACATAAAAGTATCATAGAACAAGATTGAGCAACTATATTCAGTCTTCTGACGCACCTCAATACAGTAGCTTTGTGTGAGAAACAGATGCGAGAGACTAATGTGTTATACAATGAACATTTTGTACAATACCCTTTCAACATATTTTAAAAAGGTCATTTGTGTGTGTGTGTGTGTGTGTGTGTGTGTGTCTCTTAAACAAAAAGTCAGACTAGTTTGGAACAACATGAGGGTGAGTAAATGATGACAGACACTGATGACAGACAATGTTTAGGTGACCTGTCCCTTTAAGTACATTATATACAAAATGTAAAGTCCCTTGAATTTGGCTTTATTTCGTTCCCTGATACTGTTCACCGAAGCATAGCCATTCACCAAGTGTTGACTTTTAGTAAAAAAGGTGGCATTACGACAGCTTGCTTTCCACTCAATCTCTCTTGTCAGTTTAAAGAGGAATTAAATCTCTGTGGACTAAACAGTTAACCAGTCAACACTGTCAATATTGGCATGTCTTCACATCACTTTTGATCCCGAGCTGAGCTCGGAGACTCACAGCTCTCCATCACGTTTACGCCATCTTGGCTGAGAAGAAGATTTTCTGCACCAATAACTATCTCTCAATTTACATCCCCTCGTCCCTTCCAAGTAAATCCTGTCAGGATTCAAGAGCGCTCGCTCCTTTATTGCCTTGGAGATAGTAACGCAATTTAACACCACCACTACCACCACCACGGAAAATGAAAATAATAAAATCCACAGCAGAGGTTCTACAGCACACACACGCACAACGTTGAATTCAATCTGGATCTGTGTGACTGCAGCGTTTTCGATACAAGATGCAAAGTCTTACAGACATTATTTCCATTACTACATACTATAAACCCAACAACAATTTTTATGGCTTCTCATTCACTTTTCTATTTCCCAGGCTACAGTTGCGCTTAGGCAAGGTTTCAACAAATTTCTGCCAAACACTCTTCCCTGTCAGGCTTTGGGAGGTCTACAGTCTATCAAGCACCTCCAGTCCTCCTGGTTTTTAATCCACAGCGGCAAGCCGCAGAGATTAAAGGAAATGAACACACAAAGGTACAGCATCCATCTTTTACTCGCAGTGCTGACGTCCTTATTTAAGCAGCTGCTACTCTCAGCTTTCAATTCCTGAAAGAGGCAGGTGGGCATTAGTCAACTGGAATATCTTTCTCACACTGGCAAAGGGCTGCTGTGGGTTTTTAAAAAACAAATTTCTGGTGATATTTCTTAGCACACAAATAAATAGATAAATTAAGAGAACACAGGAGCAATTTATAATAGCATAGATGCATTCCTGCAACTGTTACTCTCCTGCTGAAATCCAGCGAGGGACCTTTCTGACCCCAGCACTACTAATGAACACACGTTTGTAAGCGATGTTATTGCAAACAGCTCGGGCAGCAAGAGCTCGGCATGCTGTCTGAGCATGCTGGAATATCAATTGTTGCCACATTACACACCACACCATTAACATCCTGACATGCTTTCCACTTCAAGTCAGCAAGCAGTAATTTCACTGCATTTTACCGCTCTGTCCTTGCGATTCGAATCAGCTTAAACACTATGCAAATACAGAAGAGGGCAGCTTTGATGCTCTCCGTGCCCACAATTCCAATGCTGGAATCAAACACGTGGTTGGAGGAGAGCTGACATTGTGTGCCCGAAGGGTTAGTGTCAATAACTCTTTCAGCGGGCGGGGCGGGGGCTTTGTGCAGACTTGGAGGCTAAAATGCATATGGATGGCATGTGACTGATTTGTTGACTGATTTGCATAAAACAGAATGTTTTCCTTTTAATTAATCAACTTGTTGACAACAGATGGAGTGGAGTGTTTTGAAGACGCAGCGCTGATGACTACAACAGAGCTGCTTTGTTTGCTCTCAGCTATTAAGACTCACTGGATCACAAAACATTCCACAAAATTTCAGCCCAAATAAGTGGATTATAACTCTTGTGTAGCCAAGGGACTTCCCTTATATATGGATCTTTGATTGAATATGAAGCTGGTCAGGTTAATTGACTGTCTGAAATGAAAATAGCATCTTAAAGGAACAGTTCACCCAAAAATGAAAATTTTATCATCATTTACTCAGCCTCAGGTTGTTCCACACTGGTATAAATGTCTTTGTTCTGTTAAAAACAAAGGAAGATATTTTGAAGAAAGTTTGTAACCAGGCCACTTTGGACCACCATTGACTTCCATGGTAGGAAAAAAAAATACTATGGAAGTCAATGGTGGCCCAAAGCAGTCTGGTTACAAATTTTCTTCAAAATATCTTTTTTTTTTGCATTCAGCAATACAAAGGGTGAACTGTCCCTTTTAAGTCCCACTAGTTCATGTCACTCAGAAAATGACAAATTACACAGATAATACATGAATTATTAGACTAACTACTGTGGTAGTATTATGGTACAGTTATGGTATCAGATGACAGTGACATGAACTGTGCAATTTACCTTGTTATTTACAAGGTATACCAATGGCAAATATTCAAAAACTATGGTAGTACAATGGTACTTTGGGTACTATTTTGTAAGTGATTGAATGACTACTATATTCATGTAGCATGGTATTTATATGGTAAATTTACAGTACAACATATTCCATTAAATATTTCTACAACTGTAACAGTACACTTCTTTGAAAGTGAATGGCTACCATTATCCATGTAACACTGCATTTACATGGTACATTTACAACATATATTATAAATATCCATAAACTGTGGTATATTTTTATATATTTTAAGTGACTGAATGACTACTATATTCATGTACCATGGTATTCATATGGTAAGATTACAACATATTATAAAACGGATAGTTTCGGCCCTTGATTCTGATTGGTTGAGCTGCGTTCAAAGCCGTTGTAAAATTCCCAAAAACATACTGCTGACTGCATTACACGTATTACATGCAACCACTCTTAGCAACATAAACATATGTTTGTTCTCACTTGATTTTGTTCACTGAAGCTTACTGCATTATGTAGAAGAGTATTGTGAGAGAGATATGGAGTGACTGAGTGTATTGCTTGCATTCAAATGTAGCATTTTCCTTCAGGTCAGTCCTATGTTCATAATAAATAATCCAATTGAATGTCCACTGCGATCTTGTCCCTTTTAATATTTAATGGGTTTTCCCGTGCCCTGCTGACACTGACAGCGCTAGTCAAAGCATTTGTCATTTGCGTCTTGTTCCATGTTCACAACAAGTTTCAATATAAAAGTTTTGCGACTGAGTGTCTCGCTCATAAAGACAATCTTTGCCGCCATCTAATGGCACGTAATAAATGTAACTTCTGTTGCTGTTCACGGTCAGGGACTATTTTTTCCAGCGGAAGGAAGCCTTTTAATGATTTTACTTCAAGAAAGTTGCATTGATACATATTTTTTGGCTTTAATATTTGTATTGTGTGGTAACCGTTTTATAAAAGCAATAAGTCCTGTGAAGCTGTGGTTTACAGAAAATTTATTCTGCGTCGTGCCTAACAACGCTCATTAGCTGTTATAAATTCACTGTAAACCATGGCTTCTTGGGGCTTATTGCTTTTTTAAAGTCCAAAAGCTATGACAGCAACATGGCACATTTTTACAAGTGACTAAATGACAACCATATTCATGTACCATCATTGGACTAAGTACTCTGGTGCTTCCATTTATATGGTACATTTGGTATAGTAAATTTGGTCAATTAAAAAAAAAAACATTTTGTAACCATAGTACATTTTTGTAGGTTACTTAATGACTACCATAATTATTGAGTGTGGTATTTACATTGTACGTTAACAAGTATTATCACGTTAAATATTTAAAAAAAAAACATTATTGCCTAGAGGTTGCACTGGCTAGTCAACGTAGATTATTTGTCCGGCCACTAGTCAGTGTGCTGGCTCTGTGTCGATTAGTCATGGATCCAATAACTGAAGTTGCATTTGCTTTAAAATAGAAGGAATATTACTCAAGGCACAAACTGTGTGTCACAAGCTTTGTGCAGCATATTTGGAATTACTCAAAAGTAAAAATAAAGTGAACCCGGAGTGCTTTTGCATTCACAGCACATTATAAACAAACTGTGCTGGCACTGCGGACATCTCAGATGGTCTGAGTTCATTTGAAATGTTCACGAACCAGCCAAAATTCTTGCGAAACACTCTGAAACTGATGCTTCGCCCACAGGCTGACAAAAACTATAAGCAAATGTGACATGACTGTTTCTGCTTTCATTTTAAGGAAATGCGAGCAGTCTGATTCAATGTCACAATTTTAGGTTAAAATTTACATGAACATATAAGAGAAAGAGTATATCATAGGTCTAGCAACTGGTCACTGTTTCTTTTGGGTTTCTCATTACTTTAATTACATTTTTCCTTCTGTAGTTCAATTCAAATGACCCTGCAGTGTGACAAATTAATGTTTAAAAGTACAAATATTCCATGCAGTCTCTCAATTAATATGAGGTCATTAAAACAGCATGCATAATTACAAACTAATTAGCTAAATACTGTTGAAAATACCACAGGACATGTCAATTTTTCAAAAGTGTTTCATGTCAACTAGCGAAATGAGAGTAATCATAAAGCCCTAATATTATCATGGTGCAAAATGGTACTTTTATGTTAGCGCAGCCATACTCTTTGGTAATTTAGAAAATTCAGCAAAATTGCTCACGCTATATATTTGTCAAAGCTACATTTGGAATCCCACTGCTCTTCCTGCAGTGTTTTCCCTTTCTCTCCCTTCAGCTTAGTCTTAGTAAGGACAAAGGAGAAAGACTCAGCCCCAAAAGTGATCACTACGGACCAGGAGATGGCAGTGATAACAAAGAAAGCACTACCCTCAGCTGCTCCACACCTCCTCTCAGCTCTCAGTCAATTCATATCACATAATGAGAAAACGCCCTGTGTTTGCTCATCGGCTTTGCTTCAAATGAAATAACTGATGATTGTTTAACCACCTTTATCATCAAAATGACACATTAAAGTCACCAACCCAGAGTGCACTGCCGTCATTAACAAAGCAGACTGCGGATCATCAGGAAGAAGGACAGGACGAACGAGAAGCAAGCTGCTGGTTATTGTTTTCAAGAATGTCAGGCTACAGCCAACAGATTAACAAAGTCTTTGTTGAAAGGATGGGAAAGCCAGTTTAGGGAACTATTTTGGTATATATCTGAACATACTGATTAATCTTCAAAACAGCTCATAAATTTAAAATAACAGATTTTACCTCAAAACATTTGCATATTTTGCTTATATGAATGCGTAAATCACTTCTTAACAGGATAGTTCAACCAAAAAAATGTAATTCTGTCATTACTTGTTCACCTTCATGTCATTCCAAAAGAATATATTTTTAGCAGAATGCCCAAGCTCCCCTTTTCCATACAAATAAAGAGTGTCTTTGGTCCTCTAACTGTATGGAAATAGAGCAGCTTGGACATTCTGCTAAATATCTCATTTCTAATGACATGAAGGTTGTTAAATCACGACATAATGGTTTTTTTTTTAGCTGAAATAAAAATAAACGTTAAGTGTTAAATTCCGCCCTGTAACGCAACTGACGGCTATAAAGTCTTCTGAAGGTTTAAATGTTGATTTGAAAAGGAACACCCAGGCGGCGTGAGTTTTGAAGAACTAAATAATGCATTTTGAGCCACAAGCAATAAGCGCACAACGGCATCTGAACACAAATCACGCCTTGAACGCATCTGTGATATGCATCACAATGCAGAGGGGTTCTTTTCGCCCTCCTCATCTGAAAAAAAAACTAAACATTCCCTTTATCTAGAAACCTGCTCACTTCTCCACAGGGATAAAAGTGACAGGGGAGATTAAAAAAAGATAACCAAGGCAGAACAAATAAAAGTCACAGAAACGGGACAAGCAGAATACGACGCCGACAGTCACCGATGGAGCTGTAATGGCCATGAAACAACCAGGAAAAGGTGGAAGCAACTGTCATAGCAACATTAAGAACAATGGTGTAACAGAACGGTTTACTCAAAAGTGAAAATTCCATCATCATTTACTCAGACTCATGTCTTTCCAAACCTTTATACTGTTTTTTTTTTTTCTCCACAAATATAGACATTTTTTTTAAAGAATATTTACACAGATCTTGCCATATATCATCAGCTGTCATGTGAATTCTTAATTTAATCACTACAAAATCATTTCAGCATGCCAAGACCTCAAATTCAATGGTACCAATGCTTAGTGTTTGAAGATAAGCGAGACAATTGCAGAGTGATACATTAAAAATATAAGTGAAGATGCTGTTATTATGGCGATCTCTAGCCACTGGTGTCACATAGGGCAAAATGTCATTTTGGATACATCTTTGGGTCAGGTTGGTACCCCCTTGATGTTTCTGCCAATGTCCAATTTGTACATCCCCTTCAGCAGATGGTGGAGATGTCTGAGGAGCCAGCAGAGGAGTCGAAGCTGGCGGCGGTTCAGGTACCCACCCCAGCACCATGTTTCCAGGCACAAAGAAGCAGCCCGCAGTCGTGCAGCAGGCATGGAGAGCGCAGTGTCTGCTGATGCCCAGCTCTTCTCACTGGCACACACAAAAGGCTTCCTCAGAAGCAGTGACTGACCATGACGAACACTGGGTCCTCTGAAAGACCACACAGTCTCACACTAATACATGGTCTGTCAATGGCTAATGTCTAATTTTCTGGAAAAGCAGTGTCCTTCATGGTTAAACAGTCATGTAAAAAACATAAAAGATTCATTAATGCATGAACGTTACTGTAGAATCATTGGGACTCATTCACTAACCACGTATGCGTTTATATTTAAGCATGCAAACATATTGGGTGCAAATATTTTCACTGAATTATAATTAATTAATGTGTTATATGTTATTGATATACGTAGAATTAATCAGGATAAAATATACAAAATTTATGGCAAAAATACATTTAAAATCAAATAAATAATTACAAATATTTTGGGATAGTTATATAACAATGAATAATTAAATAATTAAATCTAAAATACATCTATACAAAAAAATAATAAGAAGAAGAAATAATACAAAAAATACATTTAAAAAAATAAACAAAAACAAATAAATACAATTTTGGGATGTTTTAATTTTATCCTATATAAATAAAATCTATAAAAAGTATTTATAAAAGACAATTATAAATAATTAGGGCTGTCAATTTAAAATAACGTGTTAAAATTATTAGCGCATTTAACGGACTTGCCCCGCCCCAGTAGATCATCTTCCATTTCATACAGTTGATTGATGACGAACATGATGCAGGGCAAAAATTCACTGTGTGATGGAGCCTATAGAATGCAGTTATATGACACTAAAATTAAGGATATCTGGGCAAAAATGCCCCAGTATGATTTTTTTGAAGTTAACACAGTGTTATATTTTAGAAACAATATTGTCCATTTTTGCTCAGTTTTGCCAACAAAAATATTGCCAGAGAAAATATAAAGCCAGAGCAGAACTGCTGTGCATCTCCGAGCAACACACAGCAGTGTTTCTGAATGAATACGCATTTTGAACAAATCAATTGGGTGAACCAATGATTCAATGGCCCATTCATAAAGGGAGTCATTTACTTCATTCATGAATCAGCCGTTTGAACAAAAATTAATAAATGACTCAATGACTTACTCATTAAGACATTTATTGCCACCTACTAGCAGTTTTAGTTTCTTATTTAGAATATAATTTCATAAAATATATATATATATTTCCATATTGATAAAAAAAAACCCATTAAAGGTAGTTATATAAAATATATAGTTATCTGTCATTATTTAGGCTACTCACCCTCATGGCCAGTGAAGCCTAAAGGTTTATGTAATAAATTCTATGTTGAATAAAAAAATAAATAAATAAATAAAAACCTTTCTAATGCTACTTTTTGTAATGTCTATTTAAGGCTTTTCACATTTAACACAACAATGACTTTAAATTTTCATTTGGGGGTAATTTCTCAGCCAAATTTGATGTGCGATTAATTCGATTAATCATTTGCCACATTGTGTAATTAATTAGATTAAAAATTTACATTGCTTGACAGCCCTATAAACAATTAATAATAATAAAGCAATACAAAATAAAAGAAGAAAAGAAATAAAACTACACGACTCTACAATAAATCTAATTTAAAAATTTGATGATGAATGTCATTATACTGTAGCTTAATATGGGATATGTTCTGCATTAAAAGTCTGCCAAACTGTGTAATCTTGACCTCTATCAAAGCTGTTGACAGCAAACTTGGAATTATTTGTGGACTGCTAAATAAAAAAATAAAAAAATACATATATATATAGGCATTATAGAACTATTTGGGTGTACATAAACATACCCATTAAAAATCCATCAAAATCCAGCCTCATACCTTTGCGTTCTGGATGTTTATTTCCCTCCCTTTGACCTACTTTACCATTTGTAGCTTCATTAAATAATGTATTGGTTGGAATTAACGTGCTGTCAATGTGTGCCCGAACCCATTAGATTCAAGAAAATGCAAAAACGCCCCTTTTGAAAACACACACTTACATACACACGCACACATTGACACACACCCTCCCTCCCCGCAAGGTGTCAGTTCTTTGACTTCTCTCCAGAACAGCACAGAACTCGCAAAGGTTAGCCTTCCCTTAGCATAGTCATCACACTCCTGTGGAGACAGCGCGGCTGACAGACTCAGAGATGGACTGGTATTCTCACACACTGCCTATACACTTTGTCACAAAAGCCTTCCCTCCTTGGGATTTTGAAATGACAGAGCAAATTGTTCCTTTTATCAGATGCTCAGATTTCTCACTCGGTATTTTGGCCATAGATATGCGACGACTGTTTTTCACACAGGGTTGTCGAAATTGCAGCCATTGTAATTTCGTTGTTCTTGAGCCAAGCGAGACACCCCATCCACGTGAAGCGTCCCGCCCTGGGGCAAAAGCATGCGCTCGTGTCCTTTCATTCGAGGTTGTTTAAATTGAGTCTGCAGCTGTAAAGTTAGAAGGAAAATGCATGGTGTGATGCATCGGGAAATGACCGCTGCGTTCATTTTCCTCAAGGTTTTCTATTCAAGATGCATATATGAAGAGTTTGGTTCCAAAACGCGATAAACGCCATTTTTTAAAAATTGAATTTCCGCCAAAATCAATATTTTATCTGGTCAGTACTGGAAAGTCAGTTATTCATTTTGCGCAAAATGTGATTTCCGTCGTGTTTTTCTCTCCTTCTTTCCAAAACTTCTCTGCAGAATGCAATAAATCCACTCAACCAATCACAGCGCACCATTCCACGCATTGTAAACAGTAATGGCGGCGCTCTGAATACACCCGGCATCCTAGTTTTCCTTATCTGCTTTGTATTTTGTGATGAACAAAAACAGAAAAATGAATAATTTTGACGGCATTGATGAACCTGTGGTGGTTTCTGCGGTGGGGAAGAAACGCAAGTCATCGAAATGTAATCATTTACGTGAGGAGATTAAAAAGATGAGGCACTCGAGTCGGGAGGAGGAAAAATGCCGGCTGTTGCTTGTTCCACGACAGCATCAAACCTCTGTCACGGTCCCCAAAACTGAATCATGAACAGTTTTTAAAAGATGTTTTTAATACCAATGTACTCTGCAAATGTGTTTATTTTAACTGTGCGGTGGCACCAGATACTCTTTAATAGGTAATGACAAACGGAGACATAATTAATTTATAACATTAACAAGATGACTTGTTGAATTCATTTTGGAAGCGACAGCTGAATGTATTTTTAGTCAAATGCCTGTATATAAGATTAGTATTGACAAAGTTCAGAGGCTGTCATATATGTGAATCAACTTACTTTGCTGTGTATTTTCAGTATGAAAAATAACTTTTATATTGATGGATTAATTGCATTTTGAAAAAAAAAAAAAAACATGTCATGGATTTATTGCATTTTGGGGGGGGGGGGGGGGGGGTAATCAGCTTTTATAATAAACCTTTGATAATCAAAATTTTATAATCAAAATCTAGATTTGAATGTTTAATGTTTTTATAATCAAAAGATGCCATGTGAAAGTTTAAAACAGAAAATAGTGGTTATTATCATGCTGCTTTCTTGGTAAAGAAAGAACATTTTTACTCAAATTAATCAAAATGGATTTATAGCGTTTTGGAACCAAACTCTTCATATTTACATTTTCTGCACTATTCATTTATCTGATCCTTCACCGAGCAGGAAGGAAGCACCTCAAGCCTATAAGAATGTCCCTGATTGTCTGAATACTAAACACTCGCCTGTGTTGCTGAAAATAGGAATGCTCAAGTAATACCTCATTAATGAATCAATTCTCCTCCTCTGAACACTGAAAAATACTCAAATATTCAAATCGTCTTCAAGCTTCAGCAAGAGGACTCATCAGTATGTTACCCAAGAAGCTTAATTCTTTTATACTCTGCCAGAATGAAACTTTGATGATTATAGGGAGAAAAAGAAACCCAGACTGGAAAGGACCTAATTTTAGCATCTTGTCAAAAAAAAAAAAAAAAAAAAAAAACCCCTCCAAAACCTGTCCACAGAACCAGCAGGTATATAATATAATATAATATAATATAATATAATATAATATAATATAATATAATATAATATACTCAGTGTCACATGATCCTTCAGAAATCATTCTAATATGATCATTTGCTGCTTAAGATACATGTCTTATTATTATCAATATTGAAAACAGTTGTGCAGCTTAATATTTTTGTGGAAACTGTGATACTTTCTTTTCAGGATTCTTAACTGAACAGAAAGAACAGCATTTATTTGAAACAGAAATCATTTGTATCATTATAAATGTCTGTCTTTTTTGATCAATTTATGTATCTTTGCTTAATAAAAGTAGACCTATTCATTTTTTTCTTTTTTTCAAACTGACCCCAAACCTTTGAACAGTATATTTAGTTGTGCCTTCCACAGATCATTTGGTTTAGACTGAACATTCTGACATCATCTATCCTCCTACGTGTCTTTCAAAGCTTGTGACTTTTCTGTGGAACATAAAAAGTCTTATCGAAATTTCAAAGCTGCTCTTTTGCATAAAATGAAAAATAAATGCTCATCAGTGGCTGTCAAGTCCATTTGCATGATGATATGATGCTTTTCTGAAAAACGGTGTCATTTATAAACCAAAATGAAGCTCACAGAAAGTAAATCGTCAGAAAAGGCGAACATAGAGAGCCTAGCCATTTAAAATCCCCTTAAGGAGGACAGAGACTGAGCCTAACCATTTAATAAATCATTGAGTCATGATAGTCTAGCACATTATGACATCACTAATCTATAAAGTATATACACTGCCCGGCCAAAAAAAAGTTGCTGTTTGGATTTTAATAGGCAAATACTTAAGAATCTATGAATGGATCATTATTACAGTAATTATTATGTTTCTAGCATGTTATATGTTTGGCAACGGTTCTTTTAACCCTATAAGATGGAGTGTGTAGCTTTTCATTTCTTAAACAACCACGTAGGAAGACACATCATGGCCATATTTCAGGATGACAATGTCAAGATTCATCAGGCTCAAATTGTGAAAGAATCGTTGGGAGGGAGCATAAAGAATCATTTTCACACATGAACAGGGGTGTAGCCATCATTTCAGAAGTGAGGGGGATGGATTTGAAAAAAAAAAAATCATGCTTTTAATTTGAAATCAATTTGCTTTTAATAAGAAATCAAATACACTGCTGAACAATAACCAATATCTAATATTTTTCCCCCTATATTTTATGACAATTTTATGATTGTATAAAATTCATAAGGTAGTACATAAACCAATGTAAAAAAAAAAAAAAAAAAAGATCACAGAATAAGGCAGTACCTATCAAAAGTTTGGAAACATTACAATTGTAGAATTTAAATATGCCTCTTCTGCTCACCAAGGCTGGATTTATTTAATCAAAAAATGCAGTAAAAGTTATATTGTGAAATAGTATTACAATTTAAAATTGCTATATTCTATGTGAATATACTGTAAAATGTACAATCAAAATGTGATCACAGCATCTTTACTCCAGTCTTCAGTGTCACATGACCCTTCAGAAATCATTCTAATATGATGATTTGCTGCTCAAGAAACATTTATGATTATATTAAAAGTGTTGAAAACCGTTGTTCTGCTTCCTATTTTTGTGGAAACCATGATACCATTCAACATTTTTGGTAAGATTAAAACAAAAGAGAGGAATACTTTTATTCATCATGGATGCATTAAATTGATCAAAAGTGATAATAAATGCAAATAAATTCTGTTCTGAACTTTCTATTCATTACAGAATCCAGAAAAATTAATTGTATTTTGGTCAAGATCTTGTATTGACAGTGCAAAAGGTGAGCACTCTGTAAAGTCTACTCCAGCACATCCCAGAAACTTTCAATAAAATTAAGGTCTGGACTCTTTTCTTCGTGCTCTCTGAACCATTCTTTCACAATTTTAACCCTGGTGAATCTTGACATTGTCATCCTGAAATATGGCCATGATGTGTCTTCCTACGTGGTTGTTTAAGAAATGAAAAGCTACACACTCCATCTTATAGGGTTAAAAGAACCGTTGCCAAACATATAACATGCTAGAAACATAATAATCACTGTAATAATGATCCATTCATAGATTCTTAAGTATTTGCCTATTAAAATCCAAACAGCAACTTTTTTTTTTTTTTTTTGGCCAGGCAGTGTATATATCAATAGTTTAAGGTGGAGAAGTAAAAACATGAATGGGAGAAATTACAATGGCTATAGGAATGGAAGTCCCGCCTTTCACTTGAATATTGTTTATTTTTAAATACGCATACCAGTTTTTCCATTTTTGAGCTAAAAGAACACAGTTTATAAAATTGTTGTCAGATTTTCTCACTGACCTAAAATTTACTATCAAAATAAATTAGTCAGGATTATGTTTTAATAGTATTGAAGTATACTGTATCAATAAAAATCTGGCAGTAATGGTTTAAGAAAAAATAACTGCATAGGGGCATTATCGAGATGGCTGCCATATGAACTGACTTGCCATATAGGGTTAGTTCACCCAAAAATGAAAATTGTCATAATTTACTCACCCTTATGTCGTTCCACACCCTTAAGACTTTCGTTCATCCTCTAAACACAAATGAAGACATTTTAATGAAATCTGGGCAATTTCTACACAAAAAACTGGGCAAAATCTACACAACTGATGCTTCAAAAAGTTCATAAAGAGATCGTAAAACTAATCCATATGAATTGAGCAGTTTAGTCCAAATTTTCTGAAGAGACTCGATTGCTTTATACGCTGAACAGATTTAATTTAGGCTTTTATTCACATATAAACATTCATCAACTCGCAAATCAGTAATGATGAACAGAACCCCAAACATGTCTGCTTGACGTGAAAGAACCAATGAGGTTCATTCTTGTGTGTTACGCAGCACGTTTGAGATTCCGCAAGAACCAATGCAGTGGATTTTGAGGTGAATTAACCCTTTAAAGTCAAATAATCAAAATGCACCCTATTTTATAAAATAGGGCACTTCTAAATTTTTTTTTTTTTTTTTTTTTGATAATCCGTTTCACACAGATGTATGTCGCAATACGGAAAAAAAGATATGTCTCTACTACTGTTTCATCACGCCTTTAAAGACTAAAATTTGCTACAAACATATCAGGAGCTTCCTACTTTGTTTATGAGCAAATAAATGCATGCTCATCAATCAGGCATTGCATATTTCCTTAGACAACTCTACACCAAATCTACTTTAAATGTGACATTAACATGAAACTAAATTACAGCATATCTGAAAGAGATATAAAATCTCATTTTCTCATTTGATATTAACCACCATCAATGACACTGCACGGCAATGACAAACAAACAACAGCTAGGATATGATTAGAAAAGAGATAAAAGTTGCATCTATCCGATATCCCAGAGGGGGCATATAATGTTTCTGTGGTGCATGGTGAGCACTCGTCTCATCTGCGCAAATCCGGTTAAAGTGGAAAGAACTGCCTCTGAGCACATAGAGCCCACAGAGATTTGTCTAGATGTGTGATGGACCACAGTCACTGGCTGACACAAGGCCACCACGTGAACGTATGTGAGTTTAAACCCGAGTACTAGCGCGCACTGCAGCACATCCTCGCGTTCAAACCACCATCTCTGAGGTCACGTCTATTGGACCGCACAATGCCCAAGAAAGATCCTTTAATTTCACTACAATATCAGTTTTTGTTGTTCTTGTTTGTCCTTGGATTGAAGTCCTACTGCCTGCAATTTAATGTTTTCTGGGGGTCTCTGCGCACCCGGATCCATATATCCAGCAACAGGGGGGAGCGTTTTGACGTGTTCCACTTCTGTTCATTCTGTTCCTACCAACTAATTGCATTGGTGTGATTAAATACGCAGATCCAATCTCATTTCTAAATGCTGTAATGTGATACGCTTGCGTGAAGCACAGTGGAAAAAATGGCATTATGCAGAAAATGAGAAGCACCAAATCAAAAGGGAAGCTTTGATGGCTGCTTATTTTTGGCTGTACTGTAGCCGGGCCGTGGAAGAACATTTCATGTATTCGGTGACTTCTGACTCAGTGCGCACCTCTTATGATTGCTGCCTGCAGCTATTTTCTAAAACACAATGGTCTGAGAGCTTTAATTATTTTTGGCCTTGAACAGCTAATATACTTTTAATTGCTTGCCATTTCCCAAGGACCGTTTTATCTCCCTGACGTCTTTCTAGTAAAGTGTTCGTAATTTCGTTGGGGTTAAGCAGACAGAATTTCATCCTAAACCCCATTTATAACGTGAGCAGTAATGAGAGGCAAAGCAACCTAGAGCTGCTCTTTAAACAGCACGCAGCTTATTTATGAAAACTGCCGCATCTAGCGTGCTTAGCAGTGCCACAAACCCCCTCTATTACGGCAGATCACGGGAGCGAGCTGTACATGCCAAAAACCGAATACTGATGCCTAACACGTATTGCATTAAAGAGAGCAAATGGAAAGGAGGGGGCTGTTCTGTGATGTCTCCTTCAGGGCAACAGGCATATGTTAAAAGGTACATGGTGGGTATGAAACAATGTCTAAAAATAGACTTCACGTTACATTCCCGATGTTCCTATTCGTATTATGCATCCATTTATAATTACATTACAGGTGAACACACAGAAATGAGACGCTTTGATTCCTGAAGTCACCAAGAACATCAAACCACTAAGGTATACAAGAGAACCTGAGACAGTTGCCTGTAGATTTTTTTAAACTGGCAGGGAAATGTAAGCAGTATAGTTTCGTCCATACTTATTATTACAATGAAAAATAATATTCTGGGCTATGTTACAGTTTATCCCCTGGTTATTTTTATTTATTGTTTTAGGTATTGAAGATTCCAAATGGTCTTATCTGCTCTAAAAGCAATATATACATATATATATATATATAATTAGGCTTTATTATTAACAAGAAATTGTTCACTGTAAAAAATATTTAGTTACACTTTAGTTTAGGGTCCAATTTTCACTATTAACTAGTTGCTTATTATGAGCTTGCATATTACTAGGATATTGACTGTTTATTAGTACTTATAAAGCACATATTAATGCCTTATTCTGCATGACCATATTCTACATCCCTTGATCCTACCCCATACCTAAACTTGACAAGTATTAAAAAGCAGTAATTAGGAGTTTAGTTTAGGCAAAAGTGATAGTTATTAGCTGGTTAATAAAGAGAACTGAACCCTAAACTAAACTGTGACCAAATATGCTTACAGAAAAATAAATGTAAAAAACAGCAACTTTTTATTTAAAAAGTAAACACTATAAAAAATGTTTTACTATATCTCATTTAGCAGGACAATACATGTAATTTTACTGTAAACAAGCTTATGGAAATAAATAGTATGAATATGGTACAGTATTTCATACACAAGTATGAAAATATGAACCTTATTAACTGTGAAAATATATACACATTTAACAAGTTAAAGGCACGATATGTACAATTTTTATATTAAAATATCCAAAAACCACTTGCACAGTGTTATTTATTTCATTCAGCTGTGTACTTACATTATCCTAATGTTTCCAAGAATTTGTAAATTCTGAGAAATTCACAATTTTAAATAGTGCCCGTCCCTCCCTTGTCACTTGTTGCCTGTCAATGATGTAATATCTGCGTCATCCCTGGTTTCCCTGTACTGCATAGTAACCATTGCAACAGACGCGGACAGCTGCGTAACTTCTAGCGGCACGCTGATGTTGTTTTGTTCAAACATTATGGACCGTGGCAAGCAAACTTTGGGACAAAAGGAGAAATAAAACGAGGATCCATATTGGCGTGGCGTTTCCGAAATGGTGAGAGCTTTACGACTTGTCAGAGACGCCGCTCTTGCACGTTATTAGACAAGGTAAGCAGGTAACACTTTAGAATGGTCTGCCATTAATAAGTAACTATGCAGGAAGTAATGCAGGACTAATGAGTAGTACTACATTAACACTTCAGCTACTACTATTAACTCATAGAAACAAGCTTAACTAATCAGTAAGTAATATCAAATTTAGGACTAAGATAGTTTCTTATTAGGTAATCAATAATTAGAGAATGAGATTGGCATCATTAAGAACTAATAGGTAACTATGAAAAAGAATAAAGAATTACTAATTAATTACTAATAACAACATTAAAGTGTCTGAGATGTGAGCAATTGTCTTTTTTTATTCTCAACATGGTCATAAAATGCATCATTAATTACTCAAGTGTTACCTAGTCATTATGCATGAATTACTAGTGATCAGGACCATTATTTTAAAGTGAAAAAGACTTTAAAATAATGGTCCTGATCACTAATAGTTCCTGCATAGTGACTAGGTAACACTTGAGTAATTAATGATGGATTTTATGACTATATTCAGAGTAAAAATGATGACTGATTACGTCTCAGACACACAATAATGTTCTTTACAATTTGTCCATTAGTTAATAGTTATTAATGATGGTAATCTCAATAGGTAATTAGTGATTAGCTAATAAGGAACTATCTTGTCCTAAATTTGATATTACTTACTGATTAGTTAAGCTTGTTTCTATATTAGTTAATAGTAGTAGCTGAAGTGTTAATGTAGTACTACTCAATAATCCTGCATTACTTCCTGCATAGTTACTTATTAATGATGGACCATTTTTCTAAAGTGTTACCGGTAAGCAAATGTAGGCTACATAAGACTAATCAATGTTATATACCTCAACACAATGAAATGTTAGAATATCATCAGTATGTTATTCTAATATTGATCTAGCTTACTGTTAAGACTCATACAGCCAACAAACTAATACATAGAATAACATTACAACTTTCAACACACTCAAATACAGTTTAGTATGATAGTGTAACGTGAGACCAAGAGAAACAGTGCTGCATTACCTCACAATTTTCATTCGTCAAATAAACTGACCTGTATGGGAAGTATTTCAGCTTTGCGAGTAGTTCGGTAGAATGAAATGTCCTCTTTTCCTTTATATCCCCTGGGACTCACGTGTGCCGCTGATATCGGTTTCTCATTAGCAATCGTACCCGCAATTCTCGGCCACGCCCTGCTTTATACCACAGTCATGTTAAAAACATGAATGCATTCACTCATCCATAAACATTATTTCGCCATAAACATTATTAGATTCAGTGGAATGATCACAAGTTCCATGATTCCACGCTCATTCACTGCGTCATCAATCTACGCTTTTGTTATTGTTTTGAAGAGTTTAGCGACCCCTAGCAGCGAAAAAAAAACAAACAAACATACTGTGCCTTTAATACATCTACTTTTACAGTAACATTGTTAAAACCAAAAATTGGAAAAACGTTTTGGTAACACGTTGGTATGGGGAACATTCACTATTAACTATGACTTTTGCCTTAATAAACTCTCCATTTACTGCTTATTAATAGTTAGTAAGATAGTTGTTGTAGCATTTAAGTTTAGGTATGGGGTAGGATCAAGGGATGTAGAATATGGTCATGCAGAATAAGGCATTAATATGCGCTTTATGAGTACTAATTAACAGCCAATATGCAAGCTAACAACAGGGCTCTAGACTGCGACCAAAATGGTCGCAAATGCAATCATTTTTTGATAATGTGCGAGTTATAATTTCACATGGTCGCATTGGTACGAGTGCATAATGTTCAGGTTGTTTTGGTACCTGGCTGGCACATGTACTCTGTTAACCCTTTGACGTTTACGATCACATGAGTGTGAACGTTCAGTGCATCACATGATCGACTGTTAAATTCAAATGTGCTTTCACACTTTGGCTGGTGCTGACACTGAATAGTTGTCATATATCTCAAGCACGGACGCTTTCAGCGCTTTCGGCGCTTAAGTACTCGCAAAACAATACATTTATAGTTTGTAAAATACACTGTGATGTCTATGAAAGCGGCAATAACAATCCATTCAAATATAAATTGACAAGATGTTTTATTCATATCCGATACACATTGTGTAAGTAACTATAAAGTTTACTCTATTCTTCTCCCACATCACTGACCACTTACTTTCATGTATTTCAGGAGAAGTGGATGAATTGACGTGTTGTAAATCAGACAGATCCGATTCTTTGAACTGCGGTGCAAACTAACATGGCGGCGCCTATCACGCATTATAGATCAACTAACATGATCATTATAAAGTTTGTTCAACAACAAAACACATTCACTTCCATGTATTTGGGAATTGGAATTTCAGGTAGTTGATGACCTAGCCAACGATTTTGTTAATATTTGTGAGTATAAAAGGAAAAACTAAATAAAAGCGATACATCTGCAATACAGCGCTATTGTGGCAGCAGTGTGTCACGTGAAATATTACTTTAATAAAATAATAACACCCATGGCAATAATACTTTTGTTAGTAATGTTTCCTTTTAAATTTATGCTTGCTGGAAACAATGTTCAGATTGAAATATTTTGCAAATATCAAGATTTTAGTCACTGTCAATCTTTACATCAATGCAAAACCAGCATATACAAATTAAGAGAACTATTCATCAACATGCAAGGTCATTATGATTAATATAAAAAAGGGCCAATTGACAAGGCGACCAACTGAGAAAGTTAGTTGCACCAGTGCGACCAGTGGGAAGAATGAGTCTAGAGCCCTGTAATAAGCAACTAGTTAAAAGTGAGTCTTTTTTTATCATTTCCAGGGGAAAAAAAGTGACAAGTCCCTGAGTGATCCATCACATTTGATACTATTTAATTTAAATAGTTTTGTGTCTGATTTTCATTACAAGTTATGCCTGTTACAGTGTTTTATATTACAATTTGTTTAGTTATTATTATTATTATGCATTTTGTGGCATCCACAGTATTTAACAGTATATATTTTTTACAACTAAAATAATAAATATTTTAAAGAATATAGATAAACATATTTTAAGATATAAGTAAAACAATGATACATTTTCAGCAGCTATGGTTGCCAGAAATTCATCATAAAAAAAATGTGGTGAGTAGAGTATATATTTAGAATACATAAATATTAAAAGAGCCAATGGTACATACAGATGGCTTTGAATCACGTATACATACACACACAATGTCATTTTCACCTTTATTCTCATGATTTAAAAACATGGGCAGCAACAGCCCCATCCACCACTAGAGACTTGAAAGACAGCTGAATAGCAATCCATTCCCTGAGCTCATTTTCATATTCATTTAGTCACCACCGTCTCTCTGTAGGCCATCTACATATCTCGTCCTGAGATGGCAGAGAGGTGGAATCAGAATTCACAGCACCCATCAGTTCAGGAGGCACATCTTGATCTAACACAATGGCTGCACTGTGCCGCATGTCTCCTATCGGTGCCTTTATCTCTCAGCGGAGCGGCAGGAGACTTCCTGTTCCCCTGCTGAAGTGCTATCGACTTATAGAGCTGCGCTGGAGTTTGTTCTGTAGATTAGGTGGGTGATTACAGCAGAGAGCCACTGGATCCCTGTAAAACTATGGCCTGTTCAAATTTATTGCCATGCAATCACATCCAAACATACAAGCCACAAGGATCAAAAAAAAGGGGGGAAACAAAGTGGATTGCCTCCACTTTTTGGACAAAGGGTGCTTGTGTCTAAATGATTTGCTGCAAATGCTGTGTAGTTTTGTTGTGAGTGGAGAGGGGTGCTAATCCAAAAAAGTGTTTTCCTTGTCCTATTGGTACTTTGCCAGTGTGTTTGAAAAGCTACGTTTACACAGTATGTTTCAGATCGACGCGGGAAGCTACGGCTGACTTTTCTAAATAGCTGGCATGTTCAAAGATTAAAATATCTCAATTATGGACAGAATTACTGAACAAATGCATATTCTAATTAGCCCTGTTTATCTTCCAACAAGCAGTTCCTCTCTCTCTCTCGCTCTCTCTGGCTCAGACGAGTCCACCCGAAGCATCCTTATCTCCGCACACATACATGCTCAGCCCCACGCGGCAGACAACGGATGGCCTCCTTTATATGAGAAAAACATTTACATAAACAGCAACCACTGCCCCAGCCAAGTTTAAGGACGCAAGTGTACAGATTATTACCGGTGTCTTCTTCATTCATGACCCTAGAGTCATTTGCCTGCTCTATACCATGAGACTTTCGTGAGTAGGCAGACACAATAGTCACATACAAGACAAATGTTTACTATGCCTTAAAACACGGCTTCATATATCCTAGGAGGTAGTTCAAGGAACAAATCATCCAAAAAGTATTTACTCGCTCTCATGTTGTTTCTATGAGAAGACATTTTTAATGTGCTGGTTACTCTTTTCCATGCAGTTGCAATGAATGGGGAACCAATGACACAAAAGCATAAAAAATTATTATTAAAGTGATCCATGTCATGTTTTATATTTCTAGTCTTCTGAAGCCATCTGATAGTTTTGTAAAATGTAAGAATGTTAAGTTATAAACTGATCTTGCCTTAAAATGACCTGTTAACCACTTCGCGTTTGAGAACAGTGTACCTTTAACTTCCTTCTTATGATTTTTTTTTTTCCTCTTATGAATCCAGCCCATGATCACTTCAATTAGTGTGATGAATGAATCAGAACTGATTCACTGAAAAGATCTTAATCAAAAGGATGGTTTGTTAATATATTGGACATTGTTTCTTCTCATATGAACATGCCAAATTAAATGTTAAAGGATTAGTTCACTTCAGGAGTAAATCTCCTGATAATTTACTCCAAGATGTTCATGTGTTTCCTTCTTCAGTCGAAAAGAAATTAAGGTTTTTAAGGAAAACATTCAGTATTTTTTTTCTCCATAAAGTGGACTTCGGTCAGGTTCACTGGGTGGAAGGTCCAAATTACAGTTTCAGTTCAGCTTCAAAGGGCTATAGACAATCCCAGATGAGGAATAAGGGTCTTATCTAGCGAAACGATTAAAAAAATTACATTTATATACTTTTTAACCACAAATGCTCGTCTTGTACTGTTCTGCGATCCGCCACGCATTACGTTGAAAGGTCATGCGTGACATAGGCGGAAATACCGCAGTAGGGCAAAAAAATCGTCCAATATCATTTTTACCTTTTTTTTTTTTTTTTGTAAAGGCCGTTTGGCTTAATCATTGCATGTTCACTTTGTAGACACTGGATCAGTACTTTGTGGTTAAAAAGTATACACTTTTAATTTCTATAATTTCGCTCGATAAGACCCTTATTCCTCATCTGGGATCGTGTAAAGTGATTTGAATCTGAACTGAAACTGCAATTTGGACCTTCCACCCAGTGAACCTGACTGAAGTCCACTATATGGACAAAAATCCTGGAATGTTTTTCTCAAATTTCTTTTCGACTGAATAAAGAAAGACATGAACATCTTGGATGACATGGGGGTGAGTAAATTATCCGGAAATTTTCATTCAGAAGTGAACTAAACCTTTAAGACTTAATTTTTACTTAAATTTGAGTCTTTTCTGCACATAAAGTATCATACGGCTTCCGAAGACTTGGAATGTATTGAATATATGTAATATTGTATGTAATACTTTTATGGTAATTTTATTATCAATTTTTTTTTATCATCCAAAATTTTTATTTTGAAGCTTGAATATTCCAGTCCATAATTATTATAACTTATAAGAAAAAGAGTGGCCAGTACATTATCCAAAATTTCTTCTTTTGTGAAATAAAGATGAAATGATGTCTCAAAGGTTTTGAACAATATGAAGGTGAGTAAATTATGACAGAATTTTCCGATTTTTGCTTTGTTAAACCTACAAAACACAAATTAGAGCTAAAAATATCAGAGCTGTCAGTGGATAAAAATAGATAATGACTAATGTCATCATTTTCTTCAGTTCTTTTGTAAGGAAAGAGACTCTTTCATGGAACACAATATCTCTATAAACTTTTTTGAACAAAAACTCACTTTTCTGGTTTGATGCCAGAAAGACAAAAAAGGTTGCAAAACACTGCCTGAAACTACCCAAAGCTAATGATGGTGAAACTAATGTGCAGAAGTCAATATAAACACACATTTTACATGTTTTTTAAGTATAAGCCAATAATGAATATGAATACAGCTGCCATAATGATCAGATCTGATTATTATACCAGGAGCTGCTTGACATAGTGTTGCAAGAGCAACCAGCAAAGCAACAATTTCTGGCCAAGTCTTGGAAGGCCATGGCTTTTTTTTGATGTCACCGAAGAAGGCGACTCATACCTGGCAATTGCCTCTCAAGTGAACCATGCACCTCCAGAAAATGGCCATTTATCAGAAACAAATGAGATGTCATAGGTCAGAACAGCACCCAGGCCTTGCATCCTCCACAGGCTTGCTATTTGTCACACCAAATGAGCAAAACAACAGGCTCTGCAGAGAACACTGCGAGGACAGCCTCTCCAATTAGTCAACTGATACACCACTGCTGCTATCGCCATCAGCGAGCCAGTCGGCAGCAAATGGTTTCCTTTTAAAACTTCGCCGTCGTCACGTACGGAGCTGGGATTTAATTGACGCTTGACTGAAAACATACCAGCTACATACAAGCATATTTGGCATCTGATCACTTTTGGCCTACTCTGCCAAAAGTGTGCTGAATTACTTACCTAAACAATGAAATAAATCACCAGAACAAAGAAGCTTAAAATATTAATTAATGACTGTAATTTTTAAAATAACTACTGCAAAATAAATTTAAGCATAGCCACCACATTTCAGAAAACTCTGACACATCATGTAGAGGCTAATTTGGATTATAATTATCCGGAAAAACCATGCTCCACAAATTGGCACTGTTATTTCAAAAGTCCTTGGAAGTGAAACAAATGAAATAGTGGGAGAGAATGAGGCGTGGATGAAATAAGCCAAGTCACTGATGCGGTGTTGAGGGAAGCTTTTATTCTCCACAAATCTCAAGATTTCATTGTTTCTCATGTTCTAAGAATTTCAAGGATTTTTCAGTCTATGAAGGTGATTTGACTTCCACAGTTAAATGCCACGTTAATAAACGTGACTATGAAAGCCTGTGGGAATTGTGTTGATATTTTATATTAAATTAGTGGGTGAAAAAAAAAAAAAAAAAAAGAGTCTTTAAAAAACACACAGTGAGTTGCAGTCCTGCATCTGCCTCATGATCATGATAGAACAATTTCAAAGAAAGAATGCTTTATTGTTTTGTTTTTCAATTGGCTCAGAGTAACATTAATGTAGAACAGCATGCAGAACTGACTCTAAGAAAGTAGTTTAAATTAATCACACATCTGTGAATGACACCTATAACAATTTGTATAAAAAAATCAAATAAAAAAAAAGTAAACATTATAGGTTTAGTTCACCCAAAAATGAAAATTCTGTCATTAATTACTCACTCTCATGTCGTTCCACACCTGTAAGACCTTCGTTCATCTTCGGAACACAAATTAAGATATTGTTGATGAAATCCGATGGCTCAGTGAGGCCTCTATTGCCAGCAATATCACTGAACCTCTCAAGATCCAGAAAGCTACTAAAGACACATTTAAAAAAGTTCATGTGACTACAGTGGTTCTACCTTAATATTATGAAGCAACGGGAATACTTTTTGTCAGGCAAAAAAATAAATAAAAAAATAATGACTTTTCAACGATATCTAGTGACGGCAGATTTCAAAACACTGCTTCATGAAGCTTCAAAGCTTTACGAATCTTTTGTTTTGAATCAGTGGTTCGGCTCACGTAAACGAAGCCTCGTTTACTGAAATCACGTGGCTTTGGCACTCCGAACCACTGATTCGAAACAAAAGATTCGCAAAGCTTCGAAGCAGTGTTTTGAAATCGCCCATCACTAGATATTGTTGAAAAGTCGTTATTTTGTGTTTTTGGCGCACAAAAAGTATTCCCGTCGCTTTGAACTGTTTTAAATGTCTTTAGTAGCTTTCTGAATCTTGAGAGGTTCAGTAACATTGCTGGCAATAAAGGCCTCCCTTAGCCATCGGATTTCATCAAAAATATCTTAATTTGTGTTCTGAAGATAATCGAAGGTCTTACAGGTGTAGAACGACATGAGGGTGAGTAATTATTAACATTATTTTCATTTTTGGGTGAACTAACCCTTTAAATAAAAGACAGACAGACAGACAGACAGATAGATAGATAGACTGGAGTAATGGCTGCTGAAAATTCAGCTGTGTCATTACAGAAATAAATTACATTTTAAAACATATTCAAATAGAAAACAGTTCTTCTACTGCACAACCCAGCTTTACAACAAATGAAGAAATAAATATGAAAGCAAAACTGGCTTCGTGCTTCATGAAAGTTGAGCTTGTCCTTCATGATAGTGTCCTTCATGCGATCCACAGCCAAGCAGACGTCTGCAGACAGTGAACACAGTTAACAATGTGGGGAGCTGTTCTTGGCACTGCGCAGCCATGACACTTTGCCCACGCACTCTCTCGCACACATGCTGTCCGCTCATTCCGCGCTGGTGGGGGAGGATACCTCTGGTTTGAATGTCAAAGAGTCAATGTATACAAACAAGTCTGGAAAATTGATGATGCTTGTGTATGCATGTGGTCTGTAAAGAATATTAATGTTCCCTGTGTTCATTCTATGTATTTTCAAATGGGAGTCTGCTGGACTTTGAAGGTGGGGAGAGGAGGGGCGGAAACCGCTGTCTGTAAACTCGAGCTGTAGATGACATTATTAATCTCAATTTAGGAACTCTGTGAATGCGCATTGAGCTGCGACAAGAGGAAGCGATACAGTAGCAGAGCTCCTCCCAGCGGGGTGTTCCTAGTTTAGAGTACATATAGCCTGCGCATCTCCAGCGACGCATCAACGTGACAGAAGTTCGTCGGCGGTGACCTTTCATGCAGATAGCCAAAACGTTAGCTGTCAGATGCTTGCCATTACACCCCAAAATTATCCTGGAGCAAAAAATTGATTTTTGTTTTACAGCAGCCAGGCAGTTTATGGAGGGCGATTAAGAGCCGTTTTCCTCGCCTAGAAGTGGATTCCCTACGCTGGGGCCTGGGGTCTGGCAAAATGGCTGTAAGAGGATGTCTAGCATCTGCAATGTTTGCTAAATCGAAGCAAGGCAGATAGTCGGCAGATCTTTAAGGACTAGAAAGTCTTTTTCAGTAATAATAAGGCATGCAATGACAGCTGGCACCGTTCCACTTATTGAGTAAGTGCGCATAGGAGAGCAGCCCACCATGATGGGAAAGATGTCACCGAGTAAGGAAGATGCAATTAAAGGCTCACCTGAGAGAAAATGAGTGGCGGAGTCTCGACGGGCTGTTATGAAGCCTCACGTGCTGTGTATTAGAGATAAAAAGGTTCATCAGAAATTCTCTCTGAAAAGGCAGGAACAGTCGCCGTGAGGATTAGAAATCCCTTGTTATGATATTCATTAACATAATAAAATAAACAAATAAAATCTGTGGGGCATTAAAATTATAATCCACATCAATGGCTTTTCTGAGTATTTTTTTTTTTTACCCTCACAGAAAAGACCATACAGCATAAAATGATGACAAGCGCCACAAATGTACCATAAAACTTGATCTACAGCCAAGCGGATGCCAAAAGAACAGCCTGTACCACAAGTTGGATGTAAACGGAGAGGTATAGCTTTGCGTTTCACATGCATCTCTTGATCAGTCACCTTTGCGAATCCCATTTTCATCCATAGATGTCGGGATTATCTTCACTATCTCCCTGACACAGTTTGTTTCTGTTTACACTGCCATGTGGCGTTTTATGTGCTGTTGTATTGTGCATATTGATATTTCACACCAACACAGTCCTCTGAGTTGTCACAGGTTGCATAACATTCATTCTGGCTGATACACTGCCAATTCTGTTCTGGCACAGACTCTCGTCGCCCATGGCAAAATAAACATCAAAACCTCACCATGCACGCCAAACCCAAAGAGATTTGGGAGCGACCTCCGCGGCTCAACGTGGAAGAGGATGAAGCCAAAGAAGCAGATTTAGAATACATCACAAAACCTCTGATGAAAAAGAATCTCATCTCAAAGGGTTTTACCAGCAATCCACACTGGGGTTGGAGGAACACGTCGTGTTCCAGGCGCAAAATAAAGTTAAGGAGAAGATTGCAAAAAATAAAGCATGATAAAAATAACTCAGAACATGTGACCAGGAGCACTAGAGGAAAACCTGATTCATGTCAAACTGCTGGATAATAATCCACACAGCACAATTTCAACAGATGGGATGATGTCTAGTGGGACCTGAAATGTAAGGCTTCATGGAGAAATGGCTGAGCACATTAGAGTTAATATCCACCTGATATCATCTGTGATCTCCAAGTACCAGCTGAAAGCTCCAACATGACGGATAACGGCAACATCTGGTTTCAAAGTGCTCACAGACATACATGCTACTGTAGTCGTCTGTGAGCCAATTGGATGAGCCAATCACAGCAAGCAAAAACAGCTTGAACCCTTCAAGACAAGTCTCCCACCCCAATGTCAATCAAAGCAGCAAAAATGCCAAGCAATTCCAGCCTCGCTGGTGCTTTTTAAACAGAAAATGTATGTTGTCTTAAGGAACGGCATCTGCATAATACCCCATAATCCTGTGAATCCTGCAAACGTCTGTCTGACAGCAACATAGACAGAGCCCGCAGGAGAGGTTTAATCAAAGGTCAGGACAGAATCTTAACACCGTTTACCAGCACGGCCCAATCCCTCATTTGGTGCGGCGCCAAATCCCAACTCCAAGGGGAAATGTGATTTCAAATGACTTATTGTACAGTGCATGCTGATGAGAAACTAATGTCATTAAGAGAATATGGAAAAGCAATTGTTCGATGCACTTTTAATGGAAAGGAACATTTTCATCTGTTTTGACAGCAAACAAAGGCACACCAACAGTTTATGACCATTTCTACCAGTGCAAACGGAGGAAAAGGAGTGATTTGCCTTCACAAGCAAACTATATATTCAGGCTGTCATAGCAATACTGATGACAGACAGATGAAGTGTTTGTTTTGAACTCAGGAAAATGCAGCTTTACACAGACCGTATATTACAAAATAAACTTTGCTTATTGCTTGTGCTAGTCACCCTACACACATCCGCCCTCCTTTTCTTCGGGCTAACCCCTAAACTGGTTTTCTTCCAATTCAAAATAACTGCTTAACAAAGATTCTTCTGTTTTACAGCTTTCACTTAAAAAGATAGAGGACAACAGGCAATTTTCACTCCAGCCACCACCCCCTGCACCAGAATGAAGACGGACAGTATGGGCAAAGCACAAACATCTGGAAATCCTGAAGAGATAGTGGCACTTTTACAAGATTAAATAGACCACATTTAATAACATTTTACTGGGGAAGACTAATGTTTCCTTGCAAGCGCATTAGCATTTTGATAACCAGCTGAAGACTTTTCTTCCATTTGCGATAAGGAGAGAATGCAAGGCCGCATAGACAGCGTGAAATAATTGGCACACAGCATGTGAAAAGTCAGCATTTAAAAAGGAGAGGGGGTAGAAATAAGGAAATAATAAAAAGGAGGAGAAAAAAAAAACATTTTCAGGTAGATGAGAACCGAGGGAGTGCTGATTCTAGAGTTCAGAGAAGGTTCTCTACAGCTCAGGGTGATTTCACAATTTGAGCAGTCCTCTATGTTGAATAAGTGGAGTCTGAACTAATTATGTAAAAAAAACTGTAAAAAAAGCATGCCTCAGCACTATGCCCAGAGTTAGCCTGACATATTGCACTGTACTTCCACTGAATACAAAAAGCTTGATAGCCTCTACCTCATGAGATCTCCCTGATGTCTAAAATAAGAGGTAGAGTAGCCTCAATCCGTAATCACGCTTCCCAAAAAAGCCTTCAGACTGTGTTACGGTGTAAACGAAAAGAAAAAGTAAAGCAATGACTCATCTGACCTATGAGTAAGGCTTAGTGTACCACACCACGGTAAAGCCTCTGGCGGATTTAAGACACATGAGCGTGTAGCCGTGCCACGGGGTGTTGGTGACTGGTCTGACAAAACCATGCTGTGTGAAATCACTTTGAATTATCACTGTGATCATCACCAGCAGGCCCCAACCTCAGAGCACCTAAGGACAAAATGCCCAACATTCAGCTATGAGCTCTTGATGTCCATTAAGACTGACGTGACAAGTAACCCTTCCTCAAATACAAAAGCCTAAACGAACACACAGAGCCAATTAAATCATATACAAACAAACACAAATTAAAGGAGATGTTAAGCACGCCGCTAATGCCCGTCAGCGAATGTCATGTACACGGAGACTGAAGGTCAATGCGGTGGCGTGTTTTTCTTCACTTAACTGCTCCTGAGCTACTGACCTGCAAAGCCGCATTTCTAATCTGTACACTGTAACACGTCAAACATACAAATTTTGCTAGTGATGAAAGCATTTATCGATGACTCATGGTGTCAGGAAAGATTCGGTCACCCCGCAGGATCTAACTGATATAACTTTAAAGCTGATATAACTTTAAATGGGAGCTTTATTTGGTGCCTAATTAAAAAAATCTATGTCAAGTTATGTCAGTTTTATTTGTATAGCACTTTTCGCAGCATGATTTCAAAGCAGCTTTACAGAAAATCATGATGTTAATGTTTAATTAACATTATGATTTTATTAAAGGGTTAGTTCACCCAAAAATGTAAATTCTGTCATTTATTACTCACCCTCATGTCATTCCACACCCGTAAGACCTTCGTTTATCTTCAGAACTTAAATTAAGATATTTTTGATAAAATCCGATGGCTCAGTGAGGCCTCTATTGCCAGCAAGTTAATTTACACTTTCAGATGCCCAGAAAGGTATTAAAAACATATTTAAAACAGTTCATGTGACTACAGTGGTTCAACCTTAAGCGAAAAGAATACTTTTTGTGCGCCAAAAAAACGAAATAATGACTTTTCATATTTAGCGATAGACAATTTCAAAACACTGCTTCATGAAGCTTCGAAGCTTTACAAATCTTTTGTTTCAAATCAGTGGTTCGGTTCATGTGTCAAACTGCCAAACTGCTAAAATCATGACTTTGGCGCTCAGAACGACATGAGGGTGAGTAATAAATTACATTATTTTCATTTTTGGGTGAACTAACCCTTTAAATGTCTTAATATATTCACACCTTATAGTCATTTAGCAGATTTGAGCTGGTTGATAATATTGTTTACATTTTGCAACAACAAACAAATCAAGCAGTTGAAAATTACTATATGGTCCATATCCCTTTATATACTGTATATAATGAAGTTAAGTTGGGTATTCTTAAATATCAAAATTTTTTCACAGAGCTGTGCAATAATATAGAATACATTTTGTGACAACATAAAAAATTAAATATATGTTGTCTTAACTACATCAATTTGACAATTAATATCTTGTGTGTCACATATCATATAACCAAAGCTGTATATATATACATATATATATATATATATATATATATATATATATATATTTTTTTTTTTTTTTTTTTTTTTTTTAGAAAGCTTGCAAGCTAGCCTGCTATCTTAGCATACCATCCCTATCTGATTACCTTACTAGCTTAGGATTTCACTAGCCAATTAACCTAGCAGAAACTAATGAGGGCTGGGTCCGAAAACTGGAAAATGCTGCCTTTGGAGGACACATTTCAATGTAGGCAGGCATCAAGGCACATCCGAAACCAATGTTAGCTTCAATTCCTGTTTCCTGAGATACCTTCATTTGATTGATTTTTGAAGGCAGCATAGATGTATCCTTCACTGCGTTTGATATCCCACAATCCTGTGCGTTCCATTCTGTGACAGTTGAGCTTGAAAAATAAAGATGGCATCCAAAAGTTGCATCTGCTGGTCAATTTGTGTATAAATGTACATTTTTGACCAACATTTTCCACTTTTAATGTCATTTCTAGTGAGAAATTATTACTGTAGTAATTAAATATTTGTTTAGTTCTCTAAATGTATATCATTAAACTGTTACGCTGCCTCAGAAGTCTGTCTGAAATCAGTTTCGTGAGGTACCTTCATGCACAAACGCTCCCTTACAAGTCATTGCCTGATAAGGCAGCGAGGAAACAAGTCAGCTGCCTAGGTTTTCGGATGCAGCCAGTGTCTGAAAATTCTGACCTACTTTAAGACCCCAAGCAATCTGGCTCAAAAGAACTTTTAATGAGTACTCTCTCTTTAGTGCCTGATTACATTTCCTACAAAATCACATTACGATATATCATTTGAAATACGTTATAATAATGACCATTAATGTCTGTTTTAGTTAGCTTACATACTAGCATAGCATACAGACACCAAATTAATCTGAAAGCTTAATTTATATACAACGCATTTGCACTTACACTACATGTAGTTACAATGTAGGGCTGGACGATTATGACCTAAAATCAAAACCTCGATTAGTTAAACATTTTACCTCGATTACAATTAGTGAATGATTATTTTGTTTCTTTTTTTTTTTTTTGCCCTCATAGTTCACTTACAAGGTTTGTACTGTAAATATGCTTGACTATTAAAGGTGGGATATTTTTTCCTATTGAAAGAGTGATCTGACAGCTAACTTATTTTATTTTATTTTATCTATGGTTTGTAACATTTCTTACAGATTTCTGCTCATTCTAAATCAGTATATGCTATAATAACTTTTGAGTTTCTATGCTACTTTAGTGATAAATCACAGGACCGCGTTGACAACTAATTGCTGCTCCTCTTAGCGCGTGTGATCTTCATGTTTTGTGCAGCTACTATTAGTATGATGTCGTGCCACAGTGCAGCTGCGCAAGCACGGTAGCTCGATATAATACACATCCAATCATCTAAATCGCTTGAATGTCCAAACTGGCAAACCTTAAAACACATACAACTGACAAAGTTTAGTGAAGACGCAAGGCTCACCGCTCGCGCACCGTCTCTGTGTGTTGACTCGGCGTTCACCTTGACTGGACGGGGCAGAGTCACGTGGCTACACACGCGGTAGTATGTTTTTAGGTGGGAAGTATTAACAGGATTAAAAAAAACGAAATAACCAACATGGGAAAATTACGTCGGTTAGAGGTTCTGAATTTCGATTTTCAATTACTTTTCGATTAATCGCCCAGCCCTATTACAATGTTTAATGTTTAAAGCCAAAACTGAAATGTTAAATATTTCAGTTATTAAATGAAGAATGTAATTAGGGCTGGGTATCATTTGAATTTTTGAAATTCCAATTATCGATTCCAATTTGGTCACACATTTAGATTTCAAACATTTATTCAGATTTATTCAGTCTTTATGCAAAACATTCTGTTGCAGGTGAATACCATAAACAAAAATAAGCAGCCTAAAGAACAATTAACTAATAAACTAAACTAATATAAATTTCAAACATTATTATAGACAAGTATACAGCCAGTAATACAATAAAAACAAATAAGCAAATTAGCAATAGCAGCACAAATAAATACAACTGAACTAGGGCTGCACGATTAATCGTATTTTAATCGTGATAACGATATCTGCTTCTCTCGAATGATTACAAATAATCGTCACAATATTGGCCCGCTCATTATTTATCCTGAAAACGTGTTTTTTCTTTAGGATTTGCATGAACTTGCATTGGTAACAAGCCTCCACTAGCAACTTAAATCCCCCAAATAGAGCTTTTCCCTTAAAAGGATATACTTTCTTCCCGGTGTTTTACTTAATCTGTGCAATCTGGAAACTCTGTGCACGCGCTCCCTCTAAATGTGGAAGAAGCACTGATGATCTGAAAACAAACATGTGCGCTGGAGTTTAGCGATCTCCACAGCGAAATTCTGCTTCAATGAAAGTGTCATACAGCCAGTCTTTGTTTCTTCACAAGCCACTCGTACTATTTGTGTGACTAAATCTGCCATGATCAAACCTTCAGCGATGAATTCCAACAAATGCAACATGGATCTCCACCTTACTGTTTGCAGAATGCACTTTTGCAACCTATGTGACAATTCAGTCAGGAAAATGAACATAGTTTGGAATTACTGGAAATAATTTTAGGAGTTTTGCCGTTTTATCTCTTGAAGTTCCTAAAGGTTTTACTAGTTTTCATAATGTTAATCAGTTGAAAATGATATCACCACTTGGACATTTATATATATATGTATATATATACATACATACATACATACATACATATATATATATATATATATATATATATATATATATATATATATATATATATATATATATATATATATAAAAATCAAAGAGCATCATTCTTTGCTTTATGAATTTGCAGGGCAATCTGAATCTGTGGTTTGTCTCATTTGCAAACAAATGGTGTTGCTTTAAAAATCTAATGTGAATACAGATTACAAAGCGCTCACCGAAACCATGTGTTTGGTATTGATTTACCATCTAACGAAGTTATCATAGTTGGTTAAATGAAGTCAGTGTGCCACCTAAAGGCCTTTTGGGTGAAGAGTAGGTTGGTAAAGAACATGCAAAATGGCTATAACTACATTACCCTTTTTGATAGAATAATCGTGATTAAAATTGAGCAAAAATAATCGTGATTATCAGTTTAACCATTATCGTGCAGCCAAAGTTCGGAAATTGAAATGTAAAATACTGCATAATTTTATATGAACCATTTCTACCAAGAGTACTACAAATGGATAACCAGAAAAGCTATTTTAATTATGTAGAAGAAGAGACTGTCATAATGTGATACGTTTTTTTAACAGGCATCACAAATGGTCCAAAAGGGATACAATTCTGCAGAGGAGATATAATCTTGCACAACACTGGACAAATTCCACTTAGGTCTAATTAAATCACTGTTTTGTTTGGCCATCTATGATTTCGTTTAACACTGATTAAAACAAGCACCTTTGAAAGGTGTCATCACATCTTCATCCCTTTATCCTCACTTAATGGTTTGGCGATATAGAGATTTAACTCTGCCCACCGTGAACATAATTTCAATTACATTAAAAATGTCAACACAAATAACTGTGCCAGCATGAGATTTACAACTGCGATACTATGTGCTGGGGGTGCTTTCTTAAGAGGATGATGCAGGTGCTAAATGCTAATGGTTTGAGCGCTACAATCCACGGCCAATTAAGATTTGTGAACGCGTGCTTATCAAGGCAAACAGAGTTGGGATTAAAAACAGATTATCCTGAAATCCATTGCCACAAGGGCCAACATACACCATTACATTCTAATAAACTGGTTTCTTCTCCAGGCCAATAAGCATCTCCCTCCCCAAGGCTATTAACCAGCTATTCTGTCAGTCTTCTTCATTCACAGACCATCTACAAGCAGCAGTATCGATTGCACTGGAAACCCTTAATAACCCAGGACAACAAACAACCAACATGGATACTTTCTTCTTGAAACTGCAGTTACAGTTCGCCCTCTGGGATTACACAATAAATCACTTGCTTATCGCCCAGCACTAGGCTTCTTGTTTGGTACATCACATTAATGAGATTCATCACATGTCTGTGCTTTTAAATCTCCATCATGCACTGCTAGAAAAGACCAGATTCGACGAACAATGTCTAGACTGCATTCTCAAACAGACTGCTTTGAAAACCTTTATTGTATGATAGAGAAGGTTAAACGGTTTTGTGTGGAAGTCAATGACAAACGTCATTGTCAATGTAAAACTTATCTGTCATGTTCTCTCTGGAAATTACTGACTGAGAGCATAAAGAATAAAAATGTGACAAAACTCTTGAAATTAAAAGGTCAATTAATATTTTTTCATGTATGAGCTTCCCCCTTTGCAGGATTAACCCATGTCATTTCTCCCCATAACATGGTATTGTTTCATATAATCTTCCGCTTTTCTCAGCCCATATAAATTTAGCATTGTGAAACAGCCTACAACCTCAAATGACTGGTATCGAATAGGTTCAATAAATTGAATGGGCAAGCCAGTTACAGATTATGTTGATGCAATTTTATATATATATATATAAATTTTTTTA
Source organism: Elopichthys bambusa (assembly GCA_037101425.1). NCBI lineage: Eukaryota > Metazoa > Chordata > Actinopteri > Cypriniformes > Xenocyprididae > Elopichthys > Elopichthys bambusa. Next base: position 19,176,160 of record CM074435.1, read on the forward strand.
GATTAATAGTCACAATAAACATAATACAATTTTACAACTCAAAAGGTCTTAGTCTGCAAAGAATGAAAAACAAGTGTCATTATCTACATTCATAACACAACCATACACAGCATTTGAGACATAAGGTATTGCTGCTTCAGAAGATCTTTAAATTAAGGACTAATACTCCATTACGATATCATAGTTTGATGGAAATAAAAAGAATCAAAAGAAAATATTTAAGAAAAATTGGCAGGTAAAAGAGCTTTATAAATAAGACAAAATAATACAAATCATTTCCTTCAGAGTCGCTATCATGATTTCAATACTGTCTGAACCAAAAAAATCCAAGTGTCCTGATTGGGCAGGTAAGAATTTGACTGACAGCATTTAATCAGGCCTTATAATTTGCACTGCTCTGCAATGTCCTCCCTTTAAGCATGTTCCTCTGGTAGCTGCTTGAAAACTGCCTGACATTACAAGTCAAAATAGACTATATTTGAAGGAAATGGATCTTGAAATTTGAGCTCTTTCTGGTATGTCTGTTTTATTCAGTAACCAAATTCTTTCGCCAGAATGTCACAAAGCTTGTTTATACTGTATATGCTGTGCAGCAGACATACAGTTATTACTTTGTGATATAAATGTAGAAAAATTGAAAAAAATAAAAATAAAAAAATAAATCACACAAACGAATGCTGCCAATCAGAACCTTTTTTCCCCCGTTCAAATCATTGAGAGTGTTAGCTTCAGAGTTTTTCAGGAAAGCGTTTAAAAGTTCATCTATTAGTGCCAAATTCATTTGGTGTGGAAAATAACACCATAAATCATCTGAGGCATGGAGAAACCATACAGAGCGTTTTGACATATTGTTGTGCCATGGATCTTGGCACATTTTCTTCCATTTGTTGGCACTGTGTCATAGCCATAGTGATTCAGTCTCCATTTGTTGTAAAAAGAAAAACATCGGCATTGTGTAGGACCGTCTACGGGCTCAGCTGTTGTTTTCTGTGCATAATATTCCTCTGTGGGAAACCACAATTTTAACCATTGACTCCAGAATGAAAATTGGTCTTTTGCCATATACTAAGCAGGGTGCAGGGAGCACTCCTTTATTGCAGCTGGCCATTAAGCATTACAATTACGAGTCAAAATTGTAGGTTCTTGTGCACTTTTGCCTATATGGCTAACAAACGAAAACAGCAGATTCTTAATTACATTATTACACTATTAGTGTTAGTTAAACACAAAATACACCCTCTGTCACAATGAAATGCTGTGTATTGAGTCTGGTTTCAGGTAATTTAAGACATTATAACTCATGTCACATATATATATATATATATATATATATATATATATATATATATATGTATATATATAACAGAGCTTTGTGTTGTTAACAGTCAGATGTGGCTCGTTTAAACAAATGCAGGACAAACACAGATCAAGAGTGCATTCCACTGTCACTGTACAACTCAACATAGTGCAAGACAATGCACTATTTTAGAGTCAAAACAATATCTATTATGTCTTACAGGTTTTAAATGTGACAGATCTCTGACCATGCATTAGTGACAGAGTGGAATTAGTCAGAATCAGAGTAAATCACTCGAGTGAAAGTGTCTCTGCTGTTAACCTAGGAAAGGTTAAGACCTCCTCTCCAGGCTGCTTCAAATAAACCAGAGCCTGATTAAACTGGAAGTTACAATCGCTCTCGTAAAACAGAACCCAGGGTCTGTGTGTCCACAAATACCGGTGTAAATCACACCCGCCATCATAACTCAGCAAAAGTAACTAATGATAATCTGGAAAAACGCTGTATTGTATCGAATGATAATTATAATCACATTTCAAATTTTAAAAACAACAAAACACACCACAAATGGTTCACACATGGCTACTACAATACTTACACTACATACTACCAGATTGCATAAGGGGACGCAGGGTACATTTCCTAAGCTTTTTATGAAATGAGGTCTACATATGAGAAGTTAAGTGCTCAAAACAGTCAGTTTGTGACTAACGTCCACAAAAGACTACTCTATCCCCACAGCATAAGGCAGTGAGAAAGCAGTCATCGTTCTGTCTCCAAGTGACAACCTAAAAGGTGTTACTGTTTGTCACATCTTCTTTGTAACACTATTTCATATTTCAACCTACAGTACGTTTGTAATGCAGTTTTCTTCCTGACTCCCACTGTCAAGTACAGATGCATTTATTGATCTCAGTGTGAGAAGGTGCACAATAACCTGAACTTTACAGTAGCAGGTGAACCAGCAAAGTCCTTGGAAATAACTAACGCTGTAACATTTAAATCCTATTGATCTCAAGCCTGTTTAATCAAGCAGGTAACTTTGTGATCGTTAAGATGAGGTTTAGGTATCTCGCAAAGTCCTTTAGAAATGGTACGAGTGTGCTGGCATCGACCATTAAAGACAGAGCATGAGATATGGACCATTCCTTAACTCGAGATCTCGAAGAGCATGCCTGAACCCAAAACGCATGCCATGCAGAAAGCACCGGTCTCTCTCAAGTCCCTCAGAAATGTCCCTCAACGCCACAAACCTCAGGCGTGCATCAAGATGCAAGAATACAAGCCAAGCTATTGAGATGTCACCACTAACCTTTGATGTTGCAATAAGGCTCAAGCGAGAGTCGAAAGAGACGAAAAACGTGTCGGCTGAAGGTTTAACGGCGGCGCACTGAAAACATCCCACGATTTCGCGTTCAAATTCCTCCTCTAACCAACGCGCTCATTTTCCTTTCTCCCCACCTCTCATGTGTCTTACCTGAAGGGCATCTCCCACGACTGCAATTAGCTGCCAAGATTTCATTGTGGTCGGGCAGCGAAAACGCAAAGGAAAAGTGCCTCCTGTTTTCTCAGTGGAGGTAAACCGATTGCGCGCGAGAGGCAGAACGGGCAACGGAGAGCGCGCGAGTGATAGTCAGTGGACCGTATCCACGTGGTGCCATGTAAATGACTGCATCTGTCACTCCACGCGCCTGTGCCACAGTCATCCTTGTGATCCTTCACAAGTTCACACCATTGAGCCTGACTTTGGCTCAGGGGTTTAGTGTAAACAACTCGAAAGTGATGCACGGAATCCTACAGCTTTTCTGCACCACAAGTCGATCTAGTTAAGTGGCAAATGCTGAGCTATGCATTCGGGCTGAAAGTTCTGTTCTGTTTAGTTACCCGTTTCTTTTACAACCTACATATATAAATGCATTCAGTTCACCTTAAATACGATCCGTACTCTATTTATGATATGTCTTATGTTCAGAGACCATGAATTCTTGATTAGAAACAAGCGACGGAAGTGAAATAACTGTCATACATGACCACCACCCCCTGAGATGACAGCAGATGCTGTGTAAAAAAAGAAAAAATTCAAATCATCTGATAAAATAGGGCTTTTATAGGCGTATTTGCCAGTTGTGTGTGCTTGCATTTATTTATCTACTTGAAATAAAAGCTTAAACTTAAAATAAATTGTTTTTTAAAAATCACTATAAAAGATAAAAGAATAATTTTATCATCATTTATTATATATGAAAAATTATAGAATTGTATTTGTTTAAAAAATGATAATTTATATAAGTTTTTTAATTAAATTTAATTATCAAAATGCATGTATACAATTTAAAACACCTAACTGCTGTTACAACCCCAAAAGTGGGATTTAACAACAGCACTCTTTGTACTTGACATTAAAGCTGCAGTCGGTAACTTTTTTTGGTTAAAAAAATTAACCGAAATCAATTTTTGAGCAAGTACATAACCAGCCAGTGTTCAAAATGATCTCCTTACCTTAGCCTGATTCACGACGGTAAGCTTGTAATAATGTTTTATATTTCGGGTGGTACTGATAGGTTTCCGCGGGAAATTCAAGCATGCAGCCATTTGTCTTTGCGTCATTACGTCATGTCTGTTTACATAAAGAACGAGTCCCAGCTAGTAGGCTAAATCACATGTGAGGATGGCAGATCATTTATAGCCTTTTCTCACAGCAGCTGCAATAATTAAACTTATCATTTTGATGGCGGATTGTAATCCAGAAAGGTCCAAATGACAATCATCACTGAAAACTGATTGGCTATGACTGCGGACTGGCTACAGAAATTGAAATCTACAGGTAACGCTAATACACACGAAATACACATAGTCACGCAATGCTGATGTTGTTAACATTAACAATTTAAGAACAAAGTATAACAATAATAATAATAAGGCACAACCCACATAAAGGTGATAATTCCGCAAATAACTGCATTTGCAGGTTTCAAACAGAGATGGCGACAAAGAGGCAAAACTTACGGTCTGCAGCTTTAATTTACACAGTTCATGGACAGTTGTGGAATTTTGTTATTATTATTATTATTATTATTATTATGATCATATTTCCATTACAATGGCGTTGAAATAAAAATGTGTTGCAACACTCCCCGGTCTCCACTTTATTTTGAGCGAAACTGAGTAAAAACAATGAACCCACTTTCGCATCCATATCTGTATCATTATCTCCTTAGCCATCTTTTTATCCTCTTACAGATCTGACAGATATATATTGCTGTCGGATAGCACGTGAATTCCCCCAATCGTTAACCCCACCGTATTAAGTAGGCCGTTCTAACTGCACCCTGCCTTTGATATGAAATGCAATCACAGTAGTCAATCTCATGCCTCTTAGCAGTCACTGCTGATAAGTTTAGCACAAGGCCTCTCTCGGACTTACCCCATCCCTGGCATGAGGTCGAGAACTTGAAAGGCATTAGTCGACTGCAAGGTCCTTGGCAACTGTGACATCTGACAACGCTATGACAAGAAAATATCTCCCTTTTTTTTTCCTGGTGAGCAGCAGGAGGCTAGTGTAGATCAGTGTGATAGCAGTCACCGCTGCAAAATCCCGGTGACAGTCTACATAAATTGGGTTAGCAGCAGCCCCCACAGAGCTGCATCAGGCAGGGAGACTAAAGGACTTGTCATAGGTGACCTCTATGTAACTACATCCCTGCTGCTTTGAAGTGCCGTGAGACATGATGTTTAATATGTATTCCATCCTGCCCTGACATTCCAATTTCTTAGTGCTTCGCAATGTTTATTAGAGTGTTTTTATGCATGCAGCTTTTTTATCATTTCATCATCAGCAGCGTCATTTGAACATGTTTCCCCCCAAGTGTCAAAATTATTAGCTAATAGCCCTGGGATGTTTATTACCTGACAGCCGTCCTTCAAGCAAAACACATCGTGTTTGGAGAACCTAGCATTCAAATTTTTAAAAATCATTTTTTAGACCTCCAGTGAAATGGCAGTTGACTGAAATAAACTGTAACACCAGACTTTAATTCTTTTCATCTAAGAGACACCACAGAGCCCCGCTTTTTTTTTTCTTGGTGCAATTCCTTAAGCCGTGATGCTATTCCCTCATGCATTAAATACCCAACACATTACAAAATAGGCCACCTTGTAGGGCCCTGCGTGTTAACACACAGCATCCCACTTTAGGTGCAAATGAGAGCAAGGGGACAGGAAGAGGACAGAGGCTAGAGAGATGGACAGTTCCGTACAGTGGATTAGAGATTCCTCCTTGGCAACATTTATGGTTATTTATGAGCCTCCAACACAATATCGGTAATGGGTTACCGTTCAACCAGGTCTCCCCGGGCGCACCCCTATACGTTTACACAAATTAAAATTGGCAACATGCCATTTGTTTCCAAAGCGCCTCTTGCTTCCAACCAGGTCGTTAATGGGATTATTCAGTTCTCGTTTTTACGAGCACAAACAGTGTTGGAATCATCTGCGTGGTGTAGATTTGTTCCCTTATTTCTGCTTTCTTGTCTTATTTAATTTGATTTCTGACTGATTCGTCCCGTGCTGTGATTGACAGATGCCGGTACATGGTTATCACAGGCTTAGTATTTCACGGAAGGCACGCAGGCGAGTTAGCCGCACATATACTGTAGCGCGTCAAGGACGACTCTTACGATAAGCTGATAGAATCTGGGCCGTAGGTAGCAGAAGCAGCGGCAGTGTCTATAAATTGCCATTATTGAATATGCTGTTCTTCATGCCCATGCGATAAGAGTGCATTAAATGAGAGGGGTGCACAATGCCAGGGAGAACTGAAAGGAGACATTTCGATTTCATTTTCATCTGTTTAATTTGTTCCTATTACACGCAACAGCTCTACCTTTGTGCTCGGGCCTCTGAATCGGTTAAGTAATAATTGTAACGTTGACACGTTGAGCGATGACAAGGCAAAGCGGTCGAGGAGATTGTTGGTCACGTACAGTATATCCAGGAATAAGCTAAGAGGATTTTTCTCTCTCTCTGCCGCTCCTGGCAGGGGGCCTGCCTCATCTCTTCATTGTCTGTGTGGCTGTTTGAATCTGCACAAATTATTTATCCACCATTCCTGTAATTACCTCCTCCCTCTTTAAATAAGAGACACCGCTTGATCGCCAAATTGCCTGATGGTGACAATAACTCGTATTTGTCGGAAAAGTTCAAGGGCTGTGGCTTTCCATTGTGCAATAAAAAAAGAAGTCAATAGAGAGATTAGCGTGCACTGAGAAACTCAATATATATTCAAATATGAACAGCAATGCAATTCGGAGTTAGCCTTCTAGACTATTATCTTAGGATAATCTCATCAGATTCTGTTTATTGCTTTCATTTATTACTCTGCCGTCCTCCCCAATTCAGCCCGCACCGTTTCATCATCTTATTTACTTAGAACAACTTTGAAGCACTTAACAGTTGCTTTCCCCAGGAGAGGCGGTCAGGGCCTTGACGCCCCAAGCTGCTCCCTACCTCGGAGCCTAATTGAGGGAGATGGGTAATGGAAGTGACTTCTCTGCCTTGTGAGAGAGAAAATTCCATCACGCTACTAATCCACGCCAAACTCTCAAGTTCAAAACCGTGTGACTCACCGGCGGAGCCCCAGCAAGAATTAAGATCGCAATCTATGGCAGATGAATGCTTATCTAATTGAGCTGATACTTTATGATTTAAATTAATGAGGCGAGAGGCGCCGTGACAGAAGCGTGGCGTTGTTGCTTTGTAGCCGCTTCATTCGCAGCCATGTTATTTTGTTAATACGCAGATTGCCGATACCAAAATGCAGGAATACCTTTGGGATCATGCTGTAACTGCTGTCGGTATGATTGAAATGCATCAGTGTGCTGGGTGGGTTGTTGATGGGTATACCGATCGGTGGATTGTCTTTGTAAGACAAAGGCAGCATGATGAATGCTGTCAGGCCCGTTTAAAGCTGCCATCTCGATTTCGGCCTACCTTCCAACCATCTTTACCTAAAACAGGAGTATGTTCTTTATTCTGGAGTGGGGCCACGGAGCCTCATCCATCAACGTGGCAACACATGGTGCAGCACTGCTCATACCTTTATAGCCAAATCAATAAAACAATTCCAGCCATCTCCTTCACACTCCTGAGTTTCACAGTGATTATCTTGAGAAGCATTCATATTTCTTCCATTTGTGTATAAAACGCCTTGGGCATCAGGACAGAATGTTGAACATAATATTGATGGATGCAAGAGTCATTGACCTCTATTCCACCACGTTGTGGGTGCTGAGGGCTCGTTAGAGCTCGCTGAAGAAATCTCCTGCAATATGGGAATGGAGACTGATGAAGAGAATGGGCTTTTGTGTCTGTCTTGAATGTGAGTGAATGACTGTCTTGAGGTCTCAACAGGCAACAGCACCGAAAATGAGAGAAGGAGAAAAAGAAAAAGAGAGGAGGAAATAAAAAGAGAATGTGTGTCGGCAGTGGGCGGATATGGGCCAGGCAGCAGATCATTTAGTACTGAAGGCTTCTGCTATACGTTAGCATTCCTAATAATCTCAATGGAAGTACACAATCTGAAATGTGCCATCTTGGGACCACATAACTTTTTGAACCAATCAGTTGAACTGTAAATGTCATGTGACCAGTGACACACACAGTCTCAAACACTTCACTAACAAATATCTTGGGGTGTATTTCCAAAAAGCATCATTAGCCTAACTATGGTCGCAAGTTCCATCGTTATTTGGTGAGAACAAAATAGCGAAGTAATCCACAGATGCCAGATTTGTTTTTTACAACAATAATCTCACATGAATCGATCTCAAATCTATTAATTAGCAGAAGTTATTACTCCACCAGCTGTGTAACACCTTTAACAACAGTACTATATTACTATAGATTCGGGAAATTAATTTTAAATAGATAGTTATTTTTGCAACAATGCAACGTAGTAAGCAGGGAGTTTTTTGGTTTTATTTGTAGTAAAACCATGATTAATTTTCATAAGGGATGTTGTACAATAATTGGACTAAAAAAAAAAAAAAGTGCAAATCATATATGTGGAGATGTGGAATCTCCACATATAAGTGTCTTATGGCATTATTGTGATATCCTAATCTTGGTAAAAAATGCTCTTCTTCACCAATTAGCACAATGCTAAGTTAACAGCCTGATGAAAACACATGGCATTATCTATATGTCTTGCTAAAAGAGTTTATTTTAAACAGTTAACACTATGCTAAGCCAGTAGGCAAAGCTGTTAGCTTGCTAACCAAAGGCTAATTGAAACAAAGAAAGGGAAATGTTTCATTTTAACATGTTTAGCTTTTAATGAGAAATGTCATTCAAAAGGCATATTTTTATGATTAAGAAACACACCCTAAAAAAAAAACTAATCAGCACTGAATAAAGTACACATACAAAAAATGTCTCAGCTAATGGAATGGCTTTGGGGATGATAGAATGGATTTTGCACAACATCATCAACTAGCTACTAGCAGCTGCTAGGTGACAGGCTAACCAGCCAAACAACAGCATGCTGCTGCACAAAAGCCATCCTCACCACATCCTGCCCTGATCAATCCCTGATTCTGATTCACCCACACAGAGCTCTCATTATCATCTACAGCATTTACTGCGTTTAATAGAATGATCTGGCCCCGCTCTGATAACTTGTATTGGGAAGGTAAGTCAATTGAAACTGTGAGCTGTGCTTTAGAGAGACAGGAAGAAAGAAGTGGGAACTTTAGGATGCCACAATGCATATGAGAGTTAGTAAAAGCAAAGTAGGGGGACACAATATTACTTTCTTAAATTATGTATAGTCTGTAATACATATACCATGATAAACAACCTTCATGAAATATTTAACCGGCTCCCCTCCGATCCTCTCTCATTCACTCTATTGATATGACTTTCCTCTTTAATAGTGTGGCGGCAGCCACATAATAACCTTTGTCGTCGGAAACATGCTGCGCTGTGCGTTCGCCACCGAAAATAAGGGAAAATAAGAAGAGGAAAAAATGCAGTGCTAAATGTTTGCTTCAAAATTCATAAAGCGCATTACTGGGTGAGATGGAGCGTGAAAGGATTCTATCCAGTGAACACACATGCAGGCTACACTGGCTCAGAGCATATACAGGCCTGGCTGCTGTTTCCTACCCTCATTTAATTGCACGTTTCCATGGTTACTGCCATACTTGGGGAAAAAAGACAATAAACAAAAACAACAACAAAACAAACTAAAAATATTATCATCCAAATCGCTTAGCCAAAATAAGGTAGGGTGCGAAGACGCTACAAAATATATAAGCTCAATATTTATTTTGACACTGTGCTATTGAAAAGGAAGTCCTTTGAAAATCAAAGTCAAAGGCTTATGTCTTTGAGACAGTGAAAACTTTGCTTAGTCACCTAGGAGACTGTATTTTTAGTCATGTAGCCTCTGGTGTTTTGCAAACATATTTCTTCCTTTGTAACGGATTTCTCATTCGGAAAGTGCAGCAGGTGAAGGTAATTTCAGACAAGAGGCAGTCACACGGGCTGGCGGAGCACGTTCAGACACATTTACATGTGAAGAATAGGGCAGAGAGCATGACCTGAGCACATTCATTCCGCACCGCTCGAGAGTTCAGACTTAACTGATGCAACTCCAAAGCAGGGAAGACGCAACCATACTGCAGTACAGTACATTTCCCATCACCATGAGCTACTAGAAACCCATTTTACTTCTCCCCAAGCGCTGTGAGAGCATGAGACATTCACACACAAAAGTGCATCTTTTTTTCTTTTTTTTTTTTGTCCACCAGGGATACATCAAATGAATATCCACCAGCATTGTCTGGCTTTTATGCTGAGAAAATGAAGAATGCCAGTATGAATTCAGAGTAGAAATAGCATGCCTTCACCTAGCTCGGGGCTGTCACACTGTGTATGTCAGTCATGTGACAAGCACAATGCGATTGGTTGGGGCCTAGATATGCTGACCAAAGAATAAGAGATAAACTCTGATTTTTCACCCAGACAAAATGAAACCCTCACTGCGTGCAGCTGAGCTCCTCCACAAGCCTTCGAATGGTTTACTCGATCAAGAGCAACCCTCTTAACATAATGTCAGAGACAATACCCCCAGCACAAAGCTACCATCTGCCAGTTAGTTTGCGGCAATCTGCAAGACGAGTGACTAATGCCGGAATGAAGGGTTTCGGTGCAAGAATGTAAATGAAGAAAACTCAAAACAAAACTCTGTCAAATAACAATGCTAGAGTGCAATGAATATGCTGTTATCACATGAAATATTTATTTATACAATTTCAAAATTGAAGAAAACATTTTAATATCCTGATATATTATATTATATTATATTATATTATATTATATTATATTATATTATATTATATTATAGGTCAGTAGGTTTATATATGAAAAAATATAATATATAATATTATATTATATTATATTACACTAAATTATATATAATTTAGTGTATTTTACATATTTTCTTTAAATTTATACTATTGTCTGAATTTAAAAAAAATTAAACACTAAAAACTAAAATCAGTCATTTTAAATGCAACAAGTGAATTTAGGCATCACAACATTATAAATGCACAGAATGAATGGATATTCATTTTGAGATTTGCTAAATATTACATGTATTAAACTGCCATCATTATTAAAGACTTTAGTTTTGGCATCATCAACTAAAAATAGGGATAATGAACATGCACAATTATATAACCAAAACAGATACATTTAAAAAAGTATACAAATGTCTACACTTGGCTGATTAGGAACTATACATGATTAATATGTTCAATTGCAATTTACTGTTTGCATTTAACATTTTTCCCCCTGCTTTCCAAAACACACCTGCCTTTTTTAGGTCACCAGCTGAGAATCGCTATCTTAGAACACCAAACCCTCAGTTTACAGAAAGGAGGTACAGCACTGAGAAACATTAATACTTGGCCAAGGTCAGTACCTGGAGTCTGTAACTCAATAATCTGTAGGCTAAGATATAATCAGAGGGAGACAAGTAGTTGTTAGTGGTCCCTGCACACTGAAGAATGAATCAATCCATCCAGTGACAGAACAATTCCACAAGCGGGGGATCAGCTTTTCTCTACAGCCAAGATGACAGACAACTGCTCTTGATTGGCCATTGAGAAAGATGCGTCCCAAGGAGCTGAAAGACAAAGTGACATAAATGCAATACACATTTTGTATGCAATAGATTCCTGCATTAGCGGTTCAAAAAAGCGTATATTATCATACTTTTGTCCTTAAAGAAAATTGCTCCAAGTAAGAGACTCAACATGATTGAGTCTTATTTCATGATTTGTTATCCCTCTATATGCGCAGGATAATAAATATAATCATAACGCAAAATGCAGTTTACCCAAAGACACCCTTTAATCAATGAATTTCAACATTTCAAAAGACGCCCCAAGTTTTCAGCAGGGATACATTTAGCCCACGTCACATATACTTTTCCACTGGCCGTGCACTTCAATATACAGTGCAGCGTTTTTCCGTTTCAAATTTTCCAAAACACCTTGCATACATTTGCTTCACCAAGAGCAAAATCAATTAGGTGAGTGACCCCTTTTGTCACAAGGTGTTTACACCGGCATGTTTATTTGTTGTTTTCTCCACCAGTCAACATGCTCTTATTCACCATGATCAAGGTCACTCTCCTCTATTTATTCTGCATTACCGAGCCGTCGCAACAAAACCTCTTCCCTCTGTCCAAGTCTGGTTGATGCACAATGACCCGACAATACAACTGCAGCAAGAAACCAAATTGCCTCGCTGACTCGGTCTCCGTAAATACTTAAATTGCAATGGACAGATTGGACATCAGTCCTCACTGGACACAATTAACCACAGAGGTCCAGCTAGTGAGCCCCAAAAGATCCCTCTGCCCTTCAGAGTTATCAGGTGCGCCTGCGGGACCCTGATAAGACCAATGAAGTCTGCTTGGGGCACAGCGGAGGAACGGTCCATTCATCCTTGGAACAAGTCTTTATCGTGCTCTCTCCCTCATCCTCTGTCAATATTCCCCAAACGTGCCACTGTTTGACCACATCAAGCAAATTATTGGCATTAAATTGGCATCAAAGTCAAATCGGAGCGAGTTGAAGGGGTTGAGTGTTTAGGTGGCACAAGCGAGCAATGGATCTTTGTCGTGAGAGAAAAGAAAGGAGAGGGAGAAATCCTCTTAACGGGTGGAATACTGATGAGAGCGTGATTGAGCTGGTGCGCTAGCGGTGGAGAAATGATGTCACTGATGAGGCTATTGCAGGCAGCTGGAAATGACAGCAGGAACCTGACGCCAGCTCTGCCTTCTGGCTCAGACAGTATCCTGCTGCTCACCTCTCACACCACACAAACCATCTGAACTTGAGTCAACAAAATCAAAGGTTCCTTTTGTCGCACCGACATTCGCTAATGGCTGAGAACACGATTGTAAAAGAGGCCGTTTAGCAGCTTGGTAAGCACAAAAACAAGTGTGGAAATCCCAATCTGCTACAGATTATACCTAATAACATCACAGTACAGGCAACACATGAACGCTACATAATTTCAAGGCCTGATTTACATACCAAAGAAAACAAACTCTTTGTAATAATTGCTTATGCCTCGTACCCAATATCTGAGTGTAATATTCAGACAAAAAAAAAGAAGAAAAAAACAGATCATGACATTTTAACCATATCAAATATGAAGAAAAGCCAATCAAAACATGAATATTAGATTTATTTTTGTCCACCAGAAAAGGGCCCCCGCTCACTCATCCAAGGCATGAAATTAATAGCATTCAAAGCAGCAGGCAAAGGGGAAATGTGTTTCTCTAGATCCTCTGCTTCCTCCCCGCCCCAGGCGCTCCGCTACACAACTATATTTCACAGCGAAAGCTAACAATGCTGCCGTCTTAATGACCCTAGCAAGACCACATTATTCCAGAATTTGTTTGTGCATTTCCACCTCCAAATATGCAACTACTTCGCTGCTTGTAAACAGAGTAATATTGCTAGATATTCATATCTGACCCTACAGAACAAACCTATCCATTGTCCCCTTGTGACAACGTGTCTCACCCTCGAGATAATAAAGCGAGATTACTATAACAAATCAATCAATGTCTATAAACAATATATGTACAGTGGGATCCGAAAAGTCTGAGAATTAAATTCAAAATTTAATAACATAATTTGAGTGGTAAGTTTTAAAAAAAAAATCAGTATGATTTATATAGTTTGGGCTTGGTTTTTAAAATAGTTTGGAAAGAAGTCGCTTAGGCTCTACAAGGCTGCATGTATTTGATCAAAAATACAGTATAAAACAGTAATAATGTCTTTAGTGTCACATGATCCTTCAGAAATCAGTCTAACATGCTGATTTGCTCAAGAAACATTTATTGTTATTGTCAATGTTCTATCCAAAACAGTTGTGCTGCTTTATATTTCTGTTGAAACTGATACTTTTTTTAGGATACTTTGATAAATAGAAATTTCAGAAGAAACAGAATGTTTGTAACATTATAAATGTATTTACTGTAATTTTTATCAATTTAATGTGTCCTTGCTGAATATTCAGTGTCCTTATTCTTAATTTCTATTGACTGTAGCGGTCTAATGCGAATGTGGTGGAGAAAGAGAAGCCATGTGAAACGAATCTGGTGAAGATTGTGAATATGCTACAGTATCTACGTTAAACCTGAAGTATTTCCGTCAATTCTAGGAGTCATGTGCATGTGTTGACAGGAGTGAGATGTGGAGCTCATTAGCCTATGCATTTAGTGGACGAAGGGCCCGTTTCACATATAAACAAAGATACAGCAAGGAGCTATTATGTAATGGTGCATCTCAATAAATTAGATAAATTATATCATGAAAAATGGGGGGGGGTTCTGTAATTTAATTCAAAAATTAAAACTTAAATATATTCTAGATTTATTAGACATAAAGTAAAATATTTCCAGACTTTTTTGTTTTCATTTTGATGATTACAGCTTGCTGCTCATAAAAATAAAAAAAATCAGTATCTCAAATCAAGTATCAAGTTCTATTAAATTACCATTCTCAGGGTATAAATACTGGGTTTAGGTCAGTAATCCCAACAGCAGTCATGGGGAAGTCTGCTGACGATCATCAAGTCCCTCTACAATGAGGGTAAGCCACAGAGGGTCATTGCTGAAAGAGCTGGCTGTTCGCAGAGTGCCAAAGCATATTCATGGAAAGTTGACTGGAAGGAAAAAGTGTGGTAGGAAAAGGTGTACAAGTGAAAGGAATGACCACAGGCTTGAGAAGATTGCCAGACGAAGACGATTTAAGAACTTAGGAGAGCTTCAAAAGGAGTGGACTGAAGCTGGAGTCAGTGCATCAAGAGCCACCGCACACAGATGTCTTCAGAAAATGGGCTACAACTGTCACATTCCACGTACCAAGCCTCTTCTGAACCAAAGACAACGTCAGAAGCGTCTTAACTGGGCTAAGGAGAAAAGGAACTGGACTGTTGCTCAGTGATTCAAAGTCCTCTTTTAGATGAAAGTACATTTTGCTTTTTATTTGAAAATCAAGGTCCCAGAGTCTGGAGGAAGAATGGAGAGGCACAGAGACCATGTTGCTTGAAGTCCAGTGGTAAGTTTCCACAGTCAGTGATGATTTGGGCTGCCATGTCATCTGCTGGTGTTGGTCCACTGTGTTTTCTGAAGTCCACAGTCAACGCAGCCATCTACCAGGAAATTTTAGAGCACTTCATGCTTCCTTCTGCTGACAAGCTGGAGATGCTGATTTCATTTTCCAGCAGGATTTGGCACCTGCCCACACTGCCAAAGGTACCAAAAGCTGGTTCAGTGACCATGGTGTTACTGTGCTTGACTGGCCAGCAAACTCGCCTGACCTGAACCCCATAGAGAATCTATGGGGTATTGTCAAGAGGAAGATGAGAGACATCAGACCCAACAATGCAGATGACCTGAAGGCAGCTATCAAAGCAACCTGGGCTTCCATTACACCTGAGCACTGCCACAGGCTGACTGCCTCCATGCCACGCCGTTTTGATGCAGTAATTCATGCAAAAGGAGGCCCAACCAAGTATTAAGTGCATAGAAATGAACATACTTTTCAGAAGCCTGACACTTCTGTTTAAAATATCCTTTTTTTTATTGATCTTATGAAGTATTCTAATTTATTGAGGTTGGTGGGTTTTTGTTAAATGTGAGCCAAAATCATGACAATTAAAAGAACCAAAGACTTAAAGTACTTCAGTCTGTGTGCATTGAATTTATTTAATACACGAGTTCCACAATTTGAGTTGAATTACTGAAATAAATTAACTTTTCCACGACATTCTAATTTATTGAGATGCACCTATACTACAGACTGAATTAAAATGTACATTACAAGACAATATCAAAGCCCGAATTCAGCCCGTTTCCACTGGATGGCAGTATCTGTTCAATTAAGGCATATGGATGTTTCTACATTCAATTATGACTTAATGCAGCACTTAATGTAACCTAATTTCATTTGTGCAGGAAATATAACATGCTACTTGACTGCTGTGCAGTTCGAACTACTAACCAGAATAGCTTTATACACTGCTCAGGTCACTGGATAGATGATTGTAGATGTCTCTTGCCATCCAAATTTACGGTTTGTGACTAAAGGCATCTGGCTCACAAGCATTCCAGCTCATGTCAAAAGATGGCATTTTCTTATGACAAAAGATGCACATTTCTTTTATATGGTCCTTCAATTACAGTGCAAAAAGGAGAAAAAAAAACCTTCAGGATTCTGTTAACCACCCATTATGTAGATTGCAAAGATTGTCTGCATAGCACAGACAGGTTTGCATTTGCGATGCAAATGGAAAGCAACAGCAAGGATTCTGCACAAGTGCCCTTGCTAATTTATTCTAAATTCAAATTCACAAGGATGTTGCTTTGCAGAACATGTCAATGTTAACGACCAATCAATAATTTACAATCTTTTCCACAGACTCCTCAATACCTAATACATTTACCATTGTGCTAAAGTCCATTACTGAACTATTCTGCTTTTGCACACACATCCCCCCCACCACCACAATGGAACAGAATAGCTACAAGCTTTACAAGATGTTAAATCAATCCATCTGCTTATTGAAGTGTCTTGCTGAACTTTTGACTTGCCTAAAAGTCCATCTGTGTGACATTCCCTGATTCCCCTGAACACACACACAGTTCTGCAGTACCAGTGTCACATCTTGTAAGAGTGTCAAAAGGAATCCCATTAGGGACCAGGATCATGACGAAAAGACCTGGACGGAGTTGTCCGAGCCCAGTGAGAGGTTAAAGGAGGATCAGAGAGAAGAAAAACAAGAAGAGGTACGCTGCCACACAGAGTTACCATTTATGAGGTCACTGCCATTCCCCTGGCTTTGGCCTTGCAGCTATTTTGAACTGGCCTGACCTACATCTTGTCGGCAGCCGGCAGTAGACCTTTGCCTGACATGAGGCAATCTCAGGGCCAAGCAGTCACACTGCTTTTCGCTCGTAAATATCTGTTGACAAGAGCAAAACATCCTTTACTTTCCCATAGCTGATGTCCTTATGGGTAGTCAGCAAGGCACATAACACTCTTATCTTCTTCTAATTATATGGTGGCACGTATGTGCACGCACACAGTTACTATATATCACTGCACCTTTTAGCCTGACTTAAGCCCAACTGTAGCCATTCACCCAAAATGATGAAGCCTTAACCTTAAAATTCAAGGCAGAATATACAATCCTCTCTGGACAGAAACCTTTCCACTTAATGGCGAATTGATGAGTTTTTTATTTTATTTTATTTTTTTGTGAAAATACATTCTTCTATCCAAGCTTAAGTCAGCCATTCATAGCTTGACTTAGCACAAATGAATAACAGAGCAAATCTGTGGTGTTTTCAAAACTTTGCTGTGTTTGTGTGATCCTCCTGACCAGACATACATAGCAACACTGTTTCAACCAATGGTGCGGGTTCGGGGGCGGGACTATATTTGTGTCTGGCAAATTGAAGATGGGAGAAGAGTTCAAGAAACCATTTGAAAGAAATCAGTCAGTCTCTTTCAGTAACCCTAAATCTTTCACACATACACATGTATTTGTGCATAAAATCAGCATATAAACATTTTGATGTAGAATTCATTAGTCACGAATATGTTTGCACTAAATTTAATTCTAAATTCATGATCAAATTTAGAACCAAGTGAACCCATATATAGTAGGCTGGCAAGAGCTGCGTGTGTAAACCTCAGAGACTGAGGTCTTTAGCCTCCTTGATAGCGTGCCCAATTCCCATGCTGGCAGACAACGAGTTTGAGTCCAGAAGGGGTAACAATGGTGCCGTGACCCGGATGGGGGTGAGGTTTAGGGGGGTGAGTGCGCCCTTTAGGGGGTTCAAGTCCTACATAGAGCGGGCAGTTCAAACAGGAGGGGTTACGTGAGAATAATAACAAATTTATGGTTTTCTGCAGAAATTGAGTGAGAACTTTTCTTGCACACATAAATATGCAAATCTTACAAAAATATTACTGAATGAGTTTTGCATTTGGTTAACTACTAATGGCACAGAAAGTACATACTTCAGCTTTAAATACAAGGGTTCCAAAACCAGTGGATGAGAAAGCCAGGAGACATTAGTCTGTTAATGGATGACCAGCATGTGTGTGTCAGAATTCAGGGAGACCCTCTTGACTCAGCAATAGTGTTTCTGGAATAAATCTCTAAAAAGCCTTTGCAACATTATGCTTGACTGCTGCCCAGACACAGCCAGTGTGCACTCCAAACGGCAGGCTGCAATGAGAACCAAACAGAGAAATGGCAACAGTTTATGGAGAACGAGAGGGCCAAGCACTGGATAACACAACACAACAGAGTCAGTCAGGTTTGAACAAAGCACTGTGGAAACATGTGTAGACAACATGAAACCCAGTGCCGTAGTGGGCGGAAAAATAAACAGAATCTTAATCTTTTTCTTTTCTTTTCTTTTCTTTTTTTTACATAGTATATAATATTTCTAACTGATTTGAAAAGCTTATTCTAAAACCAGGGAAGATGGCAGAACCATTTGACTAATCCACAAGACTCACATTAGTCATTAGTGGACCTATTGTATGCACTCACGTAGAACAACCAATATCAGTTTCCGTACAAAAATCTAAATTAATAATTTAAATGATTTTAGAATGGGGGAAAAAAATTCACTTTTAACTATGACTTTTCCCCTCAATAACCTCCTAATTTACTGCTTATTAATAGTTAGTAAGGTAGTTGTTGTGTAACAAAAGTAGGCTAGTAAGAGCTGTGTGTGCAAACCTCACTCCACTGAACTCAAGAGGTTCTTTAGCCTCCTTGTTAGAGCGCCCACCTCCCATGCAGATGGGCCTGGGTTCGTGCCCCACTTGGAGCGGGCAGGCGCGAACTAGAGGGGCTACAGTGGTTATAGATTCAGGTAGGGTAGGATTAAGGGATATAGAATATGGTCATGCAGAATAAGGCATTAATATGTGCTTTATGAGTACCAATAAACAGCCACTATGCAGGCTAATAAGCATTTAGTTTAAAGTGATAATTGTTCCCCATACTGAAGTGTTACCAACAATTATAAAACTAAAAGTAATTTAAAAAATAATTCCAGTAACACTTTACAGTAAGGCTAATTTTCGGTTATTGTATTAGGTCTCAAACTAACAACGGAGGTTTATAAAAATAATAGGTAACACTTTAAAATAAGGTTCATTAGTTAACATTAGTTAACTACATTGGTTAACATGAACAGCACTTTACTGCAGATTTAGTAAATACAGTAACAAATGTATTGCTCATGTTCATGTTAGTTAATACATTAACTAATGTTTAACCAATGAACCTTATTGTAAAGTGTTACCAGATAATATTGTTCATTGTTTATGTGGACATGAACAAATTATTTTATTTAAATTAACTTAAGTTTATCTGTATATTAGCTTCCGCTAAGAAAAAACTAGGCCATTACAACATACAGAACAACTGGCCTAGCAATTAGACGAACACTGCAACAGTATTACAGTTATAATAATTCTGAAATCCTTGAGGTAATTTTCAATACAATCATTAATGCAAGATGGCTTTCTATGAAACAAGACAGCGAGTACACAGTGCAATACAAGAGACATGAAAGTGGTGAGCGGACTTATATACAGAGTTGCCAAGAACAATGGCAAATAATAAAAAATAAATTTAAGAAAATAATATGATTGACCAATCAGAATCAAGCCTTCCAGAGAGCCATGTAATAACAATGTTAATTCATAACACCTGAAATGTTAAAATGTGTTAGTACATGCACAAAACAGGTTGATTAGTTACCTATAAGACTAATAAAGACTATCAATCTAAACTTAAATGAAAACTATATCTACAAAATTACTAAAAATTTAAATATAATTAAAATGCTAATGGGAAATATAAAAATAAAAACTAATTCAAAATATTAATAAAACCACAATAAACAGTCTCAGTGATACTAAAATAACACTGGCACAAAATAACATTATAAGATTAATAAATGGTAATGCATTAACTATTACATGTTATCTTTTCCATTAACTAAAGTTAACATAGAACCTCAACAGAACCTCCCACACAATGGCTTGCAAGTGTCCAAATCCTTAATTACCTGTGAATGAAAACGAAAATGAAAAAGAAGTAATAAAGTGAATGATAGGGAATGAGAGAACTATTGTATGTGTAAAAAGACCACTCATTAAAATGCCTTAAAGCATTAAAACAATGAAAATCAGATTAAACGATGCCACCACGTGTTCAATTTATGGCCACTAAACTCTAAAAAGCTCTCTTTAGAACCGTTTATGAGTTATCGACAACCTTGTTCTTTTCCCCTACTAGAGTCTATCAACCAGCTGTCAGGATAAAACATTCAGGCGTTGCTTCTGGTTGAGCTGTTCTCGTTGACTTTCAAGAGCTGACCAAG
The DNA here is from genome assembly GCA_037101425.1 of Elopichthys bambusa. Taxonomy (NCBI): domain Eukaryota; kingdom Metazoa; phylum Chordata; class Actinopteri; order Cypriniformes; family Xenocyprididae; genus Elopichthys; species Elopichthys bambusa. The sequence continues at coordinate 19,196,463 of CM074435.1, forward strand.
AGGCAAACTCCACTCTACATCAGCTTAGAGGTACCAAATTCAAATTTAGGAACTCTCTGGCAGTTTCAGACCAAATTCAAATGCTCGAGATGCATCCGGTGAGGAAAATTAAATCTATAGTCATCAATCAGAAGGCTCTTGAGATGCTCAAGAGCTTGCATTTGAATGGCTTCTTTACCTCTGTCATCCAATAGCGGGGCGGCCCAGCAGTGATTATGTTTGGACACACTGGCTCTTATAAATAAGCACTGCCATCCTGCAAGTGGGGACCTGAAAGGCGTCAGGCCCCGGGGAGACATTTAGTGTGCTAACCGAGCCCGCGAGTATACAGAGATTAGAAAGCTTTCTTTTTATGTGCCTGCCAATATTGCGGCGGTGTGTCGTTAAACTCATCACACTTCCAAATCACAGCCGTAATATGCAGTAACATTTTAAACGGAGTGTTAAATGTGGTATCGTTGGCAGGTAAGGTTTTTCTGAGATGATAAGTATGCATTTGCGAAATCTGTCATTTAGCGGACACATTTATCCAAAGTGATTTATAGCAGGACAATTCCAGGGATGGTCCCCCAGGAGCACCTCAATGGCAGAAGGGAACTGCACAATAAACCCACCCACATCACCACACAGCTTCAACAACACAACTGTGTTTAACAATCAGTCCTTAAGCTTTGATTGGTTAAAACACATTAAGACACATTAAAAATGTACATTAATAATGTACTGAAAACATACTTAATCTTGTCAGGTTTATGTTTGTATTCATGGACTTTTAGCTTGCTTTTCCTTGTTTCCTGTGTTTTGTGTTCCTGTTCCCCATTTTTAATTTGTGGCCATAGTTACTTATTTAGTTGCACACCTGTTTCTAGTCTGGTTGGGTGCACCTTAATCAGCTCCCTAGATCAGTAGTCAGGGCACTGATCAGGGAGTTGGTCATTTTAAGGCCGTGTGTCCACCAAAGCGTTTTTTTTCCAGCGGCCAGCGTACTTTTCCAATTGTTTTCAGTGGGAGCACCGCGGTTTTTAAATGCCAGGAGCGTAACAAGGCGCTAAGCGTCTTTTTCACGCTCAACCGCTGAGCTCTCAGCATTTTTTACCGGTCGCCTCAAGTTGAAGAATGCTCAACTTTGAGTAAAACACTGCATCACTGTCACTTTTTAGCCAGCTGTCCAATCAGAGTGGAGAAGAGGCGGGACTAATACAACACCAACCAACTGTCACAACATTCATGCTGTACAACGACATCAACAAGCAGAGAACGGAACAAAATGGATGACAAATTAATATTGCTGGTCTCCAAACCTACATTAGCAAGTACTCTACACTGTGTCGACATTTTTAATCTAAAACAAATTATCTGCGAAATCAGTTACAAGTAACAGTGCCGCAGATATTCTGTATCATAGCAACAAAGCGTCTCAACTGAAAAAAAAAGCTGGCTAAAAACACTTTGGTGAACACACGACCTAAGAGCTGTCTCAATCACAAAATCCTACCAGTGCACTAAAACGTTCGCTCCCACAATGCACCGTAAAAACCAGGGAGCATCGATGCACAATAATGGAAGCTTTTATGGGCAAAACATAAATCACATGAGCCAACTTCTTACAAAGTCCCTTACATAACATTGAATAATACTGAACGTAAACAACTTAAAGAGTGTGGACTTGTACCCCCTGACTGCTGCAGATTAATTTTGCCATTGAAACGCGTAAATCCGAGTCTGTGGATGTGAGCTGCTCTGAATATAACGTCATGGGTTGCCATCTCTTAATTACGGTACTTATGGCATGAACACAGCATAAGCTCGTTGCTTTGGTTCAGGAGGTGGCTGCTGTTTGTTTGTGGCACTCAGTGACTATCTGTCTACAACTCTGCATTGCCTTATTAAACGCACTGATGATGATTGTCAGCACTAGTAGGGTGCGTGAAGGTTTGAAAATGTACATTGACAGACAGGTAGGACATCCTATTATTGCATTCAGACTGAATGCAATGATTAAACAAAATTTTTTTTTGGTCCTGAGACTTCCACAGAAGATTTACATTTTTTAATATATAGACCACTTATATCATTGATTGCTATCAGGGTGTGAACAGATTTTCAAGCAGTATAACAAAAAGTGTTTATGAAAAACATTGCCTACCCTACCTTATATGCTGTAGTGTGAAAGTATGTGTGAACTCTGAAAGTATATTATTTTGATAATCAGTACTCTGTAGACTTAAGTGCACTTTTTTCCCACAAGGGTATATAAGCACATGATTGGCTGGTCTTTACCTAGTTTTTTTTAAATCCGGTGTATGAGTAAAACCTTGTGATCACACAAAGAATTAATGATTTTCTACAACTGCAATAACTTCAGTATTTGTTTTACACTTCAAGCAATTATACAGAAGAGATTTGACAGTGCAAACGATACCCAAACTGAAGTCATGTCTATCAGAATCAAACTGCTTTTTCCTACCAGATTTAACAGAGAAGGTGTCAAACTGAGCCAGTGATATTAATTGTTTTCCTGTCTATTGGCGTAAAAACCTATTGTCTGAGACATTGAGAGTCAATCCACATCCAAATTTGTTTTCACCCTAGAAAGGCTTATCTTGTCTTGACATTTGAAAAAATGAAACATATCAGTAAATTACTCTGTGAATATTGAATCCGCAATAAATTAAGTACCTTCTCTCATGTCTAGTGGGATCAGCGTATCGTGATACACTTCAGAAAGTCTGAGTTGGAAGGAGGGAGCGGGTGGAAATTACTCTTTCTTGAAGATATCTTTAACAAAACAGCATCTCTCTGATATAAGGCCTCAGGCTTTTTATATGAATCAGCCGAGCAAGGCTACTGCTAACAAGTGTAGATTCTGGGCTGCAGCTCTGAAATTTTATAGTGCCTCTCTGGGATCTCAACCTACACAAAGTCCACAGTCATGTCATATTTGGCTTTTTCATCAAAAAAGATCTGTGGGGCACTGCTGAAATGTTATCATGTCACATGTGATTTGACTTTTTGAAATTTTTAAGCAAAAAACGTGGATGACATCTATCTGTCAAAGGACTGATAACTCGCACACAATTCTCAACTGTGGTTTAAAACTTTGTTCACTGATGTATCAAAACAGATTATGTTTTTGATCTGCTTTGGCTTTATAAATAGCAATTACACATGCACACTGCTCAAAATAATACCAACATTACCAATATCTTGTTTAAAATGTATGACGCAGCACCTGGAAACAGCTAAACCATGAAGCATGTCTTATTAGCTTTTTGAGGCATGAATTATTAAATCACTATGTACACAATTCTTTTATACCAGAATAACAGAATCAGAAAATACAATACTGGCATCAACATGCTCATACCCTGCATTCATGATATACTAAGATTCCAGTGGTGACCAAAGCATGATGCAAACAAACAGAGATTTAGTAAGACATTTAGTAAGACTTTTCTAGGATGTAGAGCAAACAAAGCATGAGCAAATATATTTCACTGCTAAATGTATTCATTACTCCATAGCAATAACATCAAAAAAGTAAGCCCAGGCAGTGACATCTCAGCATTTCCTTTGCCCTCTGAATACAGCACACCATATGAATCCCATGGAAAGGTGGGTACATTTACAAAGCAAAGTGTGTGGGAAAGTTCAAGAGGAGTCTGAGTATCAAAGAGCTCAGGCCTGGACGGCGAGTGTCCAACCTCGGTAAACTCAAGACTCTGACACCATAGCTGCAGGCCACAGACAAAAGATTCCCTGTCAGCAGCAGCAGTTCTGCAGTGCCACAGAAGAAACCCAATTACATTCCCACCATTGTCCAGCTCATCCCCTACTGCCCAATCTGCTTCACGATAAGGAATGGCAGCATCATGGGAGAGCCTTTATACAGAAGAACTGGTGATCGATCCAACTTCTCTCCAATTAACAGCAAGGTAAATCCCTCTCCGGGGTCCCTTGAACGTGTTGCCAATTAGTGCTGGATGGCAGATGCTTGAGGGCACTTTCAACAGACCTGCGTCTCAAATTTGTTTAGAAATGCAGAGGCTGTTATTCAATTTCGCTCCCTCTTAATACCTCATGCCTCTTCACACACCGCTTATCTGGGGAATTGCGATTAACAAAGACGTCTAACACACACAGGGTTACCGATTGTGGTTTAAAGGCCTTCCAATATTCAGTCAGTATTGGCTTTTGTTTATTTCACAGCTTCAGAGAGAGCCAGTTCAGGTATTGTAGCAACGCCTCGCTCACACAGCGCTTGTTCCAGCTGTAATGAAACAGCAACAGAGGAATGCTATTGAATGCTTATTTCCCACTGACCTTAAAAATGCAGACGGTAGCACAGAATCTATATTTAAAGTAAACATGAAGAGCATGTGGCGTTCGCTTTTTGTTCTGCTGCCTTTGACACTATCTGCACTGAACTCTTTTTTTTTTTTTTTTTTCTGAAGCAAATGTGCATTTTAATCTAGGGATTGTGAGATTTAAATAACCCCTGGCCTAATCACAGCCCTCGCTCACGAGTCCTTCACGACGTACGATAGAGAGCTTGGCCGTAGCTGGTTATTAACAATACACTTCATTACACGCTGCATACGCTCAAGTGGAAAGGCAGGTTAAAAATAGCATGCTTTGAGATTTGGTTCATATGCTTTAATAGCTCATGAACGTAACTAAAACAAAATGTCCGAGGAGGTTGCCTGGCAACAAAGGCAGCTCGATTCAAAATGTTTCTACTTAATGAAAGAGTTGAGTAGGTGGCGCAGAATCAGCCCAAGGAAACGGTTTTAGTCGACGCCTGTGCGAAGCAGACGCATGCAAATCGACACTTTCGCTCACAATCTTAAAAGCACTGATGGCAAAACATTGTCTGGGGACTTCCCCTCTTCTTTGTGAAAATGAAACCAATTATAGTATGGTCAATTATTTCCAAGTTAATTGCCGTTAAAGCCTTACTTGTCAAAGGCTAATGGCTATAATCCTGATAAGAGGTCTAATTACTGCAGTTATACGAGTAAATGGATTTAAGAGTCTGGTGGCAGGTGAAAACAGGCAGTCTGTCTTCCATTCTATATTTTACTTGAATGAATGAGTAAACTGGGGACCTGTTATCAGAACGCATCACATTTTCTAGCATAACAGGGCTTGACCCCATTGTGGATTGAACTTGCAACCGCTCACGTTAACCAAACACTTAAGATGGAAGCACCATCACTCATAGAGACGTGTAATTGTGCCCTTATCTCGTCGCAGAGAAAGATTTTACCATGACAACCGAGGTACACTAGCAATCGAGCAGCTTTGTTACACCTGCTAGTGTGGCTTTACAAAAATGTGCTAGTATCATTTCGAAGACTGATAAAAAACAAAAATTATGAACTACCCTTCAAAAGGTTTTTTTTTGAGGGGGGGCTTCATTTATTTGATCAAATATACAGTAAAAACCCTAATATTGTGAAATATTATTAACTGTTAATTAACTGTTTTCATATTTTTAATATATGGGTCAATGACGTGACAGGTCTTTTTTTTTTTTTTTTTTCTCGAGGCCTTAATTATAATAAAAAACCAAGATATGACATACAAAGTGTGTAAGGTAGTACAACAAGATCTCTTTTACTGAATCCAAAAGGTTTTAATTATATTTTGCTACATATAAAGGTATTTTAAAGATTTTGAAGTGTCAAAAGATCATTGGGTTTAACCATCCAAAGACCAATACAGCCATTTCATTTGTGATTAAAATATCTTAAAATGTAATAAATGTATATATTTTTTATTCTGGCATGATTTTTAACATCATATATCAACATGGTATTAAAATTATGTGTAGAAGTCGTTGCTTTGTTATGAGAAAGAATGTCCAGAAAAATGAATTTCATTGATGTCATTTGGAGTAACCAATATAAAGGGAGCATATTGGTTCATGCAGTCCATATCATGTGACAGGATGTGACATCATTCAGACACCTGCAAAGGACCACATGGTCATGAAGCAAAGTTACTAACTGTCTTTTAACTATTTGAAAAATTCATGTTTTCACTTGCTCATGCGCATGTCCCGAAACATCAGGTCATTCGCTACAACCGCTATAAAACATGGAAAATGTTGTAATATTTTAAAAACTTGTACTAAATATAAAATCTTTGATTGTCCTTTTGCTAGCTAGCTAGATAGATATCAGTCTGTTAGCACTGTTTGAAAATATTGTCATTCTGTAAAGCCAAAAGTGTCATTTGGTAAAACCGAAATTTTGGTTTAATCGAATGACTTTTTTGGTGACAAATTTTGTCCATCTTGCAGAAACCATAATGCATACATTCTTCTATGAATGTTTAAAATACCAGTATTTATCTTTTTAATTAAAATAATCAAAAAATAAAATAAAAAATACAAGAAAGGATACTAGTAAGGATCCTGGAAGCCAAAATATTAAAGTATCTTTTACAGTAGCTGGCAGTGTAAATGCTTAGGGTCAAAATGGGTCTCGTTCTGCAGGACCTCTGCAATCTTCTCAATGTCCTTTTCCTGATGGCCGTGTTTATAGATAGTATATAGCTGACATCCCCTATACCAAGGACGTCAAAATACAGCTCCTCATTTTACAGTAATGCATATATTTTGTTGCTGCTTCAGAAGATGACCTTTAAAAATATAGTATTCCTGAGGTTTGCAGACCTTGGGAAGGTTATGATTGTTGAGAAATCTTTTACAGCTCAAATATGATCTATGACCTCATATTAAAGTACAGCAAAATCTAAGAAAAAAAAAAATCCACCAAGACTGCACAGATAGGTTGGCTCCATTCAATAATAAAAAAAACACGTATGACCTCCAACCAGCACCTTCTTGAAATTCACTGCATTCTTTGATTTCCTCTGAACTTTGGTTAATTGACATTTAGGAGGGGAAGCAACAGCCTGTTGAGAACTTAATTGCAGCACGACAGTTTTCGCTTTCTCTTCAAATAAAGGTCGAGACCTTACCGCCTCCGCCGTTAGAGGCATGCATATGCGATACTCCTTCAGGAGCATAACGCCCACACTCGTCAAAAGTGTTCAGAAATTCATGAGAAAGAAATGCTTTCCGCTGGCTGCTCCCACTTAGTTAACTTCCTTCCTTTGTTAAAGTTCTCCAAATTGCCTAGAAACCTACAAGGCAAAAAAACACTTACATTTTACCAGCATCTTCTGTGATCTGTATTTTGAGTTTTATGAAATACTATGTTTTGCCAATGTATAGCAATATCATTTTCGATGCAAAATGTTTTTGCAATGTTGTTCAATCATTGCGAACTGGACAATGGAAAAAAAACCTAGAACTTAGAAGAACGTATAAGACTATTATTTAGTGTAGCCATGCAGCGGAGCCTAAATGTCAAACAGTTTGTCTTTGTCTTGATGAAAAATATCATTCTTTAAAGGAAAAATATACTCTGATGGCCAATCATCAATTACAATACAGACAGCCTATTTGAAGCATAATGCAGAAGATGCAGGTAAAGTTTGTTTTATGTTTTTGCAGTCTTCTGCAGCCTTTCACAGTGAGAGGTGGACATGTCATGTGTATGTTGCAGATTGGATTCCTGCTGACATGACAATGGCATTTAATTAGAGCGGGTGAATGGATGTTACCTTTGGCATGGTGATTGCCTCTCAGCTTCTGCTGCGCTGTCATTGTCGCTGTCACATCACTCTGCAGGTAATCATACAAGAGAAGGATGTCAATATTACATATCACAGTGAGAATTTGATACCGCTGTCTCATGTTCGGGACATTACGTCGCTTCATATTTACATGCTTTGATGCAAATATACCTGAAAAAAAATTATTTTCTTTATCTGCATTTTGTGTTTTCAAATAAAAAACATTTACTGAAAAAGCAAATTTGTTTGTTAAAAAAATCTTCTTCCACATTTTATTTGTGTATACACATACATACATAAATACATGATAAATACATGATATACATGATGAAGTCATATGCCAATGAGGTGAGAAATATTACTTCAAAATATCTGAAAATGTTCTGAATTTAAAGCATCTTGTCCTAACATTTTTTTGTAATTCTTACTGGAAAATAAGATAAAACTCCTGATTAAAACAGACTTTCACAGAGCAGAAAGAAAAGTGATTTTAGGTCAAAGTTTAGCTTTAGTTTTTCTCTACAAATGATTATTTCAAATAAAGGGTGAAAGACTGAATGCAAGCTATTGTTCTTCTGGAGTAAATGAAGGTGTGGTTGTGACAGGTGCTGCATTTCTTTAGCTTTGCTTATCAAAAATGCATTTTGTTTTCTAAGACAACAAATCATTTATGCTTCTGGCTCACGGCACACACCTCAACTAGTTCTTACCTACACCCCCACCTCTCTGAAGAGATGCCCTCTGCGCTCTACACCAAGCCTGGCTACCTGCTCATCTATCAACCTGTCTGACTGTGCTGTGGATCCAGTTGAAGTTAAATTCCTAGCCCACAGTACACACCCCTTCCTTCTCTTAAACAGAGATGTCGCTTTATGGTAAGATGTGCTGTAACACACATAACTGTAGAGTTTTTAAGAGTGGCTTTGATATTTGAGTTCCATTTATTATGAGCATGATATTTATGTATACACCAACAAATCAGTAAGTGACACTGTTATCAGATTGCCCTCAGATTTCCACAGCCCTCTGCATCACAAAATGTGATAGAAAGTGCAACAACTCATCAATAATGTTATATTCAATCCTGGTTATTACCAATCAAATGGCAATCACGGTTTAAATGTACTATGTGATGCAATACACTACGCCTTTCACCAGCAGATGGCAGCAAGGAGCTTTTTACCAAGTAAAACGCTAGGAGCTGAAAAAGTCACTGGACAGTCTGTAGTTGGATTCCTATCTTTTCAAATGATTCAGTGATTTGGAGAAATAACTCTCATGTTAAAATAAAATTTTATTTTATTAGGTTTTAGCTGTGGTGGTTCAGTATTTATTTATTTTGAATTTCATGTGGCCTTGTTTTGTTTATCTGATTCGCATTCTGAAAAAGCAATATGCATACACTACCCTTCAGAGGTTTAGGGTTGATAATATACAGTAATACTGTGTAATATTATTACAATATAAAATAACTTTTCTATTTGAAAATGTTTTAAATTTATTCCTGTGATGGCAAAGCTACATTTTCAGCAGTCAGTACAACTTCAGAAATCAATATTATACAATGCATTTAAGTGTGATTTTCTACATCAACATGCTTCGACAGCAAAAGCTATTGCAAAAGCTATCGGAGTGGCTGACAAAATTCTTGTTATTTTGTCTGACACTGACATGATGATGAACATCTTTTATACATGCTTTGGAGCCCATAGTAAGAACTAAAAATCAGCCATTGTAAGTTACCCAGTAACCCTCGCACAGGTTAAAAATAATAAAAACATGCAAATTTTCCAAATAATTATAATCTTCCCTCATTGAACACTCAAATTCAATATAGAATCATATCAGTAGCCTAAAAGCATTTTTTTATACAAAGTGAATTGCTTACTGGGCCATGTTGACCACATGACCAGGTGACTACTATTCAGTTTTTTACTCACAATTTTTTTAATTTTTTTTTACAGTCGTTAGGCAAAACTTAGGTCCCTTTTTACAGTTCTCCTTAACTTTCAGCTTTGCAAAGCAGTGAATTTCACATCCAAAATGCACTTAAACTATACCAAAACATTTCATACGTCTCAAATCAAGTCATTCTTCCTTAACAATAGCAAAGGCTGTCACTCAACAAACACACTTTGTAAAAAGGTGTTAAAAAACACTAACAACTGATGTTTTCATTTGTAAAAATTCCTTTCAAAAACAAGAATGACACAACTCTACACTGCAGTATATGTTACATAGTCTATGTTTACACTGCAGTACAAAATTATTCCCAAGTTGTCCCCTTTCGTATAGATAGTAATGAAATCAAAAGATCAGCTGCTATATCTGATTGTTTTGATAGCATTTTTTTTTTTTTTTTTTTTAGATTCAGAATATATTCAGAATATGGTATTACTGTAGAAATGTTGCAAATTGCTGTCTTATTCAGTTTTCAAATTAAGTTTGAAAAAGGTATGTAATTGTGGTGGTAATTGTTTGTGTCTGACTGAGAAAAGAATTTATGTAATTCAAAATATGTAGTTATTAAATGCATTTTGTGCCAAAGCAATGGAAAATTAGCCACATAAACTGCTGTTGTACCACTGTGAGTTTTGAAAAAGTATTGAGAAATGAGTCCTAGTTTAAATGTAAAACATTATTATTTCAAATTCAGACCTATTTCAAATGATTATATTCTATGTGGCAATCTGTTCTTCCAAACAATCACGCATTTATTCAAGCCGAATGAAAGCAGTCACCTGCTTTCTTGCTTGCACCTGGGCACCAAGTTCTGAATGTGTCCTTACGTCACACAAATCACCCCACTTATGGCTCTTATGTCTCTAAAGCTCCCGATCCTCTACCCCCAGCAGCTTTGTCATGCTTGACTGTGTCTGCGCAATGCGGTAGATGGTGATAATGATTAGGAGGTCAAAGGAATGATGGGAGCTATAAGAGGCCAGAGGGCAGCTTTCTCCTGCCTGTCAATCAATTGATTTCTGGATAGGGTTAGATGACAGCCGGCCCATCACCCCCTTGCTTTAGGTGCAGCTCCCAAAGGGATCAATCAATTAGCAGTGTCAACACAGATATTAGCCTCTGCGATGGTGATTCACATCCTGAGAAAGCAGCAGGCACATCCGATAAAACAAGAAAACTCCTGCAATATTTGAACACATTCGGTTCAAGAAAGCACTCTATCTCTGCAGAGGATCTAATTGGATACTGGGGGGAAAATCCAGTGATTTGTGCTGCACCTCACCTCTATCTGTATTGGCTGGAGGCAGCTGTGAGGAAGAGTATGATGGGAATAGGGAGTGCAAGCCTGGCATACAGTGCGAAAGCTCTCATACACTGCTCTGCGCTCCTTGATCAGATTCCATTTGCTGTTCTGGTCAGTTGCACCGTATCAGAGAGCATGACAAATATTAATCTCCTGTTCCTGTCAGAGCGGTGCTCCCATCGCGCCCTTGAATAATTCAACAGCAACAATGCAAAGTCGGTAACAGAAAAATGGGAGCGAGAGGGCTGATGTTGTTGATCGCCGAGGAAATCTAAAAAAATATTTCACTGCGCAACGCTGTCAGCCGTAGTGACAACATGCTCACAGGTATGCATGCCTTGCAGCCACAGGTGCCAGTGCTGATTTCAAGATGATTGGCTCGCTAGGTTGAAAAGTCTCCTTTTCACCTCTTTAAAAGCAGATTACTGACACAATGTTAACATCAGCTTCTGAGTACATACCTCGATGACAGCACCTTATCTGCGACCTGAGGCGGCTGAGGTCAAAGGTCAACCACTGTCCAGCCAACGAGCCTGACTTAACCTGCACAGCCCTCAACGTAATTGCCCGCTTCAGTGAATGTCTACAAATCAGAACAGTTCAACAGACTTGAGCTTTTGCTACAGCAGATATTTTGCTCACAGATGTCCACCAGTCTGAAATAATTCATCTCAGTCTGTGCTCAAAGAAGTAGCTGGAAGATTACAACCATGATACTTCTGGGTTTTGATACTGCCAGGAGTTTGTCAGCATATACCTGCCTTGAAAATATGATACAAATCTGATAAAAATGTATGGAAGACGGAACAGCATAAATGCAACAAAAGATTCAAGTTGAGCTTTTGAACTGATAGCGTGCTTGTTGCTGTGGCTTTATAGAGAAATTAAAATGAATTTGAATGCACTACAGTGATTTTTTTTTTTTTTTAAAAAAGCTGCCATAAATTATAAAATGGTTATCAGAATAATTACCGCATTTACATTTACAATGATAATTACTGCACATGGATCAGAACATAAAAACAACAAGACTGGAGCTAAACTGTGGAAATCGTCAGCATTCAGTCACATTTAATGAATTAATACAGATGTGTGCCTGTCACTATATACCTGCATCAAACTACTCCAAAATCAAATCAAATCATTTCAATATTCTATCCAATGTCATAAAAGCCTATATTGCAAAAGATCATATTGAAAAATAGCTTTACAAAAAGGATTTTCACTGTATTTTCTGCTGATTTCAGCATGCCACGCATGGCAGAAATAGATTCAGCATCACGCTGCTTATGTGGGCAGTGTGAATAGTGTGAAACATTCTACAATACAGTTCAAAAATGTTCTAATTAATATTTTTATTCAGTAAGGACACATTGATTAAACTGATTAAAAAAAAAATGGCAGTAAAACATATATAATGTTACAAGAGAGTTTTTTTTTTAAACTTTCTGTTTATCAAAGAATCCTAAAAAATGTATCATGGTGTTAAAAAAATATTAAGTATCAAGTTTTTAATACTGATAATAATAACAAATGTTTCTTGGCAGCAAATCAGCATTTTAGAATGATTTCAGAAGGATCATGTGACATTGAAGACTGGAGTAAAAATTCATAATTTATGCTTGTTTCCTTGCATTTCATGACAATTTAGGCTGCACTGCTCACATATCCATACCGAAATCTGCTTTAATGATTTTTTAACAACATAAATCATGTGGATTAACATTGACATATATAATATTAAAAAACCTTGGTCATGACCTTTGAAACAATGCTTGAGAACCTCCAGCTTATTTGTTTGGTGTGGGAAAGTAACTCTGAGCTAGGATTAAATGCTCCCCAAATGTTTTGAGAAGCGTTTCAGTCAATGGCAGCATGCAGGAAATTGAGCGAGTTTATGAGTAATTTACTGCTGCAGCAGCTGTGTTTGCAAGTTCTCTTACATTTACTGTTTAACTAAGATGTAGTAATGTCAAAAGTAATGACCGCGATACCAAGTCGGTACTGAAATTTTAAAAATGTGACGCTTTGAGCGCTGTTGAGCAGATTCGTAAACACCTCTGATTGGCCATTGTGTTCACACGCTTATCAGATATGTATGTGATTGGCTACAATGATCAACACACGGAAGTGTTTGAAAGCACATGGAAGCGTTTGAATTTGAAAGCACTTTGAAAGCGGGAGCATTTGAAAGCAGACGTCTATCAGCACTTAGTGAAGAGCGTCATTGATATCTATTCACAACATGTTTTTGAAGTGTTGATCATTGTAGCCAATCACATACATATCTGATAAGCGTGTGAACACAATGGCCAATCAGGGGTGTTTATGAATCCGCTCAACAGCGCTCAAAGCGTCACATTTTTAAAATTTCAGTACCGACTTGGTATCATGGTCAGTACTTTTGACAACACTATTCGGATGTGTGCAAAAAAAAAAAAAAGGCTGTTTCAAAAGGTCTAATATATTTTGCATATACACATATCACATTAATAGTAATTTGTTTCAAAGGTAAAAGTTTCAAAGGTATTTTGTTTCAATTCTGGGAACCTCAATAAACTTTTAGGGATGTTATTACACTTGCACTGAACAAAAAAAGCAGTCATTCATAGAAGTTAAAAAGTCGTTTGCCACCAGGCCCCAGTTCAGAGGGCATAATAATTATATATACACTTTGAGTTTTTACTATGGCAGTATCTCAGATCTCCCTGACCAAAACCAAATCTATTTTTACCCTCACAAATCCGTTACCACTTCAGTGCTCTTAGACATGTTGGAGAATAGCTGACAATACAAACATCACACAGTCTAATCCTTCCTTTTCACTTTTTCTCAGCTCACGAATACATAGAATTGCACTTTTCAACTTCCAGAAATTGTTGTCCCTCAGACACCCATGCAATATGACAAAGGTAGTTAGTGGCGCGGTCAAGGACTCAATCTTCTAGCAAAGCCCAGAAGCTCTTCGCCTACAGTCAGGACCTGTCTGTCTGAATATTAAAGACTACATGACATTAATCCCTAGCACACTACTCTCAAATGGCTAATGAGGGCCACTGAGGATCACTGTCTGGCTCCTCCGCATGGACGCTCAAATGTGAGTCTGGGAACTCAGTCACATGGTCACTCTCAGTCTCCTTCCACTTTTAATTGCCACATTTCCTGTTTCTGATATAAATAAATCCCCCTATCTCTTGAAAATAAGCACCAAAATCAAAGTAGGCCATGGAAGATGAAAGCAATTCTCTGTTATCCTTCAGATGAGGGGCGCTCCACAATGGATTAAACCTTCTGAAGCCGTTTCCTGATCTAAGACTTATTGTTATACTGCTACATGAGAGTATAATTGCATTGCTAGAATTTAGTTTCTTGGAGGGGAATTCAGGCTGAATTTTAAATAATATAAAACAAGTCAGTGTCATTACAAACACAATACAACCTCATGTTACTAAGATTTCCTTCTCATTTTCTCAACAGTTTCTAAGTACAATAGGAATAAGCCTACAATGCAGAAAAACAAAAACAAACATACATTTCACTGAAGTGAACATGGCCCTCTGGACTTAACAATTACCCACAGAACAATGAGTCTGTCTGAGAGGGGTTAATACATGTGTTAATCCAGGACAGATAAGTCCTTAAATCACCCTCTCAAAGCAAAATGTACCTAGACCAGTCGTATCTTACATTCATAAAAGCAAACAGATAGACAGCATATATATACAAACTAGGGGTGCAATGTTCATATTACTCACGGTTTTAGGCTCACGGTTTCGGTGCGGTTCAGTATGTGCTATGTTCAGGTACAAAAATACTACTGTCAAATAAAAATAAAGAAAATATGAACAAATAATCAAACAGCACAAATAAATACAGTAAAGCAAAGATACAAAAAATAAAGCTTTTCAGGTTTTTCATCCAGTTTTCAGGTACAGAAACTGAATAAAGTAGCTAATAAAATGTAAAACAACATTGCATGTTATCTTCACTGTATAAATAAAATAAAGATCAATCATTATTAATTATTAGCTATGAGCAATGAATGATTTCCTTGTCTTTTGATGTTTGATTAACATTAAAAACACATTCAGACAGCAGGAATGCAAGGGCTGCTGTCTCTTTAAGACATAATACAGGGATCACTGATACTGAACACGTGCATTCTTTCTCGAGTGTTTAAGTTCACTTAAGACATAACCTACTATGCTTGCTAGGATACTCGCCAAGACGGGCATGTTGATATCATTTTGTGTGAATTTGTCCATTCAAGCACAAGACTTGAAAGAGACCTCAATATTTGCGCGCTATACACGCGCTTCCGCTTCTCACAGCGCGCGCGTACGTTCTCTTTCGCGACTTGCACTCGAATGTTTAAATTGGCAAGGCTTAAATGAGTTTAGTTTAAACACAAATAGCAACTTGTGCTGTTCAGGTCTCACCTGCGCTCTTGCGCTATCATATAGAGCATGCGGCACTCGCAGTGAACAAAGTTTAGGGGAAGCCAGAATGCGTATCCATCGACAGAAACATACATTAGCCTAACTCTGTCTTTCTGTTTTATTTATTTTCTACAAACCATATTATAGATGCGTATGCGTCGTCAGAAATGAGTAGGGTGGCCGTGGACACCCTTGGCTTAAGCTTGGCCACCCCGCTCACAACTGCTATTTCTCTCTCTTTTTTGTTGTTGACAAGAATTGCGTTTATTTAAACGCAGAATCATCTCTTTAAGACCACAAAAAACGGGAGACTTTTCAGACGCGCACTCCTACTTCGCCTCAGCGCCAGGCGCAAGTCAAACGCTCGCGGAAATGATACAGGTGCCGAATGACCTTCAGCAGAACAACAGTGGACGGCGAACATTATATATTGTAGTCCTGTCGTCAATTAAGTCATTATATAACCAAAAAGGTGATTAAAGCTGCGTTAAAACTGTGCATGCATGTATGTAGGCCTATTTGATATATATGCGTCACATGTCTCTGGACTAAAATATTCTATGCTATGTGAGATCACAATATAAGGCACAAGCTGATATGTAATTTTTTTAATGCATTAATAAATGTGAGAACTCTGCATTTGTACTAGAAGATGCTAATTCTGCGTTAATTTATAAAGTACAAACAAAAATGTATCACATTTAAATACATAAAATAATTATTTTTTCATTCTGGCATTTATGTGCTGTTGACTTCCGCTTCCGCATCTTGCAAATGGGAACTTTTTTCTACGTACTGATTTAATTTAGTTATGATAGAACTGTTGCAATTATTTATTTTGACAATATAGAAAGTTAAACATTTAGTGTTTACTTTTTTCAGTTTTTGAAACAGACAAAAAAGAATTGAAGTTCATTGATTGGGGGGGGGGGGGGGTTACAATTCACGATCTCAGTTACAATTAAGTACAAATTAACTGTATTCAGTTGTGTTGTAGGCACAGTCCAGTAGCCTACATTATAGTCAGACTAATTTTTATGTTGAAATAATGAAAATTTCTGTGCCAACCCAAACTAGTTGCTGGCCCCTGCCTGGCCACCCCTATGAAAAAATCCTGGCTCCGCCACTGCACCAGTCCCGCATTTTGCGGCACAGTCCCGAAATTGGGAGCTTTCTCCCGCGTCCCGCAAGACGTAAGTAGTGTCCCGCATTTCAGTTATATCTGTATTATTATTATTTTTCATCCCTGAAATTGCAATACCACAGTAAGAAATATAAAAAAATTTGACTTTAAAAATCTATATGTGCAGCCATTATGTTCTAGCTATAAAAATAACCAACCAACGCAATCGTAGAGAGAGGTTTTCCCACTGATGACAACTGAGTGGACAGCGCAAAGGAATAGCTAAGTGCGGGCCTCAGCTAAGTTGGTAAACACAGCTACACCAGCAAGGATTTCATCTCACATACTGGATAAGAACCTCAAGAGCTGCTCAAAGCTGCCCAAATTAAAGGAAATAATCATTCATCCTGATGGCAAATATTTCCAACGAATATGCGGCGATCCCGTGGATGCTCGAGCGCCACCCACGGAAGTGGTCGAGCACCTACAGAAAACACGAGATATTCTCCACAAAATTGATTGCAACTTTCAGACATTACTTTATTCTCACGTTAATAGTTCATTCAAGGGGGTTTCTATTGAGTTAATATACTGATAAATGTTGAGAGCGCATCAAATGCGCGAACAAGAATCTTTCCGCTCACAGGCGGATTCCCTTCTCGTGCAAAACTGGACGCGTGCTCTCTCTCTCGCTCAGATATTACACGTGCGTGCTCAAACTTTGTCCTGCTGCATGTGCACTCTTGAATCTAGAATTGTCTTCTCTCCAGGATGTAATGTTGCCAGAAGCGCAATATAGTGTGGGCAGAAAAAAATAATAATCGGTTTAATAATTCAATAATAAAGTTAGCCAACGAATGTAAATCAATATTCACATAGTATAATAGTAGTAAATTTATAGCCAGGTGGTCACCCTAGAAATTAGATAAACCGCGGTGCAAGTGCGTGCCGAACGTAGTGTGCAGAACGGTACGGTTCGATTTTTTTTTTTTTTTTTTTTTTTTTATCGAGAACCCTTTCACCCCTAATACAAACACAATTCAAAAAATATAAAATTGATTTGAGTTCGTTCTATTTTTTAAGCTATTTATTATGGAAATACATTACCATTCAAAAGTTGAGTAAGTGAGAAATTAATTTTAAAAACATCAACTATTTTTTTAATAAAGGATGTATTAAATTGATCAAAAGTGTAAGAAAAGACTTCCACATTGTTACAAAAGTATCATGGCTTCCACAAAAATATGAACTGTTTTCAACACTGATAGTACTTGAGCGCCAAAACAGCATATCTGAATGATTTCTGAAGGATCACGTGACACAGAAGACTGGCGTAAAATAAATCAGCTTTTCCATCACAGTAATACATTACATTTTAAAATAGATTAAAATAGAAAATATTTATTTTATATTGCAATTTATATTGTTCTTTAAAATCTTTTATATATTATATAGTTTTCACAAAGGGTTATATCTCAGCAACTACAAGGCTTTCAGTCCAATTGCCCGTGTGTTTTCTCTGGCAGTTCAAATTCAGGTAATAGATGTTTTCCAAAAAGTTTAACTATGTTGTCAGGACAGTGTTTTGGGGTCCGGCAGTCACATCGTTTTATTAAATGGTATAAATCTACAATTCATTACAATATAATTGGCCAAAGAAATAATAGTTCAGTGTTGTGTTTTTGCTGTTTCATGAACCGTTTTGTAATTCATAATTTGTCATAATTGTTTTATGTGATGCTGATTGCTGATTTTATGTTCGTTCTTAAGGAATCATTTACAAATCTTAAATCCTTGCTGCTCCAAATATACAAAGTGTTTCATTGATAAATAATCGGCTTCTCAAGAAATCCACTTAGACTGAATCCCTCCTTCATCTCTCACGAGATGAGATAAGGACAAAGAACAGTGTACTTTTGGGGGCACGCATGTTCCCCACACACAAACAAACGAAGGAGGACATTAGCCTACTTGCCTTTTCCAGGTGTAGCCGCAGGCTGGGATGAAAGGTGGGGAGAAACTTTACCCACCACTCTGTTCGTGAGGGGGCAGGACTCACGGGGAGGAGGAGGAGGTTTATCAGATGGTTTGTCTGCTTTTGAGTCTCTATTGAATCTGACGTTCTGCTCTGCGCTCTCAAATGAGAAACGACTCCCACCAAAATCGCAACTTTTTTTGTTGCATCACAAGCCCAAAAATCATCGGATAAACTTTGGCCGGCTTGAATTTTTTAAAGAGGTTGGTTTTGTGCTGGTTTTGCATTGCTTATTTCTTGTGACTGCGTGCAACTGAGGCTGGAAGTTTTCCCTGGACTGAAGTCATGATGTCAGATATCTCAGTCAATGACCATCTGGAGGGAATATTGTCTGATTTCGAGGGTAAGTGTGCGCGTTCATTCATTTTAATAAGTGAATTATGGAGCTATGGGAAACTTTGCAAGTATAGATTAAAATAAAAGTCTATAAAAACTTTTTTACAAATAACTTTTTTTCACCATGTGTATATAGGTAGAATAATAAAGATACATTAATACGAATTCAAAAGTTATATTTTTTATTTTAGAACTTTTTAAAAGTATCTTTTAGTCTATTTTGGCATGCGAGTTTTTTTTTATACCGCTGACTATGGGGCGAATATAAACGTTTATTTTATGTCTTATAAAGTTATTAGAAAAAGAAGTATTCTGTAAAGAGCACATAAAGTGTAGACATACATTGTCTATACAAACCCTAAACGTGGATGATTAGAGGCAATCTGCTAGACTGATTTGACTGGGTTGGTAAGTTTTCATTGTTAGATCATATGAGATTATTAAGTGATCATATTAAGTGCATATTTTCATTTATGCAAAATAGGTACTACTGCAAAAGGAGGTGCAGCTGTGAAACTTAAATGTTCTTGTGTAAACATGTCTCTAGTGTACAGTATACTATCTAACTATCTATCTATCTATCTATCTAACTTCCAAAAGTAGCTCAAACCGTATGCGGTAAAAGTTACAGCTGCATTCCACTGGTGTTCTGCTGTAATTATCCTAGTATCTTAGCATTTAAACCTTCATCTTTTGCAGTGTGTCAAGAACCATCTCCACAACCCTCACCACAGCCGTGTCCGCTATTGAATCTGACACACATTTCTCAAGAAGAGAGGCACCCTTTCCAATAGATCAGTCATGGATGGACACAGCGGGAACTGGAGAACAATAGTTTCTCTCAGTGTTTAGACAGGTGCTGATGTGAAGAGGAAAAACAAATTAGTTCAAGCCCTCAGAATAAAGCACCATCTATTATTATATTTGTGTGCTACGTGGAGACAGTTGTCAGCTAAATACTGTCTGAGGAAGAGTTTTAGCTGCCTCAGTAAAGTTGCGGAGCGGTTTGTCTGGTAGATGATTTAGCAGAAACTAATTCTTGAGAAGAATTTGGCAATTACACTTGATGCCAGGGAAGATTGAGGTGTCTTTTGCTAAGCAGTAAACAGATATGTTCACTGGGTGTGTTCCTTCCAGAGCTGAAATAGAACCACAGTTCACAAAGTTTTGCCAGTGCGTTAAACAAAATCACTTGACATGCCTTGATTTCTGTCAGTTGCACCAAACTTTTATTAAGCTTTTAAAAAGTACTATGACTTGAGACAAGGCGAAATTGGATTTAATTAGAAGATGGGATCATTGCCATCCAGTATGGATGTGAAGGCATACTGTTCTTAGCATTGGCCATTACAGTTTTCTTAGATTCATACCCAGGCCATGTGATTCCTAGTGGAAGATGCCACAAGAGAGATATATTACATTCTTTCAGCTTCACCTCAAAGCAGCAAATAGGGTCATTTCCGAACAAGAGACCAGTGTGCCGCCATGTGTTTGAGTGAAGAAAGATAGACAGAACCGTCGTTCATTCTGGGGAAAATGCCTCTTGGAATGTTGTGGGATGTATAGTGAGATCCTTGGTTCTTTCATATGGCCGTTTGTGGTTGAGTGACTGTGAAACGTAGTCATCCGTTTCTTATCAGTAGAAGTTTAATTGTAGGCAAGGCATGAACTTTTGTGATCCATAGAGATGTCTGTTCAGTGAGTGATGACGGATACATTTCCTGTTAATGTGAATGTGTGGAAATGAGAAAAGAAAAACAACCTCAACCTTCCTGTTGTGTAATTTGAGACTGACACAGTAGAGATGGCATATGCTTTATCTTGAGGCTACATTTTTGATTAAGCAGAGCCAGGGTCATATGCTCTTGAATCACGGTACTGATTCACTGAAGTCTACATTAAAACAAAAGATTTTTTTCATTTCTTTTTCATTGTATACATTCCACACAGCATTATGGGAGTCATAGAATAAAGATTGAGGTGATATAGGGGCCCTGGTAAAGCCTTACGGGATAAAGAAGGCTAAGCTTTAAGGTCTGTGTGAAATATCTATGTACCGTGTCTATGTATGTGTGTCTGAACCATATTAGACGAAAAAATTTGGACTGCCAAGTTAGGTTTTTGAATTTTTGAGTACATAATATCACTCAACATGACACGCAAATTGACATTGAACTTCAACTCTAGAAATGTGCCATTTAAGGAAAGACTCACTTGACCTTCTGCTGTCATTTCGAGATGTTATCTGTTCTTTCTGCTTTAGCAAATACCAGTTCACAAAATAGTTGTCCAAATAGTGGCTGTTTAAACTCACACTATGTATTGTCATACCATATCATACATTACCCATTTATCGGACAAAATATATGGAAACTAACCTCAGCTAGCCCCTGTATTATTCATACACAGAATTCATAATGTGTGGAGATATATAATTTTTTATTTTTTATAATTTGCTTTTATTTAGTTAGTTTTCCTTATTTTCCTTTTTTTAAAATGAAGAGCATGGTACCAAGCTTTTCGTTATGTCAGTCATAGATATTTCATTTATGATTGAGCTAGATTGGGGGCAATTACAGTAACATGCCTCTTTTTGCCTTGGCTGCATATTAAAGACTCCTATGTGCACATACCTTCTAAATCCGCCATTTGGCTGTCTGACAATACACTGATTATAACTATATCTTTCTAGAGTATTTGGGTGTAAATGGTATTTTTATGGAGATAATGGAGGTTTCCTATTAAATAGTCAGTTCGTGGATTCTTTCTACCTCAGCTCAGCCATGGTTTGATTGTTATTCCTACGAACAGGTCTACTTGAAACTAAGCATATGTCTTGTATTAATTGACCTTTGTTTACCCTTTGATCATTATTTAGAAGAGGTACATGCAGTTTTTGAGATATTTCTCTTAGATCAGATTCTACAAAAAGCTGCCAAGTTAAAATTAGAAAGACACAGGAATCTGAGAGAATACAAAGTGGCTCAGGCATGTTTCTATGTAATTACCTGACAGCTGATACCACACATTGAGTATATGTGGAATGAAGCAAATCAAATGCCGTTTTCAGCCATGAGTTCCTTTTTTTTTCACTTTTTTTTTTAAAAAACTATTTATTTCCACTTGGAACATTAGATATCAAAATCTGAAATGGTAATGAAAACACAATGGTGTTGAATAGCACATGTACTGAGTCAGGATGATGGAGGAGCTAAATTCAACTCATGCTAAAAAGGTGTATTAAATAGTATCTGTAGCTGTGTGAAAGTTTTTCCAGACCCCCCGGGGGGTGTGAATGCAGCGCCTTATTCGCATCACTGCAATGCTGAAAATGGCAGCTCGGAATTCAGCTTCCAGATGTGCCTTAGTAGAGGTGGTCCGAACAACGTCTGAGCTATGTGCTTAGGGTGGTGTTCCAAGGGGTCGTCTGAGAATACCTGTGAGGAATGTGGTGGTGGGGGATGGAAAACCACAACAGGCCCGGACTTGCCCCCCCAACACCACCACCCCCCTCCCCCCCTCCACAGTACACTCGCCCTCCCTAGGTGCACCTCTGAAACTTTCCCTCAAAGGGCTACCAGATTAAGATAGAACCCACATTTATTACTCTGGAAATATTGGTTGTTGCTGATTATGAGCATATCAACATTATGTTTATGTGAATAACAGAAATGTCATGGGTAGATATACATGTATCAGTGACTGTGTGGTGTCCCCTTGACCTCCCCCACCTTTCTTGTTTACTTCTCAGTCATCCCCAGGTCTTTCTCTGTTTGCCTTGCAGCCCCATATTATAAACTTAAGGTCCAAAGTAGCATGGCAGCTAGTGTCGTAAAATCACGAACTGCATGATCCTGAATCTATGTGAACTCACAGTACACATAAGGAAACATCGCTTTTATTCTTCTGCATGTGGCTTCCTTTAGAGGGGTTTAGAGATGTGTTGACTGTGCAAGGTATTTTGGGTTATTTGTGGCTGACAACATTTAAAGAGATCAACGAAAAATGAAAATTTTGTCATCATTTACTCAGCTTCATGTCATTTAACACCTCTATGACTGTCTTTCTTCTGTGATAAATGAGCAAAGATATTTTGCAAAACGTCCATGTTCATACAATGAAAGGCAATGAAGTGCAGTGTTGTTTTGGACCAAATTGACTTTCATTGTATGGACAAAAACAGTTGAAAATTGAAAAGTGTGGAGTGACAGAATTTTCATTTTGGTTGAACTATCCCTTTTGATCATATTTCAGAAATCAATGGGTTTATTTGGCCCATGAGTCCATCAAGTTTTTACCCATGGGCCAAACATTCCCAAGCTGTATTGAACATGGTTAACAGAAAATTACAAAAGGACCCAAAATGTCCTTAATGAAGGAATGTCAACAAATTCTTCCACAGGAAGCATATAATCATCACAGGAGGCATTGACATCCATCCCATTTCCCAAAGAGCCATAATACGCTGCAAAAGAGAGGAGAGACAGGGCTTAGCCATTAAGGGAAAAAGGGAGCAGAGAGAAGGAGATTCTCAGGTTCCTCTCTGTTTTATCAGATTGTGCAGGCATTGTGCTGCTCCATGTGTTAACAGAGAGGATTAAACTGCAGCAAAGCTGAGAGAAAGAATATTGAACAGCGCAGAGATGGTGCGCTTGGCTGCCAGCGTAATTATTTCCTGAGCATTTGACAGGGTGCCAGTAATTACCTGATACCAGCCCCTTTTTATCTCAGTCAAAGGGTAGTACAAGTTTACACTTGCACGTGCTGCATTGTAAAAAGAAAAGAAAAAAGCTGTTAGACTGTCCCCTTGGTTTGCTGTCCCTCCCTTACTTTGTGTCTTTTCTTTCGGTTTCCAAAACTGTAGTCCACTTAAGTGGTGAGTATTTTTTTGCTAAAGTGCACTTCTTCATCACATTGAGTGCCATTGTGAGAGTACACACTGCAACTTTAACCTCTCCTCCACTGAATCAAATGGCACCCTAACGGTGTTCTTCTTATATTAAAGGACTTCCGGGATACTGCAGAGAATGACATTGTGTGTAGCAGCGATGTACAGGCAGCCTTACCAAGGGACTTACTGCTGAAATTCAATTAGGCCTAAACTTTCACAGCTGTGCGGATGATGATGGGTGAGCTGAAACAAAGGGTCTGTGGTCTCCTCACTGTAAAAGAGGGGGCTGTTCCTGCGTGAAATCTGATTTCATTTACTGCCTGTAGTCTTCTTGACTCTAATTGGTAGCATACCCTACAGGAAGACAGGCAGCCTCGGCTCCAGCCCTGCCCCCTGCCGGGTAAAGATAAAATCAGGGCTGCTGGGCGAGATGCTATGATAGCTTCACATTGATATCTGCTTGTTTATACAAGGCAGCACCTGAAGAGGACTGAAAATCTCAAGTTTTGCTTTTGACATCCTGTCATGATATCAGGGTTTTTGATATGCCAAAGATGGCATGTAAGCCGTGATAGTCTGCAATTACAAGCACCTCATTGCATCACACCCTAGTCAGATCCAATTGTCATCACATGGCATGATGGTGTCTACATGAAATACTCAAGTTGCCACTTCTAATTGGGTCTGCCACAGAGCTGTTAGGACATTTGTGCTGTTCGCCACTGGAATTCTCAGTCATGGTGAAGGGCTGTTGTAATCCAAGCCTTCAGTCCCTGACACTGTGTCTTTGAATTGGCCCTTTGTGCTAGAGGAAAAGCCACTGCCTCTCACAAAGGGAAAAGGTCGGAAAGCACTGTTTGCCTTCGGCTTTGTGTTGCAGCTTCTGAGAATGAGGGGATTATACAGTGTCACTACAATTTACATGCTCCAGGTGTAGACTTACCATTCAGCCCCACAAGAGACTGTTTCCAGTCTTGTACTTAACTTTTTTTTAGCACATGCTTTTAATTGAGAACAAATGTCATTATGCCTTTAAAGTTGATATAGGGGTGACATGAAGATCTTCACAATTTTTACTTCACAGTCTATGTCGTGTGGATTTTGATGCAGCTGGTCTATTTTTATGAATATTTGCAAAAAAACAAAACAAAAAAAAAACGTGGTCTTAATCAGTATGTTTTGTCTTGTTTTCTAGTAAAACAAAATCTAATCAAAATATCATTTAAAGAATAACATTGACTTGAGAAGCAAAAATCTACAAAAAAATTATGTTTTCAGAGACCATATCTCGAATATAGCAGATTTGTTCACAGTTGTTATATCACCCTCAAAGCAAGATTGCACAGACAGTAGTGTAATTATGGCTTGGCCCTTCAAAATCTGTCTGACTGGCGTCCATTCAGTCAGAGCTCCAGGCTGCCCTCACCGTGAAGTGTATCCTTTTAAGGTTTTAGTGCCTCTTTAAATCAAAAACAGGAAATGACTGTCCTAGCAGATTTATGATTTCTATCATGAAGTCCAAAATTTTGATGTATTATCAGTATTGTCATAAATTCAGAAATGTGTTACCTGAAAAAGTATAGCCTAGTGTTTTTTGAACTGAAATTTGCCCTTTGGTTATTAGGTATAATTTAACTTACCTGATTTTATTATGTTATGTCGTTTATTATTCACTGAGCCTTCAAGAGTGTCTTCTAACATTGAAAATTAATCAAATTTGTGTCCTCTTTCTTTATACAGCTTTAAAGAGGTCCTTTGATATAGATGATGTGAATGAGATCCCCGCATTCTCCCCCACATCTTCTGTCACATCTCCCATCAGCCCAAGTGCAATCCTCAACAAGACAAATGAAGTGAGGAGTCCAGGGAACCAGGTGTCTCCTCCTTACCGCTCCAGGATTAGTATCGGCTGCAGTCCTGCCCAAAGCCCTGTTATGAGAAACAGGATGGTGTCCAGTCTCTCCTTCAACCGAGGGATAATGGAAAAGCCCACTATCAATGCCAACTCCGGGATCAACCGAGCTGCCTCTTTTCAAAACAAATTCAACCCTAATGGCTTCATTTCATCTTCAGGTCCAGGAAGTGACAACGACAGTCTCCATAGCTCATCTTCCAGTCTGGAGTACCAGGCCTCTTCTAAACTCTGCTCCTACACAAGCCCTCCTCAAAGTCCTGTTGGAGTTGGGGAATTCAAGGCCCAACGTTTAGGCAGCCCTGCCCTGAAGAAGTTCTCCTCCCATGGGAACATGTTCCATTCAGAGCTTGAGGGTCCTCTGGTCATCCCAACTGAATCCATGGGTATTAGCCATGGCTCCATGCCATCTCTGGACCTCCAGATGGAGACTGCAGGAATGAGACGAGTGATTTCTCCTGGATCACGATTCACCAATACAAGTCCACAGTGGAGCACAAGTCCCAATAATATACAGAACGCCAGTAGCTTTGCAAGGGACTCCTCTCTCAACAACCAGTCTCCTAGACCTAAAGATCCAGTGCGCCTCAACAAGTTCCCTCTTGACCTTGACAACCTGGTCTTCAAGTCTCAGAATGAATCTCCAGGAGCACCCAAACCACCTCCAAGATTCCACACGTTATCCAACAGTCCCATCGTCTTGGCAAGTCCCTCTGCATCCATCAGCAGCCTAGACAGCACAGACCTAGCCCTGGCCCACAACAACAACATCATCGAAAAAAGAGAGCCTATCACTCCTCCTGGAGCTATCCCAGTACCCAACATCAGCGAATCTCCTGTGCTGCTGTCTCCAGCCCAGACTCCTCAGTTCAATGTAGTCTCTAAGCCCCAAGTGGTCCAGGTGGCTCCTGCCCCACCTTCCCCATCAGGAGAGATGGAGATCAGCAATGATATCGATCAGGATGACATCCATGCCAAAGAGAGCGTGGGTTCCATATTACAGCGGATTGCCTCTTTCTCCAGAGTGGAGACTAAGGTGCCAGTGTCTGATCCGAGTCTGGTCATCCCTCTGAGTAATGGCATCAAGAAATACTCACCAGCAGTACAACGCAAGGAGCTCAAGACATCTGAAGGTGAGATGTAGTGCTCTTAATATTTCAGTTCAGGGTCTTAATAGCTAATAAATTGGGTTGTTAAGGTTCACCGGAAGAACTTGTTCAGTGCCACTGGTGGTTATGCTACATGTCTATTGATTTAATGCACTTAAAATGGGAGGTATGCCCTTTGCAAAGAATATGATTAGTTAAGTAAACAGAACTGTGTGGGTCTAAAGGCAGCACTTTATTTGAAGTGCTGCTGTCATCGCAGCTGTCTTTCCGCACCTTACTGACATACTGTAGAGAAAAGGGTGATGGGAGAGAAGAAAAAGACACAAAAAAGAGGAATTCCTGGCATATCAACAAATAGCTGAGTGCAAACGATGATAACAGTTCAGGGGAGCCTGTCATCACTGCCTACCCAGTAAAGTGATCCCTGGCAGACGTAGCTAAGTTGAACGGTGCCAGAGGCTACAGAATCAGACCCTTATACAGTTAATTTCTCAGGTGTGTCAATCTCTGCTACAGTGATCTCACCCAATCCATACACGCCTACCTTACTTGCCATTGGGATTAGTGCAATCCAGACAGGGCTTGGAGTCTTGGCACCATAATTATGTACTTATGTATGGCTTTACATAGCAATTGACAATAATGAATTCAGAACTGAGGCTTAGTAATATCAAAGACATCAGGATGGAAAGCATATATAATTCATAGTCAACAGCATGGTTGTCACGTATTGAGCCATTTTTGGTGTTAAATATCTATAGAATCAGGACACTCTTTAAAGTACATGTGTCTTTACAATGATTAATTTAGCAGATAAAGGGCAATAAAAAGCGAATCATCACAGGAGTGCTAGTACGTTAATTCAAATTCAGCCCTTATATTTTGAAAAACAAAATGCCAGATTAAGAGAGTTGCTAATAGTTGTTAGTAGTTAATTTATAATAGTAATGATAAGGATGGGGCTAACTCAAAAAATTTGAGGTAATCAGTTACATCAAATTTTTTGAGTTATGATGTATGAAGTAAGCAGAAAGCTATCAAGTTGAGTATGTAGTACTCATACATGTTAAACTAACTGAACTAATTTGTTAGGTATCTATAAATGTTTGTCGCTAACATTAATTAATTAGTGTGCCAAGCAATAAAATGGTGATGTGTGCATGCATGTTGGATTCACATAAATAGCAATATGTTTGATATTACTATGGTGTACCACAAACTCTAATGCATTTTGGCATATTTCGGACAAAAATACATGTTGGGAAAGCTGTGGGTTTGATTTATTCTGACCAGAAATAAGTTGGGGATTTTTCATCTCCACATGTTGTATATTTGCCTCCTCCTGTTGTTTTTCCCTTCGTCTTCATTTCCTGGGGTCATGTTGCAGAGAGGAGAGGGGTGCATTTCCTGACCTGAGAAAACAGAGCGCATTGAACTGGAGGGAATCAGTGGGCGCCTACAACTGTGTTTGGCCTCATAGATCCTACTTGTTTAGCTTATCTAGCAGCGCTTGTTGTGCATCTCACGAGTAAGCTAACATCAGGGTGGGCGTCTTGACATCTGCACAGATCGCAGGCAGCCAGCCCCCACGCTGAAACCTCTCTGAAACATAAACATGACTTCATTTACTAAGTGATTTATAATTTCCAGTGTTAGTAAGTGTGTCAAAATGGGTGCCACCCTAGGCTTGTACCTCAGGCTGAAATGTGTTGTTTGCTGTTTGTCAGATGGTTGAGCTGTAAAGGCTGCGCTGATGGGTTCGGATGAAACCGACTTCTCAATGGTTGCATCAGTGAAAGTCTGGGATGTGGGGGCTGTTTATGTCATGCTATCTGCTTCAGGCAGTGTTTTTCAGCGGTTCTGTGGTGTCTTGTTTTCTTTTCATTTTTTCCCTCAAAATATCTGGGCGCAGTGCGTACGGATGTAGCCCTTTGACAAAGCCAATGGGAAATACCCACCCATGTTTTCATCATGTTCCATGTGCATTATGACTTGTTTTACTTTTTAAAATGGGGGTATATTTAGACATCACGTCATCCACCCATCATTGAGCTATATGTAGGCCCTTTGCACTGTTTCCTGTGATAACAAGGAAAGAGATCATTCACTGTTGAGGCCAAACGCATGACATGCTCCCAACTGTGTTTATAGCTGTCCTTTTGGGACTGCTGGGTTTCCCAGTTCATTTATGCTGTCAGTAAAGATGCTAATGTTAATGCCATAAGCTATCATATAGGGTTATCACGATGACTTGAAGTACTTTTTTTTTTTTTCATCTAATTCTCTTGTAAGCTGCTTTCAGATTTGCATACTACAAGTATGTACTACATTTGATAAAGAACCTGCTTCTCAACTGTTTAAATATGGGATTGTGTAAAATATATGTAAATATGTGTTGTGTATTGCCACAGTAATACCTATTATACTCAGTACAAGGGACGATACCAGTGTGAAATTATTGGGTAAAAGTAGGCAACATTATGAAAAAAACTTACGTAATAATAATTATTATTATTATCATTATTATTAAAGAGTGACGTCTGTTTAATGTGTTGGGTTTTGTTGAACAACACATAATTAATTTTTCTTATAATTTTTAGTTTTACTATAAATTACATTCAAAGTTTAAATTGTGTTATTGTGTATGCAGTTTTGCAATGAAAATCTCAATCTTGTTTTTATTTGTGGAATATAGTTCACCCAAAAATGAAAATTCTGTCATTAATTACTTCTGTCATTTAATTACCCTCATGTTGTTCCACACCCGTAAGACCTTCATTTATCTTAACACAAATTATTATATTTTTGATAAAATTTGATGGCTCAGTGAGACCATTTCCTTTTTCAATGCCCAGAAAGGTACTAAAAACATATTTACATACAGTTCATGTGACTACAGTGGTTCAACCTTAATATTATAAAGCGACAAGAATACTTTTTGTCCTCCAAAAAAAAACCAAAATAACGACTTCATTCAACAATATCTTGATGGGCGATTTCAAAACACTGCTTCATGAAGCTTCGAAGCTTTATGAATCTTTTCTTGTCACTTTGTAACATTAAGGTTGAACCACTGTAGTCACATGAACTGTTTTAAATATGTCTTTAGTACATTTCTGGGCATTGAAAAATGAAATAATCTTGCTGTCAATGGAGGCCTCACTGAACCATTGGATTTTATAAAAAATATCTTAAATTGTGTTTCGAAGATGAACGAAGGTCTTACGGGTGTGGAACGACATGAGGGTGAGGAATTAATGACAGAATTTTCATTTTTGGGTGAACTGACTCTTTAAAGGTGTAGTGTATAATTTCTGCATCAAAAATAATGAGCATTCCCATCTTCCATTGGCCAAACCAAACTGATAGCCCCGCACCCAAACTCACATTATTGGTTGAGCCAGAGAATTCCAAAGTTTTGATAGCACAGCACCAAAAAAAAATTGCAAAAATAATGACAGGTCTTTATGAATATTGCCCCCCATCTTCTATTGGCCGACCTTACGAATATCCCTGCCCCCAAACTTGGATTACTGGTTGAGACAGTGTAACTATGCTGGGCTGGTCAGATCTCTCAAACAAACAGGGCAATGTTTTGATAGCACAGCACCAAAAAGAATTACAAAAAGTAATGAAAGGTTTTAATGAATATTCCTCCCATCATATATTGGCCGACAAAAAAGATAGCCCATCCCCACACTTGCATCATTGGTTGAGCCAGTGTTGCTATGCTGGGCTGGTTGGAATTCTTTTTTTACTTAGTGCTAAAATATAGACATATATAGAAAGTCTTGTAAAATCAGCCGTCATCTTACAACTGGCTGTAAAAATGAAAAATGTTCTTCTGATGCATGTTAGCTGCTTAAAATATTATTTTGCTATCACTCTCTTCTGCTCTAAGAGTTTGTTAGTAAAAAAAACATGACAACAAAAACAGCCAAAGGGCCGTCCTCTGCTCTCTTCCAGACAGAGAGTGAAATCATGTTTGAAGCTGCTCATAAATACAGCAAGACCTCCAGAACAGATGACGGATTCTCTTCTGAAACCGCCACAGCTACTTATGTGGTAAAATAAAGCATGTCTGCAGTCTGCTGATGTGCTGATGAGTTGCGTTTCTTTTCATCACAATGACCTTAGAAGTTCTTTACATATTCGGAGTGTAAAATTCCATTAAACTTGCTATTTCTTCATCTCAGTTAAAGTGCTGCTTTCTGCATTTTTACAGTATTGAAATCCAGTCGAAATGAGAGAGATTTTTTTTTTTTCCCAGGTCTCTCTCTTTTTGCTCCTCCCAGCTCTTAGGTCTTGGCTTCATGTCTCCACTTGTCTGATGAAGGCTGAAAGCTCTTTGGTCCCTTTTACAGCACAATTTATTCTGGATCTAATGACAATGATTTAGGGAATAAATTCTTCCCAAGCAGATGTTTAAGGCCACCCTCCCATTATCCCCTCCAGCTTAGAGAGAGAACAAGAGAACGCTTGGCTTTGTAGAAGTTTATCTCCTTTCTTTGAGTTAAACAGTTTAGTTACTTTATCAATTTCTGCATTTCTAAATAGAAAGTTCAGAGAGCAGAAGTGAAATGTTGTACAGTCAGTCAAGTACAAGTTAATTTTTATGAATCTAGGAAATAATTTTTATATAGTGTTTGCTTATTTTTTCTGTTTATGGTCCATGCCTGGTGCCATTTCCAGTCATATCACAGCTTCTTTTGTATTGAGAAGGAAATGTGTTTCCTTAGCAGATAAGACAACATTAAGAAGCGGCAGTATTCTTATCTTAGGCCCATAGAGGTGGGTCAGTAATGGGATTGACTTGCCTGTTTACCAGAACCTGGTGCTTTTCTCTCAGAAAGATTTGGATGTCTTCTCTTCATTTAGCATAATTTAGCTTGCTGTCATTGATGATTTATTACCTGTACATGCTGTCTGAGGCATTGGAGAGATGAGCACTGATTATGGGTTTCAGTGGCATTTTGTGTGTGTGTGTTGCCATTCCTTAACAGCCCAGTATTTAGAGGAGCTTTTACAAATTACCATAGCAACCTTCAGGTGTTCTGTAATGTTTACTTCATGTGCTAAGGTATTGCCTGTGAGTACAGTTAAACATGATGGCACTCATTTCCATGAGAGGAAAACATGGCCTTCTGGGACACATTTGACCTTATCTAATCCTCTGAGCATGCAATGTCAATGTCAATAACTGAAGGACAACCTTTTAAATCTAATGTTTGGCCTCGCATTCATCAGCTACATTTTAAAAAGGATAAAGATTAAGAAAAATCCACATTTTAAGGAGAAGTTGGTTCAGATATCAGGTCTTCCTGTTTAAGTCATGAAGATTAAACTCAGCCGTGTTCAACTTTCTTCACAGAATAAGCAAGGAGTACCTGCAGTGGAATCTGCTGCCAGAGAATTTCACTTAAACTCCAGAGATTGCACGTCTTTCACAAAGTCCTACAGACCCCCTGCTCCTTTTTAAGGGTGCTTATATTTGGGCTAAATTCATAATTCTTTGAGTTGCTTTATGCTTTACTATATTATTAATTGTGTAATACTCTCAGTTCTAGGGATGCACCAATATTCCAATTCTGGCTGATATTGTTTTCACGTTATAGTCAGTTTGTCTTAGCAAAGTAAAAATAAAAAGCTAAAAACTAAAATCAGTGATTGTAAATGCTAGAAGTTCATGTAGGCATCACAACATTCTGAAAAAAAAAAAATGTATGTTGCGATTTTCTAAAGATTACATTTAACACTGTTATTAAATTATTGCTGTTTTAAAGATAAAATATGTACTTTTTTTTTTTTAATGCTTAACCCAGTTTATTGTTCATTGACTACTATTAGTATGCCATGGGTTTATCTCCCCCAAAAGTGTAAGCATTGAGCACCCGAGGTAACATCTAAACCATCTAGGGCCCGCTGTCCTGCTTCAGCTCAACTGACCTGTGATTTTCAAGCGATCCTGAAGAGCTTGATTAGCTGGTTCAGGTCTGTTTGATTAGATTTGTAGATAAACTCTGCAGGGCAGTGGGTCTCCAGGAGCAGGGCTGCAGACATAGGATCTAAAACATCTGTACAATATATATGTATGTATATATATATATATATATATATATATATATATATATATATATATGAAGAGTTCCATTGCAAAAACCTCTTAAGTGCCATCTGAAATTTTCTTCTAAAATGATAATTTTTTATCAGACTCCTATGTTTAAGTTTAGTTATTTCACTTTAACGGCAATGAAAAGGGACTTATTGATTGCCATTAAAGTGAAATTACTGAACCTAAACATAGGAGCCTGATAAAAACGCTTATTTTAGAAAAAAATTTCAGATGGCACTTAAAGGCTTTTGCATCTGAAGTCCTCATATATATATAAAATGTAAGGCCACTTTTTACTGGTAATATTTGGCATTATCAAGACCCACAAATATTCCCCCATTGCATTATATACATTATATTCAACATTATATATAATAGTTTAATAGTTTTAGTAGTAATGACACTAAAACTCTAACACTAAAACTGTATATATACACTATATTGCCAAAAGTATTGGGACACCCCTCCAAATCATTGCATTCAGGTGTTTCGATCACTTCCATGGCCACAGGTGTATAAAATCAAGCACCTAGGCAGGCAGATTGCTTCTACAAACATTTGTGAAAGAATGGGTCACTCTCAGTTCAAGCGTGGTACCATGATAGGTTGCCACCTGTGAATCGTGACGTGAGGGTATCGTTACACCCCTAAAACTTTTATGTAGCAAGGATGCATTAAATTGAAAATGACAGTCAATACATTTTATGCTAGTGCATTTTATAACTGCTTTTTTGTCATAATACAGGAATCTGATTGTGTTGCATAAATGACATCATGGTGACCCACAGGATTGCCCTCCATTCTTGTTTTAGAATAAGCTTGATAGTCTTGATGTGAGTGAGTTCAGATCAGCTGCCCAGGGGGCTTCATAACTGATAAGAGATATGAGGGTGTTTGGGGGGAAAAATAGGTAATTGGATGGGATTAATTAATTCTTAGTGGAAAAATATTTCCACCCTGAGGGAAGTATGCACACATCATGAGTTCAAATGTTCAGTTGTGATGACAGTCTGTGCGGGGAGCTAGCCTTGTTGAGTTCAACACAATACACCCATAACAACACAAGACTGGTTTTATTAACCTGATATTGTGGATGCAAAGGTTCTCTGGGAGTTTTTTACACTTTAGACAGGGGGATCTTTGTTAAATCTGGCCCGCTTCCTAAACAAATAATGCCACAAGTGCTTAAGAGTGACATTAGTTATACTGACATGGTAGTCTAGCTGTGTAGAATTGTGGTTTCAGTATTCATGAATAATTTGAATGAGGTCTCAGTGGAGCAGAAACGAACATGTAGCTTATGTGGATAATCCAGTTTTTGTACCAAAGTTTACCTTTTCACTAACAAGTAAACTTTCTTTTTGACAGTGTGATCCAACTCAGCTGGTAACTTGATATCTGTTTGCATATGATGTGATATATGTTGTCCATTAATAACAAGTGGTATATTGTCTCGAACAGCCAATCTGCTAATGGGCTGTGCACACAGCTCATTCCAAACATGTGACAGGGAGTGAGCACATCATTCAGGTCCTTGGACAGAATTGCTGATTTAGAAAGTGCCAGCAGTAATGCATGGCAGCTGGTTTGGGGCGTTTTCGATCTATCTGTGTTTTTCCTCTGGCGAACAGGCACGGTGAAGGGGCGTGAGGAGGGGGGCTCAGAGTTTATGATTTAGCACGAGGGAAAAACCTGTTTCTGCTGAGAATTTACTTTTGAGACTTCATAGTTCTTTCTGCAGACAAAGATATAATTAGTCAAGGAATATCAACAATCTGACAGCTAGTGTCCAATATATTTTCCTGGGATTCATAGATAAATTGTAATTGTTTTAAAAGGATTTCATTTATGAGAGGCTGCACACCTTGATAGTGTTGCATAAGACTGTTAACTCTTTCCCAGCCAGCAATTTTTTTTTTTTTTTTTTTGCCAGCCACCGCCAGCATTTTTGATCAATTTCCACAAAACTTTCTTGGCCCCCAGAATAATTTGTTGTATGAATTATATGCATGCAATATATCAAAAAAAGAACAGAGCCTCTGCTTTAAATTGTAATAATTTTATTCTAGCTTAATGCATTATTTTTGATCAACACTTGTGATGTAATGTGAGTAAGTTTAATAAAAAAAAACAAAAAAAAACACTTTGAACAAAAGGCTGAGAAAATCCTACTTTTGTCAAAGACTGCGTCCGGGTCGGATTCAGAACAGTGATCAAAACATAGATGGAGCAGATCACTTCCATCAACACCCCAAAAGGTTCACAGTCTTATACCTTGCCCTGGGTCAGCATTTCATTTGGTAACATTATGCAGTTTTGATCTATATGCTGTTTAATGTTTGAGGATCGCGTTAGGTTACATGTGCATAAGCGAGGCTTATATCACTTGTTTCCGCTGCTGCTTCACCTTTGTTTTGATCCGGGGGATTATGTACTCTTTCAGAACATGCTCCCTTCCGTATGACAGGGACTTCAAGCAACAGCTGCTGATGGAATGGCAACAGCAGCCGGAAGTAAACGGTTAACTGTCGGAAATTTCCATCAATGGTGGGGAAGTGTTGTGTCATAAATGACAGAAAATTCCATCAATATTCTGTCAGTGGTGGGGAAAGAGTTAAATCGGCATTAAGCAGAAGAAGTTGCAATAGTCTTTTCTTCCCTATTGTGAAGTATATCCAAGTGAAACGCTTCTGGAATGAGAAAAATGTAGAGCAGGATTTTATTTCATCCTTCAGAAATTGATTGGATCATAGGAAGTTCGGTGTTGCTTACTAAACGGAGGCAGATCTGAATGGCAGTTTGCAGTTTAATTTAACCCCACTCTCATCCGAGACACGCGTGTAGAGAAAAAACACTGTTATGAGGAATGCTTTTGATTAAAGATTATGATGGCATATGAATTTAAAATTTTATTCTGTTTGAAACCGTGGAAACTTTCTTAAAAACATAAAAAAACAAGGACTTTTAAAGTGTTTTAACCACATTTTAAGAAAACCATATGATGATGACTTATTTCTTTTTGGGTGAACTGTCCCTTTAAGCAAGCCAGCTTTATGTAAATAAATGTAATATTTTACATTTAATGCCTAAATATGGGCAAGTCACTGCATGTTATACAGCAGAATCTTAACAATGGATGCTTCTGACAAACTTTAGCCAGAGTGTTTTCATCTTACTGTTATTAAATATTCTCAATATATTTTTTTTTTTTTAGAATCATGGAATTTTTTAATCAAGGTGTCAGTTAGGTTCATTGAATCAATCTGTCAACAGAAGTGCAACTTAATCCCCTTATTTGTTAGACCAAGATGTTGCTCCATTCCAAATATTTGTTTGATCATCCAAGTCTGAATATCAGAGCAGTTGCTCTGCAGGGTGACTGTTCTGAGATACAGTACCTCCAGAGGTTCTATAGGGGGCCATTTGAAACCGTCTAAGTATTTTAGGGTTTTGCTGACTGTCATGTTGGGTGTCAAAGATATAGTCACCGACCAGTGACTGTAATCAGAGTGTGGCTGGAGCGTCTCTACTGTTACGGTAACCGCTTCACCGCGTCATAACATGTCGCACCTTCATTCTACAGATGTGACTCACTGGTCCTCGCTCGTGCCTTCGATAATCTACTGTTTGTTATGCTTGGTGAAGCTTTCTATATTTAATCTGTGAAATATGTGCTCTTGGAGGAACTGATCTCACAGTCGCAAAGACTTTGTTATGCAGGGAGTCCATTGTTTTGACAGCTTCTCTGCCCACATTAGGCCGACTTTGAACTGAAAAGGCCATTCGCATGTGCTATTGATTGATCTTTCTCTTGGGCCTGAGTTTCCAATTCTCTTACAGAGCTGTGGGGAAATAGATGGGTCAAACAACAGACCTACAGGTACTCCGGTTTCAAGAGAGAGAAAAATCTCACTCTTTATTCATCTTGAATCCCAAACCCCCCTTTTAAACTAAAGGACCTCAGATTGGCGCTTTCAACAGGGGGGCTTTTGCGTGATTGGCGGGCTGGTGTTTTTTCATCATTTCCATACCCTTTGTGAAGAAGGTTATCTTGACAGTTGCAAAAAGAAAGTCAACTTTAGAGTTGATAGATGAAACTGAGAGCCAATTATTTCTGTTAGTGTAAAAGTCTAAACAAATGGCAGTCGCAGACCGAGGGTTAGACTCTGAGAGCAGACTGTTTATTCTCCTGATCTGAAATGAAAGGCTTGGTTTTTTTTTTTTTTTTTAGCTGTTATCTTTTAAGCTGTTTGACATTCTCTCTGGGTTTGTATCAGCCTTCAAGGCACCATATCTTAATAAACAGGAAACAGTAAACTCTGAAGTGCTCTTTCTCACTAATTCTTTACAGTGACTCATGGGTAATGAGGGGTGTTATGTGCTCTTTTTGACAGTTGCAACCATGAGTCTCTCCCCTAAATATATGCCCTGATGTGCAAAAACAGCTCAAAACATTATAACATCATATTGCCTGAAGCATTAACTGATAATGATAGTTCTTTAAAAAGAAAAGATGGGAAAGAGACACTCACTTATAAAATCCTTGGAGGCAAATTCACTAAATGGTTGCGCCACTTTTGCATGCTGTATCCTTATAGGAGAACCACCTGCAACCGGACCAAGTGCTTACTGATGTATCATTAGATAAGTTCGGCAATAGCCAATCAGATGACTTTTTGGTGTCCATCTATAGGAATTATTGTGGTAAATGTGTTTCATTTGTAGAGACTTGGAGAATAAAAATGCATCCACCTCAAGCATCACCTTTTTATTTGCATCTTGTTGTTTAAAATGTTTGGGGATAGTACTCTTATGCTCACAATGGCTACATATTTGTTTAAAAAATACAGTAAAAACTGTAATATTGTGAAATATTACAATTCAAAATTGTACTGTTACATGACTTGCATGAGTTGAATCTTGCATGAGTGAATCTAATACCGAGCATAAACGTCCCTATCAGCATTTTTAGTAAATTTCCTCTTTTCAGTGAGTGAGCAGGAGCTTTCCATGAATTCAAGCTGTTATATCACATTACAGGAAAGCTTTAACACATACTTCACCAGTTCCCACATAGCTCCAGCTGTCTCAATACACACAATCTTATTGTGCGAATTGAACAAGATTTCCTGGGGGCAACAGGAATCTGAAGTCACATCACAGAGGAGGTTTTATATGCCTTTTGTGGTAAACAACTGTCTCTTTGTCCAAATGGCTCTCTGTTTGTTTGAAGCTGATGCCTTCCCAGCACCTGATATGTCTGTAAGTGCCAGATGATGCTAATATTTGGAATCTGTAGACGGACAGTACAGTCATTCATAACCAGCTACCACATTTCATGGATAAACATAGAGAGTTTCTTATCATAGCCATGGCGTAGATGGGCAGGGAAGCTCCCAAACTAATCTTATTAACTCTAAAGCATCTGTTTTCCTCTCTTTGAAAGAATGATAGTGTTTTTGGGAGGAGAGCAGCATCAGCTGTGCATAATGGGAGGTTGCTTGTTTTTGTGTTTATCCTTTCCGACAGGACGGAGAACTACTCGCGAGGAAGGAAATGCCAGATCCGTGCGCTGAACTTAACTTATGTGTTTCCCTCTTTTGAAAGGCGTAATAAACTCAACCAAGTGTGTAAACATGAAAGATAAGCCCTTGAAAGATATACTTATGCTTGCCTTTGAAATCCATCCAGTTACCATAAAAAGCTAAATGTGTGCCAACTTCGGCCTGCGTTCCTCCGCCTGCGACAGTGAGGTT
Organism: Elopichthys bambusa; assembly: GCA_037101425.1. NCBI lineage: Eukaryota > Metazoa > Chordata > Actinopteri > Cypriniformes > Xenocyprididae > Elopichthys > Elopichthys bambusa. The sequence continues at coordinate 19,235,091 of CM074435.1, forward strand.
TACAAACAGCATGTAGTCTAAAACTGACAGAGCAACCCACTGACCCACTGCTGGCATTTACATTCCTCAGGCCTGTCCGCTGAATGAACCGATAAGCTCCTCAATAAAGTTCAATGATTAATCTTTTAAACCACATAATGCTGGGATGATGAGAAATCAGACATACTTTAACCACGACCACAACGCACCCCTGAAGTATCAGCAGAGATTGAGTCAACTAGATCATCCATTGTGAAGGCCTCATCGACACAACAGCCAATGGCACAGTTCCTCAACAAACCGTCCATACTGGCGTGATGAATACGATCCTCAAATGGATTGAACTGGAATAAATACCTTGAATGCTGCGATCCTATCGGACTTATGATAGCTACCTGAATCGTAAATCGTAACTGTTTGCCAGAGGAGAACTGGCCACCCTGGTTTCTCCCAAGGTTTTTTCTCCATTTTAACACCTGTTTGCCACCTGATGTCACCTGTTGGAGTTTGGGTTCCTTGCCGCTGTCGCCTTTGGCTTGCTTAGTTGGGGACACTTGACTTTTGACATTTGATATTCAGCAGTGCTTTGCATCTGCCTGCATTGACACCATTTTCTTTAAGAGCTGCTGTGCAGCCAAAATTATATACCAGTTATCACTGTAAAGCTGCTTTGACACAATCTGCATTGTAAAAAGCGCTATATAAATAAAGGTAAATAAATAAATGTGTAGCTGTTGCACTGTCCCTAGGAATGGGAATCAATCAGGAGCCATTCCGATTCTGATTCTTCTTAATGATTAAGATTCTGTTTAAGAAATAAGCCTTAAGCACAACATAACACTATATTTGTTCTTGGGAATCGGGATTCACTGGCTGCGCTGTATGTTTGTAATTCTCTCAAAAGAACTGGCTTGTAAGAATCACTCACTCAAGACTAAGAATTTGCTGATTGTGCTGTGTGTTTGTGATTCACTAAATGAACTGGCTCATAAGAATCATTCACTCAAGAATCAGACTTTTCTGGTGGTCATGCTGTATGTTCGTGATATTACTAAAAAGAACCAGCTCATAAAAACCATTAGCTCGGGGTTCAGATTTCACTGATTGTGCTGTATGTTTTTGATTTTCTCTAAAGAAATAACTGATTTGACTCATTTAATCAAGAATCGAGTTCGCAAATTTGCGTTGTGCATTTCATACTGAATAGCAATGGAGGAAAAACTGTGGTAAAGTAGAGAACCAGTGTCGGGGAAAGTTACTTTTAAAAGTAATGCATTGCAATATTGCGTTACTCCCTAAAAAAGTAACTAATTTACCGCTTATTAATAGTTAGTAAGTTAGTTGTTAAGTTTTGGTATTGGGTAAGATTATAAATGTAGAATATGGTCATGCTGAATAATACATTAATATGTGCTTAATAAGTATTAATAAACAAAAAGTATATTCTAGTAATATGCATGCTAATAAGCAACTAGTTAAAAGACCCTAAAATAAAGTTACCGTTATTTTAACTTAAAACTTAACATCGAGAACATCCAGGTAAACAAAAACAATTTATTTTAATTTATCTTTTTTATTAAAAAAAAAAGAACTACAAAGAATAGGACAAATACAATAAAACAAATAAATCGATTTAACAGTAGCATTCAAGTAAGAAGCAAGAAAGAAACTGATTTATCAAATGTAAAACTAAAGCACTGCTTAGTCTTCAAATGAATTAAATATACACTGATTCATAATAAAGCTAAAAAGGTTATTCAGTCAAGAGCAGTGAGTGAATTTTTTTTTTTTTTTTCAGAGAGCAGCAGGTTTGCTGTATTAGGCTGCTGTCCCTTTAAGAGCTAATGCACAGATCCTATTGACATGCATCCGATTTCTTTCCCAACTGATAACGTTCACTTAAGACATAACCGACTGTGTTTACATGAATACTCATCAAGACAGGCATTTTGAAATTACTGTGTGTGTATTTGACCATTCGAGTGTGAAAGCGAACTGAAGGGATCACACGCTGTCAGAGAGGGGGTTTGTGCGTGTGCTTCGGATGTGTTTGTCAGCAGACAGCATGAGACCTCAAGTTGTTGTTTTCCACAACTTATTGATCTTAATAACTCTTTTTTTTTTAACGTCACGTAAGTAACAGTCGCATGCTCAGTCTATTCTCTGCTACATGCATCGACCTTTGACTTTTCGCACGTTTTGAAGTAGCCTATTAAAATAATTCAGATATCGCATGCAGTTGTGATATGCATATCGTGATATGTACATATGCGATATTTCGTTAATTTCGATATGTCCTACTAATTGCATAACTCACGTTACTTGTAATGCGTTACCCCCAACAGTGAATAGAACCATATGTCATGAAAATTTGCTTGGATCCCAAACCTATCAGTCCCTCACCTCATGGATAGTCAAAAATCAATTCGAAAAGTAAATGTTACAAGCTGTGTTTGCCACCTCCAATGAGAATCATTCACACCCGTGTGATCATTCCTGACCCTGGACCAGAAAAGCTCCAATCATCTAAGACAGCTTTATTGAAAGGGACTGAACCCGACGTGCTAAACGTGTTTTGTGGGTGTAAATGATTTCTAATTAGATGAGCACTCAATTACAACGATTGCTCTCTCAGAGTAAGTTAAGCAAATTGATGAGGCTAATGCTCATTTCACAGAGAGATTAATTGAGGCTACGCGGAGTCTTCACCCTTCTGTCTGGAGATAAGGACCACAGACACCCTGCTGAAGCCAGGAGGACATGGAATAATGGTGGCTGGGCACCACAAAGAGGGAGGTTCCTTGAGTCTTTTGTGTCCAGGGTGGTTTGATAAGATATGAATGGAGCCTGTGTTGATAATTAGGTGTTGTTCTCTTCTGTCCTGTGGACATAAAGTGATGAGACCGGGGAAAAGTTGGGAGAGCGTAGTAGATATCTTTACTGAGAAAGGGAGAGATAGACACAGAGCATCTGGTGGTGAGATCCTGTTATTGTTAGTGCAAAGGAAAGCCCCAGCTTCACAGGGCCTTGACCAGTTACTCTCCACAGCCAGCAGAATGGAAACGGAATAAGGATGAGGCTGTTTTGAGCTCTTTGGGGGGACAAATCGACTCCAAGCAGGAAACAGTTACAATGGGATTGATGCCCTCGGATGTATTATAAATGTCAGTCATTATTAGCATAATCACACGCACTCAATATTATTTTTGTTTTTTAATTGTTAAAAAAAATGATCAGAACAAATGTTTGACCTCCTTTTTAATGCCAGGAAGAGAAATCTACTGAATTGCAATTCAGTAAAGGTTCGACAAACAATTCAGAATGCATTATGGGAAACTAAAGCACTGCTTAGTCTTCAAATGAATTAAATATACACTGATTCATAATAAAGCTAAAAAGGTTATTCAGTCAAGAGCAGTGAGTGAATTTTTTTTTTTTTTTCAGAGAGCAGCAGGTTTGCTGTATTAGGCTGCTGTCCCTTTAAGACCTAATGCACAGATCCTATTGACATGCATCCGATTTCTTTCCCAACTGATAACGTTCACTTAAGACATAACCGACTGTGTTTACATGAATACTCGTCAAGACAGGCATTTTGAAATTACTGTGTGAAATGAAGTGTTCTTCTACCCTGTCTATTAGATCCATAATACCTTTCAAAAGTTTGGGGTCAGTAAAATGTAGTATGATTATTTATTTATTTATTTATTTATTTTTTAAGAAATTAATACTTAGCAAGAATGCATTAAATTGGTATATGTCAAAATAAAGGCATTTATAATGGTGCAAAATAATTCAGTTTCAAATAAAAGCTGTTCTTTTGAACTTTTGAATCAAAGAAATCTGAAAAAAAATTTCACAAAATAGCAAAAACTATTTTTAATATTGATAAGAAATGTTACTGGAATACCAATATTGGAAACATTTCTGAAGGATCATACATGTGACACTTAAGACTGGAGTAATGAAAAATTAAGAATAAATTACTTTTTAAAATGTATTAAAATATAAAATGTGTATTTAAATATTTTTGATCAAATGAATGATGCCTTGGTTCAATTGAATTCACATTTATTTATATAGCACTTTTCGCAATACATATCGTTTTAAAGCAGCTTGGCGGAAAATGCATGTTTCTACATTCATAAGAGACTTAAACCTCAAACTTTTGAACTGTGTATAAAGGTTTAAATTTTACAGCTTTTTAATTTTTTTTATTTTCCTTCACAGTAGAATTGAATTCTGTTTTCATCCTTGAATCATTATTTTATCTGCTTTACAACAAATTAAGTTTTATTTAACTAAATTCGGGAGGCGAATGACCGCTAGAGAATGAGGTGTTTAGCGTTATTGTTAGTGCACTCGCCTCGCATGACAGCAGCGAACAGGCCGGGGTTCGAGACCGACTCTGAGCAGGGTGGTTGGGATTGGAGGGTGAGTTTTGGAGGAGGAGCAATGAAGAGAGGGATGGTTTTGTTTGGACTGATTTCAGATATCAACAATGTCCAACAGCGTTTTTGAAAAACTACTTACCTCACCTTTAAAATTTAGTTCAGTATAGTTTTTAACTTCTTTTCATTTTAATTGTACTTTTAAATTTAAATTGCAAATTTGCATTCTGTTTGGTACCTCTTTGAATTGAAATTTAAAAGGTTTTCTCAATTAAATTATGAATGACACATCCCTTCCACCACTTTGTCTACATACAGCAAAGCACCACCTTACACAAACACAGTGGGTATGTGAGACCTGTCACAGATTACATGCTAATAAAATGTCAGCATCCCATTGCTGAGATCCCGGAGAAAGCATTGTATCTGTGTGTCAACGTGGAAGACATTTAGATACGTTAATTTGTTCCTTTCAGAGCCGGAAAACCTGCACTCTTAATAATAAAGGTTTCACAAGAGGGCTTTCACAGCAGTGCCATATAAGAACAATTTTGGGTTTCCCCAAAGATCCTTTGGGTGAAAAGCTCTTAAAAGAACCTTTTTTAGTGCAAAGAATACTTAAATAATCTTAAAGAACCTTTTGTGCAATATAAAGGTTTAATGGATCTTAAAGGTTCTTCATGGAACCATAGATGCCACGTTATAACCTTCATTTTTTAAGAGGGGGTAGAGAAGGTAGAAAAACACCCAGGGCCCCCTAACCAGATCCTAGCCACACCTAGTGCCTACAGCTTCAATAGCTGGACTCTGATCCCAGGAGATTTTCTGGCTGTCCCATTTTTCTGGCTGTCTTGTTGACTCAGTGCTGTAGTGTGCAGCTGTGATGGAGTAATTAACCGTGTGCAACAGACATGTTATTAGAAGCAGAGTTTGGATAAGATTTTCCTGCAGGATACCTGATACCGTGTCTGATCTGGAAGCAGTACTCTGTGTAAAGGCCAGGACCATCAGTATTCCCACAGTATGGTTTAGTGCCTGTAGGCATGGCAATTTGTCTCAGCTCCACCAACAAACAAACCCAGGGGAAACGGTGCAAGGCTGGACTTGTAATAGTGGCAAGGCTGATACAAAAGAGCCAGAGTTATGGCTTGTGGAAAGACAGCGGCTTTATGTAATGACTTTTCTAGCCGACCTGGAAGGCAAGGCAAGCATTTGTGCTCAAACATGCATTAACATACATGAACTCCCCCTTTTCGCCACACACACACGGGCATGCATGCAGACTTTTGACACAAGCACACACAGACTCGCTGATATGTTCACTTTGGGAACATGATGCTGCCTGCTCATCACGTTTCCCTGTGGTCTTTCCAATCAGTTGCGTAAAGCACAGGAAATATAGGTCAGACAGCAGATGTGCTCTCAACTACAGGACAAATCACACCCTCTTTTCAACGTGTCAGGATCAAACAGTGTAGCCGGGGGTGCCAAAATTCTGCTTTCTAAACGTCTCTAACCTTTCTAGAGCAGAGGAAATGTGGGAGACTGATACCGCTGTGCTCCGTGGTGGTGTATTGTGGGGTCCGGCGTGTACGTGTAGAAATGTATGTGAGTGAGCTTACATGTATATGTCCATACATGTATAATAAATAAATAAATATATATATATATATATATATATAGCATGTAAGGGTCAGTGAACAATAAGGATGACTGGGATGATGAATAGATTGGGATGATGACTTAAAAAAACAAAAAAAATGTAATCTTTGTGTACATGTAAGTTTTATGGATTTTTAATAGTTTTTTTTTTTTTTTTACAATTTTCTACAAACTGTAATTTTTATATGATTGGTATTCAATCTGACATTTTTAATGAAATATTTTCCTTGCATCTGAAAACAGTTATTTTCAAAAATGTATTTTTAAAGTTTAAAAAAAACGTAGTCATGCACAGCATAAAATTATGGTCTTTATTATACACTGCTGTTCAAATATTTGAGGTCATATGAATTTTTAAAATATTTTTGAAAGCTCTTATGTAATTTATTCCTATGATGGCAAAGCTTTTTTCAGTATCATTTTCATATCATTTTTTTTCAGTATCATTACTCCAGTCTTCAGTGTCACATGATCCTTCAGAAATCATTCTAATATGATGATTTGATGGTCAAGAAACATTTGTTATGATTATTGAAGTTGAAAACAGTTGTGCTTCTTCATTTTTTTTTAGAAACTGATACATATTATCAGGATTCTTGGATGAATAGAAAGGTCATAAGAACACCATTTATTAAGAATATACATTTTTGTAACAAAACGTAAATGTCTTCACTGTCACTTTTGATCAATTTAATGTGAATCTGCTGAATATAAGTATTAATTTATCTCTAAAACATAAAAACATAATAATAAAAAAAATCTTACTCACCCCAAACTTCTGAATTATATATTTAAATCCCTATAATATATCCTGAACAAAAAGAGCAACATTGACAGCTTGCATATATGTTTCAATGTGAAAGAGCACCACAAAGGGAGAGATTGTAGGGGAAAAAAGCATCCCTGAGCAGTGAAAGTATCAGTCTGACACACTGCTGAAGTGTCTGTGATATACTCTTTCTCTCTCGCTCTCATTCCAGTCATGTTCTTACAACAGCAACGCAATCTCATTCTCTTATGACACATTCATTGAGATTGACCTACATCGCTTTGGATAGTAACTGCAGCTTTAAAGAGAAAATGGATAGTTTGATGGATGGATTGTAATTTTTCCTTCTCATCAGCTGCAATTCTGACATACAGGTTCTCCCTCCTTGAAACTGCAGTGCCTGCCTTTGTTTGATCCAGTAGTTATCAGATCAACCACTAGGGGGTAGCAGCATTCTCACGTCAGATTACCCCCAACTGACTGAAATCCTTTATTCTGAAAGATTCATTTACTCACTCGAGTGAAAACATGCTTTCTCACATTCTTTTAGAGTGATGCTAATACGTTTGCAAAAAGCTGTAATCAGCTCTTCACGCACGCCGCTTTGAGAGTGTGCTCTTTTTTGCAGGAATTTATACACCATACTGAAAGATGCTGATTTGTTCTTATTTCACTTTATACGAGACTCTGATCACACAAAAACAATAATTAAGAGTCAATTATTCCAGAGTGCCTGGAGCAGAAAAGAGAGAGAGCATGATTTTTATCAGGCCAGGAGCATATGTTCTACATACTAACTCAGAGCAAACAGGAGTTCTCATTCTCACTGGTGTTAAGCACCATGTTGGTCAAATCTCCTTTGATCCCATATAGATGCCCGATCTCTAGTGACCCCTACGCAAACCCCACTCCACATCATAGGATAAGGGTGGGATTGTGAAATGCTGATCTGGCAAGGCAACTCATCTGGAATGCTGTTCCCTTCATCTATGTTCCTCTGCAAATGAGTGGGTTAACTTACACATTAGCACAGATTAAGGGTACAAATGAGACCTTGTGTCACTAATGGGGGTCAAAAAAGGGGAAAGGGTAGAAAGGAAAGGGCGAACACCTTAGGGTACTAGGGAACTGTAGCTCTGTTCTTTTTAGCTTATCTGGGTATATTTTGGTTGGTGCATATGATTGATTGCTTATTTGACTTACTATCTCTGATGTGCATCCTATTATTATATTATATTATATTATATTATTATCATGTTATTTTATATATGTTATTCATATTTTATGTATTAATATATATTTGATTTGTGTATTTATTATATTATAATTTTTTTTAATCTTTTATAATTTTTTAGGTGCTTAAAGGATTAGTTCACTTTCAAATGAAAATTAGCCCAAGCTTTACTCACCCTCAAGCCCTCCTGTATTTGACTTTCTTCTTTCAGATGATGACAATTGGAGAAATATTAATAAATATCCTGATGCATCCGAGCTTTATAATGGCAGTGAACAGGGGTCACGAGTATGAGCTGAAGAAAGTGCCTCCATCCACATCCATCCATCATAAACGTGTACTCCACACAGCTCCGTATTTAACAAGTTATGAAGTAAAATATCTAGCTTCCGCCAGACTGCCTTCCATATTTATAACTTATGACAAAAAAACAGAACTGGTATCGCGTTGGTTAAGCTTTTTCCGTAAGTTAAATATAGAAGGCGTAGGACGTAGAGTAAGCTTTTTGAACTGCAAGAGTTTTACACTTTCTTTGTAAGTAGAATATGGAAGGTGGTTTGGCTAGATATTTATAATATGGATATTATAATATGGATATTTTTTTACACAAATGCATCGCTTCGCTTCAGAAGGCCTTTATTAACCCCCCGGTGCCGTATGGAGTATGTTTATGATGGATGGATGTGGATGGAGACACTTTCTTCAGCTCATACTCGTTGATCGCCATTATAAAGCTCAGATGCATCAGGATATTTATTAATATATCTCCAATTATGTTCATCAGAAAGAAGAAAGTCATATACACCTAGAATATCTTGAGGGTGAGTAAAGCTTGGGCTAATTTTCATTTGGAAGCGAACTAATCCTTTAATGTTAATTTATGTTTAATATTATTTTTATTGTTTTTACCAAAAAAAAAAAAAAATTTTTTTTTTTTTTTTTTTGCTGTTGATTAAATGACCCGGCACTGTGTCAAAGGCGTACAAATAGTCTGTGTAATCTGTCAATTAATATAACACCATAAAACTGCAAAACTACTTGCATTGAAAGTAAATTAGAGGGCGGCCCAATTAGGAAAAACATTACTAGATGCTACTGTCGTTTCTATGTAACCAGCCTTTGCTCTGGGCAGGGGTGGTGCAGTCTTCATCTGAATGTTTTTCTTCGGCTCTAAGCGACGTGCTGAGTCTCTCGCCCTGACCTGTTTACGTGTTGACACTCGTTATGATGGGACTCTACATTCCTGGCAGAGGCCTTCTTGGAGTTGGCATGTTAGTAAAACACTATATGAGATTTTAAAATAACTTTTAAGTTTAACTTTAAGATTTCACTTGAAAACATTAGTAAAAAGAAAACATCTGTGACACTTCCCCTTTTCAGACCGCTTCCACTTTTGTAGAATTTCTAGAGATTTATATACAACTTATTTGTATAGCATTTGGGAATTTCTAGGTGGGGTTAATAAAGGGGCTTTTTTTTTAATTTATTTTTTATGTTTTGCGCTATTTACAGTCTGTCATCATGATTAATTCATTCAGCTAGCATGTGTGACCAATAACTGGGGGAATATGGAGGCAAAAAGAGTAGTATTTTTGTCATGTGACTTCAACATGGCCACACCCATAAGTGCAACCTGCTCCATGTATGCCTTTATTAGGCTACTGATTTGGCATATTTTTTTCTTTTAATTTGCTTTGTGTTTTAAAAAAAAAAAAAAAAAAAAAAAAAAAGGGGAGAGTTTCAAGAAATGTTTCAAAAACCCATCAAATCGCAGTGCCAATGTTTCATCCATGAGTCCTAAAACATTTTGTTGTATATCTAGTGTAGAAGGTCAAAGTTCTGAGCCCTCTGGACCCACATTTTCCCCAGCCCGGATGAGGGGGAGAGGGGAAAGGTGATTTCCTTTTGGACAGCATGACAGGGCTTCCTGGAAGGGTCGTCCCTCCCAAAGAACAACTGCATCCTGCCCTGAGAATGAAACGAGACTCAGTAGAGCCACATATGTTGTGAAAACATGCTCTGCCCTAATGATACCAGCATGGTGAGCCATCTTGAACCAGTGCTAGAGAATCAGCTATTATATCATCCAAATTAATTTGATTAAGTCACTCTAGGGAGCAGGCGGTCCATAGTTAGTGGTAATAATTATGAAGTCACCTTGCATTTATTGATATACTTTTCTGAATGCCAGTAGGTATATTAAGACTGTTTATAATGATTGAAGAATGTTCTTAGTGCAACTAATACTATTATAGGCCATGACACAAACACAAATACAGAGGGAGCGAATATGCAAGTAAGCGTTGATCATGTGTTTGTTTCTCCTAAATACATCCTCTTGGCAAGAATCCATATTTGAATGTTAATAGCAGCAAAATAGAAAGTGAACAAAGAGAAGTGTGTGGAGGCGTTTGTGAGCGTGGGTGTGCTTGTACTGTATGCACTAATTTTTGCTGCTTTTGGAAATTGTGCCCTATCAGAAACAGCAGCTGTCAGGGCAGGACGCGACTCAGCTCTTTGTGCACTGTGGATGGTAAGTTGCTCTTTGTCATCCTGATTAAGCTTAATCACCAGCTGTTACTAAGAAGCATTTGTTCACCTCAAATCGGTTTGATGTGAAGGACACTTTATGCATGACTGTCATAGTGTATAGTGACTCCCTCAGATCAACAGGTCACTGTCAAACAATGACAGCCCTGATTTGTGACAACTGTGAATGAATTAAAGTCTTTTGCTTAATATAGTTTACCTACAGTGGGTAGATTAGTAGACAGCTTGGTTTGTTGTTTAGTTTAGTCAGTTGGTTTGTCAGTTTTTTGTGTAGTTATTTATTCATTCAGTTAGTTAGTTAGCAATTCAAGCTGAATTATTACAGTCTTATTATTGTTGTTTAGTTTTAGTTCATTAGTCAGTTGGACATTTAGTTTAGTTTGTAGTTAGTTAGTAATCCAAGCCAGATTATTAAGGGGTTTGACTAGTCCATGATTCAAACCAGTTGGTTAGTTAGCCAGTTTAATGTTTAGTTAGTTAGTTAGTAATGTAAAACAGATTATTAAGGGGTCTGACCAGTCCAGTGGTTGAGGTAGTTGTCAGGTTTGTTGTTTAGTTTTAGTTCATTAGTCAGTTGGACGTTTAGTTTGTTAGTCAGTTGGTTTGTGGTTAGTTAGTAATCCAAGCCAGATTATTAAGTGGTTTGACCAGTCCATGATTCAAACCAGTTGGTTAGTTAGTCAGTTTAATGTTTAGTTAGACCGTTAGTTAGTTAGACCGTTAGTTAGTTAGTTAGTTAGTTAGTTAGTTAGTTAGTTAGTTTTAGTTAGTTAGTTAGTTTTAGTTAGTTAGTTAGTAATATAAGACCGATTTATTATGGGGTCTGACCAGTCCAGTGATTAGGTTAGTTGTCATTTAGATGGTTTGTTGTTTAGTTTATTTTAGTTCATTAGTCAGTTGGACGTTTAGTTTGTAGTTAGTTAGTAATGTAAACCAGATTATTAAGGGGTTTGACCAGTCTATGATTCAAACCAGTTGGTTAGTTAATCAGTTTAATGGTTAGTTAGTTAGTTAGTTAGTTAGTTAGTTAGTAATGTAAGCCAGATTATTAAGGAGTCTGACCGGGGTTAGTTGTCATTTGGATGGTTTGTTGTTTAGTTTATTTTAGTTCATTAGTCAGATGGATGTTTAGTTTGTTAGTCAGTTGGTTTGCAGTTAGCTAGTTATCCAAGCCAGATTATTAAGGGGTTTGACCAGTCCCTCATTCAAACCAGTTGGTTAGTTAGTCAGGTCGGCGTTTAGTTAGTCAGTTAATTTTTAGTTAGTTAGTTAGTTCATTAGTTAGTTAGTTAGTTGTTAGTAATGTAAGACAGATGATAAAGGGGTCTGACCAGTCCAGTGATTAGGTTGGTTGTCATTTGGATGGTTTGTTGTTGATTTTACTGTAGTTCATTAGTCAGTTGGATGTTTAATTTGTTAGTCAGTTGTTTTGCAGTTAGCCAGTTATCCAAGCCAGATCATTAAGGTATCTGACTGATTAAATCCAATTATTTGGTTTGATTTGTGGTTTGGTTTATTTAGTTTAGTAGTTAATGCTGCTCAGCTAACATATATCTATGTGACATGCATAATATTACAGTGAATATATAAACATTATGCACAATATACCGTACAAAGTATGGTATCTAATACTGAAATAAAGTTTTAATTGCATACTACATGTACTTTGACCAGATGCTATCTAAAGGAACCTTTTTAGGGCCTTGTTCAAATTCAGTAGAATCTTGTTGTGCTCTGATGCTCTTCTCTTCTGATAAGTTCTCAGCAGAAAGTCCAGCTGTGCATCAGCTCAGTTTAGAAGACGCTCTAACAGATGTCTGGTAGTTTGCCACTGTCCTCCTGCTATGTCCTCACCTGTCCCTCCCTCTGTGTGTGGAAGAAACTGAGAAGGCACCGAAGGATGGGGTCAGACTTTGGGAATCCGTCTGCCATGTCCTTTTAAGTATGCTTGGATTAGGATGAGGTTAAGATGCTTTAATTGAATTTGTCCCTTGAATCCCACACAAGCAAAGCTGGAGAAAAGAAGCAGAAGCTTTCTCACAGTGTGTCTCGAGAGATCTCCGCTATAACTCGATACTTCCAGTCTCTTTGGGGAGGTTACCCTGGCAACAGTATGAATGAACTGACAGTGTCTGTGCATACATGTGCTTTTAATTAAAGAGAAGCGGTAATAGAGACATTTAGTGGCAATTCACTGTCCCTTGTGACACAGCAAATGCATACTTCCTCCCCCTCTCTTCCCCTTCCTCTCTCGCCTTTTTGCTCAACCATTTCAACATCCGTAGAATCAGTGGGTTCATTTAGATAACCTCTGTTTCTACAGCCAAATATTTTATGAAATTAAAAACATAGTTCACCCAAAAATGAAAATTCAGTCATTAATTTAGCATGTTATGTTCTTTATTCTGTAAAACACAAAAGAAGTTTATTTTAAAATGATTTTTTTTTTTTTTTTGCCCATACAAAACTGTTTTTGGACCCCATTGACTTTCATTATATGATTAAAAAAAATGTTATTATCTTCTTTTTTGTGTCACAGAAGAATGAAAGCCCTACAAGTTTGGAACAACATGAAGGTGACTAAATAATGACAGAATTTTCAATTTTGTGTGAACTATCATTTTAGATAGGGCAAGTGTTATGAGATTGTTATGAGATTGTTACTAAAAATTCACATTTTTTAGGTTTGTTCTTATCAATCCCTGTCACAATAAGTGGCTCAGATTTATTGTAAGTGTAGCTTATCATGCAGAGATGTCCAGAGTGTGTGGATTCGAAGAGGAAAAGATGCATTAGTCATCAGACAATGACCTGGAATGACCAGAACGATGTGGCGGTGGAGAGCACTTTGTAGGAAACTCCATTAACAAACCTCAGTCAGTTAATTAGCTGTAGACGCAGCGGAGCATACAGACCCTGCATGTGGCTCTGAGCTTTGCGAAAGGCTTTTAGATGAAAGTGATGAATTGCTGTCATTGGGCTTGTTCTATACTTTATCAAATGATTAAATATTGAATGTAAAATAGACAGCTCTCGCCGCATGCAAAGGTCATTTTCCGATTGCCACATTAATCAAAATGCTTTTTCCTGTCAGCGGTGAAGAGAGAATTCCCAAAACAGCAGAGATGCGCTGTGTGGTGATATGCTGCAGGCACAAGTGTGTGTGTGTGTGTGTGTGTGTGCGTGTGTTAGACACTGTAGGATGGGAATTTACCTCTTCTGGAACCTTCCGCAACCTTTTTTAGTTCATTCCGTACCGTATTTCCATTCATGCATCCCAGCAGATTGTATTAAATTCACAAGGATTGCATTTCCATTTTTCTATTTTACCTGCCTGGGATTGTGAAAGATATTTCTTCGTATCTCAAGGGTGGGATTTTAACAGAGACTTGTGCTGATGACATAAGGAAAATGGATAAACATCCATCCCACTCTTGAGAAACACTCTTATTTAGGTATCCATGGTGATAACAGAGCTGGAGAAACTGCCTTTCTTTTGTGTGGCATAAAACTAGTTAAAATACAACCAGGAAGAGAGAGGCCCAAAGGCAAGGAAATGCATCACCCTCGGAGTGCTGTCTGTGGTTATGCTACGACACACCCTCACATACACACACGCACACACACACACACACACACAGACACGCATTGACTCACACATTCTCGTAACTGACATCCTGAGCAGTTTGCAATTCACTCTCTGACAGCACATGGGGCCTGGCAACTGCTCCAGGATCCTACTTATCTGCTAAGGTAAAAGACTGATTTCTGTTAATATTTCACTATATCAATCTCTCCTCTGGAATGTTTCTGGTTCGTGTAATCTGCTTAACTAGCTGTCATTTGAATGAAATCGGTTGTGGTTTGCGAGCTCTGTTGTATTGAGCTGGGAGTGCTATAAATACATGTTGTGGTTTAGTTGTTGGCTGGTGTCTTTTGAGTGGAAGTGTGGAAGTGTGAATGTGTTGTTTTGGGTCCTCACCATCTTACATCAGGCATCTATTGAGTTCCAAACAAAGGAACATTATTGTGATTCAAACATAAAACCATCCTTACAACGTCTCAGCATGGGCTGGACCTACACACACACACACAAACATTCTCTTTCATGCACAGGCACATTCACACTTTCTCATGGCTAGCTGTTTGGAAAAGGCCCATCCTTACATGGATGTATTCGTTTGGTCTCCTTGAATTTAATTTATATGAGGTGGACTTCATTTTATGGAGAGCATAAAGACTAAACACTCAGATTGTGTGATAAGTCAGACAGACAACATGAGAGTGAGAAAAACACACTTCCTCAGTGAAACTGTGCAGAGATGCTTCACACCTCCTCATGTTTAAACAGATCCACAGGGGAGTCCTTAAAGGGATAGTTCACGCAAAAATGAACATTCTGTCATTTGTTTTACTCACTCGCATGTCGTAGAAAACCTGTGTAACTCTTTTATTCTTAAAACGGGAAGATGATTTTTTGAAGAATTTTCTGGCCACTTTTTTTCAGTACAATGAAGGTGATTGTGGACTGGGGTTGTCAAGCTACAAAATAACAAAAAGCACCATAAAAGTGTTTTAAAAGTTGTCCAAGCACTGCATAATATCATTAATTACTCAACTGCATTTGAATGAAATCGGTTGTGGCACAAAGCCTGTGCTACTTTTTTCTTCCTTAAAAGGCAAAGACAAATTTTTGAAAAATGTCCGGGCCACTCTTTTCAGTACATTGAATGTGAATGGGCACCGGGGTTGTCAAGCTACAAAATGTAAAAAAAAAAAAAGTATCTTAAAATTGTCCAAGCACTACATTTCAAGCAATACGAGGGTTTGGTGTGAGGGGAAAAAACAAAATTTAAGTTATTCACTGAAAATCTTGGCTTATGCCCTAGATGAGAGAAGTAGTGATTCTTTTTAGTCAGTTAATCATTTGTTCCAGTTCACATTTGGCCTGAATGATTCATTCATTCATTCACTGGAAGATTTTCTACACAATTTCATCCCACTGACTCAATGGTCATGCCAACTGGCTTATAAATGAATGACAGCTTAAATTTCAGCCATGTCATCATAAAAGAGAGTATGTTTTTTTTGTTTTTTTGTCAATTAAATGTCTCCTTTAGCATTCCACGTAAGAAAACAAGGAAACACATGGATAACTGGTGACAGAATTTTCATTTTTAAGTGAACTGTCCCTTTAAATTTCTCAAACAAATGCTTTCCCTCAAAGCCTCTCTAGATGTAATGAGCAGTTTTGAATATCTAGTTTTAAAGAGCAGCTAAAATTATAACTGTTCAAATAAAAACATACCGATATTATTATCCAGTGATATCACGCTTGCTGCGCACTAATATGTATCCATGCACTTAAACTCCTATGCTGCTTTTCCGTAAATGGTAAAATACAAGCTCTTTGTCAGTATAAAAACCACTCACATCTGATTGACCATTACCATGTCTTTTAACGGCAATCCACAGCTGAGCAGCCCAGCATGACAGCACAGAAGGCACTTATTACCAGCACAGAATTTTGCACTGAACGAGTAACCGCGATTTGCTTTTCTTTTTCTCTCAGATGAGTGAGTCTGTGGATGCCGACAATTCAAAGAAGCCGTACAATTTCTCCTAATTGATTTTATGGGTCAATTACATATTTTCCTCATTGTGTGGTCAGCAGGGGAGTCTGGGCCGGCCGACTGACAGCAGCCCCACTCGTGTGCAAATGAGTTTGAGAGAGGCAGTAGAGAGATGCAGTGGGAGGAGGAGGAGGGGTGGATGGGAGAAGTCCTCTTTTGGATTAGTGGAAGCTTCTTGGCGATCTGCATGTGAATGAGTGTGAGCAGCTTTAGCCGTTACCCCTGCGCTCTTTCTCCATAGTGAGGGAGAGAGACACAGAGAGAGGGGGAGAAGTGCATGGGCAGTTACACAGAGCACAAAGCAGAAGTTTAGGGACAATTCTTGAGGTACATCACAGTTGCGGATTGCCTGGTGTGGGCCGCTGGGTCTTCAGTTGGGAGAGTGGTGTGGACAGAGCTTTGTGAATGAGAGAAGGTAAGAGTATTTTTTTATCACATGGGCTTTACATGTGTCTCAGCTTCACTGCCCTTTTGATAACAATGGAACCAAGAGCAATGGAGCACTTCAACTATGCCAAAAGGGGGAGGGGAGAGTCTCATGGCTGCTTGAGAAGACATCATTTAAAAAAAAAAAAATGATATCTTCAAAGTTAGCTTGTTTTGCTCTATTTTTGTAATTTGAGATATATTCAGGCAGGAAGGAATTGAGGGTTGACACACTCTGATGTTCGAAGCTTGGTTATGGTTATTGGTTACCCCTTTTCAAGATGCAACAGGCATGTTTGCCATTTGCAGCAAGTATAATGAAATGCCTACTCTCTCATATGAAACCGTTTGAGTCATTTCCTCTTGTGTGCAACATTTTAGAAGTAAACTTTTGAAGTTTTAGTAATTTGTGAGGAAAATAAACAGGAAGTTGATGTAGAGAGCCCAGGAGTCCAAAATGGTTCCATGATGAGGTTCAGATGTAAGGTATTTTTGTGGTATTGTTGACTAGCATGGATAAAATGTATTTTACGTGGTACTGGGATTGATTCATTTTAAATATTTCCTTCACTTAGTCTTAGCTAAATTAAGCAAAACTGTGCAAAAATTGTACAGAGCCACATAAAAGAAAATACAGGCCTTGGAAACTTTTATAGCCATTATCAATGCTTCATATTGACATGTGCTATTTGATCATTTTCTTTTCTTCTCCTTTTCATTCTCTGCCAAATACAGTGTATTTCTCAGAGATATTGCTGTGGTTTAAAACCATTTAAAATTATATTATTATGATGATAATTCCCATATGGGAAGAGGTTATGAGGCAAAAGTTGCATACAACTCCCATTATTTTGAGCTGTAGATCAGATGTTAGCATTTAGCATTTAGCACAACAGAACTGAACATCATTAAAGTGTAAAATGGATGCTCTGCATTCTTTCTTTTATGGCTCTGTGGGTCTTTGTGATACTCAAGGGAAAACGTATGTGACACATTAGGTGTGTGTGTGTGTGTGTGTGTGTGTGGATGTACTTTCCCAGGTCTCAGCCAATCAAATGATGAGAAATAAAATGAACAAATTTATGGTTTGTGTCAGTGATGGAGTACTCAAGCTTTAATGATGGGGTTGTAGGGGGACAAATACAAACATTTTTTGGGGGGAACACTGTTTTTATACCATATCTGAGATCTTTTTTGTACCAAGTAAGAATGATTTGTGTTTTCTTGCTGTGTGCTGCTGTGTTTCTTGGTCATGTCAAGTGAAGATGGGCCACATCTGTGAACAGTTTTATTAAAGAGCAAGAACAGACACTGAGCAAACCCGGGAACAGATCTGCTTTTATTTGGACACAATATGCAAGGCTTTTATTAAAAAGTTCCAACTTCTTTCGTACTTTCTAACCCTTTTTCCTCTCTGTTTGCTTTTCTCAAGCCTTTGGAAGACAGTGTGTTTTCCCCTCGCTATCTCTGAGCATGGCTCTATTTGTCATCTTCTATTAGCGCGCAGGCAGTTTTCAGACTGCATCAAATAAGTAAATTTGCCAGTCCAGAGTCTGGTTTTCTCTTCTCCTTTTTACTTCAAACTTTACGCGCTCAACAGTGACAACATATACTTTCAAAATTAAGCAAAGTTCAAAGCCAGAAATTCACTTGCTTTGCCTCAAGTCGTGTATAGGTCCTCAGGTGCTGGATGAATTGCTTGAATGTGAAGCCAGTTAGGCAATAAGAAGCCCAGGATTAGTTCCATTTTGGTGGTTGGAGGACGTACAGTATATTTATAACTGATTAAGTCATCTGGACCAGCAGAAGGCCTCCTTAGTTCACGACAGTTCTCTGTCTGATCAATCGCAGCACGTGCTGCATGCTGAATTACTGCACATAGCTCTTGACTCACTGAAATTAACATTTATCACCTGCTGCATGTGATGTATGATTTTTCAGATCTTAAGCTGATATAATTGGACAGTGTGATTCAACAAGCCTCAGGTTTGTGGCCAGGCCAAAGCCACAGCATGAGAAAGTCTTAAGTAGTCATGAGAAAGAGGTGAGGTGAGCACCTTTGCAGCCTCTGGCAACAACACTTTCACAATGTTCGTCTTCTAAAAGATACTGATACCAAGAAACGTAACATAGTATCAAGTTTTGCCCGAGGCAGATGATCATATAATCATATTAGTTGTAAACTCATGGTGTAGCCTGTATTAAAGGGGTAGTTCACCAAAAAATTATCAGTATTGTGTTTTGTTTCCATACAAGGAAAGTCAAAGGGCTTCATTGTTTGTTTGTTCTTTGTTGTTTTGTTTTTTGTTTTTGGACCCCATGGTTTTCATTTTATTGGCAAAAACAGCTTTGGAACAACATGTGGGTACATTTTAGTGAACTATCCCTTTAAGATAATCCTATTGTTATGGTGTATTGGCATACTTGTGTTAATGGCATTTGCTGACCTGTTAATGTGACACACTCATGTATATGAAGCAATCAGAGCATCTGTGGTGTCATGTTGGGTGCAGTTCACTGCCATTAGCAATGCATAATAAAGGATATCAGACTTGGCATTTCCTGGGGATCATTTTACATTTCCATGTTTTCATACACAAATGAGCTGATTTTAATACACACATGCACACTTTGTATATGGGTGTGAGAGCAGCTGTGGTCTTTGCAAGGTAATTCAACTCGTCTACTCATATTTGAGATGGTCCCTTCTTATATTCTAGAGATTGTCCTAAGATTACATGTAATACTCTTCATTCCCACTAGCTTTAGTGGATATTGTTGTGCTGCTTTCCAAGTTCAAGCTGTCCAAGTTTTGTTACCATTTCAATTTAAGGATGAATTAAAATGGAATTAAAATTAAATAGAACAATGCTATTTTTTAAATATACACTATATTGCAAAAAGTTTTGAGACGTCTGCCTTTACGTGCACATGAACTTTGATGACATCCCATTCTTAAACCGTAGGGTTTAATATGGAGTTGGCCCACCCTTTGCAGCTATAACAGCCTCAACTCTTCTGGGAAGGCTTTCCACAAGGTTTAGGAGTGTGTTTATGGGAATTTTTGACCGTTCTTCTAGAAGCGCATTTGTGAGGTCAGGCACTGATGTTGGTCAGAAGGCCTGGCTCGCAGTCTCCACTCTAATTCATGTTCTGTCGGGTTGAGGTCAGGACTCTGTGCAGGCCAGTCAAGTTCCTCCACACCAAACTTGCTAATCCATGTCTTTATGGACCTTGCTTTGTGCACTGGTGCACAGTCAAAATGTCCAAAATGTCTTGGTATGCTGAAGCATTAGGAATTCCTTTCACTGGAACTAAGGGGCCAAGCCCAACCCCTGAAAAACAACCCCACACCATAATCCCCCCTCCACCAAACTTTACACTTGGCACAATGCAGTCAGGCAAGTACCGTTCTCCTGGCAACAGCCAAACCCAGACTCGTCCATCGGATTGCCAGACAAAGAAGCGTGGTTCGTCACTCCAGAGAACACATCTCCACTGCTCTAGAGTCCAGTGTTGGCGTGCTTTACACCACTGCATCCGACACTTTGCATTGCACTTGGTGATGTAAGGCTTGGATGCAGCTGCTCGGCCATGGAAACCCATTTCATAAAGCTCTCTACGCACTGTTCTTGAGTTAATCTGAAGGCCACATGAAGTTTGGAGGTCTGTAGCTACTGACTCTGCAGAAAGTTGGCAACTTCTGCACACTGTGCGCCTCAGCATGTGCTGACCCCGCTCTGTGATTTTACGTGGCCTACCATTTCAAGCCTGAGTTGCTACTGTTGCTTCCACTTTGTTATGATACCACTAACATTTGACCGTGGAATATTTAGTAGTGAGCAAATTTCACGAATGGACTTATTGCACAGGTGGCAACCTATCACAGTACCACGCTTGAATTCACTGAGCTCCTGAGAGCGACCCATTCTTTCACACATGTTGTAGAAGCAGTCTACATGCCTAGGTGCTTGATTTTATATACCTGTGGCCATGGAAGTGATTGGAACACCTGAATTCAATGATTTGGAGGGGTGTCTCAATACTTTTGGCAATATAGTGTGTGTGTGTGTGTGTGTGTGTGTCTGTGTATGTGTATGTGTATGTGTATGTATATATATATATATATATATATATATATATATATATACACTCTAAAAAATGTGTTGGCTCAACAACAACAAAAATTAACGCAACAGTTTGCATAACTTTTTTTTTTTTTTATTTTGACAATTTTAAGTGAATTTACGCTCTACCAACAAGCTAAATTACGTTTGAGGAACTTAATAATTTGTAGCAAAAACACAAATTTTTAAGTTGATTACTCAAAATAAATTAAGTTGTACCAGAGTTGTAGCCCTGGAACCAGCTAATCTTATCTATTTCAAATCAACAGCTATTATAGCACATGCTAACACAACATATTTAACATGTATGTTTAATGAACAAGTAAGATATTATGCTGCGTTCCAGGCAGGTTTTTGAGCTCGTAAGTCACGACTTCAAACCACGACTCATGACTTTGTAGCGTTCCAGGCAAGTCACGCCAAACTGCTTGAGCGCAAGGAATTGTGGTAGCTAGATGTAAACAAACCAGCATGGCGGACCGTACAGGGCTTATGCTCATTTACAGGAAAAATGGCGCATAAGGCAAGAGAAGCTGTCATACCTTTTATTTTACGTTTATGTTTGTATATTTGAAAATGTATTTGGTATTAATTTATTCTTGCACTCAATGGACTGAAAACTAGCTGCCATTGTTGTTACGCGGGCTATGAGACGTCATTTAAATGTCAAACATAACAGCATTAAACACTAACAGGTCTTTCCCTTCACTAAAAAACACACAAAATAGCACTTAATTTCAACATTTATTCTCCTTATATATAGAAATCCACTGCCTAATTTCCAAGGTTGTCAAGTCAATTTTATTATGTTACTACAACTTAAAAAAAAAAATTAAGTCAATTAACACAGAAATTAGAGTTTAAATTACAAATAATATTAAGTTGATGTAATGATCAACATTATTGTGTCAATAGAACTCAAAAAAATATTGTTTGCAACTTAAAAGATTTAATTAAAACAATAAATTAGAATTTTTAAATTGCAACCATGCATTTATTTAAGTTGTGGTCCCCTAAATAAATACAACGAAATGAAAATGTACAAATCTAAATGTCACATTCAATTCATGTGAGTACTTGCGAAGGTAATGTGATCTTGACTTTGTTTTGAACAATGTGACTGGAGTGTTTTCTCCAACAAGACAACTTCAGAGGTTATCAGGGGGGATTGTTACCAATCCTCTTATAAAATGGAGCTGTCTCAAGATGGCAATTGTACAAACTACAGTACAGGGATAAGACAAACATTAGTCCTGTAACACTATCCACCCCCCACTGCTGCATCCTCCGGCCAAGCCAGCTGACAGGTGTCTGTGCCTCAGTAGTTAACCAGTGCCGTGTGAACTGCTGTCTCTGTGTTGGCCGCTCTCGCAAGTGAACTCAATTGAGCTGAACAAACTGATGCATGGGCAGAAAACCCATTTCTTTTCTTTTTTTTCTGATGACACTGTGCTGCATAAAGTTCAATGCACATTGAGAGTACTTTCCATATTCATTTCTATTCTGTGAATGTTGTGTAAACCTTAAGATAAAATCGACCCCTTCATGACCCATATATTAAACGTTAACAAATGAATCTAACGCCTCATTTCAGGCCAGGATGGAAGCACAATTATGGACAATTCTCAGTTCTTCATCCTCATTATTTCAAATCCCCGCCTGAATCGATCTGTGCCTCACCTATATTTGCCTCCTGTCAGTCATAATGTGCATTAATTTCCACCTGCATGCTCTGAGCATGCTCACAGCGCACAGCTCTCTGGCTCATAAACAAACCTGGCAAAAAATGAACATCTCTTCCTCAAATTAATTGCAGCAGTGAATTGTGTCTTATGCTATGCATGTAACTATAATTACAAAAACTAAAACTGAAATAAAAAATGAATTAAAGCTAAATAGAAATATAATTAAAAAAAAAAACTAATGAAAATGATGAAAGCACACAACAAAATTACTAAAACTTAAACTTAAAATAAAAACAAAATATAAGGATAAAAGCTCAGTCAAAATATTAAATACTATAATAGTATATAAATAATACTAATATAACATTAAATGTAAAATGTAAATGTAATCATTTAAATTACTTTTTTTTAGGTATTTACACAAAATATCTTTTGAAATTTGATTCAGTGATTTCAAAACATTTAAATTTGATTTCATTTAATGCCTTGCACATTGCCAAAGTGCTGTAGTGTCCTTTTATATTTAGGTTTCAGAAGGGTGCCTGCAATGCACATCCGACTGATAACCGACAGTCATTGAGACATTACTTCACTAAAGTGTCTCAGACACAAACTGTAAGAACTTATTCGAGAACAAACTTTAATTAGACTTCTCTTAAACAACATATGAGTTACCTGTATGTTAACTTGTGGGTGTCTCTCTCTCTCTCTCTCTCTCTCTCTCTTGGTAGACACAGCACAAGAGCAGGGCCTGGATCTGGAGCCACCTGTCCGGATGGAGGAGGAGAAGGAGGTCATGGAGGAGAGGGAGGTGGAGGAGAGAGTGGTGGAGACAGAACATCCTCTGCCATGCCTCAGTGAATCTGACACACAAGGCATTATCAAGGGCAGAGATCTATTCGGATATGTCGGCATTGAGGCAGTATTGGACCAGATGAGACGCAAAACCATGAAGGCTGGCTTTGAATTTAATATCATGGTGGTTGGTAAGTGGAACATTGGTCTGATTTAAATTGAACTTTTGAACAGTATTTTTTTAAGCAGGATACGTCCAGTTTATATTTCAACAGAAGAATATCAGGGGAAAAAAAACTTCAGAGCTGATTTCTTAACCACACATTGAAACTTTCGATTTCAAATGGCATACATAACGGCTCAGCCTAAATAACTTCACACCTCTTGTTTTTTCTATGCTCAAAGTGTGAACTTCAACTTGGGTAGTGTCTGACTAATGAGCTTTACTGTATTTTAGTCAAGACTAAGATGAAAATAGAACAGACTTGAGATGTCAAATAAGGTAAAAAGCTGTAAAATCACAGAGGGCCAAGAGCTGAGTATGGTTCAAAGTGGCTGAAGGGGGCAGGAAGACTGTTAAGTCTATATATTTCAGTCTAGAACAGGAAACACAAACAGGTGAAGGGGAAATGGTGCCATTGACTGTTAGGGGAAGGTTTAAACTCAGCTCTTTTCAGAGACTATAGGTGCATGACAAATTTGCGTACTTATGCACTCTTCTAAGCCATTTTGTAGTATGAATAGTGTGAGTAATAATAATCATAATCAGCATTTTATTTAGAGGTGCCTTTCAAAACACTCAAGGACACCTTAACTTAATGACAGTCATAAAATACAAGACAGCAATTAAATCAAAGCAACATCTGTTCAACTTTACGATAATCCATTAATTAAAATGAATTAGGAAAAGCTAATTTAAAAAGATGAATTTTAAGATGTGATTTAAAAGTAGTAAGACAATCATTTTCACGTACGAACGGACGAGGAGCAGCATGTTCTGGACCCTATAGTGGTTAAACGAACAGGAGGTATAACAAGGGAAACAGCTGAGGAAGATCGAAGAGTGCGGGTGGGGGTATAAATGTAAAGCAAGTCAGAGAGATATGAGGGTGCGAGATTGTGCAGAGCTTTGGAAGTGAAAAGCGGAATCTTGTACTCTGTGATATTCAAAGGGTTAGTTCACCCAAAAATGAAAATTCTGTCATTAATTACTCACTCTCATGTCGTTCCACACCTGTAAGACCTTCATTCATCTTCAGAACACAAATTAAGATATTTTTGATGACAGAATGCTGTCAGATTTCCTTCCATTGACTGCCTTGGTAACTACTACTTTGATGCTTCAAAAACTGCATAAGGCGATCGGAAAACGAATCCATATGAATCGAGTGGTTTAATCCAAATTTTCTGAAGAGAATCGATCACTTTATATGATGAAAAGATTTAATTTAGGCTTTTACTCGCATATAAACATTGATTAGCAAACGTAAGCAGAAGCTCAATCTAACTTGAATAACGCTCAAGAACAAACCTCTTTTGGAAACTCAAACATGCGGCGTAACGCACGAGAATGAACCTCATTCATAGAGCATGCAGAACGAAAGTCTTGTGGAACAACATGAGGGTGAGTAATTACTGACAGAAATTTCATTTTGGGGTGAACTAACCCTATAACAGGAAGCCAGTGTAACTGATAAAGAACAGGATAGATGTGCTCAATGGAAGAGGTTCTAGTATTATGGAGTTTATGGAGAAGTTTGAATAGGTAACCTAAAATAGGAGAGATTTGCAGTAAATAATGCGTGAAGTAACAAGAGCATGCCTATTGTGAAAAAAAAAATTTTTTTTTTGTTTGTTGATGACAACAAATCAGTTTAAACTAAATCACAGAAATGAATCAAACTCACCACAAATTTTACTACAAATCTTTAAATCAGAGATGCTATTATTTTTATTGTGAATATTTGATTATCACCCAACCTTAATTACAAAGAAAAAAACAAAATAATATTCTTTGAATTAAATTTATGAGAATACAGGGAAAGTCACAGATTTTATGCCAGGTTACCTACTAGGGGTGTACTCTGCCAGCCCAGCAGAGCTTGCTGGTATTAACTGTCTTGGGCAGTTACTGGACATCTGCCTGATTCAAACCGGCCACTTTTATTCAAGCCTAACCAATCAGAGTGCTAGAACCTCTCAAATGCCCCCCTGTGCTTCTAGAGAGAGTGTGGGTAAGCACACAGGAAGGAGGAGGACCAAGAGGGGGTGCTGGCTGAGTGTGGGCCTTACCTAATTAAATGGCAAGGGCTATTGTTGTGTTGTCTGTGGGCTGGGAGGCAGGGCCAGGCTGGAGCCAAATGTGGCTCAGAGAGTGTTCCCCAACTGGGCCAGCCAAGGGGATTTATGATGGCCGCAGCATCACAAATTCAAGGCCATCCAGCTCTCCAGTGAGCCATTCTTCTTTTCCACTTTTTTTTCTCTCCCTCTTTTTTCTTAAACAGAGCTGCCAGGTTTTCCACACTCCCTTGCTTGTGCTTTCATCCCCCTTGGCGGCTCTTCCATAGTGTTAATAGAAAGGACATTTTGCCAAATCCTTCAAAGGCTGTGAGTCGCACGTAGAAACACAGTATCAGCTGCTGTTCCACAACGATGTCAGCAAAACAAATTAAAGCTGAAGTGTGTCATTTTTGCACCACTGGCATCGCCACTGGCGTTCACACTAGTTGTTTTTCCAAAACCCTCCTGAAGCCCTGTTTTCCATCTGTCATTTTTCGGACAATCAGAGCCTTATGCCAGGATAATTGGCCTTTCTATTTTTCTGTAAGTAATGAAAAATCCTACAACAGTTTTGCTGAATTTACACCAGCTTTGTATTGTTACAATGTCAGTCGTATATGTAAATTGACAATGTGTACTCTTTTTCCATGTCACCTGCACCCAGATCTCCCGTGTTCTTTATCAGCAAAAGTCATCCATCTGGCTTTTGACATCTTCAGGGCTTTTGATAAAACTACAGATCATACTTATTTTGTATCCCCACTTACAGACAGTTGGATTGAGGCCAGTGCATTATGGGTATTGAAGTTCCCGTAACTTTTTGAAGAAAGGGAACATCACTGCATAGACAGCCAAGTTTTCTTTAAAAAAAAGCATCTTGTCATTGCTGAACTACCCCTTTATATTATTATTTTTTTTTGTATTTATAGAATTCTTACAAAATGACAGTAGTAGAAAATACATTAACTTTTCTATAAAATGGCTAATTGTTTTCATTTGAGTTTTTTTACGTATCCTAAATACATACTATCAAATGATATTTTCACACTTTTGTATAATTTGCAAAAATTACAGCTCTTATGGGAATGATGTACAATAAGAATACTTAATTTTTTTTAAATACAAAATGTATTGTTTTACTGACAAATCATTCACACAACTATTGCATTGGCTTATGTTTATTTCACATTTTGTTGAATTATCAGTTAAACATAATAATTTTATGATGGATTTTCTTATTTTAAGACTGAAAGTGAGGAACAAATAAATCAATACATCTATATAAAACGTACGTTTATTGTTTAGCAAAGAAGAAAAGGTTGAAGTCAGTTAATTTTAATAAAAATAAACACCTGATAAAAGTAGCCAAATTTGAAGAAACACCCAGTGAAACACTCAATAAATACATTTCAGCTTTAAATATGATTCTGTCTATTCTCTCCAAGTGTGTGGGAATGATATTAGGAGGAGGTATGACAATAGCAGTCTTCACCTGTTCACATTTTGGCCACTTGGATACTTTTCAGCTTGAAACCTGTTTGGTAGGGAGCAGATCAAAGACATGTTAAAGCATATCAGATATGTGATGAATTCTACAGAGTAAAAACAGCTCTGGTTCAGTGCTTACTCCCCCAAAAGCTGGCTTTTGGTCTGCGTGAGTTTCCTCCTTGCCTCAGTGAACTGTGGTGGTTACAGCATTGGTATAGTTGTAGGTATGGTAGTGCTCCCCATGCCTACTACTCTGGACATACATCAAAGGTGAACCTCTCCCTCCTTTTCCCGGCAAAGACATGTGTGGAAATAGTGGTAGTAAAAGAGGGAAGTAGAAAGAGCTGTTTGACTCAGTCTTGACACAATGTATAGCTATTGACAAATCATTGACCTTTTATTTAGTGCAAAAGACTTTTATGTTTGAATAGGGAATGTTTGTATTTGAATCAGTGTAATGGTTCGTATAGTTTTCGGTTTGTGTGTTTTGCTGTTGCCTTGGCAATGCATTGTAAATTACAAGGGCATGGGTTCTGACAAGTGTGTTTTTGGGAACATTAGCATGTATTAGCTAACATGACATGACAGTAAATGCAAACTTGACGAAATACAGGAAGAGGAGGAATTGTGCAAAAGCAAGATATACACAACAGAATGAAATTGCAGGAACGGAGGAAACTCTACAGGATGAGTTTGGTGCACTACGCTCATCTGTCCACATTTTCCTGCCCTGGGGTGCTCTTATCCGAGAGTCACATACACATATGGTAGCACTTGGAGTCTGTTGGTCTGTGTAGTTTGTCCTCTGTTGTAAAGGTCAGGACCTTTTTGTAGCCTCTGGGCTTAAACTACTGCGAGTCTCCCAGTTTCCCATAAGTCAAGTAGCAGTCTGCTCTCAAATACGAGTTTAGCATATTCTGACATTTTCAATGCAGTCAATACATTCAGCTTTGTTGTCGCCCTCAAGTCAAGGGGGGTTTGTAGATATTGTATTCAAAGGAAAGCTTTGTAAACTAAATCTCAGGGGAGATGTGTTTCACAATTTGAAATGAAACGCATATGACACAGTTAAAATTACTACCTGCATTTGTTGAAGTTTTATGTCGTTGTGGTAAATGACAAGCTGTTATATTACATCACCCTGTTTCTGGGTGAATGTGCCAATGCATGACTCAGACAAGCACCTGACTGGGTGCTTGTTCTTTTCACATTATCTCAGCACAGGGTCCTTTATGGGATCATCAGTGCTTGTACCGATTCCATTTTTTTGCAAATACTTGAACGACGTTGAATGACGTTCGGTTGGGTTAATGGTTACGGTCCATTAATTCGCAGATGCAGATGTAACATCGTAACAAACTCTAAAGGTGCATTCACATTTACTGTTGCTTAGCGAAATTTCTAGTCATATCTGGTAATTTCAATTGGAATCCGAAAGTACAGGAATTTCGTGTGAGGACAAAAAAGTTGCCCACACAGATTTTACACGTTCAAGTTGGTCATGCGAATTTGCCGAGCTGACCAATAGAAATTGGACAATGAAACTGAAACGCCTGGTTTTAGACCACAACAATTTATTAGTATGGTGTAGGGCCTCCTTTTGCGGCCATCAAATTGTCTTGGAAAATGAAAGTCCTTGGAAGTCCTTCACTGTGGCCAGATGGATTTTGAGCCATTCCTCTTCCAGAACAGTGGCCAGTTCACTATGTGATGCTGGTGGAGGAAAACGTTTTCTGACTTGCTTCTCCAGAATACCCCAAAGTGACTCACCTGTGTTGGATACATGGCACCCCCTTCAGAGTACAATGTTTAAAACGTTAGGTGCACATGGTTCTCCAGAATGGTTCGGTAGTCCTTGGCAGTGACGCACCCATCAAGCACAGTAGTGAATGCCATGATACTGCAGTCCAAACATCACTGATCCTCCCTGTGCTTCACACTGGGCAGTCCGGGTGTTGAGCCTCGTTAGGGCTTCTCCACACCGTAACTCCCACGGGTGTGGGAAAGACTCATGAGAGAACAATACATGTTTCACATTGTCCACAGCCCAAGATTTGCACTGTGGGCACCAATGAAACCGACATTTGGCATTGGCACAAGTGACCAAAGGTTTGGCTATAGCAGCCCGACCACAACATTACTCTGGACACCATAGCTATTGATACACCACAAAGACATGCTGTCCTGGTTACAGATGAGCCAGCAAGACGCGCACCAACAATTTGTCCTCTTTTGAACTCTGATATGTCTCCCATTATGTTGTGTGGATTGCAATATTTTATGTACAGCAGTGCTTTTACTCTTACTGATGGAATGTGTAATCAGTAGAATAAGAAATAAGAAACACTATATTGGTCAGTGTTTGTTTCTTTGTCCAACCCCTGTATATACAGGCCTAGTTATTGGATTGCATTTATACAGACTTTATAAAGATTGAAAAGTCATTTAAAAAATTCAGTATAAGCATGCCTTTTGCAATAATTGTTTTGTGTTTTTTATATTACAAAAGTCTCACCATCTAGCAATGGAATTGCATTTCTTTTTTTCCAATTATTTCTTAATATTTCATCCAAAGTACAACGCTACCATTAAAAAACACTAAATAATTTGGGGGAATTAAAACTTGATTCCCATTATTATTAAGCAGGTACAGTATGTGTGAATACACCGAAAGCTTCAGGAAGCCCTACTTTGCTCAGCCACTCTTTAAACTGTTAAATCAAAGTGGCCCAGGAGGACACACAACGTGGGTTGTCAGTTCCTCATAAATTTGATGTCAACTACCTCCCATGGTAAGAGGCCATGGCATAAATCCATCAAAGCCTCTGTTGAGGTGGGCAATGATGGAGGGGCCAGATCTTCCTGGCTCTGTCGTCTATCTCTGTCAAATCGTTTTATCCATTGACAGCTTCCCGAGGCGGCCAGGCCTCTCAACAGGTGCAAACGGAGCGGCAAGAGCGTTTAGCACATTCCCCAACCCTGCCCTGCAAACGGGGAGCTGACTGGTGGGCCTGAGGGGCCCTCTAAACGAGACAGAACACACACTCTGCCCATCATCAGCACTCAATACTAAGCAGCTCACATTAACACAGCACATGTCCTTTGAGGCAATGAAGGTGGCCCCATAGATTTACCCTTATTTGTGTGAATTGAGATGGCCTTGATAAGGCTCACTCTCTCGTAATAGCTTCCTCCCTCTGATCTGATCTCCGTGAGGACTAGTGTGAAAGAGTCATTAAGTGGAAAAGCTTCCCAAAGCTCCCAACGGCGTGGTATTGTCAGTGTGTTTGGACACCCACCAGATAAGACACTAAAGCACTTTGCCTTGGCTTGACCTGGTCTTATTACATCACTGATGATTTGCAGCATCAAGGGCTTATGTAAACCCTGGAGGCCTGCGCTGCCTGGTCATGTGATACTTTATGACCTCAATTTTATGTGTGCCATCTTATCTGTGTGCAGTAATAAAGTTTTATCCCCCCTGCTAATGCTAAGCAAAGGTCGTACTGCAAATAAATGTGCTCAGGGTCTGCTACATATGCAGTTAATTGTACTTTACTGCAGTTTACAAACAAAAGTCATTAAATCTATTCTTGTTCTCATTGACAGGTCAGAGCGGTCTGGGGAAGTCGACGCTCGTAAATACACTCTTCAAGTCCAAGGTCAGCAGGAAGTCCTGCACTCCTAATTATGAGGAGAAGATCTCGAAAACTGTCCAACTGCAATCAGTCAGCCACAGTGAGTATTGAACACTCACAACAAACTTCTTTCTTTACAGATACCTTGTCACACACCCGTCACACCCAAGGGGTCAAGGATTAGCTGGTTCCCATAGCCCTGTCAGTCTCTGATGGTAACATCGTAACTACACCATTTGGACCAAATAAACATCTTTGAACAGTCATGGTCTTTCAAAATTGTGCTTTTGTCCTAAAAGGCTGCAGCAGGACATTTTGTCAGTAGGTGTTTTATTTTATGGTGCATTCAAGTCCTCCTGTTCATATTTACAAGTTGGGAAGTCGTAACTACGACATCAGTTGTGTTCAATTTTGTGAATTTTCACTTTCAATGTGGACCGTCCACTTTGCTAGAAACATACCGCATCACGTCTAGTTTGCACATGGTTTTGACATGTAGTCTGAACTCGACATAACATGATATCAGCCCGAATTTGGTACAATCCATTTGATGTAGGGTGTCGTGGTAATTTGTATATGACAATGGGTGCCGGTATGTAAGAATCGATTGTTTTATCTTGTATAGTGTGTCATAGTGGACTACAACTGATGCCCTGTCTGCGACGCTTCACAATGTCACAACAGAAAGACTAGCATGTTTCATTTTTTTTTTTTACGTTCCTTCATGATGGATTCCATCACATCTGTGACACTGACCAGTAGAGGCACAGAAACTCTTCCGTACACAGCTTTCAAATGTGGTGAAATGAGATGATGATGCTTTTAGTGCTACTAGTTGAAATTATGCAATGGAGGAAAGGTTTGTGGAGCTATGACAATACTGGACTTAGCATTAAGCTAACATGCCAGTTCGGTAGTTTGTTTATGCTCTTGTTTACGGAAGTCAGTCACTAGTTCCGCCTTCTCTATGACTTTGCACATGTCGTTGAAGATGGCAAGCGATGATTGGTTGGGAAGCAATGTGTAATCTGACATGTTTCTTGTCCACTACATGACAAGAATTTAGGAGTCAAAATCACATATTCTGACACAGTTACTATCATAACAGATGTAAATATTGTGTAGTCTGAACCTGGCATTACAGAATGTGTTGGCCAGAGTGATTTCTGAAAGGATGGAAGAAGAGTGACATTTAGACAGGACGAGCTGGAGGCAGAGCTCAGTGTTTTGTAGGGTTTGACTTGGAGAAGGGCCAGAATGATCGGAGCATGTGCTCTGAAAGGAAAGAGAAATTAAAAAGCCTACAAGGGAGACGGATTTGGAGAGATCAGTCACACTTCAAATGTTGAGATCGGGCCACAGCTGTCATTATGAGCTCTCTTTCACAGAGAATGATAGAGGAAGAGCACACACAAGGCCATATTTTATCACACGGGTCAGGAGATGACTCCTGCTCTAATGGAAGCCACCACTTATACATGGCGTCTGACTTCAGTGAAGCAAGCTCAGCTGAGTGAATGAATTGGTTGATTGAGCAATGTACTGTCTCTGTCTCGCATACTACCTCCAGAGTTACAATCAATAGAGGCTTGGGTTCTTTTCTCCAAACAGGCAGGTGTGTTTTTGTGTAGACATGTAGAGTTAAGTTTTATTTAGGCTTGTTTTGGCAATAAAGCAAAGCTTGTTTGGAATGTTTCTGTGGGATTTTTGAGGAAAACTATGGTTTGTTGTAACTGGCTTTCGTGACTTAGAGATGCCATGCTTGATTCTTTCCTAAAAGCAAAACATCTCAAAATTGTCAATAAATTGTCAATAATACATTTTCGGCACTATCTAGTATTAATAAGCAGATAAATGTTTTCATCTCATGGCCAATAACCAATACATGTTAAAATTCAATACTATGGTCAACATAAAAACACTTACATTTAAATTAATTGCTTTACATTTCAAGTTTAAATAAAGTGATTTTAGGCATCACAACATTATAAAGTACAGTATGAAAATGTATTTTCAATTTAAGATTATCAGTTATTTATCAAAATGCCATAACTGGATCTTCTGGTGAAAATGATAGACTTCTCTCTGGTGAAACATACAGGGTTTCTCCAGTCATTTAGACCACTTAAACCCTCTGCCCCTGTAAGCTTACTTACCTCCCCCTTAATTTTTGAGGGCCACGTCCAATCCAATCCAATCCAATCCAATCAACAACCGATGCATAGAACAATGTACAATCAAATAAACAATATTAGCGATAGGATAATTAAGAAAAACTCATGTTAGTAGCTATACAAGGGTCCTTTTTGTACTGAGCAGAGGGAGCTGAGCTGTAGATCACGCAGAGACGCACATACCTTCAAACATCCCGCATATGGCAATGAGAAAGCAATGAATCTCCATTTTTCTTCTGGCGCCGCCACCATGCTTCGTTGGAAAGAGGTGTGAAAGGCAGATGGCGTAGCCAACTTCACTAGTCCTTTAAATGAAAGTATTGTGTGTGTGTGTGTGTGTTTGCTTGCCCTCAGAAGTTAGTGTAGTCGCATCCAGCTATCCATCTTCATTTCTCATTGTAGACCGGCTGACAGGGGTCTAACAAACACAAAATTTGATAGTGGTCCTCTGTCTCTTGTATTCAGAAACAGCCCGGTAGGACAAGTAAAGGAAATGTGCTCTCTTTGAATGGATTGCAAAAGTCTGTTGTACTGCAAGAATGAGACTAACTAATAAAATGTATATGCTATTGCAGTTATCTAATTACCCCATGCCATTTTCATCTGGGTCAAAAGTTTGTGGAGTTACCCATGTTATGTAGTTTAACTGGAAATCTGCCCTTTAATAGAATGACCCACAAGTTAGCATCTGAGATATAGAGAGAACATAATCTAATGATTCTGTCACAGGATGTTGCAAGATGCCAGAGAAGCATGCCTCCTCTTGTAGTTTTAAGTGTCAGTCAATTGCTGTGCAAAGGCCTTTGCTGGGCTGGGTCATTAGCGTAGCCTGCTATGTTAATTGCCATGTTTTTTATGCGACAGCAGAAATGTATTAAGACTGCTGAACTTTACCCCCAGTCTGGATATGGGCACAGAAAAATCCAATTACAAAACCCTACAGAGAGTTAGTGCCAAAGATATGTAGTTAATTGTTGTTATACAGCCTCGTGCAGGTTTCGTAGCAGCTACACTAAACCTGTCCTTCTTCCTTTAGTTTGCTGCCTACTGGTTTTGAAATTAGTCATCTGATTTTGCTTTTAGGTAAAGTTTTCGACCTAGATCTGCCTGTTGATCTCTCTTCCGTTTCTGACTTCCCCTTGACAGGTTTTAGATATTTAAAATGTTTTTCTGTATCACACTCTCGCAGTAGCTTAGCTTCTTCACAGCTTTCACTTCAGTTAGCCAAAGGTCAAAATGCTGAAATCTGTTTTTAGATCTGTTGCTGTTATATCCTATAATTCTGTGCATCAGTTGCTGTCTCAACCTTTTATATTTCTTTGTGAAAGTCTTGGGAGCTTTTGAAAGTATTCTGTGTTAGATCAAGAACAAATGTGTTTTTAGCGTAGCAGTGTCAGTGCAAGTGGAGGGAGGTTTCTATCCAGTTGCAGCAGCATCTGTTGTATCTCTGTCTTACCACAGCCAAACCTAATGTCTCACAGACCTCTCAAAACTTATGGCCCAATAGTTTATAAATGTTTGACTTGTAGAATGAGAGAGAGGGTGGATGAGAATAAAAGAGATGCCGGGTGTGCTGTTTCTTAACAAAAGAAGATTGACGATAAGTCAGTTCAGCTTGTGACTTCCTGAGATATCCCCACGGTTAAGGAGCCACCCCTCACTGACTTCTCAGCGTAGCCCAACGTAAACATTACAGTGAATGAGAGTGTCCTGTTCCTTTGTTTTTTTTATGTTAGCCTTCAGAAAGGCGAGTCTGCAGCGCTTGACACATGATGTAAATATTTACTTTCTTTTACTATTTAGATTGCATTAGCCCTCATGCAAGAATTTATTATTATCTATATGAATACGGTTGAGGAAAATACTTAACATTAAACTCTTTTACATTAAACTCTATAAAGATTTTTAAATGTTTTTGAAAAAAAGTCTCTTATACTCACCAAGGCTGCATATTTGATTAAAAAATACAGTAAAACAGTAATATTCGAATATATTTTAAAATGTAGGTCTATTTTATTCCTGTGATGGTAAAAGCTGAACTTTCAGCATCATTACTCCAGTCTTCAGTGTCACATGATCCTTCAGAAATTATTCTAATATGATGATCTGGTGCTCCAGAAACATTTCTTACTGTTATCATGATCATCTTCAAAACATTGAGTTGAAACATAACTGATAACTCCATTAGGTCTCCTGAGCTATGAACGAACAAAGCAATATTTCTTTTTTTTTAGACGAGAAAGTGTAGAACTTTCTGTCTAGATTCTAATTAATGGTGCTTTTTTGTCTCCTAGCAACATTTCATTACTGATCATTCCAGTATTCATCAGTGTAAATATGACCTTATAACTTTTGAAAATACTTTAAAAAGGCTGGAACAATAGACCTGTTCTGGTATTCTCTAGCAAAATGACAAAAATACTTCTTTTGTTACTGCTGAACTAATAAATTGCCTTTGCAGTCTCCAATTTGAGACATTTCGTCTAGCAGATGTCTTGCTGTCCCTTGCTTTCCCAGCAGTTTTGTCTTTCCAAAGTGCAGGCCTGTGGAAAACAAAGAGTACCAAAGTCTCAGGGTGCCTGACACCTCCACACACTACAAAGCTACCCAGTAGCCCTCACAGCCCGTGAAAAAAAAAAGCTGGCCTGTGGACTGACCACCAGGGGAGCTGAGTGTTACACAATCCCTCCTTCTCTCAAAGACTACACAGTGCAGAAAATGAAGTGGTGGGCTGCTCAATGCCACCATTCAGCTCTGCTCCCTCCATGTGGCTGAATATGGGAGGAACTAAGCCCTGCTTTGTTGCTGAGTCACGCCAAGATGAGCATATGTGTTTCCATTAGCTGATCATGAGGGGTTTTCAATCATTGGCCCACCAATCCAAAAACTGGCACACCTGAAAAATTGATCATCATCAGATAGAGTTATAGCACTTTGAAACTCATAAACTGGAGTGTTGACTGACAGTTTAATTTTTCCTCATTATATTTTCCTTGATTGTCTCATCCAGAAGGATTAACATGATGAGTTAACAGCAAATGTCAATCAACCAATGCCAGGCAGGGATACAGGGTTCCTTGCTTGCACACAGCTTATTAGACTCTTTTTGCAGGCTGACTTCCTGTTGTACAATGCATCCCTGCAGCATTATATCAGAGATGGAGGTTAAATGAAAAGCTCAGGGTCTTCAGTATGCAATTTTAACTGATTAGTCCTTAAGAAATTTATGTTGCTGGAAAAAGACTGTTAAATCCTTGTCAACTCCTCTTCATTCATATCTGCTGCGTATTCATCTTGAAAGGATGTTTTATCCTTTCATTCTTTTCTTCTCTCACTCTTTTGTCTTGTTATGTTCTAGTCATCGAGGAGAAAGGGGTGAAGATGAAGCTTACGGTAATTGACACTCCTGGATTTGGAGACCAAATCAACAACGAGAACTGGTGAGAGCAACATTTAAAGCTTATCACATACAGTTAATGTACTATGTATACAAATACAGTAGAGTCCAAAAGTCTGAGACCACAATTAAAAATATGGAATTCAAAATCTAATTTAAACTTGGAAATAAACAGAAAGTTTTAGAATTATAAATGATTTTAAATGTTAACATTTTAGACACTAGCACAAGCATTCCTAATTCTGTTCTTTTTCTAGGTCACTAATCAAAAGACATTTTAAAAGTATATTTGTGGCTGACATTTGTGACCTTTTTACAGAAGGTCAGATGTTTTTGCTTCCACTGAAGTACAAGATGCTCTTTGGATCATTATGAAATCATGCCAGAGAACATGATCGTCAGGTTTTACACAAACCAGATACAAAGACATCCTGAAATTCATGTTATTTCAACTTTTCATTTAAATTTTATGCTAATAATATAATAAAATGTTCACTAAATGTCTCAGGCTTTTGAACCCCACTATAGCTGAGAGCTTTATAAAACAGTGCCAGATCAAATCTGTGCCAGATAAATTCATTTAGTAATTTGAAACCATTTTGGGTTTCACTGTTAAAGTAATTATTTATTTTACACCAAAACCATGCCTTACTGTTTATCAGAATTTTTATTTTATGAGTTGTTACACTTTGACTGCTACATTCACTTTAAGTATAAGCATTTGTTGTTAATTGTGATGTTAACCCTTCCCTGTCTTTTGTTTCTCAGCTGGGAGCCCATTGTAAAGTATGTCAATGAACAGTATGAAAAATATCTGAAAGAGGAACTGAATGTCAACAGGAAGAGAAGAATCCCTGACACCCGCGTTCACTGCTGCGTCTACTTCCTGCCAGCCACTGGACACTGGTGCGCGTCGACTTGCAGACCTGATGTGGTTCACACCTAGCCAGACATGTTAAAACGCTGTTGTGCTTCTGTCACATTAATATGACAAGGCTTCATTTAAGATTCTCAGGGGTTTTACAATGGAGATTTTAGCAGCAAAATATCGGGGTTTTATACATCATCTCACTGAAAACAGCCTGACAACTGTGAGATAATTGCTGTTTGAATGCAGTGTACTGATAGTGTACCTCATCATACGGGCATTTAATACTTGTATCTTATGTGCACTACCTCTCAAAAGTTTGGGGTCGGTAAGACTTTTTAATGTTTTTAAAAGAAGTCTCTGCTCACCAAGGCTGCATTTATTTGATTTGGTTCCTGTGAACATTCTTCATTATTATCAACATTGAAAACAGTTGTGCTGCTTAATATTTTTGTTGAAACCGTGATGCGTTTTTCTCATGATTCTTTGAAGAAAGTTTAAAAAGAACAGCATTTATTAGAAACAATTTTTTAGTTAACATTTTAAATGTCTTTACTGCCATTTTTATCAATTTAATGCATCCTTGCTTAATAAAAGTATTATTTTCTTTAAAAAACAACCTTACTGGTCCCAAACTTTTGACTGAAGGTGTGTGTAATATTATTTTATGTTACTTCATGCAATGATAATTAAATAATCTAGATTAATTTCCATTTATTCATTTTGCAGACACTTTTATCAAAAGTATGGTTTGTACTCCATTTTCACCTGTATACAATATACAGGATCAATCAAAATCAGTGGTAATAAAAAAAAATTAAAGGGTTCACCCCAAAAATGAAAATTCTGTCATTAATTACTCACCCTCATGTCGTTCCACACCTGTACGACCTTCTTTCATCTTCTGAACACAAATTAAGATATTTTTGATGTAATCCGAGAGCTTTCTGATCTCCCTATACACAGACACGTCAACAGCGTAGGAGATTGATAGGAAAGAGAAAAAATTGTTGAATAAAGTCATTATTTTTGTTTTGTTTTCGTCACTTCATAACATTAAGGTTGAACTACTGTGGTCACTGGACTATGTTAACGATGTCTTTACTACCTTTCTGGGCCTTGAAATATGTTATGATGTTGCGGTGTATAGGGAGATCAGAAAGCTCTCGGATTTCATCAGAAATATCTTAATTTGTGTTCCGAAGATGAATGAAGGTCTTACGGGTTTGGAACGATATGAGGGGGAGTAATTAATGACAGAAATTTCCTTTTTGGGTGAACTAACTCTTTAATGGGGTCAAATGTGTCAGCAGTGTAAAATGGGCTTTAATGATCTATCTTACCCTTCTACAGGTTACGCCCTATAGATGTGGAGTTTATGAGGAGACTGGGGAAGATAGTGAGCATCGTCCCTGTGATTGCCAAAGCAGACACTCTTACTCTAGAGGAGCGGCTAGAGTTCAAACAGAGGGTGAGCTGTCCGTCATCGACACCTGCGCACATTTTATCATATGCAGACACAATCAGATCACCCTCTATATTTCCTGCCCACACGTAAATATTCAGTTCTTCGCATAATTGAGGTCATGAATATGGATGACCTGCTGTTGTAAATGCTGGAATTGTTAGAATTCACAGTTCAGCTGTGTGGATAAAAAGTGAGATATTGAAAAACCTGGGCAGAATGGATTGACAAAGAACCGTACGTTGCATTCAAATCTCCAAAGGTCCCTTGGCGTGCGTCCGCTCGCTCTGGGTTGGAAAAATGAATAGACCAAGCTAAGGTTACGAGCAGCGTCTGCGACGTCTCCGTCGGGAGACGGTCTCTCCTCTGACTGATGTATAGCAGCTACTTCGGCCCAGGCCACTTGCCATCAGTTCTCCCCACGGAACGCTTTTGGACAGCTCCGACGGCACGGACCGCAGGGCCAGAACGGCCCCCGCACGCAGTGTGTCTCCTATCAATATACACCAAACAACACTCCTAATGATGTACTCTGTCATTTCAGCCCATTATCCAGAGCTGTCTCTCACTGCTCAATAGCCCGAGCAGAGCGCCATGCGGGGGCGGACGTCACACTGTGCTCAAGATATCAATCGCAGATATCATATCCATGTTCAACAGCCGCACTCCAAAATCCTCCCCCACACGAACACGGCAGCAAAGGCATTAAAGTCTAATGCTTTGCACCTCGGGCCCGAAATTCTGGCTGTGAGGGGGGAAAAAAAGAAAAGAATTTCCTGGTGAACTTTACTGTGGCCTCAGAGCACAAGAATGCATGAGGGTCGAGATTGAGACTTGTAAAATGCAGCGGGAAGAGCTCGAGGGAAAGGAGCTGCTGTCATATTTCACCCTTGGGGGCGATTGTGTGGTTTTTTGTGTATGTGTGTGTGTGGTAGGTTGTAAAAATCAGTGTAAATCCATCTAACTGGAAGCCTCTCTCTGCAGATAAGACAGGATCTCCAGGCCAATGGGATCAGAGTGTATCCACAGAAAGAATATGATGAGGATACTGAAGATCGGATACTCAACGATAAGATTAGGGTATGATACTCTGAGGCTTCATTGCAACCAATTAAAACAACTTGATTTAAATAGTTAGATCAACCCAAAATTGTAAACTGTCATAAAGTTTAAAAACAAAATGATGATATAATCTTGGGGGGTAAACTATCCCTTTGAATTGCTTTAAGTGATTTTATACTTCGGACTTGATG
Source organism: Elopichthys bambusa (assembly GCA_037101425.1). Taxonomy (NCBI): domain Eukaryota; kingdom Metazoa; phylum Chordata; class Actinopteri; order Cypriniformes; family Xenocyprididae; genus Elopichthys; species Elopichthys bambusa. Next base: position 19,274,905 of record CM074435.1, read on the forward strand.
AAATTTTGAGGTATGGTGAATGATTCTTTCAGGAAAACATCCCCTTTGCTGTGGTGGGAACAGATAAGGAACACCAGGTGAATGGGAACAAAGTTTTGGGAAGAAAAACAAAGTGGGGGATCATTGAAGGTAAGAGTCTAAAGACATCATCATGTCTGCCATGAATTGCTGGTCACCAGTAATATGTTGTGTTTTGGATGCTGGTGTCTCCACCAGGCTTCTTAACTAGTTTTTCCAGAAATATTGTTGGTTGACCTACTTGGAAACCCATGCTGGCCTTTTCAGCAGGGTAACTGTAACAGTTGTCAAATGCAATTGTACATTAACGGCTGACAGGCTTCGCCAGGCATGTTTGTCTGTGATTTAGGTTATTCAATACTGCCATCAAGTGGTACGTGTAGAAAGTGCAGTGATGCAAAATGCCTGGATGAATTCATGAACATGCCTTTGTATTTTCTTTATTTTAGTTGAAAATGTTGCGCATTGCGAGTTTGCACACTTGAGAGATCTTCTTATTAGGTAAGTCATTTTTTTACTTGCATGTATTGAAATATTGTAATAGAATGATACTGGAATATGATAGACAAACTTGCTTTTTAGGTAAAGTGGGAGTAGCCATTTATACCCTTGCATTCTGGTCGATAGGATTAGATGATGTAGAACATGCTCTTCATAATGGCTACATCAGTGACATCCCATACTAGTTTAGGATCAAAATTTCCTTTAATGGTCAACTCTAGGTGGACAACTGTAAGTTTAGCTATTCATAGGCTAACTTTGTGAGGAGTGTAAACACTGGTGCTATGGTCCAACATGTCAATTTCTGGCTCAAGTAATGTTTTGTAATGCAATCAGACATCATCTCATCTATATCTATATCTCATCTATCCTATAACAATGAAATACCAAACGAATGCGAAGTAAATTTATATTATAATCGTATAATTTGGAACAGTTTGTACATGGGATCAAACAAAAATCCATCCTTTATTAATCAAGACTATATTCTATTCTGTTTTTGCTGCTGTTTCATTTTTTCTTTATTTTTCATTGCACTCTTGAAGTGTGTGTGTATGTGCATGTGTGTACTGGTATTCCCTACATTATGGGGACCAAATGTCCCCACAAGTATAGTAATACCAGTAAATTTTGGCCTTGTGGGGACATTTTTAGGCCCCCATGAGGAAACAAGCTTATAAATCATTCAGAATGATGTTTTTTGAAAATGCATAAAATTTTCTGTGATGGGTAGGGTTAGGGTTAGTGTAGGGGGACAGAATATACAGCTTGTACAGTATAAAAACAATTATGTCTATGAAATGTCCCCATAATGATAGAAATACCAGTGTGTGTATCTGTGTGTGGTTCGGGTATACCCTACGACGTTATGGGGACAAAATGTCTCCACAATGTTGGCTGAAATCCTTGTCTTTTGTGGGGGCATTTTTTTGGTCCCCATGAGGAAAACAGCTTATAAATCTTACTAAGTGATGTTTTTGAAAATGTAAAAGGTGGGTAGGTGTAGGGTTAAGGTTAGGGGATAGGAACAAAAGATTGGTCAAAAGATGTCAGAATTTAGTTCAGCAACATCTGGTCCAATTATATAACTTTGACAAACTTGTTTTTTTGCTCTTCATCTTTGCAACTCACCATTGAAAGCACATCATGGTCTGGTAACTGACAACTTTTAGGTGTACTAACTTGTTACTTTAGAAAGCTGACAACCATTTCAGTAGGTCTTGTTGGTTAAGTGGATATATGAGTAGTTGGGCAGAACAACATAGAATGGGCAGCTGAGAAGGGCATGAGTACATCCTTCTCCTGTAAGCTCAGTAAAGGACAGGTTAATTACAGAGTCCGATCAGGTGAGGCCTGGTCACAAAGCTCTCTCGCCATAACTCTTGGATGGCGGCCCATTAACAGATGGTATGAGAGTGAGTCCCTGCTGAAACGGGAAACAAAGTATGACTGTTATAACTTTCCACATTTTTAAATCGCTTTTCACACTTTTTGATCGGCCTCCCGCTGAAGCAGAGATCAAATTACAGCAGGAAACAGCAACCGAATCACACAAAGGGATCATAAAAAGCTGATGTAGTCAGTAAACAATTCATTTCAGAGAATGACTTTTATTTTACACTGTGCATATTTCCCTTAGGGGATGTGGTTGTGGGATCAAAATTGATATTATGCTCTACTGCGCTCTACTTTCAAGGTCCCACCTGCAAGATTTGAAGGACGTCACTCACAACATCCACTATGAGACGTATAGAGTGAAAAGACTTAACGAGAACAATGCCAGTGGACAGGCGCTTTCACCTTTGACCCTGGAGAATGGTACCCTAGAGAAGAGCGATGCAGAGAGTCACCTTTGAAAGGGATGGTGTGCGCTCGCCTTTGCCCCCTGTCAGAATGGGAGAGATGAACATTTCACTTCTAGTGATTGCCACTGTTGGAAAATCGACACATTTGACTAAAGACATTTCCGCTTAGGCATGTAAACTTCCTATATGAGTCTATTTTTGAAATGAATTTATATTGCGGGTAGGGATCTGGGATGAGAAACAATAACTGATGAATTATGGGTAGAATTGAACCAGGTTTTGGCTAAGATAACGTTTCCCTCTGTTATTTTTCTCTCTTGATATCTTTCGACCTCTTTTTGCCGAATGAAAGGCACAGAGGCATGTTGGAAAATGTGTGTGTGTGTGTGTGTGTGCCTACATGTCTGACACATCACTAGATGAGAAAGTCCCATAATCCCCATCCGTGTTACTGCACCTATACATTGACACTGAACCAGCAATGTGACATGCTCGTTTTGCTCTTTTATTTTCATAAGTAATTATTTTAGATTGTTTTTTACAGCAAAATATGATCTTTCCCTGTACTTTTGTAAAAGAAGAGATTAAAAAAAAACTTTAGACAAATATTTTTGTTACTATAGCTGCTTCGAAGCTATTTTCTTAACAGATACTTAAGAGTCTCTTACTGCTATTCATACATGACTGCTGTGATGATAGCCGATGTGTTGATATAATGGGAAATATTTCAAATATAACCTTTGACCTTAAAGGTCCGGTAATACTATTCATCATTTCTAATGCAGAGATGGGTAAAGGAACAAGAGAAAGTCGATTCCATTTTTTACTGATGTTTGCCGTACAGTAACAGGTCAAGTTTACGGTTATATGATTTTCTTTCACTAACTAGTTAACTTGCTGTTTAAAGGTACACATTGTGCTGTTTACTTCCCTCCACTGGACATCAGGAGTCCATCTTACATTTTTGCTTATCAAAGCTACTGTACATAACTATAATGTGTTCTTATTTTCTGTCATAGCATCACATTTTTTATGCGACATGTATTAGCGGCATCATCATGATTTCCTTGTTACTAATATTACTATCCATGTAAACGCCATTGATTTATGATTAAAAAAATTGTCACCATTCAATATTTATGTGGAGCCACTGGACAATGCTATTGGTTTCATTGGAGATTGCCATAATATGATACACTACTGTTATAAATTTTGGTGTCAGTAAGATGTTTTTGAAAAAATTCTCTTATGCTCACCAAGGCTGCTTTCATGGGATGAAAATAGTCAAAAATTGTAGTGTTGTGAAATATTATTACAACTTAAAATAACTGTTTTCTGTTTTAATCTATTTTTAATTTTATTCTATAATGGTAAAGCTGAATTTTTCAGCATCATTACTCCAGTCTTGAATGTCACATGATCCTTCAGAAATGATTTTGTGCTGCTTTGTGAAGTTAGAAAACATTTTTAGTAACATAAATATTTTTACTGTCACTTTTGATCAATTTAATTCATCCTTGCTGAACAAAATAATTTCTTTAAAAAAATCTTACTGACCCCAGACTTCATAATCAGTTTGCCTGTGTTCTGCCTACAAAGTCTTGAAATGAAGTCTCCATTCATTTTAGAATGGCATAAACTCTTTACTGAAGGCTGACAGTAAGACGGACGTCTTTCTGCATTTAAAACCTTAATCATACCTCAAGTTGCTTCACCTTTGATCCATTTTCTTCTTCTGATGTTCTTGGGTTATTTGTGTTCTTGTTATATGTGAAAGCCACTGGGTGCCAAGTGAAGATGTTTTCATTGTGACTTGCTTCAGGAGTGCTAACATCAGGCTAAATTTGCCAAAATAGCTTACTTAAGGCTCTTATATAACATATGCTTATAGAGCAGAGCTCAACTGCCTGATTGAAACATCTTTTATCAAGCTCTTCAGAACAGGATTTTGATGACCTGCAAAACACTACTAAGCTTTTCTTCCTTTTTAGAGCCTTGTTCATTAAAAAAAAAAAAAAAAAAAAAAAAGGTCCTTGTGGTCAAAACATTTATACAAATGGTGTATCTAAGAATAGACCAGGTAAATGTGTTTGTGTGTGCATGCACATTTAAAAGCAGTAACACAGCTGACAACATGTCTTAAAGGGATAGTTCACCCAAAAATGTACTCACCCTTGTTGTTCCACAGAAACAAATACATTTTGATAATTTACAAAGTTTTGGGATGAACTATACCTTTATAAATTTGACGTCAGAGAAAATTAATGACGCAAATATGGTGCTTATTTTGTACAACTTTTACTAAAACGGTGCAGACTGGAACCAACCAATTGAAAACAACAACGCTTGTCTGACAAGGCACTGCAGCCATGAGATGGAGTTCATAAAACGTTCTTTTTTTCTCTTCCATTTTAAATTAACCACCACAACAGTATTTACAAAAAGAAATGTACCTTAAAGAACCGAGAGCTGTGACATGCCCATGTCACACCAGAGAAATAAAATACCAAATAAATGAAAGAAACATTTTAGATAATTAGTGTGAGGAGGATATCTAACATTGCTCAGTAGGCTGTTGAACCACAGTCACCCAAACAAAGTGTTTGCACCAGAATAAAAGTTGTTGTTACTGACCCTGTATGAATGTCAAAAGCATTACTAATATTGTTTTAGTATTACATGTACATACAAAGAGCCAACAAAAGAGTCGTTCTCTCTTGTTGAATCATGTCTTTCTCAAATTTATAAAAAGAAACAATCCTGGTATGAATATGTTAGCTGGGAAGAGTTAGAGGAACAGATGATTTATTCTAATTCGCTTAACAATTAAAAGCGCCAGACATTTAGAGTTAAAAGCAAGCTGGAGGGTGAACAGAAACTGCCAACACACTCTGGATGTGGTAAGCTAATAAAACTCCTTTAGAGAGCAAGAATAGAGGAGCACTATTCATGGAAACTGGCCTTGAAAATGGTTTAAATTTACAGTGTAAATCAGACAGAAACCCTCCATATATCTGCCAGCCAGAATTGTCTTGTAGGAAAGCGAAATTCACACAGTAGTACCAGTATTTCATTATAGACTGGGAAAAGTAACCCTGCCTCGATCATATGAGGACGACAGCTGGCGTATGCGCGCTGCCCACGCAGTGTCAATGTAGACACAATAAACAGCTGTTAATATTCTTGCATTTAGCCCGTATTAACATGTCTTTGATATTAGCTCAATGTACAAAGTGAAACAAGCTTAAGTCTCTTATACTATCGATTGCTGATGTGATTCATCGCTAAAAGACATGAACCTTTTTGCATATCTTGCCTCTTTTCTTGACCAGGTTTCTCTGCTGAGTCGTTTTGTTCAGAGCGGTATAGACGTGCGCGATTAAACAGTTGAAACCTTCCGACAGATGACCTCGACATATTGATATATATTTACAGATTACACTGGGGTTAGTGCATAAGTTATAATATTTATATTTAGGGTTCAATTAGGTGAAAAAAATCCATCCCACACACATAAACTCTGATTCCATACAAAGAGGGAAAAGGCTCGGGTTTGAAGTCAAAACAATATCATTTATACAAGATTAATACAATATCTCCGACAGTTTCATATAATTGTCCTCAGATACTATGCAATGCCTTAGTGATATAATAATAATAATAATCTCTTTTTATTTCATTCATCTCAAATGGTTCCGTTTGTGTTATCAATGAATGGAGACATGTGGAATGAAAATCGCTTTGATGGGATTTCTTTTAAACCTTCGCTAGTTAATTTTCTTTAAAAGACAATCGTAATACTGCAATACGTCCTCTAACAGTTATCAGGATACCTCAAATCAACCAAACACAGCAAAATTTTGAGCTCCTGGTGCAGAATTCAACATCCAATCCTGGAGACAATGCTGTTTCACTATAGCTCAACTGACATCCATTTTACAACCAAAAACAAAATTTGTCATTAAGAAAAAAAAAAAAGGGCTGCAGGAGGATTAGAAATGGTAGGTCAACTCACTGTCAGCCATGCCTCTGTCAACCAGTTATTGCCCTTCACTTCCATTCTTCTCTCAGCTGTGTCAACAGTTTTCCCGCCAAAAACATGCGCCTCAGAGGTTGCAGTTGAACCGTTGAAACCATGGCAAAAAAAAAAGCCATTTCATCTGACAAAAACTTAACTCCAATTCCCACGCTAGTTCCTGTCTCAGCTACCCCCTCTGTTCTGCTTATAAATAAACCTCGTATCATCCTCGTAAAAGTAATAAATAAATAAATATGTGCATCGTGTCAATAAATTAACCCACTACTAATGATAAGTAAAAGCAAATAAATATGTAACAACTTCAATGATTCAAAAGATAAAAGTCACACAAGGTAGTGAGATTAAAAGTCTCAGGGGATCTCGCCTGGATAAGCAGCAGCCGCTACCGCTGATTAGCTGTGACCCCCCATTAAACAGGTCACTATATACATGAAGAGAGATCGACTGTCTGAGGTGAGTGCTAATGTTTATGCAAAACTATCTTTTAATCTGTAATCTTTAAAGCCTAGGTGATTTAGTGTGGGAAAGGGTAGTGTCCACTTTGAAAACAGTGATGTTGGAATTATCCTGGCATAGTATCCATCAGATTTGTTCTCTACTTTTTTGAGTAAGATAGCTTCATGTTTAAATCAAAGAGGTCTATAATAGCTAGCTGTCCTTTAGAAGTCTCATTCATCTCAAAGGTACGCTCTAAATAAAGGTTCTTTATTGACAAAATGGTGGCTTGTTTAAAAACCGTTTACTACAAGGTTCTTTGGGGAACCCAAAGAGGTTCTTCTATTCCATCGCTCTGAAATCCTGCTTCAGAAAGAGTAAGCTATTTAGTCAGAATCTTTTTTAGTCCAGATAATGTAGTTCAGGCATTTACCAGCCAAATCCCATGGCTTGAGTGCATTATAGCATGTCAATCAATCTAAAAGCTCATAAGTACATTCTTCCACAATTTCCTGAAGAAAAAAAGTAGCAAATCGTATGATTCTAATATTCAAAGGTAAACATTTCACTAGTTAGAACTTAGGGGTTGCTTTTAATTAAATTATTCACCAATCTAAGACTCCACAATTGTGTACCATACCATGCCAGTTATAGTTTGAGACTGGGTAAAGTAGGTGAATGTTAAGGGTTTCAACATCACAGCAGACCTATCTGAGATGATCTGAGCAGCACATTAATCTCCTGAGAAGACAAATGCAGGGTTCGGAATGGGGTATGGAGCGGGTTGGAAAAGAAGAAATGTTTTGTTTCTGTAAATTCTCTTGCGGAACTGTATCCCATGTACCCCAATTTTACAATGAGGTAGGCACCACAGATGAGCACAATTGTGAGGGCGAAGAACCCCCAGCATCTCTGAAAATAAAAAGAGGTGCTACTAATCTAATCTAAAAGCAGACGTGTGGGTATTGCTCAGTGGGAAAGCAAAACTGCTAGATGAAGAGAGACTACTGTAATAATCTTGTGTGGGATGTTTGTGATCACTTTAATTACACTGGCCTGCCTCTGCATTTGATGCAAATCACTGTAAACTGTATTAATCAGATGTACTTAAAAGCATTTGGGCTGAAAGAGTCACTGCGCCCAGACTGTAAGAAACTTTAGAATTGCCATGCTGTAATGGTTTGGCCTGGTGACAAGAAAGCAATGACGTGCAGTTTCAGTCTGTGAAAGGCTGTCACGTGGCCCCACTGCATTATGGGATCACTCAAAGATCTCATCTTCATTTAAATCAGGATTAATATGGAAACCTGCACATAAGCCACTAATATCAATTGACATCAAAATGGAATTAAAACAAAACAGGCAGATGAAAAAAGCCAAGCTGTCTTTTGTACAAACCACAGTCCCTTTGAACCACATTAAAATGTATGAGAAGTTCCGATCCGATCCACTCCGCAACTCAAAATATCTGGAAATGTCTTTAAAAGAGCAATCTGCTGGGGGAAAGAAAATAACCTCCTGACTTCTGATTATGCTGGTTCCTTTCAAAGGACAGTACCTCTTAATACTGTACCTTCACCGTACCTGGATTTCCATCTTATTCAAAGTGTCCAAAACCTCAAACTCATAGCATAAATGTTTCACAGTAATCCTTATCATCAAAAATAATACTTAAAAAAATAATATTTAAAAAAAAAAAAAAAAAAGACAAAAAGAGAACCGCATGACAAAAAGCAAGTAGCGTTGTGAAAATCTACATAGCTGTTCATCTCTAAGGTTCTCAATCTTTTTCCTTTGATAAGACACAAACATAGAGCGGCAGCACCACTGAGGGGAGCGAGAAACCCAGGTGCTGCTGGACAAAAGCGAAGACACCCTGTTGCGGTGGCTCTTTAACCTCGTCCTTTCCCTTAAACGTCTCGGTTCCTCTCTATCTTTCCCTGGATACGAGATACAGCTCAAACAGGCAGCACACACCTTTGTCACTTCAAGATAAAACAGTTTTGGATGAGACATGGAAGCTAGTCTCACAGTTCAGTGGAGGAACATGTTTCATGTATGTGTGGGGCCTGATTCCTATGTGTCATGTTATTTAATGAAAGATCTAGCCACTGCGCTTTGTACATTTTCCCTCTCGCTCGCCACTCCAGGCCCATTCCGACCTTTTTTCTCTTTTATCTTCCATGTCAATGATCCCTTTTCACCCCTCCAGAAAATAAACTTCCTTTCAATTTCTCTCGTTGATTCTCCCTGTGAGTCCAGGATGAAGTTGGGTTTATCATCAGTCTGTAGGAGGAGGTTTTGGTGATGTGGTGGGTGCTGGTGCCCATGAAACTCTTTGCTCTACTCGATGACCATGCAGCGCGGCAGATGCTGGGAGTAGTATTTGAAGAGTTCGGCTGTGGCACCCGGGCAGTTGGTCAGTTCCAGCTCCTCTAGCTCCTGCAGTTGGATCAGACCTGATAGGCCAGTGGTGGTCAGCAGAGGGCACCCTGAGACAGAGTAAAGGAGAGCCAGTTGAATGCAAACGCTAACAGCTCACTTCCTGTTTTATAATACTGTGTGACAACACTACTATTTGCATCACAGATGATTCCCAACCAGGAAATATTCTGATTTTGCTTTGTTAAACCTATATAAAGGAATTAAGTAAAATAATAATAAGAAAAATAATTCTGACAAAAGATTAAAATAATTAAAAACATGAATTATTATTATTATTTTTTTAATGGCACATTAAATGTACTTTGTGTGTATCTAGCCAAAATAAATGCAGTTTAAATAATCACTTTGATAGGAAGTGTGTTTTCACCCACAGGAATTGAATGTTTTTAGTTTAAATATGAATATTCTCATGGTAAATAAATTACATTGACTAATATTACTTAAAAGAAACTTGCTGAAACAGGAAGATATTTCTGATCTGCAAATGTACAATGTTCTTTAAAATTAGACTCGTATATCACACCGTGATTATGCGTTCATCAACTAAAAGTAAAGTTTATCTTATCTTTTTTTTTATTACAAAGCAATATATTTTTACTCAGACAGCATTATCTGGTTTTGAGGGATTAACTGAGCTTTTTCCATAACATGATTAAGCTTAGGTATTCATAGAAATAATCTACTTCAAAACATAGTGTCATTTCATTATAGTGCTTCATCAGGACTTTATCAGTGCATCCTGCAGAATCGGCACGCTACTTTCAGAGAAAGAGTGGTTTTACCTGCTAGAGAGAGAAGACGAAGACTCCTCATGCCATATAGATGCTGTAACCCAAAGTCTTGCACCTAAAAGCACACAAGGGGAGTTAACATGAAATTTCAAGCAGTTTTAGCGATGTGTTGTGATTGATTAAAAGAAGTTAATGGACAACTAACTACCCATAACTTTATTATCATAGTAAGATTATCCCATTTAGGTGACTGAGAAGGCTTAACAGACACTTACTTGACAACACCAGCGCAGGTAGAGACTTCTCAGTGTTGACATGGTAGATAAGTAGCCTAGGCCTGTATCTGTAATCCGCACACATCTGAATATAGCCATATGAAGAGATGATTATTTTACGTTCAGTCTGTACCATCTTTAGGCATACGATAACTGGTCCAGAAATCATTTTTATGATCAGATTAATTATTCAGTGTAGGTAGATAGAAAGTTTTACTTACGAAAAATACCATGATATTACCAGGGGAATTTCATACTTTAACATACTTTATTTATGGAGTATCATGTAAATAACATGGTATATGAATATGGTAATCATTCAGTACCATAATATGTATCAAAATATCATGCTATTAAATATTCAGATAATCACTTAATTACAGCACTCCATTGAAATTGTTACAGAACAAGGATTTTAAATTCTGTAGTATTTGAAATTGTTTTATCATCGGTGTATCTTTTTTATTTATTTGATTTGATTTATTTTATGCAAAAAAAAAAAAAACAATTTAATTTAACAACATGTTTATATTGAGTAGCTTACATTTTACACAGAATATTGGTAGTAACTTATTTGTTGTCTATTTTTGCTCCAATGGAAATATACAACGCAGCAACGTTGTGCGTTTCCGAGCAAAACACCATAGCATAGTGTTGTTTTGTTCCTGCATCGATCAGTGTTTGTGAACTAATCAGTTCAGTGAATGACTCAATGATTCACAAATTATTACATTCCTAAATGAATCAGCATATTTGAACGCCACTGTAAAAACAGTGAAAAGCCCCAAAGCTATTGTATAAATGTAATTGAATATAATAGCAAATATATATACAAAAATTCAGAAAATGTAACAAAATATTTTCTCAAAATCAGGGGCGGTCTATGTATCTACCACTTATCCACTGATCCTATCCCTTTAACCATAATCACGACCAGTGTTGGGGTAATGCATTACAAGTAACTGGATTTCCCTTTCGAAAGGGAACAAGACACACTGCGTTTGACACGCTATGGGGAACGTCATCACGTGAACCGGTGTCTAAAAGCAATTATCAAATCTTACCAATCCTATAGGCCGGCGACAGCCTATGACGTCATAATAGACACGACCCGGAAGTATAAAAGAAGCGCCTGGAGAAGCAGTCAGTATCTTTTTGTCTTCAGGGACTGTTTTGTTTGATTGCGATTCTTCAAATCTGGTAGGACATTATGTCTAACAAATGTTTCAGGAAGTGTGTGGATCCGTGTCCCAGGTTTTTGGCACCTGATGACACAGCAAGCTAATTTCGCTGATGTTGAGGGAATGAGCCAGCATGGGTATGTGTCGATGCCCCCTATTGATGAGACGTTTGCAAACTATCTCGTCACAGGGCAGGCACAGACATTAAAAGCTCCGTTCCTCCCTTCAAAGCCCCTTAAGATGACATCCCGCTTGAATGGCAGGGCAAACGCAGCAGCGGGTCAGGCTGGTGCTGCTTTACACACTATGACAGTGTTACAGGCTTACCAGGCTGATTTGCTGAAGGATTTGGATCAGGGGCAGGGTCTGTCTCCTGAGGCGGTAGAAGAGCTGCGCCGCACCACAGATCTGGCTCTCCGGGCCACTAAACAGACTGCTGCCTCGGTGAGAAGATCGATGGCAGCAATGGTGGCCACGGAGAGGCATCTGTGGTTGAACATGGCAAACATCGGGGAGAAAGAAAAGAGCTTTCTCCTCAATGTGCTAGTTTCACCTTCTGAACTTTTCGGCACCTCCGTCGAGGTGGTGGTGGGAAAGTTCAGAGAGGCGAAGGCGCGCTCGGCAGCGTTTAAAACCTGCATACCGCTCAGATCCGATTCTGGGCCCAGACAGACAGGAGGATCCGAGTCGAGATTCGGAGACAGGGCAGAAATCCAGCGTCGCCTCTCGGGCACCTCCTCCTCCTCGGAGCAGGTCCCAGAGAAGGCGGGACTGTAGGAAGAAGAAGGACTTGAGGAAGGTAATCAATTACAGACGCCAGCAGCGTCAGTGATTGATTTTCTCTCCATGAGGGTAGTTACATCTTTCTTCTTCCACCTCCTGAGTAATGATAACATTTTTTACCCATGCGCTTCTTACAGTCAGGCCAAGGGCTGGGCCCATGATGAAACTTTTCTGATGGCTCGCCTTTTGGCTTGGTAGTAAAGGGGTACTTTCAGACTTGAAAGAACCATGGATTCCATCCTTGCTATGATGGTAAGTCTTCGTTCTTCGAGCCGCAGGAAGGTGAGCTTGGTCTATATTTATATTTTTAAATATATTGACCTATAGTTTTTCCTGGGTGTGTAAAAAAAGAAGGGGAATTAAGGGCCTGAAGTAGGTTGACCTGAGACGTTATGTAATCAGATTACTTTTTTCAAGCAACTAGTAAAGTAACATTACTTTTAAATTTACAACAAAATATCTGAGTTACTTTTTCAAATAAGTAACACAAGTTAGTTTGTTTTCCCATGTATTGACTGACAGCTCTCCTGTCCTCATGTTGAGAGAAACTGAGTACAGAGTTGTTGCATGTGCTGTGTAAACATGATGGTTATTGTAGTTTTATTAGTGTAGCATTTACTCATCTCACTTGAACAAAAACAGAGTCAGTATTCCTCAAAATTAATAAAAACAGTGAAATGCAATATCAGAATATTGCACAAACCTGTAATAATTAAATATATTAAATTAAACAAATATACTTTATGTATTTAATCTCACTTTATTAACCAATGTCTTTGCTGCTGACTTTTGATGAGCCAATTTAACCATACTAATAAGCAAAAATGACTTTTGATAAAGATCACATTTGTGGTTTATTTATTTATTTTTTTTATTGCTAAAGTAAGAGTACTCTTCATTCCAGAATGGCAGCACAGCTGAAAGGTTTGTTTGAGCTGCGCCCTCTATTGTACAGGCGTGAATTAGCATTTCCTTTAGCCTTAAGTTTAGTCATTTCACTTTTGATGTGAAAGGGCCTTTAATTTAGCCAAAAATATAACTTTTTTGTTGTTATTAATAAACATACAAGCAAGCAAGCCCAACCTAGGTGAGGAAAAAGTAACACAAAAGTAATGTAACACATTACTTTCCATAAAAAGTAACTAAGTAAAGCAATTAGTTACTTTTTTAGGGAGTAACACAATATTATAATGCATTACCTTTTAAAGTAACTTTCGCCAACACTGATCACGACCAATCACAACACAATCACAATCAGGACCAAAAACAAAAACAGTATTTAATCTCTGTTACTCTCTTAGGCCCTCATCGAGCACCTTGGACAGTGAAATGACCAGGCATTGAGAGCAAAGAAATAAAAATGAGAGAACAGGGATTAGATAAGTGATAGGAATAGAAAATTATATATGAATACAAATAGAATTTGGCTTTCCGATGACAGAGTGCTGCAAAAGCTCTAACAAGTTTATCCTTTCCTAGCAATCTCATAACGTCATGTTCGAATGACAGCAAGTGTGGACAGTCTTTCTTGCAGCATGGTAGACCGCAGGTATGATATTATCAGCTGCAGGCGTGAGATATAAATATAGAAAAATGAAATGATGGAAAAACTGAAATAATACTTTTAAAAATTAAACTGAAACCATCAGTAGGTGGCGGCAAATCATTGTCTTAACGAGTGTGTCATTGAATAGTTCAGTCCAACGATTCATTCAAAATGCCTGATTCATTCAGGGAAAAACCAAGTAGGTTTTTCTACTGCGGGAGAGGATTTGTGAATGTTACATAATTTAATTTTATATTATATATTTTATATAATCCTATTGCTCAAAATAATTATGAATGATTATGAATTGTCAAATAGCCAGCACTAGTCAGTATGGATGGAAGATTAGTGGATGCAGATACATAATATGTAATGTGTGTTGACAAACAATATAAAAACAGACTAAACATAGAGGGCTAAATACATAACATTTTAAGAAATTGCTGCAGCAGCGGGGAAGATGAACGTGCATGTGTTATTTTAATTTGTGTTTTAGTTCTGGATAAAATGAGAATCAAGATTTTTATTTGTTTCTTTCAAATAGAAATCATGATTCTCCCATGATTCTGAACAGACAACTAAACAAAATTACGTATAACTAATTACTAGAGGATAAAATATGAATTGCTGCAGTCTATTTAAAAATATTTAATTAATTAATAAAAAAAAAATAGGTTTGAATGGTTTAATGACATTGTTGTGGACGTGTCCGCATTAAAGCACTTCAGTGGCCTTAAACAGATCGTCCTTTACAGAAGATTTAGTTCAAAAACAACTGACCTAAATATGATTTTCACTTACAATAATTCACCCTAAAATTAAACATTAGTAGGCTGACTTACTTTTTACTATCAGTCATGCGCGCACTCAGAGGATCCCCCAGTTCTTGGCTAATTTTCAGTCAGACTTCATTCACTGTAGAGTCGCTCTGAACGGATCATTGAATCAATGATTTGTTGACTCGAGAACAGCTGCAATACGATCAGTCCAATTCGCGAATGAATCGTTGATGTGATTTGTGAACCGATTTAATAGGATGATTGAAAATAATCAGTTCGTCCACGAATCGGACACCGCTTTTGCGTCTCTGACCATGTGACGATTTCTTCATTTTAAAATAAGGAGTAACGATGTGTTTTATGAAATGTAGTGGAGTAAAAATTACGATCTTATGCTTTGGAATGTAGTGAAGTAAAAGTAAAAGTTGCTCAAAATAAAAATACTCGAGTAAAGTACAGATACTTGAAAAATGTACAGTAACGAAGTAAAAATACTTAGTTACTGTCCACCACTGCGAATATAGTACGCCCAGATTACGTTTATACTACACACATTCATACTTTATAGAACATACTTTTGTAGCGGTCACAAAGTAATTACTTATTCAAAATAAGCACCTACTCAAAAGACTATGCAATTTTGGACACAGCTACTGTCTTTATGAGTGAGTCATTGAATTAATCATTAGACCGATTTGCTCAATAATTCATATTCACTGTTGCTCGGAGACACGCAATTACTCTCATTTGTTTAGAACTATTTTCGTTGGCAAAAACGGACATGGTTTAAAAAAATAGTCTCAAATGTAAGTAACCTAATATTAACTTCTTGTTTATTGAACTGTTGCATAAAATCAATATCACATTTGTAATCGCCTTGATATTCAGGAAGACAGCACTCTTGCTTGTGTGCTATTGCCTAACTTATACAGGGACCTTTTTGACACATATCTTGAATTTTGGGGGCATTTTTTGTTATTAATTTTGATGTGTGCACAGCATGATGGAAGCCCCTTCTGTTGAAAAATATTTCTAAAATAATGAAATTATATATTTATTAGATATTTAAACAATTAATTATTTTTAATACATTTAATACATTACTTAAAATAATACTTATATATTTATTGATTGGTTGATTGTTGGTTGATTGTTTGATTGAAAAAAATGATATGGACTTTCAACAACTCATACAACAGCTAATGAATCAGCCGGTCTGATATATTGGTCTATCACTACTTTTGAACACAAAATTTACTCCTAATGAGGCTCTGTAAGCGGAAATATAAGCAAGATTTACTTTCCGTTCCATGCTGCAAACTCAGCACACTCACCGGTCCAGAACCAGCTCCTCCAATTTGTGTAGGTCACATGCGATGTACTCCAGGGCCATGTCAGTGATGCGGGGGCACCAGGACAGATCCAGACTCCGGAGCTTCCTCAGATTCTCTGCAACCAATTCCACGCCATCGTCTGTGATCTTCGAGCAACCCGACAGGCTGAGGGAAGTGAGGTTGGGAAGGCTGTGCACCATGTTGACTACACCATGGTTGGTGATCTCCCAGCAGGAGTTAAGACGCAGCGTGTGGGTGGTGTAGCCTTGCTTGGCGGTGAAGTAGGCCATTGCCGTGTCGGTCACATGATAGGCCTGCAGGCTGAGCTCCGATAGGTTGGGAAGGAGCTGAGAAATGGCGGCGATGGCGTCGTCTGCCACGTTGATGCAGTCGCTGACGCTGAGAGAGGTAAGCCGCGCATTCAGGCTGGACCACAGGCCGGCTTCTGTAAAATCATTGCAGCCGGAGAGTTCAAGATGCATCAGCCCTTGCATCTGTTCCAGCATCACCTGAAGAGCCCAGGATGGAAAAGCAATGTTATTTTAAGCATACATACAACTGCAAATGTGCTCCTAGTTTGGTAAGAGCTGCCCAAAGTTTAATGAATATTCACAGTATTATCCTGGAGCAGGGGTTTTAGATATTCTAGATATCACCTTTAATGGACAGACCCAGCTCAGGTCAGTTAATTCAACTGTGTTAAATATGGGAAAAATCTAAAATGTGCAGTGCTTGGCAGGCTGCAGAAACCATTTGAAAGCCCAGAATATTCCCCCTAACATGATTCCCATTTAGTTATTTCTTTGAGAACCAATTGTCAGAATGTTGCAGGGAAGTTTTGTGTGATAGCCCAATACAAGCTGATGTTCTCTAATGTTTATTTTTAGGTTTTATTTTTATAACCATGGTATGAACTAACTTTCCCAAAATGTTGCAGAGAGGTTTTTGGTTTTTGTTTGATAACCTAATTAAAAAAGAAATAAAGATACAACATTTTCCAATGGTGACATTTGTTGAATTTTTCATAATGAAACTCTATAAGGTTACTAGAACATTATTACCGTCATACTTAAATCCAGGTATTAGGACAAGAGTCAAAACTTGTACAATTATCAAATGTATATATATAAAATTAAAATGTATCACTGAAAACACAGGACCATGGTGTAGAGTGGAAAACATAGCTTAGGCCTACTACATAAATCATAAATCCATGGACTTGTTTCTACCATTTTACTGCGCGCATCTAATACCTGGCCACGATTTCTCATATTCTCCATAGTAAGCCGCAAACTTACATAACTTCGAAATTAACGATCACTTTTCCTACTCACAGATTCGCACTTGTTTATATATGTCTTTTTTAAATAATTACTTATGAGAGTATATATTTGTGATTTCAGCGAGATTTGACATGTCTAACGAACAGAACAGCAAACAGAACAATTCCTAGGCATTACGATTTCTTCTTTAACCACTCGGAGTCGTTCAACAAAAAATCAGAATCGATTCTGAGTTTAAATTTTAAACCGCATTACAGACAAAAGACATTCTCTTGTGGCAGTTGCAAACAAAAAAGCAAATATACAAACTTTCAGTCGCGGCCTGGCGGGTTTGATTGCGCGGGATTTGTGCCACAGCCATGTCGTGGAATACCAGTGGACGGTTTCCTAAACTGCTTAGTCTAGTCTTAAAAGTTATTCAACTATTTTTTTCCTTAAAGTTGGTCCTAACTTTTAAAGTCAGTTACATAAAAAGGTAGATATGTCTAATTTGAATCGGAAAAGTAAGACTGATTACCTTTCATTTAACTGCTAGTTGGTTAAACTAGCATAGTCTTAACATAATGGCTAAGTTTATGCAACGCCCCAGGGCTTTCCCTCGATGTTGCAGACGCTTGCAGTGTGCGGTCTCAATGCCTTTTTAGAAACTCTACAACGACAACAAAGTTCAACATCTGGAATCATTAATCAGAACAGAAAGGATGGAAATAACCAGATGCATGGTATTACCCACTGTTACTGCACAATATCACCGGTGAGTGGCAGCGCACGTGTTGCTTGCTGTTTGTTTAGCCAAACACTTATGTCACAAAACAGATTATTATTCAAGAGACCTGATTTCGGTTTTGGCCAGATGTGCAGTTTACATGTGATGATTTTTTTGCTTCTTTTTAAATGAATGAGGAGGGACAGAATTATTAGAGGTCAAAATTATTTCCAGTGGTAATCAACAATCACAAATGCTGTCAATACAGCTTAATATGTTTTGAACCTCATTCCTTTAATTTCACAGTCTTTCATTTTTTTAAACAAAACAAAATGAAAATAATAACATTGATTAAACAGAAACGGCTTGGAACCATTTGTCTGAAAGAAAAGGAGTATTTTTTTTTTTCTTCTTCTAATACTAATTCTTAACCTGACTGATGTACATTGGGAAATCTGACTGTATTCCAAATCAGAAAGATTCATATAACTATTTATAATGCTATTAAATGCAGTTTATGTGTATTAAATGTAAATACATTTTGTCCAAAATATATATCTAGTGTATGGCTCAAATAACGTACACCTGAATATTTGACCTAATTGTTGCATTCAGAAGGACTGCAACTTTGTGTGACCTCACTTACCTATTTACCAAGCCAAAGAAAAACGAGGAAAATTCTGTCATTAATTACTCGCTCTCATGTCGTTCCAAACCTGTAAGACTTTCGTTCATCTTCAGAACACAAAATGAATATGTTTTTGATGAAACTGAAAGCATTCTGTCCCTCCATAGACAGCTACGCGACTACCACTTCGACGCTCAAACAGTTCAAAGAAGAGATCATAAAACTAATCCATATGAATTGAGTGGTTTAGTCCTAATTTTCTGAAGAGACAGAAGGCTTATATTCACATATAAACATTGATCAACTCACAGCAGTTGTGGTAAACAGAAGCTCAAGCATGACACATGCGAGAACCAATGAGGTTCATTCTCATGTGTTACGCAGCACGTTTGAGCTTCTGGAAGAGGTTTGTTCTCGCACGTCAAGCAAGTTCGTTTAAGCTTCTGTTTACATTAGCTGATCGATGTTTATATGTGAATAAAAAACCTAAATCTGTTCATCATATAAAGTGATCGTGTCTCCAGAAAATTTGGACTAAACCACTCAATTCATATGGATTAGTTTTACGATCTCTTTATGAACTTTTTGAAGTGTCAAAGTGGTAGTCGCATAGCTGTCAAATGGAGGGACAGAAAGCTCTCAGATTTCATCAAAAAGATCTTCATTTTTGTTTCTGAAGATGAACGAAAGTTGACATGAGGATGAGTCATTAATGACAAATTTTTCATTTTTGGGTGAACTAACCCTTTAAAGTTTTCAAAGACATTTATAATGAAGGGACTGAGACAAAATGCAAGCGAAAGAGCTAAATTCAGCAAGAAAACAACTCTTGAAGGCAGGACTCTGCTTTTTTATTGAGTACTTGGTCATGATCCAAGCCTTGTGCTGTGATATCTGCCCTGCCCTATATAATTCACAAACAAGCCCGAGGTGCACAGTCCTCTCTCAGACAGAAGAAGCTCCAGCTTCTATCATTGCACATGCTGGTTTGCATATCTGAGGGGAAAAAAGCTTGGATGCCGTCACGAACAATTTGAGAGTTCACCATGGCAACAAAAGCCTAGTCCTAGAATAGCAACAGCATAGAGACAAGTGTGATGAGTGTGATCATTGCTGCATGTTCTTGCAAAACACAGTTATTTCTAACCATGTATGTTAGGTGCTTCTGACCACATTACCATCCAGCTAATTATTTAGTCATACTTAATAGGGGTGGGCGGTAAATGATGGAAATCTTAAATCATAAATAGTAATTCTTAGGAGTAATCGCGATTCAACTAAAATGTTTGAAATACTACATCAACTTTTCATAATCAATAGTTTAGAATTAAATACTTTAAATATAAATTGTACTTCATTTCATATTTTTTTATTTGATTGTTGCAAAGCAAAATGTAAGGTTATTCATAACAAGTTCTGTTAACAAATTATTTAAAATAATGCCATGAAATAAAAATTGACTATTCTTGTTTTTTTATGGAATACTGCAGTATTTATTATAAATGATTTATCTGTGCACATCTTTTTTCTTTTTTTTTAATTAATGTGCATTCATAACATTTAATCAGAATAACTTCTTCTCTTCTCTGATGATGTGTTTACTGGCGTGAGGGCGGGACACCCTGTCACTCACATGACATCACAGCAATAGCAAATCACAACCATTCAATCAGTTTCTGATGGACAAAAACAAGTCCTGCCTTACATATTATTTTGACTACAATGATCTTGGTACCAAAGTCAGTGCTTCTGACAACACTACTAACCGCTTTTTGCATGAAAATTATAATTGCATTTCTTCATTGTCAAATATTCATGGATATAATTACCTCAAGTCCTGCATCTGTGATAGTCGACCTCTTAAGACTGACAGACTTGACTCCTTTCTTTGACAGCGGATAGTTGTCGATGAACTCACAAATGTCCAAATCAGAGACGCCCACCAGACAGAAGGACTGGAAGCCTCTAAGAGCAAAAGCCTGCAGGCTAACAAACTCCTTCTCCCCATTGGGCAGGATAGTGTAGAGTTCCTTAGCATGTAGAATGGGCATCACACCTTCCCAGAACTTGGGCTGGTAGAGCACTTTCCGCCATGTCTTGCACACCTGGGCTAGAATGCACTTTTCTGCTGTGGTGAAGTACCATAAGAGCCGGTTCAGCACCTTTTCATCCAGCACCAGTTGTCTCTCCAGCAGGGTTTTGGGAAATTGCCGGAGGGGAGGTTTGATGGCAGTCACAGGGCTTGTGTCCAAGTCGGGGCCCAGCAGTGAGGCGGCTGTGGGCAGGGGCTCCAGGTGATAGGGCAGGCTCGGGGGAGGCAAAATGGTGGGCACAGAGGACGACTGGCACAGGCGATTCTTGGCAGCTGGTGTGCCTTTAGTGATGCTGGCCGAACCAAGGCCGTTAGGCTGGGGGGGCAGCTTGACCATGCCGTTCCGCGTCACGCAGGGAGACTTGAGGTCACTGGGAGTGGACATATTCAGCATTGGAAGCCTGTGAATAGACCAGAGTTGAAACATTGCTCTTGGATGCAATTATATCTTGAGAGTGTTATTTAAAAATACATTTTAATTGGAAAAAAAAAAAAAAAAAAAAGAATATTATTTTTCACACTATGCATAAATGTGATCACGGCTCTTTAAAAAGTGTTAATTTATTATGGCAGGGCTTAACAATAACAGTGACAATGACAATAACAATGACAGATTTCTACTTGCCCTGCTAGCATTTTCACATTTTCACTGGCCCACAAATATGACAGATAAAAATTTTTAGCAACATATTTTTATTTTATATAAAATGTTATATATATATATATATATATTTTTTTTTTTTTTTTTTTTTTTACTTTTTCCTCAACAAATCCTCATCTATTGTGGTAAAAAAAAAAAAAAGCCCTCATGGGGCTAAAAGTCCCATTTGAAAAGACAAAGGCAAAAACACTGTTCGGGAACCCAGGGGACCTTTGCCCCCAAACTTTGGGTAAAAGCCCCTTTATCTGCCTTTATCATTTTTAATCAAAACAAACTTTTTTTTACAATTTCTTTTCACAGTTTGTGGGCGGCTTAAGGTTTTTTTGTTTGTCTGTTTGCTTTTTTAGCCCTACTGTATCCTAATATTTGTAACGGTAGACTTGGATTCAGAGGCTTGGTTAACACTGACCAAATGTATTTTTTTTTTTTTTTTTTCAAATCTGATCTTTAAGACCGACTGTCAACACTGTCATTTAGCAAGTAATCTGATCTGTCTGTTCAATATCTGATATATCTACATTGATTGCCATAGTAAGCGCGATGACACAAGTTGTTTGTTTTTTTTGTATAGACACTGATAGAAAATTTTAGTATGGAAAGAATTTGACATTTTATACATGCCATGATGGTGATCTCAGGAGGTGCATGACACAACATAAGTGTCAGGTGCTTTACTGTATTTTAACCATCAATGCAGGTGTTCACTCACTTCCTCACTGACTCATTTATTATTCACTATGTAGTCACATTCACTGTATGCATTAAGTGTGAGTGAAAATCAGCTAATTATGTTGCAGAATAGAGACAGCACAGATATGACATTAAATATGTCCCAAATGACAAAAAGAATAAACAGTCAGTGAAATATCAGTTTAGCAAGTGATAAAATAACTATACAGGATATTAGAAGTATTCTGAGAAATGCCTTGTAGGAAGTGACTGAAGAATATACTCTGAACCAGAGCTTCCTTTTCAACACCCTGGTCCACCTTAAAACCCTCCATGCAGGTGTGCGTGCTCTGTGAACTAATGGTTCAAGTGTAAAATGTCAATGAGCGTTGCTTGCTTTCAGACATTTTTCTCAATAAGCCCTGTCGTGACTATCTCAGCTGCTGGAACACTTACACGTTCCAGAATATAGTGATTTTGAATGCAGAATGATTAAAAGTCAATGATTTGGATTTACATGAAGAAAAGCAAAACATGTTGATTTTGCATGAGAGTGTTTTGAATGAATGACCACTAGACTTTCACAAGAGAAACACAATTTAGGTAAAAACTATGCAAATGCACAACTCATTTCACAGCTTTTGAAAACTAGTGGGGGAAAAACATCTAATTTGTCTCCCTGGGAAAACAAACGCTAAAGAGTAGACCACAAACCCCATTTCCACCCACACTCAAGAGGTGGAGCTTTCTAAGATTATATCTGATCAACAGAGAAGTAGTGCAAGAATCTGAAAAGATTTGATTAGAAATGGATCAAAATAAATTGATTAAAATTGTGATTCCCAAATTGGAGTACCTGGATGGATAATTCAAATAATTTCTATTTTGTTAAACCTAGAAAACCTTATATATTTTTTTTTACATTAAATATGATATAATAATATTATAGAGTAATAAATTAGAATCTTTTGACTAATATTTGTAGTTTGTACACACATCCATTGCTCCAGTCTTCAGTGTCACATGATCTTTCAGAAGTCATTCTAATATGATGATTTGATTCTTTATAAATTTATAATTATTATCAAAGATGAGGACAGTTGTGCTTCTTAATATTCTTGTGGAAACTGAAACATCTTTTCAGGATTCTTTGAGAAATAAAAATGTCAAAGGGGGCCTGTTTACACCCGGTCACTTCTCTGATCAGATAGTTATCCGATCGTAAAAAGAACAGGTGTAAATGCCCTCTAAAACGGTTTCGAGACTGGTATAAATCCAATTGCTCAAACCACTTCAGGAGGTGGTTAAAAGTGAACAAGTCCAAACGCATCTGGTTGTTGAAACTACATATGTAAATTTTACTCCTCCCAAAAATGCTAAAAAATAAACGTGTGTTGTAGGCTATATAACATGTTATAGTGTGTGACAGCGCTACTGCAACACGAGCAAATGAGCAACTGAGTATCTCTTCAAGCCGATGCCACAAATGAAACTGAAAGTAAGTCGCAGATGCTCAAAACACAATCATCTTCATTAAAAGTAATGAGACTAAGGCTATGTGTTCACACTGTCAGTCCAAATCCGATTATTTGTGTATCCGATTGGAATCTGATCTAAAATGATTGACGTCCACACTGTGTATCAAAACTGTACAGATCCGATTTGTGTGTCCATGCCGCTCCTTCGTTTTCCGGAATATCTGCATTGGTTTCTATGGCAAGGATGTTGCATTGATAGGCAGGCATACGCCAAAAACAACAACAACAACACCTACAACATGGATACAGATGTTGTCTTATTTACAACATGACAATGTGCAGCCGCCTTGCTGGACTCCTGCGTCTTCCGTAGGAGGCAGATATGAGCGGCTTTATTCTATGCTGTCATCACCCTCGATTTCAAAACATGTCTCCATTATATTGTCATTGTCTGCTTGTCTGGTACTTTGCAACAACACAACTGTTTCCGATAGCGACGTCTGATGTTTACATTTTACGTGGCGTGAGAAAGTCACATAAACCACGTGAAACCCGATCAGAGCAGTCAGACTGAAACAGATTTACAGAAATTTGAAAAAATTGCATTTTTTGTGTGATTTTTTTTTTTTTTTTTGTGCCATTCACATGTGCTAAATCTGATCGGATTTCAATTGGATATGCACAAAAATCAGATTTGGACTGACAGTATGAACATAGCATAAATGATCTTACCAGTGCTGTTGTTGCACTGGTCTTCTTTGATTTTGAAATTAGCTGATGATCAATAAAATGCAGCTCATATTTCTTTCGGTGATGTGAACTCCATTAAATCTGCATATAGCGCAGGAATTGAAGATTGGATTTATATATGTTTTGCAGAGACACATTTATGTGGCCAAGTGTAAATGGAATTGTTTTGATAAATCAGATAACTATCCGATCAGTAAAAAAGCATGAAGTGACCAGGTGTAAACAGGCCCATAAACAGTATTTATTTAAAATAGAAATCTTTTGTAATATACATGTCTTTACTGTCACTTTTAATCAATTTAATGCAACAAAAGTATTAATTAAAAAAAAAAAAAAAAAAAAATCTTACTGACCCAAACATTTGAACCAATGCGTGTGTGTGTGTGAAAAACATAAATTTCACAATTAATCTTGTGTGGTTGTTGTAGTTATTGTGCTAAATCGTCCAGTTCCTGTTTGAGGAAAGAATACAAAATATGTATGTTTTGAGTTTAATCTGCTAGTAACGTTTCTCTATGATTTTCTCCAGAAGTGTCAAAACCTGTGAAGACAAACAAGCTCAGGTGTCTCATTAAAAAGAGAGGTGAAATGAGATGAGTCTGATTTTCAAACATATTCGATTAATTTCAATTTTAAAGTGAAACATTATGTTAATGGCCATTTTACTAAGATTAATAATAATGCTAAGGGTTTGGTATTGATGTAGGGGTATTTGAGCTTTAATGATGGGACTGTGGGAGTACATAAAACAAAAAAAGATTGGAAAACACTGTATTAAAACACAAATTAATTGATGTCAAATGGCGGTGTGCAAAAAGGAAAAACTGGCATGAAGACAAAAAAATATTTATGTGATGTATAAGGAGAAAGCAAATGGAAAAGTGCAGCAGGTGGAAAGGGAGTGAAGGAAACCAAGAGAGAGAGAGCGAGAAAGAGAGAGAGAGACCTGTTAGTGCAACTTCAGCACCAAGGAGAGCAACTGAACTGCCTGATGAAGCACATCAGAATGCCTTTAGCTACACTTCTGCACTGCAGAGGAGCGCTTTGGCCCACCAAGATGTTGTGTGGCCACTTGTGTGGGAAATGCAGTTGAGAGTTCCTAATAACAACTGAAGCCCCATTCAATAAGTTGGCACAAAAAGGGCTAGTCGTCCCGTGGACTGGGGCAAATCCAACAACGCAATGTCAAACCATGTGCAGCAAATGTTTGAGTGGCGAGGGACAACTTTTGTTGTTGTTGTTGTTTTTTTGATTTTTTTTAAAGGAGGCTAGTTGACATATTCTGAACGGGGCTTGATGAGAACTCTCTGTACTGAGATATATGCCAAGTAAGAAGTGGTGGCAGCTGGCCAAGGCCCCATCCATATGCTTTCTTTACCCTCCATTTCAGCACAAAATGTATAATTTTTAAAGAAAAAGGAGTAATGTGTGTTAAGGGTTGGAGTGGGCATCTATATTTAAAAGTATATTTTTACCTCACAATACCGTGGAGATATTCTCACATCAAGAATCAATATTTAGACTTTTCACATTAAGAAAAGTGATTCATTCGCCGAGGAAGTTTTGTGCCATTAGATCAGTGTTAAAATAACCAGTATATGTTGCTCAGCAGTTCTCTGACACAGTGACCCCTCTGCGCAAAGGTCTAACTATAACCTCTGGGTGTGTGTGAGTTCTCATGTTTCAGTCAATAGGTTTTTATATACCAAAACAGTTTTATATAAAGGATGTTAACACCATATATACAGTACTGTGCAAAAGTCTTAGGCCACCACCAGCTTTGTTGTTTTAGCAATGTTTTAATGATCAATCCATATTTATATTTTTGGTCTTTATTACAATACAAACAGAAAATACAGGAAATATGTACACAAAATGTAAATCAGAATAAAATGGCTTCTTTAAGCAAAAATCTGTATTTAGTGTGACCGCCTGGACTTCTTCCAGTTTCTCAAAGAAGAAAATCTGGCCAGGTTCCTGCTATTGCTATATAGAAGTCATTTTTTTGCTATATAGAAGAAGATTTGTTTCTATTTTTTAATACTGCATAAAACTTCCCTGTATTTTCTGGTTATATTCTAATAAAGAGACAGAAAAATAATTATATATGGTCATTTACTAAGGCCATTGCTAAAACAACATCTAATGGTGACCTAAGACTTTTGCACAGTACTGTATATGTATCTGCTTGTCAGTAAAATTCTGAAGAACAAATTCTGGTTTGAATGAATGGTTTTTCTTCCTTACATCCAGCACTAGAACAAATCAGTTCAGCTGTTGCCCCCATGAAGAATTTGAAAAGGGGAAGTAGCCAGGGAAAACCTCCAGAAGCAGTTAAGCAGCAGAGTATTTGAAAGCGAGACATGGAAAGGGCATGGCTGCCATCCAGATGGGTTCAGGGGAGTTCATCTGGATATACAGAAGGGAAAAAAAGCACCTCTTAAATAATTAGGGGGGTGTTTTAAAAGCACACGGCTATAAATTGTGACTGCATGCTGAGCGCCTTTCTACTTTTCCAAATAAAAATGCCACACGTACATAAGTTCTTTTCTGAATCAAGCCGAGAGGATTAGAATAGCTAGAATTAGCTTATCAAAGATAAATTGGCTACTTCATTACAAACAGATCAACTAAATAACTGTTGGTTTAGCTTGTTCTCGTGCTTTTACCTCTAGATATTTCATATGATTTCATCCTGGCCTTTAACTGTTAAATAATTTTGCAAAACATCTTTAATGACGTCAGAATAAAGACTCATATTAGGTCAATCCCAAATTCTGAGAAACTTCAAAGTATTTCCTTCTTTTCTAGGGATGATTATTTGTCTGTTCCTTAAAAAACAAAAACCTACTTTATTTAAATTGGACAAATTTCTGGAGATTGAGTACACATGCCAATGCCTTTAACTATATTGTCCTATTTTCATAAGCTATTATGCTTGTCAGTAACAGTACTCAAGTCATTTTAAGCCAGAAGTATGTGGCAGGAAAGTTCTTTTTGGACCTTGAAAAAGATAAAATAAAGTCATGCAAATTTGGGAAACATGAGGGTGAGTAAATTTTATTTCTTTTTTTATTTTTTGGGGGGATTAACTATTTTAACTATTTAAGGTCTACTTTGGGGAGCCTACTTTTAGAGAGTACTTAAACTTTACATAATATGGTTATACAGGTAAATCCTGTCCAGAAACTCAGGGAGATGTTTGGCCTGAAAGTTTTTCGTTCACAAACATGCCATTATAGAACCTGTCATTTTTCGAATGCTTTCGAATACAAGGGAACTGGTCTGTATCACTCAAGGACAAAACACTACAAACTTTCCAGAGCATTTATCCAACTGTTGGCAGACCGTCTACATGGAGTAAATCCGTTCTCCCCTTTGCCACTTTGCAAGCCTTTTCATTTCGCCTACAGGCCCGGCCTCCTTACCCATGTTATTTGGATTTACTGACGAAACACACAAGCCCTATGACAACAAACAAGCGTAGAATGGAGACACGGCATTTCTGCCACGGACAGATGTGCCATGCTTGGCACACAATGAGGGTGGGGGATGGGACCAGAGAGGGAACGGGGGAGATGGGATAGTGGAAGCTCCTTGGAGTGGACAGGATTGGCAGTGGACTCTTTGAGAGGGATTTGCATGTTCAAAGAAACCACACAATCTAGTCGTGTTCTCAGCGAGAGGTGGCTTAAGAGCACTTCTGAGACTTCCTCGGTGGAATTTCAAATGAAGTTTCGGAAGTTAGATGAAGTTGAACCAAGTCTTTGGAAGTTTGTAAGTGGGACAACAGTATGAAATCTGTACTCTGAGGAATAGTTTCACTCTACTATTACAGACTTCACAAATTATATTAATGTAAAAAGAAAATCTGCACCTGTACCTATTTTGCTCCTGGAAGAGTTGCTGCTAGCTACTATAATTTCGAATTTGGATCATGTGTCCTACTGCAGTCGTACAAGATAAATAAGGAATGATGTATAGTCTCTAAAAATGAGAAGGAACCAAAACAGCATCTTAATTAGGTTTACAACTTCAGGTTGATCCGAGACAGTCTGAAGTGTTCCATGTGGGAAGCCAAAACTTTAACTTTGTTAAACCCTGTTTAAAAAAAAAGACTGAAATATTAGCCACCTGATAAAGGCCCATTCACAACAAGAATGATAACTAAATTAGTGTCCACACCAACAGACTTTAATGTTCCATTTATTATAAGCACAAGCTGCAATTATGTCATCTGCCACTTTAAATAATCGAGCTCTTTAAAGATGTTTGGATTCTTCTTTGCTCTGTCAATGTTTTATCGTTCTTCAGCTAGAAAAAAAATCAATCTGAAAGTGTTTTCAACTATATTGTTCCTCTGTGTCCTCACAAAATTAGAATGATTATTAAGATTGTGTAGTTCTAATCCTCGGTGTGAACAGGCCTTAAAACTGACCTGGAGAGAAGGAGATACTCGGTATGAAAGTGAAGACAAGCAATCTACACTATCTCATTGAGGATAGTGTACACTATGCTGTATGGATTGAGTGGGCCTCCACACACATGCTCACTTTCTTCACCCATGATATAACTTACATCTGTAGCTGATATTATTACTGACAAACCAATAAAGAGAGATGTGTAACTGTTTTTATCCAGATCTTCATTTTAACATTTTAATGTTGTCGCCAGGACTGATAGCCTCGTGAGCAGCACTTTGTGGCATGGTTTTGCTTCAGACGACCGGAGTTTGAGTCCTGGCTTATGGTACTTTCTGTGCAGACACTGTAGTATTCTGCTTAATAATGTCAAATGTAGTCGGTCATCCAGGTAATGTAAAGTGCTATACTAATACTATGCACAGCGGTAATGGTAAGAATAGCACGATCATATGCTTTTCTAAACATAGCCTAACTCTCATTAACTCACTGATGTTTTAAAATGAAAATAGTAGTCCTAATCACCAAGGGTCTTCCAAGCTTCTAAACAGCTTAGCATAATCAATCCCTGCCTAGACTTGTTAAGAAATCCTGTAGGCCTAACTATTGAGCTTGTAAAAGGAGAGGTGTGTCTTCATTTGAAGCCATGTGCATATGTGCTTTCAGTGAAGCTTTTGCTAAGAGAATAACTTACCCGAAAATAAGCATTCTGTCATCATTTATTAGTCACCATTTTGTTGCTCTAAACCTTCAGTTCATCTTTAACGTATACAAAAGATGCTAAACATGATAAACATCTTTTCTGTGTCACATAATAATGAAACCATACGGTTTTGAAATCACATAAGGGTGAGTAAATGATGACAGAATTTTTAATTTGGGGGTGATCTACCCCTTTAAATTCCTGTCGTCGTATAACACTGCACAGAAAGCAACCTTGGCGCCAAGTGTGGAATCATGCAGTTGTCTAAATATTATCAAACACCGTAGGGCCTTGTATCATTGTGTAAACACCGTTGCCGTTTATCGAACAAAACATTTGCCTGTTATGTCATGACAACCGCGCGAAACGCGGATGATAACGTGTGCATCTCGACCTCAGGAAGACGGACAGGTGACGTCATGTACATGAGGAATATTCAGCATCCCATAAGCGAGACAAAGGCTGTCTCAAAACCTAGTGAGCTGCCTTCCTGGGCATCACATGACATGTTCTTAATTAATCAGTATCTCTGTCTCGTTCTAAACAATCATTTTAGTTGAGAAGTTTGAATTAAGTTTATTTTCTTTCTTTCGCAAATAGTAGGCTATTTTCTTGTTTTAAGAATCGACCTAACAAAATTAAGTGAGGATTAACCAGAACCAGGCTATTTGTCAACGTAAACAAAACTCGTATTAGTTACATTTATCTTGTTTTAAATGCGTTTCAGACATTTTACTATGATAATACTCATCAAGGCAATATTTATTGCAGTGTATGGTCGCGTGCAACATTTTTGGACAGCATGCGCCTGTGATGTCCAAAAATGCAGCCTAGGTAGACAGCACACTAGGTTTTGAGACGCATCCAAAGACATGCACGTTCACCCGAGCGGTAATAATGTTGTATTTTCGTTTCCTTGTCCTTTCCCCTTTTTTTTCAGATCAGCACTATCCTCTTCCTATCAAGGCTTATTCCGCAGGGACAATTGTTATTACCAGTATCCTGGTTTTCCTTGAATCCTTTGCGTCAAACGCCATCTAAGCTTGATCAAAACATGCATCACATTAAAGAATAATCGAATGTATTAACAGTTGCTTCTCTTACCTTTCTTTCATATGCAGCTCACACGACCATTAATCCATCATAAATCAGAGATCGCTGCCTGGCTCGATCGCGTTTCCCACAACGTTGCAGGACGCATGAGGGAAAATAAATAAATATACCAATAGCAGCAGCAGCAGCAGCCCTGCCCGTTATTTCCTTGCGGAGGTGATGATAATTTGAGATGTAAACCTCTCTCAGTACCAAAGCCGGAAAATACCACTTCATATGTGTATGGAAAGAAATATTAAACAAGTGAATTAATGTCCTAGCCTAAAATAACAACCCGTTCATTCTGTTTCTCCACACAAAGCTTGCCTCCCACTCGCTGTCTCTTTCTCTCTCACATGCACACGCACACAAAACAGACCAATCCCATTTAAAGAGATAGCAGCAAAAATATCAATAATGCATCGCTTTGGGCTGGTGAGCATTGAATGTTTTGTGAGCGTTGGTTGTAACTCTTCCGTAAGAGAAAGATGAAGGCGTTGTTTTATTATGTAACCACATATTCATAGGCCTATGCGTTATTAAGGTGCATACATGCATAATATATTACACAATAGAACACAACGTTATTAGTCTTAATATGTCGTTCTAGTCCTTAAATAAATTTGATTGGCGTTCCATAATTGTTTTAATTTAGTATAGCTGGTCAGTGTTCAGTGTTTGTCCATGTTCCTGGCGTTCCAGACTAATCAGATAGATTTGAAGTAGTTTTGTTTTGTTTTTGTTTTCTTTCATTTGCTCATGTTTGTGCATAAAGGTGTGGTCACATTTAAATTTCACTGGCAAAAATTAAATGTTGTCAATAGTGTAGTGATATATGCAGCAGATCTTACACATAAGACACTCTCAAAATAAGCAGCTTTATTTTGGTTTATGCGAATAATCTACATGACTAACCCGAACCCGATCTTTCGTCATCACGCCAAATTCCTGGATTTCAGTCATGAAATTCACCGGACGTTGGTAAATAATGCTTATTTATAATGCTTTTTTGGTCTAAAAGGCTATTTTCATACAAAAGTTTAAAGGGTTAATTGATTTATGATTTCACTTTTTTTTTTTTTTTTTTTTTTTTTTTTAGTTAGTGTGTAATGTTGCTGTTTGAGCATAAAAAACATCTGCAAAGTTACGACGCTCAAAGTTCAATGCAAAAGGAGATATTTTCTTTTAAAGAATTTTCTGTATAAGGAATACAACAAATGGTTGGTCGGGACTACAATGAGCTTCTTCCTGGGTTAGTGACATCACAAACCCTAAAATTTGCATAAACCCTGCCCTCGGGAACACCCAACAAAGGGGGTGAGGCCATGTTGGGCTGCTTTAGAGAAGAGGAAGAGTTGTTGTAGTAGAGTGTTGTTGCCATGCCATCATTTTACGCCGGACTGCTTCACAAACGAGGGTCAGTTCAACTCTGGATTTGCAAAAAAGATAACTATTAAGGCACATGCTAGTCGATGAGTTGAATCAACTCTACAACTACATAAATTTATCCACTAACCATTCGGAAACGTCAAGTTGTATTCTAAAAGTTGTAACTTCCTCCTAAATCTCTCCAAGCAGTGTCACCATTACTGACAGACACTTTCTGGGGACAGCAAATACTTATTACATCTTGTGAAAAGGGGCATAATAGGTCCCCTTTAATAAACCATATCACACTTGTATAGTTTTGTATATCAGCACAGCTTTGATGGCCTTATGCCTATAGCCGTGTCACAGCAGTGCTTATTTTCAGAGTACAATAATCATTTCAAATATCATATTGCTTAAACAATGTGAGTGAATGTAGTGTGTCTTTACATTTCTAAAGACAAACAACAAACATGTTTTTTTCTTAGGGTGTAGTTAGATAAATCTGTCATTACAAACTTAATGAATAAAATTTTGGAGCATTTGAGGACACTGTGGTGTGCACTAGCAGATTGTTTGACTCATGCACACTCCGATCAGTCATTTCAGCATTGCCCAGAGGCATAGGATGTATCCGACGCCCATTTTAGCTGCCATTACATAACATCATACTGGCTTCAGTGCTCAGCCAAGAAGTCTGCATCTCCTGCAGCAGTTGTTTGGATGAAATTTATGCCGAGTACAAACTAGAGCTTCTCACAGACAGACAGACTTTTCCCGCTTTAAACCTTCTTTTTCATCAGCAGGTCTGTCAAATGGCTGCCAGTGAGTTGCAGCGTCCAACTATACGCTCGGCGCAAGAATTCTTCGGTGCTACCTTTACTCGTTATGCATGCTGAGCGCATCCCGTGTCAGCCTCCACACGGAGTCAGAGAGCTAGAGAGCTGTCTATTTATAGCCCGCTCACTTGCTCCCACCCACTCCTAGCCTCCCTCATTGGACAGAGCCTGCACAACAAATGAAGAAATCCTATATGCCTATTAGGATCCTACTCAGTCCTTCAGCATAAATAATGGAGGGATTTTGGTGTGGGGAGAAGTAGTGCACCTTCTTAATAATGCATGAGTGTAGGGGTAACTGTGCCTCACTCTTCCGATGG
Organism: Elopichthys bambusa; assembly: GCA_037101425.1. Taxonomy (NCBI): domain Eukaryota; kingdom Metazoa; phylum Chordata; class Actinopteri; order Cypriniformes; family Xenocyprididae; genus Elopichthys; species Elopichthys bambusa. Next base: position 19,307,787 of record CM074435.1, read on the forward strand.
AGGAAGGTGGGGTGGATGGGCATGTGACTGTATTGTGTTTAATCATCTATTTAGGGTATAGGGTATCACTAGCCATCTGGCATACCGAATTTGTTTTCTTTAGGGTCTGCCTTGGGGATTTGGTTAGTTCTTTTAAACTGAGAAGGAAGCAGTGTTGTCCTAAATCTAGTTCGCTCACTTTTCCTACCCTTGCTTGCATGTTTTTTTGTGGTGCTCTGAATGGAAGGGCCCCTCTTGGTCTCTCAGTGGCTGGCACCAATCTCATCAGTCATGACTTCATGCCGTACAAAGGATTCCCTCACAATCAGGCGCCATCCTCGCAGACTCTGCTCACCATTGGTTTGCGCGTCTGTGTACTTTGACTGCAGGTCTAGGGAATCTCATAAAGATGTGCTTACTCTGGATTATTGTACAAAGCAGCTCAGAGAGGGAGACGGTTATGGTTTATGGTATGTCAATAAAAACGAGGTATGTGAGAGACCAGGTTATAACTGCCAAAACCTGATGTTTTCCACCTTCTGCTTCCCTTCTTCGTCATTTCTCTTAACTAACACTTGTGAATTTGGCTGGGAAATTCAGTAAAAAATGTAGTTCAGGTTTTCTTTGGAGAACTACACTGAAAAAATATACAGTTGAAAATAAAGATTATTTGAGTAATTTTCAAGAAAATATTAATTCAGTCTTTCTAATGAAAAAAAAAATGCATTTAAATGAGTATTACTTGCCATTTATTTGTAATTAATTGTGAAATTTTCTAGCAAGTTGAGTAAAAAATTGTAAATCCTATACACACGTTTTTTGTTTTTGTTTTTTTGTTTTCAGTCATGTGTAGTTCATAATGCAAATAAAAGTAATTCACAGATGGAAGACTAGTGCCATATGTGTAGTAATAAAATTCATTGTAATCAATTAATATTAATCAATTATCAATGTTTTGTTTGAATAATAAAAAAAAAACACTTTTCAAATTAACAAATAAATAGTAAATAGCTGAAGCAAATGTTGTTAAATGTTACAATAAATATTGAATCGATTAAAAAAAATGTAAATGCTATTTTTTTGGCCAATCAAGATAAAATGCCATTGGACAATTCACACATGGTCAATGAACTTTTGACTGAATTTTAGGGTCAGGGCTGCCAGTGAAATGAGAGTTGTAATTTTTAAAACACGTATGCTTTTTTCATTTTTAAAATTCTTTCAATGCAAATTATACTCCTAGTCCTCCATACAATTTTGCTCAAATGCCAGGATGACAACAATGCAAAGTATGTGGCTGTTTGAACCTCCCATCTCATTTTTATTTTTTTATTTTTTTTTGGTGCAAATCTCATTTTTGTCATAAGGTGGCAAATGACATCTGGATCATGTAAAGTTATGCAAAAATCAAAGAGTACAGAGTAGGAGACACCTGGTAATTCTTGGCTCATTTGGGCAGTCAAATCAATTCACCAACGGTAAACTGTGGTCAGGAGAGTTAACAGAGTAAACCTGAGAGTGAGTTTGACAATCTGTATGTGATAAACTTACACAAATTTGCAGGAAATTTGAACCATATGAAAATTACTGCAACCATTTCCATAAAGTCAGGACAAAGGCAAGGAAATCATGGCCAGCGTAATCCACTGGGACTCCATGCCCTGGAACATTAAATCCAATATCCCATTTACCGGAATAACAATCACACATACTGATCCTATACATCTGGCTAGAGACTGAACAGACCAGCTGTGTAGTTTGCTTGTTTTAAATGATTTTCTGTGGGGCTGGAAAAAACTATCCATTAAAAATATGATAATCAGGGGTTTGTAGGGTTAATGTGTGATTATTATAAAAAAAAAAAAAAAGATTAATAAAATGTTTAATCTAATGACTTTTTATACATTTGCCAAATGTAATAATTTTACTATTTCATTCTGCTTTTTAAAGACCGATCAGAAATCATGAGATGCATAGATAATAATAATAATAATGTTTAATTTATATAGCACCTTTACAGAACTCAAGAATGCTTTACAATAGTAGTACAAATACATGCAGACACACTATATCAGATTGTACGACAGATAAATATGCTTACACTATATCATGTGTCAATTTAATATTTGGTAAATATTTTTGCACATATTTATTTTAGTGCTGTCAAATTGATTAATTCGCAATGTAATCTATTTGTAAATGTAATATATGTGTGTGTTTGTCTGTGACTGTGAAATATATATATATATATATATATATACAGTCAAACCAAAAATTATTCAGACATTAGATATAATTTTTGATATATTTTTACTAGTGGGTGCAGGACACTATAGTTCATTTATGTAAGTGAGGATTGCAAAATAGAGTAAACTGTGACATATTATACCCATAAGTTCTTCATTCAGTGGACTACCAGTAAAATTGATAAACATTTGGGACCAAAAATTATTCGGACACGTTGACCTGACCATGTTTTGATTAAGTGTTATCTGACATAATTTCTGACACAGTTTAACTCTTGAGTTCTTGTCATATTTTTTTTTTTTTTTTTTTTTACCATTTTTTAATAAACTGTATTAATGAATGAAATGTTGAAGTTGTCTGAACACATTTTGGTTTGACTGTATATAATACGTATATACATACATATATACATTAATTGATTTGACAACACTAATTTATGTATTTATTTTTTGTCTTTATTAGATCACACCTAATGTTTTTCTCATACTGATTTTATTTAAGTCCCTGGCATTAAAAAGTTTGAAAATATACTCCAGATAATGGGGAATTATATTGCTAAATCACTTCCAATGTGTAAAGCAAACACATCATGGACTTTGTGCAGTAAAAATGCAATTTTAATGTTTTATCAACATATGATCCTTTTGCAAACATGAAGGCTTTTGCAAATGTAATCTAGTATAAGATACATGGCATGATTCATGAAGCAGGATTTCAAGCTGTGTTTTTTTTTTTTTTTTTACATACCATGGGTCAACAACAACCAATCAGATCACTCTCTACTCAAACCACGCTTTTCATCCAGATGTCACCACAGGCCTCGCAACAGCTGGAACGATGACTATAGGGTGGTTGTGTAACCTGTTGAATTCAAGCAAACCTAATGGATGAGGTAATGTAACTGTTCACTGAATAATAAAGCGATTTAAGCAAGGGCGCTGAGTATTAGCGTATAGATCTTACTTTAACACACCAGCCCTCTTCCATGTGTCCCATGTAATTTAATCCCTTAGGAGGTAGATTTGGGGAATAAAAATGTGTTGCATTGTATCACATCACTCTTTGTGACATAACAGCAATTTGATTTTCAGGGCCTTGTACTTTCACCATGACACCAGAGACTGATCAGCTTGCCAGTCCGGCAACATGCTGCACTGCGGATGACTCAGCCACAGCTGTTGCCATAGAAACCAGCCTCCTTTGCAATCAGTCTCTTAGTAACAGTGTTGTTGCCAAGTAACCGTATGTGTGAGTGTGTGTGTGTGTTTATTGAGTTACATTCAGATTTCTACGCGAGGGCTTGTGAATCACCGTTATTGCCTGCTCCAATCGCTTTGAAGACCCCTGCTTGATGTAACAAGCGCATAAACAAAGTGCTGTTGCACAAAAAAAAAAAAAAAAAAAAAAAAAAAAAAAAATCAACACATGACTATCATCTAAACAAAGAGTGTGGACCTCTTCTGGGATAGAAAAGAGCATTAATTTAACTAGAAATAATGTTTAGAATTGTCTGTAATATATAAACCTTTGAACATAAACTGTTGAAAACAAATGCAGATGCAGTTTTGATTGGTTATCTGCACTCTCAGATATTTTAATCCAGAGTTTGTGCTGTAATGACAATTAATTACATTTACATTCACAGTCATGCATTTAGCAGACACTAAAATGCAAAAGAGGAACAAAACAATTTTTAAAAAAGCCAACAATATTCGTAATGGGGCTCTCAAAATGGCAGAAAAACAAAATTCAAATTCTTTACTTAAATATTACTAATACCGAGGCGCAATAAGAAAAATATTAATGCATAAAAATTACATTTTTATTCAAAGCAATGAAATAACATGACCATCTGTAAAAAAAGAAAAAAGTGTATAACGTTTGAACTAACTTTTATAATTTAAATATAATTCTGTGAATTGCATAAACAATTATGAACAAAACAGTATCATGTATTTTTAATAGTTTAATACAACAGACACAAATAATACAGATCACACAGATTAAACTTTGCATGACTTTTAAACATGCGGTTCTCTTGTGCGAGACTCGAGTGCAACGTCAAGCACGTTTACATAGAAAACAATGGAAAAGCAGCGCAGAAAATGTGTTCTGTGTGAGCGCTTGGTTACGGATTTGACCTAACCTTCTCCACATTGAGCTTCTCTATTTCTGCAACACCCCATCCAGTGGGTTCAACTGGATAGGCTACCAAAAACAATGAAACGCATCGACTCTTTCGCCACTGTTAAGGCTACCTGATGCACACCTAAAATTCAAATGCATCGTTTTTGCTTCTGCATTCGAATGTGGATTTTTATTTTAAACTCGACAACCATTCAAAATACTAATAGGTTTATTAGACGGCTCGATTAGGAAGCAAACTACAGAAGAGAAGAAATGCGGAGAAGAAACAGATTGACTTTTGTTTTATGTAAGTGCATTTATTTTTGAACCAAGGAATTGGAATCAAACTTGTCCATAGACCCACTCATTGTCAAGCAGCGCCTCAAAACAATGTTAACAATGTAAATAAACACATTTTGTGTAGGGGATTGAGATGCTGGCAATTAACGAGCGATGTAAAGCATGAGGGGTTAAATAAGACTGGGATCTGGGGCCCCTGCTTCACAGACAATGCAGATCTCTCAGCACTCGGTTGTTCATTCATACCGGCTGCAGCAGCCCACCCACAAGCCGCTCCACCTACAACAGGAGCCCCTCTCCAGCTTGATTGACGTCATTGCTGACGCACAGGGCTCGGAGTGGCCCGCAGATCAAAGGCAGACACGCGCAAGCCTGAAAAGGAAGTATTTTTAGCTGGCACTGAGAGGAGGGGTGGAGGGGGTAGCAACTGGTCTTTGTCTAGCCCCCTCAAACAGCATACGCAGCATTGTGCTCCTCTTTTCTCCTCTCAATCTGTCATTCATTCCTCTCCATTCCCTTCAGATTTGCTCAAGGTTGACACCCACAATCTGTACATCTACCAGTTTGGCTTCATTTTGTCCTTGGTAACAAGTTTGGTTATGGGGAAAATGTAATCCTAATGATCTCTCAGAATTTACTTCCACAGCTGCCATGGCAGAGATTTAATGCGTTTTCTGTCCGGTGTCCAAAATCGTTCTGCATGGTCACTGACATCACATAGGAATGGTTGTGTTCTGAATGCTCCTGATGGTTTATCAAAAGCCTTTAGTGTGAGTTGTAAGGCTGTTACACAGGCTGTTGTTTATCATCGCTGAACCGGACAGAATGGGGACTTGCTGAGAGCGTGCATTGGTGTGTCTGAATTACTATTTGTCTGCTAAATTACTACATTTTTCTGGTGTGTTCCATATAGCTGCTCCGTCAGCATTTGCACAAGTGTGTGTGTCCATGGGGGGAAGTGAACACAACTAGAGTGCTGCTGAACAAACTTTAGCATTACATTAGGGCTGTGAATCAAAGAATTTAATAGCTTTTAGGACTTGTAATAAATAAAGATTTGGCTAATGATGAGATAATTTCAATAATAAATATTTTATATAGTTTAGAAAGTTTAAAATATTAATACTTTGCTCACACACACCTATCGTTTCACTTCAGGAGACACTGATTTATCCACTGTGGCTGTATGGATTACCATCATGCTTGTTTTGTGTGGTTTTTGAAATATCAATTTTGAGAGAATTTTCATAGACGTTAAAGGGTTAGTTCACCCAAAAATGAAAATTATATCATTTATTACTCACTCTCATGTCGTTCCACACCTGTAAGACCTTCGTTCATCTTTGGAACACAAATTAAGATATTTGTGATGAAATACAATGGCTCAGTGAGACCTCTATTGACAGCAATTAAAATAAAGTTTAACCTAACCTAACCTAGCAAGTTAATTTACACTTTCAGTGCCCAGAAAGCTACTAAAGACATATTTAAAACAGTTCATGTGAGTACAGTAGTTCTACCTTAATGTTATGAAGCGACGAGAATACTTTTTGTGCGCCAAAAAAAAAAACCCTAAATAATGACTTTTCAACAATATCTAGTGATGGCCGATTGTTTTGAATCAATGATTCGGAGCAGTGTTTTGAAATCGACAATCACTGGATATTGTTGAAAAGTCGTTATTTTTTGCTTGGTGTGTAGGAAAAAAAAATACCCTTCTCATAGACTGTGATGACATGTTACTGTAATAACATCTTCCACAGCTAGCTTCCACATTGTAAATAGTAAAGTTTTTCAAATTTTCATATATTCCTAAATTAATAATAATAAAAATATACACTGATATCACTATACTTTGTGTTAAATTACCCAGGCAGTAAATTACAAAACACAAATTAAAGTTACCATGAAACCTTAAGAAAATTCTTATCTTTTTTACAGAATGTTGCAGTGTTTATCACAAGTGATTTATCCATGCACATCATTTTTTTTATTTTTTTTATTAATCTTTAATCAAAAACGTTAACCTCCCCTCCACCTTGAAAACTGTTTTCTTCATGATGTGTGTCTAGGTGGAGGGTGGGGTTAAATATCCTCCACAGCTGACTGCAAAATGGAAACTTCCTACGATCCAATCAGTTCCTGTGGACAAAATCACGTCCAGCCCTACAAAAAAAAATTCTCATTCCAGAAGCATTTTCACTTTAATATATGTCACAATAGGGAAGAAAAGACTATTGTAACTTCCATTTCATGCCGACTTTAACCAGAGATGGGCTGCATCTGAAATCGCATACCTCCATTCTATACAGCAGCCGAAAAACAGTATGTGACAAAAGAAGTATATCTGAATTCACAGTAAAAGAATAGGCAAAAAGTACCCTGATGACCTACTGCTCCAGGCGAGTGTGCATACGATGGGCACTTTACTATCCCATGAGGCCACGGGAGAGTGTGAATGGCAATGAAGTGACGTAGCTGACGCTAGTAAGTCACATGATAATAAAAACATGGCAAATGTAAGTACGTCCAGATTACATTCATAATGTATAGAACTTTTTTAGCAGTCATGAAGTAATTATTTATTCAAAATAAGAACCGACTCAAGAGAGTATGAAATTTCGGATGCAGCTGTTGTCTTATTATTGCGAGATCTGAGGGTCTGTGACTCTAACCTTGGAAAAAGCGTAACATCTAACCTGGATCACATGTGCCTTGACATCTAAGCAAATTACAGCCTTGACGTCTTTGAATTTCTTTCAAAGTTCTGTGACAGTCAATCACTGTTTGCGGATAAAACACAGAAATGAATAAGAAGTGCTGTAAACTGAATCATACCTGTCACACAATTGTCTGTGACTTCTCTTATAAAACAGCATTTTTTTCCGGTGTAAAAATGGATCAATCCAAAATGAATGTTTAATAATAATAATAATAAAAATAATAACAATACGCTTTTTTTCAGCTAAGTTTGCAGGTTTGCCTTCGAGTGGCTTTGCTTTAATAAAATGGATGGTTTATAAAACGGATTATAAAATGGATAGTTCCCGTCCTTGAATCTGGTTGGTTGAGCTGCATTCAAAGACATTGTCAATTACTCTACAAACATACACCTGTGACCTTATTACATCAGTATTACTGCGCCTCTGTGTTGCTGCAGTTTAATGTTTTATCTATTTCAGCTAAAGTATCTGTTATTTATGTTATTAAGTATAATGAGTGACCCTGACCTTATGTTGCATCATTCACCTTTCATTTTGAGTTTTCAGTTTTATCACCATAGTGAAGCCTCTCATCTATTGACATCCATTCAAAAAACAGCCTCTGGTCTCCTTCCCTGTACCGCCAGGGGCGGGGCGTTAAGGCTGATTTATACTTCTGCGTTGAGTGTACGCCGTAGCTAGAACCCCTCCCTTGGGTCAAAAAACTGGCGCGGAGCAATAGTAGAAGAGCGAACTTCCATAGGAATGAAAAACACTGTTTCAGAGGACACATGAAGTCAAACTGCAACAAAAGTCGTTACCTATTTGCCGCTTCTCTGCCGTTTCTATTTTTAAGCTTCTCTGACAACTTACATGACAAGCTGCTTCTTCTTCGGCTTTTGCCTTGATACTCAACATGACTGTGGACACTGCCCACTAGTGGTCTACATGCACGTCGACGCGGACAACGACGCAGAAGTATAAATGAAAACAGACACATAGCATACGGCGCAAAGGCTCCGTATACGCAGAAGTATAAATCAGCCTTTAGCCGTTACGCTTTTTTGGCTAAAGGTTGCAGGCTTGCCTTCCAGTTAAATCAGCCATTAGTGACGCTTCTTATAGGCAAACTCGGACTATGCCACAAACCAATCTGGTTTAAACTATAATAAGAGAACTTTGATTTAACTTTTAAAAAGTATTAATATGATACATATATTTTGCCTTTAATGATATGTATTGTATGGTAACAGTTTTATAAAATCAATAAGACTCGTGAAGCTGTGGTTTACAGTGAACAACACCTCTTAGCTGTTCTTATTGCTTTATTCTAATATAACAGCTGAGGGAGTGATGAGTAATTTGACATCATTCTCTCTTCTGACTGCTGTAACCAGTCTTTCGATATTGGTAAGTTGTGGTAACTCTATCATGGACATTTTCTTTTGCTAATTGGAGCAAATGGGAATACAAAAATTATATTTGCTGTCGTCTCCCATTCACCACTGGAAATTTACCCAAATGTGAAAAGGGTCCATACTAATATTTTAATATTATTTTTTTTTTCGCTTCCGGACGACTGTAAAATGTGGGTTCATAAATTTGTGTTGTGAATCACTAAAAAGAAATATATCATAAGGGCCATTCGCTCTGGAGTTTTATCACTAACACATACTGGCTTCTTTGAAACAAAGCAGTTCCTGTCAGATCAAGTGTCATGACTGAATTTATTACAAAATTTTAAAAGCATCATAAAAAGACAGAGCATCAGTGACAAATAATTACATATCTCAAAGAAACACTTTATGAACTACTGAGATGACTGAAGTAAAATGTGTATTACTGGCGGTCGGAACAACATAAATAATTTTCCTCATCCTTTAGACTAGATTTATATTTTGCAACCCACTCACGTCGAGTGAAAAAAAAAACAGACAAATGTTTATGGCTATCTGAGTCCTCCTTGTGGTTGTTATAGTGGTACTACATCAAGGGCACTTAGATGCAGCATACTCATGTGTTGTATCTCTAACTTTGATCTAATTCTCTGTGGTGCCTCAAACACCACAGTCAGTCAAAGAGCTCATGCCTTTCTCTGTTACTGAGTAGCCTGAAGTAGATGTAAATACTTGTTATTCAAAAGCACTGTTTACACTGTGGATACTAGTGCTGCAACTTTATACTACTACTTCTACTGACCCCCCTCCATCAAATGGTAATGCCATTTTACTTTGGAATATATCTATCCTGGAACCATATTCATGTTTTAATTTATTTACATTCTACTCGTTCATTGCTCATTTGTCTTCTTTAAGAAATAGCGTGCTAGTACAAGGCTGATTGTTATAGTGGCATTTTGAAGATTTTATGTTATTTTATTTTGTAGCTATAAGAAATACCAGTGGCTACAGATTTCACATATCATCACCCCCCCCCCCCCCCCCCACCCCTTTTTTTTTTTTTTTTTTTTTTTGCAAAATATCCTAGCAAACCCTCCCCTAAGAGGGTCCCCTAAATAGACTGTATTTTTTATTGGTCTGAACAGTAGATGGCAGCAGAAGTAAAGTGTTCTCAATTAATATTTGATGCACATATTCATCTGAACTTGTTTAATTGAGATGTTAATAATAGGTCTTTTTTTTTTTATTATTATTATTTGTTATATTTTATTTTAATTATATATATCATATATGATACTTTTTGTTGCGACCTGCTTGTTAAGAACCACTGTAACATTTCATGGCAGTATTTTAGCTTAATGATGGAAGCAACGAGGAGCGCTATCATTCCAACAAGTCTTTACAAAAAATTACAAAAAAAGAGTAACAGATCTGTTTCTGACAATACTCCCAACAGGAAGCTATGGTTCCTCTAGGGGGCGGAATCGTGCAGATGAAGAAAATCGTGATTCACTGTTTATATAAACTGTCTAAAAGTATATACAACTCTAAGCCTGGAAGCCTTTTGGGAGTCCTCTGTGGAAAGGGATGGCTTGTGTGGAATATGGATCAATGGATGTTCTGGTGTCAGCTTGTGACAGAATCCCTTGTGAGAGTTCAGCATCAAACAAGAGACTCTTCAAAGAGATCTCTGTACTGTCATCCCCCAATACACTGCTCAGTAAACCAAGATCCATCTTCCGAAGAAACAACAATTTGTGACAGAAATGGTATGTGGTTTACCACAACAGTGGCTGGTGTAAATGGGCATTCACGGGTATAAAAAGTTATTGCCAAATACAACAAAAACACTATGGTAGTCAATGGGAGGCAAGATCTGTTTGGTTACATTCCAAATATCTTTCTTTGTGTTCAGCAGAACAAAGAAATTTATAAAGGTTTGGATCAACTTGAGGGTGAGTAAATGATGACAAATTTTTCATTTTTGGGTGAACAATCCCTTTAATGTGTGGTCTAAACAATGAGTGTCCACACCAATGTAACAAAAAAACTTTGTGATTCTATGAATATCAAACCTAATGAAAGGGAAAAGAATACACCATGACACAAGTGGCATATGGTTAATGACAATAAAAAAAAAAAGATGAACCCACAGGAGTGCTCTTCCTGCTGGATATTGAGCATATTCATTACACTGCCCAGCTGTTGCTGAACCTTCTATATCATCATTATGACATTAGCTGCCTCTGAGGGAATATATAGAAACTGAGATAGCTGGAAAAAAAAGTTGTGAAAATATTAAATTCATTGCAGAGACATCTCTGATGACGTGTTTACTGACATGAGGGCGGGGCAACCTGTCACTCATATGACATCTCAGCAATATCAAACCACAACCATCCAATCAATTCCTGATGGAAAAAATAAAGTTACACCCTACATACAAAAGTTTCACTCAGATAAACGTCACAATAAGGAAGAAAAGACTGTTATTAAAAAAAAAAAAAAACTTGTCTATATAATGAGGTTTAATGCTCCTTTAAGAGACTTAAGAGACGTTTTTTCTACAAAATAAATTACAAACAGTCTTACATGCAAGACAAACAAGACGACTTTTTAAAAATACAACAGTGGCTTCATAATTTCTCAAAATCTGAAGACTGTATGCAAGTTATATTTTAGAACAAAATTTAAAAATCTAAAAACCCAATTCCAGAAGGAGCCTATGGTGAATATAGCCTGACATCATCACTAAATTAATTATTTGTTTATGTTTTGCAGACTTACACTGACACCTAGAGGCCTAAACGCAGTATCAGAAATCATATGGACTAGTCATGTGATCTCAATGTAGACTGCGTCCAAAATCGCATACTATTTTGAGTAGGTATTTATTTTGAATAAGTAATTTGTAAAAAAAAAAAAAAAAAAAAAAAAAGTAAGTTATATGAACATGATGTATATGAATGTAATCTGGATGTGCTACATTCGCCATGTTTCCCTTATCACCTACCAGTATAATTTGCGTCGCTTCACTGCCATTCACAAATCCTCTCCCTTGGCCTCATGGGATAGTAAAGTGTTCTTCGAATCTCGCTGGGAGTAGCAGGTCATCCAGGTACTTTTTTCCTGCTCTTTTACGAGTACTGTGAATTCCGACATACTTATTTTGTCACATACTGTTTTCCAGCTACTATATAATAGGGAAGCATGCAATTTCGGATGCAACCATTGTGTCATCCATGAGGTGACATACCTTTTGATGTACATTTATGACTGGAGTTATTTCTTGAGTTTACACAATTTTTAAACATATGTTTTAAAAGTAAGATTTGTATTAATAAGGCTTAAATGTGATTAATGATTGCAATAATTTTTTGCATTTTTGTCCACTGATAATTGAATGCTGTTCATTTTTACAGAAGCAATGACCCAGCAGGTGGTGCCATGATTGCAAAATGTAATTACAATGTAAGTGTACTTAAACACCAAGAGCTGTGCTCATCTTGAAAATGACACAGATTGTTCATATAAATTCATGTTGAATGAGTACATAAATACACTACCATTCAAAAGTTTGGGGTCGAAGTCTCTTATGCTCACCAAGACTGCATTTATTTGATTAAAATGTGAAATATCATTACAATTAAAAAAAAAAACTTTTCTATTTTATTATATTTTAAAATGTAATTTATTCCTGTGATCAAAGCTGAATTTTCAACATCATTACTCCAGTCTTCAGTGTCACATGATCCTTTAGAAATCAGTCTAATATGATGATTTGCTGCTCAAGTGACATTTCTTATTATCAATGATAAAAACAATTGTGGTGCTTAATATTTTTGTGGAGACAATGATATTATTTTGATGAATAGAATGTTCAAAAGGAACTATTTTGTAACATTATAAAAGTACTGTCACTTTTTATTAACGCCTTCTAAGTAAAAGAGCCAGTCGCTGATTGATGAAATCATCGCATCATTGCAGCTGCCGTTAGAGGCTCCGGTTCCCATAGAAACCTGAGACTCGCGCTTAAGACTGCACATGCACATGAATAGACTTTCCTTGAAAGGGACTTTGTTGTGTCATGTCGACACTGTGATATGTACTTTAAAAAAAAACCCATTTCAGTTGCTATGTTATAGTAATGAGCATATTAAGATCTACTCTAGTCATCACACATTCAAATCTCACATCTTCGGCTATCATTTTAACTGTGCTTGGTCTCTATATCAAGCCAGTGGTTTAGTTAAAAGCTCCTCTGATGGATCTGATGTCCCAGCCAAGGTAACTGAACGGTAATTAACGTGGACATGTTTTGCGGTGGGCCTGGCCTCACCTGGCAAACTAGGTCATCATTAGAGAGGACAATATGGCACGGCAGCTGTTTCACCTGTCACAGGGGCTTCAGTCCATGCCAGACTCCCAAACAGCCCTGTAAAAGGTGGGAGAAAAATCTCTGACTGGCAGTGAGTAAAATCCATTATGGTTGTCTGTCCTCCGTAGCTCAGAGCAACAAAAACTAATGAGAATTGAACGATGTGAATTGATTGATATTGTTGTGGAGACCCCACATTATTTATTAAGCCATAATCAACCTCCCCATATGCACAATTTGATTATCACTAATCACATAAGTGAGTTTCTTTTTTTTTATGGAGACCAGTTGACTGCATTCATCAGTTAAATCACAGTGCTTTACAAAAGGATCGTTTAACTCTTGTTTAGGTGGCTTGCTTGCAAAAATGTTTACGTATTGGCTTATGAAAAGAAAATCAAGAGAGAACAAAAAAAGTAATGGATGTAAAAGTTGTTCATAAAGTTTTATATGTAAACACACATCATGCATGTATGTATCACAGTATGACATGCATCATGTGATTTACACTGGGAGAAAATAATTACAATGTTCTGGGAAATTCAACAAATGACTTCTACCATTCGCACATTAAAGAGGAGCTGTGCAAATGAACTGTGTAAAAGTGCTTTCTATTGAGTGCATTACATTAGTGCATTATAGCTGATGCTGTGAAAGCTGTATTTATTTGGCAGGGTATGTTCTGTGCATCAATTATATGAATGAGAATGTGTCAGAATATAATGCTTAGAGAATGTAAACACCATGTGATATAAGTGCAACTCGAGCACAAATCAGTTAAAGACACTGTCATATGGCCTGTTTATAGAATGTTTTTGTGTTCCACTCTGCTGCTTTTTAAAGTCAGCATGAATTCTTCTTTTTATAGGATATTATTACATTTTTTATTATAAATATTTTAACTTCCTCTCCCTCTGATGATGTGTTTACTGGCATGAAGGCAGGACAACCTGTCACTCATATGACAATAGCAAACCACAATCCAATAAATTCCCCATAGACAAAATCAAGTCCTGCCCATTTTTTCTTGTTCAAGAAGCCGTTTCATTTGGATATAAATCACAAAAGGGAAGAAAAGACAATCACAACTTCCTTTAATTTTTTTCTATGTAAACGTGTGCTCATTGAGCGTTCCGCTGCATATCAGATAAATTCCAACACATAGAAACTCTTTCACCTAGATATTATCACATAGAGACTGTGTCTGTATCCTAAATTAGTAAATACAAAAAACTTTCAAACCCATTTAAGGGTAAAAATTTAATTGATGTTCAACAAATAAAAAACAGAGATAATACTGATAAACAAATGATAAAGCTTGGGTTGCTGAATATTAGATCCCTTTCTTCAAAAGCACTTATTGTAAATGATATTATCACAGACAATAATCTTGATTTGCTGTGTTTGACAGAAACCTGGCTAAAACCAGACGATTATATTACTTTAAATGAGTCTAGCCCTCAAGGTTATTATTATCGACACAAACCGCGTCGGAGAGGCAAAGGGGGAGGTGTTGCTGTAATTTATAGTAATATCTTCAGTATTACTCAAAAGTCTTTCAAATATAACTCCTTCGAAGTGTGATGCTTTATGTAACATTATGTAATGTAAGTGACAAATCCCATCTAACATTTGTGCTGGCTACTGTATACAGGCTACCAGGGCACCATACAGACTTTATCAAAGAATTAGCTGATTTTCTATCAGAGTTACTGGCTGCGGATAAAGTCCTTGGTGATTTTAATATCCAATATTTTAATCCGATTTTAATATGTAGATAATGATAAAGACGCATTGGAATTGGCATTTACAGACATTCTAAACTCTATTGGAGTTAGACAACACGTGTCAGGGCCCACTCATTGTCGTAATCATACTTTAGATCTAATATTGTCACATGGAATCGATATTGATGCTGTTGAAATTCTGCAGCAGAGCGATGACATCTCAGATCATCTAGTCTTGTGTATACTACATCTAGCCAAGGCTACAAAACCGCCACCCTGCCAAAAATATGGTAGAACCATCACTTCTACTACTAAAGACTGCTTTATAAATAATCTTCCTGATCAGTTTCATCTCCTTAGCATACCAGATAGCTTAGAAGAACTCGATGTTGCAACAAAAAAACTATTGACTCTCTCTTTTCCAGCACATTGACTCAGTTGCTCCTTTGCGCTTAAAGAACATTAAGGAAATTAGTCCAACGCTGTGGTACAACGAGCACACTCGGGCCCTTAAGAGAGCAGCCAGAAAAATGGAGCGCAGCTGGAACAAAGTAAAACTATAAGTATTTCGCTTTTCGTGGAGAGAGGATGATTGAGTACAGAAAGGCCTTAAAAACTGCTAGATCTGATTATTTCTCAAATCTCTTCGAAGAAAATAAACACAACCCTAGGTATTTATTTGATACAGTGGCTAAATTGACGAAAAATAAAGCTTCAACTTCTGAGGTTTCCAAACAGCACAGCAGTAATGACTTTATGAACTTCTTTACTTGCAAGATTGATAATATCAGAGAGAAAATTATAACCATGTAACCGTCTACTACAGTATCGCGTCAGACAGTGCATTGTAGTGTCCCTGAGGAAATAATTCCATTCATTTGCTGCTTTAGGAGAGGAAGGATTGTCTAAACTTGTTAAATCATCAAAATCAACAACATGTATGTTAGACCCTATACTGACTAAGCTATTGAAAGAGATGCTTCCAGAGGTCATAGATCCTCTTCTTAATATCATTAATTCATCGTTATCACTAGGATATGTACCGAAAACTTTTAAGCTGGCTATTATTAAACCTCTTATTAAAAAAACACAACTTGATCCTAGAGAATTAGTCAATTACAGGCCGATCTTGAATCTACCTTTTCTGTCAAAAATACCAGAAAAGGCAGTATCATCGCAACTATGTTCCTTCTTAGAAAGAAATGGTATCTGTGAGGATTTCCAGTCAGGATTTAGACCGTACCATAGTACTGAGACTGCTCTCATTAGAGTTACAAATGATTTGCTCTTATCATCAAATCGTGGTTGTATCTCTATATTAGTGTTACTGGATCTTAGTGCTGCACTCAACACCATCGATCACAACATTCTTTTGAATAGACTCGAAAACTATGTTGGCATTAGTGGAATTGCATTGGAATGGTTCAAATCATACTTATCTGACCGTTATCACTTCGTAATAGTAAACGAAGAGATGTCATATCAGTCGCAAGTTCAATATGGAGTACCGCAAGACTCAGTACTAGGACTGTTGCTTTTCACTCTGTACATGCTACCCTTAGGATGTTATATTAGAAAGCATGGCGTTAGTTTTTACGGTTACGCTGATGATACTCAGCTCTATATTTCTTCTCGCCCTGACGAAACGTACCAATTCACAAAATGAATGGAATGTATAGCTGATACAAAAAAATTGGATGGCCAGTAGATTCTAATTATTGGACCAAAAACCTCTGCACGTAATAACTTAGAATAATGTATAACACTTGATGGCTGTTGTGTTAGGTCTTTGTCGTCAGTTAGGAACCTGGGTGTGCTCTTTGATACCAGTCTCTCAAGTCACGTTTCTAGCATCTGTAAAACCACATTCTTCCATCTTAAAAATATATCTAAACTATGACATATGCTTTCAATGAAACATGTGGAACAGTTAGTTCATGCGTTCATGACCTCAAGGCTAGATTACTGTAATGCTCTACTAGGTGGTTGCCCTGCTCGCTTGATAAACAAACTACAGCTGGTCCAAATCACAGCAGCTAGAGTTCTTACTAGAACCAGAGAGTATGAGCATATTAGCCCGGTTCTGTCAACACTGCATTGGCTCCCTATTAAACATCATATAGATTTAAAAATCTTGCTAATCATTTACAAAGCACTTAATGGTTTAGCTTCCCAGTATCTGAGTGAGCTCTTAACACATTATAGTCCTTCACGTCTATTGCGATCTCAGAATTCAGGCCAATTAATAATACCTAGAATATAAAAATTAACCACAGGAGGTAGATCCTTCTCCTATTTGGCACCTAAACTCTGGAACAATCTTCCAAGCATTGTTCGGGAAGCAGACGCACTCTGTCTAGTTTAAATCTAGACTAAAAATGCATCTCTTTACCCTGGCATACACATAACATATTATCAATTTATATTTTCAAATCCGTTAAAGGATTGTTAGGCTGCATAAATTAGGTCAGCCGGAACCGGGAACACTTCCTATAACACCAGATGTAATCGTTACATCAGAAGAAGAATGGCATCTACGCTAATATTAGTCTCTCTGTTTATCCCGAGGTTTACTGTAGTCAGCCGGATCCAGGCCGTATCCAGATCAGATGGAGGACTTGTGCCTAGATATGACGACAACAAGTGTCAGCAGAGATTGAGTCAACTAGATCATCCCTGTGAAGGCCTCACCAACATGAAAGCCATTGGCACAGATTCCCAACATACCGTGCCATACCAGCGTGATGAATATGATCTTCATCTAGATGGAACTGGACCAAATATTTTGACTGTTAAAATCCCAGTTGGACTTATGACCTGTAACGTTGTCTGAATCATAATCATGCACTGTTCACTGTTGGCCAGAGAAGAACTGGCCCCCCGACTGAGCCTGGTTTCTCCCAAGGTTTTTTTCTCTATTCTTATCACTGTTTTGTCATCTGATGTCACCTGATGGAGTTTGGGTTCCTTGCCACTGTCGCCTCTGGCTTGCTTATTTGGGGACACTTGATATTCAACAATGATTTTGATCTGCTTGCATTGACACCATTGTAAGCGAACAGAACTGAGCTGGATGATGACATCACTATTTTCTCCAGTGCTGATATATAGATAAATTAACTAAGTATTGATTTTTACAACCGAATGAATCAATACTGAATTAACTAAAGCTGGACAAAATTATTTACCAGTTATCACTGTAAAGCTGCTTTGACACAATCTGCATTATAAAAAGCACTATAAAATTAAGGTAACTTGACTATCACTGCTTTTGCACGCTCAGGTTATTAAAGGTGCAATGTGCAAAATTTGGGAGGATCTATTGACAGAAATGCAATATAATATACATAACTATGTTTTCAGTGGTGTATAAAGACCTTACATAATGAACCATTATGTTTTTATTACCTTAGAATGAGGCATTTCTATCTCATACACCGCGGGTGCCCTTACGTCATTTTGCGCCGACATGTTTCTACAGCCGCCCTAATAGGACGAACGCTCTACTGAGCGCGTTTTGTCACTTTGTTGTTGTTCTTCTAAATCGTTCGTGTTTTTAGAGGCAGCTTGTATCTTCCATTAAACACTGACAGCCATGATAGAACTTACTATGCTAGCTTTACACATGGTAGCTATGCCTTTTATAAGCTAACAAAACACTGATTAAAATTATTACTTTATAATGCTTTACACAAACAGTTTAGAGAGCATGACAAAAACTCTGGACCAGAAGGAATGGTCACGTGGCTGCTTTCTTCCAGAAAGCAGGAGGGGCTAACTGAGCATGTGCAGTATGAGTATCATCACTCTAGCTCATTCCTGATTGGAGGAGTAAGCCATGTTGCAACCGTCCCCGTCCTCAAAGTACAAGAGCAGTGTTGCCAATTTAGTGATTTTGTCGCTAGATTTAGCGACTTCCCCACGCCTTTTGAGACTTTTTTCAAAAGCCTAGCGACAAATCTAGCAACTTCTTGGACAAACCTTATCTAGATATTAATATATCTATAATATAGATCAGTGGACTCGCCAGTATGATGTCATCTAGCGACATTTAGCGACCAGTTTTAACTACTTTCAACTCGGCAACATTGCACAAAAGTCCTGAACACGAAGTTTGTTGTACATAATAAAGCATTTCACGCCATGTCATAATTACTTAACTACGAGATTCTGGCTTGTTAAAAGCATTCACATCCTCGTAGAGCTTGTTATTACAGCTCGTAAGCTGGGAGTTCTCTGAAAGCTCCCAAGTGTACCACGTGGTCCCTGTACCCCCTGAATACTGCAGATTCATGATTCTAATAAGTCTGAGGACGTGAACAGCTCCAAATATAATGTCACATGTTGTCATCTCGAGATTACGGTAATTACATGGTGGCGTGACTGCAGCATAACCCCCATTGAGTTTCAACAGATCCCCTAAAGCAAGGATCTCCTGGAGAGCTACCGTCCTGCAGACTTCAGTTCCAACCCTGCCCCAACCAGGTGTGTAATTATCAAGCAACCCTAAACACTTTGATTAGTTGGTTCAGGTGTGTTTGATTGGGGTTGGAGCTGAAATCTGCAGGAAAGTAGCTCTCCAGGAGCAGGGTTGGAGACCCCCTGCCCTAAAGCATGCAGTGGCTTGGGTGGGGGGTAATTGAGAATGAATGGGCGAAAGTCATGCGAGAGGATTGGATATGATTGGTTAGTGTGATAAATCCCGCTTCTTGTTTTCATGCATGTTCCGCGTTTGATAATCAGTCTAAATGAACAAAATTGCTGCTAATGGAAAGCCCAATGCTAATGAGGTTTAAAAAGTAAGTAAACAACTCAGCCATGTCAGGTTAGAATCAAACTTGAAATGGCCTGAAAACATGATGACTGTGGGGGACTGTGCAATCAGCTCGGTGAAATTAAAGGTGCATCTTCATGTCTGTAATCAGTGTTTACCAAGCTTGATGACTTGAAAATAAGATGACGTAAGCTGCCTTTAGTTATTATCTTTTTTATTTTTATTTATTTATTTTTGATGTAATGTAATTTATAGTTTATTTAACCAGGAAAATGTGGCAACATTAAATGTAACTGGGACAGGAAATCACATTTGATTTAAAAAGTAATAATAATTAAAAACATTAAAAAAGTAAGGACTTTGCCTCCTTATTCCAAAACACCACTGCACGCCATGTTCAGCACGAAGATTCAGCGTGATTTTTACATATGCTGTTCAGACCACTGCATAAAAAATAAGAAAATATCAGAAAGGCTGAATAAAAAATGCAAATACACTCTCTGACAGTAGCAGAAATACCCATTACCCAGGTTGCTCAGAGACAAGCATTAA
Organism: Elopichthys bambusa; assembly: GCA_037101425.1. Lineage (NCBI taxonomy): Eukaryota > Metazoa > Chordata > Actinopteri > Cypriniformes > Xenocyprididae > Elopichthys > Elopichthys bambusa. Next base: position 19,327,973 of record CM074435.1, read on the forward strand.
ATTCTGCTGTGGCTTTCTTCTCTAATTGTCTCACATTATATTGTGTCTAAAACGTAAGTTATTCAATATTAACTTTTTGTTAATAGAACTGTTATATAAAGAAATATCACTCCCAGCAAGATGGAAAAACAGTGGCAGTGAAAGGCAGGAAACACCATCAGGGCTTGTCCAGTCTAGTTAGGCAGATTTTGGACAGAAGCACCTGAACCATCTGTAGCTCTTCAGGATTAATCAATCCATTGATCTAATTGATGGAGAATTCCAGTGAAAGTGGTGTCACAGAGACCACCGTTACCAAATGACAAATGGGCTAGGGTGTTATCAGTTCCAATTTAGAAGACAGAGCCAAAATTAATCACACGTGACTCCACAACACAATTTTTATGAGGGGGTTTAATTCATGCGAATAAAGCTATCGATTGCAAGCTTCTAAAGATAGAAATTAGTGTGTATCATTGCAAATGCCCCTGCACTCTCATTTTTACAGAGCACCATATTCTCCACTAAATGGAGGTTTTTATAGCATTTTTTTTTTTAAGTTACCCACAACATGAATCTATATAGATTTTAGTACAATAGTACAAGATGTCTTCTCTTCCATATATTGTAGAATAAGTAGATTTCTTTACATTTGCTGTGCCCTTGAACAAACTGCTGGATGGGAATGTTTTCAGATAAATCAGTCTTGCGTTATTCGAGTCTTAAAGAGAAGCCATATAACCCAGTTGCTTTTAACGTAATCTTTTGTCATGTCATGAATGCATTTCAGTAGAATGAAGAAAGATCTCACAATTTTATTAATTTATTGATTTATTAAAGGGTTAGTTCACCCAAAAATTCTGTCATTAATTACTCACCCTCATGTCGTTCTACACCAGTAAGACCTTCGTTCATCTTCAGAACACAAATTAAGATATTTTTTATTAAATCCGATGGCTCAGCAAGGCCTGCATGGTACAGCAATGGTACTTCCTCTCTTAAGATCCATAAAGGTACTAAAAACATATTTAATATTTAATATATATTAATATTTAAACACCGGTTCATGTGAGTACATTGGTTCTACCTTAATATTATAAAGCGATGAGAATATTTTTTGCACGCCAAAAAAAACAAAATAACGACTTTTTAACAATGTCTAATGATGGCCGATACACTGCTTCATGAAGCTTTGGAGCTTTATGAATCGAATCAGTCATGTGAATCAAAAGTCATGTGATTTCAGCAGTTTGTTGGTTTGACACACGATCCGAATCACTAATTTGACTCAAAAGATTAATAACGCTCCGGAGCAGTGTTTTGAAATCGGCCATCACTAGATATTGTTAAAAAGTCGTTATTTTGGGGGGGTTTTGGCGCACAAAAAATATTCTCGTCGCTTTATAATATTAAGGTAGAACCACTGTAGTCCCATGAACTGATTTAAATATGTTTTAAGTACCTTTATGAACTTTGAGAGAGGAAGTACCATTGCTGTCTATGCAGGCCTCGCTGAGCTATTGTTTTTAATCAAAAATATCTTAATTTGTGTTCCGAAGATGAACGAAGGTCTTATGGGTGTGGAACGACATGAGGGTGAGTAATTAATGACATTATTTTCATTTTTGGGTGAACTAACCCTTTAAATCAGTCACATTAAAACTAGTACCTTTACTATTTTCTGGTTTCAGTGAAACATAGCTACTAAGCCTATTGAATATTAATTACTTATCACCACATGATTATTCATGTTTTAGAATGAAACCTGTTATATTACACATGAAATCACCACCTCATAACACAGCTGTTTTCTTGTGAGATCGGGTAAGATGAAACTGTACAGTTTTCTTGACTGACTATAGAGTTGACATTATTGTCGCAAATGTTTATTTTAGTAATTTTAGTCGTTGTTTGGAACTTTTTTTAATTAGTAACTACAATGTTTTGTGTGTGTGCAGCCCTGCTACATTCCAAACCTAGTTTATTAACAATGTCTAATAGGGTATGCATGACTGAACACAAAAATGAACAGTCCCTTGAATTGGCATATTCATAACTGAACAGAAGTAATTAAATGTGAAGAGTGGTAGATGATGTCATAATGCTCTCATAAATTATTCAGCATTGTAGATGAGGATAAGAAACTAGTGAATGTTTTGAAAAATGGTGTAAGATTCAGAAGCCGCTCTATTATGTTTCAGAAAGCGTCTGCAGTTCAGTTAATATCCTCCAGACTTGCACAACTATAAAACTGGCGGATATAAAATATATGCAGGCTTTCAGACGGGCCACTCCTGAAGCTGAGCTATGTGAAAGGGATACAGCCCCATTCTTTGTGACTGCTTGCATAAATCTCCTGTATCCATTAAGAAGTGGTCAGTGATGCAGTGCAAAGCACACATCCCCACATGTCCACCCACATTGTACCTCACCAGCCGTCACCCCACTAAACCAAATACATCACATGTGCAAGCGTCACTGTGGAACAAATCCCACCCACTTAAAGGACATTAAAAACGCAGACGGGTCAATGCAAGGTGAACAACAACATTTTTAATGTAGATTTTTCCCTCTGCTATAAGTCATTTAAATGAATATTGATACAGAAGGGTTCCTGTAATTTCTGTGGCAGTTAAAGTTCTGTAAGTCCGTTATTGTTGGAAAAAGAAGAGAGAGAGAGAGATAGCAAGAGAAGAGAGAACAAGTTTCCATTCTAAGGCCTATTCCTGTCCTACAGATGGAGTTGTTTCATTTGACCATCCATCAAGCTCTGATAAGACCTTTGATTTCTCTCTGTCTGGAACATATGTCAGGATCTGAGAGACCAACTAAAAATCCATGATGATGGAGAGAACAGTCTATCTTACGTCAAATTACATAGAGTCTTGTGAGATAAAACATACATGGGTGTTTCTTTAACTGTGTTCTTTAACTTCTTTAAGCCGTTCTAGCCCTGTGGACTTTTAGAAAAATGTATTTATTGCCCAACAGCATAGAAGAATGCTGGCTTTTTGTTTCCATTGTCACTGTTGTCTTCTTGGTACACTCATTAAAATCACCTTTATTAGACTTGATAACACTTTCTTATATTTATACATGTTTTTTATAATTAACAATTAAAACTTTATTTCTTATTAAAAGACAGTAGCTTGGTGTTTTTGCACTGTAAAACTCGATAAGTTCAGAATACTCAAAACATTTGAGGAAACTTTATTGCGAAGAGTCGTCGCAATAAAGAAGACCCTTTTCTTTATAGCATGTGGTTTTAAGATTTAAGATGATATGTATTCGCTGGTTATTGTTGTATACTGCTACTAATTAAGTACTTTAACTTTACTTTTTATTTTTATATTTCCAGCATTTATTTTCCACTGGCACAATGTGTTAATGTGATTTTAGTGGTATGACTTTATTTGTATTTTCTTAATTGATCAAGTTAATATGCTGGTAAATCTGTATTGAAGTTCAGCTATGAAATGTAAAAGATGAAACCTAAATAAAGTTGATGTGAAGCAATAACTTGTGTTATTGAATATATAACAGTAAAATAAAAAAAATAATAAAAATTAACTGTAAAAATAACCACAGTAGTTTTAAGCATACTGTAAAATAAAGTACAGCATTATACTTAATGCAGTACTTTATTTTACAGTATGATTAAAACTACTGTAGTTATTTTTACGGTAATTTTACTGTGGTATGAAATACAGCAACTACTGGATAACAGTAAGTTACTGTTAATTTGACAATAAACATTTTACAGTGTGTCGTTCAGCCACGTTGGTGAATGACGTCACGCGGGTGGTGAGTAATAACTTCTTTAAATGAATCCGTTTGAGATCGAATTAATGCTAGATTTTTTTGCTATAAATTACAGACTGGCATTAGAGGACTAATTCTCATTTTCCTCAGTTATTTTGGTTTATTTCCAGATTAAATTAAATGCTTGTTCTTACATACTAGAGCACGTACACACATGCGCACTCTTCAAAAACGGTGCTTTAAATCTCTTGACAAACTAAAATATGTAAATGACATTTGAATATATTCGAAATAAAAGATATGCATTGCACAATGTCAGCTTGCTTGTTTTGCTCAGGATAACGATTTTTTATGTCCACATGTCATAAAAACAAGAAACTATGCTTCTAACTACAGCTCGAGAGCTGTCGTTCCAACCACACAAGTTTACGATGCAGTTTGCGAATGTTCGTTTGAACTATGGTTTCGGGAAACACCAAATCGTTGAACTATGTAAGTAACGACAGAACTTGGCTAACGTCAGTTGGCTAACGATGCAGATAGTGAGCACCCCCATATCTCATCTCATAACACCTCTGTGAAGATTCGACTGTGAGATTGGTAGTCGAATCAGGCTCCTCCTATCGAAACATCGAATCGTTGACTATTCTGGGTCACCCCTAAAAGAATGCATAAAGTATCTTCAAAATGTCTTGTGTTGTTGGCAGAATTTTTATTTTTTAAGAGAACTATCCCTCTCTGTAGTTGCATTACTAGCCTGCAATTAGAAGATGTTTCATTTATTCAATCCGGTAATGATTCATGCCATGTCATGGGAAATGATTGTCATTATACTGCAGCTAGTCTCTCTGGTTCTGTGTGCAGCACGCTGCTTATTTTGTGCTTATTTTCAACCTCCATTTCACCCACTGAGAGGAACCTAATTTATTATAATTTACATGTCTTAATTACTATTATCTGAGCAACATCAGGGGCAGGAATCGAGAAAGATTCCTCTCATCTGGAACCGAGAATAAAGCTGGATCTCAGGCCAGTCATACCTTCAGACATAGTTGTATAATGACGACTGGCCGCCCAATGAAAATTAAACAAATGACCCGTCCAGCGCCCATCTCGAAACGGCCCAGCAGGTGCACCTCATAAACTTCTTCAGCTGCATTTCATTACCTACCATGACTAAACATTATGTAAATGCAGAATATATGCTCTGAAAAAACAATTGCTGTCTATAGTCTTGCATGTGGATAAAAGGAAGGCAATTTTAGACTGTTTGGATTCATTCTCGTCGTACAAATGAGTTCCTTTGTTTTGCACATAATTTGCAGAACCGAAAGTTATATTACTGTAAGCGATGCCACGAGGCGAGGGACACACTGCTGATGCACTTTAATTAGTGATGGCTTCTCCTTGATTTATCACCAAACCGTGATGAATTTCTCCTCTTCCTCTGAGCTATCTCTTACCCCAAATGCCAGCTCATTGTGTTTCATCTCCAGGGCTGAAATTGAGCTTGTACCGCATGACCCTTCCTGTAAGACATAATGAAAGCAGCTTTGTATTGTCTGCTTTGTAAAACTGAATTTGAAAGGAAGCTCTTTTCCATCACTGAACCATCCCCTGTCAATGGCAGAGCAATGTAGTGTTCATTCAAATGACTCTGTGGTCTGCTGTGAATCCCTTGTGCCATATGGAGATAGACATAATTGCTTTTCACTTAAGGTGCTGATAATCTATATCCAATAGTTCAAGGGTCGTCCACAGTTCATCGGTCTTAAGGGGCAATATTGTGTAAAATAATCAGTAAAAGCTGATCTGAGGCATCACACTGTACTTGGGGCAGATGGTAGGTGGGCAAACCCTGAGGAAACAAAGGATGATGGATGAGGAATGAATAAGAGGATGAATGGATGTCAGACGATTTTGCCAGATGTTTGTCACTATGCAGCGCATCCTCAGTGGCCCAGCTTGGAAAAGCATGCTATAAATTCTTCCTTGTAGATTTCACCCACTAGAGAAAGCACTTCACTGATGTATGTACGTATGAGTGCCATTGACCAGCAGAGCGCTACTTGTGTCTTAAATATATATTGATTATAGAGAGCATGCTCTAAGTGCTCTTCAGTGAACATACAGGTCTTTATTTAGTAGGGAAGCAAAAGATGAATTCAAGAAGAAACTGTAATAGAAATCACAGTAGAAGCTAGACTCTATAAGTCAGACTGGCAGTTTGACTGCACATTGGTACAATATGTTGCACCATCTGTAAAGACTTTGGAAGCATTTCACAAAGAATGTTGATGAAGCACGTTCCTAGGTAATGTCCCGATTACCTTGATGGTTCTACAGATTATCTTTTCAGATTTACCTGTGGTGTGAGACGTGTTAAGAGTGACTAAATCTGCTCAGAAGAACGTCGAAGCCGTCCCGATCGTGATTTGGTAAAGGCAGGCATACACTGTGCGATTTTCGTCCGACTTTGAACCGAATTCTGACTCGTGCGTTTTTTTCGCACGTCGGGCTGATTTTCATCTTTGTCGCGTGTCGTTTGTTGTGCAGTGTACATGGGGAAACAAGAGGCGATAAACCCAACCAGCAATCGGATGGTCGGATGAATTTCTGGCATGTCAGAAATTTTGGTCGTCCCTCGTGAGGATATCGCACAGTTGAAGCAGAGCTACGAACCGATTGGAAATGCTAAATCTTCTTGATATCCATAGATGATGCTTTTGACGATATCTCTGGAAAAGTCTGTCGGCGCAACCCAGGTTTATCGTGCATATTTCAAACGTATAGTGTGAGCGGTCAAGTCACAGCTCGACCATCGGACTGCATAGTGTGAGCACATAAATCGTGTGCTTTGGGTTTACATTGCATGCAATTTACTCATAGTGTGAGCTGGTAACCTTGCTGAAATCGCACAGAAATCGCACAGTGTATGCCCACCTTAAATATTCAACATGTTGAATCTTTAAGATCAGAAATCCTAATGTGTGGGGGGAACCCCAAGGATAAACGCATGCACATTCTGGAGATTATCACGTGAAACGAAACAATATCCAATCAGAAAACGAGCTGACAGCATCGCAATTTCTTTCTGCCTATCATCCGCCATGTTTATTCTGAAGTCTCGAGAGATTTTGCGAGATTTCCCATGTTCACAGTCGGGACTCTGTAAATAAAGTTCACAGAGATTTCTCATGTTCACAGTCGGGCTACTTTTACACTGTTGCCGCGGGTGGTTTTTCATGTCCGCATATTGAATTGACTCAAAATAGCGTGATATTTAGCATCTGGAATGCAAATTTTACCAGGGGAGCCCCTCCAAAAATGCGTTTTTTACCGTGGGACCCCCCTGAAATATGACTGGGCTAGTTTTGAGGAGCATTTGGGCGGGTTTTATTGTGAAACCCTGACTCTGGTTGAAAATCTGTTCTTATGTGGTGTGCTTTGTCAAATCACAGCATACCACACACTACAGGAACAAAACGGTTAAATCTAGGATTAATTGTCCTCATTTTTGTGGTCTCTCACATTTTGAAAATCTTAAAAGATTTTAAAAATCTTTTAGTGTGTACCCAGCATTAATGAATCATAAACATACAGCTTAACAAGTGTAGTCCAATTTCCAAAATAATGACTCTCATGATTCGGTTCTTTGGTTGCTGCATCATGAATACAGATTTTTCCATATTCCATCTCATTTGACTGCTTTTTACATACTATGTAGCAGGGAAGTAAGCTTAAGTATGCACTCACTTACAGACACAGTAAGTGTCTGTCATGGGTTAAATGAGTAATTACCTTAATGTCCAATAGAAAAAAAGCCTTGCAGCTGTTCAGATGTTTCGATAATATATGAAGATGAGAAAATGGACATTTACTCTCCTTAATATCACAAATGAATGGAAGCGGGCTCACTCTCTGACTGTCTAACTTCACACAATTACATGAGCATTAAGAGCATTGCATTAAGCTTCATCTGTTAGCTTTCACACTGCAAGATCAGTCCCTTTTAATTTGACTGGCTGTTTGATCTAGGGCTTCTGCTACAGCATGTAGTTTTATGGCTTCTAGTAAATACTGTGTAATTCAGTAGCTTGAATAGCATAAATCCAGAACTCACAGAAAATGATTCACTGAGAAAGACTGTGTTCACAGACTTGCTGCAGAGCTCCAGATGTGAAGAAGCAATAATAATATTTCCTAAAAGAGCATTATGAACGATTCATACAATCATACACTCAAATGATTCGATATCGACTGAAACAAGTATATTCATTGAAATGTGTGTGTCTGCAAATCTGCTAAGCTATTCCAAAATGGCGTTTATTCATCTATATTTTTTCCTCCATTGTGTCAACTCAGCTGACATTTTTAAAAAGCTATATACAATAACTGTTTTTCTAAAGAATAAAGTACTTAGCTTTCTGTATCTTACTTCTAAAAGCAAGCTCGAAAAAATCAACAAGATGACAATTTTGTACTTCTTTTATCAAATGAAAAAGACAGGATTATAGTGCATACATAGATAAATATACAATTTAGTACATTCATTAATAGATAGAATTTCATTCATTGTATGTACATTTATAAGATGTTCAAAATATTACCCCCCAAAAAATGAGAATTTGGGGGCAGAGATTACAATCTTGGCATTGCTGCTAATCAACCTGGTAATGCACGACAAAAGACAGAAACAGGCAAAATCCAAGTGGCAGTAACTTTGTATACCTAGTGGATGTTGCAACTGAAATGGGCTGTGCTTCTCCTGTGTTCAGCTGCAGTAATATTGAAGGCAGGATTTAAACGGTACTCTACTCTGCTGTTTGTAACATGAAGGCATATTCAAGCAGATCTCACCAAGAGAGGAGGGCATTTCACATACTGTGTAAGACCGGTAAATACTCAGGAGCTTGTCTAGCTGTCAGGGCGAGGGACCCACAGATGCTTCGATACGGTTTTAGCAGCGTACACTGCTCAGTCTTCACGGCAGTGTAAGAAGTTTTGTTTTCCCAACTGCCTGTGCATAACTCAGTGGAAAAAAATGCTCCCTTTCCACATGATTTTATTTACAATCACCAATTTATCTTCACTAAGGCTCAGCTTAATACCTGCGTGCCTCATACAATACTGTTATTCATGTCCATTTTCACCCTTAAAATACATATCAAAAAAGGGAACTCAACATTTCAACCCCTCACATCCCATATAATCCAAGATATCCGGTCAGAGCAAGGCCACCTGTGCAGTACCGGATGTACGTCCTCTCAGCACTGCTCTTCTCCCAGAGACTCTGTGTTGTCGCCCTGGTCCACCGGGGCCGGCGGGGAGCGCATTTTCCCTCGACTGCTCCCATGGCTGCTTCCGTGGCTTGGGTAAACATCTACGGAGCTGGAGATGGACTGGACAGACGTGTCACGGAAGTAATGAAAGGCCTCCGGGTCCAGGAAGGTTTGCTCCTCTCGCAGGCCTTGTTCAAAGAGCTTCCGTTTGTGCCGGAACTCAATCACCGTTTTTGTGTAGGAGTTAAGGGTGGTGACGGAGGCCGCCATGCAACAGGTGAACGAGCCCCAGGCCATACTGTGAAACATACACGTATAAAAAACATAATGAGACTGATTTGCATTTATTTTTTGCATAGTGCATTGTCAAATAATATGGATGAATGGATGGATGGCCAGTCTATTATAACATGCTTTAAATCAGGCTGGTCGTTATAAGGCCAATACAATACTCTATTCACACCGTACAGGCAGACACCAACAAATACAGACAATCAAGTTGGCCGTTGGATTTGGAATTTTATCAAAAATAACTGTCATGTTCACACTGCCCCAACAGACATCGACAAACTTTGAGTCAAAATGTCTTTACGTGTCATTTTTCACCTGAAAAGAGGGCATGCAAAACAAAAGAGGTTGTGGGTGAAGCCGTGGTTGTTGTGCTGGGAAAGACGGGGCGTGTACTTGAATTTATGCAGAGAACTGCAGTTGATCTGGACAAACTGTTTTATTAGAAAGATTAAATACTCCAGCTTCGATATTTGTTCACCGATTATGATAAAATTTTGTTGCAGTGACAGTTATTATTACATATATTTTATACATATACATATATATTATTTTCATTTTTCTGAATAACTTGTTTTGTTGCAGTTTTTATCTATGTTTGGAAGTTTCAACTTTATTTTCATTCACTAGCAGTAACAAATTTGCATTCCCCAAAAAGTGTCTGCAAATTACCTTTGGTTTCCAATCAGAAACCATGAGAGTGCAGTTTTTGTGCTTGTGAGCTGGGGAAATTGAACCTTGAAGTTGAAGGGTTTAAAAAAGCTCAAGTTTCAATTACTCTTTGATTTTCAGATACTTACCATTCAGTATAGTAAAGGTAGTACAGAAATAGAGGGGGAAAACAAGAAATTGGCCAGATGGCAGAGGAAAAATGAAGCAATTTTAGCCTAGACTAATGGATGCCAGGCAAGCATCTGTGGTAATTCAGTCAATGTAAATACCACTTTCATGCCTGTCAGAACCTCAATGCATGTCTCTTATATCCAAGTGCCAAAATAACACACATCATTTGTTGGGAGATCCAATACAGACATTCCCTCTCTGGTCTAGCAGACAGGCATGGTCCCAAAAAATTTAATGACAGAGACTCACTCCCAAAAATTCACTGTAGAGCTGACACACACAAAAAAAGTATTATTATTATAAAGGCTGTAAAAGAACTTCTAACTTTATGTTTACTGTAACTGGATTTTCCCCAAAAAGACAACATAGTGACTGTTTACTGACTTGACTGACTGTTTTGGATCCAGTTTAGCAATCCAACAAGTATTTGACCTTCTCAATTCACAACACATTTAGTGATATAAAAATGGCAGCATTTCAGAAAATGTGATCAAGACATTTTTTTCTAAATCAAAGCTAAATAAATCATATTCCATAATATACAGTGCAGCTCATAAATATAGTCTAATAAGAGTGTTAGAGAGTTATTCTGAGTAAAATATTGGAGTTTTAGCTTCCTAGGTCAGCAGGAACCCTTTTGTAAAGGTCAAATTATATTAATATGGAAATAGTTTGTTCTGACAAAGTCAAAGACATTTAAACAAAAATGTTGTTCATTTCTATTTATCAAAGAAACCTGAAAAAACGTATCAGTTTCCACAAAAATATTAAGCAGCACAACTGTTTTCAACATAGAAATCCGAATAAGAAATGAACTCGTGAACACTGAAGGTTCTGAAGGATCATGTGACACTGAAGACTGGAGTAATGATGCTGAAAATTCAGCTTTACCATCATAAGATTAAATTACATTTTAAAATATATTCAAATAAAAAACAGTTATTATAAATTGTAATATTTCACAATATTACTGTTTACTATATTTTTGATCAAATAAATGTAGCCCTGGTGAGCATAACAAACTTCTTTCAAAAACATTAAAAACCATAAATCTTTGTAATATGCTCTAATACAATGTTTCACTCTTTCTTTTGTCCGTTTGCCAAAAAAAAAATAAAAATGTTTCTAGGTTGTCAGTTCAGTTAGAAAAGAGCATTTATATTGCAGAAAGTGAACCTGAAATGAGAAGAGTCCACAAGAGCCAGATTCATTTGTTGCAGAATGAGGACCAGGCACCAGCATATCTGTGACTTTTGAGGACGCCTCGCCTCTTTGCCTTGGTGAATTATATAACACAGGATGGAAGCAAAAACACAGCGAGCTGGGATGGGACATGGAGCTACTGCTCTAGAGAAATCCATTTAATTATTGATCAGGAAATACTAAGGGTGAAAATATATAAAGTTTGATTTGGTCACAAATCGAATATTGCTACTTCTTCCATGAACTTGAGCAAGTGAATTTGCAATGAAAAACAACATCCACACTCAAAGCTATCATATGACTTCAAAAGACTCAAAAAAATGGCACAAAAATTGTATGGACTACTTTTAAAATGCTTTTATGGTGCTATTTGTCATTTTGGAGCTTGAAAACACCAGTGCTCATTCACTGCCATTAAACTGAAAAAAGTTGCCACGATATTCGCTTAAAAATGACAGAAATAAGTCAGTCATGCGGGTTTGGAACTGTCATTTTTGAGTGATCTGCCTCTTTAAAAAAATATTTTAAAATGGCCTTGAAGAAATCAATTCCCTATAGTCAAAAAGATGTTCACACCCATTCAAAGATTTAGGGGCGGAAGAAGGAAGAAGTCTTTTATTATAAGAAATACTTCTTGAGCTCCAAATAAGCATATAAGAATGATTTCTGAAGGATCATGTGACATGAAGGCTGGAGTAATGATGTATATTCAGTGCACCCGTATTGTAAAGTGTTACCAATATTTTTGTGGAAACTGTTTTTTTTAGACTATTTTTTATTAATTTTGTAACAATTTAAAAGTCTTTATTGTCACTTGTCCTTCCTGAATAAAAGTATTATTTTCTTCAAATTCTTCAAACAAATATTTATGACCCCAAATTTTTGAATGATAGTGTATGTGATCAACACATTCACTGCTTATCGTCCATCAGGTTTTGGCTGATGATGCAAATGTCACTGGAAGTATCAGAGAAGCTTACCAGAAGGACCAGCCATAGTCCCATGTGTGAGGCCTCCAGTCCTCTGGTCCCAAACTGACTGTGATCTGGAAAACTTGTGTGTACATCATGTGAGCCACCATCCCCAGGAGACCTGTTGAGAAACCCACATATGCAGTTGGTGATTTCTTATACTGTTGTTGTTCATTGGATAGGAATATTTTTGTTATTGTTTACTGTCTATTTAAGGCCTGATTTCACAGACAGGGCATAGGTTACGCCAGGATTAGGCCTTAGTTCAATTATGACATTTGAGTAGCTTTTATAAACATAAAACATCACTGGTGTGCATCTTGAGACAAAACAATGGCACTGACATATTATAAGATACAAACATGCATTTTAGTCTGGGACTACCCTTATCTGTGAAACTGGGGGATAGTGTTTCTTGAGTAAAGAAAATGCTGTACCTAATCAAACATCAGTTCTTTATTTACCCTTGCATTGCAAAAAAGACGCTCCAAACTCTGTGCAGCATTTCATTCACGACAGAGGAAGTTAATTTAGAGTTAAGTTAGAAGGTTTGAACGATAGTTTGGTGGAGTTATGAGGTTTAATCACAAGCTCTTTTTAATACTTTTCATTGGTTAAATATTTAACCAGGTGTAAAGGATGACCAATAACATTGATTTTTAAAGATAAAATAAAATAAAAAATTGCAAAACATAGAGATGGAAGGTTTCTGCTTGACAGCGATGAAATAATCATATTGGCTTTTGTTGGCTTTTTTTTTGGGAGGGGCTTTTGATTGGGGAAAAACTGGACTACACAGTTTGCGTCAGAGATGATATAAGCGCACTTTCAATACAGATTTAAAGTTCTCTCTGACAAACACTACTATTAAGTTTTGATCCTTTGGATTACAAGACAAAATCCCTGCATATGTGCAGGTAGAACCTGTTCCCTATTAAATACAATAGGATCAGTGGAGTGTGTCCGGTGTATCTAGTGTCAAGCGCTCAAAACCACCAGCTCAGGGATGAATAAGGTGGAGTTGTTATGAAACTGTGTAACTACAAATCCTCACTTGCACTTTTTTTAACCTTATGTTTATTTAAATAGTCTACTATTTCCTTTTAATATTTTTTGTTCAACTGGTTTTGCCTGGGGACCCAGATGATCAGATGATGAAACAGCAACAAAAATGTCTTACAAATCAAACTTTGTAACTGTAATACTTTATGCCAAATTTGTGCCAAAATACTGTAGTTTGATTGGACAGACAGCCTGTGATGTCAACAACTGAAGATATGGGAATATATTTTTTCTTCCTTTGAAAAGTTGAAAGCCTATTTATTTTCTCTAAACCCATGTTTAACCACTGTCAGCTAACCACACGAAGGCTCATCTCTGGATGGGTGATTTCTCTCTCTCTCTGCTGCAGTTGGAATTAAAAAGCATTAAGACCCCCAAATGAACTGGACTATATTGGGTATTAGTTGAAGGTATTCAAATCAAATAATCAGAAATTCAAAAGCAGCAGCTGTTCTGGTGTTGTAACTGCTGTATATAAATATATTAAATAAATCTATTATAAATTTATTTTTGTGATGGTAAAGCTGAATTTTCAGCATCATTACTCCAGTCTTCAGTATCACATGATTCTTTGGTAAGCATTCTAATATGATGATTTGCTGTTCTTATTACTATCAATGTTGAAAACAGTTGTGCTGCTTAATATTCATTTAAAGAATGCCATTTATTTGAACTTTACTATCACTTTTGATCAACTGAATGTGTCCTTGCTGAATAAAAGTCTTCTTGACACCAAACTTTTAAACAGTAGTGGATAACTGGAAATGTAATTTTTTAAAGCTATAGTCAAGTAAAATTGTAGTAAAACTGTATAACTGTCTAATGTATTCTGTCATCCTACAAAATCACTATACTTGAAAATGTATACAGATTTTGAATGACTACATTTCTATAGGGACTAACAAAAAAGCCCAAAACTTTCTATTATCATCATCATTTGTGACTGTGGTGAGACCAAACAGGAGAACAAGGCCATGTGTCTTTGTATGGGTGATAAATGTAATGAAGTAATGCACAATTAGTTTCTCTAAGTGTGAGGTGGAGACAAGGGTGCAAGCCTACCTGACAGCACGGTGAAGACTGCGGCGAAGGCGTTCAGTTTGAGTCCATCGATCACATTACTGGAGTGAAAAAGCTCCAGGCACATCAGACTGAAGCCAACGACCAGCAGCATGATGTATAGCACCTCAGACACAACTGACAGCCAAAGGACACCTGCAATACACACACACGCACACTGATGAGCAAAATGCTCTGCTGTTGCCCCATAATTCTCTCTGTCATTTCTATTCACAGTCAGATTCAAGTGAAAATTGAACAACTCGCCTCCTGCATATAAAATGGACATGCAATGGACACGTTTCTGCATAGGTCTTCATGTCGAGTTCAATTTGCAAAGTGCAGATGGGTGTTTTAAGTTCACTAAGTAGAAATCATATTATTTGTCTATAATAACTGCTCTATGTAAGAGCACATTACAAATCTTATTTAAATCTGATAATAGGGTTTTGAAAAATGTGAAACAATATGACTTAAAATTAATACATTTTTTAACAGTGCAATATTTGTAGGCAGGGCTCGATTTGAGGGAGGATGGCATCCCCCTTGTTGAAAAAAAAAAAATTTACAAAACGCATCCCCTCTAAACCATTCCAATTAGATTACCAGTGCTTTGTATTATGTAACACTTATCTTCTAAGTGAAATATTACAATTCTCTAAGTATGATAATTAACAAACTATAAATAACAGCGATTGAACAATCAGAACTCAATATTATAATTTTAGCCTTCATCTCTTTTCAGAATGGCCAAGAGAACTCGATGTTTTTTAAAAAGAAAAAACCGAAGGTATGATAGTTCTTTTAAAAGTGTTTAAGTACATTCCTCTGACATAACACTAGAAAGAATAATGAACATACCTAAATGGAGTTGATTCATTAAGAGATTGTTGTCAAAGTTGCATTGAATTATTGAATGTGAATGCAATCACTGACGATTGCAATGATAGACAATGACATTGTGTATCGATGATAGCCAGAGATAGTCAAAAGCATCAGCTACTGGCGATATCAAGAGGATTTGGCATTTCCAATTAATGTATTAAAGTATTATTATTATTATTATTATTAGGCTATGTTTATTATTAAATTAATATTACAATTAATTTGCCCCTACATAATTTCATAGCACATTAACGCATTACCGATTTTTTTTTTAATATGACCTTCATATAACAAAAAGAAAAAAAGTTGAAATCTAGATTAAATTCGGCAGCTACTATTTACACTAAGTGAAAATAACATTTTCTTAGCGATATGCTATTTACACTAGCTAGATTCTATTTACACCATGTAAAAGTATCAGTTCTTTGCAATTAGAGTAAATAGTAATTAGATGCTATCTATACTTTATATTGGCAGATAGTATTTGCACCTTAGTATTTTTGTACATTAACAGGATGCAATAATATCATAGTGTAAATGATTATATTTGTTACAATTATTAAATGGATGCTGCCTTACTGGGAGAATAAAAACACTCCCTACACCCTTCCCCTAACCCTACCCAATAAACACTTTTAAAATTATTAAACATTTGTTTGCAGTTTATTTCCACTCTTAGAACATTATTTTCATTTTTATTGAAAATAAACGCGATCTTGGCAAAAGGCGGATTCGAACCCGCGTTAATCATGTTAAAAGCCAGGTCTGTGCACCTTATTTGCTACTGTTGGGCCACTGAAGACGTTGAATTCTGTGGGTTTTTTTTTAAACTTGAGTGGCCCAACCAGACATTGGTGGGCGGAGCTAGTGTAAATAGTGTTTGCCAACAAGGGACGCTATTTGCACAGTGTAAATAGACACTCCGATTAAATTAACCCCTGGCACATAAAAGTGGCTGCTGAATAATCACCCTCACACTCTACCAAATGAGTGACATTGCATCACAGTCATTTTTTTTACATACTTTTATATTAATAAAACAGTGGAGAGGAGAGAAGAAAAGAAATGATGGTGAGATGAGACTAGGAAATATGGTATGACCAAATCTGATAACCAATAACTTTACTATACAAACCGATGACCATGACATTTTCTCACATTCCCACAAGTTATCCTTGTGACAGTACTTAATATTTCTGAATTGTGATCTTTTTTTTTCCAGGATTCAAGAACAGCATTTACAATTTTTATGTTCACTTGTTTTTACTATCACTTGTTTTGATCAATTATATGCATCTATGCTGAATAAAAGTATTACTTTCTTTAATCTCAACCCAAACTTTTGGCCAATACTTTTACCAAATGCAAAATAGAAGCATTTGGACTCTGTAATGGTGCTGTATACTCTAAAGAGGAGTAAATAAATGCGTAAACATTCTTGAGTTCTTACTAGAAGTCGGCTTTCTCATTAGCAGTAATCATCCTAAACTTGACATGACAGCAACATCTGCAATTTGAAAAACAAAGCTGCCCTCATGTCTCAAAAGGATTTTTAATCTCTATTTATTTTATTTAATTTTTATGTATTTTTGAGAAATTAGGGAGACATCTAGTTTCCATCAGACTGACTCAAGGGTGTTTCCATAACAGCAATCAGCTCCTCCTAATTAGCAGAATTCCCAATCGCCCCAGAGCTTCCTCAGAGGAGGACTCAGCAAAGATAACAGGAGTTGTTTTGGTCTGAGATCATAATGTTATTTTGCTTATACTTTCAATGTTCGGAGCTCACCTTATAGTCTTGTCTGCCGCTACACGTATGCTACCCATTATCCACTGTAAAATTTGGCTTCGTTTGGGCTTTCCCGACACATTCCTCATACACATGATAAATAAAAGATGACAGACTTTGAGAGAAACACAGGTGGTACGTGATTAAAGCATCTTACCTGAAATATGACGGCATTATGCAATATTAATGTCTGGAGTGTTTGTCTTCAAGAGTTCAAACACATCGGGGCACCTTTGAAAGTCCGCCCTACATTTTTCAAATTGTCAAATTTCTCAAGGGCTCCTTGAGGCAGTCCCAGAGAAAAGCACTGTTAGAGGGCTTGATATCGTCTGAATTGTGGCGTCATTGAGAGGGGATAGAGATAGAAGCACTAAACCTAACCTGAGCATATTCAGTAGTCATAAATCAAATTTCTGATTCTAATTTTTGCACAAACAGATCTTGACAAGCTTCCATACAAGACAACACTTAGATAGAGACTGAAAACACTTCAATCAAAATGCACTTCAATCCCTCTTCGGCTGATTCCACAAATATTGACAGCTTTGTATCAAACATGATTATCACTGGAGACCTTGAGAGTCAGTCATGACTTATAAGATAAAAACCAGAGTCTACAGAGAACAGGCAATGGTGTAGTTTGCCTTGCAAATGTTCTCCCCTGAAACTGGCAGTTGTAATTTGCAAGCAAAGTTGCAAGCAAAAATCAAGTTTTTTGATTGCGGAGTAATATCTCCAGATTTGTTCAAGGCGAGATGTATTGCAGTAGACCCCTGAACAGAAATAAAATTCCATATTCAAAATGATATTTCCTCTCTGAAGGCTTTGCCACCACAAAACACGTCAACAATTAAAGCCTGCCTTTAAAATATTTTTAGTAAATGAACGCATTATGTTATCATACGGTGACCGGGAGGGGACATGTTGGGTTCATTTAGTTTTGTCCTGGCCACAACATATAAACTCGTGGGAATGTGATAATATGTCGTGGCCACAAGATATTAATTCGTGGACACGAGATCGTTTTGTTGAGGTAACGACATCCTTATGTCGTGGCCACGCAATGTAAAGCCGTGGCCTCGAGATCATATGGTGAGGGAACGATATATTTTTCTCGTGGCCACGACTGCATTATGTTGAGGGAACGACATTATTTCTCATGGCCGAGTTAAATGCGTAAACAACCTGCGCGACCATGGCAACCTGGAATTATCAGAAATGGATAAGACTATAATAATATTTATTTTTAATTAAGAATGAAAAATAAGGGTGGAATTAAGGAACGATTATTAACCTATACATATATATATATATTCCTGTAAGTGAACTTCCTGTAAAATTCCTGTGCACCTACAGAAATAAAATAGAATCATAAATAAAGCTTTCATAGGTTATATACAAATAGTAAACAAAATATTCTTTTAACATAGGCTATAGCCTATTAATAGTAACACATTGAACTTAATTCGAATGCTGTCACAGGCACGAGGGGCTACAAGTGAAAACAGACGCTCATTTAAGCTACTGTAGTCAGAAATAGGCTACAGAAATACAGTCATAAAGTCAAAACTTTATTGGCATAATCGGGCATTTACAGTATTTACAGAATACATACTTTAAGTAACATAAAGTACAGAATGGTAATTAGATAGAGATATGGGAAATGAGGGGGAAAATAAAGCAAATAAATTTACAAATGTAACTAATAATAATATATTGTTCCCTCACCATATGATCTCGTGGCCACGACATAAGGATGTCGTTACCTCGACAAAACAATCTCTTGGCCACGACTTATCGCGTTCCCACGAATTAATATCTTGTGGTGACGATATATTATCATGTTCCCACGAGTTTATATGTTGTGGCCACGACAAAAATAAGTGAACCAAACATGTCCCCTCCCGGTCACCGTATTATCAAATGTAACTTCATAGAAAAATAAAATGTGTTGTCAATATTGGATCGCACTTTTGTTTGTGGGTGTTTTTTCAAGACCCTGCGGACATTTAGAAAATAAACACTCTCACTGTTTAATTTGTTTGTTAACAGTGTCATTTCCATCACATGTCAAATTATGTATTGTGTTTAACAGCAATCTGTGGTAGAATGTAATTTTTTTATATTGATTGGAAATTCTGCACTAAAAATTGTCTATTAAATGGGACATCGGATGCAAAATTCATGGACATAAATGTGTGTTGGCAGTCTGTCTACACAACCACCCTATAATAATAATTTTTTTTTTAATCCCCACAAATCATAAGCACTTTGTCAGATTCTTGCCGTTCACAGACTCTTGGCAAAGTGACATAAATTTGCACAGGCCCCTCCCACGACTGTTGACGGACACTGCCATTTAGCATAGACCCGCCCTGAGTGAGCTGTAAACATTCCGCCATGTTTCGACGCCGCACAGGTGTAGACAAGAATGTCTCCAAAGCAACTGTTTTGTTATTAGATATAAGAATGAACATAGCAGTCGTCCTTTACTCTCGACATCTGAGAAATGCGGTGAACAGTGGATTCATTTTGTTTTTGAAGGGAATGCGCCCCCGGATCTCGCTAAAAAAAATTGTGTTTTGCTGAAAAGTTCCTGAAGGATGGATCAGTACCTCCAGAAGACGTAAGTAACGTTATAGGTTTTTTTATGAATGTTTGCAAATCGCCTTTCCTAATAATGTGTTAGTTAGCAAGTTCCACGACGAATGTGGCTAAAGTTAAAGGCCAGTTCACACCACACAGATAAGAATCGTACTAACTTGTGGAAAATTGGCATCCGATGTCCCCTTTAACAAGTGACGTTTTCTCTTACTTTTCATTGTTTTAAAAAATTTAAAACAGTTTTTTATACTTTAAGATTAATGCTCTTGGTCTTGGACAAGAATAAAAGTATAAATTATAGATAAATGGCATTTGAATAGCATGAACATTTTTTTCAAGTTTTAATATGACCTTCGTATAACAAAAAGAAAAAAAGTTGAAATCTAGATTAAATGAACCCCTGGCACATAAAAGTGGCTGCTGAAGAATCACCCTCACACTCTACTAAAGAGTGACACTGCATCACAGTCATTTTTTTTACATACTTTTTATTCATAAAACAGGGTAGAGAAGAAAAGAAATCTATCTATCTATCTATTATTTTTAAAGGCTATTTTTTTCTTAACAATTGCCAAAATTAAGCACATAACCTGCACTGGCCTGGAGGATGTGAACATACACTCAGACATGCATACTTTAGCTAATGCAGCACATATGAAGCATGTGTCAAATAATAACACAAGGATGCTCCAAGGGGGAGATAAGAGATCTGTCATAGGTTTTGGTGTGTGCTGTCAGACAAGCCTGAACGGCACTCTAATGACAGTCATTACTCACCTCTCTCAGATGCCGGGGCCAGATCAATAAAACTCCTGCATTTCTCACCTGGAAAGACACAAAACAACCGAAGAGTTAACATCTGTGCTCTACAAGCTCTTTTTGTGTACCGCGAGTCAGAGGGCTCAACTTCATCTTTACAGTGCTGTTTTCCAGTGATAAGACAGCTTCAGCAGTCTGCTTCCCCCTGGATGAATCCATCACTTGAATTTTTGTCTAAAGAGATTGTAGTGTTTTTTAGCATTAACCTCTACGTGTCATTTTGGCATCAGACATTTTTGATTACGCAAACCAAGCATTTTTCCACACTCGCTGATAATGTCATTTTGCATTTGTAGCATATTGTATGCTTTTCCTGTAATTATAGAGATCATACAAATGTGTAGAAAGTCTGTATATGCCTCGATGAAATGAGTAAACCAATTGTCGGTGGTCTAACCAAAATAACTGTTTTAATTAAGATTGTCCTATGTGTCTCTGGGCTAGAACATAAAAAGTTTTTGGTGCATCCTACTAAATTGGACTTTTAATTAAACTGGTGAGGATAATTTGAGGCTCAAGGCTATTTCTTTATAAAACTTTAGTCTGCAACTTTCAATGATAATCTTGCCTGTGAAGGGGTGAATGAAGATGCTAAGCTGTGCCTAAAGGACAGAGGTCAAACAGAAGTGAGAGATGATCTAAAGTAGCATGGTCAACAATTGCATGTGGAAGTATTGTTATTTTCATATTTACATTTTCCTTTGCCTCTCCTATACTAATACTAATTCTAACTGGGGCACATTGATAGAGAGATTTGAGCCACACACACACACAGTATATGTATATATATATATATATATATATATACTGTGTGTGTGCGTGTGTGTGTGTGTGGCTCAAATTTCTCTATCAACGTGCCCCAGTTCAAAGAATACAATAAATATATTGGCAGTGGCACTACTGCACAAGTCTGCAGACACAACACTCATAATTCCAGGCTTGTCAGACTCAGCATAACTTTATGTTTTGTGTCATCTATATTACAGACCACACAGGCCTTTCAAAGTTTTATTACCTTCAGAAATCAAGATTTAAAGTAGCATTTAAAACTTGGCTAAAGTTCAAAAGCAATTCAAATTAATGCCAATAAATTGCACCACCAGGATGAATTAAATTTTTGAAGCTTCAATCATTAAAATATGCCACTAGAGTTATACCAACTTCAGTACCAAGTCAGTACTGAAATTTTAAAAATGTGACGCTTTGAGTGCTGTTAAGTGGATTCGTAAACACCTCTGATTGGCCATTGTGTTCATGGCTCATCAGATATGTCTGTGATTGGCTTTAATGATCAATGCATCAAAATGCTGTAAATAGTCATCAATTATGCTTTTCACCGAGCGCTTACACAGATACACATGGGAGCATTTGAAAGCGTGAGTCCAGTCCGCTGATAGACGCCTGCTTTCAAACACTCCCGCTTTCATATTCAAACACTTCCGTGTGCTTTCAAATGCTCCCGTGAGTTCATCATTGTAGCCAATCAAAGACATATCTGATGAGTGCGTCAACACAATGGCCAATCAGAGGTGTTTACGAAGCCACTCAACAGTGCTCAAAGTGTCACATTTTTAAAATTTCAGTACCGATTGGTACCGAAGTCTGTACTTTTGACAACTCTATATGCCACGTGTGGTTCCTACCTGCCCTATAGCAGAAGTGAAGAAATGAATCGAACAGACTGGCCATGTAAACACTGTAAAGTTTCAGGACTGAGAGTCCTAAGATCCCTAAATTATCTGTCTGTAGGGCACTTTTCACACTTTAAATGGTTAACCCTGGGTCATTCATAACCACGGGTTAACAATTAATCCTGGGTGTTCATAAGCTGACATTTCACATTGAACATTCCTAAACCCTGGGTTAACGTTCTTATTTGCATATTTGCGGTGTCAGTGTCATTGATTGGATAAATACAGCACGTGACCTGTTTACATAGCTCTAGCATTGTGTATCCTGTAGAGATGTCAGAAGTACCGACTTCGGTACCAATCGGTACTGAATTTTTAAAAATGTCATTATGGCATTTATATAGTCTCAAAACTCGCGCACATAAAAACAAGATGCGCGCACATGATATGAGCGCACAGAACAGTATCCGCGCGCAAAATCATCCTCGCGAGGGAGCATTTCTGCACCACGAGCGCACAGAACAGGGACACGTTCAAGCTCAAACCGGTGCGCAACATTTTGCTACGGTTTCCGGGGGAACGACATGTTTCCTGGAAACGATGTGCAACAGGTTTGAGTTACGTTTTCTCTTGTTTGGTGGGTGTGTCAAAAATGTCAGCCCAATCAGCGGCAGCATGTATATAAACCACGCGGAATTAAAGAAACAGCTTGCACAATGGGTCCAAGTAAAGTCGTTTACAAATGTGACTGTAACATTGAGCGTATTTTGCAGTATTAAACACGTATTTACAGGTGCTGGTCATATAATTAGAATATCATCAAAAAGTTTATTTCACTAATTCAAAAAGTGAAACTTGTATATTATATTCATTCATTACACACAGACTGATATATTTCAAATGTTTATTTCTTTTAATTTTGATGATTATAACTGACAACTAAGCAAAATCCCACATTCAGTATCTCAGAAAATTAGAATCTTGTGAAAAGGTTCGATATTGACACCTGGTGCCACACTCTAATCAGCTAATTAACTCAAAAGGCCTTTAAATGGTCTCTCAGTCTAGTTCTGTAGGCTACACAATCATGGGGAAGACTGCTGACTTGACAGTTGTCCAAAAAACGACCATTGACACCTTGCACAAGGAGGGTAAGACACAAAAGGTCATTGCAAAAGAGGCTGTCCAAGCACATTAATAGAGAGGCGAAGGGAAGGAAAAGATGTGGTAGAAAAAAGTGTACAAGCAATAGGGATAACCGCACCCTGGAGAAGATTGTGAAACAAAACCCATTCAAAAATGTGGGGGAGATTCACAGAGTGGACTGCAGCTGGAGTCAGTGCTTCAAGAACCACTACGCACAGACGTATGCAAGACATGGGTTTCAGCTGTTGCATTCCTTGTGTCAAGCCACTCTTGAACAACAGACAGTGTCTCGCCTGGGCTAAAGACAAAAAGGACTGGACTGCTGCTGAGTGGTCCAAAGTTATGTTCTCTGATGAAAGTAAATTTTGCATTTCCTTTGGAAATCAGGGTCCCAGAGTCTGGAGGAAGAGAGGAGAGGCACACAATCCACGTTGCTTGAGGTCCAGTGTAAAGTTTCCACAGTCAGTGATGGTTTGGGGTGCCATGCCATCTGCTGGTGTTGGTCCACTGTGGAAGTTTTAGAGCACTTCATGCTTCCTGCTGCTGACCAACTTTATGGAGATGCAGATTTCATTTCAACAGGACTTGGCACCTGCACACAGTGCCAAAGCTACCAGTACCTGGTTTAAGGACCATGGTATCCCTGTTCTTAATTGGCCAGCAAACTCGCCTGACCTTAACCCCATAGAAAATCTATTGGGTATTGTGAAGAGGAAGATGCGATATGCCAGACCCAACAATGCAGAAGAGCTGAAGGCCACTATCAGAGCAACCTGGGCTCTTATAACACCTGAGCAGTGCCACAGACTGATTGACTCCATGCCACGCCGCATTGCTGCAGTAATTCAGGCAAAAGGAGCCCCAACTAAGTATTGAGTGCTGTACATGCTCATACTTTTCATGTTCACACTTTTCAGTTGGCCAAAATTTCTAAAAATCCTTTCTTTGTATTGGTCATAAGTAATATTCTAATTTTCTGAGATACTGAATTTGGGATTTTCCTTAGTTGTCAGTTATAATCATCAAAATTAAAATAAATAAACATTTGAAATATATCAGTCTGTGTGTAATGAATGAATATAATATACAAGTTTCACTTTTTGAATGGAATTAGTGAAATAAATCAACTTTTTGATGATATTCTAATTATATGACCAGCACCTGTATACCGATTTCATCAGGCTCCGAAAATTCTTCAAAAAGAACACAAAAAATGGCCTTCTCAGCTGCCATAGTTGCAACTCTTGTGTCATCAGAACAGGGTGTTCAACGCACCACCGTTTCCATTTCCGTTTTGCAACATTTTGTCGGGGCTGAACGCAGCCCAGTATCCCCGTGCAAAAATGCGCCGAGTAGCGTTTGCTCGACCCTCTCTATGCCCTCTTTATATTGCCTTACAATATAAAAAACAGGTAATAAACATGAAATATGAGGAGGTCTATAGTCATTTCAATAATTGAGAATCAATTTAGAGTACTATAAATCCGTTTTTGACCATTATTTATTCATATCACACATTTAAGCTGATATTTTTAAAAACACCACGCCGTACACTATCTGTCCTCACGGCGTCAGACATCGTGATACATTTTTTAAATTTCAGCCCCAATGTGGTACTGAAGTCAGTACTTTTGACAATTCTAGTATCCTGTACTGCCGACTGTACTATCGAGTACTGAATGGACATTTTGGACTATAAAGGTAAGAATGAACCGGTCTCCTTCACTCATACTGTCACGTTTTCTGTCAACATTTAAAATTTTTCCTCTCAAACACTAAATTTACTGTTTATATACAATAGGCAGTGTTTCCGTGACTGTCCAAAGCAGGCAAATATAAGTATGCGATTCTGTTGCTAAGCATCTAGCTGTCACAGTCTAACACCACATCGTTTCACAACTGACACCATAGTACTAACCATAACAATGATCTGGTGTCTCCTGTGTTTGGTATCCGCTATTCTGACCAAAGTAATATTACAGTGACAAAAGATGTTATGTTCAGCAATTTTAACTAAAGCACCATCGGCAGAGGTATTGTGTCTTGTTTATGAATAACACTAGTTGTTCAGTTTGGTTCTGTACATGCTGCATTTGTAAATACAGTTGTCAGTATACCTGCATTTTTCAGGAGTTAATTCAGTTGTAAAATGCAGTTGTCACTCCTGTAAGTTACTGAAGTGTGTGTGTGTACAGAACAGGATTAAGCTCTAAAAGGTGAACCGACAACCGAATTTAGCTGCAGTGTGTACGTGGCCAGAAAGAAGTTCAGAGTGTGACTGATCACACATTAGTTTGCCATCGAACATGACAGGGTGTCATATTCTGGATTTCATATTCTGCACCTTCTAAGTGCACTTCTATTTTCATTACGTCTCCCCTGAGCTTTTTTCCTCAGTAAACAAGGTCCCTGGAGGGAGTTTAATCCTTCTGCCAGGCAGATAAGTGGCCCATGGTAACCTCTCCTCAATTTGAATAACGGAATCTCACTGCACCAGGAGAAATGCATTAACCGATTCCAAAAAAGGCCGATGATGCAAGAACACGAGTAATTGAATTTCTAGTGGGTTTTATTTCACCAGTTAGGTGAGGCACTTGTGGTAATCATTTCATTTATATCAATGACATGGAATGTCTACAATGATTCATTCTAGTCCAATTTTTGGATACAGACTTATTTGTATAAGCCTACTGGTCACACGTTTGAATAGAGCTGTTTTAAAGCTTAAAAAGAGAAGTGTTTAAAATAGCATCAATGTTATTTCAAAGATTCATAATTCTACTGAATCTATGTGCCTTTAACAGCTAATCTCAGGCACATTGTGATGCAATTATATCACATACATATTGAGTATGCAATTCATTTCCCAATGCCTACCCTGGGGAATCAGAATGAAATGGGCTCGCTCACTCATTATGGATTTAAAAGGTGTAATCATCTTCATTCAGTCCATTCCTGTTCTTCCAATATTCCATATGATTAAAGACCCCTGGCTTTTGATCAGCGTCTAATGTGTTTAATCTGCTATCTGTGGTTGGTTGAGGGTAATTGCATTGGTAATGAGAGTGAATGATTTGATGGCCATTAGCATTATTATGTGGTACTGTACTGATCAATGGGCAAAGGGAAGAGATCTTTAAGTATGATTAATTAATTAGCACTCTACATTTTCATGCTCTCTATGTGGCTTTGCCACTCCTCCGCCTGAATGAATCAAGTTCTTGGACATTTCAGTGTTAAATGGGGGCATTTGGTCAGAAGGGTTGCTTCATAAATCTTTGCAGTTATTGATGGCTCTGCTGTTCATGCATTTTAATGCAAGGGACTCAAAAAATCACTACAATGTTAAGGAAACTGATAAAACTGACTGACAGCTGACCAGTGCATCTTGGCTTTTGTTTAATTTCTTGCTTTCTTGTGCTTCTGCACTGATAAAAGAGTGTCTGTAAGATAATACACAGACAAATATTACAGGTACACCTATATAATAGGTATAGTGGAATATTTTGTTAATGATGACGATAAATCATTATGCAGAGACTGAGCTGAGCTGTTTGTGTGGATGTGTGAAGATGAGTTTTCAGCACAAAGCCTGTCTGACACTGTCAGATTAATCATAAATCCCATTGATCAATAGATAGGAAAGGGTGTCAACAACAACGCTGACCAAAAAAAAAAAAAAAAAAACTCTCATTGAGCCACATAACTTAATTCTCAACAGCGTAACACTGACCTTCCCTCACTCCCTGACAAAGTCTGTTGGATTCAATTAAATACAAAAATTAACTTTATGTTTACATCTGTGTATTGAAGACACAGCAGACGATGCCTATACATTTAATAGTTTCTCTCTCTCACTCTCTCTTTTTTTTTTTTTTTTGATGTTGCAGTTTTCCAAGCAAAACACAGTGAGACTAATGAATGTAGGACAGCTTCTTTATTAGTACTCTAATGAAAAAAGTAATAATTTTTATGTGCTTGTCACAAACTTAAAGAACAAAAATTTGACAAAATGACATTGTTTCTGCAGCTGCCGCCGGTGTCTCTGTGCACGGGAAACTCTGTCAGTTACGCCATGTGAGGTATCGGTCTTTGGTATCGGTGGTATTTTTACGAGTACGAGTAAAAGTACATGAGCTTGGTATCGGTGCATCCCTAATATATATATAATTCTTTTGAAAAAACAAAGAGCTTTTTCTTCCATTATTAAATATATTTAACCAATACATACTGTATTGTGCAAGTAAAGATTTTCACCCTTATTAAAGAACTGATATTATTTAATGCTGGACATAAATATTAAATATTATTATGAAAGCCAATTTTTATTTAAACGTGAAAGGAAAAGAAGTTTTTTCTATTTGCAGGATATCCTTTAATCTTGGTGCCCACTAACCAATAACTCCTGATGTTCTACCGAAGAATTCATGACAAAACTAACTTGTCAGAGATTTAAAAAACATTTCAGAGAGAGAGAGAGTATCCTTAAAAATATAAGGCTGTCCAAGAGCTGCTTATTTCACTGTGTTCCATGGGGAATGTGGTTATCTAACGGTGCCTTTACCAAGTTCCCCAAAACTCATTGAGAGTCAAGTAAATCCTGACAGATGTTTCCAAAGCTGCTGGCGTACAATCATTCCCCATCAATCCATTGCGCAACACATTCACACTGCTTTACACACGGCCTGTTGAAGTTTCCCCAAAGTGCAAAAACACTCTCTTATATAATTTCATTATATAGTATAATTGATTTGTGATTATATTAATGAATGCTTAATTGACAGATACCATCTAAATCAGGAGGTTTTCTTGCTTAACTTAATTAATGCACTTTACACCTACCAGTTTAAAAACTAGTAGCAGCCTATAATATAACTGAAAGGGAGAATTCTGACTGTTTCCTTGTTTTTAGTTTTTTTTTTGTTTGTTTGTTTTTTCCGGCATGTTTTATGTATAGGCTATATATATATATATATATATATATATATATATATATATAGCCTATACATATGTATATGTATGTGTGTGTGTGTGTGTGTGTGTGTGTTTTCAGTTTTACTTTCTGTTATTAAATAAAACGTTTCATATACGTTTTCAACATTTTAATTTAAAAAAAAAAAAAAAAAATGGTGTTACAACCCCGGTTGTGAGGTAGTAACAATAACACTCTTTGTAGGCTACTTGCCATTCATTTACACAGTTTAGAGATAAATAAAACTACTTTAACATGTAGCAGCCAGACAAATATGGGAATATTTGATCAAAGTTTAAGACATATACAGCCTAGAAGCCCAAGTTATAGACAAATAACAAAACAATTAAAACCATCGCGTCTTCGAATACCGTTAGGATTCGCTTTAAAGTTACGAACTTAACGAACTCTCACCTCCTCCATGGATATTCTCCTCACACGAGTACCAGATCCCCGTGTGAAAATGCCTAAAGAGAAAGCGGTCGTCACCCGTTTCCCAGCTATAGTGAACTTTACTCGGGTCTGTCTCGTTCACCCCATAGTCAATACAGTTATGCCGTCTTTCCTTACTGCAGTTGGGTTTTGGGACCCTCTGAGTCCCTTCGCACCAGTAGGTCGTGATGAACGCCGTCGTTGAGAATAAGAGTGCCAGAAGATTTAACCCCACAGACAGCAGAGCACGGCATTTTCGAGTGGTCTTCATAGTCCTGTAAGAAGTGACTCACACACTTGACTGAGCTCATTCAAACCGGGCGGAAAAATCTTGATTTGTGTGAGGAAAGCGCAGCGGTTGCGCTCACCTCACCTCACCGGCCCGAAATGACAGTAACAGGTTCGATCTTCACACAGAAAAAATGAGCGTCACTCCTCTGATGCTCGCAGGTGGATCCATTCGCATGGAGACAGACGTGACTCAAGTAAGAAAGATCCCTGTGGCATCTTTGAGGCAGGCACTTATGCTGCCAACTGTTGTGATCTCTCTCTCTCTCTCTCTCTCTCTCTCTCTCTCTCTCTCTCTATCTGCGCGCGTACTGTTGCGCGCGACTGTCACACTCTCTACAATTAATAGTTGTTTTTTTACTTGCCTTTGAACCTAATCTAAAAATATTCTTATGACCTATGATCAATCTATTTTGTAAAACTAATTCTGGGTCATTGACGACGTGTGCGAATTGTAAAAATAACTCGCATGGGGTGTAGACTTTTTAAGGGACTTTTTTTTTTTTTTTTTTCACAGTCTAGAGCACAGTTAGCTAACCACTTTAAAGTCTGTAATTTGTGATTATGGTCATATGTGATGTGGAAATCTAATAAACTGACAATGACAGTTTTGTCGTTTTCCTGTCCGATAGTGAAACGCAATGTATAGGCCTACGGACATCATTTTTGGTCTGGCAGGCTGCTGGTCAACACCTGCAAAAACAAAGAGAGAACCAACAAAATATTAATAACTGATTATTCTGTAATCAATGTATGCTTTTTACTGTGAGTTTTTAGTTAGATACCTTACCCAAGTTTAGTAGCTACATAGCCTGTGTGTATACACACACACAACTAAAAAAGGCTGGCTTGTTTCAGCCTATGTTTGGGTCAAATATAGACAAAACCCATTATTTTTTCACACACTCATGTTTAAATGCATACCAAAATGCATAGAACGATTAGCAACATTTATAAATACAAAAATCAGCTTTAAATCAATAAAATAGGGCTGATCCCTGTGACATATCTCACCCTTTGGCAGAGTGCAACTCATACACCATTTTATTGATTAAGGAGGAACTACAAAATTATATGTGATGAATTCTCATTGTGAGTGGTCTGTCTGAGACAGAGGTCTGTGTTTTATTGATTTAAAGCTGATTTTTGTAGTTATAAATGTTGCTAATTGTTCTATGCATTTGACCTAAACATGGGTTGAAACAAGCCAGCATTTTTTAGTGTGTGTGTGTGTATGTATATACATATATATATATATATATATATATATATATATACACACTCACACAGGCTATGTAGCTAGTAAACTTGGATAAGGTATCTAATTCATTAGATACCTTCATTCTCTGAACCTCTTGTCGTATTGTAAACATTATAGCATTATTTTGTAATCTATACAACAAGAATCAAACTTCATATCTGGAAATAAACCTGTCATAACTGTAACTCTTTAAATGGGTGATTTGTATTTATAGACCGAGATGTCATGTTAGTAATAAAAATCGGCTGTTATTTAAAACACATAAACTTCTTTTATCATGTCAAGAATGTTGTGTGTGTGTGTGTGTGTGTGTTTTGTATACATGGTTTATGAGTACACTTCCTGTTGTTCTCATAAACCAAATGGCTTAAAAAACATACTAAACTGTGTTTTTTGTTTTTTTTGTTTTTTTGTTTTGTTTTTTAAATTAAAAAAATGCAGACAGTTTTCTGTGATGGGTAGGTTTAGGGGTAGTGTAGGAGGATAGAATACACAGTTTGTACAGTATAAAAACCATTACACCTATGGAGAGTACAAGTAAACCACATATACGTGTGTTTGTGTGTGAGATTTGTTCAGTGATTGGGTTAGAGCCTCTGAAATGGTCATCTCCATTAGGATGGAGAGTGTGGCCCAGCTGTCAGCTAATGTTTTCTTCGTGGCAGTAGGTTACAAAGCCTGGCCCTGTTGTGCAGTCAACTTGACATTCATGAAAGAATTCTCGTCATCATGAAATATCATTCCTACCCCACACACATTTAGCGAAACGCTTGAAATCCATATTTCTGTCATCTTATACCTGAGCGTCCCTTAATCATTGGAATACAACAATAAATTGTGTGTGTCTGTCTTGGGATATCTGAGCACAACAAACTTTACCATATTTATCCTTGTGCTGAGATGAGATGGGAAACAACAAAATAGCCCTTCTTGATAAGCCATAGCAAATTGAGCTTAACGCGCTGACAAACAGGCAGGTGGTAGCTTTACTTCTCTAGCTGTCATTTCAAATTAAATTTTGCTCAGTCATGCCTTCAGATCCCACTAAAACACACTCAACAAACAAGATCTGCAGCAGCAAGGGATGCTCTGCATGCTCATCGAACACTTGATACAATGTGACATTGACATCCACCGTTCTAACCATGTAACTTGTCAGCCAGATTTGACAACCATTTTTGTGTTTCCGGCTTAATAAAAACAGACGGTGTCTTGTTCTGTGTATTCATTCAAACCCCTCCCTTTTGGTTCTGAGGTTTGCTGAGTTAATATTGCCGCAAACCTGTCTGGACTGCAATATTATGTAAGACCGTGTCACCACCAGTCCCTTCCATTGCGCCTCGATTTGTGCACAACGGCCAATGAAATGCTATTTGCTGTGAAAGTAATCTAGGAATCCATTCCACAGTCAGCAGTCATTTTCAAAATACCATTTCCATCAAATTTGTATGGTATAAACTGGGGAAGTCCATTATTTTGAGAGGTTAATGATATTTATGCAAATTGGAATGTGATAGATTTGGACAAAAGGATGATAACCAGGGCTGTGTAGAGGCCTGGTCGTTCCAGTTTCAATAAAGAAACTTGTACCTGATCTGACCAGATTGGGTTCTGGGTTCGAAGGCAGTCTAAATTCATGTTTTTTTCCGCCAATATTTTTTCAGAAGCTTAGCAAGCAGAGACAGTCAGGCCTGTTTAACTCGGTTTAAATCTTAATTGTGCTACATTATGCATTCCCTATGTGCTATGTATTCAGTTTATTAATAGGTGGGGAAGACTAATTCATATTCTGTTCATACAAATGCAGACTGTCTCCCCAGGTAGTTCTACGAATTGCCGTGATTAACCTAACAGCATGATCTTTTCCTCCTCTCATCTCCTCGTTCCTGACCATTAATGCATTAACGGCTCTTGAACTCAGACACAAACTGTTAAGTTCACTCTGTGAGTCTCTATTGATTTCCAAGATACCTTGGATCCGGTACATCACATGGCTGTAATGATGTTAGCAGAGGTCTATGATACTTTTTTGCTAAACACTTTGTTCTTGGCTGTGGGTTTGCTGTCTATATATATATATATATATATATATATATATATATATATATATATAAATTACATATTTTTATGCATGTTACATCATACTTAAAGGCAACAAATTACTATCTTTATGAGTCATTGCCTCAATCATTAAACCGATTCATTCCAAACATTGATTCATTCAGGAATGAAACAAGTGATGACTGAGTCATTGAATCATTTACTGACTCACTCAAAACATATCAACTCATACAGTAACGACACAGTTTGGAATTGTTTTGGCTAAGAAAAACACATAACTGACAATATTGTATATAAATGCAAGTTACTTAATATGAACTATTAACTATAAATGCAAGTTACTCAATATTAACTACTCAATATTACACACAGTACAGTATATATATATATATATATATATATATATATATATATATATATATATATATATACTGCCCATGTGATATGTGACCCTGGACCACAAAACCAGTCCTAAGTCACATGGGTATATTTGTAGAAATAGCCAACAATACATTGGACTCCAGTTTTACAATACAATTTTAGGGACTCCTAAATTATTGCTCTAAGAGTATTTCACAAAACATTTTAGCACTAAAACTAGCTCCTAAATCTGTGAAAGGAGTAAAATCTGTTAGGAGTAGTCAAGAGGACTCTTAAGTCACTAAGACAAAATCAAAAACAGTCCTAAAATGATTGTTGCTGCCAATCCGCCTTAGCAACCCACCCAAAGACACTGTACACCATTGAGGCAATAGCGATAGAGCCTTGGGTGCTGAGCCTTTTCTTCATAAATGCAATACATATTTTGATTTATAGATTTGAATCTACGATGAAACACCAAAAATAACGCTTTAATAAATAAATAAATAATAATGCCTGATTACCTGTGGCAGTTGTTTTCATTAGTTCACACTTACAAATGATCAAATAG
This sequence comes from Elopichthys bambusa, assembly GCA_037101425.1. Lineage (NCBI taxonomy): Eukaryota > Metazoa > Chordata > Actinopteri > Cypriniformes > Xenocyprididae > Elopichthys > Elopichthys bambusa. The sequence goes on from CM074435.1 coordinate 19,361,241, forward strand.
AGTAAAAAAAAATATATATATATATAATAAGCGTATTTGGCGTGCTCTCCAAGGGGATCGAGGGCCAGATCCAGAGTACTCCTCGTATTCCCAGCCAGCCGAGAGTGAGGAACGGGTTGGCGGAGGGATGCAGAAAACTGTCTAGGTAACTATGTGAGTCAGCTCCCATCTGTGTATATATACCTCCACTCAAGCTGATTAGATAGACCGTTTGAATGTGCTCCTCCAAAACTTTGTTTATGAAACATAATTTGTCTTGAATTCTGCATCTCGAGATGCAAACATGTAAGAGGCTGACAACTAACTGAACATATACTAGTTTATTAGTGACACCTACATTTTAAAACCTTTAATTGAATATGGCAACATTTTTATTTTAAAACCTTTAATTGAATATGGCAACATGATACCTTATTCTACAATATTTCTATGATTAAATCGCTGACAGACTCCTCCCCATCAGCCAATCACTGTAGACATAGTCCATAGCAATGAGGTCAACCCCGCCCTTACTCTTAACTTAAGACTTCTCTCTATTCCGTGGTAAAGGTTTGTCTCAGCAGCTTTGTGAATAGGTTTTAAGAGAAAACTCTTAGCTAAGAACTTTTACTGCCATTTAGGAGAACTCTTAATGGTAAGATAAAATGTTTTGTGAATACGGCCCCTGGTGTTTAAGAATAAATAGTCTATCCTCCATTCATGCTTCAATGCAACCTGGTGTTTTTGCAGCTTAGTTTCAATAAATTCTAAATAAAAGTTTTGAGTCGTGAAAGTTGCAGTATGTTGTCATAATATATCAAAAAAATTGTATGTGACTTGTTTTGATCATGACTAAACTTCATATTGCTCAGATATGAGAGTTGGTTAGCGGCTGAACAGTTGGAGTTTGTAAAACTGCCATGGAAACAGCCGTTGACCTGTTTTATCTCATAACCTCTGTAGGGGCAGAGAAAAATGTGTTGACAGATGTTTATGTGTTATCTTTACACCTGTACAGATGCCTAAAGCTCAAATTCATGTCGTCCCTGGTGCTTCCTTCCTCCTGATTGTGCCTGCCATTGATTTCATTTTTACATCCGGTTGTTAAAACAGTTTATTCTGTCTTGATTTTATAAAAAAAGAAAGAAAAAAGTAAATGTCTCGGCCTGAATAGCATCCATATGGTGAAAGAGATCAGACTATAACATTATTTAAGAACCTACCACCACAGATGGACCAGAAATCCTTATAGTCTCAGAGATGAAGACTGCAAACAAACATTGTTTACCCCTCATATTTCTTTTAAAGCATCTGTGAATGTCAACTGTTATGAGCGTGATGACTCAGCTTCATAAACACTTCATATGGGAATCTTATTGGACTCACAGATGAATGTGCATAAATTGTATCCCTTGTGATGTTTCAGCTGCACATGCTGTTCTTCATCTTCCTTTAATTAAAATCTTTTGAAGTTTCGCCATACAAAAGTTCCTCTGGAGGCACTCATTTGCACAGTGCCTCCCTGACTCGTCAGATGCCCTTGCCCCAGCCATTCTCCGAACCTCTATTTCACAGATGGTACAGCACACAGCAAGAATGATCTTCTGTTGGGCCATGTTCATTTCTGATTTAGGAAGAGAGTGAGCAAACCAAACAAGCTCGGTGGCATCCATCAGCGCTGTGGCCTGAGAGTGGAAAGGTGGCGTAAATCTGAAGCCTCTCTATGGCGAGCGAAACAAGGCTATTACAATATACCTCTCTGATGGATGCACCCACTTCACTTTGAGATTTTTTTTTATCCAGGAACAGGCATATGGAAGATTCAAACCATTTTTTTTCTTCCTGGCATCTATGCTGATTAATTTGGGGCATTTATATTATGTAACACGTATTGATTTTCCAATTGGAACATGTGGTTGCTTTCATTAATAAAACAAAAGCCGCTACATTAAATATGGAATATTTTGGTACCCAAATCTTTCTGAGAATTCAGGAAGCCCCTCGGTATGCTTCATTCGATTAATGATTTTATTTATTAGAGCAACCTTACCAGCAGTGTCTGATAAAATATATTTCTGTCACCAATTTCTTCAAAATTTTACTTTATAATGAACAAGGATATCAGCCCAAATCCTAGTCTGGAGGCCTAGTGGATATCTCTCTCACTTTGAATCCCACATGCGCCGGCTGTACTTTGCCATATTTTATTCATTCTTTTGTCAGGTTGTGTGAGAGGCTCTTGCTTTCTCCTCTCTTGTTTCTGTATGTTTGATTATAAAAGTTATAAACCCACATCTGTATTGCTTTCCACGGGTTACGTCTGTGCCGTGTGGCTAACTTTAAAGAACATTCTGTTTTAGAAAGAACTTCTATTCTTTCACAAAAAGCACCGGTGATATCTTGCCAGCTTGTCAATTCCAATTATAGTTTTCTCTCCCCAGCTGAGGCTTTGGAGTAGAAATCTTTACGAGCCATCAGATGCCTCCGCTGACTTTTTGAGCAGACCCCTCTTGCCAGACTTGGGGAATGAGAAAGGGATTGTAAAAAGACTGATAGATGGCCGTGCGCTTCAGTCTTCTACGTGCCGCCTGCTGTCCTGAAGCATTCCGCCGCCGGCAGCGGGAAATATGACACACCAAAGGACTGTGAAGGATCAATATTTAATCTTTAATGTGCCTCTCCCAAAAACCTGTGACTGAAGACTTTGTTTACAATATATTATCCAACTTAAAGGGTCCTTGTTCCACCTGGGTATTGACAACGTCAGGTACACAAATCACACTGAGCTTTTATAGCGGTGGTGGGAATAACCAAGCTGAATATAGAGAAGAGCAGATGCAGAGTGCCAGAGAGAACGAGACAGTACAAACAGGTTAAGAATGCCATTATTAATGACAAAAGAGTGATTAATGGCCAATGGAAACCGAGCTGCCACTTGAATTTTATTATGCTTCCCAAAAGAGTGGTTATATATTTATTAATATAATACATTAATATATATATATATATATATATATATATATATATACTCTCTTGATCTCCAAAGAAGCATAAGAACTCTACAGCCAAAAATGTGATTGAAAAAAAAAATTTAATATTTTTTTTTTTTCTTCACAAGCAATATACTGAATCCTGGCCCATATATGCTGTATAATGGTAATTCATTGCAATGGGCCTCGCTTGAATTCAGTGCTTCATAAATGTTTGACTTGGCCAGTGCCTTTAATTAGAGTATTTAGCTCTAGAAAGAGCACAGTCTGACCTCTTTCCTATTTTAACTTGGTAGTCCACTGAGACAAATTAATAAAATTTGAAGGCCTCAGAAATGCGCCCAGCTTTGTTGCTTGCAAAAATATGACACAATAGAATCTTGAAATCCAAAACACTGCTGATCCAATTATTCTTCCCATCAACTGGGTTTTTACTAAGTTTCTATCCCCTCAACATGTCTCTCAAACTCAATAAGCATTATTAAAATGTGAAAAATGTAAAATAAAAAGTTGAAATCAACTTGTTTTATTTGAATCAAGAAATTGTTTTATATAACCGAATCAAACTGAGGACATTAAGTTACATGAACACATATCTAGTTTTTACAGTGCAGAACTCAACACATGTTATACATGAAGAGTTGTTTCAAAATAACATCTACTGTATCCTTTTAGTTAAAGGGTTAGTTCACCCAAAAATGACAAAATAACGACTTTATTCAAGAATATGATTCGAAACAAAAGCTTTGTATCTTCATGAAGCAGTGTTTTGAAATCACCCATCACTAGATATTGTTAAATATCTCATTATTTTGTTTTTTTGGAGCACAAAATGTATTCTCGTCGCTTTATAATATTAAGGTTGAACCACTGTAGTCACATGAACTGTTTTAAATATGTCTTTAGTAGCTTTCTGGGCATTAAAAAAGGAAATTATCTTGCTGTTGATGGAGGCCTCACTGAGCCATTGGATTTCATCAAAAATATCTTAATTCGTGTTCTGAAGATGAATGAAGGTCTTACGGGAACGACATGAGGGTGAGTAATTAATGACAGAATTTTAATTTTTGGGTGAACTAACCCTTTAAGGGTTTTATAGAAAAAAATATTTAGTTTAATTGGTACAACATAATTTCATTCACTGGGATTATATAAAATGTGTAGATTGATTCAACCTGGTTTGACCTCTGCATCCTTTAAAGCAAAAATTATAAATTTCTATAATTTTTCTTTGTTCTTTTTCCCATATGCCTCAACATTTGGAACATTCCTCTAGTATTTACTGAAAAACCTCTTTTCTGTAATAATATTATATTCTGCATTAATGATCTCTTTACATTTTCAGTGCAATAAACTCATCGGGGACCCCCTCATATGGTCCCATGGAGCCTCAAGCAGTCTTTTATGTTGGGAATACTGTTGTAGTATGTAATATATATTGTAATCTGAGGACTGTAGTTTATCCTTGTTTCCTTCAGTGTAGCACATTTTTTTCTCATTTAATGTGCATGTGAGCCCTAATCCTTCGGTTCAATAAAGTGACTGTTTCAAGCAACATGTTCTGCACTGGTCAAACACTTATGAGATTTGATTCCCATGGGTTTACCACAGACTTAGTGTGCTGCCGTCCTCTGTAATCTTCTGCTCAACAGCAGGGCTTGTACCCATTAACCACTGTGCTTTTGATGTATATGTATTTCTGTTTTACTTTAATGAATATAAACTGTTAAAGCCTTGTAATTTCCTTAAAAAATACACGTTGCGAAGTGATGGCGTCTATAAACCGTAAACCACAAAATTAAATTACATTGTATGTGAATTACAATTAAATAAAAAGCACAAGAAAGGAAACTTCTCTAAAGAAAACTAACTTATGTTGGGTGGATGTTTTATATGTAAAGTATTGTACTTGACTTTTGTCCTAGTTGTGTCTCTTAAAACTGTGATGTGGAACTAAGCTCTCTTTTATTTTTCACTCTCTCTCGTTAGTGAAAAAGATTTGTGTATGTTTAATACAAAGACAAGGCCGGCATCTTATCAAGAGTCAAGCACATTGCCTCTTGGCTTAGAACAGATCTGCATGAGGAACAGATGTTAATGTGTGTAAGAGTCGTCAACATGATGATCCAGTTCAAAGACCAGCACTTACCCTCTCTAAAGCGTGGGTCCCTCCCTAGAGTGAGTATGTACAGATCAACAGCACGGTTCATGATTCTGGACTTTGGGCAGGAAACAGAACATAGAAGCCAATGTGGATGTTCGGGCAGATATACAAAAGAGATTAAAAAGGAATATTGTGTCATTTACCAAACTATTTATATAGTTTCATAGAAGAAATACATTCATACAGGTTTTAAATGACACAAATTTGAATAATGATGATAGAATTTTCATTTAGGGGTGAAATAAACTTTGAACTAATTTGCATTTTTCATTAGACTATTCAACTCATTTTCTCAACTACTTTTCTTAAACACACACACACACACAAGGAATTTCATCTCCATCTTCAGCTACTTTTAACTTTAAAAGTAGGTTACTGAGTTTGTTTTATACAAAAATCAAATAAAATCAAAAAAAGGGGCTGCATTCCCTTTATTTAAGATGGCATGAAATCAACATGATTTGTTTATGGAATATTGGAGTGTTTATTATAAAAGATTTATCCTTGCACATATTTTTTAATTCATGTCCTCTTGTAATGTTTAATAAAAAAACATTAACTTCCACCTCCCCTCACAACATCTCCACCCTACATTTTTTTCTCATTTGAGAAGCCGTTTCTCTCTAATATATGTCATAGGGAAGAAAAATTAACAACTTCCATTACATGCTGACTTTCTTTTAAAAACAGCTAAAATCCTGCCTAAGGGGCCACATAGAATATGTTTTTGCATTTAAAAATGTGTGAAGCAGGGCAGTGGAATAATAAAAATTGCAGGTCTACATTATAGAGATTTTAAAAGTTGAGATGTGTGTTTTTAGAACTGCGAGTCATGCACAATATACCCTGCAAAAGACGCGAACAGGGTACAAACATGTCCATCTAGGGCATGTTTAGAAAAGCAATGCAAAAGCAGGACAGTGAATGCAAAAACCTGTTCCCTGTGAACAGCCCTAAAAAATTGTCCAAGACCTTTCTAAAACCATGTTTTTGTTTGTTTGTATTCAGTTGATCATCTGTTCACTGTCTAGCAAATGTTGTTTAGGCAAAATCTGTTGCTGGATTCTCCTAGGCTGTACCAGACAGGCCACATTCTGTGTGACTGAAAGAGTGAGGAGGGCATGATTGCAGCTGGCTGTGAAACTGATGCAGGAAGTTGCAGACACCGAACACACACTGCGCAGAGTTGCTTGACCTCAAGATGTTTTCCGCAGTTTAACAGTGTGCACTTCTACCAGATCATCATTTGCTATTCCGATTAAAAAAGCAGCTAGGGGACATTGGCAAAGACATCTCAGGTTCCCTATCCCTGCCTCAGAATGACGTGGGTTGGGACCCGTGTGACGGCATCTGCTGCTCTCCATGCAGAAGGATATCACTTCGTTTTTCATTTTAGGATATGGCTGTATAGCAATATATCTGGAAGAGATGGGTTTTTCCTGGTATGGGACAGACCACCTCCAGGTAACCTCAATAGAACAGAAAGGAGACTGTCATTCAACACCTTCTACCAACACTGTGATTTAATGAGACACTTACCTTGGTGCTGGCAAGGCCAGTATTAACAGCAGTGAGTCATTCAAGGAGATCATTTCACACAGAATGCAATTCAGCACACACACATAAATGAATACACACTGCATCGTAAAGTCATCCTGAGTCCCCCTTGGCAGGAAGCATCTGGCTGGGATAGTGTTGCAGGTGGTGGAGTGTGACACTTGCCACCTGGCACTCCTCTGAAGTGGTCCTCACATACTGGCCGCCATGCTGCCTTTCAGTATTGACCACCTGCTAGATTGGCTCAACCATGGGACGGTCTCCAACTCTATTATTACCTTTGCAGGTATTGTCTATGTTGAAGTAGTTTGAGGTATGGTAGCACATTTTAAATCATATGCAGGGTGTTCATTTCAGTGAAATTACTGAGAAAAGTGTTTGTTTTCAATTAGTTTGCATTCTTTGGATCTTGTCAATGAGACGAGAAAAAAGTGGACATGATGATAATAAATTATTTTAATTAAAACATGGCAACTGTTGACAAAAAGAAACAATAACATGGCAAGATTTTTACAAAATATTTGAAGAAGAAAAATTTAAGAAAGAATAGAGTGCGATCCAGAAGTAAAAAGCCTATTCATTTTCTCCAAGCAAGATCTACAAGGTTGTTAACTAATGGTATATGCTTTTGTTGAAGATATCATCATGCATTATTTTTTAACTTATATAACTTAATTTTTAATACCCGTCCACAGCCATTAAGCACTGAAGTCAGTTTCCCTACACTCTTAAAATACCTTAAATATTTGTTTGCAATAAAAGTAAAATATATTGTTTCTATATATAATCAAATAATCAACATCTTTAATTCTTTAAATAGTTTTATATTTGTTTTTAATTTGATTATGTATATATATATATATATATATATATATATATATACACCGATCAGGCATAACATTATGAGCACTGACAGGTGAAGTGAATAACACTGACTATCTCTTCATCACGGCACCTGTTAGTAGGTGGGATATATTAGGCAGCAAGTGAACATTTTGTCCTCAAAGTTGATGTGTTACAAGGAAGAAAAATGTGCAAGTGTAAGGATTTGAGCAAGTTTGACAAGGGCCACATTGTGATGGCATGACGACTGGGTCAGAGCATCTCCAAAACTGCAGCTCTTGTGAGGTGTTCCCGGTCTGCAGTGGTCAGTATCTATCAAAAGTGGTCCAAGGAAGGAACAGTAGTGAACCAGCGACAGGGTCATTGAATTTACATGGGGAGCGAAGACTGGCCCGTGTGTGCCGATCCAACAGACAAGCTACTGCAGCTCAAATTGCTCAAGAAGTTAATGCTGATTCTGATAGAAAGGTGTCAGAATACATAGTGCATCACACTTTGTTGCGGATGGGGTTGCATAGCCGCAGACCAGTCAGGGTGCCCATGCTGACCCCTGTTTGAGGTGTTGACTTGGCCTCCAAATTCCCCAGATCTCAGTCCAATCAAGCATCTCTGGGACGTGCTGAACAAGTCCGATCCATGGAGGCCCCACCTCACAACTTACAGGACTTAAAGGATCTGCTGCTAACATCTTGGTGCCAGATACCACAGCACACCTTCAGGGGTCTAGTGGAGTCCATGCCTCGACGGGTCAGGGCTGTTTTGGCAGCAAAATGGGGACCAACACAATATTAGGAAGGTGTTATGTTATGCCTGATCGGTGTGTATATATATATATATATATCCCAATCTTGTGGTTCTTCTGTGCAACATCAGATCATGACATGGGGTGAGATAAGTTCACTAAAATGAGGTGGAAAGGGAACACCTCGCATGGGCTTTATAAATAGTCTCATAGCTTCCAAACAACAATTGACAGTGAGATCAGATTAGGGTTTTTGTCCACTGACCGCAGGGGATGGATGAGGAGAATCTCGTCTGTATCCTGTGTGGGTGGATGTGAAGCCTCACCACCTGTGTGCCACATGTCTCTAGCCTCTGCCAAACCTTTGCATGCAAATCCACAATATGGATATAAAATGGAAGGAAGGAGATGCGAGAGCATGGGAAATTCTGCTGTGTTTGGGCTGACAGAGGGTTTTTTTTTAAATATAGTATCATATGCAGACACCACAGGGACAAGATTCAAGATGATGTCAGCGTTCCGAGAGTTCACCCAAGAGAGGCAGGTTTACATCAATACTGAAGAAGATAATCAAAATAACAATATAAATAGCAATAGTTCACCAAGAAATTCTGCTATTATTTATTCACTGTCATGTTGTTCCAAACCTGCTGTCAGTTGACGATAAAGTGCACAGTTAGAACAAATGATCAAGAAATTTATATTTAATGTAAACATCTAAAACTACCCTTGTTGTGAAAACCTGTGCTTTAGTGCACTGTTATACGGAAAGAGCCTATTTACAATGTGAGTTATGTTCTGACAAGCACATCATTTAGCTCAAGTTCATTTATGCATTTGCATTGTTTTGAGCAGATGTTGATTGTATTATTACGTTTGTGTTGTGTATTCATTTTTCATTTATTTTCTAACTTGATTTTAAAAATGTAAAACACTAAAGGGACCTGAAAAACATGCAGCTATTCTGAGTTTGTGAAGGTGCCTGAGACCTAACAAATTACCCTCAGTGCTTTGGACATGAGCCTGCCTATTTAACAATCATTGTAACTGGACTGGAAAAAAAACAAGCACTTGATTGTGTTCGCCAGCTACTAAAGTGTTAGGAAAAGTTCTCTAGTCTTTGTTATTTTTGTCTTCACTGAAGTTCTGTTTGGAGGAAAAACCTTGTTATTCCAATTAATTCCTTCTGTCATCCCAAACGGACGTGACACTCTGAGTGATGGAGACACGAAAAACACACGCACCTTCTGCCATACCCTCCTCGCAGTCCCATTAGTAGCAAGTGTCTAATCTCAGCCTGAGCCATAATTAAAGAGGCCAAGCAGAAGCATGAGGAAGTGCTTCTCTCGAGCAGTCACAGCTCCTCCTGCGCTGCATTCTGTCCAAACGCTTGGATGAATAGTCTGCATGCTGATGACCAAGGTGCGAAATGTCCCTGGGGTCTGCGACACATCACATTCTCTGGCTCACTCGCTGCTATAGGCGTGGTTCCTCCTGCTCCGGTTCCGTGAGCAGGTTATGAATACGAGCTGGGGGAGGGCCTTGTCCTGCAGTGCTGGGCGTCTGTTTGACTGTGAGGGTGTTGACAGAGCAGGCAGGTGCTTTGATGGATCTGCGTCCTTCATTTGGGTCAGAGTGGGAGTCCTTCAGCATGTCAGGTGCTATTTTTAGCAGGCCTTGTCCCCGTCCCACTGGGAATTTCTTCAGACTTGTTGATACAAGTCTGCTACTACAAAAAAAAAAAAAAAAAAAGAAAGAAAAAAGAGAGAGAGTCTATAAAAGTTGCATTGGCTGCACACAGTCTGCGTCACAGGATTCAGTTTGATGATAAACTACCAACGTCAATCATAGCTGGATGTTCCAAAAATAGTCTGGTTTGGCATACTTTATTGTGTACGAATCGCTGAACCTGGCACGGCTTGCGTCAGAGGTCAGCTTCAATCTCCCAGCTTTATGTAGCGCTGGTTTTAGGCATAATAATTAAAGAAGATGACATCAGTTATAGACTAATGTTTACTCTGGATTTCAGCAAGGCGCTTTTGACATAATTAGCTCTTCTAAAAATAACAGACAAACCTCACTAGAAAACCATCTCTCTTCCTGATGTTTCGTGGCATCATACATACGTACATTTCATGGGAGGTGGGAGATCAGGGGTTTAACAGCAAAAGATTCTCCCCTGATCCCTGGTCTGGAAAGAGTCCAGGACTTTGTATTTTCTTGTGCCATTCATCTGTGTCAAGCTTAGTGATTTGACAAGTAAAATACGGCCCTGGCAAGCACGAATACGGCAAGCACGAATACGGCAACTGCCATGATGTAACTTAACTGAAAAAGACAGAGAGCATGTCTTTATGGGATGTAGGCTACTTTCTACGAAAGACAAAATAGCTTCTGGAAATCTTGAAAATTAGACACAATGTTCTATATATGATTATGAAGTCTACAATTCTATTCTAAATTCCAAATACGGTTTTAAACCTTGAATTGTGTGATGTTATTGTCTGTTGTGTCCTGTTATTGTCTAGTCATAGATAGATAGATAGATAGCCTATCTATCTATCTATCTATCTATCTATATATATATATATATATATATATATATATATATAGGCTATATACAACTCGAATTCCAGAAATGTTGGGCCATTGTTTAAATTTGAATATTTTTAAAATTTTGAAAAGATTCAGCTGGGAGAACATCTAGCAACTAATTAAGTTAATTTATATCAGGTCTGTAACATGATCAGCTATAAAAGGGATGTCTTAGAGAGGCAGAGTCAGAAGTAAAGATGAGCAGAACTGTGAAAGAGTGCGTAAAAAGATTGTGGAATACTTTAAAAACAATGTTCCTCAACGTCAAATGCAAATTTGCAAAGGCTTTGCAAATCTCATCATCTACAGTGCGTAACATCATCAAAAGATTCAGAGAAACTGGAGAAATCTCTGTGTGTAAGGGACAAGGCCGAAGACCTTTATTTGATGCCCATGGTCTTTAGGCCCTCAGACAACACTGCATCACTCGTTGGCATGATTGTGTCAATGACATTACTAAATGGGCCCAGGAATACTTCCAGAAACCACTGTCGGTAAACACAACCCGCCGTACCATCTGCAGATGCCAACTAAAGCTCTATCATGCAAAAAGGAAGCCATATGTGAACATGGTCCAGAAGTGCCGTCGTGTCCTGTGGGCCAAGGCTCATTTAAAATGGACTGTTTCAAAGTGGAAAAGTGTTATATGGTCAGACGAGCGCAAATTTGACATTCTTGTTGGAAATCACAGACACTGTGTCCTCCAGGCTAAAGAGGAGGGAAACCTTCCAGCGTGTTATCAGCGTTCAAAAGCCAGCATCTCTGATGGTATGGGGGTGCATAAGTGCATATGGTATGGGCAGCTTGCATGTTTTGGAAGGCACTATGAATGATGAAAGGTATATAAAGGTTTCAGAGCAACATATGGTCGCCTCCAGATGACGTCTATTTCAGGGAAGGCCTTGTGCATTTCAGCAGGACAATGCAAAACCACATACTGCAGCTTTTACAACAGCATTGATTCATCGTAGAAGAACTGGCCTGTTTGCAGTCCAGATCTTTCACCTATAGAGAAAAATACGTCAAAGACGACCACAAACTCTTCAGCAGCTGGAAACCTATATCAGGCAAGAATGGGACCAAATTCCAACACCAAAACTCCAGAAACTCATAACCTTGATGCCCAGACGTCTTCAAACTGTTTTGAAAAGAAGAGGAGATGCTACACCATGGTAAACATGCCCCCGTTCCAACTATTTTGGAACCTGTAGCAGGCATCAAATTTGAAATTAGCTAATCAGTTTAAACATTTGTTATGTTATCTATGTTCTATTGTGAATATAATATTGGCTCATGTCATCTTCATTGTGTGTGTGTATATATATATATATATATATATATATATATATATATATATATATATACAGGGGTGGAAATGGGGGGTAAAGCGGGGGGACGGCGTCCCGGGAGTGAATTTCGAGGGGGGACGGCGTTCCAGTTCAAATTGGTTCCATTTTTTTTTTTTTTTTTTTAATAGAAATGAAGGGATTTCTGTATTTATTCACTCAATAGCCTACGAAAACGAAACCGATTCAGCGCAAAAACATAGCGCAATAAAATTGCATGATTAATCATAAAAAGATCGCAATCTCGATTTAAACACCCACGCGATCTTATTCATTGCTCGAAGTAGGTCGGTACGCACCGGCACTTCACTATTTTAATCTGTAGCGTACCCACACTTTGTATTGCGTACCGCCACTTCTCACATGTTGCCGGTACTCTAACCACCACACCGAAACACAGAATCAGGCCGTTAATTAATTGTATAAATCGCGCGTTCGGAGCTTTCATAAGCATGAGTAGCGCACCACGCGCAAATCACCGCAGGCGCGTTCACCAGCGCGCTCCAAAAGTGTGATAAGATTTGCGCGAGAGCCGTTCCTATGATAAAATATGAAACCCATTGGAATTCTATTGAGAATGTAGTAAAACGCTATGGAGAAAGTCAAACATGATCTAAAGGCAGCCACGGAAAAGAGGGGAAAACATGATGATGATTCTGCAAGCTTTATATATATATATATATATATATATATATATGAAGAGTTAATTTGTATATTTCTATGGCATGGCTGTTGAAGAATAATTAGCTGGTAAAGTATATATACCTGTTGTAGAGTTAATGAAAGTTATCATGAGCATTGTTGTGTTTAAAGCAGATGTCTTAACAAATGTCAGTAGACCGGGAAGATTTTAAAACGAGCAGTTCATTCATATGTAAGATCGCTGTGGAAATACAAACCGGAAGTCAAAAGACAATGAGCGCAGCGCTGAAAAGGGGCGGAGCTACATAAGGTCTATACCCTCCTTCACTACTCCCTACATTACTCCACTAATATAGTCCACTTGAAGGAGTGAATGAAACGAGTGAGTGAATTCGGACACTGAGTGCACCGGAAGGGCTGCCGATTTCGTTAGTAATGAATATTTATGTTGAACTAGCATGTTCAAACCTTTTAAACGATTTAATGACTAATTAAAAAGGAATTTATACCTGTACGATAATGCTGGACCAGCGCGGTTTGGAAAATGAATGGATGATTGATTCATCTGCGGGCGCCATCTCCTGGCAAGACGCGGGAATTAATTCAGTGCGCGACTCTCAAAGTGCATTATGGGTATTCTCTAGCCGTTGAGCGTGCGTCGGTTGTACACTCGTTATTGCGGTGCATTGTGGGATAGAATGAGTGCACTCAACATCGTCCACTATGGTTTCAGACACCACTACACAGTAAATTTTGCAGTGTTAAATTAACTCTTTAAGAGTTAAATTTAACACTGGGTCCGAGTGTATTTGGTCCCACTCAGAATTTGTGATTAATTTACTCTTGTCATAGTGTTAAATTTTCAGAGTAAAATTAATTCTATTTTGAGTAAAAATTTAACACTGGTCAACACTGAACAGTGTTATCTCAGTTTAACACTAAGGGGAAATTAACTCTGTTTGGTGTTACTATGATTTAACACTAAGGGGAAATGAACTCTTATTAGGTGTTAATATTTAATTTACTCTTGTCATAGTGTTAAATTTTCAGAGTAAAATTAACTCTATTTTGAGTAAAAATTTAACACTGGTCGACACTGAACAGTGTTACCTCAGTTTAACACTAAGGGGAAATTAACTCTTATTAGGTGTTAATATTTCACTAATGTAGAGTTTATTTACAACTTTAATATTGAAAAATTCTCTCAGAGTAAAATTCATTTGGTGTTGCAACAGGTTAATAAGTGTCAGTATTTCTCTTTGTGGTCCAAGTATAGTAAAACAATTACTCTTCTACAATGTCAAATGAACTCTTAAAACATGTTTTCAAAACAAAGAAAACAACATTAACAATGTCACATTTAAAACATTTATTAAAACAAGAGTTAGGCTCAGGAAACATTCAAATACACAAAAATACATCATGTCTCCATTAAATGGCAATATGGCACTACATGCAGTGCAGAATCTGTTGTACCATATTTCATCTGAAGATCAAATGGTTTGAAATAACACAGCTCATTAACATTCACTACCTTAAAAACTCTGTCTGGATGCAGTCTGACTGTAAAAGCATAGTAACAATCAAAACATACAGTTTCCATCAGTGTTCCACACAACAGCACATTTTCATCTTTCACAGCAATAGTCTTGATCTTACAAAACACTGGCATCTCACATGCTACTTCTGTACAGATAATAAAGTCAAGGCGATACTCTGTGCTATGGTGTTTGATCCACTTTACAGTATAGACAACATCTGACATTACCACTCCTAGTTTGGAAGCAATTTCTTGGCCACCTTTAAGTTCACTGAGTTCTACCATCTTCCCTGGGCCAAAAGACAATCTGTACTGGCTAAAAGACTCCCAGTGCATCGAAGTACAAAATGGGTGCTTTTTGGCTAGTGTTTTGGTGATGTTTTTGAAACTTTTTAATTGTGTTTTAAAAAATTTATGTTTAGCTTCATAACGCTAATTAATTGGTCCAATTTTTCTTATACACTGTGGGTAATGGATCATTATATGATGCTTTGGCAAAAGACTTTCTTTCAGGAAACAAGTTTTTGAATAGCTGGTGATGTTCAATTATTAAATGTTTAAGATAAATGGTCATGTCTTCTGTTAAGACTGGTGAAAATACGATATTAACAATTTGCAAAAGTAAAATCACAAGATGCCAGTGTTTATCATCTCTTTGCACTAAATCACCAAATAATAGGGACATGTTGCACAACAAGCACCAAGATTGGATGGCATTTAAACCCAAATCGTTGCTTCCATCAAACAATTTGACCATTGGAGGACGGTTCCTCTGCTGATTGTAACCATAGTCAAAAGCATGTACCCTACCAGCAAGATCATCAGTGCTCAGAAAATTATGCTGAATGTACTGCAGAACAAGTTTTACCTCTAGCTGAGCAACTCCTTCTAGAATGTCGTGCATTATATCCACAGCGAAATTGTTGGCTGTGTTGAAATACTTGAGTGAATTCAACAAACATGTACGTTTGACACCATAAACATGAGGTAGTGTACAATCAGTTTTTAAAGTTTCACAGTGCAAAGCATGCATCTCAGCTGTTCTTAATACAACCTCAGGGCTGTCTTCACAGAACACAGACTGAAAATGATGTTTCTCAAGAAGACAGAAACGACAGCTATATCGAGCCCCAAATGACTCAAGAAACCCAAACAAGCTGTGCAAGCCAAGATTATCCCCAGTGACTTGAATAACTGTACCCCTAATACAACTTCCAGACACTGGATTCTTAACCCCTTCAATCTCAAGTACTTTCAAATCATTTACTAGAGGCTCAAGTATAGAATTAAAACCATAGCGCCTAATATCCTGTGCATGAAAGAGGGCACATAAATGAATATTCACCAATGAGGAGTTAAAAACTGGGGGGAAATTCCTTAATGTAAAATAGATTGCACCTAATTTGTGTATACCTTTTTTGGATCCCAAAGAATTAGCGGTCTCAAAATCGTCATAAAATAACTGAATTTGTAAGGCATCATTTTCTGTATAAAATAGGGGATTACTTTTAAAATATGCCACATCACTTAAGTCAACATAAATGCCTTCCTTTGGAACATGCCTGGGTTTAAACAAATCAATAAGTAGCGGATTTTGTAAAATTGCCTTTAGTGTTTCTAAAATGGGAATATAAGCAAATTTATCAGTTACAACAACTTGATCAAACAAACCTGTGGTTTTATTTCTCCTGCTGTCAAATCTTGTGCCAAGCACTATTTCGCTTGGTTCAACAATTCCCCATTTTTCCGTAAAGAGTCTCTTTCGTTTGGCTTCAGAATTTAACATAGTAAATGGATTTTCCAAGTTTTGAAATGAATTTTCTATCTTTCTTTTAGTAGCAGTGTCCTGTGGAGACAGACAGAGCAAAGCTGCATCCTGGGCCTGACTATGAATTTAAAAAAACATTTCTTCCATAGATGAAACAAAACCACTTATAGCAGACTGACTTAAACCAGCAACTTTTAGTTGTGCAACAGCAGATGCACACATATCGAAAGTGCTCTTATTTGACTTTAACAATTCAGATGTTGTGGCCACCTCTCCGGCACTGCCAATCTGATCAAGTATTTCAGCATTACTTTGTCCATCTGCCTTGGCAGTCTCCTGGCTATCAATGGTGTCAAAATTCTGCTCACTGACATTTTGCTTAGCATGTTTTGTGTGCAGATGTTTCCGAAAACTTGAAAAAGTACCAAACACAGAACCACAACCTGACTCTATGCACTTAAGGTGAAGATTCTTTCCAGGAACTAAACCATGAACTAATCTGAAGTGCCTAACAAGTATTTTTGAACCATTTAACTCAGCCTGACAAACAAAACACTTCATGAGGACAGAAAATCTTAAGGGACCTAGCTAAGCAGCCTTGCTCTGACCTCAGCAACACGAGGACTCTCTTTCACTTTGCCAACATCTATGTTGTACACAGTGGTCTGAATGAAAGTGTACATGTTGTGTAGCATAGTACTGTAAGATGTGCCAAACACAAACTGTGCCTTAAACAGTTCGTCAAAGGCACCAAGAGAGGAGGTTGACTTGCATGGATGGCATGCTGATCGAGAACGATGAAGAACTGGTGAACTGAATTCTTCTGAGGTCCCACGGCCAGGAGATAGGGCTGAGCACTAGCAGTGATGTCTCGAAGATGCTCCTCAATGTTTGTTCCACTCTGAGAAGACAAAGCAAATTGTACAAAACCATCACTGATATGTTAAACAATAGAAACTTACAACGGAAAAAAAAAAAAATATATATATATATATATATAAAAAAAATAAACCTTCTTAAAGACAACAAGATGTTTCTCTGCTTGAGAGGCAGACACCTTCAGGTCAGAGTTCAGAGTCCCAAACTGTTTAGACAGTATATGTTAGGAAAATGTCAATAATGAAAACTGAAACTAAATAAATAATATGAAAAAATTAATGGGAACTAAATATTTCCCCCTTATGTTCCTTAAAATATTACACAAACATTATTAAAATTAGTAATATTAAATTAATCTGAAACATCTTACCAAAATTAACATCCTCTTCTGTGTCATCAGGAAATTGAGCTGCTAGCAGGAGTTCTTCTACATCACTGGTGGTTGAAAGCTTTCTGGACTGCTGAATCACTTTTTTCTTGAATGCAGTCGTCCACTTCTCCAGTAGCTTGCCTGACACTCCTTCTCCAAACATCAGAACAAAGTCTTGCTCAATCTAAGAAAAGGAATCATTATTAAATATAAACCCCTGCAAGCATTGAACAAACTTATTTTAGACAACAGCAATGCATTTTTTTTTAAAATCCTTAAAAATATGATCATAAAACACTTTACCAAGCCTTTAACATCTTTGAAATGTGGAAAGACTGTCAATATATCGCTTGACTGCATAGGGTCCAGAACCAATTTGCGGCGATAGTCAAATGCCAATTTCATCTTCTTCTTGACTGTGTCCTCATCAGCAGAATGTTTCATGAATGCAATTGCTTCCTTGCATTCATCTTCACTCAAGACAATCTCTGGAGTAAACTCTGACTCCCATCTTACAGTTGGTCCACCAGACATCCCCTCAGAAGATGATCCTTGTCCTGATGAATAAAGCATCTTGCTAGCTTCAAAACTGCTTAGAGAATGCCATATGCAGTTAATACTTTAAAAAAAAAAAAAAAAAAAAGGAAGCTCATCTTTTTATAAATAAAATGCCACAGTTAAAGGGATAGTTCACCCAAAAATGAAAATTTGATGTTTATCTGCTTACCCCCAGGGCATCCAAGATGTAGGTGACTTTGTTTCTTCAGTAGAACACAAATGATGATTTTTAACTCCAACCGTTGCGGTCTATCAGTCGTATAATGCATGTCAATGGGAACTCCATCTATAAGAGTCAAACAAACATGCACAGACAAATCCAAATTAAACTCTGCGGCTTGTGACGACACATTGATGTCCTAAGACACGAAACGATCGGTTTGTGCGAGAAACCGAACAGTATTTATAGAATTTTTTACCTCTAAAACACCACTATGTCCAACTGCGTTCAGCTTTCGCTTAGTGAGGTCTGATCGCGCTCTGACAGCAGAAGTGATGTCTCTCACTCATTGAAGCAAAGCGTGAGAGATCACTTCCGTCATCGGAACACATCTTTTGACCTCACTAATCGCATATTATATAATAGATATGGGTATATATGAGAATACCCATATATATATATGTATATATGGGTATTCTCTAGCCGTTGAGCGTGCATTGGTTGTACACTCGTTATTGCGGTGCATTGTGGGATTGAATGAGTGCACTCAACATCGTCCACTATGGTTTCAGACACCATGGCTGTCCCCTCAAATAGTGCCCTATTTAAGGGTATAGGGGGCGATTTCGGACACAGCCACAGTGTCCCATGCAGTTTTGCTTCCTAAAATGACTGCCCAAACAAAAGGCCACACCCACTTCAGCCCATCATTTTATTGGACATGTCAGGTGATCTTATATGTAGATATTTTTTTTATTTAAAAAATGAAAGAGGGGGTGTGAGGTCCAAAAAAGTTGCCTGAGGGCAACACTATGCCATAGAGGGCGCGCGCGCACGCACACACACACACACACGCACACAAGCAAAAGGACAACCAAGGGTTCAGCATGTAAGACGTGTATGGTGTACAAGGACTTGCAGGAGTCGAAATTATAAATCCTCGATCACCTTTAGTAAGCTTTGACTAATCTCCGAAGCTTCCCTCAGCTAGCATGTCTTTTTGAAGTGACTAGAAGTTTTGTCACCTGAATACTGCGCGCTGATTCGCTAAAACGGACTTATCAGTTTCTGTACACAAACAACAAGGGCGCTTGTCTGACAAAACGGATTTATGGTTCAGAACGTGCTATATGTGGAGAATAACACACAGCAGTTAGTTCATTTTTTTTTTAAAAGTGGCGTTTATCGGTTTTTGCAAATTAACTCTTCATATATATATTTATATATATATTCATTGGACTGATTCCACTTGTGTCTTCATGTAACTTTTTGAATGATCATTCATTCATTGTCCTTCCCACCAATTGTCTCCATTGACCAGTCGGGTGAACGTGGTTTCACCAAGTACAACATGTCCCTGAATCGACATCTTTGGAACAACATTCCAATAAACCAATCAGATTTGGGGGACAAGTTTACAATTTATGTCAAGTTTTGGCTTACAAACTACATCAGTGTTATTCATTTCCCTCTGAGTTGGGTAGGATTTTCGGACAGAAATAATGTTCCAGGATCAACAAAATATATTGATCCAGGAACATGTCTTACTTGGCAAAATCAGGAAGGAAATCCGAATAATTTCTGCGTTTCCGGTTCTTTCATTTCAATTTACAGGTGTGTTGTGAAATAAAGTGGTAAATTATGTTTTTTGTACAAACAAAGCACTCACATCGCCTCATAAAATTAAGTTTAAGCCACTGGAGTCACATGGAGTACTTTAATGATGTATTTTTCTTTGTAAAAATACCTTTCTAGATGTACCTTTCTAGTCCTTGGAGTGGTAGTTGCATTGGATCTCTATGGAGAGACAAAAACCTCTCAGACTTCATCAAAAAGATCTTAATTTGTGTTCTGAAGATGAACGAAGGTATTACAGGTGTGGAACGACATGAGGGTGAGTAATTAATGACAGAATTTTCATTTTTGGGTGAACTAACCCTTTCGTGCTAGGTTCATTTTAGATTTAGTTTCTGACACCAATTTCTACCATATTCTTATCATAAAACCACATTTAACAGCTATTCCTACCGAAAACCATTCTGAATATCTATAGTCCCTTTGAGAGGGGAACAAGATATGAGTTTCTGTAAAATTGAAAACGGCTCAAGCAGAGACTTGTGCTGCTGTCCCTGTGAGTCCCAGCCCCATGAATCTATTACTGCTGCCTCAGATCTGTCTGGGAGTGTGGCTGCTCTCATCGGATCAGCGGACGCTCCTGTGGACAACCGGCATTTTAATGAAATACCTGAAAAGTCAATTTGCACATCTCTTCTCTGTCCTTTCTCTATCATTAATTACAGCACCACAGGCAGAGGGGATTTAAAGCACTGTTTTAAGATGGAAATCTTTAAACAAATGACAGAAAATTTGGTTGAGCTGAAAAATAGGGACTTCTCATGCATAATTGAATACACCAGATTGGCCCTAATTTGCTGTTACATTTGGAGAGGTTAATGAGAGTTGCCTTGCTAAATGTCTCAACTTCATCTTAATGCAATTCATATTGAAAAATTCTGATCACATAATTGTATACAAAGCTTCCTTTTTTTTTGTCAGAACTTAATACATTTTTAAGCATCTGTAACCTTGGCTACTGAAAGTCTAGTAATTTCATCTTCTATATAATTAGTGTAGTTTCAATAAATTCAATAAAATAGTTTAAAATTCTTGTGAACATTAAAGAACATTTTTACCTGCTTAGCACATTGTTTCAGGGTCATAATATTCTTATTATTATTTCAACAACACAATCTTACAGAGTGCATGAAAATGCAAAGTGTCATTTGAACACAAATTTAATGTTCCGATAATCGGTAAAGTCATTTGTTCCTCAGCTCTCCGTCAGCAAGAGTTACTTGGCTGCAGTTTGTAATCCAATCCTCCAATCCTTAAATCTTCTTATGAGAAGAGAGCATGGCGGAGCATCTTGCTCAGGTTTTCCTCAAAAC
The DNA here is from genome assembly GCA_037101425.1 of Elopichthys bambusa. Taxonomy (NCBI): domain Eukaryota; kingdom Metazoa; phylum Chordata; class Actinopteri; order Cypriniformes; family Xenocyprididae; genus Elopichthys; species Elopichthys bambusa. Next base: position 19,382,322 of record CM074435.1, read on the forward strand.
TCATTTCACGTGTGGCTAAAACAGCAAATGGAATTTGTCCACTCTATAAAATGTGCCACCTCATTTAATTTAATAGTGCCATTCAGTAACCTGATGCTATTTTAGTCTCCCAATCAACCCGTCACATTGGCCTTGTACCCTTGTCAGTCAAGGCTTGAAATTTTCCTTCCACCCACTTTTTTCCAATAAATAAGATTTATCTGGAAAATAAATAAATAAAATTCCAGAGGAAAATGCATGCATGGATGTCATTTCTTCAGGCATTGTTCATGCAGACCTGTTGGCATCAGCGATGGAAGAGGCAGTGAGTATCACATCCAGCGAGTTCCACAGCCAAAAGGAGGCCAGAACCTTAAAGAGGGAAGACAGCCTGAAGGAAGCCACAGGGAGGAGCAAAGTCTGGTGGGTAACACAGAGCACATATAGAAACTATTTCAACCAATCTAATTTAAAGAAATCTTGGGGTCTTATACCCTAATAAATGGGCTTTATGTATTGCATATATATAAAGAGTTCATTTGCAAAATCAGATAACGCTCTTTTTATTAATTCTCACAAATCATGTTTTTTTTATTGTGCATTGTGCAAGTAATATCAATCAAACTGCAGATGGGTTGTTTTGATTAAGTAATAATAACTATAATCTTAATACATAAATAATAAAATACAGGTAAATTACAAAATTTAAGTTAATTGAAAGTACGTTTTTTTAGATATATTAAATGTTTGTTTCTTAGCAAAAGCAGATAACTCCAACAGTCGGTTTGGCAAAAGCAGATAACTCCACATTTCATGTTTCCGAGGTAAACAAAACCAAGTAATTGCTTTGTGTGCGTGTGCACACAAACGCAAAAGGACAACCATGGGTTCAGCATGTAAGATGTGTATGGTGAACAAGGACTTGCAGGAGTCGAAATTATAAATCCTTGATTACTTTTAGTCAGCTTTGACGAAACTTCTCTCAGCTAGCGTGTCTTTTTGAAGTGACAAGAAGCTTTGTCACCTGACCTGAATACTGCACGCTGATTCGCTAAAACAAATCTGTTGGTTTCTGTACACAAACAACAAGGGCGCTTGTCGGTTTCTGCTGTAAAACTCGCTATGCCTTGACAGTAGACAGTACCGGCTTTTTTGACAAAACGTATTTTAGGTTTAGAACGTGCTATATAGAATAACGCACAGCAATCAGTTCATTTTTTCAACTGGCGTTTATCGGTTTTTGCAAATGAACTGTCTCTCTCTCTCTCTCTCTCTCTCTCTCTCTCTCTCTCTCTCTCTATATATATATATACTACAATAAATCGACCAAACTGTACATGAAATGTAGCTATAATATATTTCTTCTTTCTGCAGGTCACATTGTTATACCAATAGTTTGTGACAAGTGTCTATATGAGTAAGTCTTGAATAATACATTCAACTGATTTGTTTGAACCAAACTGATTCATTTAAGAACAAAACGTGTGTTACTTAGAGACACATTTCATTTGAGTTTGCTTTTACTTTGGCTAAGGCTAAGTAATGGCAATATTGTGTCTAAAATGTATTTTTCTCAATATTAACGTCTTGTTTATTATGTTCTTGTAAAAAAAAAAATGGCTAAACATTCTCCAGATTAAAACAGTTTATAAAAACTATTTCATATAAATCGAAGGCATCTGTTTTAATAATCTGCACTGATCAGATACTACAAATTTGCAGAGTGAATTTTCTGGGTTTTTCTGACCCCGTTGGCAGGTCACTTCTCAGATTAAATTATCACATCATCCATAAATGTCTAAGGCATTCGGATTCATGGTGCGCTAACAGGAACCATGCCTTGGCGGAGACAGTTTAACAGCACAGCGTTGCATTTCAGCATCTATTTGTCACCTGGCATTTCTTCAAGATGTGTTCCAAAAGGGTATGTCACTTTTGTGAAAATGCAATGTCAAAAGCTCAGAACGAAGCAAAACTTCCTGAGAACTCTAACAATCTCCAAGCATTCAGCATCCAGCTTGTCACAATCTGAATGTAGGACATGTGGCACAGCTAAATTTATAGCTCTGTTAAACATTATTGCTTATCTCAGTCTGGTTTTGTCCATTTGAAATTAGATAATCTACAGGTTTTTGGATCACAGGATTTAATTCCCTGTCTCCATCTCTCTTTCTTTTTTATCAAAGCACATGACAGCAGGCTGAGCTTTCATCACCATCATGTCAAATGGTTATAATCTTTTGACAAGACTGCAAAGACATTCTTGAAGTTGAAAGCTGTGAAAGAAGGGGACCACTTAATCTCCTTTCCATCTCCCTTTTATTCGATTAATCCCCGGCACAGATGTTTGAAACACTGTAAGATTGTGTAATGTGTCCCATCCCACCCTATGCCATAATTGAAAATAATGATCTCTCTCAGTCAAGTGCAACCAGAGCACTTCTTTAACTCCCACTGAATGTCCAGTGTGGTGTTTCCTATTATTCATTTCACAATTATAAGAATTAACTTTTATGAAATGTGCTCTGACACATTGTGATTGAGATTTTTATCTAAACCTTGACAATAGCACACTGCTTTATCCAGTGTATTAGATTTAAAAATCCCTGCAGCATTAAATGTCAACTATATTATGAAACGTAATATTTTAATTGTGTGTTGAATTCCACACAACTGTCGCTATCAAATCATTGTTTTGATTAAGCAATGCTATTTAGATTTTTTTTTTCTTTTATTCTCAACATTGGGCTTTCTATGATACATTACATTTTTAATGCAATAAATTAGTTTAAACTGTATAAATGAGAAACTGTATGGCTAATATTTTTTTTTATTGTGTGTAGTGGTGGAGATTTTGCACAGAATTTTTCTCGTCTTTATGAGTGAGCATTGAGAACTGACTTGTTCAAAACACTGATTAATTCAGAAACTAAACAATGTACTGTCAGCATCTTAATGAATGAGTCATTGATTCATTCACTCAACAGAATCTTTCAAAAAAACGATTTGTTTGCAACCACTTCTGTGTTGCTTTAACTTCCTTAAGATCTGTTTTCGTTGGCGAAGTAAAAATAGACAAAGTAACTTTTAATATTGTATCTAAAGTTGCTTGATATTAACTTCTTATTTATTGAACTGTTGTGTAAAAGCAATATCTCAATTGCAACAGCGCATTGCTGTTTCGGCAATTGGCATTTGCATAGGTGCAGCTGCCTATTTGAAGAAAGTTTAAAAGCAGCACTTTGAAATTCTCTTGTAACTTTTACATCTGTTATTTCACTTGTATTTTGATCTGCCATGTCTGTCTACCATACAGTCTTTTCTTTTCATATGAAATCCCTGTCACTATTTTATGTCCCATTAAACATCTCTGCTGTCAGCTATTACATAAAATTCGTCAAATGCGAAGAGATATTTGTTGTTGTTTTTAGCTAAGGATTTCACGGATCCTTTAAAATTAAAAAACAATGAATTCCTGAGCTATTGTATGTCAAATCCCATATGTGTTAGGACTTTATTATTCATAGCTTACAGTTATGTAAAGCATATGGCATGACAGATTAAGCTTATAGAATCCCCATCTCCCCATCATTTTAGTGGTTCTGAGTTAAATATCTGACCTCAGTTCAATGACTGGAAGTAAAACTGTTTTGTGTTTTCTATAAATTTGCTCTTTGAATCCCTTTGTTTTGCTCTTTTATTCTGATTTATTTTTACTTGGACAAAAATAATGCTTTGGTTGCTATACAAAATTGAATGTAAATCAAGTTAGAGGGTTGAGTTATGCAGAATAAATGTTTTTGAAGGACAGTGAACAGCATAAACGAGAAAAGCCATATTTATGTTTTCCATTTATTTGTAGCCGATTTCTACTTATTAAGGTTCAGCTGTAGACTCTGCCAGTCTTTCAGTGAACAGTAAATGGACCCTTCTTAGTTTCTGTAGGGTCACAGTAAGTCCGTCTGGCACAAAATAGCCTACCAAGAATGATGCACTTGAAACACGACTCTAATTTATTGAATTCAAAATGCTCACAAACCCAGATGCCAGAGATGCTGAATGCTTGCAGGCATTTCTTTAAATAATCCCTTTCCTCATTCAAATGTATTTGTTAAAATCTAATGATGCTCTTGATTTGGCCTTTTAGGTCGAGGTTATTGCAGTTTGTTGCTTTGATGTTTAACCCGGAAATGAGTAAACATAATTCTTCAGATTTTATCGTCTTGGCAGCGTCTACAGTTGTAAGACCTCCAATATCTTTGGATTAACTTCTCAGTCTCCAAGAGCTTGTTAAATCTTTGGTCAAGATGTGCACTTTGATTGGAACTCAGTCAAGACTTAAAGCGTGTCTGTCACTGCTTTTTATTGATGTGTGCCCTCTCTAATGGGGGGTGACTGTACTGACCATATTACATAAAGATGTCCAAGAAAGACATGAAGCAGAAAAATTATTTTCCAACAACAGCAAATAACAATATACCATATCATATCACATGTTAATATAAATGTTTAATATTTATACAGGTAAAGAGTGAAATACTGGGAAATACCTTATGACAGTGATCTCCAACCTTAGGCCTTGGTGGATAAAAAAAGATGGAGTACCATCTGTTACATATTGTATAAAACAGTGTCCTATAAAAATACTATAGTACAATATTAATGTGATGTTTACTTTGCACAGAGTAAGGCACACTTGCAATGATTCTGGTATTAATTTATGATATCATGTGCATTGATCTCTGATCTACTTGATAGCTTGATAGTTGAAATCATTACTACATTGCTGCCATATATCCAGTATGAATCTATTATGGATTTATGACAGTAATCATAGAGTCAATCCCCAGAGATCTTTCAAGCACACATTGCAGTTCACTTAGCTTGCAGTAGGAGGTGCTTTTTTTAGTGCCATGACATTGTCTGAGCACTGGCCTTGAATCAAACTAGAGAGCTCAACAGAAACTAATAAATGTGGAACTTCATCATTCCAATGCAGTCACTGTCCTTCCGAACTTCTTAACATCGCCATCTTAATTTTACAATTGAGCTTTTGATTATGCTCTGTAAATGACTGAGAAATCAATAAAAGATGACCCTTATGGGCATTTTCCCAGAACTAGGAGACTTGCATGACGTAAGTGGTCCATGACTCAAGGTTAAAGCCATACCAAGTGTTCAAGCCATGTAATTTATAAATGTTGAAAATGGTCAAAATGCTTTGCTCTGACCCTGGTTTGAAAGCTTCTTTTTTAAGTCAGTCTTAAAAGTGATCACTGTAGATTAGTATTTCATGAAGCATATCATATCTAAATTTACCATGCACACCTGTTTCCAATTGCAATATGTTCACTGCATGTGTTCATACAGCATCTTTAATATATTTAATATATTTCAGGTCTAACAGAGGGGGAAAATTCAATTAAAAGGTACATCAGATAAGAATAAAGCATTTGGTCTACCAAAAGCAATTATAAGAGTAAATGAAATGAATCTGTAAAAAGACAAAGACCTTAAGTTTTTAAGATGCATTGAGGACCAGGCCACTGCTCCTAAAAGTATGGTTATTTCCATGGTATTTTGTCTTACATATCTTTTGTTTCATTGTTCTTGCATCTTTGCATAACAGGCATTATAACATCTCTAGCTAATACTGAAATGCTTTCTGATAAAAACTGATTATCAGTCAGACTTATTACAAAGCCATTTTTAAAGAGATATAGTGCATTTAAAAATGAAAATACCATTATTTACTCAACCTCATGTTGTTCCAACCCTTGTGACTTATGCTTTGACTTGCTTTCCTCTGTGGAACATAAATGGACTTCTTTTATTGTGATTTCTGGGCACTCTTTGTCATTGTTGGTGCTTGAAAGCCCTAGTCCCCAACCACTATTATCGAATGGAAAAGAGCAGTGTGAACATTCTTCCTAACATCTCCATTTATGTTCCACAGAAGGGCGTCATACAGAGTTGGGATGACATAAGGCTAAAGTAAATGACTAAATTTTTATTTTTGTATGAACTATGTTTGTTAGCCTGCATGTGTGCTACAGTATGTATAATGCTTTACAGTAATGTGGATAAGCAACCAAGGAAGATTTGACTTGATACAGTCACACAAGACTTTCAATAACTTTCAAATTCCATTGTACCAGTGATGGATTACAGTCATGAAAATGAATTTACAGCTCAAGATACTTATTGGAATAAGAGATGATTATACAATGTAGGGCTTTTTAACAATTTTTCTGCCCGCCTTTGAGTGAGATGCTTCATAAATCTTCAAAGATGTAAAAGACTTTATTTATGATTTATGATGCCTCTGTCATCAAGTGTACATTTATTTTTATATTTTTTGCTAATTTTGTCTGTTGGTGTTGTTCCGTTTGGACATACATGATATAACGGATATAAAAGATGTGGTATGGTGACTGGTAACCTGAACTTATTATTTTGAGAAGTAAAGACTCATTTGAGAATTGAGCCAAAGTGATTGAGAAAAACTGTAATATATACTCAATATATAGAGACACAACACTGTATTTCCTCCTGGTGGTTACATATAAGCATCACAGTCTGTGGTTTATGGGCCTCGTTCATGAAACATAAGCAGAATTTTTGCGTAAATCAATTGTAAAACTGCTTACATAAATTGTTTTATTGAATTGAATGCAACAATTTAGGTAAGAATGTTTTTATGAATAATTTACTTAAATCGTTTCATAAATGAGGTCCTGTGTGTATAGTATATGTAGGGTCACAAAATGTATTTGGACACTTTAGACACACCTACGAATGAATGTCTTTGTGTTATATAACAATATATATATATATATATATATATATATAACAATATATATATTTGGTTTTTTATCATTTTTGATCTATGCAATGAAAAACATTCATTGTTTTTGGCCTTGATGTTCAAAAGTGTCAAAATACTTATATAGGCCACTGCAGTTCTGCTGTTAAATGGGGAGCTGAGATTGAAACTGTGACAGAGTCAATAAATGATAGCGCTGACTCTTATTTTTATATGTGTTTTAATGAGGGGGTACATTTTGAATCATAGTAATAAAGTGCTACAGAAGACCTTATATTACCAAATCACTGGCCATAAAGTATGATAAACAGTGTCAAATAAAAAATGGACCTCTCGTCTAATGCTGCTTGGTCTTCTTGATTCTTGGTCGCAGAAAAACTGTATAAGATAGATAGACAGATTCATTATATTTAGGAGTTCAAATAAATAATGAAACAAAAAATGTTTTTGGAAGTGCTTCTTGTAAAAGTTTTTGTGATGCTGAGAAAAGAGAATTAGACAAACACAAATATGAAAGCTAGTTGACTATTACACGAAATAAACACCACACTATTAAGCTAATTATGTCAAAAGTTAGCTAACACACCGAAACTTAGGAGTGAATGCAACAGACTGAATTTATTATAGCTTACATGAGATGGCAAATATGCGCCAAGAGATATTAAGCATCTAATTACCATGCTCATCAGATTATAAACATAAATACACAATGGAAAAACACAATTTATTTTGTTCTTGAAATGTTCTTAGCTTGTACATAATCAGTTTATACCTGCATGAGTCATTGATCATTTTGAGAGCTGCAAATGCCACATATCACTTCACTGACAGTCATGCATATTTGAATATACTCATACAGACTAATTCCAACTACAGATTTAACGTCAGTGAAATGAAATACTCTTGTTCTGAATAACAAATGTGGGTAACACTTTAGATTAGGGTCCAATTCTCACAATTAAGTAACTATTAACTATGACTTTTTCCTCAATAAACTCCTAATTACTGCTTATTAATAGTAAGTTAGTTGTTAAGTTTATATATTGGGTAGGGTTAAGGGGTGTAAAATAAGGTCATGCGGAATAAGGCATTAATATGTGCTTTATAAGTATGAATAAACAGCCAATATCCTAGTAATATGCATGCTAATAATAAACAACTAGATAATACTGAGAACCTGACCCTAAACTAAAGTGTTACCCAAATGCATATTTGTTTCTTTTTTATTAGGAGTAATAGAAGGTATTCTAAAAATAATGGTAACAGCTGTGTCTAGTATTTTTTGCAACAGTAATTATGAGCAGGCTGTCACATTTTAAATTGCTGCTTTCAGATAAACCACATAGAGGGGCATTCACCAAGTTCAGCATATTGTTTATTACCTGTTTCCCAGCAACATACAGCAACAAGATGCTAAAAGAGTGAGAAGCTCAAAGAAAGACTGTGAAACGAATCTATATGATAGTCGTTTGCTGTTAAGAGAGACCCAGCTCTACTCAAGCACAGAGCTTTTAGGAAACAACAGGCGTCTTCTTAATGATCCGTCTGCGCACCGGGTTAGCAGGTGCTGCGCTCGCACTGGCCCTCTCGGTCTTCAGTTCATCGATAAAGGTTTCCAATGGTCCAAACTTCTCTGTCAGCTCACCAAGATGAGTTTTCAGGGCATTGAACTCTTTGAACAAGTCATCTAGTGCCTCAGAAAGAGGCTGGATCCTGGAAAGAGTTAAAGAGAGAAAGAAATATGAGAGAAGAACAGTATAGCGCAGTCACTGGTTGGCAAAGAGCATTGAGGAATAAGATGAATATGACTAGTTTCCAAACCGTAAGGAGACAGGAAGTTCCCCATTAAGCACATAAAATATTTTGCAAAGTCTCCAGCATAATGAAATGTTCTGCTCTAAACAGAACACAGTCCACATTTTGACATGCTGATACCAAAATAATAATGTGTTCCTGCTTTTTTCTATCTGTGCAAAGAAAGAATGCCTGAATCTGAGAGCTTGATGTGACACAATGAACCTCATGAAAGTCTACCTGGAGTAGTCAGGCAGCAAGGACTGGTGGTCGTTCTGCAGGAGTCCTTTAACTTGGCTCAGGATGTCAAATCTCCAGTCATCAAGCACTTGAGTCAGATTTGCAACTCCTCGCATGCTTACTTTCTCAGCTGAGGACCCAAACAGCACTATTGTTTACAGTTATCTAGTGTATTTTTTTTAGGTTCATATGAATGAAAAATGGTGAAACCATACTTCATAGCATAGCAGCCAGAACATATAAATGCAAAAATAAACCAGTATGTGTTTTATTAAACAAAAAAGGCATCCACTTACAGCCTTCACGGTAGTTCCACTCCTCTTTTGCAGGGCGTCTCCTCTGACCGCAGACTATGACCACGGTCATGGTCAGGAACAACAGGCTCACCCTGAAACTCATCCTAGTTCTTGATGTTTCCTGCACAAGTACAATCAAAAAACAACTGAAAGCAAATTTCTTTCCCAAGAAAATGTTAAAATCACTGCCCAGGTATTTTTCTTTACTCTTCTAAGCAGATGATGTATGTTTACTGAGAGATCAATCAAGCCCTGTGATACTAAACTCACAATTAATCTTAATCCTAAAAATAATATTGGTGCATAAACACTATTTGGTTTCAGGGCACAATCTGTGCTGACTTGCCTGATAGCTGTGCATGAAATTTTCTTCATGGTCTGTAAGACCATGTGCATGTAAAAATAGAAAATATATATATTTTGTTTTACATGCATTAAGGAAAATATATATATACATATATATATATATATATATATATATATATATATATATATATATATATATATATATATATATATATATATATATATGATGCATTTTTAAATAATAAAATAAAATATGAAATCTTTAAACTGATACAAAGAACAAAAACAATCTAGATTCTTGGAATAATAGAAGTGTGCAGATCGAAATACTATTGTTTACATACCAGTCAGAGAGTTTGGGAAGATGTGTGCTCTTTACAAGTGCCCCTGCAGTTCTGTGTCTGAGTTGCTGCTCCAGTCTGTCCCAAGACTGCAGAACACTCCCTCCTGTTTTAAAACTTTCCCTCATCACACACATCTTTTCCAAACACTTGGCTTGTTTGAGCAAGCCACTATGGTTTGAATGTCAAAATTTCTTCCTTGAGGTCCAAAGAGTTCTGTAAGGATTTGTTTGCTGATTTGTGACTTATTTGTTTGTTTGTTTGTAGCCTGACACGTTATTTTTTAGTATATTAAAGATATTTATAAATGCAGCCTCTTTCATTTTAAAACTGCCTGGAATTTGAAAAGTTGTGTATAATTGTTTTAGGCTATATAAAATGAAGAAAATCACAGCCATATTACAATGCTGTATCTTATGGGGGAGGAAAATCTCATTTTAATAAGATTAAAGCACAAATAAGATGTCTTTCAGACTTTTTTTTTTTTCAGCCTTTGCAGAGACAAGCAGAGACCCACTGGAGTAATGATAAAATGATTATGTCACATCCGTTTTGTGGACGGTTGCTAAGCGACAAGATGGTTGCGTCGTGTCTCTGAAAACACAGAAGGTTGCATCTTTAACTTTAATAATTTTGACATTTTGTTTATAGGATAAAGTTACATGTAGCGCTTGTGTTCGATAATGCCGCTAACAACGATTAAAGACGGAGAATACACGGCCACCGTGTACAAAATGGTGAGTTATTAGCTGCAGATGCTAACAGGCTAGCTTATTTACCACTGGTCTGTTATGCTGGTTGCTTGCGCGCTTTTAGCGAAACGTTTGTCGTTTTATAAAAATGATCGGCTTTTTACTAATCCTTATTTCTTTTTTATAAGGTCAAAGAAGGGCGATATGGAGACGCAATTCATATTCTGAGCAAAGAACATCAGAAACATACTAAAGTAAGTTACAGCAGTCAAACTGGACGCGTTCTTTACACTGAATCAACCAGTAAACGTATTGCTCTCTGTTGTTAGGGAAAACAACCTAAACCTAAAAAGAGAGAGATACATTTTATCTGACAATCTCTGTTTATGTCCAGTCCAGGGCTGCTCTGTCTCTCCTAGGCTACTGCTACTATCACATGCAGGACTTCACTAATGCAGCAGAGTGTTATGAACAGCTGACACAGCTTCACCCAGAGGTCGAAGACTACAAACTTTACTATGCCCAGTCTCTATATGGAGCGTGTGCATTCCCAGAGGCCATGAAGGCTACTTTTCTCTTGGACAACACAGCTAGTCATACTAAGGTGGACACGCATATCAACTTTTGTCACATCTGCAAAGAGCCTATGTACAGTGTATATATATATATATATATATATATATATATATATATATATATATAATACTTTTCTTTTCTTGTATATTTGAGTGGTTATTCAGTTGCTTATAGCATCAGATTTGAAGATTTTTGTTCATTTTATTTATTTATTTTTGGTGGCTTATTTTGAGGAGTTTTCCCACATATTTTCACAGTTCCAGGGAAGGTAAAACAAGGTATTCTAGACTTTTATGGTAAATTTTGTATTCAGGTAAATGTTAGAAGATCCATGAGTGACTAAAGTCACAAGAAGCTCAGCATCTGTAAAGATCATTAGTAGACAGCTATTGTAGTAAAATGTTTGTATGATGCATTAAATTCTCTACCATTCAAAAGTTAGGGGTAAGGGTTTTTTTTTTTTTTTTTTTTAAAGAAAACGTGAATACTTTTATTAATCAGATATGCATTAAATTGATTAATTGATAATTGTTACAAAAAAAATAAAATAAATGTGTTTAAAAATGTTTTTGTTCATCAAAGAATCCTGAAAGAAATGTATCACGGTTTCCACAAAAATATGAAGCAGCACAACTGTTTTCAACATTGATGATAAAAAATGTTTCTTAAGCAGCAAATCATCTTATCAGAATGATTTCTGGAGGATCACGTGACACTGAAGACTCGAGTAATGATGCTGTAATTCCTTGCCATCACCGGAATAAATTACATTTTAAAATATATTTAAATAGAAAACAGTTATTTTAAATTGTAATAATATTTTTTGAAAAAATGCAGTCTTGATGAGCATAAGGGATTTCTCTTAAAAACATTTTAAAAATCTTACTGACCCCAAACTTTTAAACAGTAGTGTCAGTTAAAAGAACAGCTCTTTACTGTTTAGTGTGAAGATCCTAACATGTCACATTGTATCCCTTATATTTTAAAAAGAAATATCATTATTTGTCCTATCTCTAAACAGATGGTCAAACTGCAAGCTGCCATTAAATATGGAGAGGAAGATTTTTCGGGAGCAAAGGTAACATTTTTCTTTCCTCCATAATTTTTTCACCCTCATGCCATTCCAAACCCTTTCTTTCTTCCATGGAACACATTTGGAGAGCATGTAGTGATACGAAGGAAATTGTTTTATGTTTCTAAGTGCAGTTTTTGGAGAGAAAAAAAGTTTTTTTGAGTGAACTATCCCTTTAAGTGTCCAAATACTTTTTGTGGCCACAGTATACATGAAATTTCAAGTAAGAGCTCTGAGGTATGCCACATGTGGAAAATGAATCACCATCTGACCACATGAATGATGGTTTGTTTTGTTGGAATATTTGGTTTTGCTTCTCCAGACTCTGGTTGAGCTATTGCCTCAGGATGATCCAGACTACGATGTGGATCTCGGGTGTTTGCTTTATAAGGAGGGCGAGTATGAAGAGGCTTGCAAAAAGTTTATGTCCTCCATGAATGTACTGGGCTACCAGCCAGGTGAGCATGAGCTTCTTTAGCACTGGTTCAGCTGAATTATAACTGTGTGTGTTTGTGGTGTCTACATGCAGAAGCTTAAAAGACAAAACAGACAAAAACACAAACTGGTCTCTCCCAGTAAATGTTTTGCCAAGAGTAACAAAACATAACATTGACTGGTTGACCACACTGCGTAAAGGTAGTAATTTTGATTTTTATGGAAATGAATGTGGTATGGAGACCTTTTGACACATTGTGATGGTTTCTAAAACTAGCTGTGCTGTGTCTGATTGTTTTTTTCCGTTACAGATCTGGCATACAATACAGCACTCTGTTACTACAGTTTAAAGCAGTATGCCTCAGCACTCAAATATATTGCAGAAATTATTGAACGAGGAATCAGAGACCATCCAGGTATGTGTAACAGAAAATCTTTTAAGATGTGTGATGTTATACAGTTAATTTCAATGAATGATTCTTATGTCTATAGAGCTCAGTATTGGAATGACAACAGAAGGCATTGATGTAAGAAGTGTCGGCAACACCCTCGCCCTGCACGAAACCGCTTTGATTGAAGCCTTTAATCTGAAAGCAGCTATTGAATACCAGCTGAAGAACTGTAAGTATAGATAAACCATCTGACCTGATGTTTCACTTAGGCGCCTTCCTATCATATACTTTTTGATGTGCACTCTGTTTATTCATAGTGTATAATAAACCCCAAATCTGCCTCCCAGGATTACTAATGGCATTTGTATTAAGCACTGAAGTCCAGAGCAGTGTTTTGCTCAGTGGCTTTCTGCAAAATTTAGCATGGCGTTATGACTGCTTACTGTAGTGGTTACTACTATTGAACTTCAGAGAATTTAATTCAGTGATACTGGCCTCTTATCTCTAAAACTTTTTTGCAGATGCTGCAGCACAAGAAGCACTGACTGACATGCCTCCCAGATCAGAAGAGGTACTAATAATGTCACTTCTGTGGTAACCCCTTGTCCACTTGACACTTGGCATTTACATGCATTTTGTATCCGGATAGTTTCTGTTTAGCAAAATAGCATTTAAATGTGTCTGTTTGCACTTATCCATTCGTTAGGAAAACAGCACTTACATATTGCATCAGAGGTTGCATTTACCATACATTTTCTGCCATTTACCTCATTTTTAAAACAGTAATGGATCATTCAAAATGCTTTCTTTCATAAGGTATCTGGTCTATTGTGCTTTCCTGCTTAAAAGTAAAGGATGCTAATAGGGATTAAATCAGAAGAAAAAGGAGAAAAGTACATTTTAAAGTGCTCTGCAAAAACAGACCATGAGGGAAACGTGAGAAAGGATTTGGGGAGAGATATGAGAGATTCTAAGTGTAGTCGAGTGAAATAATTCATGGGATATTGTTCATTAAATTGGGCAAGCAGATTGCAAGACATCAGTGTCTGTTGACTTATTCATATTTTGCAAGCAGAATAAAAAGAGAAGAAGCTGCAAAAGCTCTTTAAAGACTGATAAAATAGAGCATGATGGAAAATTTACAACCTAGTCCATCAAAGTGATTGATAATTATTATTTATAGCGCCATCTCATTATATATTACTTAATCAACGTGATCATTAGATATTGCTTTAATCAAAATGCATTTGCATTTACACCTTGTGGCATTTATACTTGTCAAATACTATCTCTAACCATCTCCGAAGGTGGTTATTCAGTGATGCAAGCACAATCTGATCATATTGGGTGCATTTACACTTGACTTTAAATGTATTCAAGTGCTGTCTGATTGTAATCTAATCAACAAAAGCACCTGCTAATGTATTTATTGCACATTACTATTTATCGAAGTATATTTCCAGGTGATTTAGCTAAAAAGATCCAAGTTCTGTTTTCTCATTTCTGTAGCAATTCAGAAAACAAAGGCTGCCAGATAAGATGAGATGCCTGTCAAGAGAATATTTTCTTCATTAGTTATGCTGTTTGATTTGAGCGTGCTCACTCTTGCAGGATTGCTTCTTATGAATCAATGTCATAGGCATGCCAATTCACATGCACACTCATGCAACTTTTATCCTATATTGACAGACCATGTGACAGACCATGTCAATTTTACTTGAATAGCACAATTTAAGTTTGATTTTCCTAAATACTTACAAGATTGTCTCTAGTTATGCACTGGGAATTTGCTGTTTTTGTGATTCCGGTGCAGGTTTAATCCTTTTCTGCAGGGGTTTGTATTGTGAGAGCTGGTAAGCCCACACCTGCTGGCTGGAATGAGGGTGGGCTGCAGAGACATGTTTTTGTGCTAGTTTGTGCTGCCACCTAAAAGTTAATGAGTCCAAGCAGTGATCCATCTTACATAAGCACTCATTAAATACTCTGTTTCTTCCCGCAGGACAGGTATTTTTAAACACTGCATCTGTAGCTAGGACTATCGCAAGGAATGCACCAGATTTTAAAAAATAATTCTGGGTACTGCGCTAAGTAATCTTCACAGGGTTATGTTATTTCCGTGAAAAACATCCTAAATAGAAAGAATTTCTTATTTAACTGATTTATGATTGAACTAATAATTATACAGTGCAATTCCACTGTTAAGTTTATAGATAGATAACCCTCCACGCTAAAGTATTTAGTTTATCCAGAGAAGGAATTCTGCATATCTGTTTTGAGACATGCACAAGCGAACATATGCCATATGCTGCCCTCTACTGAACCAGAATGTCACTGTGATGATTTACCATAAATACATTAGCCCAGTGGTTCCCAAACCTGTCCTGGAGGACCCCCAGCCCTGCACATTTTGTATGTCTTCCTATTTCTGACACACCCATTTCAGGTCTTGCTGTTTCTACTAATGAGCACATAAGTTGAATCAGGTGTGAATATGAGGGAGACATACAAAATGTGCAGGGCTGGGGGTCCTCCAGGACAGGTTTGGGAACCACTGCATTGGACAGTTTAAAGTTAATTGTGTCAATAGCAAGTTATCCTTAAGTATATTTGGCTCCTTTAGTCTTATTCTATGTGTAAGAAATGCTTTTACATTAGAAAGTTGGTCCGTATGATGATGTAATGATGATTATGTCCATTGTAAGTATCTTTTTTTTACATTTAGGAGCTGGATCCAGTCACTCTTCACAATCAGGCCCTAATGAACATGGACACCAAGCCCACAGAGGGTTTTGAGAAACTTGCTTTTCTTCTTCAGCAAAACCCCTTTCCTCCTGTCACTTTTGGCAACTTATTATTGCTTTACTGTAAATATGAGGTGAGTGTACTTCATTAATGAGTGTTAAGTGGCATAGAAATGACACACTTCAGCTTTAAAGAAACTATAAGAAAAACTGTATTATATTTTTCTTTCAAGAAGTGAGGTTTCTTTGCTTTTTTTGTCTATAGTACTTTGACCTCGCCGCAGATGTCTTGGCCGAAAATGCTCATCTCACTTATAAGTTTCTCACACCGGTAAAGCAGAAATTTTATTTCCCATCAGCTCTGCACAGTTAGCAATTTAAGTATTAGAAAATGCAATCATGTAGAAACAAGTCTCTACTTCTTATTAGCCCAGATAGTTGTTCCAGTAATAGCATCCGCATTGATTTCTATGGCCATAAGGCATTTGCAAGTAATAACACACCAGGTGATAATTACAGAACTGCCTCATTCATATTGACATATCGGTCCGGAATCACATCAAAACTATAGGGCTCATTTTTGTTCTCCTTTATAGTATCTCTATGAGTTCCTGGATGCCATGATCACATGCCAGACAGCGCCTGAGGAAGTGAGTGATCTTTTGCAGAGTTTTCTGAGTTGGCAAGTATCTAGTGAGCATTTGTTTTTTAATGAATTTAACTTTGTATGTCATGCAGGCTTTCCGAAAATTTGACGAAATTGCTGGAAAACTGACTGAGCAACTACGCAAGGTTACGAAACAGGTTACAGATTGGCATTTTGCCTTTCAAGAATTCACAACATTTGTGACACTTACGTCAGATGTTACTCTCTGAATACACCATTAAATCAATATGTCTGACACTGAAGAGGCTAATTAGAATTTAGAAACTAAATTCTCTTTCCTCTAAGGTGCAGGAAGCAAGGCACAATCGGGATGACGAATCCTTGAAAAAATATGTCCAAGACTATGACGAGGTTCTTGAGAGGTAAACTTAAGACTCATTTATTACATTTATGTGTTTATCCAGAGCGACTTTCAAAAGAAGAGATTACTAAAGCTTCATTCTTTGATTTCTGTTCCTTCATTTATGTAAATGCAAGTAAAATGGGCACTGTATGTAAATACTTTTCATTATTCTGTTTTTCTTGAACTTTTTTTAAGGTACATTCCCGTGCTAATGGCACAGGCCAAAATCTACTGGAACCGTGAGAACTACAGCATGGTGGAAAAGATCTTCCACAAGTCACTGGAGTTCTGCAATGAGCATGATACTTGGAAACTTAATGTTGCTCATGTGCTCTTCATGCAAGATAACAAATATAAAGAAGCCATTGGTTTCTATGAGCCCATCGTTAAGAAGCATTATGAAAATGTAAGTATAATATTGCTGAATATGCTTCTTTTTTTTTTTGATGATGATGAAAATAAGAATAACTTAGTCCGAAATAAAAGACCTCAGAAAGTCTGCATTCTGCAGTGCCATAGTAATTTAGAAAATCAAAAGGATAGTTTAGTAAGAATCAAGGTTGAAAATAACCTATTATTTTATTAACCTATATTTAACCTATAAATATTTTAGTGACTAAGTAAAGAAGTAAATATTGTGTAAAATTAGTGACTTAATCAGTTTGATGTATATCTGCAGATATCTGTATCTGGATTGGTCATTAAAAAACAATAACCTAAATCAGTCAACTAGTAGTGTTTAGCATAAACAGTGGGATCCTGATGTATTTTTAAAACATTAAAATAAGATAATAACAGTGAACTTAAATATGATCTGAAGATATGTAATTTATCTTTGATGACTCATGGATATATTGTGTATAAGATTTCCTGTGATGGTGGGTGATATTTCTATGTTGAAGGACTTGGAAGACAATTATATAACAAATCTAAACATTTAAAATCAAAACATGTTCTGTACTTCTCTGCTTGCTAGCTGGAACAATGTAACATTCAAGAGTGTCCCTGCAAAACAAAACCCTCGGTAAAATGCTCTGTGACTCTTGGAGTCTTGCTGTGTGACTGCATGGAGTTTGCAGCATGATGTTTCTTTTTCCCCCTTTTTTTCTTTTTTTGGAAGAGTGTCTGTTATTAGAATCCTTTCAATTGATTGTCACATTTTTTCCTGTAGATTCTTAACGTTAGTGCGATTGTTCTTGCTAACCTGTGCGTGTCATACATCATGACCAGCCAAAATGAAGAGGTAAACATTTTAATCATATCTAAATATAAATATTAATACCAATAAAGCAGCCTTGTTTCATCATATTTTTCTTTTTCTGGGTTTTTTATTTTATTTTACCTATCTGGTCTGCCTCTGTGTGTGTACAGGCAGAAGAACTGATGAGGAAGATAGAGAAAGAAGAGGAACAGATCTCTTATGAAGAGCCAGACAAAAAAGTCTTTCATCTGTGTATTGTCAACCTTGTAATAGGGTACGTACAATATTTTTACATAATTGTGATAAATCAACCCATGAGAAAAATCATCACAAGCATCAAGTTTTCACTTTACTTTGACTTTCTGAAATATCATACAAATAATACATCTGAAATATCATTCTATTACAAGATGACATTGTGAGAGCAGTCTTGTGTAAATTACTCTACTGTTCAAAAGGTTAGGGTCAGTATAATTTTTTTTTTTTTTTTTTTTAAGAAATGGATACTTTATACATAATGGATACATTAAATTTATTAAAGTGGCTGTAAAATAATTTAAAAAAAGGATTTCTATTTCAAACTGAACTTTTTATTCATCAAATAATCCTGAAAAAAAAAAAAAAAAAATCATGGTTTCCATAAAAATATTAAGCTGTTATCAGCATTTAAAAAAAAATAACAATAAGAAATGTTTCTTGAGCAGCAAATCAGCATATTAGAATGATTATCTGTAATACTTATCATTTCTTTCAGGACTTTGTATTGTGCTAAAGGGAACTATGACTTTGGTATTTCTCGTGTCATAAAGAGTCTTGAGCCATACAACAAAAAGGTAATCGATGTTTCATTTAATGTTTTTAATAAAAGCCATGTTCAGACAGCGCATGAACTTTATATTCCTTGCTTGCTGTATTTCTCTCAGTCTAGCTCAGTTACCATCCTCAACATGTTATTTTTGTGTATTCACAAAAATGTTGAAGAGGTCTTCACTGTATCCAGCTGCATAAACAGTGTTACTCAAGGACCTCAGCATTCTTGCTCTCATGACACTGTAGCAGATGTACAGAACTGGATTGCTACTGCACTTCCTTTTGCTCCCCTGGTCTTCTGTCACACATTTAGATGAGTCTGTACTGAATATGTACATTTAAATCCCAAAGATTAGACAGAACATGTTGAATTTCCTAGGGTGGCAAGGTCTTTAGTCTCAAGTTGTTCTGGTTTTACTGATGCAATTTCCATGTGATATTATATAGTCATTTGAGCTTGGCATGACAATGCCATCCTGTGTTTTCAGCTTGGAACAGACACGTGGTTCTATGCTAAGAGATGTTTTCTCTCATTACTGGAAAACATGGCCAAACACATGATCATGCTCAGGGATTCAGTGGTGCAAGAGTGCATTCAGTTCCTTGAGCACTGTGAATGTAAGTATTTTCTCAAAAGAAATGGTCTGATCCCACAGATAGTACCTCTAAAACAGGTGCTGTATCCTGTTTCAAATGTAGCAGGACTGTGTCAATGCAAAGCTATAATCCTCCTGTAATACGGAAAGTATCAAAATCTAATCCAGTGATTATGGATTTCCTGTTGTTTTGATTGTTTAATTCAGTGGGGATGAAATGCTGTTTTTTGAAAGCTGATACACTAATTAATTTTCAATCCTGAGATTCTCCATGGGACTAATTACTTTTTTGTAACCCTCCTCTCTAGTGTATGGCAAAGATGTGCCTGCCATCATAGAGCAGCCTCTGGAGGAGGACCGCGTGCACATCGGCAAGAACACTGTCACATATGAATCACGCCTGATAAAAGCTCTCTTCCATGAAGTCACAGGATGGAATGAGTAATCCTTAAACATCAAATGTCTATATTAGAACAAGATATTGGGCAAATATTCATCACAGACCACAATTTTCGTAGATGGACTGTGGTTTGACTAATAAGACATCTCAACATGGCTACTTTGTAAGCAGCTTTGGAGAGATCATGCTGTTTCTGGACTCAAGTCAAACATGCATTTTTAAGCATGCATTCTCTGTAATAATGAGCCCACAGGGGTTCACTCCATGCAAACATGAAAGAGAAAATATTAACCAAAGAAAGGCATTTTTGTTTTTCAAAAAAAAATTTTTAAAAATTTTTATGCTCAATGCATTATCATAGAAGGCATTAAAACTGTACAGACTTGGTTATTTTTCCTCATAATAAGAAATGCATCATAGTATATTTGTTTATTTATTATTTAGTATACATTGTCTTTATTTGATTTTATTTAAATGTATTTTCCTGTAATTTATCATCAAAACCTGTTTTCCTGGTTATTTGCCCTTCTTTGCATCATGTTGTTTTCACCTACACAGCATTAAATCTACCACACATTCACAAAGAAGTGATCATAGAGGAAAGAACAAATACCAAATTCATCTAAAGCCTGATCTTATTAAGCATGGCCCTTAAATTAAGGGTCTCTTTGTTATGTCCTGCTCTGAAAGGTAATAGTTGAGAAAACCTCCCAATGCGCTCACTGCAACTCCTGTCATATGACTTGAGCAGCCATCTATGAAAAGAAACATATATGAGTACAGACAGTATAATTGTGTAATGTTAACTAAGTAATTTTTCATTTTTATTAACAACTGCATTGTTAAAAGCGAACAAACACCTGTCAGTGTTTTTTCCCTTCTTTTCACCCGTTTGTGGGGTGCATCCAAAAATTCCTCAAAGATCTGGGAGATGTCCTCTGAGGGGGAAATACAATATTGCAACTGACAATTTAAAAGGTCATTTACACCTCTATGGCTTAAAGATTATTTTACATTCATTAGGATGAGATTTTTTTATTTATGTATATTTAACATGATTACTATAATTTTTACTGATTACAATAACTCACCTTCTTTGCCAAAACATCCCACTTCTTGATCTTGCCATGTTAGAATAGACTGTAACCAGTCCAGTTTATAGAAATCTGAGAATCCCACTAAACCACATAAAAGAACTGTAAAATAATTGAATAAAAAATATATTAAGTGTATGTTATAAGATGTGACCAAATTTTTCTCCATTCATTTGTTTACTCTATAGCATATACTAACTGTTTTCTATAAAGATGTCCTGCATTTGGCCAGTAAGACCATTCTTGAAAATATCCTGGTTGCTTTTCATCATGTTGGAGCAGAAGATTCTCTTATAATGTTCCACAGTTATGTTGATACGAGACAATCTCAAGTCCCCCTTGAGCATTCTGGAGCACCCTTTCTGAGGACACAAGTGTCAGACTGAAGGTACACAGATTTACTTCAGGCAGAGTACAGCAGAAATGTTATACTTTCTCTGTTTTAAAAGGGATAGTTAACCCAAAACAAATGATGAAAATTGTCATTTACTCACCCTCATGTTGTTCCAAACCTGTTTGAGTTTCTTTCTTCTGTTGAACACAAAAGAAGATATTTTAAAGTATGCTGGTAATCAAACATTTGACGGTAGCCATTGATTTCCATAGTATTTTGTTCCTACCATGGAAGTCAATGGCTAACGTCAGCTGGTTACCAACTTTAAAATATCTTCTTTTGTGTTCAAGAAAGAAACTCACCCACAACTTGAGGGTGAGTAAGTCATGACAAAATGTTCATTTTTGGGTAAACAATCCCTTTAAAGGGTTAAAAAATTCTGTCATTAATTACTCACCCTCATGTTGTTCTACACCCGTAAGATTTGTTTCAAATCAGTGGTTCAAAGCGTGTATCAAACTGCCAAAGTCACGTGATTTCAGTAAATGAGGTTGAACCACTGTACTCACATGAACTGTTTTAAATATGTCTTTAGTAGCTTTCTGGGCATCTGAAAGTGTTAATTATCTTGCTGGCAATGGAGGCCTCACTGATCCATCAGAAATATAAAAAATATTTTAATTTGTGTTCTGAAGATGAACGAAGGTGAGTAATTAATGACAGAATTTTTTGGGTGAACTAACACTTTAACAAAAGGTAAACAATCATTTGCTTATATTTCAGTAAAGATTAACAGAGTGGTTACCATTGTTCCTATCATGAAGTACAGTAGTTGGTGAGACAGGGAATAGTGTGGACATCCAAACTGTGTCATTGTGTCTCTACAAGACTTAGTCACAATACATGGGGTTCCATTGTCTTTCCTTTCAATAAAATAACAGTTACCGTATTGACTGATTTTCATAATTTTTTGATTATATATATATTTTTTATTTTAGTCTACCATTTTCTCACCATGTTCCTAGAAGGAGAGTCATGCACTTGTCACTCAGGTGCTCATCGTAGCACTCCATAGACCTCACTGAGGTATAAACCAGCGAGGAGTCTGTGGAGCTCCATTCTGCAGGCAGGGACCAAAAGGAGCTGTCCAAAATGGGCTCAAACTCTGTTCAGGAGAAACAGTTCAGGTTTTCTGTCATTATTAGACTATTTTGAATAGTGTTTCTTTTCGAAGAGTATTACCTTTGAAGTAACTGTGGTCTGTCTCCTGAAGAGCGTGGACAGCAGTAGAAAGGCTCTTGTTCAGTCTTTTTAGCATAGAAGCGGCAGCTGCGCGCTGAGAGAGACTCAGAAAATCTGAATGCGGCCAAGTTCGTGTTGCCTCCCGCAGCTGCTCTGAATTATATAAGGAGAGATACGCCTAATGGTGACCCAATGATGGATTATTTACTTCAGAACAACTTTTTTTTATTTTTTTTTAAATATATATTTAATTAATAAATATTTAAACAACTTTTCCAGACAGCGTGTCAGTAACCCGAAACGTTACAGAAACCAGAATATAATCAGTAGCGTTCGCCTGAAGGTGTAACCATAGCAACACTGTCGTTATCTCCTTTATTGAATTTACATATCACAGATAAAATCATAAAAAAGCTTTAGTGTTTTGTTTAAAAAGTCTTTAAGATAAATGATGGCTATAGCTAACAGCGCAAGAGGCGCCAAAAGACAATATTGATTGCGCGAGGAGAACCTGCGCCACAAAAAAATTACTGACAGATATTCAATTAGAAATCGACACTCTTGAATCTCACTGTGTTCAATTTATTTTACAGCCGAGTCCAGTGTCAAGTAAATCGGTCCATTAAAATTAAACTCTCTAGAAAAGATGAAAGAAACTACATGAAAGAAAACATGGGATATCGAGCTTTTTGTTTGCAAACTAATAGGCTACAAAAAGTTGAATTATGGCACTCAAACGAGTAAACAAAGTGACTTTTTTAAAACATAGCCTATTCAACCTGTAACATAATGGCTTACCTTGAAGTATTATGTATCCAACAACACCGTCCAGGTTGATGTTTCTGCCCTGCATATCAAAGTATGTGATTCCCTTGGATAAACTCATAAGTATGTTATCAATCACATCCTGTTTTGATAAATCAATTGTAGACGAGAGAAAAAGAAGTACAAGGAAAGGAAAGGAAGGCATTTTAGGAGCTTTAAGAATAGAAAAACAAACGGGGAAATCGTTAATTGGATGAGTAGTCTATCCAGTAGCTTTTTTCCACTTATTTCAAAGGCGAAGCTGTTTGACAAAGCAAACCCATCACGTGGCTCAGGTCCGCTGAGATTTAGGGCTGTGGAAACCCTGGGGTGCCACATAGTTTGAATATTATTGCTTTTGCTGAAAATATTCCGTTTTGGCGGGGCTTTCTCCTCATATTTTAGACAGTTTAACCATTTCCAGATTTCTTTCTTTCTCTCTAAAAAAGGTTCTCTGAAATTTTCCGCTTGTACTTTAGCTACATCATCTGCAGGCTTCTCCACTGACGATCAAAAACTGAAATAATAATAATAATAGGCGAAAAATATTGGTAATATTTTAATAGTTTATTATATTACAGTAGATATGTTTTACCCGTGACCAGTAGACTCTAATTGATTTTTTCCCCCCCTTTGGATATGTAATTTAATAGGCTAATATATTCCTAACTAATATTGCTAATATTTACTTTCTTCTGCCTGCATATGTAAATAATGTCTCTCGTGAATCACCTTGCACTCTAGTTTCGTTGTACAATGTGTGCACGAATGGAATTACATAGAATTATTATGACATACGAAATTGTCATAATGTTTAATTCGTTTAAATGCGTAATTCATTTATATAGGTATTAGCAATCTTGAAGAATGTTATTGCAACTATAATTAGCTGTATTCGCATGTGGTTCGTGTCTCTTTAAATTTCCTGTCCTACTTTCAGCCACGTCATATTCAGGAAAACACAATGGCGGATGCCAATGCGGCAGTAGCTGTAGTGACAGTTTCATTGGTTGTTTTAGGACTATTATCGGGGTTAAGCTTATCGTGGGCTCTTCTACCAGTCGCTGTAGTGGTGCTTATTTTTGTACTAGCCAGTGGATTAAGGGGACGCGATGAACTTGCACATTTGAACGTTTGCGTGTTGGTGCTGGGAGATATAGGGCGCAGTCCTCGCATGCAGTATCATGCGCTCTCTCTCAGCAGACATGGATACAGTGTCACCTTAATTGGCTTTCTTGGTATATACATTTTAACGCATGCACTTCTCATTGCATCATTATTTGCTTTTATGCATGATACAAAATGCCCATAAATGTAGCCCCCATGTCTGAATTTAAGGCATGCTAATAAACTGTAAATCACTAAGATATGCATTACATATACAGGTCACAGTGCTAGTTTTTAGCACCTCTAACACTCGCATGTTGCTCACGTAGGTACTAAACCTCATCAAGACATTCTTGAAGATGACAGGATAGACATACTTCCAATTTCAGAACTAAAGGGGCTTAGAGGTAATACAAACATATAAAATATGTATACAAAGATTACTGGCAAGCACAGCAGACCATGCACAGTCATTCTGATATAAAGAATGTGATATGCATTTTCCTTTCAGTTGGCCCAAAAATGTTCAGGTACATTTCAAAAGTGATACTCCAGTCTTTCCAGCTGTTCTATGTGTTGATGAAGATTGAGGACCAAGGCTATATCCTTATGCAGGTGTCTGTCTCTTGTATTTAGCAAAGTAATTTCTATATCTGATGATCTCTTAAAGTGACATTCTAAGTCACATGTGTGCATTCTGTAGAACCCTCCTGGACTGCCAGCTATAGCAGTGACATGGGTGGCGAGTCGTTTCAGGGGTAACCAGTTCATCATAGACTGGCACAACTATGGATACACCATAATGGCTCTTACTCATGGAGAGAATCATCTAATTGTCAAGGTGGCAAAATGGTAAGTAACACATGAAGATATCTCTTTAGGACAGTGTGTTTTAAGCGGTATTTGGGAATTGTCAGAACTGTGCTTTTGTGTTTTTGGCAGGTATGAGAAGCTCTTTGGATGTTTCTCGGATCATAACTTATGTGTCACTAACGCAATGAGGGAAGATCTTCGGAAGAACTGGAATATTGAGTATGTTGAATTTTAATTTTTAATCAAATAATATTTGGTCCTTTATTATTTTTTTATTAAATCAATAAAAATAAAACTTTAATTTCTTTACAAGACAAGCCAGTTAATGAATCTTGCAATTGTAGGGCAACCACATTATATGACAAGCCACCCTCGATATTTAGAGAAACACCTTTGAAACTTCAACATGAGCTGTTTGTCAGAATGGGCAGTGTTTATTCACCATTTAGGCCTAGGTAAGTATTTTCATGTAGAGCCATTTGCTCTCATTCCATTAAGTTGTACAAATAGTATTTAATACCACTCAGCTCTGTTGTCATTTAGGTTTGTCAGTTTGTTCATATTTTACACATTCCACTTTATAATGTTTTAGTTGTGATGTCACTAAGGAGCACATGGAACTGACAGCCTTCACAGAGCGTAACACTCAAACAGGTGCTGTGACGCGCTCTGCTGGACGACCTGCTCTGCTTATCAGCAGCACCAGCTGGACTGGTTAGTGTCGTTTACACTGAGCTATAGGGATATTATCCTTTGTTTGTTTAATTAAAATGTCCTAACATTCATTATTTGTGTTCTCTAACAGAGGATGAAGACTTCTCAATTCTTTTACAAGCCCTTGAAGGTTATAATTTTTTCATATACAGTACTGTTTGAAGTTAGTAAGATTTTTTAAAAATAAATTAATATGTTCATTCAGCAAGGATGCATTTAAAAAAAAGAAGAAAATACAAAGAAACAAAAAAGTATTCGTTTCCAAATAATAATAATATAATATTTTACAATATTATTGTTTTTACTGTATTTTATTTTATTTATTTATTTATTTTATTTTTTTCAAATAAACTTTTAAAAATATTTAAGAAATCCTGCTGACATCAGACTTATGAACTATACCCCTGGTTTCACAGACTAGGTTTAGCCTAGCCCCAGACTAAAATGCATGTTTGAGCTGTTTTACCTAAAAACAACTTGCACTGACATATGTTAAAATATGTCACTGCCATTGTTTTGTCTCAGGATGCACACCAGTAATGTTTTTTTGTTTGTTTTGTTTTTTATAAGGCACATTTATAAAAGCTACTTAAATGTCCTAATTAAACTAAGGCCTAATCCTGATTTAATCTAAGTCCTGTCTGTGAAACCAGGCCATAGTGTACCACAACCTTTTCTGTAATTTACAGCTGCATTATAGTTTATGTATTCAAACCTATTACACTATGTAATCTCCAACATTTGATTTCTTTCCATGTCCAATAGAGTATGAAAAGTTTGTTGAGGAAGAGGACAAACTTCCATCATTGGTCTGCGTGATTACAGGTACACAACACTAGAGTTGGGTATCATTTGAATTTTAGTGATTTCGATTCTGCTTATTGATTCCAATTCTTATCAATTCCCAGTATGGTAAAAAAAAAGAAAAAAAAAAAGTAAAATGTCATATTTCTGTCTTCTTGCAAGACATTCTTTTGCAGCTGAATACCATGAACAAAAATCAGCAGCCTAAAGAACAAATAACTAATAAACTAGACGAATATAAATTTAAAACATATGTGTATATATATATATATATATATATATTTAAAGACAAGTATACAGTCAGTAATATAATAAGAACAAATTAGCAATAGCACAAATGAATACAACTGAACAAAGTTAAGAAATTGAAATCAAATGTAAAATAACACTGCAGTTTTCTTTTTGTGAATTAAATAGATTAATCCTTATTAAAATTACAAACATTATTCAGTCAAGATCAGTGAGTGATTTCCTTTTTCTTTTGTTACTGTTCAGCAGTAATGACAGATTACTGTTGAAATGTTTAATTAAGACCTAATGCATGGATCCATAATACAGTTAAACATGCATTTTCTTTCTCAACTGTTTATGTACACTGAAGACATAACCAAATGTTTATGAGGATATTTTGACTTAATTTTTTGTGTTCAAGTGCAAGAAGACACGAAAGAGAACGCAGCTATGAGAGGCGGCTTTTTGTGCGCACTGATGTGCAAAGCACAAAAACAGTGCACAAGTGCCGAATTGAGTTCTCTTTCTTGAATGGTTTAAAACCACATTAAAATGCCCATACAGGAATCGAAATTTAATTTTATAACAAGTTTCCGATTCCAGAATTGGCATCGATTTTTGATTCCCAACCCTACACAGCACTGAGTCTATTATGTATAAATGCCCATAAAGTCATCCATGGACCAATGCCTGTTTGTGTTTCAATACAGGTAAAGGTCCTCAGAAGGAGTATTACAAGAAGCTGATTGACTCTAAAGAATTTCAACATGTCAAGATTTGCACTCCATGGCTGGAAGCAGAGGATTATCCAGTTTTACTTGGTAAGAGGAACTCATTAACAGCAATTTAAACATCATAGGCCAGGTGTTCATCTTTTGATTGTGTTGGCTTAAAATACATGCATTTACACAAGTGTGCTGTTCTTTGATGTTTTCGACGCAGGTTCGGCTGATCTTGGGGTATGCTTGCACAAATCATCCAGTGGTCTTGACCTTCCAATGAAAGTGGTTGACATGTTTGGATGTTGCCTGCCAGTCTGCGCCATACACTTTAAGTGGTAAGATTGATCTCTTATGCTAACATATGTTAGGCGTCATGCAGGAAACAATTACATAAGCTCATTCTGTATTTTGTTAGCTTGCATGAGTTGGTGAAACATGAGGAAAATGGACTCATTTTCAAAGACTCCAGCGAGCTGTCTGAACAGTTAAAGGTAAGACGTCTGTTAATAAAAAGTAGTTTGAGATTCAAGATCAAGACTTTTTCCTTAAACATCTGGAATCCCTTGTAATAAATGTTCAATGCTAATTCTGGGATCTCTGTAGCTTCTGTTTTCAGACTTCCCTGGTCATCAGGGGAAACTGGGCATCTTCAGGAAGAATCTAAGGGAAAGTGGGCAGCAGCGCTGGGATGAGAACTGGGACCATAACGTTCTTCCGCTTATTAAAGAGCACTGCGACTGAACATCTCGGTGATGGGCTCATGTAGCATCCTCTCAAATCTCCCATTCTATGGAAAGTTACTGTCAGGTATTTGCACAGGGTACATATTTTTAAGCTAACGGTCCCCACATTGGGACAATCAGCATTCCAGCAATGCCATTGGGAAAGACTTGAATATGAGAATAAAAAGCACACTTTCCTTGTAAATAATATGTAAATAAACCCTTTATTACAAAGAAATTGTTTTTGTCATACATATATTTTGATCATTTCTATAGTAGAAGCTCGGTTGTATGGAAATACTTGAGTAACAGAATCTTTCATGATGACATGTCTCAGTCCAGCTCTTTCTGTAAATAAAAGAAACATTTCACTCATTATGAAGAATCAGGAATAATGAACATGTTTTAAATCAACAGTGTAATGGAATAAAATATTAATATGAAACCTACCTAATTCTTTCTTGAAACGGTCATACGTCTGTGGGTTACGTACAGCAGATGCAATGTAAACATCAGGATGGTTTTCTTGAACTTTGTCATTCAGAAGCCTGCTCAGCAGCTTCACCAAACAAGCAATTCCATCAGGATCATACACCACATCTGGTTCAAACAAACACAGCAATGTTACTGAAAGCTTCAAGAATTATACTTTTTATTTGAATAGACATGATTCAGAGACCACCTAATAATTAAATGAGAATAAATCACATTTGAAAATGTGTGTGTACATTTTATAATGTATGTGTAATCTTGAAAATATCCCTGGGTTTTGTGTCACCTGCAGCAATGATGGTGTTGGCCTGTATTCTTTGCAGCTGCTCGTCAGACACATTTTCCCAGTCCATTTCCTCCACGCTCACTAACGCACTGTTGCTGTCAGAGTTAGTTAAGCAGTTTGTGATATTGTCCTTCAGCCTCTGAAGCACAGTTTGATGGCAGTCGCTGAAGATGTATTTGGTTGGGCTGGATGACCGACATACTACAATTCCTGTAAGTCCAATTCCACTGCCAAGCTCTAGCACTGTCCTGTAAGTACAGCCCAAATGTAAAGTTATAGCACCATAAATGTAATAAAACTAAACAAAGTCACTTCACTCACTCCATTATAAGTAGCTTCAGTCACTCTGTTCTTGTTTCTCATACAATATACTATGTTACATCATATATATGCTACTGTTCAAATGTTTGGGGTTGGTAATATATATTTTTTTTACTGTTTTTGAAAGAAATCTTATGCTCACCAAGGGCGCATTTTATTTGATACAATATTGTAAAATCTTATTACAAATAAAAATAGCTGATTAAGTATAGTTTAATATAAACTTTAAACTATATTAAAAGTTGAATTTATACCTGTGGTGGCAAAGCTGAATTTTCAGAATCATTACTCCAGTCTTCAGTGTCACATGATCTTTCAGAAATCACTCTAATATGATTTGATTTTCTTATTATCAACGTTGAAAACAGTTGTGCTGCCTAATATTTTTTATAGAAACCAATTTTTTTTTTTTTTTTTTAAAAGATTCTTTGACTAATATAAAGTTCAAAAGAACAGCATTCATTGGAAATACTATTTATTTTAGTAATTGTAAAAAATTGTAGTCTGCCTCGACCCAGATTCCACTCTAAACTAGATGTTAGAATGAGCTTATCCCCAAAATGGCTTAATTATCATAGAGAAGAAGAAAATGATCAGTTATGTTGTTTCTGCACCATTTGGGGTGATCACATCCTGAGCAAATGGTCATCAATTGTAGAATTGGAATGAGTGTGGGATACCGAAGAACCATCTCAGACAATGGGAAATCAGTTGATTTCAAAGTTTTGTTAACATACAGACCACAGCCGTTACAACAGGAGCAACTTTATATACATGAGGAGTGGTAATCTGTAACAGGATAAAAGGTTTGGGATTTTGATATTCAGGGGTTCATTCCGATTCCAATGAACCCAAGTTGCTCCATCTACTTTGTCACTGCTACACTACAATAAACTTCAAGATCTTCAACGTCTACATCATTTTATCTTATACAATGTAGTCACTTTCGATCAATTAAATGTATCAATTCTGGCAAAAAAAAAACTAAAAAAAATTCTGACCCAAAACCTTTGAACAGTAATGTATATATGATTTAAAACAATTGTAAATTACTAATTGTTATCAATAAAATAATGTAAGTGGATTTTTTTTTATATTATTGCTATTTTTGAACTTACTGCACAATTGCTCTGTCATTAATCAAGTATCTTAAATATTGTAATTAATTTTATGCCACATTTCTTTTCCTTTTTTTTTTCTTCCCCAAAAAGATTCAAAATATTACTTAAACATCAAATGGCAATAATACCTGATAATACCGGTTTCAGATTTTTGGAGCTGTATCCACTGTATTTCATAAAATTATATAATATAAAGAAATAAAAAATGTAATCAAGCAGAGAGTTACGAAGTGTCAGACTTGCTTGCTTTTGAAGATGTGTGTATTTTCCAGAGCCCATTCAGCCAGGTACAAGGCAGCCTCCCAGGTAACCAGACCAGTGGTGCCCCGAGAGATGAGGGCCACGTTCTCTGCTAGACTAACTGCATCCCCTGTTGGCTTTTGAGATAGAATTTAATATCAGAACATGTTCAGTTATAAGGAATATGGTCCAGTGCTAAAGTGATCTACCTTACCAGTAAGTAGGTTTTGTAGCACAAGTCCTCCTCCTGAGCAAACATGAGCTCTCCTAACGCTTCATACAGTACATCCACAGGTTCAGCAGCTATTGTCTCATGCTGCAAAAAACAAAACAAAAAACTGCTTATTTAGTTATCTCAAAATCAGTAGAAAACATGTTTTATGATTGTAAAAAAAAAAAACAAAGCCAACCCTTTTTATCAATTCTGTTAGGAAGCGTCTTCTGTACTTTAAAGAGGGGGGATTCTTGAGACAAATGGGATGCAAACATGTCTTCGAAAAAAAGAAGAAAAAAATCCTTAATTTTATTGATTGACTCATTCATTCGCTTTCACAGTAGCTTCTTTACCTTCTGAAGAATGTCCATTATGATGTCTGAAGTTTCTGAAGTTGTAAGTTCTTTGTCTAAAAACTACAAAAGCATACAAAAGCGTTATTCATGAAACAAAAGATGACCTAAAAATACATTGTTGCGAGTAAAATGTGCTACTTACATCCCATGGAAATGTATTTAAAAGACACATAGCGAAGAAGTTCACGTGAAAAGTGTGTATAACGTCT
This sequence comes from Elopichthys bambusa, assembly GCA_037101425.1. Lineage (NCBI taxonomy): Eukaryota > Metazoa > Chordata > Actinopteri > Cypriniformes > Xenocyprididae > Elopichthys > Elopichthys bambusa. The sequence continues at coordinate 19,413,855 of CM074435.1, forward strand.
TTTCTAGTTTTATGGCCCATTCCTTCCTCCTCTTCAACTTTCATTAGAGCTAATCTCTTTAAAACAAGCAAATATGCCGAGACTACGGAAGATGCATGTGTGAACTCTATGGTGAATTTCTTCGTGTGTCTCAGTCCACATATTTTGTGGTTCCAGCGCCACCTGCCGGGTTGGTTGTGCATAACACAATATAAAACAAAACATTATTACAAGCTTACCGTTGTGAATCGGGCTAAGGTAAGGAGATCGCTTTGAACACTGGCTGGTTATGTACTTGCTCAAAAATTGATTTTGAATAATTTTTAACCAAAAAATAAAAATAAATAAAAAAGATACGGACTGCAGCTTTAAGTGTGCAATTATGTAGAGGGCGTTCTTTGCAGATGTGACGGGCGTGGTTAATATTGGCGTAGCTTTGCGTGGGCGTGGCTTACGTAGACTCTTCTCCTGAGCATCTTGATGATAATAAAGATGGGCATGCAGCTACTATCTGAGGTTGCTGCTGCCAAAACATTTTATTGCCTGTGCATAATTGTATAAATACTTTCTAAATATTTTTTTTTCTGACTGACCACATGACAAAACCGAAATCCTGAGATCAGTTATTATTTTTCATTTTCTAAGTTTTTTTTTTTAATCGGTGTTTTCGCTTCGTGTGAGAAAAGGTGCATAGACTATTTGTATAAGACACTGTTTAAAAATCAATAAAATTATTATCTGTAAAATTTACTGTGCATTAAGGTGACATATTGCAGATATAGTCATTTGTTGGTCTCCTAAACTTCTCACTTCTCTAACGCATTTCCTCAGTTTGCGGTCAGTACTCTTAAGACACATCCTGGAGCTCTATAAAAAAAAATGTTTGCGGTTAGACTAATAAATAACTTGCTTTCAAAACAAACCTGTTGCTAATGTGCTGAAATTCTTGGTTGTACAGTTCAGATTAATAAGTAAGCGACACAGTCGTGTTAAAATGCTCGTCAGTTTCGCAAAGCAGCGCAAATGGTCAGTAGGGTACCACACCCTTATGTCGCCAGCTCCAAAATTACTATTCCAGCACTCAGACCACAAATACATCACCTCTGATACCAACAACTGATCATTACGAATTTTCCCTAAATGATCAATGTATTTTACAACGTGTGACATTTTTCAATACCTTCATAAGCCTGTCAACTGTAGCTATTACTTGTTTAATTATCTTGGAAACTGAAGCCAATTATTTTAATAAAGCATTAATAAGTAGATTAGTCATGGGCTACAAGCGTATAATTACATTAATTATGTTCTGCTCGCAACGTACACCAGCATTCACTGTGGTTAAAGCTTTGTTTTAATTAGTTAGATGTATTTATAGCGTATTACCAGGGTATGCCTAGAAATAGACTTATATAAACACAGCAACTTCACACTCTTTTACGATTGGTCGAGGTTGAGTAGGCAAAGAAATCCAATTGGGTGAAATAAAGATCGGTCATCTGAAGATCTGAACACTCCTAGCTCGCAGTGGACATAAGAAGCCCACCACAGCACGCAACTTTTCTCCCAGGCACTTGATTTCACTTCACAGTGGGTCTCAAAGGAAGTCAAAATGAACGTGAGTAATTTTAAAACACATCGTCGATGCATTTGATTCCTTTCTTTTTATGTAAAATGGTGTGTATATGAGTTGTTTATAGGCTAGAGAGCATATGTCACAATGTATTCTGCATATCATAAGTTACATCAAATAGGTAATATCTTACAGTATGTACTCGTAGCAGCTGAAGTCAGGTGTTTATGTCTATTGATACTGTTTGTGTGTTTGGTGCATAGTTATGACAGAATCATGTCTACTGACTTGCATTTCTCATGGGTGTGACCTGCTCATATCTCAGTGCACTTAAACCGCTGTTGTTAGTTTCATCATCAGATTCATTTCTATCATAATGTTGTACTGGTTACTGACGTTTTTTTCCCCTCATAAATATTAAGAAATGCAATTCATAAAAAATTATTTTACCTTAGATAGAAAGTATCGTTGAAAGGCTGAAATTGCTGGAAGTAGTTTGGAACAAAATAGGTTGAAAGATTTTTAATAAGTAAATTAATAGGCCTACTTTTATTCAGCAATAATGCATTAAATTGAGCAAAAGTGACATTAGAGACTTCTACGTTATAAAAAAAAGTAACACCGTTTCCACAAAAATATTATCAACTGTGATAATAATAAGAAATGTTTTTTTGTGTGTCAAATCAGTATATTAGAGTGATTTTTGAAATATCATGTGACACTGAAGACTGGAGGGAGTTTTTTTTTTTTTTTTTTGGAATTTAGAGTCATTGAGTTTAGTTTTATATGTGAGCCTTTTCATGAAGCAATGCAACCATAATCAAATAATAGAAAGTGAATTATGGTAAGTTTAAGACAGAGGTTAGCTTTATAGCTTAGGTTATTGGGTTTGCAATGCATGTAGTCTGTAACCCTTTGGCATTTTAGGATAATTCATCATACCTTAACATGTTCAATCCTCTGGCATTTCTACAGATGAAGCAAGACTGACCAATTCAAGCCTAACTATGGTCTAAAACCAGTACCCAGGGGCATCGAAAAGGAGACCTTTAGCTCACTTTCTCTCTTCTCTTCACTTTCTCAGAGGAAGCAGTGTGACTCATTCATTCTTCGCAATGCTAAGACTGAGCATCACTGGCCAGTTTCCCTTTTGCCTTTAAATTAAGAAAGTTTAGACAGTTAAGAAAGAAAGAAAGAGTGAGACGTATCGCACTGCTCTGAGAGTGTCGTTCCACACACCGACTAATGTGGAAAGAATTCACCTCTGTTACACACATGTTTTTTCACATTCTCAATCTAAGTAACTTTTCCCCTTCTTTTCCTCCTCCATTCTCTCTTTTGACCATCTTTTCTGTCCACTTTTCAGCAATCTCCTTTGCCATCATTAATACAGCTGTAAAAATCTACTTTCCTTGGCAGCTGTGAATCACAATAGAGCCTTTGTATAATTCAACTTGTGATTTTGCAGCTGCTGACCCAACTTGGCTTCTCAACTTACACCAGATCTGCACAGAGATGGCATGGCCACAAGATTGAATGACTAAGTCGTCATGACACAGAAGTTGCGACAGTCTTTCCTTCCCTACTGTGGCCTATATCTGAGTGAAACGGCTTCTCTCGAACAAGAATAGATGTAGGGCGGGACTTGATTTTGTCCATTGGGAATTGATTGGATTGTTGTGGTTGCTATTGCTGTGATGTCATGTGAGTGACAGGTTTGCCCCACCCTCACGCCAGTAAACACATCATCAGAGAAGAGAAGAGATGTTTACGATGGCACATGAATTTTATAGAAAAAAAAATATATATATGTGGACAGGTAAATCTTTTTTTAAGTGAATACTGCAAAATTCCATAAAAAAAAAAAAAAAAAAAAAAAAAAAAAAAAAGGTCAATTTTGATTTCATGGCTTTAAGAAATAGCTCTTCTTGTATCCATCTTGTAGCACAGAGATTTTCCAATAGAGCAACCATGCCACATCTGCAGTCTGGCTCTTTGCCTTTTACCATTGGACCAGGATTTTCCTTTCAATGCATAGGAAAATTTGACTTGTGTGAGGCTGATTCTGTGCACTCCATCATTACAGCTACAATCTCTCTTTGGTCTCTAGGGAAAACCAGGCACAGTGCCCAGCTGTACAAGTCATATTTAAGTGGATACACATGTTCTGCTATTTTTACTAGCAGTGTGTATCCCAAATAAATCAGTCTGTGAGATATACAAAAATCAAATGACTGTAGATAGAATAAAGAGTAACATGAGCTCTCATTCTGTCTAACAGGGTGTGATTGTGCAGAATATGTCCTTCAAGGTGGGACAGACTTTGACTGTTACAGGAGTCCCCAAGGCCGATTCTACAGAGTAAGCCTCTGCAAAGTAACTTTTCGAATTCAGGATGTTAACAGCAACAGGAGTTATACTGTATCTCTCATTTGCTCTATTGCAGTTTTGCCATTAACATTGGTCACAGCGCTGAGGACATCGCTCTACACTTGAACCCTCGTTTTGATGCCCATGGTGACCACCGTGCTATAGTGTGCAATTCATTCCATGGTGGCAGCTGGTGCGAGGAGCAGAGAGAGAGCAGCTTTCCATTTAATCAGAATGAGGATTACCAGGCAAGACACAAGACTTTCATATATATCTTAAATAAGCTGCTGTTTAAGCATAACCTTAAAGATAATAATAATAAATGAGCTGTGGGTGGAATATAATGCCCAATTATATCAAGATTTTAAAGAGGAACTATTATGCTTTTTTATATTTTCAACTTTCTTTTGTGTGTAGTGTTACTGTTTGAGTATGGAAAAGGTCTGCAAAGTGACTCCAAAGGGAGTTATTGTCTATATCAGTCTATACTTTTCTTCTGGAAACGAACATGTCACAATATTCCTCATTTAAATAATTCCCACCCAAGGCATATGCAAAAAAAAAAAAAAACACTCACACACACACAAAAAAAAAAAAAAACAGCTTGGTTTGAGGGCTGGTTGAGTTGCGTTAGTAGTGTGTTTAAATTCGCCATTATGGTAAGGATTGTGACATTTCCATAACACACTTGATGTGGTTAACCAATTACAACACACTGGTCCAGCCAACCAATCAGAGCACAGAGTAAGGTGCTTATTTTGAGACAGGAACTAAACAGAGCGTTACTGACAGACTAGAAAGAGAGGTGCTGCAACAATGTAAAATATGTGAAAAATAATGTTTTTTGAACATACAAGCATGAAAGCCTATTCTAGTAGAGCCCAAAAACAAGATCAGATCAAGAAGTTCCTCTTTAACTAGCATGCTATCTTATTTCTTTTCTTCCTTTAGATAAAAATCACATTCACCAATGAGGATTTCCTGGTGACTCTTCCTGATGGTTCTCAATTTCACTTCCCTAACCGTCAAGGTGCTGAGAAGTACAAGTATATTCACTTCGATGGCGAGGCCAAGCTCTATGGATTTGAAATCAAGTAAAATTAAAAGAAGGCTCACTGTTGTATCCTGAATGCTGAATGATTCTTTTCCTTAATTTGTCACTTATCCAGCTTTTAGATTAGTTAGTATCTCAGTCACAATCTTATCATTTGTATTTCAAAATCAGCATTATAATTTTGCTGTGGCACTGCCTATCTAAACCACTAGAGGGAGCGCACCTACAAAAAATGGCCATGAGCTTTAGAGGTAGGCCTACATGTAAACCATTATCAGAGATGGTTGACATTTTCCAACTAGATTATTTTTCCTACTACTTTTCTATAATACAGCATCATGTTCTTAAATCTGGTTTATAACTAAAGCAAATTCACAATCTATAGCTGTTGGCAGATATAAATGAAAATAAAATCTTGTTTTCACCAATAAACTAAGCCTCTTAGTGTTTTTGTCTGTTTAATGTGTTCAGACAGAATTGTCTTTTCTTCATGTTATGTTTAAGTTTAGCTATGCTTCATTTTCATTATTAGAGGATAAACAAACTGATGGACAAGATTGCGATTGAAACAAAAGCTTTAATTACATCAGGTGCTTATCATGCAAACATGTCAGAAATAGGAAGTCCCACTGCCAGTTTAAAATAGTTCATTCACGACATGAATTCAGTATTCAGTGCATGAGAAATAAACAGCACAGTTCAAAGGTTTCTTGACATTGGCATTTATTTCTGTGGTTAAAAACATGGCATAAATGATCTTAAAATAACAGACAAAGTATTACATTTAGTCATGGTACTTGGCATACATCAAACAATTGATGTGCAATGCATTTCTTTAATTTAGTAGACAAACTGTCATTTATGTGAAGTGTTTATTACAAACACACACACACACACACACACACACACAGAGGTTTGTTTTGCTATCAAAGTGAGGACATTCCATAGGCGTAATAGTTTTTATACTGTACAAACTGTACATTCAATCCCCTACACTACCCCTACTCCTAAACCTACCCATCACAGAAAACTGTCTGCATTTCTACATTTTTAATAAAACATTTAGTATGTTTTTAAAGCTATTTTAAATATGAGGACTCATGAAATGTTCTCATATTTCATGTTTATGTCATAATACCAGTGTAATACCCATGTCATTATACAAATTTGTGTCCTCATAAATCATGAAAACAAGCGCACACACACACACATATATATTTATGTGTTTATATATACCGTCACTTTGATGGTATGATTAAGTATTGATTGAATGATTACTAGACTGACAGTTCAAGCTATGCAGTTAATGAGTGCACTGTATTGTAAAATAAAAATATTACATGATGAACTTCCAATGTGTTCGTCATATACTGTTTTGGTTTTTTTTCATCTGTGAAAGAATATCAATGATTTCCATAAGATTCAATTCTTTTTTACCATACAGTTTTTTTTTTGTTTTTTTTTTACCATAAATTAACTTGGATGTGTGTGTGTGTGCGCGTGTATGTATGTGTGTCTTTTTTAGTCCTGCTTCAGAAAGTAAAAAAACAAACCCTGAACTACTTTGAGAGAACACTCAACTGATCCATCCAATGACAATGAAATTGTACACTGCTTACTGTCTCTTTAAAAGGAAGAAGCCACTGTCCTGCATATATTTCTGTACTGCCAAAGAAATCTCTTAAAATACACACTTCAGATCTTAACACCTTCTTGGCTTTGGGAGATGAATAGCCAGCATACCTTCACATAATCTTTTATGTAAACTGGACATATTGTATGCCTCAAATTCAGTCTATAAACTGTTCAGTGCCTTGATTTTAACCTTTGAAGTGTCAGCTGGTATTATTTTTTCACTTGCATTTTAGACTGCATTCAGAAACACACTGAAGTAAGGCTCAAGTATTATTGGCAGTTAAAAGTGTAGTTATACAGTGACAAAAAAATAAATAAATAAATAAACATGCACTATTACAAGAATTCACTTTATTTTTTCAATGCCCCAATTATACAAATTGTATCTTTTTTATTAATTAGAGAAACTTTAACATTATAAAAAATTATAATGTACTTTATAATGTACCTTCATGAAGGTACAGTATAATTTCTGTTTCTTTAGGCTAATTAATAAAGATTGACAACTAGATTATTTTGCATTTAGCAACAACAAGAGGCTCCAGTCCTTGTTCTTTCATCTTTTTTCCCCCATTCTGTTTGATTTTCGAAACTAATTACATGATATGAACATTATTTGCCTCTAGAAGAAAACATTTTATTCTGATAAATAGGCCTGTATTAAATACAGAAGTTGCAATGAGATGAACATATACCTCAACAACACAACACAAATCTTAAACATGGTGACGATCAACAAATGTTAATTCAGTAAAAATATGAACTCTGAACCTAAATAACAGTGACAGCAGCAGCAGCATAAATTTAGCCAGTAAATGCAAAGCAATGATCTGCAATGGATGCTGGGAATAGACCCAACATCGTTTGAATTGTACGATATGACACCGTGTCTACTACACCGGACGGGAGCGGCGCGATGCGACGCGACAGAAGACAATAGAACCCATTGTAATCAGGGATGTTGTCTACACTGGAAGCGGCGCGACTCGGGCGACAAATCTCCGACAGTAAACTGATGCCTCGTTCTATTTATGACGTAGGCCTACTGACACGGAGGACAATGCTTTGCAACCGGCGCTTAGTCGCGTCGAGTGTAGACAGCTTTTAGCTCGTGCGACGCGAGCGACAACGGTCGCGTCCGGTGTAGACACGGTAACGGCTCACGCGAACTTGACACGCACCCTGACCTCTGTAGAAATTAGGTGTACAGAGCCGTTATATCGTACAATTCAAATATAAACATCAAGATATCCACTAGTCGCTGACGTTTTTCAACGGCTCTGTCTGAAGTTATAGGACAGCAATCACTTTTTGTACACAATTTGTATTTGCGTTTCCGTAAATCTCACTAAAGAGGATGTTATTGAAAGGAACTATGAATAAGATGGATTTGTTTATTGGCAACTAGAAAATGGAGAAGAAGCAGAGATGTTGTAGTGGTAAGAATTTTTCTAGCTAATATTAGCTTAATCTAGTCAAAGGCATTAAACTACTTTGACTGGGAAACAGATTAAAACCCACACACATTTAATTAACTTGTCTGAGAAAGTATCTTCTACTATGGTTACAGCCAAACAGTTTTAAGAATAAGTATCGTTATTTACAATGCAGATGATATATAATAGGTTAATAATTACTAATTCTGGCTGTTAGTGTTAATAAAGTACAAGATGTTTCATGTACATGAGCTGCAAATAGGACTTAATACACTGTGTTATGCTTTGTTTTGTTTAGATGCAGCTTTCGTTACAATCATTACAGTTTGTATCACTATACATTGTTTTTGTTTTTAGCACTGCTCATCCACAACAGAAGAGTTCTCTGCTGTTTACTTATTCCTCAACAGAGGTAAGTGCACGCCATTTTCTACCAGTTGAACAACAGGAAGCAACAATATAACCCTTGTTGGTTAGTGATTTCTGTTTTCTCTAGAAATAACGTGATCATGTTGAATGCAAATGCTATGATTAACTCTTGCTGTTGTCACAGTGTCATATATTCATACTCGTACTTTGGCGTACTCATGCTATTTCTAATGATTTCGCTCACTATCTCTGCCTCTCTGGATTTTTGTACCATAGGAAACTTAGAACATCTTTAATTTACAAACTGTCCATGTAAAGGAGAAGAAAGAGTCATTTTTATTTGAATAACTGACCCTATGATTATAATAATGTCACTATTTTTTGTTTTTAAATGATTAATTTCTAGAACGTGCGTTTCTCTTCACAGTGAATAGCTTACATTCCTGCTTTACAAAATTGTTCATTCTGTCACAGTATTATAATAGCAAATTCACAAATGCTGGACTCCTCTGTCTCTGTTTTTCTATTTCCTTTGATCACTTTGTTGTTCTACTGGATGTTAATTCATTGCCATGGAATGTCTTCTGTCATTGACTGGGCGCTTTTCAGGGGTCTGGTTTCCATGGAGAGCTGACATTCTGAGTGTTGAGAGTGGACATGCATAATCGGGAAGGACGGTCTGTACTGGGCATGTGCGCAGAGAAGTGCAGTGGTTATTAGCATGTTTTAACATTCACAGAGGTCAGACGGTGGCATTTACCCTAAATCATCATCTGCAATGCCAGTACAGGCAAGGGGCAAGACAAGTGATTAGCTGTCTGACTCTGTTATCACATAAATGAAATAATACTCACTCTTGTGAAAGAGATACTGTGATGTGCGATGCTTGAAGAATGAACATCTTTGTTGTGAACTAAATAACTCTTTTAAATAGTTATTTTTTAAGTCTTAACAATGGAGTGTATGTCATTCTAAAATTAACTATATAATTTTGAAAAGCTGATAAAAGCATATATAAGATTATACTAATTACTATAATTAAGGAGCGGACAATCAAGTTAATGGGGCAATCAGTGCAATGATTTCTTCATTTTACGGTCTTTTATCTACTATGACGAATCAGATGGCAGCCAGCTTGAGGAATGGGGTGGCCTTTGTACTTACAATTTATTATTTTGGTTTATTTATTGCAGAAGTTTTTTGCATTTCTCTTATATCCCATAAAAAGTGGTATTTTCTATCCTCACCACTTCCTTTTTTTATTGCCTATGCAGAAAAAGATCATTTAAAGCTGTATATTAAAATTTCTACCTCTCTGACACAAAATACGCTTTCGAAAAAACCACTAGATGCCACTAGGAAACCAAGAACAAGTAACAATATTGGCATCAAATGCTTTTGGCCATTTGTATATACATGGTGTGACATTCTGTCGCAGGCTGTACCTTTTGTACAGCGTCATAAGCCTTTATCAGGTAGATGCAATATTGAATTTTACTCTGCTGAAAATAAGGCTGTGAAGGATAAGGGTTTTCAATGGCATGCATTTATATATGTTCTAGATTACATGTCATTTTCAAAACTCAAAACTGTTTTATGGAGTTTTTGTCTGCTAAATGTGACCCTGGACCACAAAACCAGTCATAAGGGTCAATTTTTAAAAAATACTGAATAAATAAGCTTTCCATTGATGTATGGTTTGTTAGGATAGGACAATATTTGGCTGAGATACAACTATTTGAAAAACTGGAATCTGAGGGTGCAAAAAAATAAAAATATTGAGAAAATAGCCTTTAAAGTTGTCCAAATTAAGTCCTTAGCAATGCATGTCCAATCATACATTTTCAAATACATTTTTGATATATTTACGTTAAGAAATGTACAAAATGTCTTCATGGAACGTGATCATGGAACTTAATGTCCTAATGATTTTTGGCATAAAAGAAAAAACAATAATTTTGACCCATACAATGTATTGTTAGCTATTGCTACAAATATACCCATGCGACTTTATGACTGGTTTTGTGGTCCAGGGTCACAAATGTTTTTTAGAAAAATGTTTCATTATTGAGGTTGACCGTCGTACAATCCATTGAACAAACTGTACTTCTATCCCTCCTCACTGCCTCCTTTCATTCCTGGAAAAATTGAATATGGTCACACCCTTTGCAAAGGTCTATGCTGTGTACAGTCACATTTTCTTTCTTGTGCCTTGTCTCATCTTCACTGTGGTTTCTGTATAAATCATGTTACTCGCCACACATCGTGATCTGAAAACTGAATCTTATTTCACAAATAACAAATCGTTTGACCTACTCTTTTCTCTTTGTCTGCCTTTTTCTTTTTCTCTCCCACAGTCACACAAAAAGACTGCATATGCATTATCCGTTTAACCGGATGGAGTGACAGTGTCAGAGTCCTGACAGGAAAAACAAATGGAATTAGTAACCAGCGCAGAGAAATGTGTTTAGTGGCAGTGAGAGAGTAAGGCGATAATGGGACCCATCCGTTACGTCGGTGCATGGGTGCTGGGATGAGTCTAAGTGAGATGGATGACTGTGTGTTCAAACCTCACTGAAGCTTGGAGGTCTAAGTCCTACACAGACCCTCTCAGCCAAGTCTATCGGAGAAGAGAACCTTTATCAAGGCGAGGGGTGTGTTTAGAGGGTTAGTTCACCCAAAAATGAAAATTCTCTCAATTACTCACCTTCATGTTGGCCCAAACCCACAAGACACAAATGAAGATTTTATTTAATGAAATGTGAGTGATTTCTGTCTCTCCATTGAAAGTCTATTCACTCTGATGCTTTAAAACGTTTATAAAGAGATCATAAAACAAATCCATATCAATCGAGTGGTTTAATCAAAGTCTTCTGAAGTGACACCATGACCTTAAAACAGATTTAACTTAGGCTTTTACTCTCATATAAACATTGATCAGCGAACATACATGGAGCACTCAAATATGTTAAACAGAAGCTCAAGCATGCTTGCTTGATGCAAATGAAGAAATTAAGATATATTCATTTGTGTTTTGAAGATGAACAAAAGTCTTATGGCTTTGGAATGACACGAGAGTGAGTAATTGATGATATAATTTTCATTTTTGGGTGAACTAACCCTTTAAATTCTATTGATATCTAAAAATGCATTTCTCAACATATTCAAAATCTGTCTGTTTATCCATGTTAAAACCCATAATAGAGTTATTTTAGGCAGTGGTCAGACTCTGAGGAGTCATTCAGACGCCTGTCTCGTGTTACAGCGTATGCAAAGCGGGAGTGCCTTGTTGCCCTTGGCTCTGATCAAAAGCCTGTAATTGACTCATTTATTCAGTGCAAAGCTGGGAGGCAGAAAGAAGCAAGTCCGTGACCTGACATGGTGGTTGTAGCCACTGGATGCTCAGGCTGCAGCAGTGGGTGGAGAGAGGAATTTTTTCCTGGATGGCGCTGCCTTAGGCTCCTAGCATGATGTGCTGCTTTTGCTGGCTGATAAGAAGAGCTGCTTGTTTCGGTGATACGGGGGGTTGTGTCCATAGTGATTAAGAGCTGCTGGCCTTTCTGGTTCTCTCCTCTCTCCTCATGTTATCATCAACCTTTTTGTGTGCTCCTGAATCTCTTTATTACTCCACCTTTTCGGGATCAAACTATCTTTTTCCAGTGCTTTTTTTTTTTTTTTTTTACTTCGGTTCCATCCTCTTTCCTCTCTGCACCTCCCTATCATAGTCCGTCTTTCACGTTCCGCTGCACTTGACTTGGCCTCATCAGATCCTCTTACTCTTGTGTCACTAGACCTCGGTGGCTGTAATTTACTGCAGTACCACCAATGTACTGTATGCCTGTATCTGGCTCCTAATCATGTAATCTGATGTAAGATAATGCAACCTCGTGAAAGTCCTTGGATTACGGCTAACAAATGAGGGAGTGGGAAGACAAACAGGACTCATTTGCAACTAAGCAAATACAAGATGCTTTTTTGGGCTTTATATGAAATCCTTACTCGTTTGACAATGACATACACAGGCTTCCACTAGGTCCACAGTATATCTTGGTTGAGAATTGAACGGCATTAAGAATTTATTCAGTGAGCTGTATGTCCGCTATTTTTCCTGACACGACCCTGCTGAAAGGACCAGATGAAGCACAGCCATGTTCTGTTCGAGATGCTGGTCCCCAGCATGCAATAAATGCGATTTTTGGTTCTCCAGCTTGAAATTCTGTCTCAGCAGTCTCTTCTCATAACTCAAGAGATGCCACACACATACACAGAGAGACTGCTGTCTGTTACTTTGTGTTGTGTATATGTATGATTACTCATGAGAAACAGTGTGATGGAGACAGACAGATGGTGTGTATGTGTGTGTGTGTGTGTGTGAATGGAGGACATGTTCTTTCTCTTTGTCTGAGTTTTTGTTTTTATGTGTCTCAGGTGTGTGCATGGCAATCAGCTCACTAGGGTCAGAGGTCATCTCCCTGAAGAAGTGCAGGGTTTTGGATACCATGGCGACCAGGTTACTGCCTCCCATGTCACTGCTTTCTCGCTTTCCCTCTCTCACTATGAATCTCTTCCTGTTTCTCCCACTTATTGCCCTTCACCTCCTTGCCGTTTGCACCTTTGTCTTTTGCTTGTGGAAATTTTGCTTGGCCTAGAGAAACATGGTTTGGAAAATTAGTAAAAACAAACAAACAAAAAAATATCTAAATCTTTACCTTAAACTATCTTTTTGTAGATAGTTTAAGGTAAAGGCAAAAAGATCAGTTTTCTGTTGTCAATGGTGTAGTGAGTAGTGTAGCTCACACAGATGTCACTTTCAAACCAAACAACTTTCTGTTGCTCAACGTGGCTAAACTACAACTTGAACTTGTAGAATTTGTAGGCTAAATTCCTGGTCTCATGGATTCCTATTTAAATGACTTTATTTCACCCATGAAAATTCGCCAAACAACTGTAAATGTGACCACACCTTTACACTGTGTCCTAACTAGACACCATACAGCAAAACGACAAGCAATAAGAGTAGTAAGTAGTTTCATTTTTTTTCCTAACCACCTGTGACAAGCAATAGGACTTTTGTCGTTCTCGGGGGAGCACAAACGTTTTTGTAAGGAAACGCAGTTTCTCAGAGGAGCCCAATCATTTGCAACAATGCAAAAGCATTGACTTATTATTTTTCCTCCCATTATCTAATTTTAATGTCACTGGAAACTTCAAAACACACATGGTTAGGAGAAAGTGTTAGGAGTGCTATCTGTTTTTGAAAACACTATCTTCAGATTAGCTGATAGTGATGGCTTTATGGTTATTTTTGAGTAGTGAATTGCATACTTTCTTATGTCCCTTTTAATACTGAATTTTGATTAGCATTGTCCTTTTTTTATATATTTAAGTTTCAATTCGACTTTACACTGTGCAGTGACTGCTCGTCTTGATTCTTCTGTGCCCGTCACCAAAAACAAGAAGGACAAAATTTCCATAACTAAAGCTAAAACTAAAATTACATTTATATTGCTGCCTTGCAAAGCTCTGGTATTTCTTTCAAGACGTGCATATCTATATTTTTTTCTCTTCCATGGTTCACTTAGTGCATATTTACCATGCTAAATTCTTCTGTTTAGCTCTGTGCAGGTGTACTGTACATGCTAGTAAAGAGATTGTGTGGGTGTGTGTGTTTGTTGCATCAGTGAAATGATGTTTGTAACTCGCCTTGTTTTATACATGTCTTAGACAGAAATTTTCAGACCAGACGGATGTTTTTTTTGGGGGGGTGGGGGGCTCTGTCTGTGAGCTCCATGAAAGCGTGAAAGCATTGAGTTCAGCAACCAGATATTTTTATCCCTGTCTCGAGACCTCTCTCTTCCTTCACATTTCTCCTCTCTTCCTCGGGCCTGTCCTCACCCCTCCCCTACTCCACTCTGATATGTGTTTATCTACGTATTTGTGTGTATGTCGTAAGTGACAGCAAGAGAGTGACAATAAGAGTCAGTGAAGATTGAATCCATCAGTTGGAGCAGTTGTTTCTACCATAGCTTTTTGTTTGGAAAAAGCCCACATTCCTAATCGTTCTCATTAAGACATGATTAGCAATAATTATTCTCATCAGCTGGACCTCTTAAAAGCTGACCACTCAAAAGCTTTCATAAGCTACATTTATAATCAGGTTGATGGCTCAAGTGGACTGAAAAGCATTTATGTATACACCACAGTTGATCTGACTGAGCTTGATCCAAATGAAATTTCGATTGGATTGAAAGGGGTGTTGTAAACCTGAAATAATCCAGTCAGCAGGAAAAAATTAAGCATGTAAATGCTTGAATCAGACTATTTTCTCAATCGGATTAAAAAATACCTTGCACACATGTGCAGTGCTGTGATGTGATGTGTATGTTTACATATTTTACTACAAATGCACTTTGTTTATTTACGTCTTATAAACTGGTCAGTGGAGGAGACTGAATGTTTACTAAATATTTGGTAAAACGCTCTTCTGACATATGTCAGATTATGTTTTAGACATGACATCGATGACGGTAACTTTCAGAATCTGAAATAGGATTGGATAGATTCCAACTAAGGAAAATAAACACATTTTCACAAAGTAGCAGAGGACACAGAAATGTAAATTGGTTCAAAGGGATTCATCCAAAAATGAAATTATCCCATAATTTACTCACCCTCAAGCCATCCTAGATGTTTATGATCTTCTTTCAGACGAACACAATCGTCAGAGGTCACTCTTCCACCGTAACTCGATGCGTACAGCTGTTTGCCAGGATTTTTTTTAATATAACTCTGACTGTGTTCATCTGAAAGAAGATAGTCATATACCTAGGATGGCTTGACGGTGAGTAAATCATGGGATAATTTTTGGGTGAAGTATCCCTTTAACATTAGCTGAGAGTCATTGTTATTATCTCACATGAACAGGTATATTTAAGGGGGTAATGAAGTCTGAATTCAAGCAGCACTTATACTTCCCTTCAACAGTATGTGCTCCTGCCTTATCATTCAACAGATGGCAAAGATTTTGCCATTCCTGTTTGATGGGGCTAGTGTGAGTGTAATCAGGTTAATATGTTTGACAGCAGTGCTGCCACAGTATGTCATTATAGATATTACACCCACCCTTACTAAGAGCAATTTCCCACATCGCTGAATTTAGTGGAGATTACACAGCACAGAAGTGAGCATGCTAGTGAATGTTTGTGTGCTGTAAGAGCTAGAAATGAAGATGTAAAACTTCCTGTTTATATGTTGTGTACTTATGTATGCGTTTACGTACTATTCAGATATGACTGAAATCTATTTCGTACTTTCTTTGCAGGGCTGTTTGATTGTATTTTTAACAGCCGTAGGTTATTGAGATGTGATTCGAGGTACAGAGAGAGAAAGAGAGGGCGGGTGTGTGAGAAGGAATCTGTGGAAAGGAGTTATTCACCTAGACTTACATAAACCCTAGCTCTATATTTAGACAGCGTGACTTCAGATTTCTGCACCAGAGTGATCGACCACATTGATATGCGTGTGGGCTTCAGTGTTCCTCATGCACAAACTGCAGTCGGAATGCTTCTGCCTGGCTGTATCAGGCTATATGCTGCTTTGTTGTTGATAAATATGTATTGGACTGCTGCTTTGCTGTGTGTTGCTGTATATGAGTCTGTTGAGCATCTATAATACTGAATGTTAGTATTTATCAGGCAGGTGAAGCTCAGTGCTTTGTTGGTGTTTATCAGACTGCTGCTGCTGTGTATCGGCTGATTATGAGCGTTTTGATGTGGAACAGACTGTGTAAGTGTAGATTAGACTTTAAAGTGAAAGTGACATGTGAAGGCCAAGCACGGTAACTCTTACTCGGAATTTAAACCACGCAAGTTAGTGTATGCATTAGGAGTAGTGAGTATTAAACACACACACTGCAAACCGTGGACAACACACACCCAGAGCAGTGGGCAGCCATTTTGCTGTGGTGCCTGTTGAAGTTTGTATCACACTTGTATCACACTGGCTTTAAAAACAATGACAGATATTTCAAAATACTTTTTGCCATTTTGACATGGGGTAGCATTTATATAAAATCTACTTAAAGGGTTAGTTCACCCCAAAATGAAAATTCTGTCATTAATTACTAACCCTTATGTCGTTCCACACCCATAAGACTTTTGTTCATCTTCCATCGGAAGGCAAATTAAGATATTTTTGATGCCTGTGAAACTACCACTTTGATGCTTAAAAAACTTCATAAAGAAATCGGAAAACTAATCCATATGAATCGAGTGGTTTAGTCAAAATTTTCTGAAGAGAATCGACGAACAGATTTAATTTAGGCTTTTACTTGCATGTAAACATTGATCAGTGAACATAAGCAGAAGCTCAACCTAACCAATCAAATAAACCCGTCTGGAAGCTCAGATGTGCTGAATGTGCTTTTTGAAGCGTCAAAGTGGTAGTTGGAAGGAACTCTGACAGCATTCTGTCATCAAAAATATCTTTAATTTGTCTTCCAAAGAAGAACAAAAGTTGAAAACAGGTGTGCTGCTTAATATTATTTGGGTAACACTTTACAATAAGGTCTCATGTGTTAACATTAGTTAGTTTATTAACTAACATGATGACACACACAATCTGTGCGTTTCTGTCTGGGTAAGGAGCATGCACAGACAGACTGTCTGTGCAAACTGTGAGCATCTGTTTTTAGGACGCTCCGCTCTCGTTTGGCCCTCTTCTTGAGGGAAGAGCGGCCGACAGTCTGGTCCCGCCCGTGCTGAGGCAGGGTGGCGACTGAAATCATGGAGTTCACAGATGAGGCTGATGAGGGGAGTTAGAGAGAGGTGTTTCTCTCGTATCCCCAGCGGCTGTTGAGGGTAGGCTTCTGTTTGATGATAATGTTCTTTCTTTGTTATTATCTGATTTGGCAGCGAGTGCTCTTCTGGTTTTTAGTTAGAGCAGGAGTTGGCTGTTAGAAAGGAGGAAGGCGAGCCTTTTGAAACTTCTAAACCTCCCTGCCCCACGTATACAGAGCTGTTTAGATTGTGGAGCGCGCCTCTGGCAGGCTGCAGCTGCCGTGAGTGTGTGTTAAGAAAGGGATTGCACGCGGACGGCTCGACGTGCAATTCCTTTCTGACCATAATCTAATAGCCTTCGTGAGCCGTCCATTCCTTCCTGATCTACATGAGGCAATCGAGAGGGCATGGAAGAACCCATATTCGGCTCATATTCACTGACATCAGCAAGCTGATTTCGTTGATGTTGAGGGAGTGAGCCAACATGGGTATGTGTCGGTGCCCTCGCTATTGACGAGTTGTTTGTTAACTATCTCGTCATGGGACGGGTGCAGACATTAAAGCTCTGGTCCTGCCTTTGAAGCTCTTTTAAGTGACATCCCGCTTGAATGGCAGGGGCATACGTGGCAGCGGGTCAGATTGATGCTGCTCCAAACACGATGGCAGTGTTACAGGCATTACCAGTCTGATCTGCTGAAGGATCTGGATCAGCGGCAGCGTTTTTTAACCTGCTTTCTGCTCTGATCCGATTCTGGGCCCAGACAGACAGGAGGAGGAAGAAAGATTTGAGGGAGGTAATCGATTACGGACGGTGACTGATTTCCTCTCCATGAAGGTAGTTACTTCTACCCTCTCCTTTCTTCTTCAACCTCCTGAGTAATAATTTTTTACCCAGGTGCTTCTTACAATCAGATCGAGGGCTGGGCCCATGATGTAGATTTCTGTGGCTCGCTTTTTGGTTTGATAGTGAAGAGGCTCTTTCAGGCTTGAAAGGACCATAGATTCCATCCTTCTATGATGGTAAGTCTCCGTTCTTTGAGCCGCAGGTTATAAGCTTGGTCTATATTTATATATTTAAATATATTGACTGTAGTTTTCCTGTATAGCTTTTCCTGGTTGCATAAAAGAAATAGAAAGGGAATTTAGGGCCCTGAAGTTCCCATTAGGTTGGTTATCTTTGTGTTGGCTTTTGGTCACCTTTTTCAGCCACCATATGGTAGAGTAGCTTTCTCCTCTGGTCATAGCTAGAGTTGGTATTAGAGATTGGCACTCTTTACTTCAGTTAGATCTATGTTAAGTGTCGGCCTTCGGGCCGCCTGTCATTGTTTGATTTGGGTTGAGTTTCGCTCCTCTGAGCTCTTGTTTTTAGAGTTTCAGAGTCTTCTCCTCTCTATTGAGAATTTTGAGGTTGAGTTTTAGCCCCAGGCAGATCTATGCTTATGTGTGGCCTTATAGGCCCACAGCTATAGTTGGCCTAGGCTAGAACTAGGGTTTAGGTGACACACTAAAGTTTTCACCCCTTTTATTACTACCCCTGTAAGGAGAGTGTAGTTTTCCTAGTTCTGGCCTCCTCTTATCAGAGTTGCCCTTTGGTGTAGGTGCAGGATAAATAGCAGCTAAGGTAGCAGACTATTGCTAGTCTCCCTGGTGCGGTTGTCTCAGGTGGTAGGCCCTTATCACTGTGTGAATAAAAGATGCTAGTGTTGCTGTGGCCCCACTTTTCTAGAGCCGTTCATTCTATACTTTGTTTAGTCTTTTCCCCTGTTAGCTTTCTTTAGCTCCTGTTCCCTAGGGTTCAGTGCATATGTTTCTGTCTTTGGTGAAAAGTGCTCACCCTTGAAATTCACATTTCAGGGTGGTATGAATGAAAAGTGAAGCATTCCCCTGTTTCTCAGGGTTGTTAATGCTTTAGTTCTATTTTGCCCTGCACAATGAGAGCCCTTAACTCTATTGCTGCCACAGGTTAGCACCTGTTTTCTGTAGTAGTAGGCTTCGTGTTAGCCTCCTTCAGAGCATGGTGACTAGGTTGTATTCCCATTGCTATTTAGGGTAAAAACTGTGTTTTTACTGAGTATATGGCCTGTTGGAATGCATAACTCAGGATGAGTTTTGTTTGTGAACCTCACTATTTAGTTTGGTACTTATATGACTCCCTTTAGAGTTTGAACACTGCCACAATAGATGATTGTGTTGTTTGAAGTAGTTGGCTTTGTTTGCACCTCCTTTAAAGCACAATAGCTTGTTGTATTACAAGTTTTGTTGGTAGATGTTAAGTTAGAGTTTTTTGCTCACTTAGTATACTGGCACTGCCACAGGTTTATGCCTGTGATTATTTGAGGTAGTAGGCCGTTTTTTGGCATTCTTCATAGCATGGCAGCATGTTTCTTTGTACTCCCCTTACTGTAAAGGTTGGAATTATCTTGACTAAGTACATTTCCTGTTGGAATGTGTAGATTTTAAGCTCAGGTTGAGTTAAGCTAGGGAATCTCACTTAGAGCTTAGACACTGCCACTGGCTGATGCCCGTGTCTTTCTGGAGTAGTAGGCCCTGTTTGGGCCTCTGTCAGAGCATGTTGGTGTAGTTGTACTCCTCTTGCTTTAAGAGTTTTTTGGGTACCTTGCCTGGTGGAATGTGGTGGATAAGAATCACGCTCTAGTTGAGCTAAATAGTTAACCTCACTGATAGTTTGGTTCTAATTATGGCTCCCTTAGAGCTTGGAAACTGCCACTAGACGCTACGTGTCTTTCTGAGTAGCAGGCCCCGTTTGGGCCTCTTTCAAGAGCACGATGGCATAGATTTGTATTCCTCTTGCTTTAAGAGTAAAAGGTCTTTTACTGAGTACATTGCTTGGTTGTATGTTTGGTTTATTTGGTTTATTTATTATCAGATAGAAGCAGCCAAGCAACAGGAGGATCTACATACTGTAAGTGTTTTTGTGTTATTTGTAGCTTGATTTAGTGCTGTGCCGCTGCTAGGAAAGTTTGTTTCCTGTGTTCACGTGGCAAGTCGCGTGTGTTCTCGTTTCGCTCTGAGTCAGTAAGGCGTGGCCTGCTGAAATAATTAAAGTTGTATCAAGTGGGTATAAAACTGTGTAGTATACCGCGGCAGCCCTCGTGTCAAGCCCTCATCGCGTGAAGACCAAAGAGTGTAAAGACCAGCGACTCTACCTGTGCGACTCCACCGAGTAAGGACACCGACAAGGCACTTGAGTATTGCTCTGTTCTTTTTTCCTCTTCTCCTCCTTTTATATAGTTTGTTCTTGTCTGTCTATCTTGCGACCTATTTTAGTTATGTGCTTCCAAATTCCCACTATTATTAACAATCGTAAAACGCGTCCCACACGTTGGAGGCAGTGCAATCATAACAACCTGCGTATTCTACCCATGTCATCTAGTACATTACTTTCAATCTCTATTGGTCTTTGGAATTGCCAATCTGCTGTAAACAAAGCAGACTTCATTACATCCATGGCTACTCATTCAGGTCTCCATCTTATGGCTCTGACTGAGACATGGATCAAACCAGAGGACACTGCCACACCGGCAGCCCTCTCCTCTAATTTCAATTTCTCTCACACCCCACGCCAGATTGGGAGGGGAGGTGGTACAGGTCTGCTTATGTCCAATGAATGGAAGTTCAATCCTTTACCAGCTCTCTGTGATAATAGCTCATTTGAATTACATGCAATTACCATCACCTACCCTGCTAAAATCCATATTGTAGTGCTTTATCGTCCCCCAGGTCAGCTTGGTAACTTCTTGGAGGAGTTAGATATGTTGCTCTCATCCTTCCCAGAGGATGGTACTCCTCTGCTAGTACTTGGAGATTTCAACATCCATCTAGACAAACCTCAGGCTGCTGACTTCCACACTCTGCTTGCCTCATTTGATCTCAAGCGAGTGTCTACTACAGCTACCCACAAATCAGGTAACCAATTGGACCTCATCTACACACGCTGCTGCTCCACTGATAATACACTGATCACTCCACTACACACCTCAGACCACTTCCTCATCACTTTTAATCTCAACTTGACCCCTAACTCAACACGCACTCCACCACGTTACTTTTCGGCGAAACCTAAGTTCGCTCTCACCCTCCAACCTATCCACTTTGGTCTCATCCACACTTCCTCCCCCTAATCAGTTCTCATCTCTGGACACTAACAATGCTACTGACACTCTTTGCACCACACTAACATCTTGCTTAGATGACTTCTGCCCCCTTTCATCCAGACCAGCCCGCGCCACCCCCTCTGCCCCCTGGCTATCCGATGTTCTCCGTGAACATCGGTCTAGACTTAGGGCTGCAGAGAGGAAGTGGCACAAATCTAAAGATCCCACTGATCTTCGCTTCTATCAGTCACTCTTTTCTTCTTTCTCTACAAATGTCTCCAATGCTAAAACCACATACTATCACAACAAAATTAACAATTCTACTGATTCCCGTACACTTTTCAAAACTTTCTCTTCTCTTCTTTGCCCCCCTCCCCTCCCTCCCACATCAGCTTTTACAGCTGATGACTTTGCCACATTCTTCACACATAAAATAACAACCATCAGCGGCCAATTCTCCACACCACATACTGACAATAACATCTTAATGGAAAACACACAAATTCTCCCCTCCTTCTCTCTGCTCTCTGAGGCAGATGTTTCCAAACTCATCCTTTCCAATCACCCTACTACCTAGACCCTATCCCCACTCATCTTCTTCAGGCCATCTCCTCCTCAATTGTACCTGCACTCACTCACATTATCAATTCTTCTCTTCACACTGGTACATTTCCCACAGTTTTTAAGCAGGCTAGGATTACACCACTGCTTAAAAAACTCACTCTGAATCCAGCGCTTTTAGAAAACTATAGACCGGTATCCCTTCTTCCATTCATTGCGAAGACACTTGAGAGAGTTGTGTTCAACCAACTGTCTACTTATCTCACACAGAACAACCTCCTTGACAACAACCAGTCTGGCTTCAAGAGTGGCCACTCAACTGAGACTGCCCTGCTCTCAGTTACTGAAGCCCTGAGACTGGCACGAGCAACTTCAAAATCATCGGTACTCATCTTGCTGGATCTGTCTGCTGCTTTTGACACTGTTAACCACCAGATCCTCCTGTCAACCCTCATGTCGAAGGGTATCTCAGGAACCGCACTCCAGTGGTTCGAGTCTTACCTCTCAGGTAGGTCCTTCAGGGTATCTTGGAGAGGTGAGGTGTCCGAGTCGCATCATCTTGCTACTGGGGTACCTCAGGGCTCAGTGCTTGGACCACTTCTCTTCTCCATCTACATGTCATCACTAGGATCTTTCATTCAGAAACATGGTTTTTCCTATCACTGTTATGCTGATGACACACAACTCTACCTCTCATTCCAACCAGATGATCCGACGGTTGCTGGTCGCATCGCAGCCTGCCTGACAGCCATTTCTGCCTGGATGAAAGACCACCACCTTCAACTTAACCTTGCAAAAACAGAACTGCTTGTGGTCGGAGCCAACCCAACACTTCATCATAACCTTTCCATTCAACTTGGGTCGTCAACCATAACTCCTTCCAGGACGGCCAGGAACCTTGGAGTGGTGATGGATGATGGTTTAAGCTTCACAGATCACATCGCTACAATGGCCCGTTCCTGCAGATTTGCTCTATACAACATTAGGAAGATTAGACCCTTCCTATCGGAGCATTCCACACAAATTCTTGTCCAAGCTCTTGTTCTATCTAGATTGGACTATTGCAATGCTCTCTTGGCAGGCCTTCAAGCATGCACTGTCAAGCCCCTACAACGGATCCAAAATGCTGCAGCAAGACTGGTCTTTAACGAACCGAAGAGAGCGCACCTCTCTTCATCAGTTTGCATTGGCTGCCAATAGCTGCTCGCATCCAATTCAAGGCTCTGATGTTTGCCTACAGAACAACCACGGGCTCTGCACCACCATACCTAAACTCACTACTTCAGACTTATGCGCCCTCCAGAAGCTTGCGTTCTGCAAGTGAACGGCGTCTTGTGGTGCCATCCCAAAGGGGCACAAAATCACTCTCACGGACCCTCTCCTGGTCTGTTCCTGGTTGGTGGAATGACCTGCCACGCTCTATCCGAACAGCTGAGTCTTTAGCCATTTTCAAAAAACTGCTAAAGACATATCTTTTTCGTCAACACATGACCCAGTAATATAGCACTTTTTATTTATATTTTACTATTTCTCCATCTATTTGTGTATTTATTAAAAAAAAAAAACCCTTGCTACGAGCACTTTACTGAAATTGTGAATTGACACGGCACTTACGTACTGTTTTTGGATTGTACTCATGTTGATTCGACTGCTTCTACTACTCTCATTTGTAAGTCGCTTTGGAGAAAAGCGTCAGCTAAATGACTAAATGTAAATGTTTATTTTACACTGCCACTGGCTGACGCCCGTGTCTTTCTGAAGTAGTAGGCCCTGTTTGGGTCTCTTTCGGAGCATGTTGGCGTAGTTTGTACTCCTCCTTAAAGAGTTTAAGTGTTTTACTGAGTACATTGCCTGTTGGAATGTGTTGAATAGAATCAAGCTTAGGTTGAGCTAAATAGTTAACCTCACTGGAGAGTTTGGTTCTAATTATGACTCCCTTAGAGCTTGGAGATTGCCACTAGCTGACGCCTCCTTCAAGAACATGTTGGTGTAGGTTTGTACTCCTCTTGCTTAAAAAGTAAAAGGTGTTTTTACTGAGTATATTGCCTGGTGGAATGGTGGCTCAAGTCGAGTTAAATTAATTAACCTCACCGGAGAGTTTGGTTATCATATTTAGCTCCCTAGAGCTTAGAACACTGCCACGAGCTGACGCTATGTGTCTTTCTGGAAGTCGTAGGTCCTTCTTTGGGCCTCCTGCAGAGCGTGATGGCGTATGTTTGTACTCCTCTTGCTTAAAGAGTAAAAGGTGTTTTTACACTGCTTGTCGGATTGTGTTAAGGTTGACTGTTATGTGGGCACTCTACAGTCTTATCTGCTGGTTTGACTCCGTTTCATTCTGAACGAGTTCCATGTTTGTGGGATCTTGCTTATCAGCAAGTGAGCTGTTCTAGGTGTGTGGCCTTCACAGGCTGCCCTTTAAGCTTTCCCCCACCACATCTGGGTGTTCTAAAGCAGATTGAGCATGTAGTTCACATGTTGGCTTTTCACAAGGCTGCTGTGATGTATTTCTACATATTGTAGAATTTGTGTAATTTTGCAGGCCCTTTTTCTGGGCCTCCATGATTTGTGGTATAGTATGGTTAACTGTTAGGTTGAGCCCTGTACTCCCCTCGTTGAGGGTTGTCCTGCATAGTACTTAGCTCCCTAAGCTGGTCCTCTCTGAGGCCTCCCTATTGAGGATCAGCCCCTAGGCTAGTAAATTTACTCCCCTGTGTTGGGTTCCTTTTAGAGTACACAGCCTCCTCAGTGCAAATAATCAAGCGCTGAGTAGATCCTAGGATTGAGCAGTGTTACTCCCCTCATTGGTAAGGGTAAAATGCGCTAAGCTGAGTCCTGCTCTCCAGGATGCCCGTCTCTACGCTCTGGTCTAAGTTAGTTACTGCCTTTTTGCTGTCACTCTTACTGGATATCTTCTCTGAAGAATGTGATTCGAGACTCAGACAGGTTGTTGGCCAAGACTAGGTTGCTTTAGACCAGGTCGGCCTCCCTGGTCGCATTCAGGGTTGACTTTGTTCCCCTGACAAGTGACTGGCTTAGGGTTCCTTCGCGCCCCCTGGCTACATTCCCTTAAAGGTACCCTTTTTTCTGCGGAAAAGAAGTTTGGTCCTAGAAGCCTTTGAGCGGCCTTGGTAGGCCTTCTGTGGAAGGCCTCTTTGAGGCTTATAGCTTGGGCTGTTGGCCATAGGGATTGCTGTCACTGACAGCCTATGTTTGACCCATAGGGAGGGTGGCACCTCAGTTGAAGCTGCTAGTTCGGCATTTTGTCTAGCCATTTTTTGGCATGCACTCCCCTCAAGCATGGCGGCGTGGGTATATCGTTCCCCAAAGCGTTTCAAACGCAGTGTAGAGTTCCCTTTCGAAAGGGAACGTCTCAGGTTATGTATGTAACCATGGTTCCCTGAGAACAGGGAACGAGACACTGCCTTTCCTGCCATGCATCGGGGCTGCCTGCTGAACAGTCCCTTCAGACGATAAGGTACTGACTGCTTCTCTAGGCACTCCTTTATACTTCCGGGTCGCGTCTATAATGACGTCATAGGCTGTCGCTAGCCAATAAGATTGGTGAGATTTGATAGTTGCTTTCAGACACCGGTTAAAGTTCCCCAAAGCGTTTAAAATGCAGTGTCTCGTTCCCTGTTCTCAGGGAACCATGGTTACATATGTAACCTGGAACGTTATTAGGGATGCACTGTGAGACTAATAGTGCCATTGAGGTGGTGTTAAATGTGTAACACAGTGAGACTAATGAATATAGGACAGCTTCTTTATTATTATTCCAATGAAAAAAGTAATAATTTTTAATGTGCTTGTCACAAACTTAAAGCACAAATTTCACAGTGTCCAATAACCTGGGCATAATTACCAAAGTCATAATAAAAACAAAAACAAACATAATGTCTTTTTTAACCTGCCTTTCAAAAACTAAACAAATATTACAGAGGAAATGTTTATAACATAACACTGTGAAGATCCAATGTAAACAACCTAGGGTGACCAGATTTCTCATGGTGGAATACAGGACGAGTGGGCAATATGATCATGATATGAGAAATTTTATTTCACGATATATATTATATATACATTTATTTAACATCTTTTGTTGTTTTATTAACATTAATGACAGACAAATATTTAATTAGGCTACCGAATCCATGGATGTAATATACTCTGACATATATCCTGTTTTCACCCACCTGTTTACGTCCACTTAACTTAGCCATAACTGACTGTATTTATGTGAGATACTCCACACAATGAACATTTTGACAACTACAGTATGTGCGCATTTGACCATTCAGGCGCAAGGAGAACTCATCGCGTGCTGTGATCGTGCACAAGAAAGAGAGAGAGTGCGTGCGAGAGAGAGCGCTTCTGGTCTGTGTCATTCAGCGCGATTCTGCCTATCCCGCCTTCACATTGCAGTTCGCAATGTGTGGGTTGTCATCATTCATTTTGAAGTATTTCCACACCTCTGAGGCTGACATTGTTTCTGCTGCTGCAGCCGGTGTCTCTGTGCATGGAAAATTCTGTCAGTTACGTCACTGTAGGTATCAGTCTTTGGTATCGTACAAGTACAAGTATATGGGCTTGGTATCGGACCTGATACAGATACCGATAATTGTTATAATGAAACCTTATTGTAAAGTGTTACCATTTTTTGTAAAAAGTGATCCTTTTGAAGGATTCTTTGAATGGAAAGCTCAAAAGAATATCATTTATTTGAATAATAATAATAATAAAAAATCTTAGGTTGCATTTAAAAATGACCTTCAGAAAATTATTTTTCAGAAAAAATTCTTTCAGGAAAAAAAAAAAATCTTACAGACCCCAAACTTCTGAGCAGTAGTATATGTCATTAACAGGTTTGTACTGTAGCTTTTTTTATTCTTCTTCTGTTAATTACTAATGTTTTCCCAGTGATAAAACAAATAAGGTGTCTTGTCTATTATAAAGTTTATGAAACTCACAACACAGCACAAAAGAGCTAAAAGAGCTCTTGTCACAGCAGTTCTTGTGGTGATGAGATGACACTCAAATAGCAAGCATTACAATATTTTACTGACAGATAAAAGTGCAGGCATCAAGGAAAATCTACAACCCACTCCATCAAAGTGATGGATAATGGTTATTTGTAGCATAACCTCTGGTTTGCGAGTGCACAAAATGCGAATGTGTTTTTGAGTTTGTTTGAAATTCCACATATTTAGCATATTCAAGGAAGAGAAAATAGGGAATCCATACATATTTCTGATCTGATTAGGATGTAACTCTGATGTTATATGATTCAGTGTACCAGTTATCTTTTTTTTTTTTTATCAGTTCAGGAGAATAGAAGTTGTTGATGTTCTCATATCAAAGATAATCAGTGTAATCACAGGTGATGTAATCTCTCAGACTGCAAATCCTTATTAATAATAATAATATTACTACTAAAATTATATAGGCCTAATAACAGTCTTTAGTTCCAAACACAGCACAACAATCAGTCATTGATAAAAATCAAAACTCAGCTTCAAACACAGATAGAAGATAAGATAGTTGTTATACCATTATCAGCATAGATTCGTTGTGTCTGAGAGAATTAATGCAACATTAAATAATTGACTGTGGTTTAAAACTCCTTCACAGGCATAACTCTTGTGCAAAGTATGCAAATTGCATGTGTGATATCCAAGGGCTCGCCTTTTGAGTGAAATATTTCTATGCAATGACATTTTTCTTCATCACCAACTCCATCTTTGCTCGTAAAATGATAGAAAAAGATTCCCATGCTAATAAAATGAAGTAAATAATTAGGTAAATAAATTAAGCCCCTAAGTGCGATAATATTGTGTATCACAATCTCACATGACATATGACGTGAAGCATATCACCCAACCTTACTTGGAGTAATGGAAGAAGGTCATCTGGTCTGATGAATCCCGTTTACTTTTACATCACGTGGACGTTTGCCTGGGGAAGAGATGGCACCTGGATGCACTGTGGGAGGACGACAAGCCGGTGGAAGGAGTGTGTAGCTCTGGGCAATGTTACAGGACTTGAAAGATCTGCTGCTAATGTCTTGGTGCCAGATACCACAGGACTCCTTCAGGGGTCTTGTAGAATCTGTTGTTTTGGGTGCTGTTTTGGCAGGACCAACTGGAAATCAGACAGGTAGTCATAAAGTTTTGGGTCATCTGTATATATATATATATATATATATATATAGTGTCTGTTATCTTTAAAATCACCTAGGAGTTTATTTGTGTGTCTGTTCCATTTCTATGTGCATGTTTATGCATTTTTGACCACACTGACCTTCATCCCTAATGGTGCCATTGAGGTGGTGTTAAATGTGTAAAGACGTGCTCCCTGCTGCTGCCACTCTCACTCTCAGTGAGATCACTCCTGCAGCTGTGCATGGAGCCCCTGTTCTAATGTGACCTTCAGCTCTCTCAAACCAGCCCTTACTATTCCCCTTCTGCTCTCCCTTTCAATGTCACACTCATATACGCACAGTGTGAGACTCTGTGTAGAACAGCAGACTGTGATTAAATCATTTCCTCTCTATAGGATGCTTGGCCAAGGATCCCAGTAGCCTTTAATATTAATATGCAATGAGATTAGACCTACAACAACTAAAGCTCGTTTAATGTCTCCTGCTGGCATTCCAACTAATCCATTACAGTCCAAATTGAGTGCTGGTGAGTTAAAATGAGCATGCCAATGCAACAAAGCTTTATATTGTATAATGGATGTCTTTTTAAAGCTGAATCTCTTTTAATTTTAAAGCTCTTTATGCCTGCACTCAAGTACCTTACACTGTCTGAAGGCCATCAAATACCGGATTCACTACACAAATACTCTAATTCAGTATCTCTAATGCACATCGTTGTTTGTAAATGTTTGTACAACAGCAATAAATTATCTTAATCTGGCATTAAATATTAGTTTTATTTTTTCTTTATAGTGGATTATTCGGGGGGCTATGCAGTATGTAACAGTATTTCAGCATGAGTCAGTTAGAGAGGTCCTGGTGGTCTCGTTCAGTACCAGTTTTTATTGGGAATCAGTGCATCAGACCTCATCTGCTCATTGACCCAGACAGATAATGAAAGGTAATGAAAGTCTGTTTATATAGCTTTGTGCTTTAGAGAGAGAGCTGCCTGAAGGCAGAGCAATTCATGAGAATACCTGAATGTGGCTGAGTCTGCAACCACACCCAAACACAATGGCAATGTTTACATGGAACCCAGTGTTGGTATTGAGTTATTTATTGGCTTTAGGATAAGACAGTAATGCCAAAATATTTACACAAGCAGCTTAAACTGTTTCATATTGTTTTCATAAATTTAACATTTCCCTGTTGAGGACTGGAAATACTGAAAGGTAGAATAGCAATCAATCATATGTAGTTTGTTGCTAAATATCCAAAGGCTGTAATAGAGAGTCATTTTCTTGTGATTCTGCTTGATTATGGTTATGGATTACTAATCTCATTGTTTATTCCATATCTGTGGTTCTCAGATGGCTTTGCTTCAGGCATTAAGTGATGGTCAAATATAGTCCCAAAGTTGTTTGTTGCAAAGTAAAGAAAATATCCTTACATTTAATTATTGAACTTTATCTGATGATATTCTAAATTATTAACATGACGTATGCTGAATAGGAAAAACATCAAACTTTGATTTTTAAATCTTTTTCATGGTCCCAGCCAGTGATTCACTGCTCAAGACAAATTCTGGTCGATGCAAAGCAAATTTATCCTTATTGCTAGTGAACTCGTCTTTAACAGTCTATATTTGCTTTTGCCTTACATAATTTATTTTGCTTGGTATTTGAGGATGAGGGCATGTCATGGCGTCTGCCTTAAGCTGTGATAAAGTATGTGGATACATGGTTTATAACATCAACCAAAGCTATAAAGAATGTGTGTTCTCTTCCCTATTAAGACTGATAAGTCTATTAATTTACTAATTACATCGTTAGTTGCATTTTTTTATTTGCATTTAGCATTGTGTTTTTTTCTTTTCTCCTTGACCCTATCAGAAGAGACTTGTGCCTATTTTTGGGTCGAGACCCAACTACTGCAAAAATATGATTCTGCTTGGGTTAAATGTAGAGCTCAAAACAATCTATTTACATTTCTTACTCAGTAAATTGCCAGTATTTGCAGTCATTTACCTTCCAGCGTTGTTCACAGTCCACACAGTTTTACTGGACACTTCAGTATCTCTTCACGTTTGAAATCATCACATTTCAAAACCGTATTTTACACCAAATGTATCTGCACTCTCTGTTGTCAAGGTTTCATTTTATCAGTTGTGTGCATGAGGGAACTCTCGCCCTTAAGAGCAGTGGTGGGTAACTCCAGACTCTCTCTTTTTTTTCACACACACCCTCTCTGTCTATCACACAGTGTCTCTCACTTTCTACTGCTAACTCTCTCTCTCCCTTTCTTTTTTCTCTCATCTTGTCGCTTTCTCGCTCTGGTCCCATTTGACTCACTGGGTTCGAGCTGATAAGCACCTTGTCATCTCTGTCAGGCCACCCAGGTGCTGTAAAGTCTCTTTAAAGTGTAAATGTGTGTATGTGCATGTGAGAGTCGTTGTATTATCTGTGTGTGCAAGTGTGTTTGTAACTATACATCTCAAAAGTTTGTCGTTTTCAGGGTTTTATCAGCTTCAGTCCGAGGTGGTGCTGTCTCACAACCTTTCCGTCCTTTCCTAAAGGTGTAATACAGTCTTTCCTGCTTTCTCTGCCTACTGTGCTGTACTGCCTAAGGCAGTGGCTCTGCAACTGCCACTTTGTCATTTTAATTCTGATTGTGAAATAAGTTTTAGTAACAACCAGGATGAAAGTGAAAAAGTTGGCATCTTGCTGTATTTCCCTAAAGCACTCTGTGACTACAGGGCAGGTTTGGACAGGAAGAGAAGAGTGCTGCTAATTTTGTTGTCTCATCTTCAAAAAGGCGAAGTGCTGTGAAAAATCGCATTGCCATCTCACATTCTACCCTTCAGAAGACAGGAGTGACATTTGAATAATTCTAATCAATGCCACATCATCGTTCCCCACTGAGTTTAGAGAATGCTCATGTCACTCAGAGTAATTTGTGTCACTTGGGGTTAGCGACGGTTGACTTTTTATTCCGCCTCTTTTCGGTGGCCCTCCTGTACATCCTGGGTGACTTGTTTCTCTCTACTCTACTGGAGAATCAATATCGCAAATAGCCATAATAGAATTACCGAAGAACAAATACTCTCTGTTTACTTTCCCTCCGACCCTGATGGGATGTGTGTAGAGAAGGGAGCAGTATGACAGCAGGTGGGAAGATGCAGGGCTGTTTAGAGGAATGAACACCAATCAGAGCTCGCCTCAACATCTCCGCAGGGGGAGGAACACAAGCTGGGTTAGTTCGACTTGTGTGAAGTAGGAAAGTTTACAAATAGTGGTGTTGGTGGCCTGCCAGATTCCACGTTAGGGATTTGTTTGTGTATGTCTGTCAAGAGCTGGAAGAGGTCATTCGTCATCTGAATGGAGTTTTGAGTGACTCTGATTGGACGATTAATATCATGTATTGGTGAGCATGTCAGGAAAATGAATGCCATGTTGATTTCATAATTAACTTATTATTAGTGATTTTGAAAATAGCGGAACCTTTTCACAGGCTGCAACAGGCTGTAAGGTCCATTTTATAATGAGGCTAGATTATAGCCAGCTTTTAGTAAGGCAGACATGCAAAACATTTATGTACAATGAAAAGGGAATGCATTAATTTATTAATTTGCTTATTCACTTGCAAGAATTGAGAATGCCCCTAAATTTTAGAATAAAAATACCTCATAAAATATTCAATATATCTATAAAGTAGGCTACATAAGCATGTATTAAGACTTTTCCCCCCCTTTTTTTAATCAAATTGTTCAAACACTGTTGTCACATGAACAGATTAGAGGTCATTTGTATATATTGAATACATTTAAATATGAATCTGACATTCATTGCTGATTTTTCTCATGCTTTTATTCTGACTTTTTTTTAAAGAAATTTAAGGGAGACCAGGGAGTGTTGTAACATGGGGTCAGTAGATGTCAGTAATATCAGACACTCCAATCTCCTTTTTGAGCTCACAGTTGAACTGGCATGTGACTGTCAGCACCATTGTATATTTTCTGACAAAAAAAAAAAAAAAGATTTTCAGGGAAGAAAGTAAATTTTCTTTTTAATTGAGATTAGATTTTGCCTAGCAATCATTGTATTATAGATACAATCATATGACTTGCATATCCTAAAGTAGCCATTTCTCTAGTTTAATTTGATGCTTTGCATTCATGCTAACTTCAAACCCACATGCTAAAACTGTTAGCTATGTTATGGCTGTTTGGGGTGGGGATAGCTGTAACAGTCCATTGAAAATGTTACAACCAATCCCTTATAATGATTCCAATGTGTCCAGTCCAATCACATCCTTAAGGAAGAGTTTTTGTTGCACATCAAGGGATTTATGTGTTAAATGTGTTTCCATCGTAGTTTATGTGCGTCTTCTTATGAAATAAAAACATTATCCGCCTAAATTGAGTATACATTTTTGTGCACATTTTTACAATTTATGCACATTTTGGAGTTTCCATCCAGCATTTTATTTTATTTTAGCGATATCTTAAAATTGACTTAAAATAGGTGGAATACAACATAGCTAGTGACTAAACCTTATGTGACAGGAATACACACTTACAAACACTAACACAAACACAAACACACATGGCAGTTTTTGTTTTTTGTTTTTGCTGAATTTTAAGTCCTAAATGAAATGCATTATGTTTGGTAGCA
This sequence comes from Elopichthys bambusa, assembly GCA_037101425.1. Taxonomy (NCBI): domain Eukaryota; kingdom Metazoa; phylum Chordata; class Actinopteri; order Cypriniformes; family Xenocyprididae; genus Elopichthys; species Elopichthys bambusa. The sequence goes on from CM074435.1 coordinate 19,446,533, forward strand.
GTTTACTTTAAGCCTTTATGTATAAAGCATTATAAAGGATAATGCATAAAATGCATTATAGTATTTGCAGATTCCTTGTTACATCTGAAATTGTTGTTTGTCATGTGTTTTAATACATTATACTTTCTAAAGTGTATTTAATGAATAGATACGTGTTTTATAATGTATTATAACCATTGTTTCAATGATTTATGAGACCATACAATGCATTATATGGAGCATTACTTTTTATAATGCATTATACATGAAGGCTTTAAGTAAAGTGTTTCCTAATGTTTTTTGTCACTTTAAATTGTTCACTTTATTCAAAACTGATTATTCATTGTTCTTCTATAAAGTTTTTGCATAAATTAGATAGTGTGGATTTTATTTCAGCAAATCACCTCTTTTTGATACATCTATCCCCGGCTAGTGTTACAGCTCACCCCATTAGTGGGGTAGGTTTTAACAACAGAACTCTTTGTATTTGACATGAAATCACATAAACTGTGATTGTGTAGTACAAGTCCAAGTGAGTTTTAAATGTAGTAGACAAATGTGGCTACGGTGTAATAAAGTGTATCAAACAAAAAGTGTTACTTCCATCCCTGGTCTCCCCCTATACTTTTATTCAGACAGGATGCATTAAATTTATCAGTGACAGTGACAGCAAAGACATTTATAATGTTATAAAAGATTTATATTTCATATAAATCCTGTTCTTTTAAACTTTTTATTCTTCAAAGAATCCTGAAGAAAATGTAATGTAATGGCTGATGATTCTTCTTTTTAATTAAAAAAATCTTATTGTCCCCAAATTTTGAATAGTAGCGATACTATTGTTCATTATTTACTGAACATAACCATTTAATGTACATTTATACAACTTTAAATGCTGTAAAAGTAGTTTTCATTATTTCATGTTAGCTATTGCATGAACCAATAATAATGATGATAATGAATAACAGCTTTGTTGTAAAGTATTAACATTATTTGTGACAGTGTATTGAATAACACCCAGCATTATATGCATGGAACAGTTGTGTAATGTGATTTACTCCCCATTTTTAGCAGGAAGGACGTAGGAGTGCTTCAGTCTCTTTTTGGCAACAGCGTCACACTATGGTTTCTCTTCTTTTGCATTAGGGCGATGAGGATCAGCTGACTGTGGCATTTGAACATGCACTTTTGGCAGAGATGCTAGATAGCACTATTTGATAGTGTGTTTGTAGATGTGTGAGCTCTGGTTTACTCTCTCTGATGATGGACGTTTAAAGACAGTACAGAGAGTGGGAATAGAACCCAAAAATAGCCGCATTGTTTGCTTTATTCTCCCAACAAAAAGAGAACAGCTGTAGACGCCCCTTTGCTGTGAATATTTTATGAAGGCTTATGGCTTGGCTCTAGTGCTGGTACCCTGTTTAGTGGAGGGGGTTGCCTAGCCGACGACAAGAACCCTGCAGAGCCTTTTTACCTATTTTTACCTGTTTTACTATTTTAGAGAATTGCAAGTCCAGTGAGCCTTGAAAGATTGGCTTTTGGAAAGCCACAGAAGGAACTACTAAAGAAAGTAGTTGCTTATTTTTGTTTCTTGAAATAACCCAATAATAATACCAAATTCAGCTTTATTTAATCTTTATTTCCCCCGAAGGGATCTTAAGCCATTATTTATCTTAAGCCTTATTTACCCATTATTTAAATCCATCAGAATTCTTTAACTGTTCTTTATATTTATGCTTTAAGGCAGTGGTTCTCAGGGGCCCACTAGGGGGCCTCTGTAAACTTCCAAGGGATAATAAGTCTTAAAATTATTTAAATTTAGTTATGTTACCAGTCCTAATTAAAATGCTAAAAAACAACAACAACAACAAGAAAAAAACACTACAAATATGTACAACATTAAACTTGATCTGTGTTTATTACATATCAGCTTAGACAGGAGGGCCTTTGATTATTGTCTAGGACAAGTTGAAAGTGAAATCTATAAATTGTTCATGTTTAATATTTCTCCTGTCTACACTCCAAAGAAAAATGGTTCTAAACAGTACAAAATTAGGGTTATTCGGCTTGTAACAATAGCAGAACCCTTTTTGGTGCTAAATAGAACCATTTTTATAAGGTTCCATAAAAAACTATGCTTTGAAAGTGCTATATAGGTCATCAATGGTGTTATAAATAACCTTTTTATTATAGTTTATTTTATATTAGTATATTTACAGTTACAGTGTGTCTCTTCTATTTGTTTATTTAAAAACAATCATGTTTATTAAGGCCGAAATTGGCCAGTATGTGAGCCCTTTACAATGTTAAAAGGAAAAAGTGAAATATAAAAAAAAAAATCTAACAATATATGGATCATAAATTCAATATCTCTCTTACTTAGTGGAAGAAGAGAAGATAAGTATCCTTAACTGAATAGAGCTGCTCACACTTACATGTTCTGTTAAACTAAAAAGAGACATGACTTTATAGAATTTATAGACATTTTAAGAAAGAAATAATTTACTTGTTAAGAGTGTGTTGACAGTCTGTGTAATTGGATGGCTGCTGAGCTCCAGAAAATCAGTAATGAGGTGGCTTTGACAGATTTGAAAAACAAAAAGGCGGAAAAAAGAACCCTAAACTCTAACACAAAGAACCATTTCAGCATATAAAGAGTTCTTCAACATGATACGGTTCTAAATAGAACTGTTAAGAACCTTTAAAAAAAAACTTTTTTTTTTTTTAAGAGTGTACCAGTCTGAAAACAAACCAGTTCTGTTTTTTTTTGTCGCTAATGCACAGAAGTTATAAACTACATTTGTTTTATTAGAGCCTTTGTACCCTAATAGCTTGCCCTGTATGTGTGCTTTGGTGTCCTGTGTACAGCTCTGAATCTACTGAGGCTTGGTCATGCTTTATCCTTTCTGTAGATCCAGTAAGCTCTTTTTGGTGTGAGTGAATTCAAGCGTGCACCTCCAGGTCATGGTTGATTAGGTTTTTCAAGATTTAACAGAAATTTCTTCTAGTGTCCCAAAGGTAAGGGCATCTGGAGAGAGCTTGCCTTGTTGCTTGAATTAGTCTACAACGCTTGCCACTGGCATTCCTTGATATTCCTTGCTTGTGTGGTCATTCTGAAATGTATTTATAAAGAATGGCAGCTCTAGAATTTTTAAAGGATCAGCTAAATCTATTGTGCTTGCAGAGAATCAGGAGCTAACCTCATTTTTAATTTTGCACACCAGACATGTATTTTTGTATCAAAAAGCATGATTTATTTACTGCAATGAGGATAGGGATTGCATGCTCAATTAGACATAGCTTTGATGTTAACGCTTAACATGATTTCATTGCAGTTAAGATACAGCCGAGAGCTTCCAACAACATTATCAGCTGCTAGCGGTTTATTACGCGCGTTCACGCGTCAGAAATGTGTTGCATGCGTGCAGCACCACGGACAGCGCCACTCGTTCTCTGCCCGTTGTGCTGAAGTAGTACGCAAGAGCTTGTGCAAAGTAGGCAAATCTATCCTAGTACACTCTTTCTCTGATTAAACTCATAGAGAGGATTATAAAATGGCAGTTTATTCCTTTGTCTAAAGACGTCTTTATAAGTTGAATAGGCAGCATCATAGCAGTCTTAAACTTTGTTTACAAGACAGACATAGATTTGAGACATTTTCAGCCCATTTCATGTACCTTTGCTCGTTTCATATTTAAATGACACGTATATTTTGCTGTAATTCATGTGTAAATGCTTATATTTAGCATTAAACGGTTTTTGTAGGAGATCATTTTCGTGGATTTGTAGTGTACAGACGCCTTCACAGTAAAATAAATCCACGTGTTTGTGAACTGTATAACATATTATCAGTCTGACTTAGACTATAATGACCAAATAATGTTCCTCAAAACGGATATTATATTACTGTTGACCGTTTCCTCCGGTTGATTTCTATTAGCGAGTAAATTTGCGCAATTCTATCTTTCCAAACGCAAAAGCGCAAACATTGCCTAACGAACGGCACAGTTTCCTCATTCCAATGTTGGATATAAACCTATTTTATGAGCTACCTGCGCACAGCACTACATTAGCAGGATAGTCTTCTCACACGCAAGTATGCCACAACGACATTGCCACAGCACTTCACTGCGTGTTTTAATATTCGTCAAACGCCTATCCCCCGCACGCCGTCACAGTTTTGTGGTAATTGTATTTTTTTCTGCTCCTTTTTTCTCTTACCGTCTCTCGTAGGTTCTTTTAGACATAACAGTGGGACTGGAGAAAAGGGGAGTTGCCGGTACACACATCTCGAGAGCAAATCATTAATGTGTGTGCAACATGCTCCATCTCGTGAGACGCAGGTGAAAGGGACTCTGAACTCGCCAGCGTCAGGCGCGTCAGTGCGCGCTCACATCCGCGTCGCTCAGTTGGAGTTCTTCTCCGCAGTTCAGCGAGCGTGAAGCAATGCGAATTCACCTGCTGGAGCACTGTGATCACGCTGCGGGGGAACCGAAGTTGGTATCTGGTTTATAAAATATGGTTTTCACCACATAATATTTGGAATTACGGACTTTTAATGTGGATTGAGAGTGCAGATAAATTAGAAGCATCCCCGAGCAACTGAAGCAAGAACACTGAAGGAAAGCGATGCAACTCGCTCCCTTCCACCAAACCTCGAGACGAAACAGGTTTTTCTTTTTTCTTTGGGAATATATACGCAGTGTGGAAAAGGATTTGGGAAGATTTGCGTACCTTTGGGAAACAAATCCAGTTTTGATTTGAAATAGGAAGGACCAGTAAGTTAAAACAGCAGACGGAGGCAGTACACACGGTCAGACTACTGAATGCTATTTCCCTTCCAGACAAATCGGTTGCATTCTCGTGACAAACTTAAGGAGTAGACACCGTCTAAAAAATGGCAAGAACATCAACGGATAACAGCGATCATTTGGATTTTCTAGATATGGGAGTACAGATTTAATTTTTTTGGTCTAAATGAACAAATCGATTGGAAAAATACGAAAAAGACTCAGAATTATCACTGAGTTTTGGCTCGTAATGTAATTGGCTGAAGACAAGTCATTTTGTGGACGGTTAAGCAGAGGTTATGTAATGCAAGAACTGAGAATGACATTTCCTTGTCACAGAGCTGCAAGCTGGAATTTTGCCTCAATTTGATTAGACGCTGTTTTCGTATAGGATCTTTTTTGAAAATCAACGTCGCTCTTTTTTTAGTGCCCTGCGGCACGCGATTTTGATGTCAGAGGAGGTAAGGCAACTCCTTATTGCAGTTAATGTTTAGTCTTTATCCCTTTATCATAAACACACAATGTCTTTTACTTCTATTTAAGATCTCTGGCACTGCTCAAAACACCCTGACGGGTTGAAATACTGTTCTGTCTTTTGTTTTTTTTTTGTTTTTTTTAAATCCTATTTTATGGCCCATTTTGTCTCCAGTTCCGTTGCAGAAGTAACGCTGAGCACTTTGCTTCTAATTAGAATGATACGAATTCTGTGTCGCGTTTAAATGATAAACTAAACGCGCAGAAAACATATTTCGAAATAAATTAAAGTAAAAAATACGACGCGAGGACAATTGTATGTTTGTAGACATGCTTTTCTATGACCTCACAGAAACTTAGAAGATAAAAAAGTACCTGCTCAAACCAGCTAACAAAACCGTAAGATACTGGCGGTTAATTATCTACGTCGTGTGGCTGAGCTGCATTATAAGACGGACAGTCACACATTTTCAGTGCAACAGTTAGAATGGGAAAAAAATCTCAAGCTGTGCTAATTTCACAAGTTAGATTAGCTTTGGGAGGTGACTGCGGAGATTCCAAATGTAACCGCAGGAGTGTTCTGAATATTTTTGTAGATGTTATAACATGAAAAATTTGATTTTTTGGCTCAGGTCCTGCCCATCACTGACCTATAGGCCACCTGCCAGACTAAAGCTGAATAGTATTTGGCTTTGTCATGAATCTGCTTGTTAACAAACGTTCCAGGACCATGACAGCAAATATGATCAGCTTAGAAACAAAACATTTACCAAGCTACATCATCTAGTGACATTGATGTCTCAACTTTTGTGCCGTTAGCTATTTCATTTTCTGCGTTGTCACAAATATGCTGCACTGTAAATTTTCATATTTAAAGTAAGTAAAGTAATTTATACTTTTCACTTTTTTACTTTTTTAACAGTAAAAATACATCGTAAAGGGAAGGTAACTTGCAGTTTCATATTTTTGTGTCAGTTGTGTGCAGTTTTATGTCTTATTTTATTGTTTATAACATTATTTAAAGGGTTAGTTCACCCAAAAATGAAAATTCTGTCATTAAGTACTCATCCTCATGTTGTTCCACACCTGTAAGACCTTCGTTCATCTTCAGAACACAAATTAAGATATTTTTGCTGAAATCCGAGAGGTATCTGACTTCTCCATAGACAGCAATTTAACCACCACTTTCAAGGTCCAGAAAGGCACTAAAGACGTTCAAATAGTCAACATGACTGCAGTGGTTCAACCTTAATTTTATGAAGTGACACTAATACTTCTGAAGAAAATAACGACTTTATTCAACAATATCTTCTCTTCTGTGTCATTGTTGTACGCTGTTTACGTTCATTGCTTCCAGGTTCTACGTCAGAACGCCGGCTCAGTATTAAGCCGAGTCGTCATGTGGCCTGTAATGCTGCTGCTGCAGACAAGAGGCGTTGGATCCAAATGCAGTAGAAATGTATTGAAACAGAACAACTAAAATATATGTAGACAAGGAACAAGATAAATCCAGGCTCATGAACATGAAGCTGCAGCAAATGCGCACACAATACAACCATGTAATGGTAACACTAGACAAGGAAAATGAGAAACACTGGGGTTTTTATGCACAAGGGGTGATTGGTAAACAAGACACACCTGGGAACAGTCAGGAACTAATCAACAAGAAACTACAAAGGACTACAAAACATGGCACTAGGACAGGAAATACAACAAAAGTCCACAAGACAGGGGACAACAAACTGGGATCATGACATGGCCCTTCCATTGTAACACCTGTACTTATTAAAATAAAAAAAGCAGATTTGAATAGGTATATTCACATTATATTATTTAATGACATGAACAGTAAGGACCAGTGACATCATCACTGCATTTTTTTTTATTGTAAAGTTCATTCAACAACAGCGGCCATTAAATAGAACAATTTGTTGCTTTTTCGTTGCTGTCATATATTGAATTGTCTGTCACAGGGCTGATGGCTCTGAATCAAGCACTATTGTAGGGGTATAACTATTCTTTGTTTCACAATATCTATTGTTTCCAAATTATCATAAGCCCATAAATTAATATTGCAGTAATATTACATCAGTAGACATCAAATAACTAAAACACAAATGTTTTCACTGATCCTGCTAAGCTTGAGGTCTCATTGCTCTTTAGCATTGATTTATGTATAAAATCATAGCTTAGAGAGATTTAGTTATACACATTCAGCCAGATTAGCCATTAAAAAGGCTGCACCCCCAGTATACAGAGTCCTGGAATTACATTTTACTTTATACAATTGAAACATTTTAAATGTACAAATTTACATTTTAATACTGATATTAAAGTGTAATTTTGCAGATTTTCAACCCACTTTGTATTTTATTACAGTGTTGTTAGTATATGTAAATGAACAATGTTTACACATTCTCTGTGTTACCTGGACCAAGAAATTCATGTTTATTTGTCAGCAAAAGTTTTTGACAGCTCCAGGGCTTTTGTGAAAACTACAGATTTTTTGTATTCCCACCCACGGACAGTTGAATCGACACAGGGTTATTAACAGTTATTGTAAGAGTGGGTTAATCACTGAAATTTTTATCATACTTTGTCTACTCTTTGAACAGCATTATGGTAAAAATGGAACACTATGGCAACAGCTTTCATACCTGACAGCGCTTTGCCTTGGGAGGTTGTACGGAACAGCAGTTTCTTTCAGTTTTTTCCCCTCCATTTGGCCAAAAACACTTGTGTTCATAGTAAGAGGTTTTTCAGATTGTCTGTCACAGTGTTCTCTCCATATTTACGATTCTTTGCAGCGTACAACGTGCTGGATTCTTTACTGGAAACCAAAAATAAACATTAAATGTTTAATACCATTAAAGTCAACACCATTATAACTAAAAGTTTGCTAAGAAGTATTTGACTGTGGTAAGTCTATCCAATGTGGACCAGTGGGAGTGGCCTTGGACGGCCCAGTGCACTATGGGTGTAGCGATTTGGCAAAAGGGAAGACAACAGCCTTTTTTCTCTGTTTTCTATAGTCAGGCATCACTGATTTCAATTTTTTTTCACCTTTTTACTACATAGGCATGCCAAGTTTAATTGAAAGCCCATTTTGCTAGTGAAGTACTCCTTTAAATATATGCCGTATGGTAGGTTATATGATTTATGCATGCATGCATCATGAGAGACAGTGAGGAAGACGGATGGTGAAAAAGGTTGTTGTTGAATATGTAGGGTGGCTCAGAGTTTGCAGAGCAGTCTGCTGATACAATGTAAGATGGAACAAAAGAGCGTGTGGTAATCTAATAACCAATAAGGACTGGCAGTGGCAAGATGAGAGGGAGGGAATGAGGAGGACCTGCTTGAGTGCTCTTCACTCTGCCCTCACTGCACACACACACACACACACACCTGTACACTCACTGCGGGGTCTTTTACTTTAGTCAGGTGCTCTTCAGCTTTCCAAGAGAAAGTAACTCGCAAATCGCTACTCCAGAGTCTAACCACCCTTGATCTCCTGCCCAAATCAAACAACACTGCAGAATTCCTTTGTGATTTGTGTAGTTCTTGTGCACGTTATTATTACACAAAACACATTCCATATTACCTGGAAGAGATGTCTAGTGCTTAAGATGGATTTGTTGACCACAGTACTGATCAGTGGGCTGCTGCACCCCCATTAGTGTCTGAATTCCTCAGTGGCCATAAATTCATAAAAGAACTGTTTCAGCACTGCTCCTGCTCCACGTTGTGTTGTTGCTGAGGGTCTTAATAACTGAGTGTAATTCCCAAAGGTCTTTAAAACTCATAGGTGTTCCATGGCTTTGAACACATTAAAGTTCAGTCTGGTAAAGCTGGTTGTGCTTGTTGTTGAGTTGTCAGGATGTGTGTATGCGTCCCCCAGCGTGGCCACACTTTCAGTGCTTTTGTCTGACTGCACTCACACCTGCTAAAAACTATGCACTGCCTTTGGGTGAGTGAGTGGTTGTGTATTTTTAAGGATTATAAAAGCAGTGGAGAAAGAGTGTGTCATTTGCATTACTGAAGCACTATTTATTGTAAGTTAAAGTTTGTTGAAATCAAAATTTAAGTTTTTTAGCTTTTAGTATGAATATGTTAGCCTTAAGATTATTAATAAGCTGGTGTGTTCCAAAAGAATGACAAAATTCGCATTTAGGGGATATAAGCATTCAAAACTGAGTCTCTCACTTCCGTTAAAATGAATCACCGATTTTCATGACATCACCACGAACTTCAGTTTCTCATGAAATCTTCTGTCCAATCAAATGCCCTCTAGAATCTGAAGTCCCACCCCCTCCTACACTATAAACAGACGCTGAAGCTGCGGCTGAAATCGGTCATATGTTCACACATTTACTAGTTTCTATATGGTGAATGGCACATAGTGCACTATATAGAGTATAGGGAACGATTCAGACAATGTAAATATGCTTTTCACTGACTCAAATAAAGTCCGTTTTCACGTTAGTGTCACATGAACTGCCGCAGCGCAAGCACAGCCTGCTCCAGTCCAGAGACACGAGAGCACAGAATGGATCACATTGGCGAGTCGGCGCAGACCATAAAACGTAAGACCCATTTGAATTCTGCACAGAATGCCGTATTTTAAAGCGATATAGAGATGATTAGGAGGAGAAACAGTTTTAGATTAGAAGGAAACCAAAGCTTTATCGAGCTCAGCGGCCCTGGCCGACCCGTGATATAAACAAAACGCTATTTGCTATTTTAAAAAAGGGGCGGAGCTGTTCGATATATCCTGCCCTGTCTTCCTGTTTCAGTTGAAATAACGTCAACATATTGAATAATGGTGCACGTTCCAAGACACTTCAGTGAGCTTTTAAATAATTGCTTTGCCATCATAAGAATAAATTACATTTTAAAATATATTCAAATAGAAAATGGTATTTTGAATTGTAATATTTTACAATATTACTGTTTTTACTGTATTTTTGACCAAATGCAGTGGTGGGTATTGAAACTAAGAAATATAGTTTTTTTTTTTTTTTATTCATGAGGGGAGAAAGCATTTTTTGTGTAATTTATATCACTTTAGCAGTATTTATGTAGTAGCAAATTATTTATTGTAGACAGGGTATTAGATACTTATAAAAATGGCCACCTTTATCTTTTTGCAGTCGTTTACTAGATTGTAAGTTTTTAGTGTAAAGCTCTGACAAATGTAGTCTAGAAAGCAATCTTACTCTTTCTTATCATCTCTGTGCTGTGATGGTAGGGGATTGGTGCTGAGTTTAGCTTCAGAATCTGTGAACCAAATCACACTCTTTCTCAACTGCTCCTAATTGATCGAGTTAGGAGATAGTGAATGTGAAATATTCCTCATGGCCACCAGCTGTTTACTCTGGAAAGAAAGAAGCACACTCTGCATACAGAGCAGCTGCAGGTGCTGCTAGAGGACCTCAGTGAGAACACTGACATCATCAGCATCCAACTGTGGAGGGCATAAGATCTCTACCTGCCCTCGAGCCAATCAAATCTACCAGACTTCTTTTATTTTTCTTTGCAAATTATTTTGGGGAAACTTAAATTGGACATTGCAATTCCACATAATGTGTTTTGTGAGAGAGCTAAGCTTGTTACAACAGGTTTACAAAATGAAAAATATTCACACTGACAGTGTCATAAAGATTTTTCGATTAGGGTTGACAGGTGGCATGAGTGAGCGTGCTTGTAGGTGGAGTTTTTCTATGTGGCAAAGTTATGCAAATGAGCAGTGATGTGATGTAGTGACCAGCAGTGGGTTTTTAAGTGTTACGTGGACACCGGTGTTGTCTGCATTTTTATCAGCAAGAAAGCCCATTGATTTTAAAAATAACATTAGATCTTATTTTTACCAGCAATGCATCTTGTTGTTGGTGGTTTCTTATCATAAGTGTCATTTACTATTTTTATTTCTCCACCATTTTTTGCCATGGATGATTGTGTCCCCCACCACTTTATAAAATAGCTTGCAGCCGGAATACATGTAATAGAGGAAGCATCCCCACTTGTCATGCTAGAGCTCATTTTGTTTGTGTGTTTAATAATGAGCAGTGATCCAAATCTATTATTTGGTGGCCTGGTTTCATTAAGCCAGGAGTGGGCCTTAGTACAATTAGGACATTTAAGTAGCATTTATAAATGTGGCTTAGAAAAAAAAAACTGGTGTACATCTTGAGACAAAACAACAACATATCTTAAAATATGTCAGTGCAAGTTGCTTTCAGTTTAGACAGCTCAAACATGCATTTTAGTCTGGGACAATACTCAAGCCTTGTATATGAAAACGGACATTGATGTTTTTCAGAGTGGTCATTGTTGATTGTCCTTAAAATGGGAAAGCAAAAGCACCATTTTTCTCTCAGAAACAGCTCTAATGCTTTTCTGTGGGAACCCTAAATGGTTGACTGATTTTACAAAAATTCTGTGACCGACAGCGGGCGATGTAGGAATGAATTTTTGATATTTAGATATGTCCTATGCAATAAGTACACCTTGGGCTGCACGATTAATCGAAATTAAATTTATATAAATTTATGCGCAGCTTGTCAGTGCAGCATGGCTCTGTGAGTAGTAAACACTGCTCCATCTGAAAGCCAGAGGATGCTCTCACGCAGAAACTTTAAATATGCCTGCAGAAGTACGATAATGCAGGTCATTCCAGGAAATCCCTGTGGGCATCATACTATCGATGTAGCTAAATAAACACAAAATTGAAACACTTTTATTGCTTAAACATGATTAATAAACACACGACTATGACAATATATCATAGTTCTTCAAGCCTTCTTGGGTATTTTCGTGATAATAAAATAAATTTTTACTTCAATGCTCATCAACATAGCATTTATCACTGTATAGAATACTATGAAATATGTTGTGTGCCTTACTCTGTTTAAGAAGCTACATCATCTCACAGAAGGATGTTTTCAAACACTCAGCTGATGTTATGAAGTGAGTTTGGAATGAAAACATGCTATTAAAAGTTGTCTTTTGTTGGACAAGAGATTCATAAATGCTTCTCATGTTTGGAAAGATGTTAATGTGTGTTCCTTTTTCAAATGTACATTATAAGCGACTCAAAGTCACAGTGCTTTCAGATGGAGCAACATTTACTACTGATCACAGAGCTGTGCTTCACTGACAAGCTACACATAAAAAATTATCGCAGCCTTTGCAATTTCATAATCGCACTAAGCCAAATCGGGTTAAGTGTGATTTCATGTTAATTGCGATTAATCGTGCAGCCCTACTACAACCTGACAACCTGAAATGGAAAAAGAAGAACAAAATAATGTGTAGCTACTATAGCCTCACAAAATCATGTTGGCATGATGACAGATGAACCTGCATCAAAAAAAAATTGCTCACCAGTGTGTTTTAGATTGTGTAAAAAAGATGGGGTGTTAGACACGCCAGTTTGCTGATCAACACTTCTTTTTTGTATACTTTTGTACAGTCTTGGTCACAAACTCTCTCTCTGCCTCATATTTTGAGTGTGATTCACTAACCAATAAAAGAAAACGCAAAATAAACAAAGATGAATTTGACTTTATTTATTTGTTGATTGCTTGCAATCTTGCAATAATACCATTATTGTGAATTCTTTTGGCCACATATTGTGTAGTGAAAATCTGATATTGTGAATTTGTGACAACCCTAAGAATGCCGTTACCATTTCATGTTCCCAACCACTTCTTTTTTTTATAACAATTTGACGCCCCTGGCTGTTGTCAATCTCTCGTCTTTTCTCTCTTCCCTGGGCCCTTAGTGCTATAAGCTCTTATTGCTGTCTCTGTGCAGAGAAAATCTCAGCTTTATAGAAAGGCAGAGCCGAATACCCAGAAACACTGACAGGAACAGGACAGAAATGTGAAGTGCTCTGAGTGATCCAGTCTACTGAACTTGCTGACCAGCAGCTGTAATCCCTCCTGGCAGGGGTTAATTAGATCCCCCTCTTTAATTTCACCCTGTTAATGGGCCTCTGAGGGGGGAGAAAACGCCCGGCCTCCTGCTCACCTGCTTTATGAGCCCAACAGGTCTGCTCATGTTGATTGTGGTCGGCACAGTGACCTCACTCTATGCATTGGTAATTTAATTGTGGCTGGCGTCTTCATGCTCTGTTTTCCAAATCAATCTCAGCTATTGTAATCCAGATTCAATTAGAGACACGTGTGGAGACGGTAATGCGTAGAGGGGCTCTGAGCGTGTGTGCACATGTGTATGGGTGGGAAGGATTAGGAGGGCATTTGTTTGTTTTCCATGGCTGTTTGTTTTGGTGGCTTCGGTTTCACGCAGTACGCAAGAAGGAGTTCTGCGTTTCCCCTGAGGCTTCAACAGAGAGTGTGATAAATGTAAAGAAATTACGCTTTATTGTACTATGTAGACTCACAGACATTCACCTAGAGCAGGGGTGCCCAATAGGTCGATCGCGATCTACTAGTCTATCGCAAAGACAATGCTGGTAGATCACACACAAACTTAATAAATGCTTTTGTTAAATTTGAATAAAAAGAAATATAACAATGCCCTTCCTTATCCTTTTAGAATCTGTCTGACTTGCATTTGACTAATACATTTTTACCAGGCAAGATTTTTGTTTATTCAGTTGCCATGACAACTAGCCGGAGAACTTTGGAGAACAGAGCACAAAGTCGTTTTCCTCCAAATACGCACAAAACAGCCTGAAGTGAGCGTGCACGTATTGAGCAGACGATTTTCATGGACACATCCACAATCTCTTTCATATTCAGCATTTTCGCACATAGAGCTTGTTGGTGTATAATACAATGATAATTAAGGAAGTCAGGAAAAGCATCCTCCTCCTTGTACTTAGCAATGAATCCGTTTGAACTGCCGATCATCGCATGTACTCCGTCAGTTGTGATTGACACCAGTTTAGACTTTGGCAGCTGTGTTTTGTCTACAAAGATTAGCCTATGTAAAACTGTCTGATTCTATTCAGTGCAAGTCATCAGAATAAGGTAAATGCCCTGGCTATTGTAATCTGTTTTGAGTTGTGTTAATATCAACCTGAACATGTATTATTATTTTCCTTAATTCCATGTAGCGATACATGCAGTAGTAGCAACAAGCATTTGAAATGTATTTTTTTAAATTAAGCTGTTTTTTTTTTTTTTTGGTTGGTAGATCTCATTTAGTTAATCATCAGGCAAAAAAGTGTGGGCACCCCTGACCTAGAGGAATTTTTCTTCTCTGTGTTATTTCAATGGGTTTAAGAGCAAGAGACTGTAGGAATGCATGTGATATTTATGAAAAAAATATAGTGCTTTCTGCATATAACCTCTCTTTTCACTCTTTCACCCCCTTTCGTTTTCTCCTCTCTCTCTTTAATTCAGTTATGTCCTATGTCTTCTGGTCGATAAGGCATAACCTCTTAATGCATGCAGGCATTAGTGCAGTCGACCGAGAGATGGGGGAATGTTGGATCACTTGCAAAATGATTTGAAAAAAACTAAAAGTTCTGTTTTTGCTGTTTTATCTCTTCTATATCTTTATGAAATCAAACTATTGTAAAAACTCCTAATTCTAAAATTCTAAATATTAGAGCTATTGGTGAATCTAAACCACACACTATGTCTAGAAAACTCGTATTGATCATGTTGAGCCCTTTTATATTAAGGTTTAAAAACGATTTTAAACCAAATCAATTTTGAACATTATGGAAAAAAACTGTTTTTGTTAAACATATTAAATCAGTGAAAAGTATATACAGTGGGTACGGAAAGTATTCAGACCCCCTTAAATTTTTCACTCTTTGTTATATTGCAGCCATTTGCTAAAATCATTTAAGTTCATTTTTTTTCCTCATTAATGTACACACAGCACCCCATATTGACAGAAAAACACAGAATTGTTGACATTTTTGCAGATTTATTAAAAAAGAAAAACTGAAATATCACATGGTC
This sequence comes from Elopichthys bambusa, assembly GCA_037101425.1. NCBI lineage: Eukaryota > Metazoa > Chordata > Actinopteri > Cypriniformes > Xenocyprididae > Elopichthys > Elopichthys bambusa. The sequence continues at coordinate 19,461,717 of CM074435.1, forward strand.
CTAAGTATTCAGACCCTTTGCTCAGTATTTAGTAGAAGCACCCTTTTGATCTAATACAGCCATGAGTCTTTTTGGGAAAGATGCAACAAGTTTTTCACACCTGGATTTGGGGATCCTCTGCCATTCCTCCTTGCAGATCCTCTCCAGTTCTGTCAGGTTGGATGGTAAACGTTGGTGGACAGCCATTTTTTAGGTCTCTCCAGAGATGCTCAATTGGGTTTAAGTCAGGGCTCTGGCTGGGCCATTCAAGAACAGTCACAGAGTTGTTGTGAAGCCACTCCTTCATTATTTTAGCTGTGTGCTTAGGGTCATTGTTTTGTTGGAAGGTAAACCTTCGGCTCAGTCTGAGGTCCTGAGCTCTCTGGAGAAGGTTTTCGTCTAGGATATCCCTGTACTTGGCTGCATTCATCTTTCCCTCGTTTGCAACCAGTCGTCCCGTCCCTGCAGCTGAAAAACACCCCCACAGCATGATGCTGCCACCACCATGCTTCACTGTTGGGACTGTATTGGACAGGTGATGAGCAGTGCCTGGTTTTCTCCACACATACCGCTTAGAATTAAGGCCAAAAAGTTCTATCTTGGTCTCATCAGACCAGAGAATCTTATTTCTCACCATCTTGGAGTCCTTCAGGTGTTTTTTAGCAAACTCCATGCGGGCTTTCATGTGTCTTGCACTGAGGAGAGGCTTCCGTCAGGCCACTCTGCCATAAAGCCCCGACTGGTGGAGGGCTGCAGTGATGGTTGACTTTCTACAACTTTCTCCCATCTCCCATCTCTGGAGCTCAGCCACAGTGATCTTTGGGTTTTACTTTACCTCTCTCACCAAGGCTCTTCTCCCCCGATGGCTCAGTTTGGCCGGACGGCCAGCTCTAGGAAGGGTTCTGGTCGTCCCAAACATCTTCCATTTAAGGATTATGGAGGCCACTGTGCTGTTAGGAACCTTAGGTGCAGCAGAAATTTTTTGTAACCATGGCCAGATCTGTGCCTTGCCACAATTCTGTCTCTGAGCTCTTCAGGCAGTTCCTTTGACCTCATGATTCTCATTTGCTCTGACATGCACTGTGAGCTATAAGGTTTTATATAGACAGGTGTGTGGCTTTCCTAATCAAGACCAATCAGTTTAATCAAACACAGCTGGACTCAAATGAAGGTATAGAACCATCTCAAGGATGATCAGAAGAAATGAACAGCACCTGAGTTAAATATATGAGTGTCACAGCAAAGGGTCTGATATTTCAGTTTTTCTTTTTTAATAAATCTGCAAAAATGTCAACAATTCTGTGTTTTTCTGTCAATATGGGGTGCTGTGTGTACATTAATGAGGGAAAAATGATTTTAGCAAATGGCTGCAATATAACAAAGAGTGAAAAATTTAAGAGGGTCTGAATACTTTCTGTACCCACTGTAACTGAAAAGTAGTAGTTTTGAACCTGAACACACTTGTGAACATGCTGAACAACCCCATTTCCAGAAAGTTGGGTTGCATCTATTATGATGTCATAGGCTGTTGCCGGCCAATAGGATTGGTGAGGTTTGATAATTGCTTTCAGACACCAGTTCACGTGATGATGTTCCCCATATGCGTTCAAACGCAGTGTTGAGTTCCCTTTCGAAATGGAACATAGTCCTGGCTAATCAAATGTTTTATGCATGATATAATTAAATATTTTAATACTTCATATTAAGTACTTGTATTAAGCAGTTGTTATTTGCTTATATCTGTCATAGAAAAATTGAGAATGCTTGATTTACATTATGATTCTGGAGTATTTACCCTAGTTCTACTTCATAACAGATACAGTGGTGTCTAGTGATGAGAATTGTGTTTTAATAGTGATTTAATTAGGTAATTTATCTAATTTATGTCGTTCCAGTTATTGTATTCTCAGGTGATACATTTAAACCAGTACTTCGGCAAAGTGCCACTTAAAGTGTGTCCACGCTACTGACATGTTTACTTGTTGTAGCTTATCCACATTGTGTGCATGAAATAGATGCTGAAACAATTAAAACACATCATCAGAGAAGCGCTAATTTGATTTCACTGGTTAATGAACTCAGCTCTCCAAAAATATTTTAGCCAAGAACAAAAATGTTTATTTATTTGTTGTGGCAATATTGGATAATGAAATATTGCAGTATTTATTATAAATAATCTATCCATGCACATCATCATTATAATTATTCTTTTTAATTCATGTGCCCTTGTAATATTTAAGTTGAAATAACTTCCCCTCCCTTTTGCTGTGATATCTCTTCTTTTCTTTGAAATGTTTCCTGATGTGAGGGCAGGACAATTTGTCACTTACATGACAGCAGCAATAGCAAATGCGATCCAATCAATTCCAGATGGACAAAATAATGTCCCGCCCTAAATTTTTTCTTGTTCAAGAATCAGTTTCATTCAGATATACGTCACAACAGGGAAGAAAAGACTGTCAAAACTTCTGTTAATTCCTGACTTAAATCAAAGTTTCACAACTACAGTAGGCATGGGCCGGTATGAGATTTTGATAGTATGATAACCTTAAGCAAAAATATCATGCTTTCACTGTATCATGGTATTGCGATTACAGCACTAAAATGTGTTATGGTAAAAATCCACTTGTCTGGGTAAAAAACAACTTTTTCCCCCATCTGAACACAATATATTTTATTTTTAAGCAACATATAAAATATTTGGAACAGTAGTCAACATGTATGTGGTTAAAGGCACAACATGGCACATATTTTGCAGTAAAATATCCAAAAACTACTAGGCCAGTGTTATATATTTTGTTGAGTACTTACAATATCCCAAATGTTTCCAACTATTTGTAAATCGTGAGAAAAAATCGCCGTCATATCCGCATTACCCCCGGTTTCCGGTTTTATTTTGTAGAAGCTATGGAAACACCAAAGACGCTTTAATATATTACATGTTTTAATAGACGAAAAAAACTGTTTGGTTACATTTATAGACAGAAAACTAATCATTGTTATATAGCTTAATACATTTAGTCATGTTGTTTAAATCTAGTTTTCTTGATTTTCCGAGAGTACCATGCTTTTATCATGCCTCAAGCCTCAGAGAAAAACACTATTTTGTCAAGTAGCTAACATAGCATAATCAGATGCAGCTTTATTTTTAGTAACAGTAATACAGCATTTTCTCTAACATACAATACGTTTTAAAATTAATTGCATGCCATTTATCAACACAAGCCATCCTGCATTTATTAATATGATATTCTAATATCGATCTATCTTACACACAGCAACACAGCAGCTGCCAAGCGAACGCAAAGAGTAACGTTATAACGATTTTTAACATAGTCAAATGTATCTAATATGATAAACAGAGCTGCGTTACCTCATACTCATGACCGGAAGAAGCAGAAGCGGCGACTGTGGCATAATAAAAGTTCCGCTGCTCACGAGGCATGTGTAGTGGTGAAAAATCTACATATTGTAGCTTTCAATAATTAAATAAATAAAATAATTGAATTATTCTTAATCAAATTAAAATAAATACTGCCTAAACCTGCCACTCTGCGATTATTGGAACATAAGTAATTGAATTGTTCTTTATTAAATTGAAATAAATGCTGCCTAAACTTGCAATTATTAGAAAAATAATTGAATTCTTTTCTGTAAAAACAAACAAACAAGCAACAACAACAAAACCTCTAAATAAAAAAATGCAGTCACTTAAGTGAGCCAGGCATGTGATCAACTAAAGACAAAAAAGAAGGAAAACCAGAATCTACCTAATCCCCCCTCCCCCCATTCCCATTATTATTATTATTATTACTATTTTTTTAAATATTTTTTTTTTATCAAGCTAATAAAGACATATCGGTAACACTTTACAATAAGGTTCATTAGTTAAGCATTAGTTAATGTATTAACTAACATGAACTAATACATTTGTTACTGTATTTACTAATCTTCGTTGACTTTAGTTAATGAAAATACAGTTGTTCATTGTGTGTTCATGTTAGTTCACAGTGCATTAACTAATGTTAACAAGATTTTAATATTAGTATTAGTAAATGTTGAAATTAACATTAACAAAGATTAATAAATGCTGTATAAGTACAGTTCATTATTAGTTCATGTTAACTAATGTAGTTAAGTAATGTTAACTAATGAACCTTATTGTAAAGTGTTACTGACATATCTTACTATTGCAATAATATACATTGTTGTACTGTAAAATTAAAAAAAGAGTTTTTATAATCCATTCATAATAATGTTACATTAACACGTTTTGACCTTGAAACCGACAACCGGCCCATGCCTGTTCACAACATAATGCAGTAAGTTGCAAGCTGTATGTGTTTAATTTACCAAAAATAACAAAAGTATTAAGAGTAATTTGTTTGAGAATCGGACTACACTGGTCGTGTATAATAAACAAATTAATTTTGTATAGTGTTCCATCCACATCAGCAGAAGAGTACATATGCAGTAACCATAAATGAATTTCCTTTTCTAATCTTAGTGATTTCAGTTAGATCCCATGTTTGTTATATGTTTGTCTTGTTTGGAAAACAAAAACAAAAAAACAGATCTGTCAGTTATTTGAAAACTTTGTGACAGCTCTGAAATGATTAGGTCATCTGTCTCTCGCAGAGATCAGGGTATGAAATGTGTGCATGTTGAAGGTTTATTATTGAGGGATATGGTTTACCCCATTCTGCCTCGACTCCTTCAGTTTCTCAGTATCTAACTCTCCCTGCCAACACTTACCATCTGTCCCCACTCTGCTGGGGAGCATCCAGCTCAGCTGTCCTGAGAGTGAGAGAGGGAAAATGAAACAATGTGTGTGTGTGGTGGATTTGTTTATAAGAAATACTTCTTATTGCTTTTTACTCTTTTTCTAATATTCACCCAGCGTCTTTCAATTGCTGTGAGCCTTTTTATCTTATGCAGAGGCCTTTGTGGTCTCTAATGTTCGTAATTTGTCATCTTGATATTGTGCCAGATGTAACTTAGCAAAAACTGTACAGTGTCTGTACAGTCTGCCAACCGTGGGAATCTGGATGTAAATTGCACTTTTTCATTTTAAGAAGAACATTCTGTCTAAGCGACGAGAACTTTATCATAACCCATCCTCCCAAGATTTTACTCTAATGAGATGCCAGTGGCTCTCAGAGTCGACACGAAAGCAGATTCTTATCTTGGACTAACGTCAGCATCTAACAGCATCCCCAGTGAGATCCAGAGGGGTCTTGAGAGGAAACAATGCAGAGTTCACCCACCTCCTCTTTTCTTTGTGAGTGAAGAGAGAACCACAGGGCTCAGTTAGTCGTGTGAATCGCCACAAGTGATTAGGGAAACTGTCTAATATGCCTTCATCTCAGGGCATTCATGGTTAAATAGACCATGTTAAGTATTGCTATTTTTACAGTCCCCTTAGGGATGAGGCACCCATGAATACAAGGGAAACATTCACCCCGCCTCTTTCCACCTCATTTCTTTGTCTGAGTTACTCTCTCTCTAGTTCCCTTGGTCACGCAGTAATAGGGACCGTTTAGACAGGATGTGCTCTTGCATTCCTCTGCTGCTTCTTACTTGTTTTTTTATATAAATGTGCAGTAGGGCTGCATGATTATGCTTAAACGTAATGTTAATTATTTATTTTCTTTTAATTAATTTTATATGAATAAATATATTTGTATAATATATTTACATCTATATAAAAATAACCTATTAAATTTAAATTCATCTAGATGTAGCTTGCATTTCAAATATTCAGTTGTAATTAACTTGCATTCAGTTAATATTTTGTTAAGATAGGTGCATGCAATATTATTTGTTTTACAACCAGAACAAGCTGAGAATGGTTTCTGAATTACTTTATAATTTAATTTTATACATCTCATTACACTTTTTTACATTACACACTTTTTTCTCATTACACTGTTTTATACATCAGTGCTATAATGGGAATGTTGTAGTTTTGTCGCATAGCGCATTTGCAGTGTACTTGATATTTTGGTGATACACTGAAATTGACATTCACCATTGTGTCACTACATTCATATTTTTGGTTAAAATAGTTTAAACTGCAAAAAATGACAGCTGTAATCATAATCTTGAACTAATTGTCCAGATGCACTACACCAGCTTTTAAAAAACATGTCTTGGTGACCTGTGTTTTATTTTATTGTGCTGTTTTTAATGCAACGCTGTGTCCTGTGTCAACACCTCCTCATGATGTAAGGCAACTTAACACTATTGTATTGTGACTTAACTGAACATAACACTGTCATAACATTTGTAGTCCCCAGTGAGTGTGTTCTCCTCTGTCATTCTCCTTTCACACAGCTCTGCTCTTACATCAGGCTTCAGCGTCAATATTTACTGAGCAGAAGACTAGACCCCCCCCCCCCCCCCCCCCCCCCCCGGCTTCACCCCCCTACATCACTCAACAACAGCCCAGTCCCACTGGAGAGCCTCAGTGCTGTGTGGGTGTCTGGACTATACCAAATGCGCTGGGAGAGGGGTGTGCTTAAAACTCAGTGGGATGTTAAAGCATCGGTGCCGGCTGAGAGGCCACTGTGAAACAATGAGATCACCTTGAAGAGGTGGATGTACCTCTGCTTTGTTAATATGCTACGCCCACTTTGTCCTAAAGTTGGTTTTGAGCTGAGATACAGGCACCCACAACTTCTATTCTGTCTCTTTTTCTTCCATTCTCCTCTTTCCCAAGGGGGCTCTAGGATTTTGTGCTGACAGATATAACTATGCATTTCTTTAGTGTTTAAGGGTGTTTGTACACAAGAGGCCTGATGCAAGAGATCAGAGGGTTAGATCAATTCATCTTCAAAGCTCAATCTAAATCGATTCATCAGAGACAACACAGCACCTGTTCATCTGAACTGCATCATGAAATGCTGCATGAAGATGAGTGAATCACCTTACTTCAATAAGCATGACGCATTTCAATCTCATTTAAACATTTGATGGCTATAAAACAAGCAGAACTTTCATTTCATTTGTAAGCTTAATTAACACTATAAAACTCGTATTAAAGGGGGAATTGTGTCCACTGATAGATCAATTCTGTTAGCATTTACTCATCCTCATGTCATCCAAACCCATACAAACTTGTTTCCCCATGGAACATGAAAAGAAAAGGTTTGAAGAATGTTTACGCTGCTCTTTCTTCACAACTGCAAACTAGTCGCTTTTCTGTGAAATTTGCAGTTTTGAATCAAGATATGTAATTTATATGAATGATGTAGATCCAAATTCACATAGACTGGAATGAGACCATAGATGTCTCTCGAGTTGTTGTGGTCTTTAAAAGGTTAGTTCACCCAAAAATTAAATTTCTGTCTTTAATTACTCACCTTCATGTCGTTCCAAACCATAAGACCTTCGTTCAGGAAGCCTGCACTGCATTCACTATGTCAACTGTGTATGACAACAGCTCAAATTGTTAAATAAGGTCGTTATTTTTGTGTTGCTGTTATTTTTGTTTTGTTTTGTTTTGTTTTAAGGCATCAATATAACAGCTTGTACTGTAAATAACATTATGTAATGTTACATTTACCACAAAAGATGTTAAAAAACTCGTTAATCAGCTAGGAAAATTAAATAGGAGAGGAGCAGTATATACACTATATTGCATATTCATTGTATTTTTACTGTTCTTCTTTTCAATTTATTGTATGTTTGAATCAAACCATTTTATGACAGCCACCATTTAAATGTTTATATTAAAAAAAACATTGATATCATTAAAAATGTATTATAATGTTATTATAAAAACTTCCTTATGTGTAATTTAAATGTAAGTAGCCTACAAATCAGTTCATTTTAACCTTTAATATTATAGTAATGTACCAACTGGGGTTCCCTGTATAATTTACAGCATTAGTTGAGAGATATTTTTTTGTTTGAGGAAATTTGCCATGTACTGTACCCGATAGGCCTCAAATTAATCAATATCGAATCGTATCACAAGCTGGTGAATTGAAATCAAATCGAATTGTGAAATTTGTGTCAATGCCCAATCTTAGTGTCAATATATATATTTTTTTTACTTGAAGCAAATGTTATGCTTTGTTATTATGATTTGTGCAATTTATTCCAAGCTTTCTGAAGCCATACAAAGCCAGTAAATTTAAGTTGTTATTTGCTGAAATTCTTTATTTGACAGGCCATGGTCACTAATCACTTTTGTAGTGGACAATAGGCAAATAGAACGTGTGGAAAAGTTTTACACAACAATGTATACAAACTTACCTATCAAGCTATAACATGAATGTATAGGTGAAAGATCAACATAACACAGTCATGTTTGGACCATGTGTTAGGTTATTGGTTTGAAAAGTGAATTATGCACAGGAAAAGCCTTAAAGACACTGTTCTAACTGAACTTTAAACTACGCAAATAACCCCTACACACCTTGGGCCAAGAGACCAAATATCACATTTTAATTTTATGGACTCATACAAACCTGAAAAACATGAGGATGAGTAAATAATGAACTTCCTATTAATTTGATAAATCAAAATATTATAACTAACATGAATATGTTAAAGGGACAGAAAATATAAAAGTTACATTTGTAAAGATTTATTGTTCATCAAGCTCATCTGCCGAATTTCATCAATTAAATTTCAGTTTTTGTTAAGTATTTGAGATGTCATCCTGTTTCTTGCTCTCTAAGTTGTGCATGAGAAATTGTTCCCAGCCGTTGCTTATTTTTCCAACACTTTATAGCTTTACAGGCTGATAAACGGATCTTCAGAGAATATGAGAGTTTGCCTGCTAGTGAAAACACCTTGGACAAATCGCAGACTAATGTTCCCTGAGACAGAACAGAACCAGAGCTACAACTAATCTGCTTGTGTGGGCTTTGCACAATGATGGACCAACATTTCTGTAGAGACTTGGACATTAAATATTGATTTAAGTTGCGTTCATTTTAATATGTGAGAAAAAAAGTGCAGCGAGAGACAACACTAGCACAACTATGTAGGAAATTGGTTGCTAGGAACAACTGTGAAAAATACAGTGGCCATTATACAAAATATTTGACAGCAGAATGCCATGACTGACCAATCCAAATGAAGTATTCAACGCTGTTTGAAAGTTTTATGAGTTTTAAAGCGGTTTGGCTCCATTTTCATTCTTCACAATAGGCTGGCAGCATCTCTAAGCCTTTCGATTAGACATTCAGTGACTCGTGCTGCTGATGGTGTCACTTGTCAGCACTGAATGAGAAAATTAAAGGGTGCATACACTATAGAATAATGAACGCACTCCAATGAGCAAGTCTATTTTTACACCAATTCTTATCTGATTGTTGTTTTGTGAGGCCTGTAGTCTTTTGCTTACTAGAAAGGGAAAATCAGAGATGTTATGGAGAGATAAAGAAGAGCATGAGTCATGCCATAGTCAGGAGACTGGGAGGTGGTGTCTCAGCTTTGAGTCGCTTGTTCTTGTATGCTCTGCTTCATAGGGAGGTGTACACCCCTGTTAGTTTTATGCTTTTAGATAGGGAGGCACCAACTCAATAGTAAATCTATACAATTACTAAAAAAGCTTGAGAATTTTTTATTTAATATTTTAATATTTTTAGTTATTTTTCTTTTACATTTTTTTTAATTTAATACATATTTTTTTATTTAATTTATTTTACATCTTAATTTAATATTCATATATAATAATTATAATATTTTGTTCATATTTTTAATTGATTTTGATTTAATATTACTTCTATATTTTACATTTTCTTTTAAATTTACATTTAAAAGTTACTGGTATTGGTTTTGACTACTGACGTGATATGATATCGTGACATCCCTACTTTAAGATGTCATCCAGGTAAAGCAGACAATCAGAAAACAAAGGAAATTAAAAAAATAAAACATTTAGAGGTTGAGAGAACACAAGAGGGAGACATGAGGTATAAGGAAACTATGGAAACTGTTTAGGATGTAACAGAGCGAGGGAGGGATGGGGTAAAAGAGAGAGGCTTTGAAGATGAGCAGGTGGGCTTTTGCCTTTGATACATGTAGCTGCTCCTTTTAATTCACATCACACCTGTCTTATCTCTATCTGTAGACAGAGAGCTGACTCTAGGCTTTAGCTAAAGGCCCTGTAATGATGATTTATTGGTGGAACCTCAGGTCGTACCCCATGCCCGTGTGTATGCGGATATGTTCCAGATGCATCTCTTGCGGGTGCATGTGCACGAGGGAGGGAGAGAGCTTTGTGATATTTCATTATTTCATTGTGCTTGTAGGGAAAGGAGTCTCTTGAGGGAACAGCAGGGATTATTCCAGGACAAGGAGGATGGAGAAACAAGGGGTGGAGTAGAGAAGGAAGAAGTAAAGTGGAGTGAAATAAATATGGGAGGAGAAAATAATGGAAGTGAGGAGAGAAGATATGGCAGGACAAAATCCATTTGGTCCTTGGGTGATGGTACACACAAAGCAATGCAAGCCTTGCAAATAGAATAGTGTCTGTTAATGTTCCTGTATTGAAGCCCCCCTCTAATCATGAGGTGGAAAGATTTCATTCTAGGAGGCAAACATGTTCTAAATTTAAATGATAAAATATGGATCAGTTTATTTGGACCATCTTGCTCCTCTGAATCTCAACCTGTAAGTATGATTAATAATTGATGTTAATATTTTCTAACGCTCGTTCAAAATTTGTAGTTTTGTATGTTTTGTTGTGTAATGTACAACCGAGACTGTATGCCTCCTGCTAACCGGCTAACAACGTTTCTGTAGTTCTGCTATTCAGATGTGGGTCCAATATTGTCTAAAAATGTGATTAATGCAGCTTGTCTGTCTTATTACTTGGAGTAATGATCAAGGATGGAACACGACTTTTGTTTGCAATGTGTAATGCATCATCAGCTATTCACGTTTGTGCTCGGCTAACGTGGAAGTTTACAACATAACTGTGGGCTTGGTTTGCTTACATAACTGTAAAACAAACTGTTTTTTTCCTCTGCGTTTTTATTATGTACAGTAGTATGGAGCTCTATCTGTATTGTAATGGGATGTTAAGATGCTAGTCCATGCTAACTAGTTGAAGTATTCTCTCTGTAAACAGTAAACACCCATTGTAATGTCAAACAATGATATAGCCATTTTTCTTTGTTAATAGGTATGACGAAAAAGTCTGTACACATCTGGCCTAAATGTTTATCTTATGTTAGAGGTTTTCAGCTTCCCTTTGCATTCTGATACAGTTCCCACAGGTGCACCTACATAAAGTATAACAGTAACGCTGCTATCACGTCTTATAAATAAATAAGGTGACACTTACTATATAGAAACGTTGTACTCCAGTCATGATTGCGAATCAGTTTCTGGTTCATCGACTACTTCAGACGTTTCATCGTCGGACTTGGGCTCGAATTGATATGGTATGCTATCTTTTCTGTCCATATGTTGTATACAATGTCTTGCAAACTGATAGCTGTCATTCAGTTATGGCAATGGGTGCGCGGTGCACGCAGTAGACTTATCACAAAGGATTGGGCCATCTGACCAATCAGAGTAGTGTAGGCTCACAGAAAGGAGGGGTTTAGGGAGACCGATTTATTAAACTGCTTCAAACGAATAGTTTACAATCTTTGGTGAACTGAGGTGAAAATAAATGTAAATTATGAGAAAACAAAAGTGTTTTTTGACCTTGCATGCATGTAAACCTGTTGTAGAAGACTCCCAAAACAATATTAGGAACCTTAAAAAAGACACAATAGGGGCACTTTAAGTCACTAATTGATCAAAATCTTGACTTCAAACTTGACATGGTTATGAGATCCATTATAACCTATGCTTTTGACATCATTGACATTGACTTGAATCTGCCACAATGCATCTTTATGTGCTGTATTTGAATATGAATGAGAATTGAGAGCTGTGGTCTGATTCTCGCACAAATCTTTCAAATAGCTTTATATGAGACAGTCCTTCCATATTTCTTTGAATTGAAATAAATTAAGCTTAATATGGTGGCTGTAGTTTTGCTTTACAGTTAAGAGAAAATTGCCTACTGCATTGAGTTCTTTTCCATGGCTTATTGCTCTCAAGTCATTTAACATTACTCTTTTTAACCCTATGTATCCACATTCAGTTTCATTGTATGTATAAGAGCAATCTTCTACATTTCTTGTTTTGTGTTTCACGAATACAGTCGTACTGGTTTGGAATGACACAGGGTGAGTAAATGTTGACAGTTTTTTTCATTTTTTCATCAACTATTCCTATAACCTGACATTTGCCTTGCACTGGGTGTTTTGTGCTATGTAGCTTGGTACAGACAAATTTCAATACATGAATTTAATCCACGTATATAAAACTCACAGATGATGTCCTGTATCAGAGTACTTTTGGTTGACACAAATCAATATCTGAGATTTGCATAGTAGGCAGAAGGCCAGTGCACAGTCCTGCCAAGAGCGGTGTGAGATATTGATGTATCACTGAATAAACAGCCACCGTTCACACACAGACTGCTGAACTACAGCAACCTCACAGACTGCATGTGATTTGCTAGTTCACATCACATCCTTCAGATTAAAACACTTCCTCCTTTCCCTGCTGCATCACCTGTTGTGGTGAGTGTGTGTGCTTTACGATGCCTCAAAGGCAGATAAACATGTTGGATATTGTCACTGAGGATCTGAACCAGCACAATTTGCAGAGTCCCAAAGGACTATAAGGGTTTACTGCATTGTAAAATACTTAAATGCGAGTCGATGCATATTTGCCATGAGCAGTTTTTTAGATAGAGCGTCATTCTCTCTCTCTTACTCTTTCTATTGTGTGGGTGTAGGGTGATTGCATGAATCAGTGTGTGTGTGGGCATTTGTCATCTGAGTTATCTGAGAAGACTGGAAAAACATTTGACAGAAACCCATGTCTTTAGTGACAGAACGTTTCCAGGATCATTGAGAGTGGACTGATGATGGCATTCCACCGCTGTCTGACCTTCAAATGAGAAGATTCCAAAAAGGATTGGTGATACTGTTGAGGAAGAGAAAATAGATGTGAGAGCGGGCGAGGGAGAACATTTTTAACAAAAGACTATTGTGGGGTCTATAGATCAGCGTGAACTGCTGAATAATGCCCATTTAGGTAACAATTTAACTGTTGGCTTCTGCAAGACAGAGGAAGTGGCTGGGTAGAAGAAAGAAAGATTAGTCAGATCCTCAGGCAGGGATGTAAATGCTGACAAATACAGCTTTAGCCTGGCATCTTCGCTAGCCTCCCATCTCCAGGCTCCTGACTCAGACAAGTTTCAGGGAGAGGCGGCCATCAGCCAAAGCCGTCCTGCAATGTTCCTTCATTAATCTGCTCGCTGTTTGTAGCCTAATTGTCTGGACAGCTAAAAGGCTTACTGCAGTGCCAAACATGACTCCTCTTCTCATCCCGGCCTATGCAGCAATGCTGAGGTTCTAGCTTATTGCTGAGACGGAGAGAGACTATTAATTTTTAGTAATTTTTATCAGTGTTAAAATACTTTCCCCTTTCCCAGCTTAATTTGCAGAGACAGCTGTAAGTAATGGGGCGTTCACACTGACAGAGATTTGCAGCGCCAAACGACCAGATATCATTCATTTTCAGTGAGAATCAGCGATTCCTGACAACAAAGTTTAGCAGAGCTAATTTCTAACTGAAATGATAAGTTGTTAATTATTATCATGTTGAAATTCTGTATACTGTTTTGTCTAAATAAATTAACACACTAGAACAGGGGTGGCGAACTCCGATCCTGGAGAGCCTCAGTCCTGCAGAGTTTAGCTCCAAACCTGATGAAAACTCACATGTCAATAGCCCTCTAGCAACCCTTTAGACGTTGATTAGCTTGTCCAGGTGTGTTTAGGGGCTTTCACATCGAATAGTTCTAGAAACTAGGATAGTTCCCCGGGAACTAATTTCTCCCCTAGGCTATGTACCTGGTTGCATTCGCACCAGGATTAGGAACTTTGAAGCTGCCGACAGCAGCGTCTTTAAGTGTGGCATTTACAAATGCTAAAAACCAGTGGATGCCATGATCAAAGCTGTGTTTGTTGTGTGTTGTGGGTTTCATGATAACGGAGATGGATGTAATCGCATAATCTACGTAACTGAGAGAACAAAAAAGTGAGGCTAAGGCCACGTTCACACAGCAGCAGTCCTGTATTTGAGTCCTTAATACGGTTACGTTCACACACAGTCCGGTTATTTACGGGAGTGACAACCACATTCTATAACCGAACTCACACCCGTACATTTTCAGGACTCACAACCGCATTCTCAGAAATTCCATGCTGTGTGAACGGAACAGGACTGGACAACTAGTTGTCTGTCAAGTCATACAGTGCGAGAGAGCCGCTCTTCTAAGGTGTTTTGTGTGTGGTTTCGCTTTCGGTAACTTACAACGACAGAGATATGAGCTGCGCGTCATCTTAAGGTGTTAGATCCAGTCACTGTTCTCCACCGGAGCGGCTCCCATCAGTTTTGTGTTTCTTTTCCAAAGTCACCATTTTTAATATTACATAGGTCACTGTCGTTATGGTTACTAGTAAGAGAATAAGGGCTTGACTCTTGCTGCACGTTCATACATACGTGTACTGTAAGTTGCTACTGTAAGTTGCTGTGTGAACGGGAAGGGAAGTAAGTAAGGGATGGAGCGGATCCCAGAGTGTTGAAGCTCTATGAATAATCTTACTTGTGTGAATATATGATTCTATTTTGCTTTGCTTGGGTTTTTTCCCCTGTCTTTCTTTCTATGTGAACGTGATCTCCTGCAAGAGTTTCCTGCTTTGTGCCAAATATAATCCACTGGAGAGGAATCGTCTGTGTATTGGACGCGATTAAATGTGCAAAAATGGCGAGCAACCCACGGACCTGTTTCCAATTTGAACGTGCTTTGAAATCGCCAACTGGTTGGAGAATTCCAATTTTTCCTGTTTTTTTTTTGGACACAAAAGACTTTAAGTCGTGGAATTAGTTCGAGGAGAGACTTTATCTTTTGAACTTGAACTGCACGAAAGAGACTTCTACAACTGTTTGAACTGAATCATTTGATTCACAAACTTTGATCAACTGAGTTGTTTGATTCATTAACTTTGTTTTATTTCGTTGATTCATTGTTTTTTGCATTTCCAATTCATACTGTTGAACGTACTATTTCTTTTTTGAAAAAATTCTAAATCACATTCTGTGTTTTGGGTCAAATTGAACATCCAGTTATAATTTTTTTGTACATTTGTGTTATATTGAATGTAATATTTTGTTGAAGGTTTTATTAATGTAAACTACTTTGCTCAGTGTGAAAGAAACAGAAACAGTATTGGTTTTGGACCATTCACTCAATATTTGCATAATTTCCTCCCTCCAGTAGGCGTTTCTTACTTCTGATTTAATTGGCCCATACTGAACATCTGTCACAGTTCCCTCTGTTCCCAGACTCCAATTCCCATAATCCTCCTGTTTCCACACCTGCACTCACTTCCTCGTCATCTCCCCATCATCACGGATTACCTGCACCTGCTCCTGATCATCTGCACTCCCTTTATAATGGACTCACTCCATTCACTCCTTGTTTGTTCTATTGTTTGTTTAAGATGTGTGTGTGTTGATGTAACTCTCCCTCGTGTTAATTAAAAGCCCTTATTTTGTGGATTTCCGAATACGCCTCGACTCTACAACACCACACTGTAACAACATCATCACTGGGTGTAGCACGTCAGTTACGTTGCGCACTACATGCTACACAAGTGTTTGATATCCTCTAACTGGATGGAATCCTAGTCTGAGCCTAGAAAATTTGTGCCGATCATACACTACGTGATTTTCAACTCTGGCTGCCCAGAATCTGCAGATTGGTTATGACTTTTTGAAACTCATGTTGACTCGTCCAGACTGCAGATCAGGGCAAAAGTTGTGAAGTGTATTCCAGCCTTAAATGTAAAAATGTTTAAAATAATCATCACATTTAAATGTACAATATCAGTTGATGGCCGATATGGTTCAGATATATACATTGTGCAACCAACAGCACAGCGCCTCAGCAACCTCTGGCAATTTAATCACTTTCAGTATGAAGGGTGTTTAATTAATTTGTAGACTGACTTAAGAATTTCCAAACATTGCTTGTTTGAGCGGTCAAAAGTCCCAAAGCCTGACTGAACCAACAGTGTAAGCAGAGCCCAAAAATAACACTCACCAAGTACCAGCTACGAGTAACAAATGTAAATGGCTGATATGAAATATTTATTGTCAGTTAAAAGTGTGGACAAGTGTGGAAGTTTGAACCCTGAGTGTAAGTTTGGAGCAGGACTACCTGTTTTGACTGAACGATTGGAGATGGGAAAAGTGTTTGGTAAAGTAGTTGGAAAACAGTCATTATTTTTGCAATTTCATTCGGTGCTGCTAATGGCACAGAAATTACACACTTCACCTTTAAGGAATGAGGAAGGCGTATGAATGTGTAGCGCTGTCATACTAATTCAAAGGTAATTAATATGAAGTGGTTTCAGGATGACTTTGTAATAAAATGAGCTTATAAATTTGATCTGTCTGACCTACTGAAATCAGTCATTTGTAAAGGAACAAATATCAAGGTTATAGGAAATTGGTCCTGTGAACACTCTATGTCTATTCTTGCTGTAGAGCTCTATGTTTTCAGTATTATGTATGTGGATAGAATAAGATTTGTGAGTCTGATTTATTCACGTGCAAGCCAGGAAACGTTCACATTATGAATTTTGTTATACAATTGCATGACTGGAAAATGCTGCCTGTGGTCTTTTCTCTCACCGCTGCATCCAGGTATGTACCTGTCAGCGGATCTGTTTATTGTCCCTTTTGCTTCATCCTTACAGCTGAGCTACTTAGAGCTACATCATACCACTATGATTTTGTCATCCCCTGCAAACTGATGCAATGCATCTTCTTGTCTGCACAAAAAATATGTCAGTACATCAATCAAAACAAAATGCAATTCTTTCTTCTTCACTCCTCGGATGATTCCCTGTAAGATCTTCTTAACCAAATCTTTCGCTTTCCTCCTGAAATAGCTACCCATTCCGAATGGATCTACTGCACAGATATACCCAGTGGACTACTGGACCAAAATAAATCCAAGCAAAATTTCAGACCACACAAACAATGTCACCACAAAGAGCTGTTTCATTAAATCATGTCCTACCGATATTGACCATCCCCTAAATAGTCCCAGTCCATATTAAACCAGCCGCCGTGACCGTAAACCTAACAATACATAACTGCACCATTTCCCGCTGTGAGTTTGCTCATCTTGTGATCTTGTCCTGCAGTCTATTCCGATCACCTGCAGGTTTCTTCCCATGGGCAGCGCCTACACCTGGTTGCCACGGTAACACCCTCCTAATTGGTTGACTGGGCTGGGCACAGTGTGATTGCTGTTGCGGTACTTCTCTTTCTTTTTATTACCTCTGAGGAATCAGCTTTCCTAAAAGTCAGGAATGATCTTCCAGTCAGTGCAATGCTGTGTGTGTTCATATTTAAGTGTCAATGGATGTGTGTTTATTGGGTGATGTGTGAAGGAATGGCTTTCTTGTCATCTCTCTCTCTCTTTATCCGGAGAGCTTAAGGGACTGACAGCACCCAGTGGAATGCAGCCATTCTTTGCCTCCACAAAAGAGAGCATGAGAAGGGAACAAAGAAGGTCTTTGTGTCCCTTTCCCACCCTCTCACTTTCTCCCCCTCCTTCTTTCCCTTTCTGTCTTTAGCACCCTCTCTCTTTCCTCTGCAGAGGCCATTGTGCTCTCGAGCAGCGGTGTCAGGAGTCACGAGCGCTGAGCTTGTTCGCTGTTTTATTTCATTCAGCTTTTCACCTGAGAGTCTGCCAGCACATGCATGTTAAAGTAGAACTTAGTGTACATATCCACTTAAGATATTTACTTTGGAAGCGTATAACCAAAACTTGGTTCTTTTCTGTATAACTGCTTCTTCTACTATGGGCACTTTTGACTTTGTGGAGTTTTAGAAATTCCCTAAAATCACACTTTTCAAACTCGCTGGTTTATATAATTTGCTTGCTTTCAAATACTGTTCTAACAAAGTTAGATTTTGTATGTAACCATACTACACACTGATGAATAATATTTTCACACTTTTTGCATATTCTGTTCTCAAGTGATAATTAACTTGTTTCATTAGTTTCTTCACAAGTCACATCTCATTTCATCTTAAGCATGTTTTTTACTGACACTGTTGTCTCATTTGTAACCAGTGCACTAATTTTTGATAACTTTATTAGTGTCAAAAAGGTTGATTGTTGTGGAAATGGTGTGACAGCTGGGGGACAAAATATATATTGAAATGGTTTATTTCAGTCTTAGATTTTATTTTATTTTTATTTTATTTGGTCTTATTTCAGATCATTTTCACACAATAAATGTTGAAATGGTTTATTTCAGTTTTTAGGGAGTTTTAGGCCCCGTTTACAGTGCGTTTTCGTTTTAAAACAGCATTTTAAAAATAAAAACGATCCTCGTCTACACTACACGACTGAAAACGCATGTCACATGACCATTCATACACACTGTGCATGCGCGTAGAAGTGTAAACAGTCGCCTTTTGTGCATGTAGGCAGCTGCAGTATTAAAAAAATGAGTTTAACTTCACAGTGGCTGCTAAAAATGACAACAAAACCAGCAAAGATTGCAGTTCAGTCTCCATGTTATTGTTTACACGGTCGTCAAGGATACGCAGTGAACATGGGCAGCCACGCCATAGTTTTCAAAAGTCTCCATTTTGGTCTGTTCATACTGAAACGCAGCCCCGGCATTTTCAAACTAAAACGGGTTCAAACAGCGTTTTCGAAAGTCTCCATTTTCGAGGGTTGAAAACGCCGGAGTAGTGTAAACGGGGCCTAAAATTTGATTTTTTATTCATTCATTTATTTTTTTTCAGATCATTTTAACACGATAGCATGTTGAAAATGGTTTATTTCAGTCTTCAGTTTGTTTGTAATGATGTTTGTTTTCCAAATACATTTCACACAATATTTATTGAAGTAGTACTTTTCGGTCTTATTTTTTAAAAACATTTTTTTTTTATTTTGAGTATTTTTAGTCTTATTTCAGATCATCATTTTTTTTTAATAGATTTTTTTATTGTAAGATTGAAAATCTGGGTCTGGGAAAAGACTTAGGGGGCTTTCGCACTGGACACGTTTGCTGCGGTCTGAGTGCGAGCATGATTATTCCCAGTGCCCCCCGCAGCGTTGGTCTAGTTTCACACTCAAATTGATTCTGTCGAACCCTGGTCCATCTTACGTCATCATAAACATGCACGCGGCACGATAGAACATAACAATAAATTGTGTTTTTTTTTTTATTAATTTGGTGCTATTATGCGCAGCAGAGTAAACGACACTTGGGTCTACTGTATGTGCGTTGCATGAAGGAGGCTTTCTGCTGCTTGCAAATGGAATATTTAGAGGAGACAGTGGATTGCTATTCAATTGCCACCCTGATTGCACTCGCTATGAGCGATTACACTGCAGGCTCACTCTCACTCGTATCCAAGGAAAATCATCAACACTATCATCCCTTACATGTGTTTTATTGAACTAAATACATAGTCGTCGGTTAAAACCTGCATGTGCAGGTTACTTTTCTTTCTGAACAAGTGCACACCCGAGTCCGTGTTGCTTTCACATTCACGTGAATTGCGCCACAGTTCTCTTTCAGGTAGTCTCCGGTTCTGTATCCCGGTGCGCACCCAGGTCTGCATGACAGCTTTCACAATAGCAATTTTTCATGCAAACCATATCCCATTTCAAACTTAATTGCCAGTGTGAAAGCACTCTTAAACAATACAAATCTAATTTTAAAGTCCTTTAAAAACAAATGATAACTTCATTAAACAAAAATCTCTACACTGACGTCAAAGTACCAATAGTTGAAGAACCACATAAACGCAGCCAGTCAACAGCGTTTCATTTATAGAATAGAGAGGGATAAGAGAAAATCTTGTTTTCTTCTCTAGACCTTCCTTTCATCTCATGTGTGCTTGTCTTTTCTGCATGGCACCATCCTTCATCTTTCAGTCCTGTCCTTTTCATGAGAGAATGCTTCGTTTCCAAATCCTTATTTAAAGCCAATTTCACAGCACTGGAGGAATGGAGCAAACCGCTGACACAGCACAGCGATAGAGGGATGACAGGAAGAGAAGAAGGAAGGAGATGAAAGTATGGATAGGGAGAGTGTGCAGAGTCAGGTTGAGGAGAAGAAGATAATGATGTGGATGTAAATATTAATATAAGAGATTAGAGTTGGGAAGTAGACTATGTGAGTAGAGCGACAGCAATTTCCCCTCCTTGCACAAAGAAGTCAGCAATCCCTCCGCTCCAGATTTCACCCGGGTTTTCTATTTCCTGCTGCTTGCTTGCTCCACACTCACAGGCGAAAGAAAGCCAACTCATCTGCTTCAGACCAAATTTGCATCATTTTTTATGAACATGAAAATTCTTTCTTTAATTTCTCCCCTTCATGTTATTCCAAACCTGTATGACTTGTCTTCTGTGGAACACACAAGTGAAATTATGTAACCATGTTTTTCTCAGCACATTTTTTAAAATTCCACACTAGCAATGATTTTCATATTTAATTTTCATAAAACTTTTGGTAACACTTTACAATAAAATACCAGTATCTGTATTCGGCCCAATACCAAGCTCATGTACTTGACTCCCGATACCAAAGACCGATACCTCATGTGACGTAACTGACAGAATTTTCCGTGCACAGAGACACCAGCTGCAGCAGCAGAAACAATGTCAGCTTCAGGGGTGTGGAAATACTTAAAAATAAATTATGACAACCTACACATTGTGAACTGCATGCTTTCAATCACAATTTGTTATCGATTGGTGAAGGCGGGATAGGCGGAATCGCACTGAATGACACAGACCAGAAGCGCGCTCTCACGCACACTCTCTCTCTTCCTTGCGCGCAATCCCAGTTCTCTCAGACAGCGCGCAATCAGTTCTCCTTGCACCTGAATGGTCAAATGCACACATAGTTGTCAAAATGTGGAGTATCTCACATAAATACAGTCGATTATGGCTTAAGTGGGTGTAAACATTTGGGTAAAAACAGGATATGTGTCAGTATCCATGGATTCGGTCTTCAAGGGACTGTAGCCTAATTAAATATTTGTCATTAATGTTAATAACAACAAAAGATGTTAAATAAATGTATACATGGTAAATAAACCTACTGTATCTGAAAAACAAGTTTATTTAATTTGTATCTCTATATTATTTGTTGTATTGTTTGTAATTTGTTTGTAATTTTCTTTTTATATAACAACAATTATATATATTGGTAATTATGCCCTTTGAAGTTTATTGGACAATGACATTTTTGTTCTTTACATTTGTGACAAGCACATAAAAATGTATTACTTTTTTCATTACAGTAATAATAAAGAAGCTGTCCTACATTAATTAGTCTCATTGTGCTTGGAAAACGTCTCAGGTTACGTATGTAACCATAGTTCCCTGAGAACCAAGGAACGAGACTCTGCGTTTGAAATGCTATGGGGAACGTCACACGTGACCCGATGTCTGAAAGCCAACTATCCAACAACTCCAATCCCTATTGGCCAGCGACAGCCTATGACGTAATATGGCGCGACCCGGAAGTATAAAAGGAGTGCCTGGAGAAACAGTCAGTATCTATCGTCTTGAGGGACTGTTCAGCAGGCAGCCCGAAGCATAGCAAGGAAACGCAGAGTCTCGTTCCCTGGTTCCCAAGGAACTATGGTTATATACGTAACCTGAGACGTTCCCTTTCGAAAGGGAACTTGCTCTGCGTTTGAAACGCTATGGGGAACGATATACCCACGCCGCCATGCTTAAGGAGAGTGCATGCCAAATAATATGGCTGACAAATGTCGAGCAGTTTAGAAGGAAACGCTTAGCAACTCACCCTCAGGTCACACCAGGCTGTCAGTGACAGCATTCCCTATGGCCAACAGCCCAAGCTAAGCCTCAAAAAGGTCTTCCCCAGAAGGCCTACCAAGGCTGCTAAAGGCATCTGGAACCAACTCTTCTGAAGAGAAAGTGGTCCCTTTAAGGGAATGTGGCCAGAGAACCGAAAGGAACCCCGGCCAGTCACTAAAGGGGAACAAAGTCACCCCCAATGCCACCAGGGAGGCCGACCTGGTCTGTCATAGGACAAACTTAATCTTGGCCAACCCTGTCTGAGTACAGAATCTCCATAACGCATTCTTCATAGAAGAGAGCAGGTAAGAGTGACTGCAGAAAGGCAGGAGCAACTCAGACCCATGCATTGAGACGGGCATCCTGGAGAGCAGAACTCAGCTGAGTGCTATGAACCCTCGTATTGAGGGGAGTATAATCTGCTCATCCTAGCATCTACTTGGCGCTTAATTAATGCACTGAGGAGGCTGTGCGCTAAACACCTTATACAGGGGAGCACAAACCAGCCTAGGGCTGAATCCTAGGATGAGGCCTGATTAAGGCCTACCACCATGATCAGCTTAGGGAGACAAAGCACTATTACCAACATAACCCTAATAGGGAAGTACAAAGCTCACCTAACAGGTAGACCATGCAATGGGCACATAATCAAGGAGGCCGAATAGGGGCCTACAACATGATAGTAGCTACATGTGAGAAAGTGACCTGGAGGAGCCACCCTGAACACTGTCTTGCCGGGGGCAGACAGACAACTCCAATGGCAGCATTAAGAGGCTGCAAAAGTGCCCGCATGACAATCCACCTAACACGATCCAAGGAGCAGTGTACTCAGTAAAAGCACCTTTTTACTCTTTAAAGCAAGAAGAGTACAACGTACGCCAACACGTATTAAGGAAGGCCTTAGATGGGCCTATAACCTTAACAGACACGTGGCATCAGCTCGTGGCAGTGTTTAAGCACCAAGAAGGATAATTAACCGAACCATAGGAGGTTAAATTTATCACCTGGGCCCCTGGCCAACCAGAAGTGTATACAGATAATTCTCAGAGAGAAATATACACAAACACACACCAGTATGTTCAAAAGGCGGCCCATAGGGCCTAGCAACCTCTAAGACATATGGCGTAAGTCCAGTGGCCACGTAGAGACTGACATCCAGGAGAGCAGTGCTATAAACCCTCGTATTGAAGGGAGTATAATCCGCTCATCCTAGGATCTACTCAGCGCTTGATTATTTGCACTGAGGAGGCTGTGCGCTAGAAACCCTGATACAGGGGAGCACAAACCAGCCTAGGGCTGAACCTCAGGAGGAGGCCCCATGGAAGCCTACAACCCATGATCAGCTTAGGGAGCTAAGCACTATTACACAGACAACCCTAGCAGGGAAGTACAAAGCTCAACCTAACAGGTAGACCATACTGTGGGCACATAATCATGGAGGCCAAAAAGGGGCCTACATCATCATAATAGCTTTATATGGAGTATGACTCCCATTCGTCATATTAGAAGGACATTCGATGGTGGCCTGTGAGCACCTGTCTTGCTAGGAGCAGGACATATGACTCAATGTCAGTAGTTAAACTGTAAAGTGCCCGCATGAAAATCCACCCAGACTCAAGGAGGCTGATGTAGTTAAAACCAAACCTCAGTAAGGTTTTACCACAAGAACTCACCCCTGAGAGGTCAGCCACTCAGAATAGTACTCGGAAAGAGCACCTTTTTACTCTCAGCGAGAGTAGGGCCTACCTTAGTAAACATGTGGCATCAGCAAGTGGCGACCATAACTATACCAACTGTCAAGCCATTCTTTCAAAGATTTAGTTTCTAAAAGGAAACGCATATTATGCCACATACTCCACGAGAGGCCTGCTTAAGGCCTACTCAACAGAGGTGGGGCATGGCTGATGGTGGTAATGGATTCAAAAGCATCCTGCCAGCATGTCAGCTAAAAAGCAACAATCTCAGCAACAAGTGGCGTTCAGCCCCTTTGTCCATATAACAAACTGTGCCAACATATAAACTAAAAAGGAAGCCTTATTAGGGCCTACCCTAGTAAAACACATGGCATCAGCCAGTCCAAGACCATACCAACCAGCAGGCCATGCATTCAGTGGAAAACCTTTCTCGCATAATGCTGAGAGAACGAATGCATATTATGCCACCATACTCCACGAGAGGCCTGCTTAAGGCCTACTTAACAGAGGTGGGGCGTGGCAGATGGTGGTATGGGTTCTCGGATTCCCAGGCATCCTGCCAACGAGTCAGCTAAGAAGGAGGCCTTATTGAGCCTACAAACTCAGCAACAAGTGGCATACAGCCTGTTTGCAGAATAAAACACAAACTGTGCCACCATGTGATCTAGAAAGGAGGCCTGTTGGGGCCTACCGTTCCAATGACATGTGGCTACGGCTCGTGAAATAAAGGGAACCAAGCTATAGGGGACCAGCTCTAACCCAACAATAGCTGTGGGAAGCTAACTGCAACCTGAGCTAGGCTACACATTCCAACAGGCAATGTACCCTAAATCATGTGATTAAAGGGAACCAAACAATGCCAACATGGTCTAAGGGAGGCCTAAATGCTACTCCCAATATACAATATATACTACCTCAAACGGACACGTAGCAAAAAGCCTGTGGTAGTGTAAACTATGTGAGCAAACTATGATCAGCTAACAGCACTTGTTAGAAATACAATTGATTAGATAAAAATAGATTAAATTAGAGAGTAAACACAGACTTAAAAAAATATATATATATATTCCTTGCTCTATGGCTCTAGGCAAGATAATGCAGCTCTGCTCCCCTCTCCGCACCGCTGACAGACTGTGGTAGCAAGATTCTGAGCAGGTTGGAGGAGAACAGACAGGGAAGCCAAGCCAGAATGGATTGAATTTGCCCTAAATGTGGCAGGATGGTTAATTGACAATGAGAGGAAAGGGAAGGAGAAAGGAAAAGAGTCACACGAGCAGAGAAGATTCTCTCCCGCATCTTAACGACACGTGTGAGCGTATCTGCCGCAGTCACCCCCACTTCTGTTAAATACACGCACATCCTCTTCTCTTGCTTCCCGATTATATGCATGTATATGTAAATCAGGTCATTAGGAAGATGCAGCTTGTTCTTCTGGGGTAGGGGCAGATGAAAGATGAGGGAAGGAAATAATTTTCTCCTTTTTCAGTGTTGTAGGAAGTTTGAACACTGCTGTACAAACCTGCTGCATCACACTCTACATCTCTGATTCAGTGTGGTGGAGTCTATTCACTTAAAAGATCCGTTCAGATTCAAACACTCGTTCATTCAGTAGGTTACATTTTTAAGCCAGTGGCTGGAGACTAGGGGTTCTTTTTTTTTTTTTTTTTATGTTCATTCAGTCATTTATTCACAAAGGCTGAATTCAGAATATTATGTCAGTATACTAACACACTACTCTCTCTATTTCTGCCACAAACATGTTGCAGAAAAAGAGCTGTATGGGATTCCAAATCAAAAAGTGATATGCCAATGTGCCAAAGAGTCAGATATAAGTTATTGAATAAAGAAAATGATACGTTGTTTTAAAATATTTGTTCAAAAACACAAATTTGTTCACATACTAAACACTTATGTAGAAACCTCATTCTAGTCTATTTCATTGTCTGTGAGTTTGTCACTCGGTTACTCTGGCAGTTCCTAACTCTGACATTAAGCTGCCTTGTGATCTGGACTGTTTGGGTTTTCGTACTGAAAGAGAACTCTGGTACATTGTGTTCGCCGCAGCTAAAAGAGATTTGCAACTCCTTTATACCATCTTCTACCCTCTCTTCTTTCCCTACGTTCCTTGTTCTTTCTCTTTCAAAAGCCTAGACAGTCTATTAAAATGAGTCAATTTTAAAGCTCATTTTCCATCCTCTGATTCTTTCCCTCTCATTTGCATGTTGTCTTCTCTCTGCTTCTTTTTTTACACATAAGAACTGATGCACACATGCTAGTGTGGAGGCATAAAAGCATACTCTTGCTGTCTCGACATATAACATGCTAAACCCAATAGAAGTATGCGATTGTGCACATATTGCGTTTAGGTTTTCTTCAGTGCAGATTGCTGACACGCATGCAGTCTTTGTTGAATATGAGCCTGGCGTCTGTCATGACACTCTCACCATTATCTTTTCATATCATAAGATAGCATGAGTTTTGCGTAACAGCTCCTGATATTTTCCATTTCTATATCTGCTTTCTATTTTCTATTTGTTAAAAACATTTCCGGTGAAACGACAGACCTGTCCCATGTGATGTATACTGAACTTCTCCAATCACTTTTTCTCCTTAAACGTCACCCCCTTGTGTACGTTAAAATGCTTTCTCTTATAGTCGACCAGTTACAGAAACGAATATTAAAAAGCTATTGATATGCTGATTCCTTTGAAATGTGTAAACTCTGTGACACTATCAAAATATTGCTCTGTTTTTGCTTTCATCCTGACCAACTCAACCATTGTTGTAAGTTTTGTCTGAGCAATGGTAGATGTGGGATGTTTGGGAGGAAAAACTGCTTTGAAAACAATAATTTTTTGCAGTACTGTTTTTGGAGATTCTACAAAATACACATACTTTGAAGCAGACAGTTGAGTTTCTCACATATAGTGTTTTACTTTAATCTGCATACAAAAACGCTTGGCATTTTGTCATATCTTTTCAGTACTATCTCCTGTACATTACGGAGCCTGGTATATTCTTTATCTGAAACCTGGCTAAAGCTGCCTGAACCAACCTCATTGCCAGCCATTTGTCAGTCACACCAAGTGCCATGCCGACAGGCCTCTTGGGGGCAGGATTAGTGTACATATACTGACAGGTATAAAAACGCTGTTATCCTGACAGCCAGGTGTGGCAGTTGTAACCATCATAGTACTAGAATCAGCATTACAGACACTTGAATATACTCACTCATACCACTTCAGGGCCTTTAAGATACAAACCAGGGTGGAAATTTAAAATAGCTCCTATTGAATAAATCTAGTATCAATGAATGAGTCATATTAGGACATTTGAAGAGAATTCCTATCTGTACTCTGGAGGCATAATATCTTCATTACTCACATACTGAAATAGTATGAAGTATATTTTGGCTTTTGAGTTAAAGAGAGGTATTTAAAACTACTGCAAGATCACTAACAAAGAAAAACGTCATAGTGTTAATTAAACAACCCCTGAAGTAAATTAATTTGGTTAGATAAAGACAAAAAACTATTCTTTGGTTTTTGTCAACATTAAACTTCTCACCATACATGTGGATATAATTATGGATTGAGAGAAACATAATCTGATCATCTCAAAATATACCTGACAGTGTGATCAGGACCCCAACTCGAAGAAGAGAGGACTTGTATCATCCTGAAAGAGGTTTATTGACTGTACATTGTCATGCTTTTTCCATGGCTGCCTTACTAATAAAATAAATAGACTAAAATGTTAACTAAGTAGTTTAAATAGATTGAAGTTGGAAGGTTTTAAGGAAGGACATGCAGTTTATCAGAAGGTTGCTGGGTTGTTTTGGGTGGTTTCTTTAGCCGCATTTCCACTGTCGGGCTGAACGGTTCTCATTGCGTAACCATTCCATTCCGTGCCGATCCGGGCTAGCTGGTACGGTTACTGTTTTGTTTTCCACTGTGGGGCTGATAATGGCTGCTCTTTGGAATGTAATACAAAAGCACCAGTTGTTGCCTTGGTAACACAACGGTTTACTGATGATATGAGATGTAAATAATGGCCGCGTTATGGAGGATGATCAGATATTTCTTTTAATTTTATTATTAATTTGTTTACGTCGCTCAGAGAAACTGGTAGCCAGGCAACAGACAAATTACCAATTCTGAGTGGCGACGTCACTTCACGTGGAAACACAACTGGAACTGTGCCATACCATTCTAAGAACCGTTTGGCCCGACGGTGGAAAAGCGGCTTTTGATTTGAATTTAAACATTTTTCTAACCTTTTTTTTCCTTTCTTTTTTTTTTTATTTATGTCATAAAGTAAGACTGCAGAATGTTATGAAAAGTTGAACAGTGCAGTGTAACAACAGTGTTATTTTTTGCTGTAATTATTAATGTGTTTTAGAATTTAAAATGTATATTTTTTGTATGAGTAAATGTTTTGAAGCTTGTGAACTGGCTGCCAGCAGAGCTGCTTTGAGCAAAGGTTCAAATCAGGCTGAAAGCATTACTGAGATGTTTTGTTTCTTTTTGACGTGTGTGTTTAAATGACGTCTGTTATTTAAGCTGCAGTCATTTCATGGCAGTCCACTGAATTGAATAAGCCATGCCTCCACTGGGTCCCATTTAAATGAGCCTGTCTCTTTCGGTATTATCTAATAAATTCACATTAACACTCCTGGACTTAGTTTCAACTCGAAATCTCTGAATGGCAAGCTCTCTGATGCTAATGCCCCTAAACAACGTTGTGCAAGCCTGGCACAGCAATGCAACTGATATGACTAATGCTGCGAAACAGATTGCAATAACAAATCGCTAATCCACTGGCATCCACTCTCTGGAGCCCAGACGTGACTTAGCTCATTACAGGGGCCATCTCTTAGGTAATGGGGAGGAAGAGGACATGAACGGTAAGAGACTGCTTGAGAGGGGTCTAGTGCGATTTGTGCACGCTGTGAGAAAAGACAGGATTAGAGGTGTAGAACAGTCAGACACATGATCAGGTGCTTGAGAGATGCTTGAGAACCATAGGCAACTTTGATGTTTATGCTTGGGCTGCACAATATTGAGAAGAAAAAAAAATAACTTTGCGATATTTAGTTTTTCTGCAATATATTGTGATATGAAAAGATACAGGAATTTTTACCAAATGACTTGAATAGCTTTGGAAAGAAACTATAAAATTACATTCCTATTAGGGCTGTGTATCGGAAACAAAGTCACAATACGATACGTATCCCCATACAGAGGCCACGATATGATATATATCATGATACGGGTCTGCACTAAATTTCACCTCAGCAGAATTTTGTATTATACAGTACTGCAGTACTGTATAACAATATAGGTAATGGCATAGGTTACATGTTAAAATTGGTCACTCCCCACCAGGTACAATATTCTGATTGATTTCTTGTTTTTTTTAAGCACATAAATAATAATGTAATCATTTTAATAAATGTATTCAATAAATGTACTTATTCTAATATATTAAAATCATCTTTGATCAAAATTATTCAAAAATTAAAAGCGTTCTAAACTAATGCGCTTTCTTCAGTGTAGATCATGCGCACATATTCAGACAGTCACTCAAACATTCAGCAACATTCCTTTCTCACCAAGGAGTTGGTAACTACTGTTTTTGAAGCAGTTAAACTTGCCGCTTTACTGTTAATAAAGAAACACTGCACAGACTGAGGTAATTCATACATGCACAATCTCTCTCTCTCAGGCCCGTGAATGAACACATACTTGATGTATTCCACTTTTATGTGAATAGAATATTGAACTAGGGATCGCTAAACTGCAAGCTTACCGGTGTTTTCAGAAAGCCAATGCTTTTATCCACAGTGGAGACAGAGCCCATGCACATGGTTGCCAGGTTGAGAAAAATAAGTAAAACACAGATACTTCCATATCCTGATTGGGGGAACACGTCTTTTCATATATAGGCAACCCTAGTTATGTTCCTCTGTGGGTCAGATTAAGCCTTGTTCTAGCCTATATATTTTATTTTATTCATTAATTTAAGCACTTTTCCTTTTAAACGTCAGAAGCAGCTGTATTTATACTTGTATCGATACTCATATCAACAAGTAGTATGTGACGATACATTGTTGTATCGTTGTATCGAACACAGCCCTAAATCCTATTATTTCATTTTCAAACAGTAAATCATCATGCTTTTATTTGAACAGGTTGCTGGCAAATAAAAATATGGCATAACTGGTTTCAGAATGAAGTGCAGTGGAAACACTGTATCATGTACTATATGTGTGTATATAATGCCACACTTCACTCTGAAACAGTAGACAATCACACTAAGCCATATATTGATTTTGATTTTATTTCAATACATCGTGCAGCCCTATTTTAGGCATATTTGTTTCATGAAATATGGCCTAATAAGTCAATATTTGCTGATGATGTCCTGTGACTGCATGCATTCGGTTTTGTTGAAATATGACTGACGTTGTAATCATCAGGGTTGAAGAAAGCTTAGCATGCCTGTGTTTGTGCCGAGGGCTCGGCTCCCTACTGGGCCCTAACTACAGACGGAGAATATAAACATAAATTGATGTCACACTGTAATTCTACCAAGAATTTCTGACAGACTTTTCTGGCACCCTGTAAAGACACTAGCTTGTCTGCTGCATTCATGCATTGATAATCAAGAGCCTGCAATGTTTAGTGCTCAATTATAGAGAATGCTGGTTCCCTTTCAAGGGAACTTGAGCTGCGTCGAAGCGCTATGGGAATGCCTCTGCGTGATTTCGTCGTGAAGCACGTATGAAATCAGTCCAATGGAGTGACGGAACATCATAGGCGGGTGATGTCACTGACCAGGAAACTGTAAAGCCTACCCGAAAACCCATTCATTCAGCTTCTGTGGTGTCACCGAGGTGTCGAGGTCGTGGAAGAGACCCATCTCATATTGTGCTGCCCACTAAGCCACTTAAAGCTACATCTGCACTGGTGGGCAAAGCGTACTCGGCTCAGACCTGGGTGAAAGTGAAGAGGTGGGGGCGGATGTCATTCAGGAGTTGCATCAGTCAGCTGACTTAGCTCTGTGTGCCACCAAGGAGACGGCCACAGAGAGGCATCTCTGGCTAAATCTGACCGATATTAAAGACAGAGATAAGTCGTTTCTCCTGGATGCTCTGCTCAATCCTTCTGGCCTCTTCGGGAAATGCCATTTCATCCGTCACCGAGAGGTTTCTAGAGTCTAAGAAACAGGCTGCGGCCTTACAACAGTTTCTTCCCCGCCGAACCCAAGTCTCTGCGGCTGCTGGGCAGGAGCAGCCGAAGCAGAGTACAAGCTCCTTCCACAGACAACAACAGAAGCAGAGCGTTGCCACTCGTACTCCCCCTCCAAGGAGCTGGGAGGTATGGCAGCGCTCGCAGGCGAAGTCCTCGAAAGGCAAGGCGGATCTGAGGACCGTCATTGCTGCTAAGAGGGCTTCGCTGATAAAATATGGTGCATATGGTGCTCGTCTTCCGTCGGTGCCCTCAGGGGGGCGCTCTGCCAACCCCACTGCTCTCTCAGATGCAGCCAAGCCAGTTGTTCCCCGCTTCAGGGCACTGTGCTGGTTGGAAACAACCTTGTTTCTATCCAAGGGACCTGTGTTGGAAGCTCTCAGTCGTTGCGTCACGCTAACGACAGATGCATCCCTCACAGGCTGGGGGGCAATCATGAGTGGTCGCTCTGCTCGGGGTCTATGGCAGGACCATCATCTCACCTGGCACATAAATCGCCTGGGGATGTTGGCGGTGTTTTAGGCTCTGAAACACTTCCTTCCAGACCTCAGAGGCCATCATGTACTTGTTCGCTCAGACAACACATCGGTGGTCTCGTACATAAATCATCAGGGGGGTCTGAGGTTGCGCTCGTTTTACAGACTGGCTCATCAGATCCTCCTGTGGACCCAGGGGAAGCTGCTCTCAATCAAGGCAGTTTATATCCCAGGGTACCTCAATTTGGGAGCAAACATCCTGTCGAGGCAGGGGCCGAGGCCCGGGTAATGGAGACTTCATCCCGAGGTGGTGGAGCTCCTGTGGGAGAAATTCGGTCAAGCCGAGGTGGATCTGTTTGCGTCTCGAAAGATGACTCACTGCCCATTATGGTTCTCCATGACAAACCCAGCACCTCTGGGGCTGGACGCTATGGTACAGGCATGGCCGAGGCTACGTCTGTACGCATTTCCCCCGATTGCGCTGCTGGTGCTGGAGTTCCAGGAAAGATTTTCCACAGGGCTATCTCCCTCCACAATAAAGGTGTATGTCCTAGTGTGTGCATCGATTTCACACGGATGGTCACTTGCTCATATGGTGATGTAGGTATTAGTGTTCCCACAGCGCTTCGACGCAGCTCGAGTTCCCTTGAAAGGGAATGTCTTGGTTACGTATGTAACCTTAGTTCCCTGAGTAGGGAACGAGACGCTGTGTCGCCCTGCCATACTCTCAGCATGCCCGTAAGCAACTTGCTTCAGTTTTCCAGAAGCTGAATGAATGGGTTTTCGGGTAGGCTTTATAGTTTCCTGGTCCTATGACGTTCCGTCACTCTATTGGACTGATTTCATACATGCTTCACGATGCAATCACGCAGAGGCGTTCCCACAGCGCTTCGACGCAGCGTCTTGTTCCATACTCAGGGAACTAAGGTTACATATGTAACCAAGACGTTACTTCTTGCAAGCACACTAGGCAGAGAGTGTGATGTTAGTCTAAAGCACAATGACAGGATGCCCAGAACTAAAACTTACTCGCGCTCCAACAGTTAGCTCTGCGTTTCCATTTCACTCATTATTTATTCATCATTTTCAGTTACTCAGGTCCATAAACTTTTGTAACATTAACTATTGAAGTAAATTATTTGATTTCTTCCCATTTCTTTCACTTTCAGTCTCTCAGTGACATTAAGTGTTTTGGTAAAACGTGTGATGCTTTGCCGAGTTGTGGTTTTCCTTACAAAAATGCTGAAAATGACAGTTAACATATGATGCCGGCCAATTTAATCTGCTTAGCACACGGCCATAGACAAAATTACAGAGAAGTCTTATTGCGCTGCAACTTTTGAAGCTCCAAATTGAATTGTAAGGCAGCCAACAACCTCACAATGGCTGTTTTGAGCATGTGAAAGCCCAAGACTGTCCAAACGTAGCTGTCAGCACAATCAGGTACTGACAAACATCTTAATCATAGTAAAGCAGCATTACATTTTGAACAGTACACATATCATTTTACACACCTTGCTATTGTCCGAGGAGACTAGTGTGTAGGGTCTGGCAAACTGCTTGTATTGTTTAGCATAGTTTAAGGATAGGATGACCAGAAATGCAAAGCAGCCATGTGATATCCTTGTAATTATAACACAATTACAATGGTTTCTTGGTCTCATTACCATACAAACACCTATATGTGCATAAAACCATTTTAAATGCAGAATTTGTGATAAATTATTACATTTGTGTATGGATGTACAGTATATATGTGTGTTATATAATAATTAATATTAAAGGGGAGGTATAATGCTATTTCATGTATTCTGACTTATTTACACTGTTAAAGAGTTGGATTCTCATGCTAAACAAAGTTTCAAAACATGGAGTATTTCTGTTCCAAAAATTATCTTCCAAATCCTCACAGGATTCAGGCTTTTTTTTGCGAGTATTGGTCTGAGTGACGTAAACAGGGGCGGAATTCCTTGTACGGGCACTTCTCCCAGAAGGGCACGCGTGCACACGTGGACCTGAGCGAGAGCACAAGAGCATGCCCATCAACGCACATTCGGGTTTACGGAAGTCATCAGCAGAGCTGCACAGGTCACAGGACTGCACAAAATTAACAATGTCACCAAAGAAGTGTGTTTTTGGTTGTGAGGGAAAGATAACCTTGCTTCCCAAAGAACCCAATGTTCAGTGGAGCTGAGAGATTTGTTCTCACGCATTACATTGATGCGCTCTCGATATTTGTTATTAAAATAACCATAGAAACTGATAGTTGCAATCACTTTTTTATTGGTTAAAATGAATGGAGAATATCTTGTGTTTTTCCGTGGCTGCTCGAGCCCTCAGGATCGGCGCTTATGGTTTCATAAACAAGGCCCAGTTCTACGCTGGATTTACAGATCGTTTGAAACTGAAAGATGGAGCGGTCACAGCGATAATGATCCTGGTCATGAGTCAGAACCGCAGGTGGTGAGTAAAACTGCTTCAAATGTCTGTTTTGTTGACAATAGGTGCCTAAGTGCATATAATTTAAACAACACGAACGTAGTGAATTCATAAATTCATTGTTCATCATTCGTACGCTATATTCATTATAGTAATTCAAAAGTTATCCATGGATAATGCGATGGTGTATTGTGTGTTTAAATACAGTTGGTTAGCTGACCATTGATAGTTTGTAGACGATCTCTACACAAAAGCTGCGCATACTCGTGACTCTATCTCCGCTCACAGGACATGCCTCCAGACGCTCGGCTGTTTTCAGAAATACTCGGTACAGCATATGTATCTTTTATAAATATGATTAAACTAAAGACTTTTTGGAGATTTGAAGGATGCACTTTTTACTCTATAGGTACTTAAGATTAACATGAGATTGGCAGAAACTGTGTGATACCCCCCCTTTAATAAATAATGATGATTAAATTTTTTCTGTAAGAATTATATTAAAATGTATTTATAGCATACTATTTATTATTATTATCAATAATAATAATAATAATATACTTGGCTTTACTTGATCTTGCGGCATGTGCTCTCAGGTGACAAGATATGTTTGTACAAGGTACCAAATGACTGTATAGCAGAGGTTTGTGGAGGCTATATATATATATATATATATATATATATATATATATATATATATATAAAGATGGTTTAGGCTTGTATTGTGTTAATGATTAACTGTAGTCTTTATCAACATGAGAAAAAGGGTGAGAAGAAATTTGTTTGTATGCAACTGTTGTGAATCCATATACGCCTTATTCATATCTGCTCTTAGCTGTGTTTCAGTCTTTTTTCTGCCTCTTATTGTTTCACTCCTGTGCATATGTTTGAAAGAACAAAACAGTACTTGGAACTCAAGGACAGTTAACATGTTGATAGAATCTGTTGATGTTAAACAGGAGAGAAATTCAGACATGAGAAGCAAATAAAAAGGTGGAGAAAGCCAGTCAGATGCTGCGGCCTTGTTGTAGCTTTTGCTATGTAAGTACTGTCCAGGGAGAGCAGTGAAAAAAGGCACATGCACCATGATCTAAAGGGATTTAAAGAGCTTTTAGTATGTGTGAGTTTGTCTAGTGAAAATATCAAAAGGCTTTATTGTGTTTGGCCATTTTGCTCAAGCTACAGCTTTTACTTTCTCTCTCAATTTAATTAAATTAAATTCATATTGCTTTATTGACATGACATACTTAGGTACATATTACCAAAGCATTGCACAAAGCAAAACAAAAACATACTTAAAATACATCTATACGCATATTAATTGTACTACTAATGCGGATGTGTTTACTCAGTAACTCTTAAGTTGTCGCATTTATAATTATGATGTGCTACTAAAGAAGAGGAAGTAGGTCCTTCAAGTAAGATTTTAAATTTGTCATTTTCATGGAGTGACTGGAACTCAAGAATAGTCTGCTCTCTCTCTTTGTTTCTCATCTTTTCCTGTTTAACTTGTGGTGTGTTGGCATTGATCTTGGCCAAACCTGTCGTGTATAAATACAGCATACAAAAACATCTATATATTTTATGAGTTTCAGAACATCTTTAAGATATAGGCCACTATTCAGTTGGGATGCAAGATAAAAGAAGACCTATTTAAATGTTTTAATTAATATTTATAACTTTTCAAAATATTTAAACATATATTATTCAATAAATGTACAAAGTATTTAAAATAAATGAATATATATCAGGTTTCAAATGGAATAAATAGGATAGAATACATTTATATATAGTATATTCTGTATTCTGAATATTACATTTTTTTGTTTTTAAAATCTCTTAAAATTTGGTTTAAATGGATTTTTTTTTTTTTAAATGAACATTTGTCAGAACGTTGTCCAATGTGATCTTTGTTTACAGTAATGGCCTTAGCATGAAAATATTTATTGTTATTAGTAAATAGTATCAGTCAGAATGTCTATATTTGTGTATCTGTACTATTTATTTATTTTTTTGTTAAAAATATTGCAGAGTAATATTTTATTCCCACAAGAGTATTGAGTTTGTAAATATTTAACTGTAAGGTAAATGTGTGCTTAAGCTAAAGGTGTTTTAGCGTGCAGCTGATTTAAACAGAAGCATCAACACAAGCTCTCAAGGGCTTCCTGCAGCTTTTAGCGTTGAATGTGAGAGTGTCTATTCTCCCATTAGGAGTGCTAATGTGTTTTAGCGTTAACACACAAGAGAGAGGCTTACCACAGCGCTCTCCCTGCAAGAGTGAGACAAGAGGGAGGCAAGAGCAGGAGAGCGAAGAGATTAAGA
This sequence comes from Elopichthys bambusa, assembly GCA_037101425.1. Lineage (NCBI taxonomy): Eukaryota > Metazoa > Chordata > Actinopteri > Cypriniformes > Xenocyprididae > Elopichthys > Elopichthys bambusa. The sequence continues at coordinate 19,497,853 of CM074435.1, forward strand.
CACTGCTAATTTGCTTCATTTTTAGTTTCTCATCATCTCAAAAGTTTCCAGATGACAGTAAGAATTAATGCGAGATAGATGGTTTTAAAACAGTAAAAATAGTACACTGTAGTCCTGTTGTTATTGGCTCATATCCTTTTTTCTCTTATTGGCTGCGTTTTAACTTCTTCTGTTTATTTGCATTTGCAATCATAATGGCTGCAAATAGAGGCTTTTTAGATGTTGGAACCTCAGCATCTACTCGGGGAGAGGGGAAAAAAGGGAGAAACTGCAAATTATATTCAGCTCATCACCACAGCAACACTGACAGTACTGTAGGTAGATTTTGTGTTCCAGGACAAAAGGAAAGTGGCTTGTTAGATTTAATTGAAGTGAGCAGGGCTAATGGAAACTCGTGGAGTACTGGACTTCAGTGAGAATCGCAGTCAGGTGAGGGATGTGTCTGATGCCGCAGAAACTCATCCACGCTTGCATCTCCTGCTTTATGAGTCACTGCGTGCAGTGAGTGAATGAACGGGGATGTAGCGCAATATGCTGCTGCATTCATTACGGATTTGCAGTTGTTTTTATTCCACTCCTCATGAAAGTGGAGCAGATGACAGAGTGGCTCAGTGCTGGCGCATTAACGTGACACCAGCAGAATATGAGCAAATCGAAAGTTATCTGTTTCCTTGTAGCTGGTATTTCAGACTATCCTGGCTTATAGAGCACATCAGTAGGGTTTTAGAAGGAAAAGAATACCAATTTTCTCCAGAGAAACATGTTTTTAGCAATAATATGAAACTTTCAAGAGAGACGCTTTGAGATTGCTTCTGCAGATGTCACAAGCCAAGTATAGTTTCACCTTCATTTAGCATAAAATGGGTTTAATAGCGAATATCTGTTTACCCTCAGACATTTAAGCATTGACAGTAGTGATGTATCCAGTTTTCTGTTTTTGGGTGAATTTTTTAACTTAATTTTATAATTTCTTACAATATATATATATTTTAATTACAAAGACAAAAAAAAAAAAAGATAAAAATAAGAAAAATCTTTTGCTATAAGTTATATACTGCTACTTCTAGCAGTCTTTGACTATAGACTTTGGCTCTGTGTTTGCAAGTGTGTACTGTTTTACTATGAACAGGCTAAATATTGAAAATTGTGCAAAAGTTATTGATATTGTAGTTATTGTAGTTTTTTCCAATAAACCCAGCCCTAACCATAACTACAACTAAATAAGTTGAAATAAATAATTAAAGTTAATAATTAAAGGTTAGTTCACCCCAAAAAATGAAATTTCTGTCATCAAGTACTCACCCTCATGTCGTTCCACACCCATAAGACCTTTGTTCATCTTTGGAACACAAATTAAGATCTTTTTGATGAAATCCGAGAGTATCTGATCCACACATGCAGCAACGTCTTTGCACCTTTTGGACTTTAGAAAGGTAGTTAAAACATGGTTAAAATAGTTAACATGACTACAGTGGTTCAACCTTAATGTTATGAAGCGACAAGAATACTTTTTGTGCGCAAAAACAAAACAAAAATAACAACTTTATTCAACAATTTGAACCGTTCTCATACATAGTGAACTCAGTGCAGGCTTCCGTGTTTATGTCCGAATGCCAGCTCATTATTGGCTGGCTCTTGCGTCAGCATCACATGCATGTGTTCGGATGTAAACAAGAAAAGGTGCAATGTCATTGCTGCCTATGCGTGGATCAGATACTCTCGGATTTCATCAAAAATATCTTCATTTGTGTGCCGAAGATGAACAAAGGTCTTACGGGTGTGGAACAACATGAGGGTGAGTAATTAAAGACAGAAATTTCAATTTTGGGTGAACTAACCATTTAAGAAAAAAAAAAAAAAGAGTTAAATACTTGCTTTGGAAATGACTAACTTTGTTCCAGAAGTATTAGCAATGGTAACAATAAACAGTGACCTTGTTGTGTGACTCCAGCAAGCAGTGACATTCAATATGTACAATATGTACAATATGTACACAACCCTTGCTGTGATACATTCAGAGTATCAGCTTCTGTTATTAGTATTAGGAGTATTAGTATTATCTGTATTGAGGAAAAAAAGTTCAGTTTTCGGAAAATTTATGTCTCTTTTTCTTATCCTTCCACAGGCTGACGCTCCGTCGCCATGACGACCGAGGAGTGTCCCGTGCCGCTTGGCGTGAGCCAGGTGGGGGCGGGGCTGTGTGAGGACTTCGGCCCCTCCCAGGTCGATGACATCATTGAGGAGGTGGGGCCATGCGATGATGCGGCCAGTGACATCAGCACTTTGGTCGTGCCGTTTCCCGATTTGGCGCCAGTGGTTTTCTTCTGCCTCAAGCAGACAACCTGCCCACGCAGCTGGTGCATTCGAATGGTGTTGAGTCCATATCCTTTATTAGCTGGCGCTCACAGGTTGTGAGTAGAGTGTGGTTTCTAACAATGGCTTTCACACATGGGTTGACTTGAAGGAAAGGTATCTAATTGACAATAGCCAGTCGACTTAATCCAGCTTCTTACTGCTGTTTAGTCAGCAAGGCAGTGATTAAGTGCTGCGAGATCGCAGTGACAAGCTGATCTAAACACACTACGAGTGACAGCTTGCAGCAAGCGGCTTGGTGTCGTGCATGTCGTTGTCAACGTCGAGACTTTCAGAGTTGTCGCCAGTGACAGTGACACTGACACTGAGTTACAGTGTCAACATGTGAAAATGCAACTGGAAAGTCAAGAAACATACAGTCTGAATTGTGCAGTTAAATAATGAATTATCAAGTTGAAATATTAATGAATAACTTGAATTACATAGGTAAGGGTTTAAAGTGCATCGATAATGTATTCTTGGCGCGGTTCGCAAAGCAGGACTGAGTTTTCTCTGTCGTTTGAAGTTTGAAAGTTGATTTTTCTTTCCTTTTTGTGCATTTCTGCCAGCCAGCCATGGCTGCCTTGGGGACTCAGACTTCTTTGGAAAGTGTCTTAAATCGAATTTCACGTCTCTGTGTTGGTTTGGCTGACACTCTCATTTGGCTGATCTCAGTGAAAGCCTTTTATACACGATGGGCACAGGTCTTCTTTTCCCCACAGAGGCCCAGATCTCCCATTGCTTGAATAGCCACAGGGCGCTAATCAGCACCGCTCGCTGTTACCACAAAGACAAGCGCGCTCAAACTCCGTTGTCTCCAGCTGCTAGCCAGCTAGTGAGCGGTAGCAGGAAATCTGCAAACAGAGGCACTTTCTGAGAAGACATTAGCACACACATCTACACAGCATGCCAAATTTATTTCAATGCCTTAATGGGATGTCTCAGTAACTTGTTATGATTTTATTACGTGTAGGTAGCAGGGGAGGGGGAGAGAGCGAAGGATGAAAAGATCCTTTGATGACTTTATTTGTGGTCAAAAGTATGCTGAGATTAATTTTACATGCTTTAAATAACGGAGGACATTCGAGCTGTGAATATTCAATGATGTAGAGGCAGAAACGCATTTCACACTTCTGGGAAACTAGAGGCTTATTGATATTGTATGGTTTACATTTCAGAAATATTGAAATTAAAGTGGAGTACTCTTTATCAAGCCCAAGGGGCAATTTGCTAATTATTTAGTAATAAGAGAGATTAGATAAGGGAGGAAAGAGAGGAAATTATCTCTCTTCTCTTTTCCCTGCATATTTAATATGTTGGCAAAATGAATCATTATCTTTTTAATAGTTTGTGCATATTGTTGCCCTTGTCAAAACACTTTAATTGGTGATTTAGTGGTTTAGATATGAGAGATATGAGTCCCAGAATGTTTGCTATCACTTTGTTTGCATTTGAGGTACAACCGCGGGACTTCTTACAGTCAATTACTTTCTGATTTACATTCAGTGTGCCTATAGTGAAATGTATAGAAAACTGAACCCTTTTACATCAGAACTTTTGATCCATTTTAATTCAGATTTTATCTGCTAGCACTTCAACTATGCAACTAGCAATATGAAAGTTTAGATGTAAAAGAAATATGAAATATCCCTGAAATATCACCATTTTTTTTCTTTTTTACTTCATAAAAAAAACTGTAACTCAAAAGGAACTTATTCTGTATTTATTTTTTTTATAAATACAGTAAAAATAGAAATATCGTAAAATGTTTGCGATTTTTTGTAATTTTTCAGACTTAATATAAAGTCACTTTTGTGGCTTACATTTGGACATTTGGAGCTTTGGCAAAAATTATCAGATGAATTTTTGATTTTCAATAAATATTGGACATGAGTCATATGATCTGGTTTTACAGAGCTTGTATAGTGGTTTTTAATCATTTTTGCAGCTTGAAAGCTGTGGTCTCTGAATTAAACTCACATGGAAAATGTCTCCTTTTGTGTTTCACAGGAAATAAAATGCACATATATATATATATATATATATAAATAATTGGTCAGTGTTAGACCACACGTTCTGTCTAGATCCTAGAGAGACCCACAAATCTAGAACAAAACATTCAGCCACATTCAGTTGGCTCATTGCAATGCTCCCTAGACAGCAATCCCCTCCCCAGAGCACACCAAGTATGACAATGCCCGTCATCACAGTGCCCTAATGAAATAATAATATTCCAAACCTTTGACTCCCAATACGAGAGGGAAAATTAGAATCTGTCAACACTTCTGAAACCATTTAGTATCGGTTTTCAATTCATATCCTTGTTCCTTCTTTTAGTCTTTTTTTCTTTTCGGAGGCCTTTTTCAGTAGAATCTATGGACTCAAATGCCTGTATGTGTTTCATCTTTGTTCTTTATATAAAAGGTCTTGCCTCTTGATAGTATGATAGGATGGTGAAATAATTGTCATTCTTAGTTCAATATGTAGTATTTGAACAGTGGCTTGATTGCTTCAGGATGTCTCTCTCTGAATTGCCAAGAGCCTTGATTTCTCTCTCTCTGTAATAAAGGTGTAGCTAATAGACCTCGATCCCTCCTCACACATCACTTTGTCTGTGCCAGACTGTCTAATTCAGCCCCCGTGTGTCCTGAAGAGATCTTGGGAACACGAGGTTAATACTAATCTCCAGTCCTGACCGGTCTGTGTTGCTATGACAGCTCATCACATAGGCAAGACTGATGCTCGCTCACCTTCTCAACCTGCCTCTGCCTGCATCTCTCATGTTTCTGAATCCTCCTTTAACCCTTTCTCTCTCCCCATATGCTTCTTAGGGGCTGAAGGATCTTTAAGCAATTGTACATGCCAATAATGAAAATTCTGTCTTTTTTGAGCCTTTTGATGTTCCAAACAATTTCAAAATAAAAGTGAAAAGACCAGGTGTAAATGCCCTCCGAAGCGCTTTCAAACCGGATTTAAATCTGATGACTCAAACCACTTCATGAGGTGGTTTGTAAACTAAAATAAAACTAAAAACCGGAAATTGGAACTGGCCGGTTGACCGGTGCATATCTAGAAAACAGGTTGCAACACACAAATTATTTAATGCCTCCTTACTAAATAAAATGATTAATTTCTCAAGTCTTCTCCGTAATTGTACAGGTTTGGAATGACATGACATGATCTCTAAGTTTTCTTTCTTTTTTTTTCTTTTTTTTGGTGAACTGTCCCTTTAAGATCAGTCAGCTTCTTTCTGTCTGTCTAGACCTTTCTTTTTTCTCTTTCTCCCTCCCTCCATCACCTCTGTCTCTTTCCTCACCAGGCACTCAATACGAACTCTCTGGTGTGTGATTTATGTCACAGCATGTTAAAGTAATTACTGAGGACTACCGTCTCTCGCTGTCTATCGCTCTCCTCCCCTCCCTCTGTTTCAACACAATTTGCGTGCGTGAATCTGACACTGTGCAGTAAATTCAGGCAGACCACAGATCAGTCCAGAGTGCTGTTGTAATAGAGCGTTATAGTCAGTATATCCTGAGTGATGGTACGACATTCTAATTTCAGATCAGATGGACTTTGGGCGGTACGGTTGTGTTTGTAGATCTGAACTGAGCACACTTAAAGAAATCCAACAGAACAGTGAATCTTCTATATCAGAGAAATAGAAATAGTTCAACCAAAAATGAATGTTGTTGACTTTGAATTACTTTATTTCCTTTATGGAACACAAAAGATTTTCTTTTATATACAGTTGCAGTGAAGCTTCAAAAAGGACCATAAAAGTAGTCCATACAACTTGTGAGCTATTTTTCAACTCTCATGAAGTTTTGTATGCTAGTATAGGGTGAGGATTATGATAGTTAGTGAAATTTAAGAGTCAGACCATGTTTAAGATATTTTTATGGTGCCTGAGACCCTATTTATTGCAATTACATGGAAAACAGTAGCCATGAAAATCTTAATTTTTGTGTGAAATATCCATTTAACGTAGAGGAGCTTTGACCTTTTAAAGTGAGCTTTTTTTATAAACGACGCTACTTTCAGGGAAATATGCTAAATCTCATCTCAAGTTTTGGATTAGAGTAAAAAAAAAAGAGTGCTTTATCTTCATCAATGTCACTAAAATGCTGTTGCTCACATTCGTCTTCCGTCTGAGAAACAGAAAGTGTTGTAAAGTTTTATTTGATACAGTAAAGGTGTCAGACAACTGAGGTGTGTTGGAGTAACAGTCGTGTGGGTGATGTATGCAACAAAATGAGACCTCAGTGCTTGAGATTTAGGTGTATATTTTTAATTTTACAGCCATTTCTTGGACTGTTTGAAGTGAAATTTTGTTTTTCAGGTGTTCGTTGGAGCTTTGAGAAAGTTGAAGCTAGAAAACACTTTATGCGCTTGTTTCTGGCTGGTGATGGGAAGTGCAATCTCCTCTTCATTTCTTTTGTGCTGTTGGTATTGACCCACAGATCATACTTTCTGAAACTGGATTTGTCTTCAACACAAACTTATATACACACAATAGTTGTAGTAGATTAGTCTTGTGGTCCATCCGTAACTGCTTTAAAGTCTTTGTGGTCTGTTGTCTCAGGGCTCTGTGTTGAACAGCCGTTTGAACAGATTGTTTTGCTTTCAAACAGCACCTCTAAATGCCTGCACACACTTCCTGTCTCTTTCTCAGACACACTCACACTTGCCTTATGATTATAATTTCATGGATTATTGGCACCAGAAGTTTCACAGTGCCTCTCTCTCCTGACCGTATCGGCACAATACGGCTTGTGTCATTGTCTCGGGTCAGAGCAAAACTGATGTTCTTGAATTCCCAGCCTGAGATGTGTGTTTATTTGTCATGCTGGGTGGGTATCAGAGAGTCCATCAGGCTTAAATGGTTCTCTCTCCATCAGCGTATTTCCACACCCTGCCTTATAGAGTGAATGGCATAAATGGATATCTAGTGTTTAGTAGGCCCGTCTTGTCATATCTTGTGTGCCTTGTGTGTTTCTATAGGGATGCATATTAAAGGATATTAAAATTCTGGTTGATTAGGATAAGCTGAAAATTATTTTCATAAAAGTAACAGTATAAAAGTATAAAGTAACAGTAACTGATGAAAAAATTTGAAATGATACTTGATGAACTGTACATTATATCATGTCAGCATTATAATGTACAGTATGAAAAATGGAAATTCATTTTGAGTTTAGCTAAAGATTACATTTAACAGTGTTATTAAATTATTAGTGTTTTTAAAGATGAACTTTAAGTTAGCATTAGATGGCGAAAAGGTAATCTAAAAAAAGATTTGAAATGAGCATGCACAATTAAATATCCAATATCAATAATAAAAATAATTTAAAAAAATCTTACATTTTGGCTAATAACCGATATTTCCACAGAATAGGATATTTAATAGATGAACGTGAACAAAATAACCAAACGCACGTATAGTACAACTATAATACAACAATAAGAACAGACAAGGAGTGAGAGGAGTGAGTCCATTATAAAGGGTGTGCAGATGATGAGGTCCAGGTGCAGGTGATGAGTGCTGATGGGGAGATGACGAGGAAGTGAGTGCAGGTGTGGAAACAAGGAGGATCATGGGAAATGGAGTCTGGGAACGCAGGGAACTGTGACAGTTGTAAGTACTTGTCGCCATTTAAAACTGGACGGGTGTTAGGATTTAAGACATGTTAACTTTGTCAGAGAAATTAAGTTTCGTTTCAACATGGCTGATCACCAGCATTTGTTGGGTTTTAGATACTGAACCAACATTCTAGTATGGTGTTATCCCAACCAGGCAACCAGCTAGACTACCATAGTCGACAAACTTAACCAGCTTTTCTGCAAGTGCATGTCTAAACATGTCTAAGCTGATCCACCAGCTAGACTAGCACTAACCAGGCTGACTCTCTCTCTGTCAAAGTGACTGGACCAACCTGAACCAGCATAGAAATTCTTGTTGGTCTAAGCTATTTTTTAAGCAGGGGTTTCTAGCTTGCCTATATGAGTTTTTTTTTTTTCCCAGAAACTGATTGTCCACATTTTATCTTGGCAAAGAATTTGTGAGTGTAAGCAAATATGTGATTTGAATACCTGAACTAGAACTTGTTCAAGTTAAAGATTAAACATAAGACGACACAAGTGGTTCGTGCCAGGAGTGGATCTTGGCTTTTTGGGGTTTTGGTATCAAGAGTATTTTGATGGAAAATTGCCTTGAATTTGTTTGTGAAATATTCATCCATATATTTATTTAGACAAAGTGGTAACACTTTACAATAAGGTTCATTTGTTAACATTAGTTAATTTATTAATTAACATGAACTAACAACGAGCAATACATTTGTTACTGTATTTGTTGATCTTTGTTTAAGCAATTTATACTAGGGGTGTAAGAAAACATCGATACACTTAAATATCGTGATATTATGTTTGGCAATACTGTATCGATTCTCAAAAACAGTGTATCTATATTTATTTATTTGTTTATTTACATCCAAGATTCGTGGCTTGGTGTTCGGTTTAAATCCAACTGCTAGATGGCAGTGTTATCTCAGAACGTAAACTGACGTGGAGAAGAGCAAGGCCCGTCCGTGCATCGCTAGCATTAGCAAACCCAGCTCACAAGACGATAGTATTATTCCGGCTCCCGCCGCGGTGTACAGAACTGAAGTGTGGGTTAATTTTTCCTTCAACTACAAAGAAACTACTAAGGAGATCGACAAGAATCATGTTGTTTGCAAAATAGGCCATATTAAAATCAAAACTCGGGAACGCATTGAATCTGAGAGCTCACTTAGAGCTGAGATACGTTTCGATAGAATATGTAACATGTACTGCATGCTTTCTTCTCAATAACAAAATAAACACACAACAAAAGTGACAGCGGTGGCAGCAGAAAGAAACATCTGATCATAGCGATGTGGATATGTTTGCACCAGCTCTGTTCAGCACTTCAGTGAAGGCACGTTTATTTAAATAGCACTTTATATAATAGATTGTTTTAAAGCAAGCAGTGTGATTAGATTCCAGTGACAAGCACCAGGCATGACACAGTTACAAGATGCAACAAAATCAGCCAATCAGAAGAGCGAGTGAGCTCTCTCTCTGCAAGCCAGCTGCACTCGCAACGAAGTGCATACTGAGTGTCTTATTCAATCTTTGACATGAAATAAACTTTCTTTTTATTTAAAAAAAATTAAAATCCTTTTTTTTTTTTTTTTGCTTTTAGTATGGCTATCACAGTTATCTTTATATGGTCCAAAAAGTAAATTAGTGTTAATGCAGAGGAGTGTGGAATCCAGAGTATTAGCACGCTTAGGTAGGAGGCGCATGCGCAATCTCGTTTTTTTTTTTTTTTTTTTTTGGCGTCGGCAACTTCCTTCATCTTTGCAGATGACACTGGCTCAGTATAGTTTAAATATGTTTTAAATAGTTTAAAATGTGTTCTTTTCCCCCTAACACATTCATAATCATTACTTTTGCAGGTGCTTTGCAGCAAGAATGATGTGCGAGTTTGAGCCCGGAATATGCTATATCACGCCTATAGCTATATAGATATGTTGTTAAAGGATGGTTTGGTAGGTTATTATTATAGGTTATTAATTAATTTAATATAAACGTGTGACTTTAATTAATGATAACGATTAATGGCCAAAATGAACGACTACTACTAGAAAAATCTTTAGTTGGGGGCAGCTCTTGGTACAAGGAACAAAAAGTGCAGTAGCTGCAAATCACGTCATGCATGCTTAATGAGTCAAATGTTTTTATTTTATTTCATGTGTTGCTTTTATTATCAACTTATTTATTAAATATAACACACAACCTGTATATAATTGCTGAAAAAAATTATGGGGTGCTTTGGTCTTTCTTGGGGGTGCTGAAGAACCTGCTAGCCCCTCCCTAGCGCCACCCATGCCTGAGAATATCATTTTTATAGTATGTTCTTGTTTCAGCTGTGACATGGCAGAAATAGAAAAGTTTTTAAACTGTTGCTTTGTGTATCACCGACCCATTGCGACTGGTTAGGACAAAAACTCTGATTAACATGGAAAAGATAACTTGTAGCGCATGTTGTGGCATCTCATCACATCTGGTTAGGACATGGTGTAAAGTTGCAAGGAATTATGCTGCTGTTCTCTGAAAAGATTGAAAAAATTGAAAAAATAAAGGTTTCTTGCGGTTAATGTTATTTTCTAGTTTCAAATTAGAGTGTATCAGGTCAGCTTCCATTTACCTTGTCCTCGTTCGCTTTTTCAGAACAAATAACATTTCCATTAAACTTACTGTGACCTGCCTCGGAATCAGATAATATGTGTGTTTGAGACATATGTGTGTGCAGTTTGCTTTGCTCTGTGTCTGTCTAAAGGAGGTCATGACTGCTGTCTATTAAGACTCTGTCAATAAACAGGTATGAGGACCACTGAGTCTCAAACTGTGCTGTTGGCAGGGGCTGTTATAGGCTGTGCCCAGAACAGCATGAAGCAGTGACAAATAGAGGAAGCAGGAGAATGAACAACAGACAAAGGCAAATGGAAGGGAAGAGGCTGTGGGAAGGGAAGGGGTTAGAAGACCATATTTACTCTCAGAGGAAAAGCATGAAGAGAGCATGAACAATGTCTGTGTGTTTGCCCTACTCAGTGACCTTTCACCTCTAGTGGAGCCAAGCCACAGATATGCTCATCACACACAGATAGAGGGAGATAGAAGGAGTAAGAGAACAATCAGTGAACCATGGGAGTTAGCTGAAATGGCAGTGCTTTGTCACTGTCAAAGCGACTGGAACAGACCTCCTCCTGCGCCACAGTAAAGGTGCTGACAGCACACTGGGCGCATGTACAGTATGCGCAGCTACACATGCAGCTATGCATTTATTCATACAAGTATTTATGTATATACTATGACATATGTGCATACATAAGTAACTGCATGCACTCACAATCTGCTGTTAAGAAATTGTTTTTTGGACCATTAAGTTTTTCTTTTTTTTTCTTTTTTTGCATTTTATACAAGATCTGGCAACTGTACAACCTTGGAATAATATATTGATGTGATTATTCATATAACGAGGTTTAGGCCATACAAATTACGGGAGTTTCCTGGGAGTGTTGACAGGTATGGTGCAGTGTGGCATATAATAGGGCGTCTGGATCAGTGTGAATGAAATTTTTGGCAGGTAATGCAGGGCTTGTTAGATGGACATCAAGTGTAACTCACATTTCTGGCTTTTTCTTGAAAAGCAGCAAGCAGAAAAATTGTAATGGTCTCCTAATCCACAGCTTCTCATACTCATTTCTGTCGTCTCGGGCCTGTGGAGAACAGTATAGTCAAGATATTTTTTCCCGCTGACCCTGGATCAGTGGACCTACTGTTCCCATTGACATCCAGTTCTCTTGGTGTCAGAGAGTTAATCAGAAGGAGAAAATCCACAGACATTTATACAGTGTCCAGATTAATGTCATAGAGCTGTCAGCATGAAGTGGAGAGAGAGAAATGTAGAGGAGGAGATGATTTATGTGGTGTTCTGCTCACCAGCACATAAAGATGCTAATCCAGGTCATGACCTTTGTCTTGTTTCAATGTAATCTAATTTGTTTCTACCTGGGCTGCTGTTGGATGACGTTGCAGTTCTTTGGACAGTGGTTGTTCACTCCTGCTCTCTCCCCACGTACTGTAGCTCTTGAGCAAGGCATTTAACCCCAGGTTGCTCCGAAGGGACTGTACCTGCAATCGATGTCCTGCAGTGTGCTTTAAATAACAAGCGTCTGTTGAATGACAATGAAGATTTGTAATTACAAATTTCCTCTAGCAATTATGCTGCCCTTGTCCAAACAGTTTCAAAAGAGTTCATTCAAGCTGTCAGTTCATTACAATATAATCGTGTTCGTTATAATGATGTAAATTACTGTGGGCAGACATTTTGCGGAGTGAATTAACTCAGGTGAGATGATTTATAGTTGATCTTTGGATTCAGCTTTTTGGGGGAGATGCAGCTGAAATGTAAAAGGATAGTTCACTGAGCATTCTGTCATCATTTACTCAACCTTTATGATTTTCTTTTTTCACTTATCTCAAGAAATTTCCAAGAATAAAGTGCACAAGTTGTACTTTTGTGATATTTTTATGGTGCTTTTGCATCCTTTTTTAAGCTTGTAACTGCATGGAAAAAGAACATGAAGACATCATAGTTTCTCATTCTTAAAGGGTTAGTTCACCAAAAAATGAAAATTCTGTCATTAATTACTCACCCTCATGTCGTTTTACACCTGTAAGACCTTCGTTCATCCTTGGAACACAAATTAAGATATTTTTGATATTTCTGATGGCTCAGTGAGGCCTCCATTGCCAGCAAGAAATGCCCAACACTTTCAGATGCCCAGAAATCTACTAAAGACATATTTAAAACAGTTCATGTGACTACAGTGGTTCAACCTTAATGTTATGAAGCGACGAGAATACTTATTGTGCAGCAAAAAAAAAACTAAATAACGACTTTATTCAACAATATCTAGCTTCATGAAGCTTCGAAGCTTTACAAAACTTTTGTTTCGAATCAGTAGTTCGGAGCATGTATCAAACTGCCAAAGTCACGTGATTTCAGTAAACGAGGCCTCGTTACGTCATAAGTGTTTCGAAATGTTTCGAAATTTCAATGATTCACGTGACTTTGGCAGTTTGATACACGCTCCGAACCACTGATTTGAAACAAAAGATTCGTAAAGCTTCGAACCTTCATGAACATGCTCTGGAAGTTATTTTTCTGGTGATGTGGTTCATTTCTTTAGGTTTGACAGTGGTCAGTCATTCATATGTGATGATTGTTTTGTGGTAATGGGATATAGAAGGTGATCAGTTCATGCAAATGGAATCTGAACAGGACATGCGTCAGTAGTTGCATACATACATGCTATTTTGGCACTTTCACACTTACACGCTCGAACACATGGCTTAGAAGTCATGGAGATATGCTTGTGCATCTGTTGTTATTCCCTTGCCATTACTTTGACCAAAGGAACAAACATACTGTAGTTACATGATTTATATAATTATAAAATTACTCGAAGCATTGACCATACTTGCATTTAAAGTTGTTTTTGACTAGATACTGTTCTTGCTTTTTCTCCAAATGCGAATTGACGGTGCAATTCGCTTCAATTTACTTTTAAAGCATGAAGTGCCACAGAGCTCCAGTTCATCAGGATGATTCCTTTTGGCCAATTTCCCAGACAAATTAAGGAAGCAGACAGAAGTCCACAGAGATCCGAGCACAGTTTAGACGATGTTATCACAGCCCACAACAACAGCTTCTCACAGACCTCAATCCATTTCACCTTTTTTAAACAAATACCAGACGTTCATTCGATTTACTTTGGTACACAGATCAGTGGTCTGTGGTGGGCTTGTGAAATGAGGAGTCAAAGTCTCTTTTTTTATAGTTCAATCCATGTTTGCATGATTTTAATTAGATATAATACCTTTTATCATAACCTATTAACAAACTTTAATATTTATTTTAATATCTACATGGACATCAGATTAATGCATTTAGTTTTTTTTTTTTTATTTGTTAAATGGGTCATGACACGAGAAATCATATTTGCTTTGATCTTTTGATATATAGGCCTACAGTAAGAGGTCTTTGTACCATTAAAACATCCTGCAAGTTTCATAGCTTAAAGCGTCCTCCTTATTATATTACAAACCGTATTTAAATGATTTCATAATGCTTTGTCTGTATATGATGGTTTTATATAGATAATGTTTTCAAAACACTTACTCACGTGCAATAGCGAGTGGCCGTTGATACTGTTTCTTATGCAATGACGTTAGCCAATCATAAACAGTGGCAGTTTACTGACAAGACTTAAAGGATACACTAAACGGATCATGTCAGAATGAAGGTTGAAAATAATCCTTTTTCCGCATATATATATATATATATATATATATATATATAAGAGATGCACCTATTGTAATTTTCTTGGCCGATTCCGACTTCCGATTTTTTTGTTAGTGTGATCTGCCGATACCAATTTTTGGCGATTCCGATTTTCTTTCTAAGAATACAAAAATCTACTTTTCTTCAACGCAAAGTTTTATTTTCATAAAACAACCAAGTAAGTCGGTAATAAAATAAGAACAAATCAAAAAAAATGCAAACAACAGCACAAATAAATGCAATAGAATAAAGAGAGCTATAAAACTAAGTTTTTCAGGTTAAGTAGGTTTTTATTCAGGTAAGAAATACTACAGAAATGAAAGTAATCAAATATAAAATAACACATCCAGTTTTATTTTACATTGGTTACCTTAATTTCTGTATTCTTTATTGTAAATATTAAATACAGATTTATTCTTACCATTAAAGTTATAAAACGTATTCAGTCAAGAGCAGAAAGTGATTTTCTTTGTCTTTTGTTTTTTAAATAACATGACAGACAGCAGCAGGAATATTGGACTGCTGTCCCTTTAAGAGTTTATGAACGGACCCAATACTGTTACACAACATGCGTTCTCTTTCTTAGCTATTTAACAATCCAGAACTGACTGTGTTTATCTGAATAATCGCCAAGATGGGCATTTTGACGCAATTTTGTATGTATTTAACCATTTAAGCACAGTAAGCCACTCATTTTAGTACTTGTTGTGACTGTTTGACTTCTGTCTCTGTTCGAGACTGAGCGTGGCTTGTCCGCTCCACTAATATAGATCAATGGTGCGCGCGCATTTGGTGTGAGTGCAAAACCTGCGGGAATGACTAAAATTATACGCAATACAAGCACTATTTAACCGGAGCGAATGAGACGAGTGAGAGAGAGGAGGCGCCCGCGTGGGTGTGTGTCACTTTGCCGTCAAGGAGTGGAGAGCGAGAACGCGCAGCTGACGTTATTGCCTGTACCACTGGTAACAAAACAGATCGGCTCGGAATCGGTAAGAAGTGAGACTGATTGACCGATCACCGATCCGGGCCGATCGACCGGTGCATCTCTAATATATATATATATATATTTGTGCAAAAAACTTAATTAACATAAGTAAACCTCACGGAACATTAAGATAATTTAAAAATATATAAAACAGTTAAAATATAATTTTAATAATAATAATAAGTTGATTTTATTTGACTTTTAGCTCCATTCAACACAATCTACCATGTACATTCCACAAAATCCTGCAGATTATTTTTTCTAAAATCAGTGCAGGATTACCTTTTCTTTCCAGATAGCAGTAATCGCCGAAATGCTGTTTGTTTGTTTCCTGACAAACCTGTGACAGAATTGTATTGTTCAAAATCAGGTGCATTAAAAACTTTCTCTGTCTCACACATGCATACGTACATACTTGTCTGTTTTTGACCCTGCTGTGAGTGTGACTCATTGCTGGCTGTCCTCACGCTCAGCTCACCTGACATCAGAATCAGAACCCCACGTCCCTGCCCATAAATACACACACACACCTGCTTTCCTGTCACTGAAATCACTCTCAGCCACCATTGCAAACATTTCAAACACTTCAACTGTAACACTCCTTACTGGTTGTGTTTTTGTGTAGTACCCATTTCCATTAGTTGTCTCAAACTGAGAATGTATTAAGAATGTACAGTACAGTTCAATATATGAGAAAGAAATGAAACACTGCCAGATTCATCACTGAATTTTTTGGCCAAAAAAAAAAAAAATAAAATTTATTTTTTATTTTTATTTTTAATTAATTCATTAATTCATTAATTTTATTTTTTTTTTATTATAGGGATTTTTGAAATGAGAACATGCTGCATTCCAGGTCTAAACCTACATGAGTACTACTGCTCTGTATACTCTAACAGGCAAACTATATTATTTTTTTATTATACCGCTTGTATTTCAGTATTTTCTATATGGTACTGAAAAATGTTCTTAATTTAAATAGATAAAATATAGTAATATATAATAATGTATTTAGAGTTGTCAAAAGTACTGAATTTGGTACCAATTGGTACTGAAATTTTAAAAATGTGACGCTTTGAGCGCTGTTGAGCAGATTCGTAAACACCTATGATTGGCCATTGCTCACGGCTCATCGGATATGTCTGTGATTGGCTACAATGATCAACACACAGGAGTGTTTGAAAGCACACAGAAGTGTTTGAATTTGAAAGTGAGGGGGAGCGTTTGAAAGCAGGCATCTATCAGCGGACTGGTCTGCGATAAACACCTGCTTTCAAATGCTCCGGTGTGTATCTGTGTAAGCGCTCGGTGAAGAGCGTCATTGATGACTATTTTTAATTTTTGAAGCGTTGATCATTGAAGCCAATCACAGACATATCCGATGAGCCGTGAGCACAATGGCCAATCAGAGGTGTTTACGAATCCATTCAACAGCACTCAAAGCGTCACATTTTTTAAAATTTCAGTACCGACGTGGTACCCTTTGACAACCCTAAATGTAATATAATTCATTATAATATATTTATTTATTAAATTTTGCTATATTTATCCTGAATTCTGTTGTTGTCACAGTCACCTTCATGTTCTGTTTGTTTTGGTTGTCATTCATCACATGTGCTTCTCTGTTATAAGTTCCCGCCACTCATCAGTCACCATGGACACTAATCATCTTCACAGCTGTTCGTCATTTACGTTTGTGTATTTAAGTTCCTGCCTGAGTTCAGTTCTTTGTCTGGTATCGTCAATGTGAATGTGTTGCTACGTGTTTGCCTGTCTGTTCATTTATTAAGCTATGTATTTGAGAGTCTTTGTCTTCCTCACCTGTTGTAGTTGTAGACAGTTGTAGTTTTGTTGTTTTAGTATTTAATTAAAAGCAGTAAAATTATGCAAAATGCACAGCACAGTTTCTTGACAGGCAAGAGAGGTTTTGTGTGTGTGTGTTTACAGTAGATCTGTCTCTGTGTGCATTTTACTTATTAACTCATACGTCATTTGGTGCGTGTATATCTGTAGAATCGGTTTCTTTCCGGAGTATCTGCTCTTGTGGTGGCTACAGTATTGGTGCTGAGGTTTGGCAGAAGAGTCCTCCAGGCGATATTAGAAGTGAGGAAGCAGCGAGATTGGGGTAATTTAACATTGTATTGGCTTATTGTACAAAACATGT
Source organism: Elopichthys bambusa (assembly GCA_037101425.1). Taxonomy (NCBI): domain Eukaryota; kingdom Metazoa; phylum Chordata; class Actinopteri; order Cypriniformes; family Xenocyprididae; genus Elopichthys; species Elopichthys bambusa. Next base: position 19,515,292 of record CM074435.1, read on the forward strand.
ATCAGTGGCCTCTAAAAACTGACCCTCCTGGATCTCTCTTTCACAGTGTACAATTATCTCGTGCTGGGTTAGCCGTCAGACTAAATGATGTCCTTTTGTTCTGTTAATGTGTCTAAGTCTGACTAACTCTCGGCAGGGCTGCTGTGGGCTATGTCTGCCTCTGTTAATGGCGTGTGAGAAACTGATCTATTTCAGCCAATTTAAATAAGGCTCTCTTAAAGATATTACCTAAACGGCCAGTAGCCATAAGCACTAAGGAAAATTATGTTAGCACCGTTCTGATTATTAGGTAACATAATGGAGAAAATTGAATGCTATTACTCAGAAGTTATCCAATAACTCTTATAGGCTCACAAATCAGACAAATAGATGGGCCCTCATGCGTGTCTTATTCCTAAAAGCCTATATACCTCAATATAATTGATTTTTCACATTTTTTGGGCCATGTTTGTTTTGTAGGCTGTAATTTAGCCATCTGTGGGCTGTGGAGGACAGATGTGGGGGTGGTGCACTCATGACTGGCTTATTTGAGTCTGTCATGTCTAAGTGATAGACTGCATATGTGCAGCTCCAGCGGCTCAGTGGCAGATCTCCTCTTGTTCCTGGTTGTGGATGGATTTTTTGTCACAACCAACACCATTAGCAGAATGTTAAAGTCTATATACTTTATTACTAAATTTATCACAAACTTTTAAGTTCATATGTTTATAAAAACTGCTGTGCCACTCAATGTTCGGGCAATATGTTACAAGTAAAGTGTGTAATATAATCAGGATTTGCTCTGGCTTGTGCAACCATTGTCATTACAATCAAACTTGTTTTCTCTTGGTTGAACATTTTAGCATTTTATAACAGCATTTTAAAGAATCATCAGTGAGCTCATGACATGAAGGCAGTTCCAAAAATGTAGGTAAATTAATTTTGCTGCCTTATAAAGCAGAATTCGAGATGACATATGACGTGCAAGAGTTGCCCATTTACAATTCATTCAATGCCAAAAATCTAGTTCAGTCTAATTCAAAATATGCCAATTTACCCATTATTTTAGGGAATTGCTGATTCCAGAAAAGTGATCCCTTTTGTGCTTGACAGCTTAGAAACATTTTAACATCAAAAGTACAACAGTGCTGCAAATGTTTTTAGTGTCCTTCAGTTCAGGAGCATTTTTCCCATAGGGATTTTAAAAAAAAGTTTCTGTTAAACAGTTATAATCCATTCACCAAATCAGCTACGAAGTTAACAACAACATTACAGACTTTGATCTGAAGCAAAAAAGTATTTGAAAATCATACAAAAAGACAAAGGTACAAGACTGTGTGCTTAACGCATTTTAATAAAGAAAAAAAACAACAAAAAAAACATTCACATTGCGAATGAATGACAATCAAAATGATAACAATGGATGAATGTAAAACTGTTCATTATGAATATAGAAACAATATATTTAATTTATTGTAAAATATGTATGCACATATACAAATGTTTAAGTAGTTTGAGAGTATAGGGAGATTGACTCGATTACGTAATTCTCAGTGCTTTATTAACAGTGCTTTTGGCATGATTTGCTTCTTTCGATTCTCTGATTGGTGGTGATTTTTATAGATTCATGAGTAATGTAGCTGTTCCACCAGTAATTTAGCTGTTAAACACAATTATTTAAATAAGCTGAAATAATGCAGGCTAATGGTTTCAACAAAAGTATACAATCGATTAACAACCTCATAGCTCACAGTGGCTCTGTCTTTAAAAGTTTGTAAGCTATCATAATTTCGCTATGGAGAAAATGAATGGGAATTCCTACTTCCAGAACACGGCTTATGCACTCTATTGGAATCAATTGTGAGTGAAGTCACCTGTGAGGTCTATTTGCATGCCTAATGGGAGTTTGTATGTAAAGGGTTCAAAATATGTCACTCGTAGAATACTACATTAGATGGCAGCTGCTAATGCAGGCAGCGAGGTGGTGTACTAGATTTTGGAACAGACCCATTGTTTACTTTTTATAGAATTCATGTAATGCCCATAGCTTACAATTCCAATGTAAAAAAAAAAAAAAGTAGCAAAGTGTAGAAGCAAAGTACTTCTACTTAGTATACTAGTACTTCTACTAGTAGCAAAGTGCTTCTACTCTGGAGGAGTCAGCTGACAGTGAGAAAAAATAAATGAATTTCCCAACACTGGTGACAGCTTAAGCCTTGCATTCCACAACTCAGCTCAAATAACCAAGAGAACCATCACAATTTCCTCCTCTTTTATTGTGGAAGTGGTTATGAGCAATATTAGCCATGGCTGGATTAGTATGGATGCACGCTTTGAAAATAGTATGCCCAGGGCACACTAATAATACCCCTTTTCTGGTGAATTTTCAGTGATGATTTGGGACACTTTAATTCTAATATAGCACACAGTACTATGTAGTATGAATAGCATGTGAATTGGAATGTAGGAATTGTTTTAATATCTTAAAAGCATTCAAGAGACCCGTCACAAACAGGGCCAACCCAATGATGGCTGCTGAGGACTGTTGTGTTGTTTATCACAAATGTTGTTATTATAGCTTGACCAAGTGTTACTTTTTTTCAGTGGGAATGGATTATACGTTTTCAGAGAAGCTAATTTCACCATGTCTCTCTCCCCTCTGGCATTACGGCCCTCAGAGCTCAGCCAATAGAGGTCTGTAGCAAATTGAATAATGGCAGAGGGTTAAGCTGAGCATCTGGCAGACCCAGGTGTGTTTGTACATCTGCTTGTGTGTATCTTTCTGTGTAAGTGTGATTGCACGCTCTACACACCACCCCCTGTTGGCGGTTGGACCACAGCACCTCTCTCAGTGGCCAGGGGCTGCCAATACCCATCAGCGTCAGTGTGGGCAGCCCACTGGGTGCCTAGAGCTGAAGTAATGCGCCGCCAGCGAGCTTCATCAGCGCCATGCTAATGTGTGCAAACCAGGATGAAGGGGAAACAGGTGAGCACCTGGGAGGGAGGCTTTGAATGGCCAGTCACACACAGACCAAGCCAACTTCATACATAAATATTATTTAAAGCAATTATGTGTATACTGACAAGCCAAAACATTATGACCACTCATAGGTGAAGCAAATTTCATGATTACCTCCTAACAAGGTGACATGTCTGGGTAGATTAGATCATTTCTTGTAGAAAACATGTTGGATGCATGCGAAATGGGCAGGAGTAAAGACCTGAGCAACTTTAGCAAGGGCAAATTTTTATGGTCAGACGACTGGGTCATAGCGTTTCTGAGACTGCATGCCTTGTGGGATGCACCCAGTCAGCAGTGGTGAGAACTTACTAACAGTGGTCTGAGGAGGGACAAACCAGAAATCAGTAACAGGGCATTGGGCTCCCAAGGCTTCTCAATGTGCAACTGCAATAAAGGCTATCCTGCCTGGACCAAACTGAGAGAAGGCCTTCTGTAGTGCAAGTCACAACATTTTAATGATGGTTATGGGAGGAATGTGTCACAACACAGTGCTTTGCACCCTGGCGCATATGGGGCAGTGTAGATGCAGACTGTTCATAGTGCCCATGATGACCCCTGTCTACAGCCAAAAGCCCCTACAATGGGCACACAAGTGTCAGAACTGACCTTGGGGAAGTGGAAGAAGGTTCGATCATTCGATGACTTGCATTTTCAATTACATCATGTGGATGGCCGTGTACATGTGCGCCGCTTTCTTGGGGATGAGATAACACTAGGATGCACTGTGGGAAGACGACAAGCCGGTGGAAGGAGTGTGATGCTCTGGGCAATGTTTTGCTGGGAAACCCTGGGTTTTTGACACGTGGCACCTAGTGCAGACCAGGTACATCATTTCATGGCAATGGTATTGCCTGATGACAGTGGCCTTTTTCAGCAGATTTTGCGCCCTGCCACACTGCACACATTGTTCAGGAATGGTTTGAGGAACATTATGAACAGCTCAAGGTGTTGCTCTGGCCTTCACCAGGTTCACCAGGTCTCAATCTGATTGAACATGTGGGATGTAGTGGACCAACAAGTCTAATCCATTGTGGCTCCACCTTGGACATGAAGGATCTGTTGATAATGTCTTGGTGCCAGATACCACAGGACACCTTCAGGGGTCTTGTAGAGTGCATTCCTCAGTCGGTTGGTACTGTTTGGCTGGACACGGAGGACCAACAGCATATTTGGCAAGTGGTCATTATTAGGCCTGTCGCGATAGTCAATATATCGACTTATCGCACCATATATGTACATGACCTCGATAATTTTTGGTGACGCGATATATTGCCCATTATGTTTACACAAACATATCGTGCTGCCTCATGTCATCTTGTCTGCTCTCCGAGGCGAAAGCAGGGCTCAGGCAGCTCCTTCATACACAGAGCTGACATCGACAGGCGGAAAAAATGCGCCATTCGAGTCGTTAGTGTTTTCCTGACAACTACAGACAGTTTGGAAGAATAAGTGCAAATGCACTCGGTTTCCACAATCCACTGGTGCAAATATAAACATGAAGCGCAAAATGGTGCACCCTCACAGCTAGTTTCACACAGGACGCGGCAGTCGCGAGTGTCTTTTTCGTTTTCATAGAGAACACATTTTTGCATTCCACTGCGCCGTTTTTCCATGGAAACATGTTTGTTTGACTGTTGCACTCGCGTCTTTCGCTGCATCTTGTGCATGCTCTAAAACTCGCCACTCAAGTTAAAAGAAGCTTTTCAAACATGCCTCTAGAAAAAAAGATACCACAACAGGCCATACCTGACTGCTAAATCTGTGTCTTTTCTCATATGGACATCTGACAATAGGGTGCACCCTTACTTTACTGAGAAAATAAGGTCAGGGAAAAACCTGTAGATGGAAAATCTCCATATAAGTGCCTTTTGTGCATTTGCAAGTGTTTTTTTCTACTTGTTATTTTGCAGTTTTTGTCAGCAAAGGTTTATTTATTATTTATTCAACATTATTTATTTTTTTGACGCTTCAATACCAGTATCTAAATATTCTTAAGAGTAGGGTGACCAGACGTCCCGTATTTCAGCTCTATTTTTAGTGTCCTGACTTATTAAGAAAAAATCATGTTTCGTCCTGTGTTTCATCTTTCCCAAAATTTTGTTACAACTGGCTGATCATAGAACGAGTCAGAACAGCCCAATCAATCCATCATAGTACAAAATTACCATCCAATCACAATTCGTTATTGATTAACTTGCAGTTAGTGAAGACGGGATAGGCGGAATCGTGCTGAATGACACAAAACAGAAGCGCTCTCTTGCGCGCACTCTTTCTCTCTCTCTTTTCTTGCGCGAGCCCAGTTTGCGATCAGTTCTCCTTGCGCCTGAATGGTCGAATCAAATGTACACACAGTTGTCAAAATGTCCATTGTGTGAAGTATCTCACGTAAATACAGTCGGTTATGGCTTAAGTGGACGTAATCAGGTGGGTGAAAACCGGATATGTCAGTATATTGAATTTGGTCTTAAAGGGACAGTAGCCTAATTAAAAAAATAGTCTGTCCTGTCATTAATATTAATCAAACAAAAGAGGTTAAATAAATGTTAACATGGTAAATAAATCGTATTTGTTGTATTGTTTGTCATTTTTTGTAAATGTCTTATATATATTGCCCACCCCTTGCTCACCCATCCCATATTCCACTGTGAGAAATTCAGTGGCATAAAATGGTCTTAAAATAACAATAATATCGCATATCGCAATTATTTCTGGGGCAATATATCGCACAACAAAAAGTAGTTATCGTGACAGGCCTAGTCATTATGTTTAGGCTATTTGTTGTATGTATGTATGTATATGTATCTGCCTGTCTGTCTGTATGTATATGTATGGTTAGGTGATAGAAGTTATCATTAGCACTAGATAAAAACAATAAGGCAACTAAAAGTCTGTGTGTTTGTTCGCTCGCTAAGGATTTCTTGTTTCAGAGCTGTACTATCTGATGAGCTGTCAGATTGTGTAACCACATGTGACAGTGATGTTTTAAACTGCTTCAAAAAAAGCCAGAGAAAGAGAATAGGGTATCTAGTGATCCCGAAAAAATGTAATGCAAAAACACATGCTTTTAGATGGCTCAAACCTCTGGTGAATCAGACAGCAGGTGCTCTAATGGGACAATGGGGTCGAACTCTTCCTGGACAGCATTGTGTGAGGAGATGGTTCCTTGTGGAGATGGCCTTGGCCCTGAGTCACCGGCTGACTTAGTGTGACAAAAACGTCTTGTCAAAATGTCACACCTTTGCCTCCAGACTGCTGCTGTCCCCCGGGTCCAGACTTCAACTTGTCCGCTGTCATCCATTCTGACACAGGACCTGGATTTGCTCTCAACATCACAGCGTTGCAAACAGGTTCAACCAATAGAGAGACGAGGCTGGAACAGCGGGAAGTGGAGAGAGTCCCGTGTTTGAGATTTCAGATTGTTCACAGGAACAGATGGAGGGAGGGGAGAGAGTAAAGAAGTTGTTATTGTCAAGCTCTTTGTCAAGTGTTTGGTGGCTTCATTGTAATGAAGTCAACATTTACTCAAAGCTATTATCTAGATCAGCATGTAGTCTAAGCAACAGTTAGTGATTAGCAACAATGACAGACCTGTTTCAACATCCTACAGTAGCTCTGATCCAAGACCTAGTGTGCTACATCACCATCTACATAGGCATCTGCCTTTTAAGACAGCATTTCTGCAGAGTTCACAACTGGCAATTTATTTTAAAGTCAGGATGAATTTCCATTTCATTCAATCTGTTTTCAAAATACATGTTATTGATCTTATTTGTGAACAATTTATCAATGCATGTTTTTATTTATTTATTTTCTGGACATTATAATTTTGAATCAAAATATACTCCAGTGAAATGACAAATGGAATCTCTAGTGATTTATGCTGGATTTCTCCAATCATTTAGACTGCTTAAATTTAGCTCACATTCAGGTCTCCTCAATCCAATCAACAACCAGCCGTGATTTGTGTTGTTGCCCGATTTGCATAGTTCCTTTAAATAACTGATCGATAAAACTAAGCATGTGAAAACAAACAAACAAGAAAATGGTTCCAGTTGTGTTTCCACTGGAGCCTGGTACGGCACGGCACGATTACAAACCGTTCTCGGCACGGTTGTCTAATCGTGCTGGTAGAATCTGTGAAGTGAGCAACGTGAACACAAATTAACAACAAAATTAAAAGAGTTATCCAATTATCCTCTATGACACTGTCGTTGTTTACATCTCATATCATAAGTAAACCATTGTGTTACCAAGGCAACGACAGACGCTTTTATATTACATTTCAAAGAGCGGCCGTTATTAGCCCCACAGTGGAAAACGAAATGAAACCATAACCATACCAGCTGGCCCGGATCGGCATGGAATGGAACGGTTACGCAATGAGATCCGTTCGGCTCGGCGGTGGAAAAGTGGCTAAAATCAAAATTCTTATAAAAATGTGCCAAAAAACTCTTTTGTTACACATGGTTCCAAGAAGAGAATTTCCTCTAAAAGAGCACAGCCATTTTTGCTCTGACTGCACTACTGTGACGCTGATGTAGGAATTAAATGCATTAGAGATATTAACGAGCACATTAAATTAACTGCTGGGCTGCTGTAATGGTCGTAATGAAAGGAGTGATTGCTGAGAGCTGAATGGGCATGTAATGTTAAAAGGAGTGAGACCAACGTTCTGAGAATACAAATCCAGTTAAGAGTCAGAGTTCTCCTTTGCTGCTTGCAGTGTTTTACTGTACATGGTTATTTACTGCTCCCACTGTAACATTATTTTACCCTCTTATGACAGAATGGTAGACCGCCTATCTCCTGCAGTATCCTTCTGTAATACCAAAGAATGAAAGGAGACCTGAGACATTTGATGCTTTTCATCACATTTCATCATGCCATGCGTAAGAATTCCCTTTTAAGCATGGTAAATTAACTGTCATGCCAGGCCTCTCTAGGCGTATTGCTTTAAGTGCTTACAGTTGCAAATTAGGTAAGACTACAGGGCTTATTGAATATTAATGAAATGACAGAACAATTAATATTCATGAGCAAGCTAGTAAGTTGTATAATTATATACCTTCCCATTTATAGACCTATTTAGTGCTCAACAAAGTTCACAGGAGGTTGGATGCATAGTGGAGGAATAAAGATCAGTGTGTGTGTGTGTGAGTGAGAGAGAGAGAGAGAGAGAGAGAGAGAGAAGAGAAAGAGAGAGAGAGAGAGAGAGAAGAAAGAAGGACTGAGGGATCACACTGTTGAAAGTCAGTTAGATGGTAATTAAAAAAGACAGGAACATTGGATCTCCAGCTGGGCTTGACGTGACTGGTAGAATGCTGCCATTAGTGAAGTAAGCTCTCTGCCTCCCTGCTCTCCTTACAGCCACTAAATTAGCAACAGGGATAGAGACAAAACAGGAGACAGGGGTTTAAAGTAGCACATTTCAGGAGGAACATGAACGTGACAAATATTTATCGTAAGGAGGGTAATGCGATTGATATGTGAGATGATAGTGGGTAGAAGGGATGGAGTCCTTCCTAGAGAGAGGAAAACAATGGATTGGTGAAGGAAAGATGAGAAAGGTCAAGGGAAAGAGAAATGTATGTTTATGGGTTGACTTTGAGTGTGTGTTTGAGCCAGCAAAGCAGAACTCCAAATTAGACCGAACAGGATACGGATAAAACCAGTGGTTCATTGAGGCTTCATTCATTTTCAAGACATATTTTTGTAAAGTAACTGCTGTAACCGTAATCAGTTGTTGTAAAATGCTACATGTAAACTAATATGCAAATAAAGTATGGAAAACACAGAAAATGAAGTATTCTAAAGCATGGAAAATTCACTTTTAAAAAGTTGCCTATACTTTTAGGTATTTAGTTTGTTAATAAATGTTTTATGTGTTTGATTTATTTTTTAAATAAATAATTAACTGTTGCAATATGTTTGAAAAATTGGATGAAGTAATTTTTGTAATGTTTTTGTAATTTGGCTAAAATGAGTAAAACTGACTAAAATGAATGAATATAACATTACAAAATATTGACCAAAATGTTTCGGTCAAAGTAAAACTAATAATATCACAAAATTTTGACTGAATTTAAAGGGCAAAACTTGAAAGAACCACCTCAACAACAAAACTAAAATGTTGATCTGATGAGGTGCGTGTGTCTACTACATATATGCATTGCTGCATCACATGTATCTGACCAATCACAGAATATGTTTAGCTGTGCTAATTTATTATGCAGGAACTTTAAAACAATGGAACATGGGCATATCTGGATTCATGAGGAAAAAATGCCTTTCATAGGCCTACTAGGCAAAATGGAAGTAATGCAAATATTGCGATTTTTGTCTTGCTATTAGTCTTTTTTTTCTTTGAGAGAAATAATGTTCCAAAAATAAGTACAGCATGTCTTGTGATGTTCCTGATGTTCACTTAAGATAATACTTGTGAAACAACGGTAATTAAAGGGCCATGAAGCTGGACGTGGGACAGTGAGAGCAGATTTTTACCAATATGTAATTTTGCAAGAGACTACTATTACCAGTATTCTTCCCCCCCAGAACTTTTTTTATAGAGAACATGCAGTCTGAATGCAGATTCGGACTGGATTAAATCACAGAGAAGCTCAATCCCATTCGAAATAAGGCTTCACTCCCTCCTTCCATAGTGGACAAATGAATATTTAAGTATGTGGTCACCAGTGGCTTTTGTTCCCATACAGAGGTGTTGACAGAGGCAGCAAAAGTCTAGCATCAGCGATTAGCATTCTCTCAGCTGTGGCACAGTAATCTTTACATACTTTCCTGAGGTTTGATGTTCTGCAGTTTTGACGTCTCTTTCTGCATAAAGCCGGAATAATGCTGCTGCCTCAGTAAACACTTATTGTTGGGTCAAATGTTACATCTCAACAAGCCATCCTTTAATCTTGTTTTATTGAGGCTGCTCTCAAATAAGCCTTGCTCACATCAATCTCAGGGAGAACAGGATACAGTAGTGTTGCCTCTCATGGGTATGACATCCTTAGTAGAACATGTCAAATGAGAATCTAATTAATCTCAAAGGAAATGTAAAGGTGAAGTGTGTATTTTTTTGTAAAAACATTTCCAGTTTGATGTGCCTAGACAACTGATTTTTAGCACATGATCTGCCTAGCACCATTTGTTTTATGGACATCAAATAATATCTCAAATGCGTCTTGAGGAGAGGTTTTATTACTTTTCTGAGCTGGATTTCCACCTGGTAGACCATAAGAGGCAAAATCCCATAGTCTTCCATTCAAAGAACTACCCAAGTCTTATCTACAGTAAAGTCAGAATATCACAGAGACTTAGCAAAGACAAAGAATAACACAAGACGCGTCACTCGTATTATTATAAATGGGAGAAAGTGCAACGTACGCTATGGCGGAGTAAGTCCCGCCTTCTAAATAAGAGTCAATCGCCAATTGGTAAACTCATCGTGTCACTGCAGCAGCCGTTAGAATCTCCGGTTCCTATAGAAACAGTCAGATGCGCGCCTCTGAAATGAGACACAAGAGACACGCATTTAGGACTTTAAAATATTTTTTTTTGTCATGATTCAAGCATTTAGAAACAAAACTTATGAGACAGTTGTTGTCAGATTTAATTGGTGATTTCAAATATGAAATTTAATCCAAAGCTTGGCAAACAGCTTTGGAGAATTTGATGTTTCCCTGTTCAAAGAGATAGTAGCTGCACTCGCCAAGAGGCGTTTCAAAGATGGCCGCCGAGTGAAATGACTTGTCTTAAAGGGACACTGGACTTAGCAGTGAACACTTTTGACTTGAACCAGCCACCTATCTACTATGCAGAATACTGTAGTAAATGAAGAGCAGCATGCTAAAAACTACCTAGAATACCTTAGCAAACACCCACAACAAGGCAAGCAACACTTTTGCAGTTGAGTTTTGTGTAGCTAGTGGCAAAGAAATTACACATTTTATCTTCTCTGTAAAAAATCAGTTAAATAATTTTTAGCACATTTTTTTGTCCCTTGAACACACTTTCACATGCACTACCGGCTATTATTTGGTAGAAATTATTATTTAAAAAAAAATCTTAAAAACCATTGTCCTTAATCTATATCCATTCAATCATGAACAACTGGAAAAGTATATTCAGAACATTCAGTTCTTCTGGGAATCCTTTGTTTTAATTAACAGAATCTAGGAGCATCTGGCATTTGCATATTGTTGTGGACAATGGGGGGCCTTGGACTCAAAAAGGTTGAGAAGCACTGATCTAGACAGATCTTCATTAATGAAATATTGCAGCAATGCATTATTGGCTTTCCTGCATCTGTGGAATCTGTATACATAGTCCTAGATGCAAGCAAAGTTTGCTACCTATTGTATAGCGCTTAAATTGCCGTTATTACTGTATTCTCATTATAGTATCATTGGATATGATGGCCTGTTAATCAGGCTCTTTCATCCTGGCATATGAAATATAGACCAACAGATCACTGTGCTGCTGATGGGCCGTCACGCCAGAGCTGCGTGTTCCGTGTGGCCAGCTCATTAGCGGCAGCTATTCAGCTCTTCACATCCACCGCCGGTATTCACCCAAAGAGTGACAGACCCCCGCCTTCCACTCTGCAAATTACCATCACAAAATGCCCCAGACTCTACCTATTAATAATGCAATTAGCTCCCTTTCTCCTGCCCGCCAGCTACTATTGTGTGGCCTTTGAGGCCTTCGGCACGTTTGTTTCTTCTCCATTGACACCTGCGCTAGTTGCTTGCGCTTCGTCATGACTGTCTCGCAACGCTCTGAACATACCGGCGTGGATGCTGAAATAGCTTGTATTTTTAGTGATGCTCAAGCTCAGATGAATAGTCAATAAATTTGTTGCCTGAATTGAGTTTTGATTGAGTTTCATCTAATGAATGCAGTGGCGCGGGGTCTGATTATCAGTGACGAAGAGGCATGTTAGAGGTGTTATTTATACCCCACTTGTAGTGGCATGAATTAAACATAATGATGAGCAAATGAGCCAAGCCACGTCAAGTTGAGAACCACTTCTCCTCTAGTCTTGCCTTTTCCTCACATTGTCCTTCCTCTTTCTCGCACTCTATAATTCTTTCTCTTTGTTGTCCAGTCTTCCGCTACTTTTTCATCTTTCGTCTTCTTTAGCTGATCATTCAACACTTCTTTTTCATATTCTGAAAAAGACAGAGGTTGTGTTAACTGAAAATTAACTGAATTGATTTAAAAAACATTATTGACCACTTTTTTTAATGTCAAAATGACATATATATATATATATTTTTTTTTTAATTAAGTAATTAATTAATTAATTTAATTACTTTTGGATGATTTTGCTGCACTTTATTCTCACCTTCTGAGAATATTTTAGTTTTTTTGTTTAATTTATTCATTGGTATCATTTTAAAAAATGCATATTTAAAGGGATAGTTCACCCAAAAATGAAAATTACCCCATGATTTACACACCCTCAAGCCATCCTAGGTGTATATGACTTTCTTCTTTCAGACGAATACGATCGGAGTTATATTAAATAATGTCCTGGCTCTCTTAAGCTTTATAATGGCAGTGAATAGAGGATGAGTTTTTGAAGCCCAAAAAAGTGCAACCATCCATCATAAAAGATAACCACAGGACTCCGGGGGGTTAATCAAGGCCTTCTGAAGTGAAGTGAAAAATGTCCATATTTAAAACTTTAAAAACTTAAATAACTGGCTTCGGACAGATGGCCGTACGCACATCGACTTAACGCCAAAATAGTAACCCCTTATGCGATGTTGGAGTAGCGTAAGCTTTGACGCCTCTTGCTGCAAGTCATATACACCTAGGATGGCTTGAGGGTAAGTCAGTGGGGTGATTTTCATTTTTTGGTGAACTAACCCTTTAAATGTTCATGATAATTTCCCCTGTTTTTACATTTTGATTACCTCTGATAAACGGGTTATTGGCATTGGCCAGAATTTTAACATCAGTGCATTATTACTATGAATTGTTATTTTGAATTATTGAGTATATTACCATTGGGTACATCAAGATTAAATCTACATGTGGAAATGTAATGGTGTATGAGTCTATATAATATTTTGCACTATGAAAACAGTGATGGATAAAAAAAGACTGTGATGGAAAACTTTCCCAGTCCATCAAAGTGACAGATAATGATCTGACACTCCGAGTGACAGCAGGAGAAAGCAAGAGACAGTCTTCAGTCCCTGGCTTGTTATGCTTTGCTGCACTCAGGTCATCTGATCTGGCTTTGGACACTCTATGTAAAATGGATCATGTCTCTGCATTAGATCCGTGTGAAATATGAATGAAGGTCTTGAGCTCCAGGGCTCTCAGAATCACTTAACTGCCATGTACTCCACCACCTAGCATAAAAACTATCAGACAGTTTCTTCTCGCTTTTACATTTTTTTCCCCACTATAAATTCAAGCTCTGCTGTTGTCCAGCTCTGTTATTTCATTACAATAGGCAGCAAGAGAAAGAAAAGTAAGATATAATTCTATCACATACATTATAGTCAGAGAAAACATTGCTTTGTTTGTTTAAATGGCCTGGCATGCCAACTATTGGCTCAACCAGTGACATGAGTTAGATTAGTGCTATCAAATCTTTGAAAGAAAAGTTCTATTTGATGCCATAATCACCTCAAAAGTGTTAAGAACTTGCTAGCTTTTTTCTCTCTTAATTCCAGAATAGAGTGAGCAGGAAGCTTGCTTAGGGAAGATCTTTCTTTTACATTCGCATGGGTTCCCTTCATCACTGTTTTCTCTTCTGCTCTCAGTGCCAGGAGCAAACAATGTGAAAGGAAAGGTCAAAAGTGATGCGATGAGGGAAATATTTGAAGACAGGGAGAAACGGAGAAGGAGGGAATGGGTGACAGATGGCCGAAGGGAGGCTGGTGTTGTTGTGGAGTCCTGCGTGTCGTCATATAGAAGTCCTTTTTCTTTTGTCACTTTTACTCTCTCTCTGGTTGTTTCTACTCTCTGTCCACCTGTCACTTGCTCTCAATCACTTTTCTGTCCTCATCAGTCAGTCTCATATATTCTTATCTCAGACACTTTGTGACTAGTTAGGTTGGGTGTCATGTAGCTTTTGAAGTGTTTTCAGATAAATATGTACAAGAAACAGTATAGTCAGTTGTTTTGTATATGAATGAGAGAGATCAAAACACTCAATATGGATAGAGAGTTTGTAACCATAACTGTACACAAGCATGCAAAAAAGAATTTACTTTCTGATCAGCACAGTAAGAATTTAGAATGAGGTGTCTAACGCCCCATCTTTTTTACTGGTAGAGCGTCTTGCTTTTGCCTGTCATCTTCTCCAATATGATTTTGAGCGGCTGTAGTAGTTACACACTGCGTCATGTTAATCTTTTTTTTTTTTTTTTCTCGCACGTGTTTTATGATGGGTGGCAACCAGGGTTAAGGTGCAGTACCACCTTCTATGTTAGAGTGTCAAACAGATGACAGTTATGAAAGTTAGGCTATGAGGGATACGTTTACCGTGTTTTCATTGGTGTCCACTGTAAAAAGCTGTATTAAGCTCCTAGATCACTTTTTCACAGCTCATGTTGTCCAGAGTTTTTGTCAACTGAAATTTCTTGGAAAAATTTGAAATTTTTGAAATTTGTGCAGTCAGCAGAACAATCCCTCACAGCTTCACTTTCATTTCCTTTAAAATTCAAAGATGGTGCTGCTGTGAATAAGGTCTATTATATGATATTGTCATGTGTAGTTTTAACATTATATCAATATTTAATTTTCAAAAAAATCCATATTTTATTTATACTGGTATATTGTGACACCCCTAGTATAAATCTAGCATGTCTTTTAAAGTTCTAGATAACTTTTGCTGGCCCATACAAGCCACTTAAGTACAGAAGAGCAGCCGTTTGAGGTCACAGGAGAGCTTGAGCAGAGAGGTCACACAAGTAAACGCACACTCCCAACATGAAACGGGCCAAGATCAAACCTTCCTAAGCGTTCTGATACACACAGATAAAACACTGCCATGATCAATAGATCAAAGCCTTCTGGGACACTGGAGGATCAATTAGCACCCAGCTGGTGAGAGTGTGTGTGTGTTAACGTGTGATGAAAGCAGTAAGGGAGCATCCCGAATGTCTCTTTTTCTAGAATGCATCACATCCTGGTATTTATGACATCATAACCTCATTATCATCCTCATTGTCATGTCATTGCTATGGAAATGGGGTTCATACAAGCTGTCTCTCCATCAATCTGCGGTGTGATCTTCAGTTCTTCTGACACATGTGCAGCATTCATGCTTAATCAAAGCACTCGTGCACTCTTTGCATCTCCCATTTTGATTCCCCTCGCAGGAGAGACACTCTGTTTAGCTCAGTATCTAAGGAGGCACCTCATATGATCCTGTTGCTGTGGCAACAGGGCCCGGCTTGTCTCGGGCTACTGTCAGGGTCCAGTGCAGCTTAACATCTGGGAGAAAGACACACTCCTTTCCTCTCCTTCACTCTGTTCTCGCCCACTCTTACACCCTTAAGACTTGTGTTATTTGTGTGCAGATGTATGACTACGTCACTACTCTGACATTCATGATTGTTGTGATAGATGATTTTGAACACGTCTTGCATGTCTCTTTATTCCTGTTTAAACAAAGTGGTGAGGACATTTGTCTTGTTTTCCACTAAAATATATATATTTAAAACAAGGTAAATTAGTTTAAAGCAAAATTGTGTAATTAATTAATATTTGTTTTCAGAAAACTTATCTTGAATTAAACATTTTTCTTATCCCTTAGGCTGATGTTTTTATTGATTGTTTGGTGAGGTATATACCAAAGGGGGCGAGCTTTATAATGGCAGTGAACAGGGGTCATGAGTATGAGCTGAAGAAAGTGCCTCCATCCACATCCATCCATCCATCATAAACGTGTACTCCACACAGCTCCAGGGGGGTTAATAAAGGCCTTCTGAAGTGAAGCGATGCGTTTGTGTAAAAAAAACACAAACACCGCCTTCCCTATTCAAGTTATGAAAAAAAAAGTGTAAACTGTTGCATTGCGTCAGTTACACTTTTCCTGTTAGTTTAATAGGAAAGGCGCATGATATAGAGTAAGCTTTTTGAACTGCAAGAGTTTTACACTTTCTTCGTACGTTGAATACGGAAAGCAGTCTGGCGGAAGCTCGATATTTTACCTCATAACTTGTTAAATATGGTTATTTTTTTTACACAAACGTATAGCTTCGCTTCAGAAGGATTTTATTAACCCCCCTGGAGCTGTGTGGAGTATGTTTATAATGGATGAATGTGGATGGAGGAGACACTTTCTCATACTCGTAAACCCTGTTCACTGCCATTATAAAGCTCGGATGCGTCAGGATATTTATTAATATTTCTCCGACTGTGTTCATCAGAAAGAAGAAAGTCATATACACCTAGAATATCTTGAGGGTGAGTAAAGCTTGGGCTAATTTGAAAGTGAACTAATCCTTTAATATCTTAATATTTAGTCCCAGTCTAAATGCTATGCTAAAAATACAGTCTGTATTTTTTGTCTGTATGTACCGTCTGTATTTTTAAGTGGTTTTTGATGGATAATGTTGGAAGCATCACATTCAATATTCACATCTCAGTGTGACACTGGATACAAGGTGTTCAGTTCCACTGCAGTCTGTTCTTTTTGTAAGTGCACTGTGCTGCACGATGTCCTCTCTTCGCCTCTACAAATGCATAGAAATACATAAAGTTTTAAATGAAAACAACTTAAACACACTTTGCTCTTTGTTTGTCTGAGAAGAAGCTGTTTATTATTGCTCTAGGCTCCTCATAAAGTGAAGTTAAAATGTAGATGGAAGAATACAGTTGCCGCAGAACCAGCTAAACACATCTGGGCTTGAGTGTGATGCTCATGGACTTGCAAAACAGTGCTGAAAGACCTATACGTAGGTTGTGTATGCATGGCAAGATGAAGGAAAGCCTCACTCAACGTTAATGCTAATTGATTATTTTTAGAATATTATGTAAATGCATGTGGCTTTTAGTAATTGTTTTAGTCATCATCTGATCAAGGTGACAGATGGCTATGAAGTATGAAATATGGGCTGGTATACATATTTCAACTAATTTCAACTAATTTAAGGTAGCATTTTTATTGTTTGAAATGTGTATAGTATATGTGGTAAAACCTGTAGGGGTGCCCAATTCTGTTACTGGAGATCTACCTTCCTGAATGTTCAGCTCCAACCCTGATCAAATACAACTGAACCAGCTAATGCTATGTCTACATTAATCCAGGTACATGTGAAAACGACGTTTTCATTTCAAAATGCTCTCTGTCCACACTAGCATTTTCCAAAAGTTTCTTATCCACACAGAAACATCAGTAAATTCAATTTACTGTGAATGCGTAAAACCTCATAAAAACTCACTGTTACAGATGGAACATACATAATTAAGTTCTCATGCTATTCTTCTGGCAGGATCATTTTATTTAGCAAAATATATCAAATATCTTCACTGATTCACACAGGTCGCACTTAATCACCATTATATGTTTGGTTTAAAATGCAACTGCCCTCCTGTTTTGCCGCAGAACAAATTAATTGCAGGACTGACATGAAAAGTGTACAAAGCAACATATATTTAGCAACCATCTGAAAGTGAATAGTACATAAAAGGTACAATACCGGTATAAACATAGATATCTGTCGGTACAATATGCTTCACATGACTAAACATACATCATTGTTTTCGAAAGCTGCACTACAACGCGAAGACAGCGTTTTCAAATTTATCCACTTGGGAGAGCGTTTTCAAAATTCAGTTTTCGCAGGAAAAAAATCGCCATCTCAGTGTGAACGGAAGGCAAAAGAGAGTAAAAGATGTGTTTTCAAATGAAAACATATTATTAGTGTGGACAAGGCCTAAATACAATTTTCAGGAACACTTGATGAATACAAGTATGTTGGATCAGGGTTGGATCTGAACTCTGCAGGTAGGCAGATCTCCAGGAACAGGATTGGGCACCCCTGCTGTAGAAGAACATTAGCTTTGGGTTGTTGAATTATTGAAAATTAATTTACAACCCCAGTGTAGTGGCTACAGTACCATTTTGGGATGTACATTAATTTTCAGTAATTGAACAGTCAGTTGTGATATACAAGGATATGATATATAAATAAAACTGTAGTCACGTAAAAGCTATCCTGAAATAAAATGCTGTAAGATGAGATTTAATAGTACCTAACAATTGGGCTTCCCTAATGTCAGCTGGGAGAGAATTCATATTGAATTAATATGTGCTTTATAAATGTGATTTTTTTTTTGGGGGATGAGGGCTAGCCTACTGTTTCTTAGCGTTGTACTCACATTTGCATGATTCAGTTGTGGTAAGTGATTTTGAGGTATGTGAGATTTGTACTCAGTAGTCTTCAGCTGCTGATGTGCGCATGAATATTGCAGTGTATTCAGCTGAGAGTTTCTGTCTTAACATGATGAGGCTGTTGAGGAGGTCAGTGGTTTTAGTGAAGTGTGTACCCTGTGTGTGCATGTCTCACTTTGAGTAGTGACATACAGCCAGTGTCTGCCTACTTTATCTGGAGGCTCAACACACTGTGCTCTTGACCAGCATGTGCGCTGCAATTAATCCAGCAGATAAAAAGATGAGGAAATGTATGAAGAGAGAAATTATGGAAAGACCTGAAGTGATTTAGTAAAAGCACGTAAAAGCAGCAGACAGGTTGAATACAAATGCAAATTCATTCTCTGACAGTAGAAAGAAATACCCAAGTACACAAAATGCACATAGTTGAGACATCTTTTGTTACTTTCTGTTGTGCCTCGACTGGTTTTTGTTTTTAACATACAAGAACATGTCCTGTGTGAATGCCCTCTATTTTTTTGTTTTTAAAAGAAGTCTCTTCTGCTCACCAAGGCTTCATTTATTTGATCTAAAATACAGCAAAAACAGTGATATTGTAAAATATTTTTACAATTTAAATAACTGTTTTCTATTTGAATATATTTTAAAATGTAATTTATTAATTTACTTTTAATGTCAAAGCTGTATTTTCAGCATCATTACTCCAGTCGTCAGTGTCACGTGATCCTTCAGAAATCATTCTAATATGATGATTTGCTGCTCAAGAAACATTTATTATTATCATCAATCTTGAAAACAGTTGATGAATAGAAAGTTCAAAAGAACAGCATTTATCTGAAATAGAAAGCTTTTGTAACATTATCACTACCTTTCAAAAGTTTTGGGTCCGTATTCTTTTTTTTTTTTTTTAAAGAAAGTACTTTTATTCAGCAAGGATGCATTAAATTGATCAAAAGTGGCAGTATAGACATTTATAATGTTGCAAAAGCTTTATATTTCAACTATATGCACTTTGTGCACTTGGGTATTTCTGATTTCTACTGTCAGAGAATGAATTTGCATTTTTATTCAACCTGTCTGGTGCTTTATCGTGTTAGTCTGAATAGACAAATTGGTGGCAAAATCTGTGCTGAGCATTTGTGTTGGTGTGAACAGGGCTTAAAGGGTTAGTTTACCCCTAGAAATGAAAAACCTTTTACCAATTACTAACTCTCATGTCGTTCCAAACCCATAAGACTTTTGTTCCTCTTCGGAACACAAATGAAGATATTTTTAATGAAATCTGAGAGATTTCTGTCCCTCCACTGAAAGTCTATTAACCCAGAACTTTGTTGTTTTAAAATGTTGGTTAAAAGATTGTAAAAGAAATCCATTTGAATCAAGTAGTTTAATCCAAGTCTTCTGAAGAGACACAATTACTTTGTATGATGAACAGATTAATTTAAGCTTTTTTCACATATAAACATTGATCAGCAAATGTACATCACTCAAGTTTGGTAGAGCTCAAACATGTTTGCTTGATTTGTGAGAACCAATGAATTTATTCTCTTGTATCAAGTAAGTATGGCTGAGCTTCCATTTACCATATTATCTCTATGTATGTTTAGCTTTATATATGTTTGCTCTTAAATGTTTTTTGAAGAAGAACGAAAAGTCTAATGAGTTTAGAACTACATTGATGACAGACTTAATTTTAGGGTGAACTATCCTTTTAAATGCACCCCTCAGCACCTTTCAGTTACTAAATGTTCTTAGAAAGTCATGAGACTTGCTCTTCGCATTCCCATGTATCCGATCTTCAGTCGATAAAGAGTCTGCTGCTCGGATTTCAGTTTCTACTGTTCTGCTGATCATGGTTAATATTAGTTAGATAGGTTTGGAGAGTTAATCTTGGATTAGAGGACTGGAGTGAGTTTTTAATTTTACTGGAAAATGAGTCTGCTCCCACAGGCAGCTATGAGTCACCATGGCCTTCGTCGACAGAGTTTCACACGGACACTCACATTTCACACCACACGTTCCTCTAACGAGAGTGCAGCACGCAATCACTCGCACACACACACACCCAGTGTACCAGAAGAGCAGGCAAAGTTCAAACTGCACGTACAAACCCACACAATTAAGGACAATGTTGCAGGCAGAGTTCAGAGGTGCTCTGTCGATTGTACACAAGGGAAATCCACACTGTTTCACTTTACAGAGCTGTAGAGTACTCAAGGGACATGCATACTCGCTTTTATGGTGAGATAACGGCGAAAGGTTTTAGTTAATTGCCATTATTAATCCTCCTCTTAACATCTCTTAACACCAATAACCAGAGCAAGTGTTGTACACACTCCCTTCAAAACACACTGCCCGCAAGCTTTTTAAATACGCACACTTAATGCTAATGCACAGAGGGTGGTGGGAGTGCTTCTGGAATTTGTTCCCTTTTCCACTGAGAGTTGCGTGGTTGAAGCGGAACGGCTAAGCGAGTGCCAAGGCAGTCAGCTGAGCAATGGCTGCATTATTTGAACAGCTCCGTGTGGCTGTAGGTTGTCCGAGGCAAAAGAGGTTCTGCATAGCTTGAGCGATTATTGGATAATGTTCAAACCTGCCTCAGAAGTCTACATCAGAGAGAGAATGACTGAAAGAAGACATATGATGACAGTTTGTGAGAGAATCTGTAATACCCTGTTCCCAGTTTTCTTCTTTCAAGAGTGTTTGATTTGCTGATTCAATGAATCAATTCATTGTTAAGAAATAGGATACTTCTCCCCTCAAGGCTGCTGAAGATGTTCTTATAAAGCTCAGTGAGCTGCCTGCCGGGGGAAAAAAAAAAAAAGACTTAAAGGGTTAGTTCACCCAAAAATGAAAATTCTGTCATTAATTACTCACCCTTATGTCGTTTTACACCTGTAAGACCTTCGTTCATCTTCGAAACACAAATTAAGATATTTTTGATAAAATCCGATGGCTCAGTGAGGCCTCTATTGACAGCAAGATAATTAACACTTTCAAAGGTACTAAAGACATATTTAAAACTACATGTGACTACAGTGGTTCAACCTTAATGTTATGAAGCAACGAGAATACTTAATAATGAAAATAACAACTTTATTCAACAATATCTAGTGATTTCAAAACACTGCTTCTTGAAGCTTCGAAGCTTTACGAATCTTTTGTTTCGAATCAGTGGTTTGGAGCAAAAAGTCATGTGAACTGTTGACATTTTGAAACGTTTCGAAACACTTATGACGTAACAAAGCCTCGTTTACTGAATTCACGTGACTTTGGCAGTTTGATACATGCTCCGAACCATGGATTCGAAACAAAAGATTCGAAAGCTTCATGAAGCAGTGTTCTATCACTAGATATTGTTGAGTAAAGTTGTTATTTAGTTTTTTTTCTGGCACACAAAAAGTATTCTCGTCGCTTCATAACATTAAGGTTGAACCACTGTAGTTACATGAACTGTTTTAAATATGTCTTTAGTAGCTTTCTAGGTGTCTGAAAGTGTTAATTATCTTGCTGGCAATGGAGGCCTCACTGAGCCATCGGAAATATCAAAAATATCTTAATTTGTGTTCTGAAGATGAACAAAGGTCTTACGGGTCATAAGGGGGAGTAATTAATGACAGAATTTTCATTTTTTGGGTGAACTAACCCTTTAATCCAGCCTAGAAAACGTTGAGAATGACGCTGTGGGAATGCTCTGCGTGATTGTGTCGTGAAGCACCTGTGAAATCAGTCCAATGGCATGACGGAAGGTGGATAACGTCATGACCAGACCAAACAATGTCAGCTTCTGATAGGCCAAAGCAAGTCGATCACAGGCAGGGCGACGCAACGTCTCGTTCCCTTTTCAGGAAACTAAGGTTACAGTCGTAACTGAGACATTCCCTTTCAAGAGAACTCGCGTTGTGTCTAGAATGACGCTGTGGGAATGTTTATACCCATGCAGCCATACTGACCAGTGCCTGTCTTGTGTGAAATCAGGCGAGCACAGCTAAGACAAAGCAACTGGGACCCAGGGGTGAAGCCCAAATCTAGGTTGTAAAACCTGACGAATGTGTGTGGAAAAGACCAGCCCGCCGCATCACAAACCTCCTGTAGAAATACCCCTATTAAAAGGCTTTCAAAGCTGCCATACTCCTGATCTGACGCACCACAAAGGAAACACCAATGGGTTTCTCCCCAAAGACACCACCCAAAGGTGCGTGGTAAGCAGCTAGGCCGCCACGTAAACCCTTAGAGTGGAGGGGGACAACCCTGCAGAGAATCGATTCTGCAGAAATTCCAGCACTGTACCAGCCAGGTAGTAACTTGATCCCACTGATGATTCCCACCAGTTTCCTTGTGCAAAGAGCTCTAAGGTTAGCATGGTCTTACAACCTCAGTTGAGAGACCTGAGTCTATGAGCTGGGCCTCCTCAGAGGCCAAACCCACACTTCCATAACTCTGCTTTCCAGAACTCCCGGGAGTAGAACGATCAGGGAAACCATGTACAGACACAGCCTCAGCCACGTCTGCACACATATGAGCTCCACCACCTCGGGGTGGAGTCTCCATTCCCCGGGCCTCAGCCCCTGTGATCGCTTCTCAGCCCGTGAGGGAAGCATCTGTCGTAAGCGTTACGCGACGACAAGGAGCTCCCAGCACAGGACCCTGGGACAAGAACAAAGACCTCTTCCACATAACCAAAGTACAAAGCACTTGCGCGTAAACCTGATCATGCGGAATGGGTTGCCCCTCAAGGAAAACCCCTTGGTATTGAGCCACTACTGTAAAGGTCTTATGTACAGCAGGCCAAAAGGTATCCCATTGGACGCAGCTGCCATCAGACCAAACAGTCTTGCAACTGTTTGAAAGTGAGTGACTGGCCTTGTTATCTCATGGCTCATGGCTGTGTGGATCGAACCGATACGAACAGGAGAAAGACGTACTTGCATCGTCATCTAATTCCACGCCTAAAAAAGTGGTCCTCTGAAATGGAGAAAAACCAGTCCTCGGATCTGATTATGTCCCGATTCGCCTCAGCGCAAGATCAAAAACTGGACTCAACTCCCATCCTTTTTTGGAATGATAAAATACTGGCTGTAAAACCCAGACTCTGTCATGAGGAGGAACACATTTTAATGATCCTCTTCCCCAGCAGAGTTTTATCTCCTGTTCCATAACCAGAGCCTGCTCAGGGCCTACCCCTGAGGACAGGAACCCCCAGTGCAGGACCCACTGAGATATATTGGCAGTCTTCCATGCTGTCAAAATCTACTAAGGGGAACCAGCCTCTTGAGACTGGCCTCCGGAGTTTCTGAGTCGCCAGTTCGGTGCCCTGAAGCAGATGACCGCCAGGGAACAACCGAAACTAGAACTTGCTGGAGACCGCTGCGCCCCGAAGCACACAAAGTGGCCCTGAGGGCACCGAAAGGAAATGAGCATCGTGTCATGAGGTGTCGACCTTTTTGAAGATAATGATTGTCCTCAGATCCATCTTACCCCGAAAAGATTTTGTACTAAGAGAACCAGCCTCTCGAGACTGGGCCCTGACATAACTTGAGTAGCCAATTTGGTGCCCTGAAATGGGAGACCGGCAGGGAACAACCGAACTAGAGCTCGCTGGGGACCTCTGCGCCCCAAAGCACCGAGATGGCGGGGTTGGCAGAATTGCCCCCTGAAGACACTGAAGGGAGATGGGCACCGTGAAATGAGGTGTAATCCATTTCCCCCAGAGGGGATGCCCTCAGAGGTCTGACACCACTGATGTCAGAACCTCTTCACCAAAGCCTTCTTCACCGTATGATGAGGTGTTATCCATTTCCCCCCGGGAATTCACCATTCAATTCCTCAGATTTAAATGCAGCTAAATCAACCAGACAAGTAAACATGGTCTGGACTAAAGGCAGAATATAGTGAATAAAACAGGCATCTAATTTCCCAAAAATCAGATAAGTAACTGTCATTTAATTTCTCAAAATTAAATGCAACCAGATATCAACCAGACAAGTAAAAACGGTCTGGATGAGAGGCTGAATATAGTGTATTAATACAGACATCTGATTCCCCCAAAACAGATGAGTAATTAACATTTAATTCCTCAGAATTTAATGTAGCCAAATATCAAACAGACAAGAAAAAACGGTCTGGATGAAAGGCTGAATATAGTGTATTAATGCAGATGTCTAACTTCTGAAAAGTATTTACCATTTAATTTCTAAAAAATTAAATGCAGCCATATCAACCAGACAAGTAAAAACAGTCTAGATGAGAGGCTGGATATAGTATTCTCATACAGACATAAACTTTTCAAAGCAGACAATATTTCATTTAATTCTCAAATTAAATGCAGCCAGCTAACAAACACACAAGAATACATGCTGAATGTCCTAGCTGAAATATTAGACACAAAAAGAATTATAGCTCGTAATAGTTTGTAAGCGATTATAGGGACAAGAGAGAAAGGGAAACTCCCGTCTGCTCAGTTCCCTCCGAATATATATAAATTACAGGCACGTAATCTACGTGCTGCCTCGGCAAAAGCAAGATCTCAGCCCTTGATATTATAGCAGACCAGTAATCCACGCGCTGCCTCGGCAAACGTGAGATCCGAGCTATTGATCTTTATTGCAGACCAGTAATCTGCACGCTGCCTCTGCAAACGTGAGATCCGAGCCATTCTACATTGCAGACTAGTAATCTACGCGCTGCCTCGGCAAACGCGAGATCCGAGCCATTGATCTGTATTGCAGACCGTAATCCACGCGCTGCCTCGGCAAACACTAGATCCGAGCCTTGCATTAGACTCTCATTCCCTCGAGAATAAAGCCAATGGGAGCGGAGCTAAAAACTCCTGATAGTGCATGCTTTTTCTTACACTTCGGGACATTTTTATGAATGCACACTGTCAGCCGAAATGAGAGCTGACGTGCATGCTCCACTCCCAAACAAACAACACATAAATCACGTGTATCCCCACTCGTAGCAGCGAGTGCAGGGTGGAACACATGATTCAAACTGCTGTTTGCTCGCCATTATACTCCTGTCTAAATAAAATAAGCTTGTGGACAAACAACAATAAATAGACAGCGACAATTTCACATAGAGGGCTTGCTGAAGGCACAGAAGCTGACATTGTTTAGTCTGGGTGACTTTATAGCTTCCTGGTCATGAAGTCATCTACCTTACGTCATGCCATTGGACTGATTTCACAGGTGCTTCATGACGCAATCACGCAGAGCGTTCCCACAGCGT
This sequence comes from Elopichthys bambusa, assembly GCA_037101425.1. Taxonomy (NCBI): domain Eukaryota; kingdom Metazoa; phylum Chordata; class Actinopteri; order Cypriniformes; family Xenocyprididae; genus Elopichthys; species Elopichthys bambusa. The sequence continues at coordinate 19,540,893 of CM074435.1, forward strand.
CATTCTTGACGCAACACAAGTTCTCTTGAAAGGGAAACTAGTTTGCTGGTTTAAGAGAGGTTTTGGACACTTTCAAACTCTCCTTGCTTTATTTTTTATTTTAATTAATGCATTATTTGTATTTATATTTGTAATAATACAAGTGTATTTATAATCAATATTTCTGTCTCCCATCATGTACAGAGCTCCAGACTGTGCCTAAAACGGTCGCATTTGTGAATAAAAATATGAATTTGCGAGTGATATTTTTGCTGAGGTCGCCATTGGCGACCATACAAATTCACACGCTATGACTGTAAAATTTGCCTGTTATTTGCGTGTTCTGTGACCAGTAGCCTATCACATAATTTGTAGTGTTGAGGTAATGCTGTGTGTGAAAGTTTTAAAATATGAACGGGTAGGGAAAATACCACATACCAAACAGACGCCAAAGAACTAGCATTGATAAAAGCCGACTGTGTTATCGCCTCGCGTCGGTGCAAAAAAGCTGCATTTGAACACACCGTTCTGCTCCTGTGTAAAGGAGACAACTGCCTATTTCTTCATATAAATTCATCTATATTCATCATTCAAAATATTCATCATTCAAAAGAGGAAACTTTTTTTCCTCATTAATGTACACACAGCACCCCATATTGACAGAAAAACACAGAATTGTTGACATTTTTGCAGATTTATTAAAAAAGAAAAACTGAAATATCACATGGTCCTAAGTATTCAGACCCTTTGCTGTGACACTCATATATTTAACTCAGGTGCTGTCCATTTCTTCTGATCATCCTTGAGATGGTTCTATACCTCCATTTGAGTCCAGCTATGTTTGATTAAACTGATTGGACTTGATTAGGAAAGCCACACACCTGTCTATGTAAGACCTTATAGCTCACAGTGCATGTCAGAGCAAATGAGAATCATGAGGTCAAAGGAACTGCTGAAGAGCTCAGAGACAGAATTGTGGCAAGGCACAGATCTGGCCAAGGTTACAAAAAAATTTCTGTTGCATTTAAGGTTCCTAAGAGCACAGTGGCCTCCATAATCCTTAAATGGAAGACGTTTGGGACGACCAGAACCCTTCCTAGAGCTGGCTGTCCGGCCAAACTGAGCTATCGGGGAGAAGAGCCTTGGTGAGAGAGGTAAAGAAGAACCCAAAGATCACTGTGGCTGAGCTCTAGAGATGCAGTCGGGAGATGGGAGAAAGTTGTAGAAAGTCAACCATCACTGCAGCCCTCCACCAGTCGGGGCTTTATGGCAGAGTGGCCCGACGGAAGCCTCTCCTCAGTGCAAGACACATAAAAGCCCGCATGGAGTTTGCTAAAAAACACCTGAAGGACTCCAAGATGGTGAGAAATAAGATTCTCTGGTCTGATGAGACCAAGATAGAACTTTTTGGCCTTAATTCTAAGCGGTATGTGTGGAGAAAACCAGGCACTGCTCATCACCTGTCCAATACAGTCCCAACAGTGAAGCATGGTGGTGGCAGCATCATGCTGTGGGGGTGTTTTTCAGCTGCAGGGACAGGACGACTGGTTGCAAACGAGGGAAAGATGCATGCGGCCAAGTACAGGGATATCCTGGACGAAAACCTTCTCCAGAGTGCTCAGGACCTCAGACTGGGCCGAAGGTTTACCTTCCAACAAGACAATGACCCTAAGCACACAGCTAAAATAACAAAGGAGTGGCTTCACAACAACTCTGTGACTGTTCTTAAATGGCCCAGCCAGAGCCCTGACTTAAATCCAATTGAGCATCTCTGGAGAGACCTAAAAAATGGCTGTCCACCAACGTTTACCATCCAACCTGACAGAACTGGAGAGGATCTGCAAGGAGGAATGGCAGAGGATCCCCAAATCCAGGTGTGAAAAACTTGTTGCATCTTTCCCAAAAAGACTCATGGCTGTATTAGATCAAAAGGGTGCTTCTACTAAATACTGAGCAAAGGGTCTGAATACTTAGGACCATGTGATATTTCAGTTTTTCTTTTTTAATAAATCTGCAAAAATGTCAACAATTCTGTGTTTTTCTGTCAATATGGGGTGCTGTGTGTACATTAATGAGGAAAAAAAATGAACTTAAATGATTTTAGCAAATGGCTGCAATATAACAAAGAGTGAAAAATTTAAGGGGGTCTGAATACTTTCCGTACCCACTGTATGTGATGCTGTCTTTAAATTTGGCTAAAATTAGGCATCTTAAGAGGAATGTGAATTAAATTATCCACTGTACATTTTTTTGAGCAGCCTTCATATCAGGTACAATGACTTAAAATTCTTCCTCTGTAGAGTTATTGCAATTTTAGAGAGAAAATGAGATGGACAGAACTGTTATTGTAGATGAATTAGCTCATGCGCAAGGCCAGATGTCACACCTGCAGCCTGTTTGTGTGTGAGAAAACATTTACATGTGCTTTCACCATTGACTCACACCACACTACTTTGTTCGTCAAATCTGTTTGGTATGCTTCTGCAGAGCATGGCGGGTCATTTAAATCTGAATTTGTTCAGCATTGTGAGACAAATATATTGTGTCATCTGTGGGACCTAGAGTCCTGGCCTCATTATTAAAGTCTCCGGGGGAGCGGAATATCCCAAAATAGGTCCCTTTCTCCTTATCAACTGCGTCTCATTCCCTTTGCTCACTGTCTCCAACCCTCTGACTGACAGTAACCCCCCAACCCTCACCTTTTCATTTCACCCTCATTCACACACATCATTACAAAAGAGAAGAAATTAGGAAATTAGACTGGTGTCAAACTGTGTTACTTTGGGAGGAGGAGGTAGGAGGAGTAGTGCTTTATACATTTATTAACATATTGTGTAATATTTGTTTATATGCTATGCTATATGCTCGGAAACCTTGGGTCCTGCCATCCATGTGGATGTTACTATATATATATATATATATATATATATATATATACTACCCTGTAGCCCTTTAGGACAAAGGTTCACTTACACTACAAAATGAGCTGTCTACACCTGTTCCTCCCTCTAATCCTGCTTCAGTGTGTCTCACCCCTCGATCCACTAGTGTCCTGTCCATCTTAATGCCAAATCCAACAATGTTACAGTGCTTCTGGTTTCTTTCCCTTCAGGGTGCCAATTACAGCAAGCCCCATCCTCCTCCACCTCTGTCGTCTCTGTATTATGTTGACTTAAACATAAGCTGCGTCTGTCTTAATCAGCTAGCACTTGCAACTGATGGAGCTGCTCTCAAAATGAACTTGTTTCATCGCTAATCACATTTATCACACCAACTTCTCTCTCTCATTCATCTCTCTCTCTGTCTGTGGCTCTAATGGCATGTGCATTGGCATAGGTGGTGTGCTGTATTCCTGCTGGGCCTCAGGTGGCCTGATTGTAAGTGTCTGTTGATATCTGACCCTCCTCTTTCTCTGATAGAAGCTTTCTCATACATCATGCATGATCTTATTGAGCCATTTTGCATGTCTCTCAAAGGTGCAAGCGTTTTGAAATGATAGCCAATGAGTGAATTGAGAATGTATACTGGATATAAACATTTTATCATATGCTATTTTAAAGGTTCCTAATTTTGTTTTGGAGGTCTCCTACAATAGGTTTACATGCATCCATGATCAAAAAGAAATACTTGAATTTTCTCATGCATTGCAGCATCATTCCTTCTCATAGTGTCTGAAACGGTTCGATAAAGGATAAGGTCTCTAAATTCCTCCTTTCTGAGAGCCTTCTCTGCTCTGATTGATCAGATGGCCCAGTCTGTTGTGATTGGTGTACCCCTTACAGAGCATGATGAAAAAACAGCCATTACCATATTTGAATTTCAGCTCCGGAATCTTCCTCAGTATTTGTACAGTGTTACGAACAGTAACAATGGTTTCGGTTTTACCATGTCAAATCGAGCGTGAGTCCTCATCCTTAGGAAATGCATAAAAAGTAGACTTGCTATCATAGCATACAAAACAGCATCTTCTCAAAATGTCGACAACATGAACCAAACTCTACCAGCCCTCAGGTACAACTACAATTTTTGAGGGTGGTTCAAAGTAGACATTGTTGGCAGACAGCATGCATATTTGTTACAAACCTACGTAGATTTGAACAGTAAGACTGGAATTTTTTTTTTTTTTTTTGGAGACAATAACTCAATTTATCACACACTTTGATCTTTGAAACTTTGAGGACCTTTTATATTCACAAACAGCTATATTACAAACTACATGGCAGGTAATATCTGAAAAAGCATAACAAGGACATTTTAAAACAAATATCTACGTCCCTGTGAACTATATATCATCCACAATTCCACATACAATAAAATATCTTACAAAAGCTGTCACTGGGGCTGTACCCTTACAAAAGCTTGTACGTTATTTACCTCTAAAAGGGTGCATATTAGTTCCTTAAAAGTACACATTAGTACCTACGGTAAAGTTTATATATTAGTACCTAAATTGTATTAGTATCTTTTGAAAGGGTACTGCCCCATTGACAGCTTTTGTAACATTTTTACAAAACAGAGTGTATTTACAATATAAGCTAGCCTTTGTATCTCTGAAACTATACTTTTTTTTTGGACAATTTTGAATATTTAATTCGATTTAAAAGACAACTTCACAGATTTTCAAGCAGCTTTGTATTGTTACAATGTCAGGAGCACAGGTAACAGAGAAAGAAAACACATTATACGTTTACATATTCTACCAACATTGTAACAAATGGAAGCTGGTTGAAAATTGGCAAAGTTATCCTTTAATTTTTGAACCAGTGATTTTCTGTTTCATTCTTTAATTTTTTACATTTTTGTTTATTTATTTTTTCTTTAATTTAATTTAATTTAATTTTATATTTATTTTATTTTGCATATATTTGGACCTATGCAGTTCATGGTAATATTAATAATAAATTGAATAATAAACAGTGTTGGAACTGTTTGTTTGCCACTTGATATCAGGTCCAGAAACAAAATCAAGTGCAATTCCTCATCCTCAATGATCCCACTGTGTCTATCTACCTTTTTTCCCAATAACATTTTTGATTGAAATGTTTTCCCTGTGTGCATGTGATTGTCTCATTTCACACTCCTTCAGCCTTCCTTCCATCTTTCCTTAAATAAACAGGCCATGTTTCTGTCAACCTATCGGCTTTGGCTCGCTCTTTCTTTCTTTCTCTCTCTCTCTCTCTCCCTCTCTCTCTGTGATGTGTTCTGTGAGATTGATTCTGTGCTCCTGTCCCTTTAATGTCATTTAAGTGTTTCTGTGGGCGCTTTTTCCCTCTGCCAAAAGCCCGCCTCAGAACCTGATGAGGTATCAACAATAATATAAAAAAGAAAGGAGCAATTTCCTGTAGTAACCATAGCGAACGCTTTGCTGCATGATGCGGATGCTGGCTTTACCCCTATGGGGGTTGCGGGCTCCATTCTAATGATTAAAGCAGGAACACAAGCCTGCAAGGCTTTTTACAATATTACACACGCAAGTTCAAAGTGTGGCCAACACTGTGGCAAATCCCTTAGTCTAATAGCACATGCATATTGAAATGTACTTTTTTTTCCTCATTGGAAGTTTGGGTGAGGTTGAAGGGCAGCAAAAAATAAATAAAAAAATAAAAATTGCCCATAAATCACATTTTACTGAGTGCCAGAAGCCTATTTCCGGCACAGTGCATTTCTGGTAGGTCCTAATTAATTGAGGAATGTATAGCGCTGTTAGATCCAGCACAAAGCAAAATCAGCAGCCCTTTTGCCCAGTGGCTAACACAGTTCAAACACTAGAAAATGTTTCATGAAAACAGGAAATAAAAGGCAAGTGTTGGAGGCTAGAGGCAAGATGGAGGGAGAATGAGAGAAACATGATGGAGTGAATGAGGAAGTTAAACGAGGAGGGGCAGACGGAATTTGTGTGCAAACAGAAAAAAAATAGCTCGCTAAAAGGTTGACCAAGCCGGAGGAAAAGACGGAGTAGAGTAAATTGAAAAAGAAATGGTCCATAAAGGTGAAGAGATGAGGCTTGTAGAGATTTAGTGGAGAGGCCTGAAGATTTCACTCCAGCTAACAGGCCTGAGGGAGGAGGGGGTTTCAATTTGTTTTTGTGTTTCTTTGTGATGTGCTTCTACTGTGGTTGTATTAAAACAGGTTGTATTAATTGAATTGTCCAATTTATACAGTATAAAGTTTATTAATTTGATGAGGTTACATTGGCACAAATAAACCGCACTGTTTATTTAAACTAATATACATCCAAAATCCACATAATGTTATATCTCATGTTGACTGGTGAATATTTACAACAAGATTTGCTTTTTTCAGAATTATCATTATTAGTGGTGTCTGTTAAGGCATTAATCAACGCCCAAACACTGCTAATAATGGTAGATAAATCTGTAAAACTAATCTTGTTCCTGAATTTGAATAGGAAACATTAAATACTCACCTGTCACATAAATAAATCCAAAACCCTAAACATTAAATTTCAGCATGGAACTCATTCTGCTAGCAAAACTACATTGCTTCACTACCATTCAAAAATATTTTTAAAGAGTACTCCAGTCTTCAGTGTAATACTTTTATGGAAACAATGATACATTTTCTTTGATGAATAGAATGTTCAAAAGAACAGCATTTATTTGAAATAGAAACCTTTAGTAACATTATAAATGTCTTGATTGTCACTTTTGATCAATTTAATACATTTTTGCCTAGAAAATAATAATTTCTTTAGTACTGTACATCAGGTAACACAGGTAAGCACCTTTTTCAGAAAATGGAAAAGTCTATTTTTGTGTATTATTGTGTTTATGTGTCTGCTGATAAAAATTAGCCTTAACATATGCTTCCTCACATGGTTCGAGCGGATTAGTATCATGGTGATACTGCTGAACTGCGTCACTCTTGGAATGTACCAGCCCTGCGAAAACATCGACTGCACCTCGGAGCGCTGTCAGATACTACAGGTCAGTATGGACATTTATAGGCCTACACACAAACTAGCTCTTTTCCAAAACCTAGTGATTAACCTACTAAGGCAGCATTGTAAATGTCATGGAACAAAATAGTCTGTCATTCTTTTTTCTTTTATTTTTTGTTGCCTTGTTGGACTTTATTTTTAAATAAGGAAAAAGTTGGGATGTACTGCTCAGTAACTTGAAAAATAAGTAATAAAAAATTAGTGATATATTTTTTCATGATACTCTAATAAGCATATTACTCTAGTAATTGTATTGAATTAAATGTACATTTGTAATCAATATTTCTCTCACATTGTACACCATCTTTTTTTAACAATCCTTTCTGCACTCAGAACAAAATGTGCAAAAATAATATTTACCCTTAAATTTTTCATAGTAGTACCTTAAGGGTACATATTACTACTCTAAGGTACACAGTTGTTTCTATGAGGGTACAGCCCCAGGGATAAGGTGTTGAATGAGATACTAGCTCAAAATAGAATCTTAACTAGCATAGTTAAGATTGTTACCTCTTTTTTTGAATAGCTTTCACCTGTGGGAGCATGCCTAAGATGCCTTAAAATGCTGCCTCCATAGGACTGGCAGTAGGTTTTGGAACAGTTAATCTGTCTTTCTCTTTTTTCAGATATATAAAATAAACCTAATCCCACCCACCCTGAATGTGATAATGTGCCTTGTCAAAATGCAATTACTGATGTCATTTGAAGAGAGTTTAAGGTTCATACACATATTCCCAGTCTGTCCTCTCTCAAGTCACAGTCCTCTCTTTCCCTCCATTTATTATCATCAAAACTCTCTGTGGTTAATGAGGCTCTCTCTCTGTGAGGTTGACGAAGCGGACAAAACTCGGGGGGGATTGTGTTGACAAAGTATGGCCTTTAATTGCTTATGTCATCTTTTGGGAGCTTTAGGGACATTTTCATGTGTCCTCTAAACTCTCCATGCATCCACTGTCCCAGGAGCCCTGCTGTGTTCATTAGCTTGCCTGGATGTGATGGCTGGGTCCAGGGAGTCTGTTCAGAGACCTCACATAAAAATGTACATGATCGTTGTGTGTTAGAAAAACCATTGCCTATGGCACTGCTCCAGTTCATCTTTCGTTGTACAGCTTAAACATGAACACACTCCATTAAAGGATTAGCTCACCTAAAAACTGTGTCATTGTTTACTCACTCTCATATTGTTCCACCTGTGCTCCACGTAATTTACTTTCTTTCGTTGAGCACAAAAAGGAGATATTTTGAATGACGTTGTTGGTCGCTATTTTCCGTTTAGGTACAGTGAATGTAGACTGGGGCTTTCAAGCATGAAAAGGACACAAATCAACATAAAAGTATTATAAATATGATATGATGACGCACTGCATTTCTAGTCTTCTGAAGACAAGAGAGAAGTAGCAATGTCATATTCGTGAACAAATCATCCATTTGAGTCAGTGTTTTTCAATAAATTTGTATGATTCGTTTTACAAAACTGTCATTTTTAAATCACGCTTTTGTGTTCAACTCAGGGCCTGTTTAATAATGTGCCGTAATGTGGGCAGCCACGCCTTTGTATTCAGAAGTCTCTGTTTTCACCTGTTAACACTTGGTCTACAGCATTTCCAAAACTTGGGGTCGAAAACCCCAGAATAGTGTAGACACCATGAAGCCGGATTATCTGGCTAGCCAGGTAAGTTTCAGATTAGTTTGTGCCAATCCTGGGTTTTAGGTACCATGAAAGTGACTTGGCTTTTAGCGGTGTTCATCATAATAATAACAACTTGCACTTCTGACCCATCCAACGCAATAAAGTCACTCCCTCCGCGTCTGTTTTCAGGCCTTCCCACTTAGCTCTCTCTCCAACAGTGGAAAGCTTTTCAAATATAACTGCGGGTCCTAAAGCACTTGCCCAGTCATAAACCTTCATTCCAGTGATATTCTTTTGAGCTCTTTTGTATAGTGTCCCATTTCTTTTTCTGCAGTTTTTTTTTTTCCAAATCTTCCTCTTGCTCCTTCTCTCTCCTCTGCCATCATACGCCCCCTAATGCTGATTGGTTAGACATTTGTTGTTGGTGTCGGCCCGACAAACTTCCAAACTGAACTTTGAAATTCTACTTACTCCACCTTTAAAGCATATTTAAAACACCAGATATGACATATAAACAACATTAAAAACTTGATTTTCACTACATGACTTTCAGCTTAAAAGCCATTCATTGTAATTTTAGGGAAAGACAGACCAGTACAATTCTTCAAAATTATTTCTTTTGTGTCCAATTGGGAAAAAAAATCAGTCATATGTTTTTTTTAAGCAAGATTTCAGATATCAGTTAAAATAGCAGTATTTCTCTCCCCCTCCCCCTAGTTTAATCTTTACCAATGTATGCAATATAAACTCTCTCTGTATCTTATAAATAAAACAGGGCTCTTGCAGGCCGCCTGTCCTCATGACACATCAATATGAGATGAATTTATATGCTCCTGTTCTTGAACAGTGCCATAAGGGATGGTTGTAGGTTGGTGATTTTGACTTCTGTCTATTGTGAACATCCTCTGTATGTGCAACACCCTCAGACATTTTGCAACACTGTCTAGATTCATTAGCCCTGTGTTCACAATAATCAAGGCACAGACCAATTTGATTTGATGCAAAAGCTTACCGCTTAAAGGCATAGTTCACCCACAAATTAATGTTCTGTCATTATGTATACACATTCATGTCATACCAAACCTGAATGACTTCTGTAGAACATATTTTGAAAAATGTTTTGGCCATACAATGAAAGCCAGTAGGGCCCAAACAGTCGAAATACATGAGGGTGAGATATTTTCTTTTTGGGGTGAACTATCCCTTTAAGTTTTACAAGGATGAAATTATTTAGGCAAAGCGCCATAAGTCATAGGCCTTTAGTCTGAGAGATAAGTTATCGAGATCTTCTCCTAATTACTAGGCTTTCTGTCAAATCGAATGAGTTTTATAACAACTCCCAATAACTTCCTACAGTGCATTGCCCAATTAGGAGATAATGCTGACTGTGGGCTTACCTTATGCTTAATGCTCACAGGCTTACCTGTGAAAGTGGCATACGTTAGGGCAGGCCAGAGGCATCAGGCGGCAGCTTTACCTTCTCATTGGTGCAGCTGAAATGGAGCGAGAGCCATGACTCAATGTTTTATCAGCCAAGATGGCTGACAGTATTCCCTCAGTGAGCTCTCGCTGTTTAAAGCTGTACTTTCGTTGTGTAAAAAGAGTTTTGAAGAGAGAAATGCAAATGAAGAAGGTCTGCAATGCGATATTTCTCAAATTAGCTTTTTGGATTGACTGCAAAACAAAAAGACGGGGTTGAAATGAAAACTGTGTGGGCAGGAACGAGAGTCTGTCTCTCTCCTGCTTGCTGTGTGTGTACGGACTCGTATAGAGAGCCATATGTCATGTATGGCACGTGGAAGAAGGTAGCTTTAGCGGAAGCATCCTCCTGGTGCCAGGATGTTTGCGTCCTCTGGTCCCACAGGGGATCTTAAACCAGTGCTGTTTTGCTCGCCTGCACCGGCCGGTTTCAAACTCTCTGTTACTCGTGCGGGCGGCCATCCAAATTGGCATCGCTGCACAATGGCCTGTTCCTTGTATCACACATACACACACTGTAGCATGAAACAAAACCTGTATTAGCTCTACTTGGCAACTGGGGACATGCAAAGTGACTAAGGACACAACGTAACAAACATTCTATTTTCTGCACGCGTGTGCAAGAAAATTACACTTCTCACGTCTTTATAATTATCCCCGCAGGGTCGAACTTAAAAACGAAACGAGTGACCAACGTAAGAAGAGAAACAAAGCCATTGATGAGGGTGATTGCGGCCTGACTGGTCTCTGTAATCAGTCGTTGAAATCCCAGCTATCTGTGGTGTCGTAATGAGAACGCAGCGGGGCTCTGACAGCGACAATCATGCAACGGAGTGTTTGTAAGAAGCTAATTAACAGCCCTCCTAAAGTCTGTGTACTTGTGCAACTCAATTGTTTATGAAAGAAACGCTTTCTGTCAAGCCGATCATCTGATCTGATCGTCAGTCATCTCTGCGTCGGTTGGGAAATGAGATCCGAAGTGGGTCATCCGGGGTCAGGTGAAGTGAGGGTTAACAGGCTGGGTGTTGACTGGACTTCATAATCAATTGTTCATTTACACAAGGGTTCTTGAGGGACCTTTTGCTTCAGACTCATTCAGCTTTTGACTTCTCTCAGGATCTCATTATCTCTCACTGGCAGTCAGACATTATGTTTTAGAAAAATGATGCTGTGCTACACATTGCTAAGTTGCTCTGTCCTTCCCAGAGCAAATCTGAATGATCAGTGGTTGATTTTGAAGAGCACACGGCAAAAGCAGAGCAAATAATGGATTGTGAACCAGAGAACTGGTTCCATCTGGATTTGCATCAATAATCGTTTGTTTGTTTGTCTGTCTGTCTGTCAATGACATTTGCAGAGTATATAGCAAAAGCAGAGCAATGAATGGATCTTGAACCAAATCTGGAGAACTGGTTCCATCCAGACTACTAATCATGTTGCATAAATTAATACAATCTGTTGTTCTCTCATTCTATCTAACATTCTATCTATATTGTACTATCTGTCAAATAGTGACTTTCTGAGTTTCCTCTCTCTTGAAAAGCACCAGCCACCACTGATATACATAGGAATCACAATTGATGGAAACAATATATAAGCTAATTGGACAAATCTCTGCAGTGATTATTAACTCAATTGTTAGGAGTATACTATAATGATAGCCTCAGAGCTAAATATGGACACAAAACTTTCATGGGGTCTGTCAAAACATACATTGTGTTATACAAGTGCCTTTATTGATCTCTTCTTTTCTGTCTTTTAGGCATTTGATGCATTTATCTACATTTTCTTTGCACTGGAGATGGTGGTGAAGATGGTGGCTCTAGGGATCTTTGGCCAGCGCTGTTATCTTGGCGATACTTGGAACAGGCTGGACTTTTTCATCGTCATGGCAGGGTAAGGGCACTTACGGTTTCTTTCAAACTTCCCTGACATACTATTCATTCTAGCTGCAGGTGAATCAGGGGCTATAGTGACCCTGAGTGGTTTTATATAGAGACATCTACATTCTGTGGACTGCATTAACGGACATTTCAATTCAGTTTTTCTGAAAGAAAAAAAAAGGCTAATTTAGAATATGATTAAATGTTTATATTGTGAAGTTCATCTCTAAAAGACTTGTACTTCATGTTTACCTCCAGAATGGCCGTGATGAACTTGTTCTGTTGTATGTCCAAGCCAAACCCCTTAGCTACAGTCCTTCAGATCTCAGTTATGTCGAGTTCAAGCATCCCACGTGTTGTTTTGATGCTGTTTTCAAGATCTCCCAGTTTTCAGTGCCAAAAAGAGATGTAAAAACAGCTAAAACTGCTATGAGAGTATAAATTTACCAAACATTTCTGGATGTTTCTTTGAGGAGGACATCAGAACAGAAAGGAAAAGCATTGGATCAACAGGACAGACCTGCTGGAAGATAAACGTGTTGTAATTTGTTATATACACACATAGTCTCTCTCTGACAGACTATCCACACTAACTTACAGGAAACAAACCCTCATAAGTTAATAGACTGAACAAATTGAAACACAGCCATAATGTGATGCAGGTTGTTAATTTTTTATTATATACTACCTTAATTGGCCATGAGCAAATGCATCACATTACAATATTTCTTTCTCTTCATAGAGCACATTAAGCTTTTCTTCTCTATTTTTGCATGTTAATTTGGTTGCACATTCAAGTGTGTATTTAAGTACAATAGGGTAGTACAGGGTTTGTATCAGTGAGCAGCCCCACCTTAGGTTACTCTCAGGTTCGGCAGTATTCGCTGAGAGAAAGATTAGACTCATTAGAGCACGATGGGCAATAATCTGGCCTTGTCTAATGACAGACATTAGTCTGTTCCATCTATCATACACACACATTGTTGTGAGTCATTTTGTGATTTGTGATAGATTCACACTTTTTTTTGACAAGGTGCATTTGTTGATATTGTCCATCAAAACCATCTTAATGTGGTTGTCTGGCACACTAGTATTCTGATATTTTATTTAGAGGGATGTTGAGGGCTTGGAGCTGGCCAGGTTAAAATGTCGGCTGTTTGACCACCTAAACACATCAAGGCTGGGAGACCAGCTAAACCAGGTTAACTAGCTAAAACCATCAAAAGTTTTTATCCCCCAGAGAGAAATACTGAATTTATTGCATTTTACTCATTAAATGTGTATTACTGAGCAAGAAAACCTTAAAAACCGCAGACTGCATGGGCATGTACTGTAATTCTCATTTTGCTAAGCGTGATTTGAGAGCAAACAGCAGCTAAAAAATTGAAAATACGACCCACTGGAAAGTCTGAAGTGGATATGCTACTTCCACAACCCAGTGAATCGGTCTGAACTGCATGGTTGAAAAAAAGAAAAAAAAAAACGCCCCTAAACATGACTCAGAACCAGACAAACTGTGATTGGTTGCGTTACATGTCAGTCAAATGTCCTCTTAGGTGGTCCTTGGCCAGTGAAAGCTGCGATAGAGTCCAGACCTTCTGCCGTCAGTCTGAAGGTCTGGCTATGCGAGACTAGGAGAGAGTCAACTTCAGATTGGACACACTGTATGTAGGGGGACACACTCCAGGCAGACTGAAAGCACTTAGAGGCAGCAACAGTTAGAGAAAAGCTTGACTTTTACTGAGGAAATCTGGGAAACATGAAGAGATAAATGTACTGAAGTTGAATATTCCTTGACCATGTTTACATGCACATGTAAATTCAGATTACATGTGAACCTGATAAAGAAATAACCTGATTAAACTAATATTTTGTGATTAATTTTTTGGGAATATGCTGAGTACACGTATACAGGAACATTTACCCATAGCATTAAATTGTTTGTCGATTCACTTTTAAAATTCTGACAATCAAGACTGTGTGTGAAAGCAGACTAAGCTGCTTTCTCTCGCTTGAATAAGACACTCACGCTTATTTGTCTTTCAGTTGTGACACTTCTGGGTGCAATCATACAGAAACGTTCTCAAAGTAAGACCTAACAGCGAATTCATTTAAAAATGAAATCCAGATGGGACATTTAACTAACGTAAAGTCATTTACACTTTTTCAGTGGTGGAATTTAAAAAGTGCCAGAGCTCAACAAGTATGAAATATCACCCACGAGCAAATACAACACCATTAGTGCACATTTGAATGAGAACCTGCGACTTTGAGGCGACAAAGACATGTTTAACCAAGTAAAATCGAAATCTTTCTAAGTACCCCCTGAGGTATTCGCACACCTGGTTGGTAAACACTGGATTAGAAGCCCTGTTACGTAAAATCCTCTCCTGTGTGTGTTTTCTGTGTGGTGGGATGTCTGTGTGTTTGTGTGATATTTTCTAGCCGACTCTTGGCTAATCCTTCTGTTGTGTTGTGGGTGAAGTCAGTGAGGCTATCTCTAAATACACACCTAGATTACATGCCTCTTTCTCCCCATTTTCCCTTCCCTCTCTTTCTCTCACACACACAGCCTCAGCTCAGATTGCCTCACTGCCTTTTTTAGTCACTATCTTTCTCTCTCTCTCTCTCTCTGTCTTTTTCTCTCATCCATCCCCACACCCACAGAAGAGTCATCATTTTTGCAGTCTCATTTCACATGATGCACACAGCAGCACACACACACACACATACACCCCACACATTAACACTCTAGAAGACTGACGGTACATGAAAGTGAGGGAGATGAAGGCAGAGCAGGAAAAAGAGGCTGCAGCAAAGCAGTGAACAATTAGAGAGAGGCTGCCCGTCGGCAGGTAGCTAATTACTCTCACAGACACACACTCTGATTGATGTGCACTAAAACAGCCGAGATCCCCGCCCTCTCTCTCTCTCTCTCTCTCTCTTTCTCTCTCTCTCTCTCTCTCCCTCTTCGTCTCCCTTCTGAGCCTCTGTTTAGGATTTGCTTCTGTTTATTTATGTCTCTTCCCACAATACTTCACATATGTGATGTCTTTTTTTTGTTTTTTTTCTTTGTCCCTCCTTCCATTGCTTTGGCACGTTCCCTCAATGCTTGGCACAGCTTGGTTGATTTGTAATTCAATTATTCTGTTGAAGTTATACTAGACCCACCAGCTGAGATATAGTAATCTATTTATTACGTTAGCAAAGATTTTCTGTCTGTACATTAATTTGTCCATCCATCCATCTGGCCATCCGTCATCTCTAATCCTGTGTCAAATGTACCTCTAATTTTTGTATTTATGTTTTTTTTTTTGCATTATTATTATTATTATTTTATTTTTTTTTAATCATATTTAGTTAACCTTGTCCTGTTTTTGTTTGGTCAAGTTTTAGTTGGAAGTTTTAGCTGTTTTAGTTCTGGGAATTTCAGTCATTGAAAACATAGTCACGTTTTCGCCATTTGGATAATAGTTAAACTGATAATAATGATTATTTAGCTCAAAATTGTTCATATAATACACACTTGGTTAAATAAGAAACTTCTCTTAAATTAAAACAGTAATTCAAATAATTCCGAATTACATTAATGTTTTTCTGTTAAAATAACAGCAACTTTGTATTGCCACACAGAGGTTGCTATAAGATTTATTCTGCAAGCACAATCGCAAACAATATCGAGATCCATGTTTGAATTTACGTAGTACAGTTCATCACTGAGAAGGTTTGATCGCACATTTAGTCACAGCAAACAGCGCAAGCAGCTCTTGACAGAACACAGACTGGCTGAATGACACTTTTATTTAAACAGAATATCTCAAATTGTTATTGCTAAACTCCAGCTGACTTGTTTGTCAGGTTTTTCAGATCATTGGTGCTTCTTCCAGAGTTTAGAGAGAACATGTGTGCATGATTGCCAGATGGTAAAGATTAAGTAAGCTAAAACACCGGGCAGAAAATGCATCCTTTTAACAGAAAATCTCTGACTGGGGGATTTAAACTCTTGACATATGGCAACCGCAAACATGAAAGCTCGTAGTAGAGGCTTGTACAGTATTCTATAATATTTTGTCTCCTTTTTCTACAAAAAAAGAGATTTTGGAAAAGTTTTTATTTTTCAACTACTGAACATTTTCAGTCAACGATATTGCATGTTGATGTAGTCACAGTTATCATTTAATGACCTTACTGACATTTCGTCATCCTGTTTTAGTCATTGGGAAAAAGCTCATTGACAAACATTTTTTGTCATAGATTTTGTTAATGAAATTAACACTAGTTAACATTTATTAGTTTTATACCCTGCTATGGGTTTTATTTAATGCAAACTATACAAAATATTAGCAAATTTGACTTTAGGTATGTGTGTATGTGTTTGATGCCGAAAGGCATCCTGCAGGTTTAATCCCTCCAGGTTGAAAGGAAATTGATAAGCTCATCTCTTTCTATGGTTTATGTATGTGTGTCAATTTGCATATGTCTGTGGTAGTTAATTTGTCCAAATGTAGTTTGTTCAGTTCTCTCTGTTAAAGATATCCTAGGTATCATGATGCCTTTGAGGGTCGGAAACTTTTGCCATTAAAGCGTGTTTGTGTAAATGGTGTTAATGTCAGTATATTTGTAGAGGGGAGAGATCCTGCTCTCTCAGGTATTCTCACTCTATATGACATTTCAATCGCCAGTCTGACATTTCAACTGATTCTACAGTGCAGGAAAAAAAAAAAAAAAAAGGAAAAAAGCTCTGCTGATATTTTTGGATCATCCAACCTGGTCAGTCTGACTTCTGCCAGAATATTTGCCTTGAGTGCAAGTGTGTACTTGTGCCACTGAGCGAATGTGTGTGTATTCACCCAAAGCCTGCATTTATGCATCTAAATGGAGCTGCTTATTTCATTCGTAATCAGGAACACTGTGAAGAACTCTACTTAAAGTGCTACAGTGTTGTCCGATTATACACCCTTCACTCTGAAACAAAATAACTCGTTGTGTAGTGTTCTTCACTTAGCTGTCCAATCCCTTCTCTGATCCTCTATTCTAATCAGCTTTCTTTGCATGAATGAATAATGTATGTATGCTAATGAGAGGGCCAGCTGCTGTATGTGATTAGCAGGTGTTTATTGAGTGATGGACGGGGCACCTAAGGCTCTGCTTCCCTCAGCAGGCCCGGGCGTGAATAAGTAAAGATGTTATGAAAATTCAAAATGAAAGAGGGGAAGAAATAATTTTTTCTGCTAGATGGCAATTGAATGAGATGTTCAGAATGAGTGGATGTCATCAAATACACCACTGTTACAACAGTATTGCTCCAAATAATGCCAGTGGAACATTTTTTTTTTTTTTACTGTATTTAGCATAGTATGTATGATATTTCCAAATAGCTTAAGGAACTCGACCTAAACTTGTTTATTGTTTAGAATGAGTGGATGCCATCACTGTTACAGCAGTATTGCTCCAAATAATGCCAGTGGAACATTTTTTTATGGGGTTATGTATTTAGCATAGTATGTATGATAGTACATATATTTCCAAATAGCTTGAGGTACTCGGCCTGAACTTGTTTATGTTGATGCACTTGTAGCTCATATTTAACATTGACATGCATTTTTTGAGTTTAGTACCAGAGGCTGCTACACAGGATTCTGGATGGAGTGCAATGGAGTGGAACAGAACATAGTGATCTCGAGACTCATTTTTTCAAAGTACTGCTTATATATTTACATTTATGTATTTGGCAGACTTAAGGTACATTCAAAGTATACATTTTTTTATCAACATGTGTTCTCTGGGAAGCAAACCCATGACCTTGGTGTTGTTAGCGCGTTTCTTTAACAGCTGAGCACCCAAAAATGCACGAATATTCAGTTTAATGTCAAACCTGGCCATACTTTATCACATAAGCATTAATGGTGTAAAAGCATCATAAAAGTTGTCCATATACATTATATTCCAGGTGCTTTAAATCTATATTACAGCGTTGTAGAAAAACAGAGCAAAATTGGTAGAAACTAACCTAATTTGAATATTAATTAGTTTTTGATATATTAATTAGTTTTTAATAATTGTTTTGATAACCATTTTTTTTATTTATTATTTTACATTTTAGCAATTTATATATATATATATATATATATATATATACACACACACACTATATTGCCGAAAAGTTTTGGGATGCCTGCCTTTACATGTACATGAACTTTAATGACATCCCATTCTTAATCCGTAGGGTTTAATATGGAGTTGGCCCACCCTTTGCAGCTATAACAGCTAGAACTCTTCTGGAAAGGCTTTCCACAAGGTTTAGGAGTGTGTTTATGGGAATTTTTGACCATTCTTCTAGAAGCGCATTTGTGAGGTCAGGCACTGATGTTGGTGAGAAGGCCTGGCTCGCAGTCTCCGCTCTAATTCATCCCAAAGGTGTTCTGTCAGGTTGAGGTCAGGACTCTGTGCAGGCCAGTCAAGTTCCTCCACACCAAACTCGCTCATCTGTGTCTTTATGGACCTTGCTTTGTGCACTGGTGCACAGTCATGTTGGAACAGGAAGGGGCCATCCCCAAACTGTTCCCACAAGGATGGGAGCATGAAATTGTCCAAAATGTCTTGGTATGCTGAAGCATTAAGAGTTCCTTTCACTGGAACTAAGGGGCCAAGCCCAACCCCTGAAAAACATCCCCACACCATAATCTCTCATAAATATGAAAATAGTTTTAGTTATGATTTTCTTTTTTTACCTCTTTGGTTAAGTCTAGTTCGTTTTGTATCAAATACAATTTGACAACAGTGATTTTCGGTGATCGAGAATTGGCAGCAGCTAATTTTTCCTCTTAGGCAAGTGGTCCGCTTATAACTTATAATACCAATGAAATACGCCATAGGCCAGCAAACCAATGAGAACGCGGGACAATGATGACGCTCCATAACAAAAGCGTGAAGGTGCAAAAGCTGCTGTAGATCAACTTACCTGGAAGTCTCTGTAACTGGTAGATTTAAAGAAAATTACCGTCGTTTGGCAAATAAATAAATGTAATTATTATGTAATTACATACGCATTACCAATCATGTAGGCTTTATGGTACACCTCAAACAAGGGATTTAATAGCAATTTATAATGTTAATATTAATTGCAAAGTCCACGAATGGCTTGGGTATGCAGAGCATATATATATATATATATATATATATATATATATATATATATATATATATATATATATATATATATATATATATATATATATATATTTGGGTCTTGAGTAGAACTATTATCAGTAATTTTTGGTAACTGAACTAAAGCTGGAACAAAATATGTAAAATAAATTATATATAAATAATAATACAAATATTAGACTTAAACTGAAATTAATATGTTTAAGTCGAAGTATTAAAATGACTAAAAACTTAAAAGCTAACTACTTAAAGCCAAATAGAAATATAAAACATAACACACAGACACACACACACACACACACACACATATATATATATATATATATATATATATATATATTAGGTAAAAGCTAATTTAAAATATTAATAAATTCTATAATAATTTATAAATAATACTACTACTCTACATCCACCAGTTGAGAAGCACTGATTTTGCTGCTATCATAAGACATTATGAAGATATCCTGAGAACTTTGGACAGTGATGGAGAGAGAATAGGTGTGCTCGGAGAGAAAGGGAGATACTAGAGGGTAAAACATCATGAAGGAGTCTGAGTAAAAGGAGGCAGTGACGAGTGCACATCAAACTTAGGAGTTTTCCTGAAGCCATGCTGGTCTCAAGCTTTTCAATTATTTATGATAGACGCAGGAAAGCAGAGAAATCTAGTGTGTGTGTGTGAGAGAGAGCGGGATGGAGAGAGAAAAAGAGTTTTTACATCAGTGTGAGCTGTGTGTATCTTAACATAGGCTCTGGCCGAAAAAATGCATTTCAGGCAGTACATGGAGGTAGGAAGGCATCAAGGCCTCTCTAAATCCAGTGTTTGCATAACATCCACTTCTACTGAGATGAAGGCAGAATAGAGCTATTCTTTGCTGCCTATGATATCCCACAATCCTGTGTGTTGTCCAGTGCTTTGTAGAAATAAATCAGCAGCTGATGGAGTGGTTAAAAGCAGTAAATAGAAAAGAAAAAAAAATTGTTTATAAATGCTTAAATTTCAAGTTAAGATTAGTTTTTATGGATAAATAACCATTGCAATCTTTAAATATTAACTTGGTTATCTCTAAAGCTCACTCAGATTTGTTTTTCTATATTTCATTAGACGTGACGTTATGGTGTCTTAGAAGGTTTTCATGCTAGTTCTGTCTGTTTTGTCATGGACTGGCTGGGCAGTAAAGCAGCTGCCTTCAGTTTAGAACAGTTCACACTTGTTGAGAGTTTTATTGTGAGGGTTTCCTCTTGTCAACATGTTTTTGAAGGAGATGGGTGATGGGTAGTTTAGTACTTGAGTATCTGGGATGATGACTCAAAAATCTCAAGTTCATGGGCCGATCTGCAGGGTAGCCAGGAGCAAGGCACTTAAACTCCGGTTTCTCCAGGCTCGTTGTCCCTATCGTAGTTGTACTAGATCACTTCATAAAAAAAGTATGACCTAAGAATAACTGAAGTTTAGACCTATCTTTGTGCATGCAGTGAATACAAACATGTCAAGGTAATCTGTGTGTCACATAGGGTTGGGAATCGAAAATCGATTCCAATTCATTTATTAACATGCTGAATGTGCTGCATCAGTGTTTAGTTTCATGCTCAAATACAATGCCCGATGTCTGAGTTATTTGATTGCTTTTAGGCTAGATGTTTCTTTTTTAAAAATACTGATGTTATAATAATGCAGCAGTGCTTTTTTCGTCATATTTTCTCAATGGCATATGCTAATTTGTATAATTCGTATGGCTTCGAAAAACGCGCAAGCAATTTATGGAATGGAATCACTTAATAATTTAGATGAAAATAAAGCACAAATCTGCCATAAATATAGCATTATAATGAGAACTTTATAGAAATTTATAGTAAATTCTGTCCGTGTTTCAGCGTGCTGTCATGAAAGCGCATCATGGCGAGAGATCTCTCTCTCTCCCTCTTGCTATAGCGCGTAACTTAAAGTTCTTAAAGTTCACTGGCATTTGCATCCTTTTGTGCAGATACCAGTTGTAATGTTACGCCTAATGTTCTAAACGTCTCCATTGTATTAGAGAGCACACAAAATCCAAGCGATGCTGATTGAGTGTGATTTTTTTGCATCACACAGCTTTTTAACTTTCACTGTGGACAAAAGAAAAGCACTTGTCACTGGAATCTTGTCTCATGCATGCCTATGACATGTTGTATATGTTATATTTGTTATGAGAAACATTTTGCCTATTTTTATGAGGATTTGCATAATGTTATGAAACATTGAATTTATTATTGTCAAGGAGCATGTCACTCCCTGAGCCAAACACATCCATGAGCCACACAAGCAGCCTCAGTGGTGCGTGTGTGGCGGCGTCCCACTACTTTTCGAGTGCTGACACCACTGTCAGTCAGACAGTAATTGACATAATGGGATTGTCAAGCTCTACAACAGCAATGCAGTCGATCGTTCTTCTGTGGTAGTACTATGAAGGAACACAGTCCATGTCCTTTTTCCTCTTTCTCTCTCTCTCTCTCTTTCTCTCTCTCTCACACTTTCTGGCCTGTTTCCAGCTCAGAATTACTAACTCTTTTCCCTTAAGCTGAGTCTTTTGGATAAATCCATGCCGCTGGGGTGATGAATATCCCATAAGCCCTTTGTACAACTTTTATTAACATCCAGTCTCATTGGTACAGTCATAATGATTGGTTACTTTTCTAATCAAGGCACAGCATGTCTGCACCTGCCTGTCGAAATGCATCGCTTGCAACCAGATGTTTAGTCTCAAATGAATATTTTAATTAGCTCTTTGTTTCTACTTGCCGGTGGGTTGTAAACTGGATGCAAAAAAAAAAAAAAGTCTGGATTTCACTTTATGTTAATGTAGTGAAAAATTAAAACAAATATTCAGTCTTTTTATACATCCCGAATTCCGGAAAAGTTGGGACGTTTTTTAAATTTGAATAAAATGAAAACTAAAAGACTTTCAAATCACATGAGCCAATATTTTGTTTAAAAATGTTTGCATAAAATGAGCTAATTTCAGATTTGATGCCTACTACAGGTCTCAAAAAAAGTTGGCACGGGGGCAACAAATGGCTGAAAAAGCAAGACATTTTGAAAAGATTTAGCTGGGAGAACATCTAGCAAAGTCAGAAGTAAAGATGAGCAGAGCTGTGAAAGAGTGCGTAAAAAGATTGTGGAATACTTTAAAAACAATGTTCCTCATCATCAAATGCAAATTTGCAAAGGCTTTGCAAATCTCATCAACTATAGTGCATAACATCGTCAAAAGATTCAGAGAAACTGGAGAAATCTCTGTGCGTAAGGGACAAGAGCGAAGACCTTTATTGGATGCCCGTGGTCTTCGGGCCCTCAGACGACATTGCATCACTCATTGGCATGATTGTGTCAATGGGCCCTAAATGGTTACTAAAATGTTACTAAATGGGCCCAGGAATACTTCCAGAAACCACTGTCGGTAAACACAATCCGCCGTACCATCTGCAGATGCCAACTAAAGCTCTATCATGCAAAAAGAAAGCCATATGCGAACATGGTCCAGAAGCGCCGTCGTGTCCTGTGGTCCAAGGCTCATTTAAAAAGGACTGTTTCAAAGTGGAAAACTGTTCTATGGTCGGATGAGTGCAAATTTTACATTCTTGTTGGAAATCACGGACACCATGTCCTCTGGGCTAAAGAGGAGGGAGACCTTCCAGCGTGTTTTTCAGCGTTCAGTTCAAAAGCCAGCAACATTAAATGAAAAATACATACAAAGATGACCACAAACTCTTCAGCAGCTGGAAACCTATATCAGGCAAGAATAGGACCAAATTCCAACACCAAAACTCCAGAAACTCATAACCTCGATGCCCAGACGTCTTCACACTTCACATAGTTTTGAAAAGAAGAGGAGATGCTACACCATTTTGTGCATAAAATTGTTTCTCAGTTTCTCAGTTTAAACATTTGTTATGTTGTCTAAGTTTTATTGTGAATAAAATATTGGCTCATGTGATTTGAAAGTCTTCATTTTATTAAAATTTAAAAAATGTCCTAACTTTTCCGGAATTCGGGTTGTATATTAAAGGTAAATGTGTATCAACATTTTATAAAAACATTTCAAAACTTTTGTTGTATAAACCTGAGATTCAAAAATAATGATACTGAATGTAATTTTTTTGTTTTATTTAATAATTGTCCATGTATTAGAGTTTTACGGAAAGAATGAATTCTCAATGTGACATGCATTCTGACTAGTGCGAAACTTAGTTTGAGTTAACTTGCGCATTCACGTCATTGCAAGTTGTAAACTATATTTATTTTGTGTGTATATCAGATTTGACCCATGGTTATGATTTGGGTGAGTTCATTAACCCACTAGTAATGCTTCAGTTCACTGGTGTTCATTCACCATTCAGCTTTAACTTGCTCAATCCCCAAATTCCTGATATTATTAGATTTTGTTTTTAGTTCATTGTTAATGCCTTGTGGTGTTATTTTTGTTTTTTATAAAATAATTTGGTCATAATATTAATATGCACATTTATCATGTTCACGTATTGTTGATTAAATAAAAGCTCATCAGTAATTTTGTTGATGTCATTAACACTTTTTCACCTATCCAGTGAAACACAAACATCACATTTTGAACTGCCCAATAACACGACTACCTGTTTAAATCCACATTGTACATTTTCCCCTCAAATCAGTTTGTAAACGGCATTTTGAGATTCCATATGGGCCCGCAGATCATTCCCGTTAAAGTAAATGCTACTAAATGGATTAATTGCGTGTATGTGAGAAGGGTTTTGGCAGCGAAGTGGCTCTGGAGAGCTGTGGAGTATTTCTTGCTGTGTGGTTATGTAGACATGGTGAATGTGTGACTCCCTATGCTGCTGCTATGAGATGCTGTCATTATATTCTCAGTGGCCGGTGTGACTCATTTGTCCTGTTCTGTGACTCAGCTCTCACTGCAGATGCCACCCATTGAAAAACATCTCATGGAGATGGAGGTCAAAGTGAGGCTGATGAGATTGGTGACATCATGGAAGGTGTGACTGCTTTAAGATGGTCCTGACTCGGGTGGGAATAAAGGGGCTGTGTGTGTGTGTGTGTGTGTGTGTGTGTGTGTGTGTGTGTGTGTGTATCTGCTGTTGGTAGCACAACTGCGTCTAGATTTGTTCGCTGTGATGAACTGTGCAGATTAAATGGGAGATCAACAGCAGATAATGTCAGGTTCTGTCTGGGAAAAGAAGCCCTCTGGCCTCTATTTTCAAACACACAGTCCCACAGGGCCGCTTGATGCAGAGAGCAGTCAGTAACTATTTCAAACAGAGCTGCTCGCACAGAGACGAGAGAGATGAACCCCCACCGCTTCAGTCCCTGACATAGTACACATGGTCCGATCAAGATGAACAGCGCTGTGCTTTGGGTTGGGTTGCATTAGAATGGCCTGTTGTCCTCGTGTGTGTGTGTGTGTGTGTGAGAGAGAGAGTCAGAGTGATGAATGGAGGTGTCTGTTTGTGGTGTGTAGGGCTGGTCTGTATGAAACTGCTGCTTACCTACAGTGGATGTTATCTGGTGCTGAGGATAGAAGCAAGACCATATTCCTTTGGTTTGCTATTAAGCCACTGGACAAAACAAAACATATGGGATGATACATACACTACTGTTCAAAGGTTTTGGGGTCAGTAAGATTGTTTTTTTTTTTTATGTTTTTGAAAAGTCTTTCATTCTCACCAAGGCTGCATTTATTTGATCAATTACAATTAAAAATAGCTGTTCTCCTGCTGAATATATTTTAAAATGTTGTTTATTCCTGTGATGATGACAAAGCTGAATTTTCAGCATCATTACTCCAGTCACATGATCCTTCAGAAATCATTCCAATATGCTGATTTGGACTTTTGTATCTTTTGTAACATTTTGTTAGAAAAGTTTTTACTGTCATATTTGTTCAACTAAGGTGTCCTTGCTGAAAAAAATTATTAATTTCTTTCTTTCAAAAAAGAAAATCTTACTGGCCCTAAACTTTTATAAATGAAGTGTTTGGATTTATATGCAATATATAATAAAACATTTTTTATAACATAATGCATGAGAAATATTTGGTCACTAATAGAATAATCAAATGTTTGACATTGATCAATGTGAACTCTTCTGTACAGACCATCATATTCTGTTTACATCATTCTCAAATCATGAAGATTTTTCCACTCAAATTGTTACACTGTAAATAAACTCTATCTACTCAATAAAATTGTGGCAAAATATTACAAGCAATATTATTAATTAAATTCAACATATAAGAATTGAGTTAGAATTTATCAAATTAATTCCTTAAAAGTCAACCATTTAAAATGTGTAATATTAGCAAACACCATTACAAGAACCACAAACTGACATAAAAAGCAGAGTCAAACTGCCCAACTAAAAGTAACACTGATCACCATAATCAAACATTTTCAATAAAATCAGCATCACCATCTAAACCTGTTAATTCTTGTGTTTTGCTTGTTATCATCAGGTGTCTTCAATGTCGGCAATAAAAAATAAAGAGTTCTTAATTCATCTTTGACGTCTGTCTGTCTATTCAGATATTTGTGTTTAAATTTTACTCGTTTTAAATGGTTGACATTTAGGGAATTAATTTGATTAATTCTAACTCAATTCTATTTGTTGAATTTAATTAATAATATTGCTTGTAATCTGTTGCCAAAATTTTATGGAGTAGATATAGCGTATTACTTTTAACAGTGTATGCTGATGACAATTTTTTTTAATGAGAACAAACAATTAAATCCTTAAAAAAATAAAAGTATATGTCTGAACAGTCTGACCAGCTTGGTGCTCAGCTAAGACCAACAGACCACCTTTGACTAGTTTAATTTTTTCAACAGGGCAATTAGAGAGAGGTTAGAAATGGACATGTTTTTGGTATAATAATAAATGATTAACACAAAAATAAATCGCTAGGAAAGTGTAGACTATGACATCTTGTAAGTAATGAAAAGGGTGGCAGAAGCCAGTGTTGAAGCCGAGACCTACTGATTCAAGGCAGAATCAAGACTAAGTCCAGATAAGGGTCAGGTTTCTCATTTTTTTTGCTCTTGTCATGGGCTCAAGAATATGTTAGTCTTAGTCTTGACTCAAACTCGACCCTCTTCTGGTCTCTGTCTTGACTTGGTTTTTAATGAGGCGGTCTCAACTACAACACTGGCAGAAACAACGCTCAGCTTGTTTACACTATGACAGTAATTTTCTGTATGTTTGTATTTCTCAGGATGGTGGAATACTCCCTTGATCTCCAGAACATCAACTTCTCCGCCATCAGAACAGTGCGTGTACTTAGACCTCTCAAAGCCATCAACAGAGTACCCAGTGAGTAAACAACACATAAACTTTCCCCCAAAAATCTGTGATCTGCAAACCTCAGGTGTTACACATGCTCCGATTCAATGTGTGTTAGATTTTTCTGGTCTTGTTAATGCCAAGCCTCAAAAGCACCCTCATGTGTCAGCTCCAACCCCTGTCCTATCAAAGCCACGGTAGCATGCATTGTGTAGCTTTGTGTTTGGCATGCAGGTTTTCCAGAGCAGCAAAGCTGGAATGAATCAAAGAGGATTTTAGAGCTATTACTTCCCTGCCACCACCATTGGCAGAGCCAGATTAATCCCTCCTGTAATTGGGTAGAAAAACTGTTGTCCTTGAACAAATGCCATAATTCATATTCCTCTGCTTCACGTTCACACCCATCACAAAAGTTGTGGCCTTTCTTTTAGCTTCCATAAGAAGCCTGGGATTTATTAATATTTCAGTGCCCATGGCCATGGTGTAGGGCATGAAATATAAATGCTAACTGAATTAGCTAGCATTTGATTTTTCTGCTCGAAGTCTTGATGGAAAGATAGCGAGTGTTCGAGGGGAGGGTTTTGGAAAATGTTTGTAGAATGTAGGTCTTTGTGTGTCTGGAAATAAAAACAAATTTTGACGCGCACAAACACAATGCATAAACACTGTTACACACTCTCCCTCGTGCATGAAGGGATGCAAAATCGAATTAACATTCAAACATCCACTGATCTGTGCATATAGCATGTCAAATTGTAGCAAGGTTTTATGCAAGGCTTTGTAAAGGGATAGTTGAAAGTAAACATTCAGTCATCATTTACTCATCCTCATGTCATTCCAAACATGTATTTTATTTCCTTTTGTGTGAATGTGAAAATGGATATTTAGAAAAATGTTTGCAAAATCATTTTCTCGGAAAAGAGCAGTCCGGACATTCGGCATGGTTACCAAAAAACTGGAAATTTCAGGGAATTGTAAAAATCCAATGCCTAAAAAAGAAATCGAAATTTCTTTATTCAGTCAAAGATGTATTAAATTGATCAGTAAAGACATTTAAAGATTCCTATTTCAAATAAACGCTGTTATTTTAAACCTTCTAAATTCTTATCAGGTAAATATTAATGACCAGAAAAGTAATTGAAATTCATTGGTCAAAAGCTGTGGGAACCCTGATAAATGATCTTATTTGAAGGCTGTCCATGTATTTTTTATTTTTTTATTTTTTTTTATTTTTTTGAAATGGTCACATTATGTAAATGATGGCAGAATTTTCATATTTAGGGTACTTTCTCTTTAAAGGCATAGTTCACCCAAAAATTCTGTTATTAAATACTCACCCTCTTGTTGTTCCAAACCTAAAAGACTTTCAGTCATCATTTAATACCAACATATTGAACTGTCTGTTTATATATTCATAGTCCCTTATTAAAGGAGTCCAGACTCTAGAATGTCCGTCTATACAATCGTTTTATATTTTAAATGAGGGAAATATACATGCGTTACAGACGTGACAAAAAAATTACCAAGTTTTAGATGTCAACATATTTTTTAGGAATTCCGTGAATTACACTGTGCGAACCAAAAGTAATACTGCCCACCGGATGAAGAAGGGTTGGCTCTCCACAGAACATAAAATATTAATTTTGTTTCATTTTTTGTGTTCGCATTTATGAGGAAAAAACAACGTTACGGACATGACCGCTCTGCAACCGGCACAGAAGACTGCTTTAAAACTTTCATAGAGACCTCAAAAGGGAATTTAAATCACCACATGTTGATATCTGGGATACCAGTATGGTAAGACTGCAGAAATAATCAACCTTATACTAAACTTTATACAACTTTATACCCTGTAGGTCTATTGCAAATGGTTATGGAATATTTCTCATGTTGACAAGCGTGTGCGTTGTTCAAGAATCAATTTAGAGACCATGTTTTTCTTTCGAAAGGGAACTCAACACTGCGTTTGACACGCTATGGGGAACGTCACCACGTGAACCGGTGTCTTTAAGCAATTATCCAATCTCACCAATCCTATTGGCTGGCGACAGCTTATGACGTCATAATAGACGCGACCCGGAAGTATAAAAGAAGCGGCTAGAGAAGTAGTCAGTATCTTTTCCTCTTCAGGGACTGTTTTGTTTGATTGCGATTCTTCAATCTGGTAAGAAAAATTATGTCTAAGAAACGTTTCAGGAAGTGTGTGGATCCGTGTCCCGGGTTTTTGACACCCAGTGACACACACAATCTGTGCGTTTTCTGTCTGGGAGAGGAGCATGCACGGACAGTGCTTGAGGGTGTTGCCTGTGCAAACTGTGCTCTCGTTTGGCCCTCTTCCTGGTGGTTCTGGTCCCGCCCGTGCTGAGGCAGAGCAGCAACTGAAATCATGGGGCTCGCAGATGGAGCTTGCTTAGGAGTTTGAGAAAGTTGTAAATTTCTTGCAACCCCCAGCGGCTGACGAGGGTGAGCTGCTGGAAGATGATGTGCTTTCTTTGACATCATCAGATCCAGCAGTAAGTGCTCTTCTGGCTTTAAGCCCAAGAGAGCAGGAGATAGCTGTTGAAGAGGAAGAGGGCGAGTCTTCTGAGACATCAAAGCCACCCTTCCCCGCGTATGTGGAGCTGCTTGAAGTTGAACATGGCCGACATCGGGAAGAAAGAAAAGGGCTTTCTCCTGACTTTTTGGCACCTCTGATGAGGCGGTGGTAGGAAAGTTCAGTGAGGCGAAGGCACGCTCGGCAGTGTTTAAGACCTGCATGCCGCTCAGATCCAAATACAGGCCCAGACAGACAGGAGGTCCTGGCCCGTCCCCGATTTGAGGATCGGAGTCAGGGCCAAAAGTACAGTGTCGCCTCTCGGGCACCTCCTCCTCCTAGGAGCAGGTCCCAGAGGAGGCGGACTCCAGGAAGAAGAGGGATCTGAGGGATATAATCAATTACAGACGCCAGCAGCGTCAGTAGTTGATTTCCTCTCTATGAGGGTAGTTTCATCTACCCTCCTTTCTTCTTCCGCCTCCTGAGTAATGGTAAAATTATACCCAGGCGCTTCTTACAATCAGGCCGAGGGCTGGGCCCATGATGAGTTATATTTTCTGATGGCTCGCCTTCTGGCTTGGTAGTAAAGGGTCACTTTCAGGCTTGAAAGGACCATAGATTCCATCTTTTCTATGATGGTAAGTCTCCGTCCTTCGAGCCGCAGGTTAAGCTTGGTCTATATTTATAATAAAATATATTGACCTTAGTTTCCTGTATAGTTTTTCTGGATTTGTAAAACAAAAAAGAGAAGGGAATCAAGGGCCCGGAATTTCCCATTAGGTTGGCTAGAACTTTGTGTCAGCATAATGGCCGCCTTAACCGCCACCATATGGTAGAGTAGCTTTCTCCTCTGGTTTTAGCTAGAGTTTTAGAGATAAGCAGATAGATCTAATGTTAAGCGTCTGCTTTCTGGGCCGCCTGACATTGTTTGACTTGGGTTGAGTTTCGCTCCTCTGAACTCTTTATTTATTTCTCAGAGTTTGCCTCCTCTCTATCGAGAGTGATTGTTAGAGGCTGAGTTTTAAGCCCCAGGCAGATCTATGCTTATGTGTGGCCTTATAGGCCCACAGCTAGTGCTGGGCGGTATACCGGTTCATATGGTATACCGGTTTCAATTTCGAGATCGATATGTATTTTTCAAAAACCGCCATACCGGTGTGTAGCTGAAACAGCTGCTGTATCTATTCAATGGCCATGAAACGCTATGTAGAGCGGACTTCTATTAACTGCATACGCTTCTTACACTAATAGAAACAACTTTATAACACAACAATAAATAACTCACAAAACGATCTCTCTTTAATACTGCAAATACCATGTAGAGCCATATGATTTCTGCGATGCAGAAAACACGGATGAAATCACGGAATCCAGTCACAAATAGAACTTACTGTAGAATGTCCCAATTTTTGGATGAATAAATCAAAAGTCGGGCTGTACAATGAATCAGATATCGATACGGACTAGTGTCTGTGAATATTAAAACTAAAAAAGACTGCTATTGAAATTTGAAGTCTGTATGAATGAGCGCTGCATTTTCGTCTACTACAACACATACTGAAGCAAGCATTAAGCTCGCAATGATTTCAGTGTCTGCTGTCTTATGGTAACTTTATGAACATTTCACCGTTTAATTTGATAAAACTATCGACATTTGTTGTATCATATACACAGGAAGTCAAAGGTCTTCACGACCCTGTCAAAATAAAAGATCAGTATAACTTGAAATAAAAGAAATATACTATCATATATACTAAAGTATCGAGTATACTTTAATTAATAAAGATAATAATAATAATAATAATAATAAACACCATTTATTAAAACACAAACTCAAAGGTCTTCAGTGAAATGACAGAAATTGCACAGTAAAAATGTATCCTACTTATTAATATTATTAATTTAAATAAATAATTAAATTATTTGATTACATTTTAAACTCAATTGTTACCTTTATAAACTGATTTGATTACAATTAATTTTTAATTGTCCTTACAATGTTTATATAATATATTCCCTGTACTCCTGACAGTAAAATATGCCAAAATAAAGGTCCAGTGCAAAAAAACGTGACATGCCGTGTAACCGCCAGAATCTTAAAAAAACCTGTGATAGAGATTTTTGGTCAAACCGCCCAGCACTACCCACAGCTATAGCTGGCTTAGGCTAGAACTAGGGTTTAGGTGATATGCTGAAGCATTTATGCCCTTTTATTACTACCCCTATCAGGTGAGTGTAGTTTTTCCTAGTTCTGGCCTCCTCTTATCAGAGTTGTCAGGCCAAGGCTCTTTTTCCCTTTGGTGTAGGTGCAAGTCAGATAGCAGCTAAGGTAGCAGACTATTGCTAAGTCTCCCTGGTGCCGTTGTCTCAGGTGGATAGGCCCCTTATCACTATGTGATTAAGAAACTATTAATGTTGCTGTGGCCCCATTTCCCTAGAACTATTCATTCATACTTCATACTTGGATGTTTATCTTCCCCCTGAACCCCTTGAATTATGTTCAAGCTTGAGTGAAACGGTGGTAGCTTTTCTTAAAGCTCCTGTTCCCTAGGTTTCAGTATAGATGTTTCTGTTTTTGGTGAAAGGTACCCACCCTAGAAATATGTTTTAGGGTAGTATGAATGGAAAGGAAAGCATTCCCCTGTTTCTCAGGGTTGTTAATGCTCTAGTTCTGATTAAATTGCCCTCCACAATGTGAGTTCAATATCTCTATATGCTGCCACAGGTTAGCACCTGTATTTCTGTAGTAGTAGGCCTTTTTTATGGCCTCCTTCAGAGCATGGTGACTATGTGTGTACTCCCCTTGCTAAAAAGGGTAAAAAGTGTTTTTACTGAGTATATTGCCTGTTGGAATGTATAAGCTCAGGTTGAGTTTTTAGTGAACCTCACTATTTAGTTTGGTTCTTATGTAGCTCCCTTTAGAGTTTGAACACTGCCACAAGTTGTTGCTTGTGTTGTTTGAATTAGAAGGCTCCGTTTGGGCCTCCTTCAGAGCACAATAGCTTGTTATATTACAAGGTTTGTTGGTAGATGTTTAGTTTAGAGTTTGCTCACTTAGAAACTAGCACTGCCACAGGTTTATGCCCATGATCATTTGAAGTAGTAGGCCTGTTTTTGGCCTCCCTCAGAGCATGGTAGCATAATGTTTTTTGTACTCCCCTTGCTTTAAGGGTAAAAGGTGTTTTTTTCTAAGTACATTGCCTGTTGGAATGTGTGGATAAAATTAAGCTCAGGTTGAGTTAAACTAGTTAACCCTCTGGGGTCTGAGGATTTTTGGGGCCCTGGAGAAGTTTTGACATGCCCTGACATTTGTGCTTTTTTCAGTTGTTCATAAACATAATAATGGAAAACATGTCATTACACTGTATTCAGCACGATTTTGACTACAATAATATGTGAGCAACATGCATGTACATGTTTGTATTTTTGAAAGAATAACAATTATGCGTTGTTATTGAATAAACAAAAAACTTAAGTCACTGAAATAAGGCCACAAAACTAATATTATATGTGTTCACAAGACTTCTGGGTATTGGAGGTTGTAGACTAGAGTTTTTGCTTCAAAATGATGTAAAAATTATCCTGCCTAGTCGTTCATATAAAACAATATATTGATTTAAATTTTGTAAGACACTTTTTTGTCAAGAAACACAGTATGCGTGGAGGCATGAATCTTCATGAATAATGCTGTGATTCACACCTGAGAAGATAATGACCTGCATAATAGCCCTTTCAGTCAGGTAGGCTATGTGAAAAAAACCCTCTGATAACAGGATCATATCAGCTGTATTAACGTAAATACAATGTCCACTCTTGACAAAAAAAACAAAAAAAAAAACATGATTTTTGTGATCTCATGCATGCACGTATTATTGCACATGTGAAGAAACTTTTGTATAGGCCTCCTATAGTTTAAATTACAGTACCAG
Source organism: Elopichthys bambusa (assembly GCA_037101425.1). NCBI lineage: Eukaryota > Metazoa > Chordata > Actinopteri > Cypriniformes > Xenocyprididae > Elopichthys > Elopichthys bambusa. The sequence goes on from CM074435.1 coordinate 19,573,760, forward strand.
TCAAAAGATTGGACGCATTAGCCTACTATTATAATGTTTTTAAAAGAAGTCTCAAGTCTCTAACCAAATAATGGTTTTCTATTTTAATATACTTTGTTAATGTGCAGTTGACAAACTATACATCATTAAAAAGATCTAAGACTCAAGCTTCACATTTTGACCTCTATTTTACTCTTATAGTGACTGTAATTTTTTAATAGCTTATGCGTCAGGAGTTATGAATATGAAAAACGGAGTCGTTACCTTTGACAAAACAACATCCATCAGGGCTTTTAGCTTAAAAGCATGCACATTTGGAGGAATATTGATGGATTCTCATATTATATTATGTCAATTTTCCATACAAATGAGTAATATTTATTCAATATTTATTGTCATCACTATGAGCGCTGGATACTGTGTTTTCCATTCATACTTGCAGCCGGAGGGCGCTCTGTGAACATTTAGTCCACAAATGACTCAGTGAAGAACAGGCGTACCGTGTGACATTCCAGGAACTAACAGAGGCTTCCAGAGATCTCTAACCATGGCTATAACATGCAGATAAACACTTTTGAAGATAATAAATACACAATTGCGACGATGTATACATGTGTTGCCTCAGAATTTGCATCTGAATAGAGCGCTCGCTCCGTGGCTGTGGCTGCATTAGCGGATAATGAGCTGACTCACGGACGTGTTTCTCTTGGACATGTCTCTCTGACATGTTTCTCTTTTCATTCAGATTACATAAACAGAGAATTTTTGTTTTCGATTTAACTAACACGATTTAAAACCTGATAAAACGTTACTTTAGACAGAGTATTTTGAGTCTCTTTCATACTGATAAGAAAAAAGCAAGGTGGTATCGCCGGTGTGACCATGACACTGTGACCGGCGTGGATGGTTTGGTTCTCAGATTTGGCTCGCTTAGAGCTTAGATACTGCCGCTGGCTGACGCCCGTGTCATTCTGGAGTCATAGGTCCTGTTTGGACCTCGCTCTTGCTTTTTCAGCAATTGAGTTGCTTTTAGGTGTGTGGCCTTCACATCTGGGTGTTTATTGGCAGATTAAGCATTTTGTTTTCACATGTCTGGCCTTTGCAAGACTGCTCTGATATATTCTACATTGTGTAGAATTACTTCATGTTGCAGGCCCTGTTGAGGACCGGCCCCTAGGCTGTTTGTACTCCTCTTGTTTGGGTCCCTTTAAAGTGCACAGCTTCCTCAGTGCAAATAATCAAGCGGCTAGTTTGCTCAGTTTAAAGCAAAGTCTTGAGTCAAAATGATCATATTTTATTTCAAGTTAAAATTATTGCAATATTATTATTATTATTTTGTCAGCTTGATTGCGGGATTATGATCCTAATTAACTATTCTAAATAACTATTCATGTTTTAACCAACAGGTAAAAACACGACATCCCGAGGGAAGTGTCCTATGAGACACAATGCTCTTCTGTAAGTTGTACTGTATCATATAGGCCTACCTCCAGATGTTCATATTTCATTCTGTAACTGGCAAAGAGGAAGAGAACATCGGTTCATGTGATCTTGATCCACTGATCTGCTGCTTACACTGAGGCGCTGCAGTAATCTGTCACTAGCTGTAATAAAGAGCGACATCTCTTGTTTGAATTTTGTTATAAAATCGTCTGAATCTGAAAGTTTACATGTTTTTTCGGATTAAAACTAACAAAGCACAAAGATTATTGTGATTACTGGACATGTTCTTATATACGGTAAGCCGGAAACAGAGAACAGCAATATAAAGAAGCAAAGTCATATGCATAGTCCTTAATGGTCACGTCCGTTACGCTTATTATGGTTGTATGGTTGAGCAAAGTAGTGAGATGATTTGTTGATCCTAATAAGCATAAACATAATTTAGCTTTGTATATAAAGTTTCAAGTTATTTGTATTTATAATTGTTATATGACATAAACTTAATCTTTAAAACGTTACGGACGTGACAGAGCACTGAAGCATCGTGACCTCTTAATTCTAGCCCTTATAAATTCAACAGGCAGTGCTGTTATGACAAAATGAGTGTATTTATTTCTCAGGCATGTCTCCATCTCTCTGCACAATGCTTACTGTTAAAATAAAGTTTTAAAAAGGTGGGTCTTTGCCCCCTTTTCCTGGAAAGCATGAAATAATGTTGGTTGAAAATTTAATTAAAGCATTGTTGCTTACCTCATATGTTGTGGATAAACAAGGCAATTTTCTTAACATTTCTGTTAGAGCACATTAATACAGTATATTACAGATCTAAATGGACAACTTAAAAAAGGTTTTGTTCTTTTGGTAAAAAGGATGACCTTTGCATGGAATTGCCTAGGTATTTTTTAATAAAATCTGAGCGATTTCTGTCCCTCCATCTGCTACGCAACTACCACTTTGATGCTTCAAAAAGTTCATAAAATTATTCTAAAACTAATCCATATCAATTGAGCGGTTTAGTCCACATTTTCTGAAGAGACATGATCACTTTATATGATGAACAAATTGAATTTAGGTTTTTATTCACATATAAACATTAATCACATCATTTAGGATAAACGGAAGCTTGCTTGCTTGACGTATGAGAACCAATGAGGTTCATTCTCTTGTGTTATGCAGCCAGTTTGGACCAGCAAGGACCAGTTTGTTCTAGCTGTATATACACATTATAATCCTCATCATCAAAGTTAAAATAACATTTTAAAACATCCTGGAGGATTCTTGAAAATGAATTAGTGAAATACCTGGTTTGGTAAAGTGATCAGCCCCTTAGAGTATACCTTTATAAACTTGCTCAGGTGTGACCAATCAACTTCCAAATCAAACACCAGGCTAATTGTCCCACCTGACATCTATTGTAGTGGTTTTTAATTACTTCAGAATAAAACCAGCTGTTTCTTGAAGATTCCACTGTTAGTAGTGTATGGTACTGCAAAGAATTCACCATGGGAAAATGCTTTCAAATGGCCTCTGAGATAAAGTTGTAAAAAGGCCCAAGTTAGGAGAAGGCTACAAAAACGTTTCGAAGGCTTTAACTATCCCTCTGAGTACTGTTCAGAGCATCAAGAAGTGGAAAGCATTTGGCACCACCAACACATTGCCTAGATCAGGCTGTCCGTCCAAACTGGATGACCGAGCCAGGAGGACATTGATCAGAGAAGCTACCAAGAGGCCAAAGGCAACTTTGAAGGACTTACAAGGCTTTATGGCTGGGACTGGTCAGACTGTGCATGTGACAACTGGTTTAGTTTTACAAAGAGAGGTTGACTATTTCTTCATTGATAGACAGGGAAGAAAATATCTGTTATGATATGTAGAAAAAAAAAAAACATCCCACTTGGAAACTAAGCTCTTATTTAAATGACCTTTGCGCCACAAGTTTTAATTCATCCTCTTCTCTTCCGATGTTGTTGGTGTTGTTTTTTAACTGTGATTGCCTTTTCTGTGAGCAGCCAAAGACACAATTCTGCTTTCATTCCAGATGTCCAAATATTCACAGCACTCGTCACCTCACCTGTCCACGTTACGATTTATAAAATTTTTGTGCTACCACACACCACACAGTGTGTTAATGTGGTCCATCAGCGTTGTGTTAGTCCCCTGTTGTGTTTTCCCCCAATCCCACACACTGAGGTAATCACATGCTGCTGTTCTCCAATCAGAACGGGCACACACCCTTCATTCAATCCCAGCAGTGCTTCACTAACACACATGAACACACCCTCGCTTACACAAACAAGCCCACTGTTGCAGAAGTAAACACACAAAGTTTTATGACGACACACTCTCAAGAGTCACAACTGGGTGGACGGTCATAGTAACAAATTGTTATATGCAAATAAAATGAAATGTAAATGACTGGATGAGCTAAAAATAACCTTAGAATGGCAACATCATTAACTTCCGCAATGTGACAAATGTGTAATCAGTGAAAAAATACATTGATTTTGATATTTGTTTGCTCAATAGTATTACAAGGTTGTGTCAGCGGCAGGATATGAAAATAAAGGATATGAAAATAAACTTTTTCTAGAATAATGAATATCTCAGAGTTATTATTCTTTCATATCATAATCATTTTTCTGTGTTTGTGTAGGTATGCGTATCCTGGTGAACCTGCTGCTGGACACTCTACCCATGCTGGGAAATGTGCTTCTGCTATGTTTCTTTGTCTTCTTCATTTTTGGCATCATTGGCGTGCAGCTGTGGGCTGGACTATTAAGAAATCGCTGTTACCCAGAGGAGAACTTCACCCTGTGAGTACCAAAAGAGGAGGGCTGCTGGGCTTAAGGGAGTGAGAGAGAGAGAGAGGATTGAATGTACGGTTTCAATGGTGATTTAATTGCGAAAATAGGCAGAGAATCCAAACTGTGGGTTTATTTGGATGACAGTTTAGGTTTACAAGGATAAAGAGATTGAATTTAGGAGGCCGGATCTTCTAGAAGATGCATTTCAGAGTGCTTGGTCATTCCATCATTGGATTGGACTTGTATTTCAAATGTCCTTTCTCTCTAAGAAGAGATACTTGATGTGATCAATGGATATTTTGGGATCACATGGACATTGGGGGCCAATAAACAAATTATTCATTCAATTCCATGTTATCCTTGTCGTATATTCTCTAATTTTTTTCAAAACGTTTTTAAGATGTAAACTAGTCTTCCTTTCACTCATCTTCTCACTTGTATCCTTGTTTTAATCTCTCCTCTCATCTTCTTGTTTTTACTGTCTACCTGCCACTAAAAATGCAAATGTGGTTCCACCCAGTCGATGGCTCCAGTTGATTAAAACTCAGATTGGCGTCCATATTTATGAGTGGGTGTCTGCCTGAGGTTACCGTGCCAACCGTGGTCTGCCTGCCTCTTGCTGCTGTATGATTGGATTTGAAAGGACTCACGGTGCATGGCAGTGTGTGAGACACCCTGTGCACTTGTTTGTACGCATTTGTGTGGGATAAAGAAGCACATGTCTGGGTTTAAACGTCAACTGAGGTCTGATTGTCGTTTATTGTCTTGCAGCGAGTATATTTATGGGCTGGCACTACAGTCAGAGGATGATGAAGTGTTTTGAAAGGAGAGTCTATCATAGTCTCTTGAGAGAACGCCTGATTTTCTTCTGCTTTGTACATTCCCTTAGTCTTTTTAAAATGTACACTCTCTTTCCCTTTTAGTTGGGGAAGAATTACTTAAAAGAAAATGTTTTAATTGGGTTTGAAAGAACAAATACTACACTGTTTTAGTTGAATGTATTGTAAGGAATCTTTTTATATAAGAAATTTCTTTAGCTTTTGCAGATGTTTATTGCAAATGTTAGATCACAAGTTAGTCAGAACTTGTATTTTTATTTGGCTTCAAATGTTACATAACCATAACAATGTAATTATTGAAATATAACCAATTATCAAAACTTACATGCCGTAATTTATCACATCATAGTTTTACATGTATCAAAGAAACATCTTTAAATGTGCTAAAAGCAATGTCAGCCATTTAGCTAACTTTAGCCATTTTGTTAACTGTATAGCCATTTAACCATTTTTAACCACATTTCCTCTCAGCAAACTCGAAGATAAGGCAGTTGTCAGCATTTGCTAGCAAACTAGTTTAAAAGAATGCTTTGTCACCTTGCTTTTCACCTTAATTTATTACATTTTATTGCATTTCAATTACTAGTTTGTGCCAATTTCCCCTCAGAAGTGATACTTTTGTTCTTTCAAACACAAAAAAAGCTGTTTTCGTGACATTCGCAAGTTTTAATGTAAATCTTAAAAATGATAGATTGAAACCTCAAAATGTGCATCAAAATGTATATGCTCGCTTGAGGTGGATATGTTATGTATTCATTGACATTCATTGTCTGTTTTTTTTTTTTTTTTCTCAATATCCTGATTTTTTTACAAATTAAATTTGCTTTAATGGAAATGAAAGTTGTCATTCCTCATGGCACCTATTTCAGTTATATCTGTCACCTTTAAAGCCATTATGAAATGGTAGTAGGGACGGAGTGTCGTGTTTAATTTAAAAGAAACAATTCAATGCAAAAACTTGGTTTTATTCATTGGTTATTAATTAATTTTGACGTGGGTGTTGCACTAAACTGAATGTGTTTGATTGTGGTGGGGTGGGGTGAGGTATAAGTGGATGAAGAAGTCCAACGTGTGTCACTAGAAGGAAGTTTGCCTCATTTGCATCGGGAAGATTTTAAATAAAAATTAATAGAATAAAAATAAATAAAAATAAAACATATATGGATGAATTGTTACTTGCATTTAAAAAATAGTCATTTTTTATTTCATGCCGACTTTAAGACCATCATAGTTAACTAAGCTACAGTAGAGGCACCCAAAATACAATTTAGATTGCTGAAGTTGAACCTTTGAAAATTACTCAAATTAAAGAAACTACTACTAGTTGTCGGTGTCGACTTGGTGTGTTCTTGCCTTTATACTACATTCCTTAACACCCACCCACCTGCGACGGCCCACAAACAGCTTGTCAGTCATTGGTCAATTATCTCCATGTGCGAGAGCAGTCTCGTTGGCAGTAGAATGGCATTTTGTGCCACAGTGGGGTGTTAGCTGAGTGCCATGCTGGGCTGTGCGTCTTAGTGAGCTGCCACGCTGTGCCCAAGCCCTGGCATTGGCACAAACATCATTCACACTCCAGCACTCCTTGCAGAGCCCTGACAGACCTACTGAATCTCTGTCTCCATGTCTTTCTCTCCCAACCCCCCCTTATGTCGCCATACTGCTGAGCTCTTTAAGAAAAGCGGTGGCGCGCATTCTGGCTTGACTGTTGTGTTGAAAATTCAGGATGATGTTTATAGGAGAGATCTCAGTGTGTGCTGCACAAAGCCCACAGGAGAATTCATACATCTGTATGATGGGTTTGATGCATTGGCTCAAGTTGCCATATCACAGGCATTGATTAGTTTTCCGAGTTGGAAATGTGCACACGCATACCCTCGCACGAGTGTCACTACGGTGGTCTACCTAGACAAATTGCTTTTTCTGGTGTAGCCTGATATACCATTGCTCATTACTGGTATCGAATGGTTCCGATCTTTTGGCTGCCATGTTGTTGAAGGACAAAGAAAAAATGTCCTCCACAACTGAAGAAACGTTCTTGGCCTTTATCGAGCTGCGAGTCTGCGGAGGAGTCCTCTGTCCAAATGGGGAGAATTACACCCTGGGGATGATGAACCAATCCTTTCTTGGCATCCAATACCTCCAACATGGCTGTCATGGGAGCTTTGTGCATGTGTGTGCGTATGCATTTAGATTAACTGTCTAGACCGCAAAGCAATAGAGTCATTGATTGGTCAGTGTGACTGTGGCTTGCATGTGCTATGTTTATGTGCTGTGTGGAAAAATGGTATTGCACGTTGCTGCATATACATGGATATGTGTGAGAGAAACAGAGAAAGAGGCTAAAAAGGAACGTGAGAGTGGGAAAGGGAGGGTAAATAGTCATTGTGACCCTGTTATATGAATGAGAGGGTGAGTGGCTGATGGAAACAGCTATTTCTGGGCAGTAAAACACTGTTTTTAAGGGGCAGACTGCCCTCAATGGGTCACTCCTAGAGAAATGGGCTTCACACATATGTACACACACATTACACAAGCTTAGCTGCACTGTTATAGAGTGAGTCCATACTGGATACTTCTTAGATCTCTTCAGGTCTACCTAGAGAACTTTCAGCTATCCTGCAAAAACTTTAATTTTTAATAGGCAACTTACCAGATGAGATCTATAGATGCTAGGGGTGTAACAATATATTGTGTCTATATTGGTTTTTCTCCCCCTTGTTTTAATTACAAACATCACAACATTTTGTTAGAAAATAATAAAAAAGTAAGAAAAATACACAAAATTGTGTGATCTGTCTTTCTATGTATGTATCTACAGTATGTATGTCTGTCTGTCTTCATTTTGTTCAGTTTTTAACACTGTATTTTTCAAAAACCTTGACTTCTCCTCTCGTCTTGTCCTCAGCACATCTGGCATCACCCTCCCCACTCCATATTATCAGCCTGAGGAGGATGACGAGCGGCCCTTCATCTGCTCTCTGGCTCAGGATAACGGCATCATGTCCTGCAGAGATGTGCCCGCTCGGAGAGAGGGCGGACGGGAGTGCTGTCTAGATAAAGATGACGCGCTGCACCGTCAGGCCCTGGGTCTGAGTGCAGAGCCGTTGGTCAATGGCAGTGCCTCTGCAATGGGTCTCTGTGTGAACTGGAACCAGTACTACACCCGTTGTCATACAGGACACACCAACCCACATAAAGGAGCGATAAATTTTGACAACATAGGTTACGCATGGATTGTCATATTTCAGGTATAAGACTGAGCTAAGTGCCTTTTGTTGAAATTATTGAATCTGATTCAGTCTGTTTTGGGTGATCCAATCATAAATCAACAGCGCTAAATATAGGTGTAAATGCGATCCAACATATTGTTTTTATTTAATCCAGTCACTCAAATCATGTTCGAGTGAAGTCAGAACTGCATGTGACCACAATTCATGTGTTCATGTGTTGCAAATGCTAATCCATCCTGATATGTTTTGGACAACAGTGAATGGCCGCCTACACACCTGTCAGTCATCCACTGTTCTAAAACAAAGGTTCAGGGAAATTAACTCTTATTCTCTTATATTCTTCTTTTTTGCATTTTATGAAAATTGAGCATAAGATATTGCGTGTGATGAAGACAAATCTAACAAACGTAAGGTTTTTACGCTCTTAACACTTCTATCTTTTATATGCATATACATTTTATATGTAAATTCTTTCCTTGAAATCCGATCACAAATAGTAGACGCATCTTACTTCCTCGCAAACAGCAGTTTTTCTCAACTAACGACTTGTGATTGATCATCTGGGACTAATCTTGCCAGATGTATAAAGAGCCTGAATGTGGTCTGATCTGGTTTGTGCAGGTGATCACACTAGAGGGTTGGGTGGAGATCATGTACTACGTCATGGACGCTCATTCCTTCTACAACTTCATCTACTTCATATTCCTCATCATCGTAAGTTTTTATATGTTGGCATGCATGTCTTTAGAAATGATGCATGTGTCCTAATTATTGAGAACTTGTAGTCTGTGGTTTTATATGGCATATGTAGGGAGGACCTGAAGTTTGGTGACCTTTAACAGGGCCAGAGGGTGAACTGGATGTTTGGTTTAACTTGTAAAAACAAAAAGGTCATGTCTCTCCCCTAGACACAAAAATACAGCTTAACACATCACAACACTGAAACTTATAGCACAAAGCCTACTAATTAGAGATGCACTAATATTAATATTCTGGCCAATACAGATAAGACAGTGATTATTTTCATGTTATGGCTGTTAAGCGATAAATGGCTGATATTAAAATTCCATACTATTTTGTCTAAATAAATAAAACATTAAAATACTGCAATCAACCATTTTTTAAATTGGGCATCACAACATTGTACAATATCAAAAATGGATATTAATTTTGATATGTTAAAGAAGTGAAAAAAATCTCTAATATCAGACTATAACCACTATGGCACCAATGTATTGTGCATCCCTACTACTAATTATTAACTTTTTTTCTTGTAAAACAACCATCTTGTAAAAAAATTGAGACTCATATTTAGTGTTTAAAGTGCCATCTGTAAGCTCGAAGTTAATACAGTAGTTTAAATGCAAGGCCACGTAACAGCTAATAGATGTTTAGGGACGATATCTGTTTGGTTAGTCCTGCCATATGGCGCATTGCAACTGAAGTTTAAAATCTTGAAAAACATCACTACTGACATTCCTCAGAGATGCGTCTGCACCCAGCTTTTATTGACAGACTGAACTTAACTGAATCTGCAGGACTCCCGCTGATGGCCTGAAGTTTTCAAAGATGCAGATATTAGCTAAACAGCACATTTAGGAGTCGACGGAGCTGCAGAGATCAATTAGGCAATGAACAACATAGTGAAGAATCAATAGCTGGACACTATAAAATGAATTTATCTTTGCTTCAGCTGCATGTTTAACGATGCCGTGTTGGAGCCAGCTTTCGTACCGCGGCGGCCCTCTTCATTGAATGGTAGGAACAGCAGTGATCGAGACGGCCCTGCAGTGAGATGTGCTTCGGATAATGTCTCTTCACAAGATTAAAGAAGAGGGAGAGCGGAAAGAAATGCCCTGAGGATAAGGAGGAAAAGGATCTGAGGCTGAAAGACAGCAGGAGACTAAAGGAATAAAAGAGGAAGGAGTTGGATTTAGGAATGAGATGTGCAGATCAGATAGTGGAGAGGCCTGCTGATATTTGTTGTAGCTATTTGTGCTTTTCTTACCTTTCCCGTTTCCTGTGTTCAAACGCATGTTAGACAACTGATGGCACTGCTAGAGATTCCGAAATCCATTTTAGCCCAACAAATGGCAAGTATAGGGAAATGTGGGTGTGTGTCTGTAGCTAATGACAGGGCCTAATCCTGTGTAGGTCAGCGGAGTGAAAGCATTAGCAGTTAATTAGAGCCTATCAGACTAGTGGACTCCTGCCGCCATCACGGCAGTCTCACACACTGCCTGACAGAGACCCTGCCACCCCGACACATGCACCCTGCAAAGCTGTCATGTGATCGTTCCCAGCATGCACCAGGAATGTGGAATGTCAGTGAAGTATAAAGAGACTGAGCAGACTAGTCATTATTAGTCTTTTGCTGCCTCAAAAAGTGACCATAGGTCCATAGGTGCTGCTCAGTTGACTGTGCTTTGTACTTAGCCTAGTTCTTGCACAGTATCCAAAGTTTAACTGTGCTAAAACTGTGGATACTGTTGTAAAGGTATAAATGTTGTAGGAAAACTTCAAGTATCCCAGCTACACAAGGCATATATAAACATAAAAACAGTTTTTATGCTTATATACACATGCAAATAACATTCAAGGCCACTAGGGGTAATTTTATATTTTATTTACAGAGTTCTGCTGGAATGAGTCCTAAAACTCTTTTTTCACCAAGTCATTGGGTGAATGTTGAATGAAGGCAGTAGTTTTGGGTACAGTAAACATCACACCGAACAGGAAAACTCATATATAACTCATCCTGATTTAAAAAAAACAACAAAAAAACAACATATAAACCATATAAAAATCATAAACTACCCACTAGAAAAAACAAGCAGATGAACAAAAAGAACAGAAGAACTGTGCAGAAAACATAACAGCAGGCAGAAAAAAGTTTGCAATATTTTTGGTTACACTTTATTTTAAGGTGACATAGGTACATTGCACTTACTCAAATAAGTACAAAGTAATATTAATTAACTACATGTACTTGTAGAGTTACGATTAGGGTTAGGGTTTGGTTTAGTATTAGTTACTTGTAATTATGCATCATTTACTGTTATTACTATAGTAAGTACATGTAGTAACATGTAACTACATCACCTTAAAATAAAGTACAATATTTTTATCTCAATTTTAATTTATTTTTAATTTTTAATCTTAATTTAAAAATGTATTCTTCATTTTTAAGTTTTGTATTTCTGAAACCTTTTTAAAGGAAAGCAGTTATGAGATCTTGAATTCACTTTCTGCAAAAAAAAAAACACCTTTTTTTAAAGACGGTATAACACTACCCTCTTCTTTAAAAAAACAAAACAAAACAAAAAAACACAAAATGTATTCTTTCAAAACCAATCTAATGTGATTTAGCTTTATGTAGCTGTTAGTTTCTGATGCTTTATGCTCTCTGGCGCCCCCTTCACAGCTTGAAACAACAGCCAAATCCCTATGTGATCTGCACTGTTTGAGTGAGTAAGATGTGTCTTTTCACTGTGTGTGTGTGTGCAGGCTTTCCCTTAGCACTTTTATTTACTTCTTTGACGCCCTGCTCTGTCTGTAACCTGGCAACCACACAGCTAGCCGTCGCTACCTGTAGAGAGAGAGCCATAGTGTACCGACACAGCCCACACCCTGCCGATGCACCTCTATTCACTTCCTTTCACTTCTATTGAACATCGGAGCAATTAATTCAGGCTCGGCATCTCTGTGCCCTGTTTTTCCTCTTCAGCTTTTCTCTGACAGATCAGTACGAATGATCACAAATAATTAGATTAAATGCATTGTCTCTGATTACATAACACATCTTTGGCTTGCTGCTTGTGGGTTTCACTAATTAATATATTTTGTTTATTATTATTTATTTTATTGCCTTATCTGTATTATATAAATCTATTGGTGACGTTCTCCACACATTTGCAAATTAATGGCACAATAATGAAATGGCCGGCTTTGCTTACTGTTCTTTTTTTTTTGGACAGTAAGTCTTAAGGTCACCCTGCCTGCAGCCAGACCCTTCCATTGTAAGAACAATATTAAATGAGAAATATAAATCATCACCTGTCATCTTTCATTCAACTGTAACAGAGCTGAAGTGTACTCACTAACCAGCACCCCTTTGACCCTGTCTACTTCTGCCTTGTTCCTTCTGTATGTCTCAACCTTTCTTCTTTTTTTCTTTTCTTTTCTTTTCTTTTCTTTTCTTTTCTTTTCTTTTCTTTTTTTTCTAAGCAATGTCAGATTTTCTTGTTTTAAAATACGGAATGCCTATTTACACTAAGTGCAAATAGCGTCCCTTGTTGGCAAACACTATTTACACTAGCTCCCCCACCAATGTCTGGTTGGGCCACTCAAGTTTTACAAAAGACGCACAGAATCCAACGTCTTCAGTGGCCCAACAGTAGAAAATAAGGCTCGCAGACCTGGCTTTTAACATGATCGACACAGGTTTGAATCCGCCTTTTGCCAAGTTCGCATTTATTTTCAATAAAAATAAAAATAATGTTCTAAAAGTGGAAATAAACTGCAAACAAATGTTTAATAATTTTAAAAGTGTTTATTGGGTAGGGTTAGGGGAAGGTGTAGGGAGGGTTTTTATTCTCCCAATAAGGCAGCATCCATTTAATAATTGTAATAAATATAATCATTTACACTCTATGATATTATTGCATTCTGTTAATGTACAAAAATACTGAGGTGCAAATACTATCTGCCAATAAAAAGTATAGATAGCATCTAATTATGCACCATTGTAAACTAAATCAAATAAGTTAAGTTGTTTGTGACTAATATTCTCTTTTGTTATCAGTCATTGTATTTTATTATTTTGCATTTTATTTTATAGGAAAGCTAGAGCCAGTGTCTACATTTTCAGTGAATAATTGCTTAAATTCCTATCTATTCTTCAGACAAAGCTATCACTACCACTTTCATGGTACTTATTTTGTCCCCCGGTCTTCATTCATAATATTCAAGACTGGCCTGGGTTGCCCTAAGTTAATCATAGAGAACATTCAACTCAACAGTCAACTTGGGCTCACAATGCTCCAGAAAATTCCACAGAAAAATAAAATGACATGAGGGTGAGTAAATTTTTGGTTGAACTATCCCTTTAAAGGGACAAATATGTTCATAGCAAATCGTAGAGAGGAGCAGAAGACAATTGTGCTAAATTAAATTAATTGTGCGTCTGTGTGCATCAAACAGTACAGTAGAATTGATGATATGAAAGGTGACTGCAAGGAAAGAACGTGTCTATCTGCATAAAACAGAGGTCCGGCTGTTGATTAGGAGCAGTCCAGTCACACATCAGAATCCCAAATCAGGACAGCAGATGTGAAGGCAGGATACATCTGTACAGCTGCCCTACACACACATATGCACAAGTCCTAATTTCTCCACCTTCTCTGTCCCCCTCACAACTCATCCATCCTCTCTGATCCCTACTTCACATAAGCTGGAAGCAGGCTGTACTTTCATTAAGGCTGTGTGCGTTTACGTGTTGACAAATGCCAGTGATATGAATGGTGAATGATATAAGAGCAGGCTCTCTGTTCTGATGAGTCTGGAACTGGTTCGCTCTCAGTCTTTGAAATGATTGGCTCCTGATTCTAATCCGTTTCACGTTGGCAGAGGGATCTAGCCCTTCTCTGCGAGGACTAGGGGATATTTGGAGGTTTGATGCTATGAAAAAGCCTGATAATTATAGCATATCAAAGCCAGAGCGGTACAGGCACACACACAACAAAACAGGCTCTTGTTTGGGCGTCTTCTGACTTCTTCAAACATAGGGTCTGTTTATAGCAGCTCATCTAGACAGCTATGGCCGCTGCTTATGCCAAACACTGCAGAACAGGCTGCGTTAGAGAGATTCCAAGGTGTTTTGGTGTCATGTAGATCTGGATATTTAAAGCAGCTGAGACTTCACACAAAGTGCAAGAGTTATGGTTAAAGAATTAAGCTTAAGAATGATCTTTAGGTACTATAATCACAGCAAAATGCTTGTAAACTCAAATAAATATATTTAAAGGTTTAGTTCACCCTAAAATGAATATGAACAATTGTCGTTTCAAACCATTTATTTTACTTTTTTCATAGAACACAGAAGGAGAAATTTTAAAAGAATATCCTGATGTTTTTCAAGCAATTACACTGAATGTGGCCTGGAGCTTTTAAGCTTCAAAAGGGTTGCAAAAGCCCCATAAAAGTATTGTGAAAGTGGTGTATAAGACTTCTGAAGTCATACAATAGTTTTGTGTGACAAAAAGACCAAAGTCATTCAGTGAAAATCTGCCTTGGCAATCCTTGAGAGAAGCGCTAAAGTCTGATTTGGTCTGGTTTACACAATTAGTAAGAATGATTTGTTCAAAAATCAGACTGATTCAGTTCTCAGGTTCAACTTGCTTACTCATTGTAACTGCTTTGATCATTGAATCAGTGAATTGAACGCCAGATCCAAATAAGTCATGACCTTCAGAAAAGAATGACCAGTACCTGAAAGTTCTTCAACATTTCTTCTTTGTTTTCTATGGAAGACAAATGCTTAAGGTGTGGTCACATTCGCTAATTTTCAAAAGCAAAAAAGGTCCGTTGTCTATTGTCAATATTGTAGTGATTAATTAATCATAGAGAAGTCACTTTTAAACAAGCAGCTTTCTTTTGTTCAACACAGCAAAATTGCATGACCAACTTGAACTTATGACTGGTTTTCTGGAAAACGGTAAAGGTGACTGTGGGTTTAGAACAACTTAAGATATCTTTTCAAGACATCTCTCTTCTTCTTCCTGTTCCAGATTGGATCTTTCTTCATGATTAATCTGTGCCTGGTGGTCATTGCCACTCAGTTTTCGGAGACCAAACAGCGAGAGCACCAGCTGATGCAAGAGCAACGTGCTCGCTACCTGTCCTCCAGTACGCTGGCTTCGCTTGTTGAGCCCGGAGACTGTTACGAGGAGCTCTTCCAGCTGGTCTGCCACATCCTACGCAAGGCCCGCCGCCGCTCAGCCGCCCTTTACTACATGATCCGTGGCAAAGCCCCTCCTCCTGGGGGAGGGAGGGGGCGTAGTAAAGGAGGCGCAGGATCGACAGGGGGAGGGGCTAATGTGAATGGTGGAGAAAGACATCACTGCCATTCAGCTCAGAGTGAGTAAGGAGAGAGTTGGAGGCAGAGAAATTACAGTGGATCATAGAAAAGCTATGACTAACAGTGTTGGGGAGTAAATAACTAAAATAACTCATTTTTTCTTAAGTAGCCTGACATTAGCTCAAAATAGTAGCAAGCTTACATACAAACTGTCCTCTCTCGCTCATTTGCAATGCTGAAACATTTAATTCATTCTAGTGAAATCAGTCATCCTAAACTCTCCTTTTTCGCTCATATGAAGTGTTGAAATGTTTGATTCAATCTACTGAATCAGTCATCCTAAAGGACCTTGTTTTACTCATATGTAATGTTGGAAAGTCTGCTCCATTCTAGTGAATCAGTTCATCCTAAACTGTTTTAAGATACAGTATGTTGTACTGGAAAGTCTGATTTTATGGAATGAATCAGACTTTCCAACATCATGTGATTGATAGAATGTTTGAAATTTATTTTTTATCGTAGTGAACTGTTTTTTGTTCTAAATGTAGCATTGGAAAATCTGATTCATTCTAGTGATTTGTTTCATCCTGAACTCTCCTCTATCACTTGTATTTGGCTTCAAAAAGTCTGATTCATTCTAGTGAACTGGTTCATCTTAAACTTTCATCTCTCATTCATGCATAGAAATTAGAAATGAGAAATTCTGATTCATTCAAGTAAAGTGGTTCATTTGGATGGGTTATGTAAAAGAATATACAAAAAAAGAAATCACTACATAGCATTTTTATTTTTTGTTAAATATTTAGCAACTACTGATTTTAATTTAAAATTGTTAAATTGTTAATAACTTTTTTTATTCAGTTACATACAGTGCAACAGGATGTATATTTTAGGTGTTTTTTCTTTCTTTCTTTCTTTCAATTTAGTTTATATGTGTCTGTATAATGAATTTTGGTGCTATTTCCATTAATTCATTCAAACCCCCCAAAATATGGCTCTGGAATTATAAATGATATCATCAGAGAGTTATTTATTTAAAAAGATATTGCCATTTTACGTTTCTTCAGTGTATTTAGCTACTTTATGTGTGCTTGAAGCCTGGCCAAGTTTCGAAGTAGCTTCCTTGACACTCCAAACCTAATAGCAAGTTATAAAAGCAAAGAGCAAGTTGCAATAAAAACATATCCATCCATGTCTTTGCTTTAATGGCACAATGACTTTTCAATCCTAAGCAGTATCATGGCAGTTGTCCAAGAAACTGACAGGCAAAAATTTTATTGTTTTATATGAAAATGTCAAACAGAAATGTTGAATTTTTTTGTGTGTGTTTTACAGCACCTCACTGTATTCACGAAACCAAGTTGGACCACAGCTCCCAAGCTCTGGAGAACGCCATCTCCCTCTCCGTCCCAAACCCACAGGAGTGTCCACAGTGTGCTGCAGCCCTGTCACTTAAGGAGGGGGAGGCATCAACGGGGCATTCGGCCAATGGGGAGGAAGAGGAGAGTGCGCTGGAGGAGACCAACAGGGATGAGAACCACTTGGACGAGAGGGGGGACGAAGACTCAGAGGATACGCCGAGAAAGAAACGTACCTGTTTCGGGAAATGTAAAGACATCTGGGATGAAATGAGAGTGAAGCTTTGGGGTATCGTTGAAAGCAAGTACTTCAACAGAGGAATTATGATCGCCATCCTCATCAATACAATCAGCATGGGCATCGAGCACCATAACCAGGTAATTTCACCCGCAGTGCAGTCGGTTCACATAATGAACCCACTCTGAAGAAGTGTTCAACCTCATCATGTCACATATTACTGTAATAGCCGGCTCTTTCTGCAGTGCTGATAGAGTCTTTACAGGGCCTGCCATTCAAAGTAATGAGAGTGTGTGGAACGGCCTTTGGAGTCTTGTTGGATTTTTTCTTGCCATGAAAGTGCAGTTAATTATCTTTGGAAGATGTAGAAAGCTACTACTACTCATGCACACTCTCTCTTGCTCTCTTTCTATCTCTCTCCTCCTCCACCCCCTCATGTCTTCGCTGCCTTGCCTGCAGTGGGGCCTGTTTTCTCATCTCTGTGGGCTCTAAAAATATCAACAAGCAGAGAAAACGAATATATAGAGAGAGAAAATGAGAGAGTCACCATTGGCTTCTATTACGCAGCATTTTTAACATGTGAAGCATCATGTAAATGCAGCCCACGCAGGCAAAACAGAGAAGCCCCTGTGCACACGTTCACATATAAACACAGTATCTGTTCAACAGGTCTTTCCTCATGAGTTTGTGTTCCAATCGTTCTGATATGTTCATGTGTGGTGACATCATCTGCTGTGACTCATTATGTTTTAACCTGGCTCTCAACCAGGCTAGTAAAGATCACAATATTTACATGTGTGTGTTTGTGCTCACGCACAACACTCGATTGAATGAGTGTCAAGTCAACGTGCTTGGTCTGCACAATCAAATGCATTCAAAGATTCCTGTAGCTCAAACAGTAGAGCATGGAGCTGGCAACACCAAGGTTTGATTCCCAGGGAATGCATCAACTGAAAAGATGTATAGCTTGAATGCATTGGAAGTTACTTGCGATGAACGTTTCTGCCAAATGAGTAAATGTTAATATAAAGGTGCTGTAACCAATGTTACCAGATGGGTCCACTGCAACTGTGTCTGATTAGCAGCCATTTCAATCCATTCTCTATGGGAGCTGAATGCCAGGATTGTACAGGGATTGTGGTATCGTCCGAGCAAGCAGTGAGACCATGAATAAAACTGCAAAATACTCAAACTTATGCAACTGAAAGCTGAAAATGCTGATTTAGTCTGTAAAATGTTGTATTTAATTAATATTTCAAATGCAGTTTGCATACTTGAATTATGGATTAAATAGTTCACCCAAAAATGAAAATTCTTTCTTTATTTATTTACCCTCATGACTTTACAAACCTGTATGACTTTCTTTATTCTGTAGAACACAAAAGAAGATATTTTAAAGAATGTTGATAACCAAACAGTTTGGCTTACCATTGACTTTCATTGAATGGACAATAAATAAACAAACAGACATTTCTCAAAATATCTGCTTTTATGTTCTGCAGAAGAAAGAAACAAAGGTTGAAACATCATGAGGGTGAGTAAATGATGACAGAATTTTCATTTTTGGGTAGGTTTTATTTCTCTGTAAAATGTACTCAATACTTCAACTTAACCACAAGGATTGTAATTTTGGAGCAATGAGATTTCACATTGGGAACACTTTTGTTGCCTCTTCCTGAAATCTGAGTATGTACTGCATTTAACATAAGCAACTAAGCTGTTAATAAAGTACGTTCTATAAAATATGCAAATATGCAAAAAAAATATCTTGGTCGAAGTAGCAGGGTAATCCAGCTATTTTTTGCCTACACTTTAATGAATAGTGCATATTTGGACATAACACTCAATTGACATACTGTCTTTCACATATTATATAGTAGGGAAGTCACCAAATTTGAACATAGAGATTAGTCATTAACCTAATCCCCTGGTCTCCAAAAAAAAAGCTTCTACACTCTTAAAAATAAAGGTTCTTTATTGTTCAACGGTTCAATGAAGAACCTTTAACATCCCTTTCCATTCCACAAAAGGTTATTTTATAGCAAAAAATGTTCTTTACACCATGTCTACACCAACTAAAAGCTGTCTACACTGAAGGCAACAAACCGACCGTTGCAAAGCACTTGGACTACGTCAGAAATAGAATGGGGAATCCGTTTACTGTCGGGAATTTGTTGTCACGTTGCGCCGCATCCAGTGTAGAGAATATCACTGATTATAATGGGTTTCATTGTCTTTTGACGCATTGCGTCGCACCGCTCGCATCCGGTGTAGACACGGTGTTAGGTTAAGATAAAATGTTCTTCATACTAAAAAAAAAAAACCTTTGGGGAACCCAAAATTCTTCTGTTGCATCGCTATGAAACCCCTCTTTTGGGATGTTTATTTTTAAGAATGTAGGTATGATTTCACAAGACATATTTCAGTGATCTTTCAGTTTATAGTGATAATTTATTCAAAAATCACAACTCTTTAAAGTAGTGTATAAATAGCTCTAATAATGAGACAATCTGCTGATGGATTGATTTAAGAGAAGTGTACAGTACAGCCTGAGGAAGGACAAAGAGAAATGGAGCGATAAAAATGGAAAGCGAGGGGAGAAGCTATGGGTGTTTTTTTACCATATTGTTTTGCTGTTATTACTCCTGATTGCTGTGTCAATATTCAATTTCTCTAAATGGCATCTCCCTGGAGCTGCCTGTGGTGTGGTTTCCATTCGTCCTTCAGTTGTTTTCTCGACCTTAACTCGTCAATGGAAAGATATTGATCAATAAAAGGATGGGGGGAAAAGGAACAAAAGGGACAACAGAGGAAGGGTTTTGAAATCAGAGTTCACTCTCACTCCGCTGGAATTCGGTCGCCTTTTCGCCCGTGCCCATGAACATACACTGTGTTATCAGTTGAGATAAGGTGTAATGGATTTATGTGATGTCAGATTACACAGCATGGACTGAAGCAGATCAGGGTGGTCTGTTGATCCTTTTCTAAGCGCAGTAGATGCAGTAGACACTAGGCTCAGCATTTGACAGACCACCCACAATCTGTTCACTGACTGTCTGATGCTTAGTGCACAAAAATGGCAAGCTCAGGCTTAAATCAGCAGCTAAAACCTGAATGGCTGGCTTTACACAATGTACATGAGCACACAGTTCAGTCTGCATGGAAACAAAGCTTAGGTTAAGGTTGGCTTAGGAGGACATATGCAAGGTTAGTTTGTATGTTACTGTAGTAGTAATATTACACCACAGTTCTAAAGTTTGTAATATTGATAATGTAATATTACTTAAGATTTCTATTTCAAAGAAATGCTGAAATAAAATGCATCAAACAATCCTAAAAAGAAAATGATCTTTAGTTTCGCAAATATATTAAGAAGCACAGTATTAAACAACTTTTTTCAACACTGATATTAATAATAATAAATGTTTCTTGAGCACCAAATCAGAATGATTTCTGAAAGATCATGTGACACTAAAGACTCAGAAAATTCAGCTTTGCCATCACAGGAATAAATTACATTTTTAAATATATTGAAATAGAAAATTGTTAGTTTAAATTGTAATATTTCACAATATTACTGTTTTACTGTATTTTTGATCAAACAAATTCAGTCTTTCGGTGTGCAAAAGTGACTTTTTCAACAAACAAAAAAAGAAAGAAAGAAAAGTGATTGGTCGGTTTTCATGTAAATCAAACAGTTTCCTTCTGTGTAAGTGGGTGGATCTTGGCTAGAATAAGCTGTAGACCTGCAGTACTTACAATGCACATACAGTATCAGTGTACTTGCATCACCCCTGATCTTTTCCTAACTGACGTTCCACAAGGAATTGTTTAGGTTTAAACTTCGTTTTCTCTAACCTTTATATCATATGAGAGGTCACAGCCTCACTGAGAAACTCATGCCTGCTGTCAAGAGCTGATCTTGTCCATGCAACAATGCACACCCTTTCTTGAACAGCAAAGCAGTGATCTGAAATGACCTCTCCACATTTACTTCTCCTTTTATCCATCCCAACCTCTCACTCTCTCTCCGTCTACAGCCTGATGAACTGACTAATGTCCTGGAGATTTGTAACATAGTGTTCACCAGTATGTTCACCCTGGAGATGATCCTCAAGCTTACTGCTTTTGGCTTCTTTGAATATCTGAGAAATCCCTACAACATCTTTGATGGCATTATTGTGATCATCAGGTAAATGGATTTACTTTTATAGTTTGTCGAATATATGAAAAAATCACATTGTGGGTGTTATGCATTTTTTTATTGATTGTAGTAATTTATTATATTATAAATCATATTATTGAATCAAATTAGCAGCAAATACTATTATGATACTATTATATGACTTATCTGTGTTTCTTCAACTGTGGTCATTTTTGGTCCTGTAGACATTTAGCAAATAAACTCTGTTAATAAATTTTTCACACATTCAATAGTCCGTTAAATTTGTGGACTATCAATGTTCGACAGTGTATACTCACTAGTGTCATTTCCATTATTTCTCAAAATGAAGTATGCATCCAGTGGTGGAAATTATTTTTGCAATTAAATGTCTGATTCCTTTGTTTTGTTAAGGCTTATTTTAAAGCTAGCATTTTATGTATCCTAAATGCACACATTTTGCATAATATTTTGACAAAATTACAGCTTGGCTGAAAACAACAAAACAAAAATAGTAATATCAACCTAGTTTTTTTCTTTGCACATGTCATCTCAAACATGATTGCTGACTCTGTTGTTTCCTTGGAAACCAAGTAAGCTGTAGCAAAAACTTTATTAGGAGAAAAAAAATTGGTATAGTGAAAATGACACTACAATAGACATTCATTTTGGAAAAAAAATTGGTAACACTTTACAGTAAGGTTTCATTAGTTAATTACTTTAGTTTACATGAGCTAAGAATGAACAATACATCTATAGCATTTATTAATCTTAGATAATGTTAATTTCAACATTTACTAATACATTATGAAAATCAAATGTATTTGTTTATTAACAAACATTAACAAAGATGAATAAATACAGTAACAAATGTATTGCTCATTGTTAGTTCATGATAGTTAATACATTAACTAATGTTAACAAATGAGACCTTATTGTAAAGTGTTACCAATAATTTTCACACATTTTAGTCTTATATAATATTGTAATATAGAATTAAGTCATTAGATTAGGAATCTAATAATCACGAGAACAAAAGATTTCCCCATGCAGATTTCTCAATGAATTCACTGCATTCACAAACAGAAAGCTGCTTGGTTTGAAAGTAACTAAAGTGTGAGCTGTGCTTCGTCACTACATTATTAACAACAAACAATGGACAATAGACAAAAATTTCACAAAAGTGCCTGAAGTTAAAGAAACATCCTTATATGATAGTTTTTCAGCAATGTAATCAACACATTTTGTGTGTGTGTGTGTGTGTGTGTGTGTGTGTGTTTATAGTGTGTGTGAGATCATTGGGCAGTCTGATGGGGGTCTGTCCGTCCTGAGGACATTCAGACTGTTGAGGGTCATCAAGCTGGTGCGGTTCATGCCAGCTCTGCGCAGACAGCTGGTGGTCCTGATGAAGACCATGGACAATGTGGCCACCTTCTGCATGTTACTAATGCTCTTTATCTTCATATTCAGGTGGGTTGTCTTTGTAATTGCAATTCAGTAGGTCTTATACGCAATTATTAGTGAATGAAACCCAATGTGTTTCATATCTGTGTGCTTACTCATAGTCTCTGTCCGTATCCGAGTTCACACTTGTTTGTAATAAACGCCAAACACTTTATCATACAAAGCAGACTTGGTTTATAAAATCCCACACCTGACAGCAGCCCCCTCCTCACAGCTGGATCATGCCAGGCTCTGCATGGCTGAGTGTCTCAGCTGCACAGGCTGCTCAGAGTACACCTTAGCTTCAGCTGCGAGTGACAGGCCTATAAGGATCAGAGTGAGATTGATGGAGAGCAGAACAATAACACTCAGGCCCCTGGTGCCCACTGACTCACCCGCCTTCCCCCTGCAGCGCTGCAATTCCAGCAGAGTGCACCGAGACAGATGGAGGCTGCTGCAGGATTGAGAGCATAAACCAATCCTGCCGATCCATCTTTTCCACTCAAGTTTAGCTTTCAGCGCCCCAACCCCCCTCCCCCCAACACGCATCTCAATTTATAACCCCTCATCTGAAAACAATGCCCTGATTTATGTCTGTTAAATGGATAGAGTTTTCCCCAGCCTGTGGGTACAGTCAACAGGCTTTAGTAACTGTTAGCAGATGCTTAGGATGACGTGTCTTTGGAGGAAATAGAGAGAATGAATCAGCATTACAGACTGGAAGCTATAGTTGTTCCAATTATTAATCAGCTTCATCATCGCTCTGCTGCATAGAGAACAGTTTAACACAAATTAAGTTTGTCTTTCACAAGTTGTTTTGAATGGAGTTTTGTTAGATGTTGCTGTTAAAAGTAATGCATTACAATTTTGAATTTTACTTTTTAGGAAAAGCAACATTACATTTCTATTTTGTCTTTTTTTGTCTTTCCTCGAGAGTGGGATTCACTTACTTATTCACTAACTCATTAATTCACTCAGTAATTCCATGCATTCACTCATTCACTCAGTCACTCATTCACTCACTTCATTCATTCACACCATTCATTCACTCACTCACTCGTTCACTCCATTCACTCACTCCCTCATTCATTCATTAATTAATTCACTCACTCACACAATTCATATTGCTTTATTGTTATGACATACTTAGGTACATATTGCCAAAGCACTGCATAAAGCAAGCAAAACAAACAGACAAGAACATACATAACATTCATTCATATATATATATATATATATATATATATATATATATATATATGAATGTTATGTATGTTCTTGTCTGTTTGTTTTGCTTGCTTTATGCAGTGTATATATATATATATATATATATATATTAATAGTATTATAATGTGGATGTTCACTCACTCACATTAGTATTATAATGTGGATGTTCACTCAGTACCTCTTAGTTTCTACCTCACACACACTTACTCTCACTCACTCACTCGTTCACTCACTCCATTCATTCATTCACTCACTCACTTACTCCATTCACTCACTCACTCACTCTCATTCACTCACTGACACACTCATTCATTCATTCACTCACACACTCCCTTACTCACTCACTCACTCTCATTCACTCACTCACTCATTTATTCATTCACTCACTTACTCGCTCACTCATTCACTCACTCACTCACTCACTCTCATTCACTCACTGACACACTCATTCATTCATTCACTCACTCACTCCCTTACTCGCTCACTCATTCATTCACTCACTCACACACTCACTCACTCACTCACTCACTCAGTCACTCACTTAATTATTAATTCACTCACTCACTCACTCACTCATTCACTTTTATTTTTATTTATTGTAGTCCCTGGGTGGAGATCACAGTACTGTCCGTTGATTCTTCAGAAAAGTATAAACATATATAATACTATATAATAAAAATCTGATTTAAACTTTTTTTTATAGGCGTATTTTTATACAAACACTATATATTACATATATAGACATTCTATAACACTTTTTTGTGTTATATAACACTGTATTTTACAGTGTCTGTAATTCATCTTACATGTATTTAGTAATAACAGTAAATTATGCATAATTGCAAGCAACTAACCCTAAACCTAACCATAAGACTAATTATGTAGTAAGTACATGTAATATTACAGAGTACTTAAATGTATAATTACACCGTAACAAGGACACCTTAAAATAGAGTGTAACCAGACATTCATAATGTTTTAAGTTGTGCACAACCATTAATAACTAGACTGGAGCCAGTTAAGCAGAGCAAATTCACTGCTGCTCTGAGGCTGCACCAGGGTTATTATAGTTTACTAAAATCAAATATAAAAAACTGAAACTTTTATTTCAGCTAGCTGCAAAAGAAACATTTCTTGTTTTTTAGTTTAACTTCATGTACTAAAATAAATAACTAAAACTGAAATATGAATATGAATAATGAAAATTGATAAAACCTATATCGAAATAAAAATGACAAAAAACAACAAAATGACTAAAACTTTAACAAAAATGAAAAAATAAACAAAAAAATATATATATAAAAATAAAAACATTGAAAATATTAATAAAAGCTATGTGATAATAACACTGGGCAGCACCACATTCAATTTTTTTGTCCTCTATTCTAATATATTTTTGCTCATCTGCATTATTCTTAAATTGTAAATGTTTTAAAACACTTTTTTTAAATTGAAAATAAATTGTTGCCGTACGTCATAAGCATGACACGCACTCTCTAGAACAGCGGCTGGCAACCTTATGGCACGCAGAGGGATATTCACAGAAGAAAACGGATTGTCGTCGCAGGTTAGAATCTCTCACATTAATAGTATTTATAACACCTAACTTAATAAAACAGACTGTGTGACTATGAGGAATGATTACCTCAAAATGTATGTCCTTGTGCTAATTCAAGGGACTTTATTTAAATTGAATACATACACTTCTTTAGCTATTTTCACATGCCAGAGATTATCTCTCCCTGTGCCAATGCTGCCACCCGTGCCATAGGTTGCCGACCCCCACTCTAGAACTACAATACTCACGCATACTACAACTCCTATAATACCTACACGCCTTACATGAATGAGGTGTTTAGTTATAACTCAGATATTGTGGTTTAAATTGAACAAATACACTTTTTTTTTTACTTATTCCTCAAAAATAAAATGTAAAGTAATGTCTATCACTTGTTACACATTACCACCAACACTGCTTATATATGTTTATAGTATCACCTCTGTCTCATTTATCTTTTGGTGTGTGTTGCATTCTGAATTCTGTGATCTGTCTCTCCAACGTGACTGATCTCATCTCTGGCTGCTGTCCAACCAGGACATATGTCTCCTCACATAGCACTGATATCATTTTTATAGGCTCCTCACCTCTGACAGACTCATTCATCTCACATCCTGTTGAGGCTGATCGGAAACATACGGGATCAGAATATCTAAACACGAGAGTAACTTTCAAAGCTTGTTTGTCTGTTTGTTTCTGCAGTATTCTGGGAATGCACATATTTGGCTGCAAATTCAGCCTGAAGACAGAGGCTGGGGACACGGTACCTGACAGGAAAAACTTTGACTCCCTGCTTTGGGCTATTGTCACGGTTTTTCAGGTGCGTAGCACTCTCAAAACTCATCTCACTTATGAAAGCACTGCTGTAGGTGACTGGAAACACAAGGCAACTGGGAGCTAGGTGAAAACACATTTTAATCACACACACCTGGGTATTCTCTGTAGACTTGAATTGTTTAGACTATCACCTGCTAGTCTAAGGTTATATATATAAAAAAAGCATATATATATATATATATATATATATATATATATATATATATATATATATATCTCTATAGGCTAAATAGAATGTACATAATTGTACATAATATAATATTATATATTATATATTTATTATAGATTATATATTTATTCAAAAATGTCTTATAAAAATATAATAAATAAGTCAGTTAACAAATAAATATATATTATAATAATAGTAAAATTAGTTATTTATTTTATTTTATTGTTGTGTTTAATCTAAAGTTATATAGTATTTGTCAATATTTGTGTGTGTGTGTGTGTGTGTGTGTGTGTGTATGTGTGTGTGCAGATCTTAACTCAAGAGGACTGGAACATGGTATTGTATAATGGCATGGCCTCTACCTCCCCCCTGGCGGCCCTGTATTTTGTCGCGCTCATGACTTTTGGGAACTATGTTCTGTTCAATCTACTTGTGGCCATTTTAGTCGAAGGATTTCAGGCTGAGGTAAGGTATACACCTTAGGGCATCTGTGTAATTGAGTGTTTTGGTTGATGCAAAAACATAACAGAGCCAGTAACTTGCAGGTTTAAAATTTCATGCTCAATGGGGTTATTTGAATGCATTATCCTGATAAGCATCTGTTGGCTGTGATGCTTTTGTTCAAATTTGTCAAATTTGTGCAGGTGTTTAGCAATAAAATGACAGCAAGAACATGCCATTGCTCTAATATCTTACAACTGTCCCAGGACATTTTTCCAAAGTATTTGTTGTTCTTGCCGTTGAATATATTTTCGATGTGCATGCTTGTATAAATAGGGTTTCACGGGCAGGTATGCAGTCTGCAAGAGTAGGTTATCTCTCCAGGGAGCTTGTAGAAGTGGGCCTCCAGGTTATGGTCTAGATCTGAGGCATGATGTGAGGGTGAGTGGGGAACTAGAGCAAATGCGACTGACTTTCAGAGGGAGGGCAATGAGATGACATATCTATTAAAAAAATGCTCATGGCTGTTTAGTTATTTTACAAGAGAAATTCTGTTCCTCACTTTCATCTTTTATTTGTCTATGGTTTACACAGCACTAGAATATCATTGTCAACCCTGTTTTACAGTGGAAAGTGTGGTAATGTTTACATACTTAGGTTATAAACATGAGTGAAAACCACATTCTATAACCAACCTCACTTTAAAAGTGAAATATGTGCTGTATGAATGGACTTTACTAGTACAGTATTTGCTTTGTAACTCAACCTTATTATTGTTCTTGTGTTGTTTTGACCTTGTGTGCCTGTTTTTTGTTTTTTTCCCCCCCTGTCTGAAACAGGGTGATGCTAACCGTTCCTGCTCTGATGATGACAGATCCTCTTGTAATATAGAAGAAACAGAGAAAAAGAACTCGCTCCAGCTGTCAGGTACTGAGCTGTTGACTAACTAAAGAAGTGTCCTTAAAGCACAGCTGCATTTTTCTGTGTGATTTTGTACCTTCTGTGATATGCTGTAGTATTTCATTTTGGGTCATTCTGAGCATAAATAGTATTTTGAGGTTCAGAACTCCTTTTCAAATGATCTTTTACAATGACAGTACATTGCGTTATGGTCAGTTACATGTTTATATTTATACAGTAAGTCTCCAGTGTTTTGAACCTTTAGTACCATACCATTCAAAAGTTTTGGGGTCCGGAAAATTTTTTAAAGAAATTAGTTAATTTACAGTTTACATGTGCACCAATAATGCGATTTATTTCTCATAATCAGAGTAAGGTCTTAATCACAGTAAGATGTTTACATGACACGAGCAGAACTCTTCACATGCAATCCAGTTTACATGCAATTTTCATTACTCTGATTATTTGCTAATATGTACTGTATGTTTATAACACACTCAGATAGGCATACAGTATGCATGTTACCGGCTTTTGTTTTAATCTATTTAAATTAAAAATACATTTTTTGGAGGTACTGGATATTATTCACCGCCGTGATGAACATCGCAATGTCGGGTTTGCCTACGCTGCTGTCGCATTCTTCACGCAGTCTGGATGAAGATACATAGCAGAGACTGCGCAGAAAGTTGTGTTGACAGAGTTTATCAATTTGGAGAAGAGAAAACTTCAGAATAATGTCACAGAGTTCATTCATGAAGTTGCGTGGACAACTCACTTCATCCGTGTACGTCCGAGCACATGCGCACTTTGGTCAGAGCGGTAATAATGCGACTTAGGTGTTTACATGCATGTTTATTGTGAAAAAATCAGCGTACACCACTTAGTTTAATGCGATTATGCTTACTACGATTATGAGCTCAATCGCATTTGTTTGATCGAAGTATTGCCTTTACATGAGGTAAAGTTTAATCGCAATATTGCCAAAATCCTATTATAATCGCATTATGAGGGTGCATGTAAATGCACTCAATGACAGTATATTTCTCATTTTAATCAAATGTCTTAGTAATCTATAACATACATCATTTATAATATTTTATTAAGACCATATTAATAGTATACATAATTTAAAAAGGTAATATACTATAAATGTTCTAAATAATCTATATTATATACTATACTATGCTAAGATACAACTCGAGTTGTATTTTAGCATAGTATAGTATATAATATAGATTTATGCTTTATATAATATTTAATTAAATGTCTAATACTTCCATTCAAGATGAGGCAGAGGCAGGCTCAGGGAGTGAGGGAGAGCCCACTGAGCATCAGCCAGATCAGACAGTTACAGGTAAGACTGTTAAACTGGCTGACAGTAAAGGAATATATAGAATGTGATAAGAAGAAAGATAGACATTAAATGATTTGAATGGAAGAGTAATATACAACAATATAAATTGAACTAGACAACAGTTGAATTAACACTAACAACTAACAAGCCTAACAATTGTGTTTACAATGTGATTCTCTATATTAAGATGATACTGCCTCAGCTTTAAACTTCAAAGTGAAGGTCTATGTGCTGTCTTCTCTCTTAATTGGATATTTGTAACAACTGGATAATTTGTATTAACAAGCACCCCCATCCACCCTCATCCAGGCCATCCCATACACCCACTACAAATTTTGAAACCAAAGGCAACCCTATTTTTTTGTATGACTATCAAAAAAGGTCTAAATCCTTAGGCTGGGGCTGTGCAAAATAATTTACAAATTTTTTTTTTTTTTTTTTTAACTGCACCTTCACTTCCCTTCTCATTTTCTTCCTTTTCCCTGATACCTCTCTGTCTCTCACTTGTATGTGTGTACTTTTTTTTTTTTTTTTGGCTATTATTTGTCTGCTTTTATCTCTTCATCTTCAAATCAGACGCATTGATTACTCTATTGCAAACCGTTTGGTGGAGGCGCTGAGTGGACTTGTGAATTCAGTAGTGAACTGAATTGTACTGTTGCCAGTCAAGACTAACATGATTTATTATTTATTTATAATTGAATGCTGATTTCTGAAATGATCACTTTGGTACATTTGGGCAGGCAATAATATAAAATAATAAAAATTTAAAACAAAAACACACACACACACACACACACACACACACACACAGGGCAGTGGGCCAAATACTATAAATTAATGCCACATGCAATTCTCCCAGTGGTCCTGACGGCCAGTTCAGGCCAACTGTGAACAATGCATTGAAATGTCTCATTAATATCTGGTCAGAAGAAGAAAAAAAAAACATGGCGCTGTGATATCTGAGGACATGACCATGAGAGGAGGGTTTAGAGATTCCAGAAATGACGGAAGCTTGAAACTTTAAAGGCTTGGTGGAATATACTTCTTAATTCCGCACCACAAACACAAAACAAATAGTTTTGCCATATGCCTTGCAATAAGCTAGCTAGTGTTTTCTTCTGATGTTTTTGTGAAATAATCAGTCTTGGCATGTTTGTTTGTGTAGATCCCAAGATTTCCACTTTGACCCCTAATGGGCATCTGGATTTGGCACCTGCACCCAACGCCAGGGGCTTGTACCAATCTGAAAGGCTGAGCTTTGCCTTGGGTTCCCGCAAGAGCAGCGTGAGCTCTCTGGGCAGGGCTAGCCTAGAGCAGACGACGCTGGTGAGCCATTGTGCATGCTGCAGTCAACCTGCCATTCATTACAGGGTCTTACTCACTGAGAAGCACAAAAGCTATATCATACCACTCCAGCAATCCAAAACCCCTTTAAAAAGCACAAATAACACAATAATTATCCGTCAGCTCTGCATGTATTAGCATTTAGCAAACCATTAATAAGACACTTACTCAGCACTTAGAGAGCCGTCTCTACTCGTCTAGCTTGCATTAAATTAGCATACACACAGAGGGTCGTTGAGCGGGCACTCGAAGAGCTGAGAGCAACTTATAAACTACATAATTATTTTTACAATGGTTTAAATAATAACAGCCCTTGTGAGGAGGTTGGCTTTTTATGAGGGCTCTAGACGGAGGGGGAAATTAGCTAAGAATGAGTTGAAAGCATGTGCATTATTTGCATGCGCTGTCTGTTGTTTTAGCCAGATTCCCCAGGAATTATGTAAACCAGGTTACACCCAAAACTTTAGTGCATCACACGAGATGATTTTGGTGCTAGGTTGTGGAGGATGCAGTAGACTACCGTGATCAGAGAAACTTTACTGGACTGTACAGCATCAGCCCACCAAACACTTAGACCTGAACCAGTCTCTTTAAAACACAAAGCGTGCTTGACTTAACAGCATGTTTACCATCTGCTTCCTGTGGGCAGTAATAGCACAACATTAATTATGCCAGACAAATAATACTGAGTTTTGTGATTAATACTAAAATCTATAACAGGTCAGACGGACTTGTTAGGCAACCCCTTCAGCCGTGACTTATTCATGATACAGCACCAGCCTCGAGTACCTTATTGCTTTTATAAAACAATACAAATATTAAAGCCAAAAATATGTAACAATGCAACTTCAATGAAGTAAAGTTTCACTAAAAGCCTTCCTTCCACCGGAAAAATAGTCCCTGACCGTGAACAGCAACAGAAGGCATTATTATTAAGCCATTAGATGGCGGCAAAGACTGTCTTTATGAGCGTGTCAGTCAGTAGCGAAGGCTTTTACATTGAAAAGACTGAACACGAAACACAGAAAAGTTAAGAACAGGGAACAAGACTGCTTTGACTAGAAAACCCCTTAACTGTCAAAAGGATGGTAAAAGGAAGATAATACATTTAAACAGATTTTCTATTATGAACATAGGACTGACCTGAAGGAAAATGCTAAATCTGATTGCAGGTAATAAACTCGCTCAATCGATCTTTTTCTCACAATACTCTTCTACATAATACAGTAAGCTTCAATGAACAATATCAATTGAGAACAAACAGTTTACGTTGCTAAGAGTGGTTGCTAAGGGTGTTGTGTAGTGATACACAGAACTGTTGGATGAAGCGGTCATAGCCGTGTTTTATCGTAAAGCTATTGATCAATCAGAATCAAGGACAGGAACTAACCATTTTATAATGTTAAATAAATGTTGTTCTTTTGAACTTCATCAAAGAATCCTGATAAAAAGTATCACAGTTTCCATTGATAATAATAATAATAATAATAAATGTTTCTTGACCAGCAAATTCATATACTAGAATGATTTCTGAAGGATAATCACATACACACTGAAGACTAGAGTAATGATGCTGAAAATTTTATTTTTTAATAAAACAAATTTAGCCTCACAGCCTTACACTCAGAGTAGTTTTTTTTTTGTTTTTTTAAGTAAATCAGACATTTCAGTCTTGTAGTGTGAGCTTTGCATAAAACACAGGGGGGTTTGTACTTAAGTTCAGGTTCAAATATTGATTACGAACTTGTGTTCTCTGTGTGTGTCAGTGTCCAGGACGAGCTTCTCTGTACCACAATTGGGGACGGCCTGCACGACCAAGTATATGGAGTCGCAGGTCGAGTTGGAACAGCTTGGGTCGATCCTCTAGATGCCTGGGGATGGGGGGCGGAGGTAGTTTACGGGTTCGTAGCCCTCACTCTCAACCCGCTGAGCAGGAGTCCCTGCTGTCTCCTCCGCCCCCTCCTCTGCATCCGCCTCTTCTCTCTAGACACTTCGTCCCACGAAGAGAACGACGGGCTCTCTCTTTGGAGCTTCCAGAGCTGCTGCAGGTGCCCGGACCGGCCCTGCCTCCTCTGCACCCCCGGCAACGCAAAAAGAGCTTCTCTGGGGGTCTGGGAAGCGTTGGAGAGCACCAGGACTGTAATGGAAAGACACCATCAGTCCAACCACAAATCATCAATGAAGTCTACCCTCAGGTCAATACACGCAAGGACAGGGAGGATCTGGATGATGACTATGTAAGTGCCCAGTAAACCTAGAAATTGTTTTAAGGAATAGTTCACCTATAAATAAAAAGTGTCATCATGATGTTCCAAACCCATTTGAATTTGGTGGAACACAAAAGAAGAAATTAAGTCAAATGTACTGGGTGCTCTTATCCATACAGATAAAGTGAATGAGGACAAATGCTGCTAAGCTCCAAAAATAAAAAGAAAACAAAAGCACCATGAAAGCAGTCCATATAAATGCATCTCATATTCCAAGTCTTCTAAATCCATACGATAGTTTCAGATGAGAATAGCAACTTAAATGTTGATCTGATCTAATTTATACTACTGTTTGTATAGTATTTCATATTTTTATTCAGCAAGGACACATTAAATTGATCAAAAGTGACAGCAGACACATTTATAATGTTCCAAAAGATTTCTATTTCAAATAAATGCTGTTCTTTTCAAACTTTCTATTTATCAAAGTGTCCTGAAAAATGCATCACTGTTTCCACAAAAATAGTAAGCTGTACAACGTTGTGAGTGTGTGTTAGAAATCAGGAATTGTGAGAGAACATTGTGCTTGGTACATTTTTGGTAACACTTTATTTTGATGGTCCCTTTTGAACATTCTGTTGACTATACTGTAAATAACTTTGCAACTACATGTAAACTAAGTTTCATTAGAGTATTAGTAGACTGTTTGAATAATATCTGCTAACTCTTTATTGTGATGGTCACCCAACAGACAGTCTACGGGCTACAAGTAACTTTGCAAGTACACTTCAACTTATTCTAACCCTAACCCTACAAATCTACTAATACTATACTAACACTCTAATGAGAGTTTGTAGACATGCAGGTGCAATGTTACTTATAGTCAACAGAATGTGTTAAAGGGACCATCAAAATAAAGTGAAACCACATTTTTTGTCTTTAAACCATCCCATCTAGCTAGCACGCTCAGGTCACCTTGGAGCGTCTACACTGCAAAGCAATCTGGTCGAATGCGTTTTCGACTACCTCTGGAAGTGGTCGAAAGTAAACATGCTCAAAACGTTTTAGACCCGTTTACACTTGTATTTAGGATCGACCAAAATGCATCTTAATTCCAGGTGTAAACAGGGCCTTAGAATGATTTCTGAAGGATCATGTGACACTAAAGACTGAATTTTACCTGCTGAAATTTTTTTTTTTTTTTGAGAAATAAACTTTTGAACGGTAGTGTATTGTTTCTGAAGACTTGAATTATGCTACTTTTATGGTGTGTTTTTTTTTTTTGTTAGTTTTTTTCATTTATGGAGCTCAAGAAGTTGGTGTTCCATGGAAGAAAGGTTTGATGAAAATTAGAGTTGCCTCGGTTAAACGGTAATTTTGTTGGATTATCCGAGAATTTTGAAGAGGAGGTAGTATTGTCCCTTAAAAAAAAAAAAAAAAAACCTTCTGCACACGTTGTAAATCTGCTTAAGCAGAGCCAATTGTCCACACAATCAAATACACAACGAAAATTGCCTAATTATTATCTGTTGAGGAGGAACGCTAACAGATGGCAGTAGGATTTTAGTTTTTAATTTACAGCCAGACTCTCTTGTTTTGTAAGCAATTAAGAGTAACATGGCAGCTCTAAGGGGACATGAAACATTGGAAAGCTCAGTTTCATAACAGCCTCAACTAACAAATGCGTCTCCAAGAAAATTCTCCCACCCTGGATCCTGCAGAATTAATCTCAGTCCTCATCTTTGCCAAAAATCTCAACTAAATGCTTTTTCTGTCTGCAGAGTTTATGTTTCCGGATCCAGAAGATGATAGAAGTCTACAGACCAGACTGGTGTGAGACCAGGGAGGACTGGTCTGTCTTCCTTTTCTCTCCTCAAAACAAGTCAGTCCTTTCACTGTCTCCTCTTTTTCAATACATAATAGTCACGAACAGTCTTCATAAGAGCTTAGGGAAGCTGTTTCACCTACTGGCCTTGTTTACAAACAATTTATGTAGGTAGTTTTACATGGTATGTTGTAATGATGACATGTAAAGAGTTCTCAGTTAATTTTCAATGAGAAAGAAGCCGATAAACGGACATATATAGTTTTGTGTTTGTAGCTACCATGTGTAATTGACCCATCAGGTGATTGTTGTGTTATTTTTATTATATTTGACATTTAACTTTTATGTGATCAAAAAGGCTACAGCAAAACTTGTCACTAATAATAAATAAATACCATTGTATAAATGTCATTTTGTTTTAACTTTGTTGGTTTCAATAGTTAGCACCCCCCCTATTATTTTTCCCTCAGCACCCCCTGCTCAAAATATGTTCTCGCAGCTATGTTTACGTGTCTTTCATGGAACCTGACCTCATTATAACACAAAACAGATTAGAAGTTGCTCCACGCCCAAGAACAGGTTGAAATTAAGTAGATAAAGGGAAGCTTGTGTCACAGGTTGTTTCCTATAGTGCTAGTGATTTGATCTCTGAGTAATACAGAGGGAAAGATGCCCACACACCTCTTCTTCTCTCCTATGGTAACTCGGCCAGCAGTTATTCTGCAATTCCTGCCTGATCAATAGCACTGATGGGCTGCCAGCTCTTTAGAGGGTGGCTTGATTAGGATATTGATCGGTGTCAGAGAGATAGGAGCCGATTATTCCCACCCTCTGCCTGTCAGTCTGTCTTTTCCAAACTGTCTAGTCTTTGAATGTCCATCTAAAGTTTGTGCTGTAATGGAAAAATTTAGAAATTTGTGTTCACCTAGTGAGCTGTCAGAATGCATTTTGACGAGCTCTGTGAAAAAATAAATCCAAGATGGCAGATGAAGTGAGAATCATATTATACTACCATTCAAAAGTTTGGGGTCAATAAAATTTTAGTTTATTTCATTGTTGTTGTTTTTTTTTAAAGAAATTGCTACTTTTGTTCAGTAAGGATGCATTAGATTGATGAAAAAATATTTTTAATGTATAATTAACTTCCTGACATTGACAAAAAATTAAACAGAAATATAAATCAACATAAACAGAATATAAATCAAAACTGTTTTACGTTACCGAATGAAATGTCAAACCCAGGAAGAGTTAACAACTGTGAAGATTTAGGGGTGGTTTTCTTAGCTTTTTGTTCAAAATGTTTTTTTTTTTATTTTTTTTTTTTTTATGAAACTTGCCTATTAGCTGTTGAAATCAACTCTATATCAATCTCTATATATCTCTTTTCCTGACTTCCTGTTTACTCTTCAGGTTCAGGTTGTTGTGTCAGTCCATCATAGCCCATAAGCTGTTTGACTATGTGGTGCTGGCCTTCATCTTCTCAAACTGCATCACTGTGGCTCTGGAGAGACCCAAGATTCTTCAGGGTAGCCTGGTAAGACTGAGGCCATAGACCTTTGATTCAGTTGTTTAACCTATTGTTTAAGTTATTGATGATTTTCGTTTGTCCACAAGCAGATATTTTTTTACAGCATTGATGACATTCCATCTTTTCCCTTTCTTCTCTTTTCCTTATATTTCTCTTTTTTCTCTTTTTCTTTCCCTCCTCATTCTGCAGGAGAGGCTTTTCCTTACCGTGTCCAATTACATTTTCACAGCCATATTTGTGGGAGAGATGACACTCAAGGTAAATATTTACATTCTCTGCATGATATATTGCATTGATTTCAGGACTGCCATATTTAGTTTTTTTTTTTCACCCTGAATCAAGAGAAAATTATTGATAGGATCATTATTTTCACAGCAGTTGCAGATACTGTGACTCTATTTACAGGTGCTGGTCATATCATAGAATATCATCAAAAAGTTGATTTATTTCAGTAATTCCATTCAAAAAGTAAAACTTGTATATTATATTCATTCATTATATTTCAAATGTTTATTTCTTTTAATTTTGATGATTATAACGGACAACTAAGGAAAATCCCAAATTCGGTATCTCAGAAAATTAGAATATTACTTAAGACCAATACAATGAAAGAATTTTTAGAAATCTTGGCCAACTGAAAAGTATGAACATGAAAAGTACTGCATTACTTTGCCTGAATTACTGCAGCAATGCGGCGTGGCATGGAGTCGATCAGTCTGTGGCACTGCTCAGGTGTTATAAGAGCCCAGGTTGCTCTGATAGTGGCCTTCAGCTCTTCTGCATTGTTGGGTCTGGCATATCGCATCTTCCTCTTCACAATACCCCATAGATTTTCTATGGGGTTAAGGTCAGGCGAGTTTGCTGGCCAATTAAGAACAGGGATACCATGGTCCTTAAACCAGGTACTGGTAGCTTTGGTACTGTGTGCAGGTGCCAAGTCTTGTTGGAAAAAGAAATCTGCATCTCCATAAAGTTGGTCAGCAGCAGGAAGCATGAAGTGCTCTAAAACTTGCTGGTATATGGCTGCGTTGACCTTGGACCTCAGAAAACACAGTGGACCAACACCAGCAGATGACATGGCACCCCAAACCATCACTGACTGTGGAAACTTTACACTGGACCTCAAGCAACATGGATTGTGTGCCTCTCCTCTCTTCCTCCAGACTCTGGGACCCTGATTTCCAGAGGAAATGCAAAACTTACTTTCATCAGAGAACATAACTTTGGACCACTCAGCAGCAGTCCAGTCCTTTTTGTCTTTAGCCCAGGCAAGACGCTTCTGACGCTATCTGTTGTTCAAGAGTTCAAGGAATGCGAAAGCTGAAACCCATGTCTTGCATACGTCTGTGCGTAGTGGTTCTTGAAGCACTGACTCCAGCTTCAGTCCACTCTTTGTGAATCTCCCCCAGATTTTTGAGTGGGTTTTGTTTCACAGTCCTCTCCAGGGTGCGGTTATCCCTATTGCTTGTACACTTTTTTCAACCACATCTTTTCCTTCCCTTCACCTCTCTATTAATGTGCTTGGACACAGAGCTCTGTGAACAGCCAGCCTCTTTTGCAATGACCTTTTGTGTCTTGCCCTCCTTGTGCAAGGTGTCAATGGTCGTCTTTTGGACAACTGTCAAGTCAGCAGTCTTCCCCATGATTGTGTAGCCTACAGAACTAGACTGAGAGACCATTTAAAAGCCTTTGCAGGTGTTTTGAGTTAATTAGCTGATTAGAGTGTGGCACCAGGTGTCTTCAATATTGAACCTTTTCACAATATTTTAATTTTCTGAGATACTGAAATTGGGATTTTCCTTAGATGTCAGTTATAATCATCAAAATGAAAAGAAATCAAACATTTGAAATATATCAGTCTGTGTGTAATGAATCAATATAATATACAAGTTTCACTTTTTGAATGGAATTAGTGAAATAAATCAACTTTTTGATGATATTCTAATTATATGACCAGCACCTGTACTACTATGTCAGTCTGCTAATAATTAGCGCTCTTTTCCCTTTTTTAATGCATGTTTTATGGTTTGAATTCTGCTGCAGCACAATTACTTTTCATTTAGTTATGCTAATAACATACAGTGGGGTCCAAAAGACTACCAGTGAAAATTTATCAGTTTTTCATCTTTCTAATTTAATGCAACTTTTCCATTTCCATTACATTTTTTTATTATCAGCAAAAAACGGGTGTTTGATTGAAACCTGATGATCATGTTCTCCAGCATGATTTGAGATGATCCAAAGAGCATCTTGTTCTTCAGTGGAAATTATCTGACCGTCTGTACAAAGATTCACATGATCAGTGTCACAAATTTGCTTATTTCTTCAGTGACCTAGAAATAGTGCTGAATGTTAAAATTTCTTTTAAAACTTTTTTGTTTTGAGATTAAAAAAAAAAAAAAAAAATTGTACCCTGCTGTGTCTATGAAGGAATATTACAGAACGCATCATTATATTAAACTTTGATAGATATTAAACAGAATTACACACACACAAATTTGTTGGTGACAAAAGACTGTGGTCGTTTGAATGAGTAATTAGCTAAATATCTCCCAGAAGATGAAAGAGTGTGTGTGTATCTCTAATCCATCTCTCATTTCATCATTTTGCTTTCGCTTTATCTCTCTTTCTCACTAATTTTCACTCACGCTTTCTCCTGTGGACCTCTTGAGAGTGGGGTATTACATTTGCTGGCTCTCTCATGACAAGCAATTAAGCAATGATATCAATTAGAGCCAGTTTCCTCTTTCAGATGCAGTCAATCTCACAGTCTGGCCCATCTATTCAGCTGCAAGCACTTGGCACTTGTAGGTCATCAATTACGTAACTTAATCAATTATTAAAAAGTGGAACAAACAAGAGATAAACCTGTCAAAAGTGTGCTGTGCTTAAGTGAATATATATATATATATATATATATATATATATATATATATATATATATATATACATAATTATTATTATTTTATTTTCCGTATAATAACTATACAACAATTACAATTCTTTAGATGTTTTAGATAGCATTTCATAAATCATATTGTTGTCAGCATTTGAAATGTCATGTCAACTAATATGCAGTCAATATTTAATGCGTATATCCTTTACTGTGGACATTTTTAAAAGCGTTGGTGCAGTGGGAGACACAAGTCAAACAATGATTCCACTTTTCTCTCTGGGACCAGAAAGTCAACAATTACAGTTCATCCTTGGGGAGGCAGATTCTGCAAGCTACTGCAAAAATATACCTACCGGTATAACCGCCTGAGGGGCGACGGCTGATTTTACTGTCCCCAACCCACCTACACTCGAATAATAGGAGTTCTGCAAGCAGATCTGCTCTCACTCAAAAAGCACCTCCTTAAATTGCTAGCATGAGTGTCACATTACTGTACTAGCATGGTATACATCACTGATTTATTATTAGCTTCTTTTGGCAGTATTTTAAAGAAACTGTCAGACTAATACAGCCCAAATTGATCCCAAGAAAGAGCAGATATGTGTAGCAGTATGGTATCTCATTTCTTAAAAGTACATAATTCTCTGTGTCTATCTCTGTTTTCTTGCTCTTTTTGCTCTTCTCACTTTTAGACCTCAGCCAATGCTGACGTCAGACTGAGTGTTTGTGCGCATATTTCTTTTTCCTGTCACTCGTCTTGTTAGTGTCAGAAGAATCTGCCTGGGAGGCCTAAGGCTGGGGTCACCTTGGAGCTTCAATGGATTTTGTATTTTCGTCACTTTTTTCTGTTTTAGTTTTGCTGTTTTTCTGCTGTTTTTTCACAAATTAAATTGTTTTTAAGTCTTAAAGTCATACTGTATCTCACAGCCATCAGCAGTTCCCTTAAGTACATCTGCATCACACCACTGACATAATGGTGGATAGAGGTACTTGTGCAGAGCTCAGCTGAGTTGCAAATTCAGCTCTACAGGAAGCACTTTTTTAGGGTTTCAGTTAGAATAGTTGGCTTGGCTTGACTGGAGATCACAAACTCTAACATTGCTGTCTGTTAATGTGTCCGTTTCCCCACTGTTTTTGTTTATTGTAGGTGGTGTCCATGGGTTTGTATATTGGAGAGCAGGCATACTTGCGCAGCAGCTGGAACATTTTGGATGGTTTCCTGGTGTTCGTGTCTTTGATTGACATTGTTGTGTCAATGGCGGGTGGGGCTAAGATCCTGGGGGTCCTGAGGGTTCTCAGGCTTCTTCGCACACTGCGCCCCCTCAGGTACAGCAAGCAGTTGCAAGCATTTTTGTGGTGTTATCCAACGTATGTTTGGTTTATAACTCTGCAGATGATAAATAATTTTTTTTTTTTTCTTCTTCTAACAGGGTTATCAGTCGAGCTCCTGGACTCAAACTGGTCGTGGAGACTTTGATCACCTCTCTGAAGCCTATAGGAAACATAGTTCTCATCTGCTGTGCCTTTTTTATCATATTTGGCATCCTGGGAGTCCAGGTAAAGAACAAAGGCTCTCTCTGAAACATAATGCCTATTCAGTGTGCTACCTGAGATTTTTCATGTATACAAACATTACAGTTCAAAAGTTTGGCGATTTAAAGAACTAAATGCTTCAGCAAGGATGCAATAAATTGTTCAAAAGTGACAAAATTTTAACAATGTAAAAGTCTTTCAAATTTCAAATAAATACAGTTTAGAAATTTCTATTCATTAAAGAATTAAAAAAAAAAAAAAGCGCACAGTTTCCACAAAAATATTAAACGGCACAAACGTTTTTAACATTGATGATAATAAAAAAAATTCTGCAGCAAATCAGCATATTACAGTGATTTCTGAAGGATCATGTCACACTGAAGACTGGAGTAATGATGCTGAAAATGGCTGTTTTTTTTTTTTACTGTATTTTTGATCCAATAAATGCAGCCTTGGTGAGCAAAAGAGCGTTCTTTCAAAAACATTAGAAACTTAAATCTTTGAATGATAGTGTATATATTTTTAAAATAAACCATATATAATTCAGATAATACAGGCTTTGAACAGGAGATCTTTTGCATATTGAACAAAAACTTTACCAGTGCAATAACATTTCTTACCTATTTCTTATTTCTTTAATTTCTTTATTTTTTTGATGTCTTATCTTGCCTAGGGCACCAAGTAAGCCTGCCACTGGTGCAATCTCAAAAAAAAAAAAAAAAAAAAAGATAAATGATGCCCCAGGGGGTCCCAAAGCCTTTTGTCTTTTTTTTCTTTCTTTTTTTCAGATTTTCTGCTTAATCTCACTATCACACCCTTTCTGTCTTTATCACCATTGCTTTCTGTTTCTTTTCATTTATTTGTTATTTCTTTTTAGTGCCATATCTTGTTCTTTTCTTCATAGAGAATGTTTTTTCTATTT
This sequence comes from Elopichthys bambusa, assembly GCA_037101425.1. Lineage (NCBI taxonomy): Eukaryota > Metazoa > Chordata > Actinopteri > Cypriniformes > Xenocyprididae > Elopichthys > Elopichthys bambusa. The sequence goes on from CM074435.1 coordinate 19,615,081, forward strand.
TCTCATGGTCTTCTTTCAACACCCTTTTTTCTTTCAAATACCCCACAGTACTCTGACAGTTTTATTAAAGAGATGTTCGAGACGTGGCATTGAGTGACATGAAGTGTGTGCCATTTCTTTTGTCTCAACAGCTGTTCAAAGGCAAGTTCTACCATTGCTTGGGCCTCGATGTCAAAAACATCACGAACAAGTCCGACTGCCTCTTGGCCAATTATAAGTGGGTCCATCACAAGTATAATTTTGACAACTTGGGGCAGGTTAGTTTGTTCTTTGACTGGGCTTATCAAATTACATGACAGATTCTGACCAACTCAATGTGTTGCTTTGTCTAATCTAAATTCATTGATGTATATATACATTGTGTGTTTGTGTGTGCATCTTTATCAGAATTACCTGTCATCATTTTTGTTGATGTTGTTGTTTTGTTGTACCTTATTTATCTGTTCAATCCTCATCTGTCTTTGCTTGTCCTGCTTGTCTTTCCATCCATCTCCATACTTCCGTTTGTCCTTGTTTGTGCTCATATTAATGTGTGTCTATGTTTCTACAGGCTCTGATGTCCCTGTTTGTGCTGGCATCAAAGGACGGCTGGGTCAATATCATGTATCATGGTCTGGATGCAGTGGCAGTGGACCAGCAGGTAATGTTCCCATGTAACATGTTCAATGGTGTTCCCATCCTGCCATCCTGATAATACTGACAGGGCAAATGTAAATGGTGGTCTTTCAATGTTGTATCAAATTTAATCACTCAGAGCTTAAAATACACAAGTCAGTGGTTTTAAGAACCACTACCAATACCAAACTAGCTAGTATTTCTGATTACCTTAAAAGTCCATAGATATCGCCATCAGTTCTGCTGTAAGAACACTTTCTCCAACAAACAGATGTGATGAGACCTGTTTTTCATATTTGTTCATGTCATGTTTGAAATAAAGCCTTTTTCGCAGTAGCCAGGTGCACCCCCGGTGAAAAAAAAAAATTCTATAGCTAGGATACTATAAGTAAGCTTTAATAACTGTGAATATTTAATCCTGAATACACACAATCAGCTCCATGAATACTAACAGACTTTTGGCTCTGAAGCTGAAAAGCAATGACTTTCAAGAGTCCTCGATTCAAAAAGCATTGAGCTTGCATAGGTTAGGGACCAGCACATAATGATTAGTGTAGGCCTGCAGCCAAACCCTCTCCCACTAGAAGAGCCCAACATCTCTAGGTAGTCAAACACAGGGCGGAAAAAAAACCCACACACACATGGATTAAATGGCATGTGTAATGTACCCACTGCATCATCTCTGTCACACCAGAGTCCACTGCAGGATGTAATCTGTGTGTGGAAGCAGATGGAAACGTGTAGAGTACTGTGTGCTTTCTCATCCCATGTTTTAGAATGAGCCAATTTAGACTTTGGCATCTTTGTTTTGCTCTAACGCTGCTGCTAAGCAACCAAGTAAAAGCTGCACCTAAGTTCATATTAAATTTGACCAATTTCCCTCAAGCTCATAAGTGTCTGCATGTTGATTTTTACTCAAGGCTTTGTTGAATAAGCATTGTTATTATCATTCCTCATTGTTCTGATCAAAACTTTTATGAAGAACCAGTCCTGACCGGTTTGTGCTACAGAAATTGATATCTCAAATAATGTGACTTATTGAGTAGAGGTGGACTTATATTTGTATTAAAAATGACTTTACAATTGTAACCTGGCAGATGGCAGGTGAACATCCCTAGCAGCAACCACAAAGCCCTAGCAAATGCCCTACGACCACCATGAACACCATATTAAAAGCATAACACTCTTGTGACCACCCAGAATAGCATAGCAAATGACTAGCAACACCCCAGTGAGTCGTGACTTTCATCCACCTTTCTTTCTGTCTCTTCATTTATCAGCCCATAACCAATAACAACCCATGGATGCTGCTGTACTTCATCTCGTTCCTCCTGATTGTCAGTTTCTTCGTGCTGAACATGTTTGTTGGAGTAGTGGTGGAGAACTTCCACAAGTGCCGACTGTACCAGGAGGTGGAAGAGGCCAAGAGGAGAGAGGAAAAGAGACTGAAACGCATGGAGAAAAAGAGACGGAGTAAGGAGGAGAAAAAGAGATGAGAGGCAAAATGTTTTGAATGGGTCAATAGTAGAATAATAACAGTGGAATAATAATAACCTCCTGTTCAGTTTAATATTGTCTTCAGTTTGGGGAAAACTCTATATATATATATATATATATATATATATTATACTATAATTATATATAATATAAATATATATATTAATATATTAAATAGCCAAAATTAGTTGAAAAATATCGGCATATCGGATATCGGCAAAGATCCAATATCTTGCATCCTTAATGAAATCCATAAAGGAAAGGAGGAGGGAGGGGAAGAAGAAACATAGTGATTGTAAATGAAAAGAGATGATTTGATTTGCACACTAATGCTGAACAACCAGTTTAATTCTCCAGACATCTCATAATAGCGTTAGCCAGATGGAGAGACAGCACAGGTGTGTTCTTTGATGCATCTTTCCTCTGCAGAAAGCAAATCTAGTTTACAGACCAGAGAGTAGCCTTTTCATCACACATACAAACTTTTGATCATTTTGATGGTAAAATATTCTCCTGTCCAAATTTAATGTGTAGAAACAACTAAACTAACCCATTAGTTGGTTGATTTTCAGGAAAGTGTAAGCACTGTGGCTCTGTAGGGCTATCAAATTATTTATCTTTTTGTTTGAGCATCACAACAACATTTAGCTTAACTAACAGCATAAGTTTAGGGGTGGGATTATAATTAAGTTTGACTGGCCAATGTTTAAATTCCATTTTTTTGAATATTCAAATATTTGTTGTCAAAAGGTGTGCTTACTCATTTTAAACTGATCTACTCATTTCTCTCAGAGGCCCAGAAGTTGCCCTACTATGCCAGTTACAGTCATGTGCGATTGATGATCCACACTCTGTGCACTAGTCACTACCTGGACATCTTCATCACCTTCATCATCTGTGTGAACGTTGTGACTATGTCACTGGAGCACTACAGCCAGCCTCATGTAAGATAAAATGCAGGCCTCATCCTCTAAATAAACTTTTTTTTTCTTTTCACCATATTGTATTTTTCTCATTATAGCTATGTTTGCTGATTTGGCTTTACAGTAAATCACTTGCTTTGTTATTGTTTTCAGTGAGACAATTTTGTTCACAATTCAGAAATTTCCCACAGTCCCCTTGGGGATTTGAGACTGACACACTGGGGCTCCATAAATTTGAGAGAATTTCTGCTCTGAAACGCATACCATTGCAAAAACACATGTGACTTGCCTCAATTTATTGGGCTTTACATGAACATTCATAGAATACATGATATTGTTATATAGCTAATGTAAAAATGACTGGTTCGACTGACTTTATGAACATGAGGCGAAAGTCTTTTAATCATTCACACCTCTCTTGTTCTCTTCCTGTCTCTCTGGCTTCCTGTATGTTTCCTTCCTCCCAGTCTCTGGAGATCACACTCAAGTACTGTAATTATTTCTTCACCAGCACCTTTGTGCTGGAGGCTGTCCTGAAGCTCATCGCATTTGGCTTCCGTCGTTTCTTCAAAGACAGGTATTCAGTTCATTCCCCTCCTCACCTTTCATCTCCTCACGTTTTCTCTGCTACGATCGCTAATTGATTTAATGAATTCACTAGATGTCGATTCCACCTGACCGAATCCTCTTAGTTTCTTCTCTGGAGTCACTGGAGGGTGTTTTATTGGCAAAATGTTGCTTCTGCTGTTGCATTTATGACGCAGATAGAAATAAAATTAGCCCTGCATGGTGTTAATAGAACAAAGTGCACCTGACTACAGAGAGAGCGAGAGTGAACATAGTTATTTGTCTCGAAGGTTTAATGAAATCTTTCTCCTGTGTTTGTTTACCTAATAGAACTTCTATTTATCATTAGGCGGACTACAAGAGTGGTTCCTCTGGCTTGTCTTAAACTAATACTGACATGTATCGAGGTGCATCGAGAAAGCACAGGGTGTAAACATCCTGGCATTTTGTATCTTTATTAGAATATATGGTATTGACCCATTTAAAAGAGTAAAAAACACAGGCTCACGCCACAACACACTTTGTCTTTTTTATTCATGCATATTTGGGTCTGACACCAGAAAGCTTTCAACAAGCCATTATTTATTGTCGTAGCTCTCCATGCCTCTTAACTAGGTCACAATTATGAGCTAGATGGCAGAGGTGTGTGCACAGACAGGTGTGCCACGGCTGGTTCCAGCACTGCAGATGCGGGCGACTGTGATTTGTGCTGTGAAAATGAGCCGGCCCTCATCCTGCATTAGCGAATGAGGTCACCTATGCTGGAGTGGGTCCTTAATTCTCCCTAATTAGGTGTTATTAAGTGGTCCCCAGCAACAATGCAGGACCTGTTTGACCAGACCGATCTTTAAATGTTAATTTCTTTTAAGCCACCTCTCTGGAGGAATAAATGACCAGAGTGAAATGAAACTAGAGAGAAAGGTTGGATTCAGAGTGCATGAAAGTAACATTTTTGCATAACTAAGCAAATCTGTCCCCTGTGTATGTGTGCAGGTGGAACCAGCTGGATCTGGGAATAGTGCTGCTGTCAGTAATGGGCATCACACTGGAGGAGATAGAGATAAGTGCAGCTCTGCCCATCAACCCCACCATCATACGAATTATGAGGGTGCTACGTATCGCACGTGGTTAGTCACGCAAACACGCACACTGACCACTGGTTAATACTATTCATCATAGCTGCTGATAGACATTAAAGTGTTAAACCTCTTAAAGGGTTAAATCACCAAAAATTACAATTCTGTCATTTATTACCCTCATGTCGTTCCACAAGAATACTTTTTGTGTGCCAAAAAAACAAAATAATGACTTTATTCAACAATATCTAGTGATGGGCGATTTCAAAACATTGCTTCATGAAGTTTCGAAGCTTTCCAACTCTTTTGTTTCAAATCAGTAGTTCGGAGCACGTATCAAACTGCCAAAGTCAAAGTCGTTACGTCATAAGTGTTTCCAAATTTCAATGGTTCACTACTGGGGGGCGTGACTTTGGCAGTTTTTTGGGTGAACTAACCCTTTAAAATCTGCAATTATGTGATCTGTCCTCAAGCTTGCTGAATACAGAGGCTTTTTTCCCTACTCTGGATTCCCTTACCAGTAAGGATGGGTCATGATGGTTGACCAATCCAATAACCGATTGGTTGAAATATATGATATATATATGTGTGTGTGTGTGTGTGTGTGTGTGTGTATATGTATGAATATCTATGGAGCAAGTGTAAACTCAGAACCTCTTGCTCTTAAAGCAAGAAATATTCCTCTAACCCACATCAGCTTGTGTTCAGATAAGACTGAAATCCTAGAATCACCTCTGCCACACATCCATTCCAGCGTAATCTCCACAAGTGCTTATTGTCACACATCACAGCCTTTATTCTCCTGACTTTTATCTGTCTTTGTTATTTTTAGCACTTTATCACTTTTATTGAGTGGCAAGTAGCGAGGGAACAGGAAATGATGGGGAGTGAGAAGACGAATGGGACTGAGAAATGTTGCACGCCAGATTTGAACCTGATGCCCTACATGAGCACCACAGCCCAATGTGTTTTAGCGTGTCCGTTAATCTTTTTTTAATCTTTTGTCTTAATAAATGACAAAAATCTATTTATTTTGTCTGGATTGTTCTCCAGATCAGATCAAATTACTTTATTTCCTTTCTCAGTGTGCCATTTAATCTTTTTATCAGCCAGCCAGCCTGAAACACAAACAAACTCACTTCATGTACAGAATATTGTTACAAAATTTTGTTTAATTGCTTATCTCCAGTGCCAAATTCCCCAAATCTGTCGTTTTCTCCTCCACATTTCTCTCTAATACCTGATCAGTGGCCCATGTGTTGATAAGCCCTTAATAGCCGATGAGTCTTACGTTTGCCTCATTACCCAATACGAGCCTTAGAAATACTGACTCCATCATACCAAAATGATATTTTGCACAGGTCAGTGATGCTGTATTATTGAGGATTGATCTGTTTGTCTAGAGTTTAATCTGGTATTTAATCCTGCTGTTGTCCACAGCCATCACTGAGTCAGTGTGCCATCACTCTACATATGTACAGGGAGAGGGTGGCAGTGTGAGGGTTTAATTTTAGCCCTGACCTTTTCCTTCTCTCCTCATTAGCCGTTTAGGCTAGAATTAAACCAAGGTGGGAGGGGGTGATCCTTGTCGGTTATCGGCCTTTTTGTTTTTCTTCTTCTGAAATGATCAACGCCTTGTAGACATGCACCAACACTGAGCTGTCTTGTTGAACTCTCTGTAACTCTCTCTATCTCTCTCTCTCTGACAGTGTTAAAGCTGTTAAAGATGGCAACAGGAATGAGAGCACTGCTGGATACTGTAGTCCAAGCCCTGCCACAGGTGATAATACCACTGCAAACACCCTGATCATACTGTTACCTCACCCCCCATTAGTCACATTTTGGCTTGAAAAGAGGAAGTCATCCAAGCTGTGTCGACGACAAGAACAGGCTGCTCATTGGCCCATGAAAATAGGTGACTCGTAGGAACCATAAACTCGCTCAGGGCGGATAATAACCCCAAAAGCGAGAATAAAGTTGCACACACACACACACACTCATCTTATTCATAGCTTTTTCAATTAGGATACATTAATAACAAAGTTCATTTTTATGTCACAGCTTTAAAGCACTACATAAAATTGCATTAAAAAAAAAGAGATATGAAAAAGGAATGACTCAAATAAAAATTGAGACTCTAGATAGAAAGATCCATTTCCCATAGAGCATAGATGAGTTTAAGAAATATTTAAAAGACACAAGTTTGAAGGAAGATGTAAAATTAAAAGAAAGCAGTTCACGCAGAATCCATTAAGCGATCAGAACTCTTTCATAACCGACCGAACACAAAGTGTTGTTGTCGTCTAAGTGGTCACAGAGTGGTAACTGCTTCAGGAGAAAACTGCTGGCTAGACATCGCCAGGGTGGAGTAAAGCTTCTCTCCTCTGTGGATATCGATCCCTTGTTCATTACTGCTGGGCCCAATGTCTTATCCCCATGGCATCTGTGAGGTAATTAACGCTGCAGCTGATTAAAGAGCCACTCAGGCACACAGTTCTACCACACAGTTCTTATTTAGTACATCCTCCCAGAAACTCCAGTGCATTTCCTTTACAATTCTCTTAAAGATACTGCTCGTTCCCCATTGGCTTCAAATTGACTTTACAGTAGTTTAGACCCTATTATGGTCCTCATATAGATTTTGTTTTGCAGTAGACCTTGAACCAGTTCAAAAGTTTGGGGTCGGTAAGAATTTCTCTTTTGCTCACCAAGGCTGCATTTATTTGATCAAAAATACAGTAAAACATTAATATTGTGAAATATTAATACAATTTAAAATAATGTACGTTTTAAAAGCTGTTTTCTATTTTAATATATTTTATTCCTGTGATGGCAAAGCTGTATTTTCAGCATCATTAATTCAGTCTTCAGTGTCACATGACCCTTCTGAAATCATTCTAATATGCTGATTGGCTCCTCAAGAAACATATTATTATCAGTATAGAAAACAGTTGTGCTGCTTAATATTTTTTGTAGAAACTGATCCTTTTTTCAGTATTCTTTGATTAAAGGTGGTAGGGTAGGTTATAGGGTAGGTCAGGATAGCAATAGCGAGCTAGCTTTGAAAGCTTAAGATTCTACCCTCCCTTAAGAGCGTCTCCAAAGCCAAGCCTCCTACAAAACACAAAACTGACCTGTACCACCTGATTGCTGCAGATTCATTTTGGCATTGATAGTGTTGCCAATGAAACGCATAAAGTCACGAACCACTCCGAGTATAATGTCACGGGTTTCCATCTCTTCCAAATTACGGTTAGTTATGACGTAAACGCAGCATAAGCTCATTGTTTTGGTTCAGGAGGAACTGCAAAATGTGGTTGCTATTTTGGTTGCAGTGCTTGTGACTGGCGTACAGTACTCTGCATACAGTAGCATGAAACGCACTGATGACGTACGATGTCTGAACAGGGTGTGCGAGGGTATGTAAAAACATAGGTTGACAGGCAGGTAGGACATTCTATTGTATCCCTCGGAACGAGGGGTATGATTGGACGAACATTTTATGGTTCTATGCCTTCCACAGACGATATAAATCCATTTAGACCACTTAACTTAGTAATTGCTATTAGGAGGTGAAGAGACTTTCAGCCAGCATAACAAAAATGATTTTGAAGCAAATCACCTACCCTGCCTTTAATATAAAGTTCAAAACAACAACATTTATTTTAAATAGAAAACTTTTGTAACATTATAAATGTCTTTACTGTGCCTTTTGATCAATAGAATGCATCCTTGCTGAATAAAAGACTGAGAATAATTGAATGATACCATGTTTTTTGGACAGTACCATTATATCCTTTGAAGCACCTTGGAGAGTACCTAAGGTGAATGAATATAGTAATCATGCAGTACCACAATATATATCAAATGGTGTAGATTTACCATCTGTGTGAAACCAGTGCTTGTTTCTAAGCTGCCTAGCCAATATTTTGTGCTTCATAGGCTAGTGAAAAACCTAGTGAGATGCCTACTGTACATAGACTACATGTTTAGCCATCATAGGCTCATTTTAGATTGAAACACGGCCAGAGATGCTCACTTTAGGAATAAACAGAAGTATGAAGTAGTTTTACAGCTATTGTGCACACATCCTGATTCTGTTAAGTCATAAAGTTTCCCTTGACATCTTGAAGCCAAAATGACTTTGTAATTTTGTAGCATTGGTTTGTAGGTTTGATAGGCCATTACTTAGCATTAAATGGTAATAAAGCTCAGTTGTTGTTTTATCATACCCGCTGACACGCTACATAAAATGACACGGCCAACCACATCCTGTAACTATAAAAATTACAATAATGTGATCCAAGCACATTTTATTCACCATTTTACATGTTTATAGCTCTCTCACACTGTTTTCATAATTACCAGAACTTTAGGCTAGCTGTTAGCTCATGTGCCATATTCTTTATCACCTTCGATTTTGTCTCATCTCTTTGTTTTTGTTTTGAGCTGCCTGTGCAGCAGTGGACACACCCTGAACTCCTATGCTAATATTCTTGACAGGCTAGTGTGTTAGTGTTAGCGTGGTGAGCCTTGCAAGCATGCATGCTCCATGTGCTTTGGCCACATTAAGACACAGGTCATTTCCTCCATTATGAGGGTTAATTCTGTCCTCCGACATGACCACTGGTACCATCCATCATTTATGAGCTTTTTGTTAAATAAAAAATTTGTTTTACTTAATTTTGCTGCAGGGAAACAGGTACAGCAGTCACTTAGACTATGACTAGAGAGACTCAAATTGAAGGAGCAGAGATATTAAAATGTACATTACATTGTACATGTTATTGTTATGTCTGTTCCAGACACTTCTTCCATCTGAATAATAAGAATAAGAAGAATAAGAATCTTTATTATCATTGTATGCACACAGTAGTACACAACAACAAAATAAGTAAGACAATAGTAACAACAGACAATATAAATTAAACTATATTATGAGTAGTAGAGTGTACTGCCACATAAAACGAGGTAGTGCAAAGATACTCTTAAACAACATCAATATTGCACATATGTTCATAATTATAACATTCATAATATAATTGTATAATTATGAGAAAAAGTATAGTTATATAAGCATTAATACCACCGCAATAAATAATTAAAAAGATAAAGTCAAGAGACAGTCTTGGGCAATGATCCCTCTGTATTATCTGTACTAAACCTTTTTTTTTTTTTTTTTTTTTTCATTTATGTAAAATCATTTTCTCATTTTTTTTTTTTTTTTTTGTCCAAACCAAATGTTTATTTGCAAACATTTGCAACATTCTTATAACATCACATATATTTACTTAAGTAACAAAATTGCATAACAAATTGGAAAGTATGTCTTGAATTAAATGTATTATTCTTACCCCATTGGCAAATATTTTGTTTTAGCTTTAAGCATAAATATAGCAAAAATTTTAAACATAAGGTTTACAACATAAAACATGCCTTTTTTTTTTAAGGCACTGTGGGATTACTGTGGTTTTTAGAAGGTGTTTTACTTGGAATTGTAAATGATCTTTAAACTATAAAAAAATAATTAAAAAGAATTTTGTCATGAATACAGGACAGCTCTGTTAATCTATACAATTACAGAGATTTAGTGCAAAACTATAATCTTTTGTGCACTAATTTAGCTTAATCGAGATTGTGGTACTGCTCTTGGCTTTTGTATGATAATTGTTATTTGCTTTGGATAAAATTATCTGCTGAATGATTCAATGTAAATGTAATACGGTGTGCTTGCCTGTATATTGTGTAAAGGATGAATGCATGTGTGCTGGTTTCAGTCTTGATTGGTGTGTTTTAGGTGGGGAACCTTGGACTCCTCTTCATGCTGCTCTTCTTTATTTATGCGGCACTCGGGGTGGAATTGTTTGGAGAGCTGGGTAAGCACATACTACTCCTGTTTAACTCCTTTTGATCTTCTTTCCTCTCCCTTTCAATCTTTCTCCCTCACTGGCTTTATGTCGGTTCTTCTGAATTTGGCATGACTGCATAGGTAACACTGAGACAAAGCTTTTAGGTGATAACATTCACAACAGTATGCAACAATACAAAGTCTCTTTATGTCTCTATCTGTTCCCTTCAGTTTGCAACGAGGACTACCCATGTGAGGGAATGAGTCGACATGCTACCTTTGAAAATTTTGGCATGGCATTCCTCACCCTCTTTCAGGTGTCCACGGGAGACAACTGGAACGGCATCATGAAGGTACAGTACCATGAGCATCACTTTGTTATAAAAAAAGGTGGGGACAGCTAGTAAAAATTTATTTAGATTAAATTTTTATTTAGTTTGGAGTCATAAGATTTTTAAAATGTTTTTTAAAGTTGCTAAAAATTATTACGATTTAAAATAGCTGTTTTCTTTTCTAATATATTTAAAATGTAATTTATTCCTGTGATGCAAAACTGAATTTTAAGCATCATTACTCCGGTCTTCTGTGTCACATGATCCTTCAGAAATCATTCTAATATGATGATTAGATGATTAAGAAACGTTCAGTGTTCCACAATAATACTTTTTTTCAGAATATAGAAATATTTTTGTGTTTACTGTCACTTTTGATCAATTTAATGTCATTGCCTTAGAAAAAGTATTAATTTCTTTAAAAAAAAAAAAAAAAAAAAAAAACTTACTGTCCCCAAACTTTTGAACAGAAGTGTAGGTACACAGACTACCTGAAATTGCAAGTACCTAGCTCATTATTATTAATTAATGCATAAATCATTTTAAATGGTGACTAAACAATCTATGTGATGAATTTATTTGAAGATGCGTTTAAAAAAAAAAAGTAAATTTTTTTTTAAATAAAACTTTTTTTAGGATAAAATTGTTGTAAAGTTGTCTTTAACTCATTAAGCAGTGATTTGAGTGAACATTCTTGCAGGCCGATTTAAGTATTCAAATGAGCTGACATATTTAATTTGATATCTTCATCCCTTCATCTGCCACTGTTGTTCTTGGGATTTTCTAGATTAGTGGATAAATGCAGTGATCAGCAGTTCAAAACCCAAATATGATTTAGATTTGAATATAAGATCATAATAAATAGACCCTAATTGCATTAGGTTTGTACTGTTTCAGCAACAGGAATGCATTTCTTTGTATTTGTTTTATGATTACATCATGAAAAAACAATTGATATGTAGAATAGACAAGAGAACATTACTGTTGTCACTTTCTGGAACTGAAGAGATCGAGCACTTCTGATGCTGGAGCTGCATTCATTATAACACACAAAACAAAGGCAAATCAAATGAGAACTTGCTTATTCTGTGTTAGGTACAACACTGTCATTTCATAAAATGATGGGAACCAAATCAGCTCAGGAAAAAGGTGTGCTTAAAAGTACCCATTTAAGTGCAGAGTACTCGACAGAAGAAGCTGACAGATTGCTTGCAGATGATATGACCAGACACTTCAGAGACACATTCACAAGCAAGACGCATATGGTGTATAATATCTAATGTCACCGCAGTAAAGAGGCCAGGATAGGTTGTTATGAAAAGTCCTTTGAGGTAGTGGCTTATAAATCTACAGCATTACAATCTGTTCACTTTTCCGCACTTTTCTTGATCCCTCCTTTTGGTTTGTACATTTTCATTATAGCCTCTTTTATCTTTGTTTTTCTCTCATGCTCTCTGTGTCTTTCTCATTTCTAATACACTTGTCTTTGAGGAATGAGTTCTTATCGGCATGTGTAAAGAGAACCTGCTGCCTTTCATCTGCTCTCCCTCCAACCTGGCGTTTATATGATAGGTATATGATGGAGGAACTACCAGCTCAGCATATTCGGCACAGTAGTAAACCGCACCTGAATAAATGAGAACACATCGATGCGTAACACCCCACACATACCAGAGTGTGTATTTGATGGAGGGTGACAGGCTCCCCCCATTAGACACACACACAATGAGTTTTATGGTTTCCTGGCAGCTAAAGCACCATAATCAGAGCTGTAAATTACAACCTGAGTTTCAACATACCTGCAGAGAAGCCACCGCCTCCCCAAACCCATATCGCATGCATGAGTGGCCACGCAAAATTACTGCGAGAGCCGTGCACCCATCTGCCTCTCAGTCACTGCTGCTTTTCGAAGAAAAAAAATAGGTAGAGTTTATGTTACATCACAATAAATAAAAATAAATTGGCACTTTGGGATTTGTTCCTATTGTTCCTGTTGCGCATGCTAATCAAACTGCAGATGATAAGATTAGGAAGGGGAAGTCATTTGTCACACAAAGTAGAAATCTGTAGCCATCTGTAGAAATCGAGGCCATGGTAAATTTAAATTATTTAAAAAATATGCTTGTGATTTAAAAAGAAAAAGAGAGAGAGAGAGAGAGAGAGAGAGAAGATACAATGCCAAATTCATTTAATCAGTACTTTTGTCTTGTTTTCCTTCATAAAATAAAATAAATCTCATTACTATTTTAGTCCAACAAAAATAGTTCTAAAAAAAGTGGGATTGAGTATTGGAAATCTGTGTAGTGAGCGTGATTTGTCCAGTCAAATGAACATAACTAACTGTTGTATAAGTTTATGTTAACACTCTCTTCACTCCTGTAGGACACTCTTCGAGAATGCCCCCCGGGCGAGTACGCCTGCAATCCGAGCCTGCAATTCATCTCTCCTCTGTACTTTGTGAGTTTTGTGCTCACGGCCCAGTTTGTTCTGATCAATGTCGTTGTGGCAGTGCTCATGAAACACCTGGACGACTCGAACAAAGAGGCCCAGGAGGAGGCAGAGATGGATGCAGAAATTGAGATGGAGCTGGCCCAGGGAGCACTCTGCTGCATCATTGGAGGGGGGACTGGAGCTGAGAGGAGCAGTGGAGGGCATCAGGGGCCTGGTTCCAGCTCTGGAACAGCAACTGTTCTACCACCATCCCCAAACACACATACAGGGACCCACGAGCACAACAGCGCCAGGAAACTGTACTCACCAGCCCAGGTAGGACACACACAGTGCTAGCAGGGAATGGATGGATGGACTGATAAACAGATTATTGATGGAGGAATGCATTCATGAATATTATGATATGCTTAGATGGATGAATAAATAGATAAATAGATTGGGTCATTGAGGAAGGGATTGATGAATTAATGACTTGGGTGAAAGGATAAATGCATAGATCGTCAATGTGATTATGGATGAATAATTAAATGATGGATGAATAAATGGATAGATTGTAGATGGGGGAATGTATTGATTAAGAAAAAGTTTGACTGAATGGATGGTCATAATGATGATACTGGAGGTGTGATTGATGATTGGATCGACAAAGAGATCAATGTTTATGGAGGAATGAATTGGTGAATATATGGTTTGGTTGGATATATTCATGCATGAATGTATATAGTGAGTTAATTTAAATCCCAGTTATGACATATATCACAAAATGGTTATAATTATACTGTAAGTCAATTCCCAAAATTGAATTTCAAAACATTTATAGGGGTCTACATTTCTACATATAACAATGTAAAAGTCTTACTGTCAAGTTTGATCAATATAATGTATCCTTTTTTGAAAGAAATAATAATTTTATTCATCATTTATAATAATAAGAAATAATTCTTGAGAGGTTTTCTATGGGCCTTAAAGGAACACGCAACTCTTTTTGAAAATAGGCTCATTTTCCAACTCCCCTGGAGTTAAACAGTTGAGTTTTACCAGGGCCGGTTCTAGACATTTGGAGGCCCTAGGCAAACTTTATGTTGGAGGCCCCCCCTTCTAATAAAAAGGACTTAAAACAAATATTATTCCTTACCTTTTTTTTAACATCTGTTATTAAAATTTGTTTCAGCGATGACTAATCTGAACGCCTCTGATTGGCCATTGCAATTGTAAGCTCAACAGAATTGTGTGTGATTAGTTATAGTGCTGTAAAACGCGTAAAAAGTATAACGCAACATGAGCAGATCTATATTAAATGCTGCAATCGACACTTTTCATTTAATTTTAATTTTCACTTTATTACTAGATTTAGTTTAAATGTGTAGCTGCATTTTTTGGCCAAACCCCACTTAATTTTTTACCAATGGCAAGGGAAAGGCTAAGCCTTACACACGCTCCACCTATGGGCCTACAGTAAAATGAAAGAAAACTTCAGTAAACATCATGCCTTGATCATTTTTTAGACAGGATTTCCCCCTCCTGTTGAACCAATTTAGACTATATTATCGTATGTATTGCAGTGCAATACTTCAAATATGCACTACACACTCTTAAAAATAAAGGTTCCAAAAGGGAGTTTTTACAGTGATGCCATAAAAGAACAACTTTTGGTTCCCCAAAGAACCTCTCAGTAAACAGTTCTTAATGGAGCCTTTTTAGTGTAAAGAACATTCTAAAACAATGTAACTGAACTTTTTTTCCCCCACAGTAAAGAAGCTTTTGTGTTATGGAAAGGTTCCGTGGATTTTAAAGGTTCTTCATGTAACCACAGATGCCAATAAAGAACCTTAATTTTTAAAGAGTGTATACACAAATCAACTACTATATAGTAAAAGTGAAAGAGACAAACTACTAAGCATAAATACTTAATTACTTTATAAAATACGCTTATTTTTTAATAAATATAACAACAATATTTATGTATTGAAAACTGAAAGTATTACAGTAGAACTGTAATGTAAACAGCAGAATTTAAAAGATACAGACAGTTGAGGTACTGTTTTTGAAACAATAAAAAAGTACTCTAGTGCTGTAATAGCCTACTCTAGCTCTTCAACTTTGAATATGAACTTTGCTTTCACTTCAGTATCTTGGTAGTGCGCTCCCGACACAATGCCATTCATTACGCAAAATTTAAAGTGTCTAACAGTCTGGACGTGTCGACGGCGCTCGCGCTCTTTTAAACTCATAAACCGGCAAATTATATATCCAGAAATAACGCCGATCATCAGAACACGTTTATTTTTAGAATACATTACAGTCAATCCTAAAGAGATGATGACAACTCGCACACCTACATTACAAACTGCACTTCTTTGCGTGCCTGTTTAGCCTTTCACTTTGCATCCCACGATCGTTTCAGCGCAATCATAATTCAATGACTTAAAGTCAGTCAGCTGCAGAAAAGTTGCATTTTCATAACTTTTTTTCATGTATTCAGAAGGTAGGACCCACTTTGATACGGTGACAATAGTTGGTTTAATTACAGGTGAGAGTCACTGTGAATTTATCTATATCTAATGAAAAAAGAGCCTAGAATTTGCTTGGGGGATGTTATGGTAATGGAGGCCCCTCCTCCATGCCCAAGGCCCTAGGCAACTGCCTGCTCTGCCTATAGGTAGCGCCGGCCATGAGTTTTACTGTTTTCAAACCACTCAGCCGATCTCCGGGTCTGGCGGTAGCACTTTTAGCATAGCTTAGCATAGATCACGGAATCTGATTAGACCGTTAGCACCTCGCTCAAAAATGGCCAAACAGCTTCGATATTTTTCCTATTTAAAACTTGACTCTTCTGTAGTTACATCGTGTACTAAGACCAAAGGAAAATGAAAAATAGTTATATTATGTTATATAATATGCTACATTGACTTGGAAGGGTAGCAGGCAGCCTTCAGTGAATTCCAGTTCAAATAGATATGGTTCAGGATCTGCACCAAAGTAAATATCTTCTGAATCGTCTGTCACAAATGTCTCCATGGTTGCAAGGCACGCTCCCTGTGCAAGCAGGTGGTTACGTTGGTTATGTTGGCAGAAGTTAGCCTATTTTCAGGCATTGCGTAATATTATTGCGCCTGCTGCACCCATGGTACGGCAGCAAAATTCCTTGATTATTACGCCGGAATGAGAGTAATAATCACAACTTTTTATTTTCCGTCGGTCTTAGTACACAATGTAACTACAGAAGAGTCAAGTTTTAAATAGGAAAAATATCGAAACTATGCTATATCGAAAGATGCTAATGGTCTAATCAGATTTAATGATCTATGCTAAGCTATGCTAAAAGTGCAGACCCGGAGATCGGCTGAATGGATTCGAAAACGGTAAAACTCAACTGTTTAACTCTAGGGGAGTTGGAAAATGAGCCTATTTTCAAAAATAGTGGTGTGTTCCTTTAAAAGTCTTAATTCACTCTCACACAAATTAAGGCCTTAAATCAGAGCAGAAAGTCTTCAATTCATAAAGTTATGGCATTAAATGTTATGGCATTAAATGGCATTAAAACATTAAATGTTGCATGTATTGCAAAAACATTAATATCTTCCTCAGTATTTTTGTCCTGTTTTCCAATACAAATACACTATATTGCCAAAAGTATTGGGACACCCCTCCAAATCATTGAATTCTGGTGTTTCGATCACTTCCATGGCCACAGGTGTATAAAATCAAGCACCTGGGCATGCAGACTGCTTCTACAAACATTTGTGAAAGAATGGGTTGCTCTAAGGAGCTCAGTGAATTAAAGCGTGGTACCGTGATAGGTTGCCACCTGTGCAATAAGTCCATTCGTGAAATTTGCTCACTACTAAATATTCCATGGTCAACTGTTAGCGGGGTCAGCACATGCTGTGGCGCACAGTGCGCAGAAGGCACCAACTTTCTGCAGAGTCAGTAGCTACAGACCTCCAAACTTCATGTGGCCTTCAGATTAACTCAAGAACAGTGCGTAGAGAGCTTCATGAAATGGGTTTCCATGGCCAAGCAGCTGCATCCAAGCCTAACATCACCAAGTGCAATGCAAAGCGTCGGATGCAGTGGTCTAAAGTATGCCGACACTGGACTCTAGAGCAGTGGAGACGTGTTCTCTGGAGTAAAGAATCACGCTTCTCTGTCTGGCAATCTGATGGACGAGTCTGGGTTTGGCTGTTGCCAGGAGAACGGTACTTGCCTGACTGCATTGTGCCAAGTGTAAAGTTTGGTGGAGGGGGGATTATGTGTGGGGTTGTTTTTCAGTTTTTCTTAATGCTTCAGCATACCAAGACATTTTGGACAATTTCATGCTCCCAACTTTGTGGGAACAGTTTGGGGATGGCCCCTTCCTGTTCCAACATGACTGCGCACCAGTGCACAAAGCAAGGTCCATAAAGACACAGATGAGCGAGTTTGGTGTGGAGGAACTTGACTGGCCTGCACAGAGTCCTGACCTCAACCTGACAGAACACCTTTGGGATGAATTAGAGCGGAGACTGCGAGCCAGGCCTTCTCACCAACATCAGTGCCTGACCTCACAAATGCGCTTTTAGAAGAAGGGTCAAAAATTCCCATAAACACACTCCTAAACCTTGTGGAAAGCCTTCCCAGAAGAGTTGTAGCTGTTATAGCTGCAAAGGGTGGGCCAACACCATATTAAACCCTACGGATTAAGAATGGGATGTCATCAAAGTTCATGTGCACGTAAAGGCAGGCGTCCCAAAACTTTTGGCAATATAGTGTATATTTTGTACATCTTTAAATTAAAATACATTTACTTGAGATGCAAATGTAAAATTAAGTCTTGAAAAATTTAACAAAATTAAGTGAGTTTACTCTTAAAACAAGAACAAATATTCTCAATGAGTTATAAAAACTTACCTTTGAATTAAGTTTCTGAGCCAGTTAGCAGATATTTGTTCTTGTTTTGATCAATTTCAAGGACAAAACAAGACATACAAGACAAAATATGTAACTTATATGCATCTTAGGAATCTTTAGACATCTGCACTGGAACACGAAAAAAAAAAAGAGAGAGAAAGAACGTCACTTTTTTGCAGTGTGATCAGAAGGTACAATAAAAGTTATTTTCATATTTTAGTGGTTGGGAGAAGAGCGATTCAGGCAGCTTCTTTTTTTAATTAATTAAAAAGTAATGAATATCTGTTGAATGTTGCATTTTCAAATTCTGAAGTGTTGCTAATACAACTTATTGTGTTTCTCCCTAGACATTTATATTTAGAGAACATACGGCTATACTACATACTTCGTTTTAAAAAAAGGTCTTAAAGTCTTAAAATTACCTTCATAAAAACTGCAGAAACCCTGCTTGAGCATCAAATCAGCATATTAGAATGATTTCAGAAGGATTACATGACACTGAAGACTGAAGTAATGATGCTGAAAATACAGCTTTTCAACACATGAATAAATTGCATTTTAAAATATATTAAAATAGAAAAAATTCATTTAAATCGTAATAATATTTCACAATATTAATGATTTTTGATCAAATAAATGCAGCCTTGGTGAGCAGAGAATACAATTTACAAACTTTTAAATGGTTGTGTATGTTCAAAAGACCTGGATAAATTTGCTTAGACAAAATTTAAATTGCCATGTTGAAAATATATTCTTACATATTCTATATTCTTACAGACAAAATGTCTTTTTTTTTTTCACTTATCCATTTTCATCTCAATCACAGTCAGATGTACAGTATATGATGGACAGCTTCTGTGTATATGCTCAGGTGACCAAAATGATGCTTTAGATTAAACGTGTGACACAGCTTACCCTCTCATCTTACCAAATTCTCGCCTTTAGCAGAAACTCTAGTGATTGACACATTTCGACCATCATGTGGTATATACTGTATCATCATAAGTAGCCATGGATGGATAGGTAGATGATTTCTGGATGTTCTGTACAAGTTTGCATACTGTCTGTAGTGTTTTGTTTTCATGCATGGAAAAATGTTAGTGCCTTTTGCTCATGAAGTATGATTTGGGTCTGCTAAAAAGGGCAAAAGAGGCATAATGAGGGGGAAGGAAAAGCCACAGAATGAGACGTTTGGGTCCTGTCGCCATGGCAACACATTATGTCAGTCTGCAAAGGTCTCTTAGATATGTAAACACACTAAACTACTATTAATCACCTTTTGTAATTAAGTTAAGGATCAAAAATGATTAACTGCTGAATTAAATCTATCAGTACAAACTAGGAAAGAAAAGTTCCTCTCATGTGCATGCATGACTGAACTGCTAAAAACAGAATATTGACAAACGTTGTGGTGCACTCGCACAGACACACATACATACACATACACATACACACACACACACATACGATGACTCACTGTCAGGCAGCTATTGTGGAGCTATAATTGTCTTTACCTGTCCATTTTTAGCTTCTGCAGCAGATTATGTAACTGCCGAGAGAAGAGGAGAAGAGAGGAGGAGGACAGAGAGAGAAAGGAATGGAATCCTAATTGAAGGGTTAAATTCATTGCGATGTTAAGCACATGGATTCAATAGTGAAGCTGGGCTTGTTTATCCAACTAAATTGTAAACGTTTTATACATGCTCATGCAATTAGGTGTCTATGGGTAGTATAGACTGGAACTTTTGAACTTTACACTCAGAAAAGAAAAGGAGAGTTCAGACTGTAACTGTTGCAGCAGTGTTTCTACTTTCTACGAATAGGACAGTGATTCCCAAACTTTTTCTGATGGACCCCCCTTTTGTAGAGAAAAATATTATTATGCCCCCACACACGTTTGTTTTTGTGAATTGTGGGGACATTCCATAGACATAATGGTTTTTATACTGTACAAACCGTATTTTCTATCCCCCTACACTACCTCTACTCCTAAACCTACCTATCACAAAAAACTGTGTACATTTTCACTTTCTCAAAAAAACTCATGCTGTATGATTTATAAGCCTTTTGAAAAATGGGGACATGGGGTAATGTCCTCATAAGTCACCCTCTCTTTGTAAAACTTATGTCATACCCATGTCATTATACAAATTTGTGTGCTGATATGTCACAAAAACACACACACACACACACAAATTTAATGGACTTCTATTTGTGTTTGTGATGTAGATTTTTTTTTTTTTTTTGAAAGTCTCCTATGCTTACCAAGGCTGCATTTATTTAGTAAAAACAGTAACTTGTTTCTATTTGAATGTTTTAACATATAATTCAGTGTCACATGATCCTTCAGAAATCATTCTAATATGCTGGTTTGCTGCTCAAGAAATATTGTATGAAAACAGTTGTGCTGCTTCATATTTTTGAGGAAACTTTTTTTTCAGGATTTTTTTGATGAATATACATACACCCAAAAAGCATTATATACGTATTTGAAATACTGTGATTAATATAGTACTACTTAGCTAGCCTACTTGGCGTCTGAACTTGTCCGGCTTCATTACCCACCTTTGTACTGGTAAATCCGAGGGCGAGATATGCCTTGTCATATTTCCTTGCACCGGACGTGCCGCAACAGGTGATGTCTACTGGACACGACAAAACAAACGTTGCAAATACTTTTTTCCTTTGTGTCAGATCACCGGAGTTCATCAGAAATAGAATTGGGCATAAGTTTATCTGGGATTTGTTGTGTTGGGTCACACTGCATCCAGTAACAGCATCACTGATTGAATATCACTGGGTTCTATTTGATTTAGCCATTGTTTAGATATTTTTGAATTTTCCATATATTCATCATCTGCTTTGCGTTTACCTGGCACTGGCAGTCCTTTCACAAACCTGTCCATGCTTAGTGCAGAACCATGCATCATTCATTTATATTTTTCTATGGCTCCCTACAATACTCAGTCCCGATTCTTCAATCATGCCATCTAGTGGTCTGTTATTGCATGACGACAACAACTGCTACAACTGATAAATGAGCGCTCAAGCAGGTACAGAGCATCATTTTGAGATATGTCAAATTAATTTTGTGTTCAAGTATTTATTTGTCTGGCAAGTTGCCACATAAGTTAGATAATTACTTAGTGTAGTCTATATAGGAAGACACAGCCATCATCTCTAGGCAATTGATGTGCCACGAAAGATGATGCCCTCTCCACAGACCTCTGGTAAAGTAGCTCTCCGTGACCGCTCCCCAGCCTGTAAGGAATAGGTCCATAGTCATGTTTTTCCATGGTGTTCCTAACACCGGGCCCTGGGACAGGAACCATGGTTTCTTCCACATAGTCAAAGAACGAAGGCATCTGCACGTTACTTTGATCATGCGGAACAGGTTTCCCCTCGGTTAAAAAAAATCCTGGGCCCGAGCCACCACTGCAGGGGTCGCATGTACAGCAGGCCAAAAGTTATTACTTTGGACGCTGCTGCCAGAAGCCTTAGCACTCTGAAAGTGCTTGACAGTGATGGCTTGGCCTAGCTTGATGTTGGTGACTAGTCAAGATAGTCTCTATTCAAGCAGGAGACAACTGTGCCCGCATCATTGTAGAGTCACACACTACCCCCCAGAAATGTAGTTCTCTGCTGGGGAGAGGGTGAACTCTTCTTGACATTGAGTCTCATCCCCAAGCACCTTTGGCGAAGAACGACATCTCAACATCTCCTCTGACTGGACTAGAATGAGCCAATCGTCAATATAATGGAGTATATGAATGCCCTGAAGCCTCGGTGGAGCTAAAGCAGCATCCATACACTTTGTGAAGGTGCGAGAGGAGAGGCCAAATGGAAGAACCCGATATTGGTACGCTTTTCCCCCAAAAGGAACTTCCTGTGTTGAGGAAGGATGGATATGTTGAAGTATGTATCCTTGAGATCCATCGTGACAAACCAATCCTTGGATCTGAATAGACTCACGATGATAGGTATAGTTAACATCTTGAACCTGAATCTCCTCAGAGAACAATACCCTGAGATCTATGATGGGACGCAACCCCCCATCCTTTTTAGGATCTATGAAGTACCGGCTGTAGAACCCGGCCTTCCTCTCGTGAAAAGGAACAACACTCTATGGCCTCTTTCACTAAAAGGGATTCAACCCTGCTCAGGGTTGACAGTAGGGTAGACCACCGAATTGAATTCTCTACCCCCTCAAATTCTGTGCAGAGTAGACATTTTGAAAAATAATGCTGCCTTCAATTGTTAATCTGGAGTTTTGCAAACTTAAAATAAAACTGCACATTGTAATTTCTGTAAGTTAAGTCTATTTATTACCAAGCCATTTGTCAGTAATACAGTCAAAATGGGGGAAAATGTGAATAACTGTGCTGCAGGTCAATTTAAGGTGTGCCCCTAAATTTTCTGCTTGTGCTCCTAAAATTTTCAGTAAGGGGCTACAGTGCCTGGAGCCCTGAAATGCTGCTGACTGTCGTTTTGCCTCCTGAATTCTCTCGACGACAGTATTTACAGCATCGCCAAAGAGGTCAGAAGGCGAAAGCGGGGCATCAATGAGGAAAGCCCTGTCCTTCTCACCGATGCCCAACAAGTTTAGCCACAAATGTCTCTCCGTAGCCACTAATGCTGCCATGGAGTGGCCAATGGCATGAGCCATCCTACAGAGACAGGTCTGCAGCTCAACGTAACTCTTTGATATCATCAAGCCCGACCTTTAGTAGGTCGGCCTGGTATGCCTGCATGATGTCCATCGTGTGCAGGAATGCACCAGCCTGACCCGCCTCCATATATGCCTTGCCCACCAGCGCGGATGTTGTGCGACAGGGTTTGGTGGAAGGCTGTGCCCAAGACTGCAGGAAGCACTCATCAAGTTTAATTTTCTTTTGCACTTCCTGCTTTTCTGTTGGCCAGTTGATGTTTAATTTGGCCACTGCTCTAGTCACAACCTCCAGCAGCTACTCAAAAGCAGGGGAATAAGGTGGCAAGTCCTCTAATTCTCCTGCCTCGATGCTTAGAACATCTAACTCCAGATAGTTCTAACACCGGATCCTCATCCCGGGTGGAAGAAGCTGCAGAGCGGGCTTCCGATCCCCGAATATCTTGGATAAGGAGACACACATAGGTTAAATTTGCCTCTGACTCGCCATTGTTTGTATATAAGTGAATTCTTCGCACTGAGGACAAACAACACCAAATAAGACAGACAAGACTAACACAGAACGCTTGCTGAGGAGCACATGCTGACACTGTTGTGTGCTGGCGTCCGTTTGTAGCTTTGATGTTCAAAGTCACATGTGACGGGATGCAACACCAATCGAGATTAGACTAGTTCCACACGTGCTTCAGACGCTATCACGGTCCCCAAAGTGTCGTCTTCAATGCAGCACGAGTTCCCTCAAAAAGGGAACCAAGGGCTTATAAACACAGGGAGTAATCAAGTAATCAGGGAAAAACAGAACAGGTGTGGAACTAATACAAACCATGACAACAGATGAATGAACTAGAACTAAAGCAAAATAGAGACAATGAAAACTAAACAAGGCATGCACGTAACAATATCATGTATGTACTGTATATCGTACACATTTATTTTTCATATAACATCTAGCAAGTAAAGAGTTCAGCAAAATATTTGTTTAATAGTTTTGATAAAGTTATGATTTCTGATTTTAAAAATCTGATCTTTTTTTTTTTTACAACTTTAAAATTTGTGTCTTTGATGCTTTAAGAAAATAAATAATTAATTAATTAAAAAAAAAAAAAAACGGTATTGGACACCATATGGGAGTACCATATTTATGTAAAGTACTGTATCAGTCCAGATAGCTGTTTAAGCAAATGTTTCCATGTTTTCTAATTAGAAATTCAAACCATTTAATGAAGCCAAGAAATAAAAGTCTCTAAAACTTTCAAAACTTTTTTGTTACCCTCATGTCTCATGTCTTCAACTATCATAGTGCAGGCACATGTGCTGAAACTATAGCCCCAGTGCTGGTGTTAGTTTATTAGAATACAAAGAGACAGATCACTGCCTGAAGGAAGTGATGTCCCATACCTGTACAGGGTCTCGGGTAGATAGTGACAAACACAGACAAACACAAAGGCGCACACAACAACACAGACTACACAGCAGCAGCTTTCCGTGCAGTGAGCTCAGTCCTTATCACTACCTGCAGGCTCAGGGCTGGAAGATGGAGAGGGGGAGACAAAGAGAGACAGGAAAGAGGTATGCATGACAGTCAGCAGAACACGAATTGGAAAAACTAGTTTGACTTCAAGCAGAAGCCATGTCAGCAGACCCAAAGCATTTAATCTCCTCAGAGAGAAAGAGAGCAGAACGGAAGAAGGATAGAAACACAAAGAATGCAAATGTGTCATTAAAGAGCTTCAATTTTGCTTAAGTTTGTTTTCACAGATGGTCAGCAGGAGTTTTCATAAAAATGTCTTCTGTTTTTTTGTAGACAGTTGTGTAGTTATATTTAAGGAAGGATATATATACACCAGTGGCGTGCAGTGGTATTCTGAAATGAGGAGGCAAACAATGACCTCAATGACCTTAAGAGGCAGGATTTATCGCACAAACCAGTCATATCCGATCATAACTGATCATATCCAATTATAGCGTGATAGAGGCATTGCCTCCTCTCACGTGACTTTCCCCGATTCATTCTCTATTACCCCCCATAAAACCTACTGCATGCTTAAGGGGCTCTTTTCTTTCTCTATGAGCTCAAGGGAGGCACAAGAGACGTGGACTCCAACTGTAACTTTACCTGAGGGTGTCGCTGTTGGACAGTGTTCCTTTAGGAAAACGAGTGACTTATACACTTTTTATTGTCACATTTTTTAATATTTGCATTGTTTTATTTTTGTAATATGGATTATTTTCTCATCCTAACTTTTTGAGGAGGCACTGCTTCCCTTGCCTCCTCAGAGGAAACGCCCTTGCTGCTTAGACTGTAAATCCATAAATATTTTTTACTATACTTGTTGCACTTTATTCATACTTTTTTTTTTATTATCATTTATGTTGTATGTGCTTCTATCTTTATAATATCTGAATATTTTATTTCTTTATTATTTTGCATTGCTGTAATTTATTTCACACTGTTCCTCATTTTTCACCATTCTTACAGTATTTATCTGAAGATAAGCTGCTTCCAACTGATTTGGCAGTTCAGACAGTTCTGTTATTTGTTACACTGGTAAAGCCTGCTAAAACTGAGCAGCAGATTGTGAAATAGAGGTTTACATCCTGAGTTCAAGCACAATTCAGTGTGTATTTATAACAGAACATATTTTAAATGCAGTGGGAAGTCACCTCCCACTCTAGACAACTCTTCTGAATTGTGTCTTGCGCACTGACACACTGACTGCAGCATTTCTGCTGAACAGCTCTTCTTATCCTCAAAGCAACTTTTCTGGTCACACTGTATGCCATGGCCAAGAAAAGTAAGATGATTGTCTGAGTCACATGGTGCTGTCAAGTATGTATATTTGATTTTTACAGTATCCATAAAAGATGGCCAACAGAGCTTATCTATCTCTGTATAGGTTTTTTTCCATGCATTAGCCCTTGTTATTTTTGCTTATTTGTGGTTTGAGTTGCATTATGCCTTTTGTTTAGATAGATAGATAGATAGATAGATAATATTAGTTTATATTACTGTATTTTTAATCAAATAAATGCATCCTTGGAGAGCAAAACAAGGTCTTCTTTCAAAAACAAAAATATATGGATCCAAACTTCTGAACTGTAGTATAGACAAATACACATGTATGCTACTTAGTGTGCATAAATGTGTCGGTCTCGGAGGAAACATCATGTACTGATTAGGTCTCCGGCAACACATCATTTACCTCATGATCAGCACTGTGCAAAACCGCTGCTAAAGTCAGCAGATGAGAATAGACAAGCAGACAGAGAGAATGAGAGACAGACTATGCCTTAAATCGGTATCAAGTTCACGACCGTCTCTGCTTGATTCATCTACCTGTAAAACACAACCTTCAGAAAAGTGCAAAACCGGCAGATGCTGCTTCTCCTTGAATTCACACCTGTTCGCGCCATGTGTTAAGTGATTTGCCACCAGGAGGCCGCCAGAATGCTCATTAAAAGAGATGGTTTGGAGGTGTACACTCTCTTATGCTTAGATTTATGGAGACCTGTGATTTGAGGAGCGCTGAGGTAGCCATATGCTGAGACATTGATACTCCCTTATGCTGAAATGTCATTAAAACTACATCCTTGCCAATTCTACATTTCCCTGCTCCATCCGGCTGATACGAATTATGACCCATGTCGGCAAGGTGAGACTATAACACCCATAAATATGGCACTCGTGCTCAGAGCCATATTGAAAATGATTGTTCTCACTCTACAGGCCATGACCACGTCGACCTGTGCATTGGCCGCAAACAGACCCGAGTGGGTCATTACCTTTGTGGGTCATGGCTGGAAACATAAATTGGTTAAACCCCTGGACTACAGAGGTGTATGTGTTCCTATAACACCATGCACTCCTAGGTGCTAATCTTCAGGGGATAATCGCAGCCTGTGAGTTGGTCTCAGGCCAAGTGTAAAGTCTTGCAGTCAAACTCTCATTAGAGCTGCTGAGGTGAATGTTACGACTTTTCTGTTTGTTGGTGTTTGTAACAGCTCTTATTGTACTGTAAAGGCTTTTGTTAGACCTGTTTGTTGTACGTAAGAGGTTGCTTGCTAATAAGCAAGTGCACTCAGAATTAGCAGGCAGGCCAGCCTGATCAATTTTCATCAAACTCAAATGAATCATTTCAACTTAATTGTTTATATGTGTGTAGGAAATCAAAAGCATTTGGCTCCAACAAGCTGGCAGTGACGCAAACAGTGTAATTACCTGGAGAAATAAATGATTGTCATTAGATAACGCTACATTATGATTGTGTTAGATTGATCCTTCAGTTGACTGCTTCCTAAATTACTTTGTTGGGTAAATTAAATATTGAATGGTCAGATCTTTATTCCTTCTCCCCAAAGCGTATTTTGTTGTGGAATCGTATTAGCATAACATTTGCTTTATCTTGATATTATAATTGAGTGATGTGGCAATTATGAAGGAAGCTAAAACAGATGTTGATTGATGGGGGCGAAAGGTTTTTGTTTATGTGTTTAAAGCCCTCAAGTTTAGCCAAATTTAAAAAAAACTTTTGAGGTGCCTCAGACATTTTTTCGAACTTTTATCGCTGTGAATTTATTTTTTTCCCCACAAAGGATTTTGCTGAGCAGCTACTATGTGTGTGTGTGTGTGTGCGCGCGTGTGCGCACAGGTTTAGCCCAGCTGCTCTTTGAAGCTCTGCTGTAAGGCTCCTCTCAAACGCCATCATTAAGACCAGTCCTGTGACAGTGAGGGAGACCCTTTTGCTGACCCTACCCCACTTATTATTGTGTGTGTGTGTGTGTGTGTGTGGGTGGGTGGGTGGGTGTGTGTGTGTGTGTGTATAGGTGGACTGGATGTTCTATTGTTTAGTATAGGGGTGGGGAACGTTGATCCTGGAGGGCTATTGTCCTGCAGAGTTTAGCTCCAACCCTAATTAAACACACCTGAAGCTAATCAAGGTCTTCAGGATTACTAAAGTTACAGGCAGTTGAGTGTTTTTTTCAGGGTTGGAGCTAAACTCTGCAGGACAATGGCCCTCCAGGATCAACGTTCCCCACCCCTGGTCTAGTACAAGGAACATCTCAAAGTGTGCTATTATGGATGCATATATACAGGCACCATGATGGTTATCAAACGATATTAGAATATTTATTTATTTATTTAATATTTTTTATTTATTTACTTCTTATTACTTTTTTTAGTCAGTATTGGATATTTAATTTTGCATGCTTATTTCCCCTATATGTACATTTAGTTTACTTTTGCCATCATGTAATACTCAAATAAAGTTAACCATTAAAAATGTTAATTTAATAACACTATTAAATGTTATATATAGCAAATCTTAAAATTTAATTTCCATTTTTATTATCTACATTATAATAATGTTGTGCCCAAATTCAGTTGTAGATTTTAAAATTACTGATTTAACTTTTTAGTGTTTTATTTTAAATTAATTTAGGTAAAATCGTATAGAATTTTACTATTAGCCATTTACCAGCCATAACATAATTAGCTTGTTGTATCCAGAATTTTAATATTGTGCATCCCTATTTGATATATTTTAAGTCACCCAACTGTTATAGAATTACACTTCATTATTCATACTGACATAATTAGCATGCCTTAGTGTGCCCCCCTCATCATAGTTTTTGGGAAAGCGTTCCCAGATCTCCAAACCCCCAGTCTATGGCGCTGCATTTACTCAGTGAGTTATTGTTAATAACTCAGTGTTATTAACTCTGGTGATGTGTGTTTGTATCCCAGGAGAACTTGTGGCTGGACAGTGTATCTCTGCTTATCAAAGATTCATTTGAAGGAGAGATGCTGATGATTGACAACCTCTCTGGCTCTGTCTTCCATCATTACTCCTCCCCACCCGTCTGCAAGGACTGCAGGACTCATCCGCAAGAGGTAGTTTTACACTGGAGATGTGTCAGTGTTTGTTCGCAAATGCACTCATGAGTTTAAGAACTTTACATTAATTCTTTCTCCGCCAGCATATTTTCACAAAATTTCATGGCCCCCAGAATATTTTATTGTATTGTATTGTTGCTGTATTGTATCTGAACATGCAGTACATAAAAAGAAAGAACAGAGCCTCTGGGCCCTATCATAGACTCAACGCAATGCGACACCAGGCACGACGCAAATGTTTTTTGCTAGTTTCAGCCCGACGCAGTTATCATTATCATTAGCAAATGTACTCATGCTTATCTGTTCGCCCATGGGCATGCTAGTCTGAAAACAAGGTGTATTCAGCTACATTGTTGGCGCATTGCTATTGTGAAGCAACGGAAAATGACTGTGCCATTGACCAACAAAAATCTGGTCTAAAGTCAATGACAGTTTTGTTTTTTTGTTTTTTGTTTTTTTTGTTATTTAAAGGGCATGTTAGTAATATGCTTTTTTTTATCAACACTTAAATGTGGTTAAGTTTCATAAAAAAGAAACATTTTGAAGAAAAAACTGAGAAAATCATGCTTTTGTCAAAGACTACGTCCAGGTCAGATTCAGATTGATGATCAAAACATAAATGGAGTAGATCGCTTCCATCAACACCCTCAAAGCTTCTTAGTTATTACCTATTCATCCGTTTGACATTTCATTCAGTAACATTATGCAGTTTTGATTTATATGCTGTTTAATGTTTGATGATCTTGTCTGTACTCTTTCAGAAGATGTGCAATAGCGCCCCCTACCATACTAGTGAAAACATGAATTGCCAGAAATTTCTGTCAATGGTGGGGAAGCATTGTCATAAATGACGGAAAATTCTGTCAATGGCGGGGAAAGAGTTAAAAAAAAAAACCCTCTACTGTTGATGGCACGTGAAAAAAAAATATTCTACATCATTTTTTGGTTCATTTGGGAACATTTTATTGATAAAAAACATTTTTGGACCCCCACCTTCCCCCCACCCCAAGATATTTTTTCGTTGCCTCAGGGCAATGTTGTGCAACAATGGTACAGAATCATAGAGAAAATTATCATCAAAATCAAATTTAAAAAAAAAAAAAAAAATTTTTTAAAAATCATTAAGTAAAAAAGGAAATACACTTGAAAGACATTGATATACTGAATTTGATACATGCATAGGTCTGTATCATGTAGTGTATCATGCCATATAATGTACTTCATGTAATAAGATTTCACAGTGTACAAAACTTCAAAAAGCACTTCTTCTCTGCTGTGAAATAGTGGTGTATGTTACAATTTTGAAACACATTATGGCCAATGTGAGGTATTGTCCAAAACATCCTTAAAAAGTACCCCTTATTGCACAACGTTGCCCTGAGGCAACGAAAAGAAAAACTGAATTTCTGAACATGCAAAATAAAAAAAAACTTCATAAAAACTGACAAACGGCTTCTCTACATCTTCATACACACACATTTTTTATGTACAGTTCACGTCATTTTAAATAAGATTACTAAAGCAAATAATCTTGCCTTCTTCTCACACCATGTGCTCCTGTGACCATGTGTCACCTTTAAATGGTGCCTGATAGTGACTTCCACACCTTACTGGACTGTTCTTTAGTACTTTCTCAACCTTTCTAATTGGTTGTAATCATTTAAAGAAAAATTTACTAAACAAAGGGCTTAAGAAAACTTTCCGTTGCCTGAGGGCAACGCTGTGCTGTAGAGGGTTAAACTAACCTACATACAAACCCCAGAATAACTTTTAGATTTGATTTTCTGAATTTTAATTGACTTGGCAAACATGCTAAGTTAAAGTTAGAATTTAAATACATAGAATATTTTAAGTAGAATTTAAATAAATTAAAATTCAAAGAAATTCACATGACTAATTTTTTATCTTGAAAAGCAAGGTTCGAATGTTGGCTTGAAAAAATCGGTTTCGAAAATGATTTAAAAAGCCACGTTTGGATGGATGGATGGATGGATGGATGGATGGATGGATGATAGATACTAATGTTGTACTACTGATGTTGTACTACAGTACATATTTGAATGTACACACACAAAATCTGCCAATGCTTGTGTCCCATCACTATGACAGACAGGATAGGGGTAGTTGAGGAAAGAAGTAATTCAAGTGGTAACCCTCACACCTGTCATCCCGCCAGTCTGCCAACAATGTCAGTCCATCAGTCTGTTTCCATTGCCCTGTCTCTGCTCTCTATACATCTCTGATTTACAAGCTCTTCTCTCTCACTCACTCTGTTTGACTCTAAGCATCTCTCTTCTTGAATTACCCAAATTTCTTCATCTCGTTGTCAGACATGAATAATGCTGTCCATAACAATTAAATGTCTCTTTTGACAGTTTTACCACTCAAAACTCACCACACTCTGCAAACTCTAGCCGTTGGACTGGCACAGTAAAAGTCTGCAGAAATTCAAATACTGGGAAAGGATTTTAATGATTAAAACCCCTCTAAAGTCTCATTGCTATAAATTCTGGCCCACAGCAGATCCACATGGCTGAACTGGAGCAGGCATCTCTGAGGTCAGAGCAGCTTTCGGATAAGTCATCCTCACCAGCGCTGCCTGATGACCTCAGCCTGGACGAGCAGAGCATGTACCAGATGGCTCCCAAAGAGGGCAAGGTGAACTTTCTCACAGAAAGATGATTTTGTCACAATGCTTCACCCCCTAATTATCTCAGTATCCACACTTATAATTTAAAATATTCAAATCTATTTTAGAGAGGATACAATGATATTCAGATTTTTGCTAATATAATTATATTAGCAAACTAATTATTTTCATGTTACGGCCAATAACTCATATATGGTTAATATTAAAATGTTGTACTATTTTGTCTAAAAAAAATTAAAAATAAATTTGAGATACAGTATATACACTACCAGTCAAAGGTTTGGAGTCATAAAGATTATTTAATGTTTTTCAAAAGAAGTCTCTTCTGCTCACCATTGTTGCATTTATTAAATCAAAAATAAAAATAAAAGTAATATTGTGAAATATTATTACAATTTATAATAACTGTTTGCTATTTTTAATACATTTTAAAATGTAATTTATTCTTGTGATGTCAAAGCTGAATTTTCAGCATCATTACTCCAGTCTTCAGTGTCACATGATCTTACAGAAATCATTCTAATATGATGATTTGCTGCACAAGAAACATTTATTATTATTATGTTGAAACTGTTGAAGTGCTGCTAAATATTTTGTGGGAACCTTTTTTTTAATATATATATTTTTGTCATGATTTTTTTTTTTTTTTTTTTTTCATTCAAGATTCTTTTATGAAGTTTATTTGAAATAGAAATTATAAATGTCTTTGCTGCCACAATGGATCAATGTAATGTGTCCTTGCTAAGTAAAGCTAAAGAATGAATTTCTTGAAACAAATGGTAACACTTTACAATAAGGTCTCATTTGTTAACATTTGTGAATGTATCAGCTAGCATGAACAGTGAGCAGTACACTTGCAGTATTTATTAATTTTTAAAAATCCAGCTGTTCATTGTTTGTTCATTAGTTCACACTGCATTAACTAATGTTAATAAATACATTTCATTTTCATAATGTATTAGTAAATGTTGAAATTAACTAAGATTAATAAATGCTGTAGAAGTATTGTTCATTCTTATGTAAACTAAAGTATTTAACTAATAAAACTTTATTGTAGAGTGTTACCAAACAAATTACTTACCTAAACTTTTAAATGGTAGTGTAACACTTACAATGTAATTTGTGGGATTTAAGATATAGTATAGTATATACATGGTCTTTTCATTGTTCAGATGCCCTATATATATATATATATATATATAACTGCTGTAGTACCTTACATCCCATACTATGATCCTTTAATTGAATATAATCAGTGAGAATGACCAGACTCGCACTAATTATATTGAAGAAATCAAATAACTATAAGCTGTTAGTCTAAATCCTGCAGTCTCATGGGGCATGTAGCTCTGCTGCTCAACCAGCGTAGTTCTTCTGCAGACTTTAAACATCTCTATTTGTTAGAGAAATACCATAAAGGACGATATGTAGGGCAGATGGCTCAGATGATCCAGCAGTCTAATTGCTCCTTAATCTCTTTTACTGTTACAGAGACAATCCCTAGATGCAGAGAAACTAAAAGCGTTTAGTTTACCATGAAAGCAAGATGTTAGCATTTAAGAGTCTTGAAAGGCTCCCCAGAATACTGAAAGGTCATGCTAATGTTTTTGCTTAGGAAAGGGGCTGTGATGAGTGTCTAACCTCAGAAGAACCAGGGGGGAGAGGTCACAGCAGGTTACGGCGACCCTCTCGGGTTCACAGCTCTGGGATAGAGGATGGGTCGGCAACGCATGGAGGCGGTTCTCAAAGTCCACATCATACACCTGCTCGTCACAGCATAGGTAATGCGGCACCTTCACAGTACTGCAGGAGTGATACTGAAGAGCAAAGCAAGAAAAATGTTGCAAAATTCTGAAGTGAAGAATTGGCTTCCTTTCAAACATAAGAGTTTTAATTTGAATTGAACACCTAAAAAAGTTGAGCTAATCTAAAATTACAGGTAATTTGTTAAATCTAATGAACCTAAAAATTCTTGTCAGTGCAGCTAAAGATTGTTTAGCATTTAGCAATGCAAGGAGCTACATACCTCATTCTTTCTTCATTATGTATGATTTTTCAAAGCCCACTACATAACATGGGCAATAATTGCCTCTTTAGGCTAGAGGGAAACATATTACACTGAAGTTAATTTTACATTAAATAGACCACATCCCACAAAAAGTTTAATTTGAATTGGAATGACAGAAAGAAGAAATTAACTTATATAATAGTTTTAAATAGAAATTGTAGGTTTTCATTTGAATTCTACATCCATAAATTTGAACTCAAATTGCCCTTCTTCATCCTGTTCGCTGCCTGAATTTAATTTCAATTCAAATTCAGTAACTGAATTTGTGTGCAGGTGGAGTTCCCTGTAGCAGCAGTAATCAAGAGTACCCAGAGGTTTCTGGAGGTTCAAGCCGCTCTAACACTCTTATTCATCTCCCAGCTGAATTCTTCCACCCAGCTGCCGCGGTCCTCCCTGCACCCCCAAAAGGCCGACCGGGACACAAACCAAGAGGGCTCCGTCTAACTTCCCCAGCCTCATGGGCATCTCTACGCTCTCCTGGAGCAAACACCAGGCTGCTCACCACACAGGTATAGACTCATTGTTTGGGGTGGGGGCTGGGGGGGTCCCTGAATATCAGCACGATTGCAAATGTGATATTGATTTTATACAATTCTATAAACAAGAAATTGATATTGAGCGAATTACATTTTAGACACAATATTGCCTATTTTTGTTACAAACTAATTACAGAAACATTACACATCTCTGAGCAACACAGTGACTCCTGAATTTATCCACATCACCACATTACCATTTCTAACATTTAAGTTTAGAAAAAACAACCAAAACTGTGTGGACAACATACATTTCTCTGGATCTCTGTAAATAAGAACTAAAGTTGGTTAGGTTATATAGTTAGGTTGCTTTTTTCTTTTTCTTTTTTTAACGAGGAGGACCCACCAAGAGCTTTGACAGAATTCGAACATATATGGGCTTACATACATGTATGGCTTATGCATTTTATCTATTTGCTGCTAAAAATTGCCTCCATTGACACCATTCTATGCTAGTTGAACTGAGCTGGACGATGACATCACTGTTTTCTCCAGAGCTGCTGTATAGATAAATGAACTAGTTCATAACTAATGATTTTTACAACGGAATGAATCAATACTGAACTTACTTAAGCTGAACAATGACACCATTTTCTTCTAGAGCTGCTGTGCAGCTAAAATTATTTTCCTGCTATCACTGTAAAGCTGCTTTGACACAATCTGCATTGTAAAAAGCGCTATATAAATAAAGGTGATTTGACTTGACTTAAAAAAAACTCTTTGTCCTTAGTATCCATCTCACAGTGACTCCTCCCTGGCTACGGGCAGCTCAGAGGGCAGTCTACCAACCACCATGGAAGAAGGGCTCAGTTTCGTCGTATCCACCCCCCAGCCCCTGTTGGACACGCTCCTCGACGAACGTGCCAGTCTCTCCACAGAGACCCTGAGACCCAGTCCTCCAGCCGCCCAGAACCTCCAAACCACGAGGGGGCACCAGCGCAGCAAGAGCAACTGTGAAACGAACATCAGTGCGGGAAGCACTCGACAAGGCCCCGATGGGGATGTAGGGATGGTACGGTGTGGCTCAAGCCTGACGTGTGACAGCCAGCAGCTCTTAGAGACGCAGAGCAGTCTGTCGCTCACGTCGCTGCTTCTGCCGAGCTCTCAAGCACCCCCGTCTGTGAAAAAGTGCAACAGCACAGGCAGCTTAGACCAGGGGACTCTAACAACCCAAGAAAAGGTGTTCGCAAAAGAGCCACTGGGTAATATCGCCAGCCCCTGGAAAGAAAGGAAGGAAGGAGGAAGAGAGAGGCAGTTGGAGGCAGCTCAAGGAAAAGACGGGGAAAGTACAAGCCAAATAACAATCGTGGGCTCTAGAAAAAATAGATGAAACTCTACCTAGTGTTTTAGGATGTTAAAACTTTCAGCATACATACTTTTTACAGGTTATCTGTTCATTTGTCATTTTGTTTGTTTATTTCTGTCTGTATTGTACATAGACAATGTTCTTCTGTCAGCCTGAAGTAAAGCTTTCGTTTTATCATTTGTCAATTTATCTGTATGTCTGTCTTTCATTTTATTTATTTATTTATTCAAGTTTATTTATTTAAATTATTGTTTGTATATTTAATTAAAGGGCAAATGCAGAAATATGTAATCTCCTACCTTTTGCATTAGGAGATGAAGAAAATATGGACACAAGGACAAAGAACTGTCCTCTGCATGACGGAGTCTCTTTACAAAGAAGTTCAATGTAACATTTACTGAAGATGTCAATGCTGGATGAAAGGAGTGAGGTTTTTACTCA
Organism: Elopichthys bambusa; assembly: GCA_037101425.1. NCBI lineage: Eukaryota > Metazoa > Chordata > Actinopteri > Cypriniformes > Xenocyprididae > Elopichthys > Elopichthys bambusa. The sequence goes on from CM074435.1 coordinate 19,650,843, forward strand.
GATATTTTTTTATTGATATGCTCTGGATCAAGGAATAGGTGACTCACGTTGTTGTGGTCACTTTTGTCCTCCCCACAACCCAAAAACATTTCTCTGTGACTTTATTCCCTGCAAGTGGCTTCCATTTTTATAATTTTGGTTAGGTGGAGGGGGCTCTTTGTATGCTGGGGGCGAAAAGAGCCAAGCAAACAAACAAACAAACAAAAAAGGAAGAAAAAAGGATTTTAGACTGTGGATTACCTGAGCTCTTGGATGTTTTGGAGGTTGAATACAGCCAGACACAAAGGATGATGAACAGGCCATGGGATTTAAATGCTTCTTCAAGAACCCAGGAGCCTCTGATTTATTTTGTTCCTTGGATGGCATGTCAGATGAAGAAAACACATGACGGTGATATTTAGCTTTCATTTTGACAAAACTAGGTTGATTGGATTTGCAACTGAATCAATTATTTATACATGAATTTTCTTTAGCATGGTTACTGGACTGCAGTAGGACACCTTATTTATTATTCCTCCTCTTTAAAAAAAATTGCACTTGTTTGCTCTTTATTTCATCTAACTTAAATTTGGTCACTGTATTCATGTGCAAATGGAGCAACTGTAGCTATGACACTCAAAAAATCTCCAAATATCTTAGTTTAGTCTGCCGTAGTGTTTAGCACCCCTGGTGAGTTTTGTTTTATAATATTCATGTGAATATCACAAGTAGACTTGACCTGTTGATGAACTTCATTGTCACTTGATTGGTAGTGACTGTCCATCCGTGACGTCGTCGGGGTCTCTGTACATTACATCAGTTGTGTTGTGGTTTAGTCAGGACCCAAGTGCGGGGTTGTCATTTTAATCTTGCCTATTCCATCCGTTTTGAAATGAGGAACACTACAGTTTGAGGAAGTATTAAAGTTTAATCAGCAAAACACAATAACAAAGGGCTTACTTGGTTTCCAAGGTGTTCTTGGATCTCACAAGACAATTTTTTGCTAATAGTGCGCAAGACTTCAAAGGTTAGTCTGACACTACAGCAATAAACGGTAGCTTTGTGTGCCCCAAGTATACATAATGATGTCAATGTCTTTTCTCTTTTTCTTCTTCAAGTAGAGTATTTACCCTTGATTACTAGCCTAAAAAACAACACCTGCATGATGTGAGGGCTGATCTCATTACATAACCATTCAATCTTTGAGAATAGGTGGGCTGCCAATGGTTCAGATGAACATATGAAGTCATTTCGAACTCAGGGCCTTGGAAAATACCACTACTGAATGCTCTGTTTCCTCAGGGAGACAGATGGCTGGATGAAAAAAATAGGACTGTATGTTAAATGTTAATGTTCATTTGATTTGACTTTGCATTTAATGCTCTAATAAGCTTGCATCACCATTATAGCAGAACATGAGCGGTGGCCAGTTTTATAAGAGTAACAGGTAAACCAAGAGTTAATTTATAGCCATCGCTGCATAGTCTGAGAGTGTATGTAGCTTAAAGAACAATATGGCAATGCATTTAAGGACGGATGCATACAGTATTTGAAAAGTATATGTAAGTGTGATGTTAAATGGTCTAGAGTGATGGGTGAGATTTTATACGAAACTCAATGTGTCTTGTCACTGGGTTGAACATATGTACATATCCTTTTATATATTGAATTGCATGTGTGCTATGACCAATGACAATAATACATGCATTTTAGAGTGGTTGAGGCTTGTAGGTTTTTTTTTTTTTTTCGCCCACCCCAAGGTCTTCCTGAATCTGTATTAATGTAAAACATTTCCCTTTGTTTTATTAATGAGACTACAATTTCTTATTAGACTGCTGTGGTCGTATGCAGTTTGGGCTCAAACTGTCTTCTGTGCTAGCTCAGATCCCTTATTGAACAGTTAGTTCAGGTCCTTGAATCTGATTGGCTGTGCTAAGTTCTGATATTTCACTGTTTGTATGACTTCATGTTTCTGCGGCATTCCAGACCAGAATATGTGAACGGTATAGACTGAAATAAGATTGTTTTGCTTTGTAAGAGCATCTGAGACCAAAATTCATTTGAAAGGCAGAAGCTGGATTTCTCAGTAGCTCCTAACTGCAGCACACGTGATCCAGGGGGCGAGGTTGGATCCAGATTCAGGGGGTGGAGACTGGTAGGTTTAGGGATCAGTGTTTAGTATAGGCAGTCAGAACTGTGATTGACATGACCAATAAAATCTTAAAGGGTTCACCCAAAAATGAAAATTCTGTCATTAATTACTCACCCTCATGTCGTTCCACACCTGTAAGACCTTCGTTCATCTTCAGAACACAAATTAAGATATTTTTGATCAAATCTGATAAGTATATGACTCCTTCATAGACAGCAATTTAACCACCACTTTCAAGGTCCAGAAAGCTACTCAAAACATTGTTAAAACAGTCAACGTGACTTTTATGAAGCGACGAGAATACTTTTTGTGCGCAAAAACAAAACAAAAATAACCACTTTATTCAACAACATCTCTTCTGTGTCATTCTCATATGTTGTTTACATCCAGCGCTTCCAGGTTCTATGTCAGAACGCCGACTCATTATTGGCCGGCTCCTGCGTCAGCATCACACATGTGTCGTGCTGCTCACATGATCAGCTTTGGCCAATACTGAGCTAGCATTTGGACGTAAACATAGAAGCCTTCACTGCTTACTGTGGCAGCTACGTAAGGATAATGACAGGGAAAAGAAGAGATTGTTGAATAAAGTCGTCATTTTGGTTTTTGCCCCCAAAAACTATTCTCGTCGCTTCATAACATTAAGGTTGAACCACTGCACGTCGACTTTTTTAACAAGGTCTTTAGTAAATTTCTGGACTTGAAAGTGTCGGTTAAATTGCTGTCTACGGAGGAATCGGATACCTCTTGGATTTCATCAAAAATATATTAATTTTATGTTCTGAATATGAACAAAGGTTTTACAGGTGTGGAACGGCATGAGGGTGAGTAATTAAAGAGAGAATTTTAATTTTTGGGTGAACTAACCCTTTAAGAAGGGAGGCATGGGCCTGGCTTCTGACGTCACACTTGGATGTGGGCCGGGTTGGATATCCACCACAGGCTGCAGCAAGATGCTTCTCATGTAAAGTGGGAGCAGTTGGATCTGGATCCAACCTCGCCCCCTGGATCTTGTGTTGTGCAGTGAGGACCATCTTGTGTGATTATGGAGTGCTTTGAGGAGGCAAAACTGATGTCACTTTATTCTACTCACATCCTCTCTTCTGGTGTGTACAGTATGTTGGTTGGCGACACACAAAGCTTCATGGTTGGGCTTTTTGGGAAGTATTTTATAAAAAAAAAAAAAAAAAATTAAAATAAAAATTTAAACCTGAACTTGCTTGATTTTAAAGGGATAGTTTACACACAAAATCTCATAATTTTTCTTTTCTTTTTTTTTTGGTCAACTATGCCTTTAACTTCTTGTGCTGATGTTCAGTGCAGCTTGTGTGGTATTGCTTAATTGGATATTCATGAGTAAAATACATTGATTTGCCCCTCTAAATGAAGCAATATACTCTATGTAGCATGGCCCTTGTGAAAATAGAGTTGGGTGGAAAGAGACAGGAGAGGTTCTGACAGTAGACATGCTGCTAGTGCTTTGGCATGCTTGTGTGGTCGGTCAGAAAGTTCTGAAGCAGAAATGTATGGGAGAAGTGTTGTTTCTCCACACCTAAACCATCTCTACCCTCCAGCTATCTGTCCTTTAAATGTCAGCTGCTCTGCTGCTCCAAATCCTGACCGCACACTCGTAAGGCTGTGGTGTCACCAGCCTCGGGAAAGTTGGAATGTGGGCTGTCACACCATCAAACAAATCAAGAACCCTCTGAAGGGGTAGCGTTTCTGAAGCTGCAGTTTATGTTTGTTTTTTTTTCACACTGGTTTCTGGGAAGTTCTGGAGGTCATATGCTTTATATTTGACTCATACATGTGCTCTTATCTAATCATTACAGCTTAGAGAGTGTCGGTTAGATGTATGGAGACCCTCTGTCATCGTGGCTGCATCAGTGTTTTATCTAGAGGTTGAGTAATTACTGTCCCCGTCTGACTATAGAATAAAGCAAGCGCTAATCGCTACAAAAGTCATACGGGTGAAATAAAGGAGATCCTCCTACTAAATGACAAAAAATGATCTTCAATAATGACCAGGGCACCTCTGGGAGGACAATGAGATGGATACCCTTGTGGTATACTGTATGGCCTTGAATGTGTCATTATCTGTACCTTTCTTTTTCTTTTTTTTTTAAATGAAAAAAAGAAAGACATGTTTAAAATTACTTCTATGTGTTGTATTTTTGGACTAAATTGCAGCTTGGTGTGACATCTCAAGTGTAGCCCTCATTCGGTGTGTTTAAGTCTCTCTCTCTCTCTCTCTCTCTCTCTCTCTCTCTCTCTCTTCCCAGTATACGTACCCCTCTCATTTGGTTTGTTTGGCAATCACTAAATCATCCCAGAGCACAGCACTTCACACACCTGAAATATGGTAGCCCACTCACACACATACACAAACAACCGTTTCATCAAGGTGACACAAAGCAAATCGCTCCTGACATTCCACTCGGATTCAGTTACTCTACCACATTTAGTGCTGATAAGAAAAAAAATGAGGAGCAAAAGAGATAAAAGACACAAAACAAAACCACTATAAACATCCTGTGACAACAGGAACAAAGGCTGAGAGTTATCTGATGTGCCTGTCAATCTGCCCCATTAGAAGCAATGCTGATACCTGCACTCTACAGCAGTGGCTGCAGTTATCATCCTATATGCTAACTGCAAATCATAAAATGCAATATAAATAGTAAAGCCTGTGTCTTCAAATCAGCTTGGTCCTTTAGTAGAAGCTAGTTGCCATAAGCATGATACCACCGAAAAATTTTAGAAACAAATGCCCTGTCCAAATATCCACACTTGCGGTCTTGGCCACTTGAGAGCGCGTGTATGCGACAGGAAGTAAGTGCGCAAGACTGTCCCATGTCTTAAAAATGCCCAAGTGCAGTGCCCTTAATGCACACTAAACCCACACTATCTTGAATACCACTTCGGAGCGGTATTCGAGGCCAAGCGTATCCCATCATGCATTATGTTCGGGAACTCACATGCCCTGAAATCGCGAGCTGTCAAGGAAAACATTCGACTGTAAGTTAAATTAATTATATATTACATATAATTTGGTAGTAAAATATAAAGTGTTGCACATTTTATTGATGCAAAGAGGCGTACCTGTGTGTATTTTGTACATCATTTGCAACTGCTTTTTATCACTTAAAGAAGCATCACAATTTTAAAATTGTGTCTTCTGTTAGTTACATAGCGACCACTGAACAGACATTTAAAAGTGTATTTTAAAATGCAAAGTATTGAAAATAATAACAATAAAAAAGAAGCTGTAAATGCTTGCATTTTTTTTGCAAGACTTGAGTGTGTCCCATTGGGTAATCAAAAGTTCTACACACACTTGCAGTCTTCAGGCCCACTCGAACACTTGAGCCAAATACAGGAAATAGACAGTAGACAAGTGGTCAAGTGCAAAGACCGCAAGTGTGGGTATTTGGACAGGGCAAAAGTTAAGTTCTCTTTCAAGTGAACTCTACACAATCCAACTGGCCAACAGATGTCAGGTAACGAAGCTTAAAGGATTAGTCCACTTTCAAAGAAACGACTTTCTCATTTGTAAATGCAAAGAAAATTTTCCTGATAATTTACTCACCCCCATGTCTTTCTTTCTACAGTCGAAAAGAAATTAACGTTTTTGATGAAAACATTCCAGGATTATTCTCCTTATAGTGGACTTCCATAGACCCTTTTCACATTTCTGGGTTTCTCAGAAGCGGAAGTCGTCATAATTCTATAGCAGTGAATGAGAGAATACATAAAATATATTTTTTGTGTTTCCATTTGCTCAAATAGCAAAAGAAAAACTCCACAATAGTGTTTTCACAACTTTCATAAATAGGAAAAAAATAGAGAGCGGCTAATAACTGCGGTCAGAAGAGAGAAAGATGTCATTTTAACTGTCACTCCCATAACTGCTGTATTAGAAACACCCTCACAGCAACGTTAACTAAGTTTTTGTAATTTGATGCAAAGGTAATGTAATACTAAGTATATTGTTATAAATGTACATATGGTTTTTTTTTTTAAATGAAAATATAAAAACCTTTGCAGGATTTACGATATTGATGACCGTTAAAACACGTCATCACAGTCCGTGAAAAGGGTCTACTGAAGGTCAAAATTACAGTTTCAGTGCAGCTTCAAAGGGCTTTAAACGATACCAGACAAGGAATAAGGGTCTTACCTAGCGAAACAATCAGTCATTTTCTTAATATATATATATTAGTAACCATAGACGCTCATCTTAAACTAGCTCTCTTCTTCTCTATTAGAATTCCGGCAGTGTAGACGCTGCTAAGTGTATTACTGCCCTCCACAGGTCAAAGTTTGAACTAATTGTTATATACTACCACTGCCATATTGTATATGAAAATTTAGTTCAAACTTTGATAACTGATAAATTATCAGGAAATTTTTATTTTAAAGTGGACTAATCCTTTAATGTGTCATGAAGACCTAAAAGGGGAATCTATGTCACAGAATCCCCAGCTTCTTTGTCTGCAGAAGCCGCATGTCTGTTTCAGTGTTGACCACTCAGGAAGTGTGGTGTAAATTTGAATCAACAGTTCCTGCCACCAAAACAGTCATTTCCTTTGCCTATGAGGTGCGCAGTATGGCTTCGTCTCTTGGCACCAAAGCTCACTTCACTGCACCTTTGCAAGATGTTTGTGCTGCCGTAGACTGGTTCTCTCCACACACATTCATAAGGTTCTACATTTTGGATAGGGATTCAACCCCAGGATCTCAGGTCCTTCTGGGTTAATCCTTCCTTACTGGCCATAAGGTTTGTAAATGCAAAATCACAACCTCACTGTTTGGTAATTTTTGAATTGCTTCGCCTCTAGGCATCAAAGCCCACTCCTCTAGGAGCATGGCCTCTTCTAATATGCTTATATAAGGCCCCATTTACACTAGTGCGTTTTTGTTTTAAAACGGCGTTTTAAAAAATGAAAATGATCCTCGTCTACACTGGTGTTTCCATAGCATTTCAGAAATGATCTCCGCATGCACGTACAAGTGTAAGTTACCTCTTGCGCATTTAGGCAGCTGCAGTATTAAAAAAAGCAGAGTTTAACTGCACAATGACTGCTAAAAATTCCAACAAAGCCAGCAAAGATTGCAGTTCAGTCTCCATGTTATTGTTTACACGGTCGTCAAGGATACGCAGAGCGAACGCGGGCAGCCACGCCATCATTTTAAAAGTCTCCGTTTTGGTCCGTTTATACTGAAACGCAACTCCGCCGTTTTCAAACTTAAACGGGGTCGAAAGTCCAGTTTTTGAGGTTCGAAAACGCCGGTGTAGTGCAAACGACAGGCATAACCGTAGAAAAACGTATGCATTTTAAAACGAAAACGCACTAGCGTAAACGGGGCATAAAAGATTTGTGTTGCAACGGGCTGGTCTTTTCCGCACACATTCATAAGGCTTTACAGAATGGACATGGATTCGACCCCAGGCTCTCCTTGTCAATCCATTCAGTGGGCCACAGGGTTTGTGCATAAATGATACGCTGCATCGCTTTGCCATACTTGATGCCTGCTCGGCTGCTTCAGACAATTAGAATCTGGGGATACTGTGACGTAGGTGCCCTTTAATGGTTTTGCTGATGCGCTATACTTTGTCACATGGCCAATAGGATTGGCATGATTTTACACATGCTTCAGACACTGGTGCATGCTGAAGGCGTTTCCATAGCATCACCGCCATTACGCTGCGTCTCGTTCCCTTCTCAGGGAACTGGGTTGCATACGTAACCCTGAGACATTTTCTATGCCTATATAGCCAGATTTAACTGCATTTTTGTTTACTTTTGTAAGATAAAAAAAATGTTGGTACCGTATTGGGATCTCTACTTTGATGTCCTGAAACAAAATCAGTCGAGATCCACTGCTATAAAATATCTGCATCTTTTGTTTAAAAAAAATAGAAGATGCAAATAGCTTAAAGAGTGTTCTTTTCTTTCTTTCTTTTTTTAATAACCATTGATTTTAGTTGCAGGATAAGTCATCAATATTATCAAGATAAAGACCAAATTTTAGGTATAATTTGTGTATATCTGCTAAAATGAAACCTTTTCAGTGTTTAGGAGCACACTAGCATACAGATGACCTCAAAGCTAACAGAAAAGGGCTAAGAGCCATATGCTTAAAATTGATTTAATGGGGGTCTTTAAAGGGTTAGTTCACCCAAAAATGAAAATAATGTCATTAATTGCACCCTCATGTTGTTCTACAGCTGACCTTCATTCATCTTCAGAGCACAAATTATGATATTGTTGATGAAATCTGATGGCTCAGTGAGGCCTCTATTGAGAACAAAGCCATTCAAACTCTCAAGGTCCATAAAGGTACTAAAAACATATTTGAAACAGTTCATGCGAGTTCAGTGGTCCTATCTTAATATTATAAAGCAACAAGAATACTTATTGTGTGCCAAAAAAACAAAATAAAGACTTTTCAACAATATCTATATGGGCCGATTTCAAAACACTGCTTCAGAGCCTTACGAATTGAATCAGTGAATCGGAGCGGAGTCACGTGATTTCAGCAGTTTAGCCGTTTGATAGGAGATCTGAATCACTAATTCGAAACAAAAGATTCATAAAGCTCAGAAGCTTCACGAAGCAGTGTTTTGAAATCGGCCCATATAGATATTGTTGAAAAGTCGTTATTTTGTTTTTTTGGCGCACAAAAATTATTCTTGTCGCTTTATAATATTAAGATAGAACCACTGAACTTGCATGAACTGTTTCGAAATATGTTTTTAGTACCTTTATAGACCTCAAGAGCTTGAATGGTTTTGCTCTCAATAGAGGCCTCACTGAGCCATCGGATTTCATCAACAAATATCTTAATTTGTGTTCTGAAGATTAACGGTCTTACAGGTGTAAAACGACATGAGGGTGAGTAATAAATTACATTATTTTCATTTTTGGGTGAACTAACCCTTTAATATCAGACCGTTCTACAGACAGCGGTGTGTTAAGAAGTTAACTGAGAGAAGACTGCTGGTCTTATTCTTTTGTGTGTCTGCACAGGTTCTTTGGGTCAGCTTATATTAGTTTAAATTGAATTTGGAGCTGTTTTGTCTTATTTCCATCAGGTACAGGAAGTGATCTACAAACAGGTTATATCTATGCAAGTTTTTGCATATAACATGAATTTGCCTGCGTCTATGTCCTTTCCTAGTCCTGAATCATACATTTATGTAAAAAAAAAAGTCATGATGGCCATTAATATTCATGGTTCTGAGAGCTTTGCTAATGTGAGTTCAGCTTCAGTTCATTGAATTCACTGGTTGGCCTTGCCTGTTTTGTGTAAGTTTATGTATGTTTAATAGACAGCTGATGGCAATAATAATTCATTTGTCTCAGCGATTATGAATCCCCTTTTGATCCTGATTTAAAAATACTAACTTTTAGAAAAAGAATAGTGGAAACTAGGAATTTTAAAATAAATTCTATGTCCTCAATTGAGACAGCAGGTGTTTGGGTTGAAATCCCTGCCCCAGAACCCTACTTGGAAACAAGAGAGATCTTTTTTGGGCCTGAGACTGATGATGATTCTTATTTGCAATGACGGCATCGTAATTTCTTGTTTGGGTGAGATAAGCCTGCTATTGTCTAGGCTTGTCTGCGATCACTACGATAGGCTTATGAAGTGTCAGATATGTATTATTAAGTTTGCCCAGTCTCACCTTGCCTTTTGATTGAATTATGGCCTGATACTTGGCATCTAAATTAGGGGACCACTAAAAATGTGCAGTTTATTGTTTCTGTGTTCATTTCAACAATTGAAATGAAAAATCCCTCAAATGCCCAGTGCACTTAAGATTTCACAAGACTTTAGTTGCTGCTTATTGTAACTAGCATCTTACTGTACCAAATAATAATAATAAAACGCTGACCACATTAAAAGTTTTATTTTTCTTATGGCTGCCATGTAAATCTATGATAAAATGATTTTAAATGACTCCAAAATGGTTTCTTTCCATATACTGATACTGTACAATTCTTAAAAGATTTTAAAGAAATAGATTGGCTTGATGGTACAGTTTATGTAAGCATATTTGCAAAACAATGTTGCTTCTAGTCTGAACCAAGCAATGTAAACAATATATTTCAAAGCAAAAGTATTTATTTATAAGCTATAAGGTTTTAATTTTTCACAGATGTTTGTTGAGTGTTTTGAAGAAGCTTGGTGAGAGACATAACTATGTTTATTTCCAGCATGTTATGCCTGTTTATTTATTTATGCTGTATTGACATTAATTAAGCGAGTAGTGTCTGTGTCCTCCAGGCACATTTGCCTCGTTTTCTTCTCTTTTTATGCACTTGATTATTTACAGGTACAATTGTAATTCATACATTTCAAAGATGTCATTAGTCAAGCATTATGTTATTTGTTTTAACAAACATGATCTTGTTTTTAATCAAGAAAAACATGTTGAATTCTCCATTTACAGAACCTCATTTCACTTTGCAGGAACGGATTGAGTGTGTTGCTCTGAAAAAAAAAAAAAAACTGCAGTCCAAATCATTCTTGCTAAATGACTGCACCAAGTGCTCTTGGAAATTCAAATATGCTTTAGCATTATACGGTACAATACATTATATATACAGGGCTCTCAGTGAATTTGCTGAGGCATGAATTCTTAACTTCTGCCTTCTGCTATAGGAACAACTTCAATGTTACAAGATCTTATTTTCATGCCAAGGTCTTACACAGCACAGACTGGGCTTGGCCAGTGGTTATCAGTGTTTGGGAATCTACCTTGAAATTGTAGCTTGCCAAACTGCAAGCTAATCACAATTTGAAGTATTTAAACTATTTAAAGTAGTCAAGCTACTTGTTTTGAAAAAGTAGTTGACTACATGAAAAAAATACTATAGTAATTTATAGTAAATACTATAGTAAAGTACTTGAATTAATTTGTTGTGGTAATTCTATAGTTGCTGTTGTAATATAACAACTATAGTAATATAAAGAAATTACTCAATACTGTACTACGTTTTCTACAACTATGGGGTATATTATACTTCAATACACCACAGTTTACTGTAGTAAAAACTAAAGTATACTACAATATTTATTACAGTTCACTACAGTCAATACTACAGTATGCTGCAGCATTCATTAACAAAGTGTTGTAAATACTATATAGTTCAATTTACCGTAGTATGGATCAAAAACACTATACTAGTATGGTATTTACTATAAATTAGTATAGTATTTTTTCATGTTACAACTAAATGTAGCTACTTAAAGTAACTACTTTATCAGTGAATTGGTTGTTTTATTTGTTTATTTACATTAACCGTCTGAACAAACTAATTTATTACGATTATTCAGACTCTCCAATGCTACATACCATATTAGAAAGATTACAGTTTGGGATGAACCAATTAATTACAATGAATGAGAGAGAGAATTAGGCGAGTGCATTTGTTCATTCCCCATCTTAGGCATTAAAGTTACCATATTTTTTATGGTATATTGCAGTATTTATAAATGAATTATCTGTGCTACTCGTTAGAGTTTGGAAACAGCTCATTTGAAATGGCTATTGTGACGCTACAGAAGTTAGCTGTTAGGTTTAGTGTTGCTTCTCCCCAACAATGCTGTTTATATAGTCTAAAAAATATGCGCTCTCTGCTAATTGCTTCCTATGTCATGACACATACACATCAATATCGTTACGTGCGGCTGCATTTGATTATATTTGATTTCAGTTCAGCGCGACGGACTAAAAGGCCATTCATTTGTCTAGCTGAATGTTATGTCACGGTTTAACATGAAACATGGTCCGTGCGCAGCAGGTAAAGCCTCTACTGTCCTTCTTCATCTTTTTTCTGCTTCATTTAAGTGGCCGTTTGTTTGCGTTCATGCGGTATATTAACTCAGTAAAAACCTCATCTGTTTTTCCATTAGAATGTGAAGTGCTAATATTGGAAAGTGATTACTCAAAGACTGTTTTGCATGGGTTGACATTAATACACTGGCAGCAGCATTGCAGATAGGCGCTGAGAGACAAAAAATCACTAGCAATTTATTCCTGATGTGTCATGTTCTCGATAGCAATTATGATGCTGGCCTATTGTGTGAAGAATAAAGGAGATGCAAAGATAGCATATGGCGTTTTTCATGAACCCCGTGCACAGCTACTGTTTTGTCAGAACAAAATGCTCTCTCACCCTTTGCTTGCTTTCTCGTTCTCCCGGTCTAGTAAACGTTGAGCTGCACGTGGCTTCGGCATGCCTCTAGAAGGTTCGGTGTGTGCACAGCCTGAGACTGCAGGTTCACCCTAGTCAACGACCCATGGGACCGTATTACGTATTTATCTTGGCAAATAGATGTGCGCACTAAGGGCCATTAAAATAAAAAGTGCCCCTGTGCATATAGTGCATTGATGTAGTCTGTGCTCGCCACTCGTTCTCAAACCCGATTATCAATGGCCATAGCTTTTGTGTATACATGAGAGATGCTCAAACTCTCCATTACAGACACCATCACGGCACTATACAGCCCCAACAAGGGCTCTGCCACTCCATTTCACTGTACCACTCTGCTTTCATAAAAAATAGCTGCTCTCTGAGAGAGAAATAAGGAGGATGTGGTCTGAAAAGCTGTGATAAGGGTTCAGCAGGCACATACATACCAGCCCACAGACATCTACAAACCGAGGTTGAAAATAGCCCGTGTTTGTCTGGGTGACATGTTGTATAGCCCCGGGCTCCAGGAAATCGGTCCAAAGCCAGCACCTCCAGCACAGGATGTTACTATAGAGCACATTACTATGATTCTTTTAGTCATTCATGAAGAAAAAATGAAAATGGCTGGCTGTAAAAATCTACTACATATCAACTACAAATTGCTAGGAAGATGAGCTAAATGTTATATGTGTGGGACTTGCTTAGTGGCCCAGAAGGATGGACGGATGGGCAGACTGCTCTGCATTCACAGTAGAATGGTCCCAGCCGTGCATGAATGAATGGAAGTCTGCATTAGCATCTTCTCACATCCGTCCTCAGATGTCTCCCACGCTTTGATGTTTGGGAAGATGGACAGAAAGAAGAGAGGTAGTGGGGAAGGAGAAAGAGATGGCAGAAGATGAGAGACCGGGATGAAAGCCAATGCTGAGGGTAGAGAGAGAAAGATGGATCATTTGGGATTTTCATATTTGTTTTTGCATGGGTTTTATGTAGCATCGTCTATAAAATCAATCATGGTATAGGAAGTGGGAAATGGCTCTTTTTGTCATGTCTGTTGCATACGTGTTGTTTATTTTAACGATCCACCAAGATGATCCTGAAAAATCAAATTATTATTAATGTCTGGGTGGAATGGCCAAATAATGGTCAAAAGTATGTAAACACTACACTTTTAAATAATGGGTTTTGTGCACCAAAAAAACAAAATGAAGACTTCATTCAACAATATCTAGTGCTGGGCGATTTCAAAACACTGCTTCATGAAGCTTCGAAGCTTTACGAATCTTTTGTTTCAAATCAGTGGTTTGGAGCGTGTATCAAACTGCCAAAGTCACGTGATTTCAGTAAACGAGGCTTCGTTACGTCATAAGGGTTTCATTTTTGGGTGAACTAACCCTTTAACTCTTTGGCATTTTTATCTAGTCCACAAACACTAGTTTGAATGATTTGTTCACTCAGTGATTCAATGATTTTACTTAAATTTCTAGAGATCAACAAAAACTCTAATCTCACCCAAATCAGTCGTATTGCTCGGACAACTTTGATGGTGCTTTTTATGGTATTTACATACAGCTTTGGAACAATGTGAATGTGCGTAAATGATTTTTCATTTTTGGGTGAATTATTCCATGGTGTTGGAATTACAAGTACATATGGGTGTTGTGTTTGTGTGTTTAGATTTTTTTGTCCGTTTCGTTTATTTGAACAGCAGCAGTGATGTGATGAATGTTCTCATTATCAGAAGCACAGTCTTATGTTTTGTTTTCACATTTGTTAATGTACAAAGCCCTTTATCCCAGCAGTCCAATGCAGCGCATGAGTCATTAGAGATTCACTGGGGAATTTATGAAAAACAGGCCATTCATACTCTATCTGGACTTAGTAGCACATAGACCACTAGCTTCTTCACAGCACAGTGTTTACACAGCAGCCGACGGAGTGACAAATCGAATGGATTTTAGATGGTTTGAGCTGGATGAGAGGGAGACAAAGAGTGGAGGAACAGGACTACGGCAGATGGATTTGAGCATCACAGAAAACAGATACCTCAGATGATGAGAGCTCTTCAGTGGAAAGGATGGAGAGGCAGAATGAGGGAAATTAAATATTTTGAGCTTACTATAGTTGTGTGACGTGGCCCATGTCTTAAAGGTCTGTGGAATAGAAAATCTAGAAGGTATCGTGTATTTGTCAAGGGTCTTAGCGTAGTGTTTATAAAGCACAGAATCTAACTGAAGACAAACGTGCATGATCATTTGAGGACAAGGGTGTTACGATATTTAAGGGTGCTTAAACTTCACAACTGATTAAGCTTTCACGAGTGGGAGGTACTTCCTATGAGCAAGCCCAATCAGCAGAGCTGTCACTCAAAATCACTGGGGGCGTGGCATTACTCAACACTATTTCTCTGGCTTTCTGCTGCAGTTTGACTGATTTTATCATGTTGAGAAGCTGTTTATATAAAAGACTTTATGAATATATATAAATATATTAATATATGTAAACATAACACTTTATTTTTGCTTTCTTTGTATTATATTGTCAAAATGGATTGATTGCTTTATTTTGTTGATTCTGTTCATATAAAAACCAAACAAAAAGTTGTGCAATAATGAACAATGAAGAAAGAATATACCTTGTAATTTAGTGTATATAGTCAGCCTGGTGGCAATAAAGAGGTGTGACTTCCAAAAATATGATTTCTCCCAGAACTGAGACTGAGGTGTCCTCTCTCACCTTTGTACATTCACCACCAGTCCTGCTTAAGATTTCATTGTAAAATGTATTGTATGAAATAAAATTTAAGATATTGAGACTTTATGAAAAACATTGTGCCATGCATTGTTTATTACTTAGATTAATTTTATTTGTATGAATTTTACATTTATTAATATTTCAATATTTCTTTACGCAATAGTTCATTTCCTTCTTTTAATAGAATGTGATGGCCTCATTAATGCACAATGACCATTTTGCGTTTGTAGGGAAAATGGCCTTCTTCCTTTTTATGGTGGGTAGGGGGTGTTTTGGATGAGATGGCATCATTTTGAATCCATTTTCTGTCACAGATGTTCGTTTGTGTGCATGCCAGATCTACTCCTACAATATTTACCCAAAGCAAAATTTCTGAAAACCTCATTCACCCATCACACTATTGAGTCAGTCTCAGGAGTAAAATAACATCTCAGACACACTCGACTTCCCACTGTCTTTCAATAACACAGATTAAAGGAGTGTTATTGACAGTCTGATGTCAAGTTGCAAGGGTCCAAGCAACAGAGAGTCTTCTACTTTCTAAATAAGAATGAACGGTCTTTAATCAAATGTTAACAAGGATGAAATTATGTTTTGCTTATGCTCAAAGCCTGATTTTTGGCTTTGAAACACAAAAGGACTGGTTATTAATCTGAAACATGCATTTTCTGT
The DNA here is from genome assembly GCA_037101425.1 of Elopichthys bambusa. Classification (NCBI taxonomy): domain Eukaryota; kingdom Metazoa; phylum Chordata; class Actinopteri; order Cypriniformes; family Xenocyprididae; genus Elopichthys; species Elopichthys bambusa. Next base: position 19,666,608 of record CM074435.1, read on the forward strand.
GATTAGATATTTTGAAAGGTTGGTTTTAGCCAAACATATTTAATAACTGAATCGACCAACAAAAGTCATTTTAACACCTGCGAACAAAATGGCGCAGAAATTACTATTTGAACAACCGGTTCCTTCAGGAAAGCTTTAGCATGAGATATCCATTTCCTAATCAGAACCCGGTCTCGAATGAAATACCCCTGTGCGGCACTGACATCTGTCCTTACCTGTGAAAATAACACATTCAGGGTGGAATCTGCTTTTTGTTCTTTACTTAACTCACCCGGAGACACGGAGAGAGGTATACATGGCCACGAAATACCTTGATCCGCCACAGACGGTTTTGCACTTTTTATAGTTGCAGATGCTCGGCTGGCAGCACGCGTAACCACACACGTTGGAAAAACATCAGGTAACCTCTTTACACTCTTAATGTCCCCAGTAGAAACAGGTTTAGGTGAAACAGACATTTTAGTTAATCCAATTCCACAGATTGATAGCGAATCACAGGTGAAAGTTTCCTTTGAAAAAGGCAACACAGACTCTAAAATAAATGATGCAGATGAGCCAGTGTCCTTTAAAATTTTTACTGGATTTCTTTTTTTCACCCTGCGCAAGAGATACAAAGCAATCAGCAACAAAGTGTGAAAAAACAGAATTTGAACAGACTGTTTTGTCAATTTCTTCAACATCTGACGTAACGCAAGAGTGAACCGAATCACCAGTCATGGGTACTGAAGCAGCCAACGCCGTAGGCTTGGACACACTATAGCGGTTTTGATCTTTTGCTTTAAGTACCGGACAATCCTTTTTCCAGTGACCATGACCGAGACAATATTTACATATTAGGGCCAAATCGGTTTTACCAGCAAATTTCGTATTTACATAACACGAGGTGGCTGACATATTTGAAGACTGAATCGACGGTACTACATTTTTACCAATGTGTTCATTTTCCAAGCGGCCAACATCAAAGCAGGATTTATGAATCAACTCGTATTCATCTGCCAAAATTGCTGCTTCAGCCGCAGTAGACACCTTACGCTCCGCAATATAATAGCCGTTTGACTTGGCAGCGTGTTCTTAAACTGCTCTAAAACAACTAAATTAACAAGATTGTCATATGTTGCAACAGCTGATGCATGCACCAACGTGTAATACACAATTCTAATTTACGAGCCAGTTCTACATGCATTTCCTTAATGCTTGAAATTTCTGGCGATATGCCTCTGACACCATTTTATAAGCCTTAAGAACCGCAATTTTAACTTTCTCATAATTTTGACTATCAGCCCAGCTCAAAGCAGAGTAAGCTCTCTGCACCTCACCAGTCAGAACACATTGGAACATTAAGGTGCGTTCAGTGTCAGGCCATTTTTGTTTGTCCACATTAAAATTAGAAGTGGACCACTCTCTACCACTTTATGTAAATCACTGTCACTCACCATTCTTACCTTGCCTTCTTTCATAAGGTCAAGACGCTGTTGCTGCAAGTCTAATTTTCTTTTTTCTAAAGCCTGCTGTGCAAACACGGTCTCCTGTTCTAATTTCCATCTTAAACTCCATTTTGCTCTGTTCCATTTGGAGAAGAACTAGCCTAATTCTTTTTGTTGTTCAAAGGACAGCGTTACCGAAGGAGGCACCGTTACTGATAAATCTACAGACTCCGAATACAGAAGACATAATTCCTTTATTTAGAAGTGCTATTTTTAAAACATTTCGGATATTCTCTTTTAGTTTTTTATCATTCGTAGAAAGGCTAACTCCATAATACATTGCGACTTCAATGAATTGATCTTTCGTTAATACATTTAAAACCTGCTCAGGCGGAATTTTAATAAATTCACTTATTTCGATAGATGTCATATTTAATAATTATACTTCAAATTACGATTTCAAATCAACGATCCCATACAAAATAGCTCTTTAAAATCCTATACTTACTTTCACAGCTGCAAAACCACCAAGAAAAAGGATGCCCTGGAGATTCCACTTCACACCCTCCCTAAAAGTAGGCCAACTAACTAAGTAGACCCTAATCTTCAAGCACACATGGCGGGTTTTTATGCACCTGATACCGCAAGTCGAAAAGAACAACCAATTAAATTGGCGATTCTCTCAAACCTCGGTGTGCTCCCGAGACTCAGCTCTAACCACTGATCTGCCCAAAACTAACAAACTAAAACAAAAAATTCGACATACCCGAAGAGGACATGTCGCTACATCTTAACAGTGAAGTTTAATCCCAGGGTCTCCCACTAAATACAGCTGTGTGCAAAAGATATTCGATAATAAATATACTCGTCTCCCCTACCAATTCCCAACAACTTCCCAATCCTGTTACCAGGCCAATATAACAAAATGTTTACATATTTTAAAACTATAAATGTCTCAACTAAATTAATCCTAATTCAGTGGTTCCCAAACTGGGGTACGTGAGGTGACAAAAGGGGGTAGGGTACGCGAACAAAATGCTGAGTAGTTCATTTAATTCTACATTAAAATAATATTAAAATCGAGCGTGCATTTTGTAACTGCCAAAATGCCGTAAATCCAGTACATTTAATCAGATTACCTCATCATTTGCAGTCAAAAATGACTGCATCCACACACGCAGCATTCATATGATAGATTGCGGCAGTCTACTACCTTAAATCACGCTAAATTAATGTCGTTCTCGATAGTGGGGATTTAGCACTTACTCGCATGAAGAACAAATATAGACACAGATAGTGGATTCATTTCGATTTAAGACTCAAACTTTCTCCGGTATAAAAACATACCTTGTGTGAGTTCTTGTATTTAATGATGAGCAAGAATGCAATTGTTCCCAAATATCCACATGACTGCAAACGTGACATTATTATACAACAGGTCAAAAAACAAAACGTACATTTTAAACACAGTACTGTCAGTATTCACTCTATTTTGCAATGAAATAATAGTTCTAACGAAAACCACAGCAGAACTACAACACATGTCTGTTTTGCGAACAATTCTGCGGCTTTGAAGGAATCGTGAGAGTCAATGATTCAATGATTCATTCACAGCCACTTGCTTCGTTACTGAATGACGCTGAATTACTGAATGACACCTTCTGTTAGTTTTACCATCATTGCATATTTCTCTATTGAACATTTATTTAAAACATTATTTATTTTATAAAGTTATTCATAAAGGTAAAATTTGCCCTGGAAAATCAATTTAGGGGGCAAATGTTGTCCCTTAATGGTAAAGGTGTGACTGCAGTCTAGGTGGAAGAGAGGGGGTATGCAGAAGAATGGTAATCCCTTCAGGGGGTACTTCATGCTAAAAAGTTTGGGAACCACTGTCCTAATTAATACAAATCCCTAAACAATTAGCTAATAACGCAAAACATTAGGCTACTTACCAAATTTGTTCTCAACAAAGAAAACACTAAGTTTATCAAAACTAAGTTTAGGACAAGCCCCCATTTGTTGCGATCGCAAAGGATCACTACAAATAAGGAGAGGATGAGTAAATTTACGTTGCAAAACATCTAAGCTTTATTTGACATTCAGTCGGCATCAGTACACAATAAAATGTCAAAGCAATGATCAGTGGGGCTACCAACACTAAAGCCAGAGTTCGACTCTCAGGGGACACAAATACTGCTAAAGTTTATACCTCAAATGCATTTCAAGTCACTTTGGATAAAAGCATCTGCTAAATGAAAAAAATGTAAATGAAATCTGCTTTATCCACAGGAGTTGAAATTATGTAAACAAGGCTTCAAATGCCATCTCTATCATGTAACCGTGTAATATACACATTTTAGTATCCAGCAAGAAGCAGAGGAGCAAATAAACACAAATGGTAACTTGCATACTCTACCCACGTCATGTTTCGTATCTGTGCCTCGTTTTAACAGCTAATGATTGTTCCCTGAGGGTAAATGCTTCAAAGATTTCATGGAGCTTTATGTAAATGTACACCATACAACCACACAGATGAGGAATTCGGGATGACAACAAGGTTATTATACATGCCACATGAGATTTCATAACTGAATGTCTCTACATTTTCCAAAGTATGTGTGGTGGTGGACAACATGCCAAGAATGTACAAGAGAGAGTGTCAGTAAACAAAGAATAGAAGTTTTGTGCATCTAAAAGAAGACTATTTTTAAACAGCTTGTTGCCGTTTCTTTAGCTGGAGATCTGTGGGTGTGTTATGTAGGTAGGTAATTAATGAACTGATAAGAGTATAGTTACCCCAAGCATGCCCTGCCTCATTATGAATACTAATAAGAACGTCTTTGTAATTAATACTGCCAATTACTTTCAGCTGCATTGGTGTGAAACGACTTTAAAAAGCTATTGGGCATTTAGTTTGGGGAAAAGGGCTGCAGGGTTGTATAACTGGAGTTTTTGATTTTGCCATTTTCCTGGTCCTTTCATTCCCTTTTCTTACCATTGTAGTTGTTTGATTTATTCCCTGACACACCTCTAAAGCCAAGTTTGCACTACAGGACTTTAAACGTCGGAAGATCGCTGTGCTGTTCAGACTACGTGACTTGCTGTGGAGTCTTGAAATCATTGTGGTGTTCACACTACGTGACACTACGTAAATGATCTGCAACAGGAGGTTACACACTACATGAGCTGACGACAACTGTCACCCAACGACTTTATTAAAAAATGGATGTTGGGAAGAAATTAGATTAAATTTTGAATTCAATTTAATTAAAATTAAAATAACCCTTTCACACAAGTTTAAGATATTCTGTCTGACCTCCCAGAGTTAAGGCGACTGTTATTTTAGAACGTTTCCCTTTATTGTTTCCATGACGACGCGTCATGCTTGTCAAGTGACGCACCACACTAAGGTCACACTATATGCCGGCTATAAGCCGGCCACACTATATGACAGATGTATTGCTTTTCTCACCATGTCATCAACTATCTGATATTCCAATTCTCAAATATGTGCAAGTGAGTGTTTTGTCACTTAAAAACCTTGTAATGACCTTGTTCTTAATATATAATGTGAATTTATCCATTTGTCCTGAAATACATGTAGCCGGTGAACTAGGAGAACAACAGAGTGAGTGAGCTTTATAGTTACTTACACAATGTGTATCTGATATGAATAAACGTCGGCAAATTATATTTGAATGGATTGTTATTGCTGCTTCCATAGACATCTGTGTATATTTCATTGGCTGTTACGTCGCGACACGTGACACCACAGGATACTGAGTCGGCCACAGCTCCAGATATTTAGCATGCTAGATATTTGTCTGGCATCTGCAAGGTGTCGGCGACGCGTCAGCGAGCCTCTTTGATGTGTCATTGAGTAGTTCACACATAAAGATTGGCGAGCGCCAATCACTCGCCGATTTTCCCCCCGATCACAGCGAGTCAACCTGTCAGCGAGCTCGTTACCTTGCAAATTGGGTTTAAATAGGGCTTAAAGTCCTGTAGTGTAAACTTGGCATTACATGTAATATGTTTGTTGGAGCTATAGCGCTGTTGTGGGTCTCTCACCAGGAAGAAATAAGTAATGTATAGTTTTTCTTTTCTGTTTTTGTTCCTTTTGTTGTGGCTGGCCAGAAAAACCTTCTTGTTTTGCTTCAAGTGGCGACCAAACAGCACTAAAATTGTTCAAAATGTCCAAAAGTCAAACACTGATTTTTTTTATTTATTTATTTTTTTTTATTGGTTAATGTTCAGAAATGTATTAGTATATAAAATTCTTCATTTTTATAAATGCATTGTTTGGTCGTTTAAATCTGGGGGTTTAGATTAGAGGGAAAAATTAGAAGGAAAATTCTTTCCGAGGGGAGTGATGTTCAGCCGGGATTATCAGGCCATGACTTTTCGGGGTGTAGGTTGATTCACCGTTTGGAAGTAAATTCAGATTATGAATGGGTGGTTTGGTACAGGGGGAGGTGAGTTTTATAGCTTACAAGGTTTTAGACTAGAGGGTGAACAGTAAGAAGGAAAATTTCTTCCTGGGGGAGCAATGCTCGACCAGGATTATCAGGCCATGTCCTTTCGGGGCGTGGTTTGGTTCGCTGGTTGGGAGTAAGTTCAGATTGAAGATTTCGCTCTCTTGGATAGATACTTTCACTTTCACTTTCTATGAATGATAAAGTGTTATATGATATTTAATTAGTTTCCCATCTTTTGTATTTATAGATTGTAAAAATGGATAGAAACGAGTGTTTTAAAATATTAGTAAAGGAAATGCACAAATATATCAAGATGAGGCACCATCTGTACAACTTAAGGGAGACAGAGAAGGAACCAGGGCCTGTGTCTCTGGTGGCTGGGAGCAGTGGTAGTGCCAGCAGCCCCAACACCAACCACAGGTTGGAAACTTTATGGGAGTACCAGAAGATGGCTCAGCGAGAGCCTAGGCATCCTTAGGATGCACTACAATTCAATCCAGGAGGAGGTCTGAACAAGATTGAGCCAAATGGATCTGGAGGAGGGGGAAAGAGCCTTAGAGGTGGCAGTTCGATGGGCTCATCGAAACCTTCGGAATATTCAAGAGGGTACCATGCGGGGGCCCACAGAAGAGATTAGACAGCTATGGATCGGGGAAAGAGCAAGCGTGACAACACCCCTGGACCCAACTGTTGTGGCAGGTTTGCTGGGACCAAGTAGCGACGCCACACGGGGGGGCCAGAGGGAGGGGTACAGTTGGTGGAAGCCACACAAGAGCAGGCCAAAGAGGAATAGGGCAGCTGGGAGTCGGATTTGGCCGAGATTGGGACATGGGAATCGGTAAAAGGAGGTACAGACTCGGGGAGAGACAACACAGGGGGAGGTATGATACAGGTGACAGTAGCGATTCAAATTGGCTTAGGTCCTGGAGACATAGGTTCTAATGATAGTGGTTTAATGCTGATCTTACTTAGGATCACCAAGTTTTGGGGTCGGTCGGGACCAGGACACAGGGGTCAGATGGGGAGGGTACCGTTGCCAGGGACGCACGCACTACAAGAGAAACAACCCAAGAAGAGGTACGATTTGGTCGACAGGGGCTGGTCAAATTAGCTTAAGGCTCTGAGAGTTCAACAATTGATGGGTGGCCCAAATGGCTATGGATAATCTTTTACCTTACATTTAGAAGAAACGGGGAACCGTGATCACGGTGGAATCAGAGGAGTCGGAAGGAGACGATCTTGTATGGATCACGTGGACGAAGTGGCAGGAGGGAGCAGCCAGCCACAAGCCGTCCAGAGAGAGGATGAAGGGGAAGGAAGAGAGGGATGGAAAGTAACAGGGAAAGGCCTATTTACCCAGAGTCGGTTGAGTTGATTAAGAGGGAGCTTGGGCAGTTGCAGGAGGGTTTTTTAAGCTCAAAGAAGGTCCAATACATTAAGGGGTGGGATACTCCCGAAAGTACAAAAGGACACCTGGCCATTCCCATACATCCCTCCAGGGAGGCCGATCGTGTCAGACTGTGGCAGTGAAAGGGTGGCTGAGTTTATCACTTGGTACCTGGGCCCGCTCTCCACCAGGCATACGAGCTGTCAGGGATATGTATGATTTCCTGGAGAAGGTACAGGCAATAAGAATAAATCCCGACACCAGTCTCTTCTCCATGGACGTTAAAAGCTTATATACTAATATAGAGACAGAGAGGGGACTGGAGGCAGTCAGGAGATGCCTGCGGAGGTATCCAGAGGATGGGAGGCCAATTGAGAGTATTCTAAGATTGCTGGAGTTAAGCCTGGTGAGGAATGATTTTGAATTTAATGGACGTTATTTCCTGCAAGTGAAAGGGACGGCTTTGGGTAAAAGGTTTGCCCCGGCATATGCTAATATATACATGGCCGATTGGGAGGAGTCTGTATTCCCAAAATGCAAATTCAGGCGGACCCACTACTGGAGCTATCTGGACAATGTGTGGGGGGTCTGGGAGGGTACGGAGGGGGACTTTAGGGAGTTTGTGGTACCTTGAATGGTCATCACCCATCCATCTGTGTCAAAGTTGAGAAAAACAAGGACATTTAAATAAACTTTTCTGGACACAACCATTTTTAAGGGACCGGGATTCCAGGACTCCGGGAGACTGGACTCTAAAGTATATTTGAAAAGTACTGATATGCATGCCAGATCTGTACTAGGGAAGGGGATAGGGTCGAGGTGGTCAGGACGCTGTTTGGGGCCTTGAGGAGGAGGGGGTACTCTACACAGTTCCTGAGGACAGTGGCGAAGGAGGAGAGAGCAATGGGTGGTAGGAACCAGACCATCCAAAGGAAATACTCCCACTGGTGGTCCAATTCTCTAGCACTGCCAAAGGCCTGGCCTCAGGGGTTAGACGGAATTTTGGCAGGTTGACACAAGACGAGACACTGGGGGCACAGTACAGGATGGTGGCAGCCTATAAAAGAGGCAGGAACCTTCAGGACATGTTGGTTCACAGTAAATTGGGTCTAGCCAACAAAAGCAGTCAGGGGTGTATAAAATTACCCCTTTTGAGACATTTTTCAAAAGCCTAACAACAAATCTAGTAACTTCTTGGATAAACCTTATCTAGATTCTGTAACTTGACCACTGATCTATATTTATATTAATAAAGATCAGTGGACTCACCAATATGATGTCATCTCGTGACATTTAATGACCAGTTTTAACTACTTTCAACTGAAAGCAATTGGCAACACTGCACAAGAGATGGACAATAATGAGCCGGTATTCGGACGTAAACACGGAAACGCAGCACTGCGCCAACTGTAACAGTGACTACGTTTACATGGACAGCAGTAATCTAATTATTGACCTTATTCTGAATAAGACAATATTATGATTAAGGTGTTTACATTAGTTGCTTTTAGAATATTCCTTTTACAGTAGGCTACGTACGTCTTCGTTATGGTACCATATACAGTTTCATTTTTAATTTTACAAAAGCTTCAAGTGCAGTTAATTATTTGACATGCTATACGTCCAAATAGATACGGAGCCCCACATATGACATGCAAGAAAATAAATAACAAATTCTCCAGCAACAGGCCTCCTCTGTACTTTCATTCAGCAACATTTCATTCATGCCACCATGACAAACTCAGAGGTAGCCTACTGGATGAGAGAATAGGTGAGTTTGATTTGTGGCTTCTTGCTTGAAGCTTGCTCTCGTTTGCCGTCAAACGGTTGACCACTGCCGTGCGTGTATTATGTGTCCGAAAACTCCCACATGATGTTAATAGTGTGATTAAGGTGTGTACATGTCTATAATGCACTCTGATAATGCGACTAAAATAGGAATACTCCACCTGTCTTAATTCGATTTGTTTACTTTCGAGTATGACTTTAGTCAGATAAAGGTAATCAAACATTGCTGTTTACATGGTCGTTTCTTAATCAGAGTATTCTCTTAATCGTATTAATATCAGAATATTGTTGTCCATGTAAACGTAGTCAATGACAGGGAAGAGGAAAAATTGTTGAATGAAGTAGTTTACTTTTTGTGCGCCAAAACAATTTCTCATCGCTTCATAACATTAAGGTTGAACCACTGTAGTCCCGTTGGCTATTTTAACAACGTTTTTACTACTTTTCTGGACATTGAATGTGGTAATTTCATTGCTTTCAATGGAGGATAAAAAAACCTCTCGGATTTCATCAAAATATCTTAATTTATGTCCTGAAGATGAACGAAGGTCTTACGGGTGTGGAACGACATGAGTAATTAATGACAGAAATAAAATTTTTGGGTGAACCCTTTAAGTTAAACAGTTAAATATCCTTATTTATTTTTCTATCCTCATAATACATGTGTGCATGTTAGTTGCAGTTTATTAATTGCTTTTAGTAATGCCAACCACTGCTTCAGCTTATTCAAATATTCTTAGCTTAAAGTGATAAGGTTAATTTTTGCATTCTGATCCTGACTGAATGGAAACGAGCATAATTACTGAAGGGCAAAATCTCTTTCTTCACGCATCCAAACACACAGTGTCAGTGTTGTCTGGGCTGCAGGTGTGTAATCCCTGTGCAATGTCACAGTGTTAAATGCATAAGCCCTGATCAGTTGAAGTCTTTCAGCAGCACTACATTTTGCCCCAAACAGCAACATCTGATCCCTCTTTACGGGAATGGCACACAGACCTGCAGCCAGATCATCAGTCTGTCAGTGTGTATCAGATCCTTTCCAGTTGGAACCTCTTTTTGTTTTTTGTTTTTTTATTTAAATTTGAGATCTGTACTTGTATGCTTGACTGTGCACCATTAGTTTTCCGACTTGAAGTTTCTCCCCCAGCCCTCATCATCTGCTTCACTCTGGTTTCCACGATTCTCAGCCCCCCAAGGAGTTGTGTTGATTGGAGGATCTCCAGTAAACTGTAATGTGATTGGTGTAGTGAAGTGAAACGAGAACGACCTGCTGCCAAGTGCAAATGGGTGTCATTATAGCTGTATGCTTAGAGCCAAGCATACACGCACATGCACATTCTCTATGCTCTATGTTCAGATGTCCAACTATATTCCTTCATATTTTCATTTGACTCCACAGGACATAATCCTTATGTATCGGCTTATCTCCATCTCGCTTACTCTTTACCAGCACCACATTCAGCCAGATCCCGCTGAGAAACCAGGAAAGTATTACAGACTGGATACTGGAAAATGAGAGAAGAAGCCTTGTAACTGCTCTGCTGCCTGTCGATAGGCCTGGAGAGCAGGTCTGCATGTCAGGGATTAGGATTACATACTGCCTGTACAAGAGTCCTTTTCATCTAAAACACCAAATTTTGTATAAATTAACATTATAACAATTAAATGTAGATGATACATAAAGACAAGACATGAAATAAAATACTTTAAGACACAGTGGGGTCCTAAAGTCTGAAGCCATAGTAAAGAGGACTTTATTTTGAGTTTGGTGCTTTGTTTCACTTCTCTTATGATTTCACCAAGAAATGTACAAAAAAATAAAGTTTTGTTCAGATTCAAACTTTTGTTCAGTTTCTTTTCTTTCAACAATAATACTCAAAAATAGAAAAACAACAACAGTTATGATAGAATGCTCAGACAGTACTCAGTTCACTCAAAAGTACATTACAGATGTTTTATTCCACATCGAATATTTTTTCCATGTCAGTTCACATACCCGAGTGAGATTCACAACCCCAGAGTTAAAGTATTACCTCACAGTAGAACTGGGCGGGTTATGGAGTATCCAGATATGGCAGGGTAATTAAATCAAACAAATAGCCACCTGTTAAAAAACAGAAAGTCTCTTCCTTTTCTTCAAAGACAGGAATAAATAAGACAAAATAATAATGTTCAGAAAAAAAAAATAATAATAATAATAATAATAAATATATATATATATTATCTCATTTATCCTCCACAAAAAAAAAAAAAATAGGATGAGAAAATAATCCATATTACATTTAAAACAACACAAATATTACAAATTATGACATTAAAAAGAGCGCAAGTCACTCGTATTTCTAAAGGAACACTGCCCAACAGCGACACCCGCAGGTAAAGTTACAGCAGGAGTCATGCCTCCCTTTGCTCTCATAGAAAACCATCAGACCCCCGGCGTGCGGTGGGTTTTGTGGGGGGTAATTGAGAATAAATGGGGGAAAGTCACGTGAGAGAAGGCAATGTCTCCATCGCGCTATGATTGGATGTAGTTGGTTATGATTGGATATGATTGGTTTGTGCGATAAATCCCGCCTCTTGTTGACGTGCACGTTCAGAGCGTCAGTTTGAATGAACAAACGATGGCGTTAATGGGAAGACTAATTGAAAAGTAAGTAAACAGATCACCCAGTTAGATATCACTGCTTTATGTCACGTCAAAATCAAACTTGAAATGGACTGAAAACACGATGACTGCAGGGGTTTTTAGTGCAATCAGCTATGTATGTATATATATATATATATATATATATATATATTGAACAAAAATAAGAAGGGAGACATGAGCCATCACCATCTTGCCCTTGAGCATGGCACTTAACCCCAGTCTTTTTCCAAGGGACTGCCTCTGCAATAAATTCATGTCATTCTGTAGTGATTTTATGTGAAAGTCCAGCAGATTTTCTTCCATGTAGAAAGAAAAAGAGCTTGAATAAAGTGAAACTGGGTGAGTTTTAACCGATGGAAGCGACAGGGTCCATTAGTCTTCCTGGCATCTCAATTATCACATCTCCACAAAGGTCATGGTGATGCCTTCTGCCCTCATGACAGTTAATGCGCTGACCTTAGGTCAGATCTCAGAGACTTGTGATGGACTGCACACCCACACCTCACTTGCTTTCATTCATTACCTTCCTCCCTCTTCTGTTTCCTTTTTTTCTATCCCTTTGTTTCCCTCTCCGGAAGGTCCATGTTAGTTTTGAGTTTGATTAAGAGGCTGGTCGTATATTAATTTAAATGTGAATATAGATTAGATTAAAATGAAACGTCTTGAATACATAAGACAATAAAACTATGATTTAACCCTTATGTCTTGTTGAGACTGAATTTACTATTTTTATGTTTGGGTTCCCAAAGACCACAATATGAAAATAATAATTTATAATCATTCTGAAATGAACCTTTAATTTACTTTCATATTTATTTACCAGGATCATGCACTTTTCAGAAATGTGACCGGAATCTATTCTCAAGACATTGTTTCTGTTTAGAGAACCTGCCTGTTTGAGAATATCAACATATGAAAATTACTGCTAATGTTGATTATGAAAAGAAAAGTCCTGAACTGTGAACTCAATACTTGAATGTTAAAATGTAACTTTGAACATTTTTAACCAGTTTTGTATTATGTCAGTAGTGTAACGAAAATGAACAAAGTGTATTGTTTCTCTGTGTTACATGCACCAAAATATCTCTGTTTATTTGACTGATATAGGGTTTTGTGAAAACATCCCAGGTTATGAATGTAATCATGGTTCCCTGAGAAGGGGAAGGAGACACTGCATCTGGATTGAAGCTCTGGCGATCACCATCAATGTGACCGGTGTCTAGGGTGACCAGCTGGCTATTGATCTGTTGCAGGACAAGAAATGTGATTTTGCTGGTCAATGCGGGACACGTGTGAGACAGATAAATTTACTACTAATATGCTATGTGAAAATTGATTTACATTCGTTGGCAAACTTGGCCAATCATTTTTTTTCTGCCGGTTGGTGCCCAGTGCCCAAATGAAACCGCCTTAAATATACTATTAAAGTGAGAAGAAACTCATGTCTGAAAGTTGCAATACATTTTTTTATTCATTTTAAACAATGGAGAATATCTCATGTTTTTCCGTAGGTGCCTGACCACTTCCATGCGTGGCGCTCGAGCATCCACGGGATCGGTGCATGTTCAGTGGAAATATTTGCCATCAGGATGGATGATTACATGCTTTAATTTGGGCAGCTTTGAGCAGCTGTTGAGGTTCTTATCCAGTATGTGAGATGAAATCCTTGCTGGTGTAGCTGTGTTTACCAACTTAGCTGAGGCCCGCACTTAGCTATTCCTTTGTGCTGTCCACTCAGTTGTCATCAGCGGGAAAACCTCTCTCTACGATTACGTTGGTTATTTTAATAGCTGACGGCTGCACAAATAGATTTTTTATATTTCTTACTGTGGTATTGTAATTTCAGCGATGAAAAAAATAATACAGACATAACTGAAATGCGGGACACTACTTACATCTTGCGGGACGCGGGACACAGCTCCCAATTTCGGGACTGTCCCACAAAATGCAGGACGGGTGGTCACCGTACCAGTGTCTGAAGCATGTGTATACACATGACAATTTAATTGGCTGACTACAGTCCTTGGTGACACTACTGGAACACTGTGAGAAAAAGAGGGAGCCTTCAATAGACGTCATCAATTTCTTTGTCTCAAGGAGACATGCAGGCGAGCCCGAGGCATGGCAGTGAGTCTCAGTGTCTTGTTCCCCTTCTCAGGGAACCATGGTTACTGTCAGAACCTGAGTCATTCCCTTTAGAAGTGGAACTCAAAACTGCGTCTGGATGGTCACTATGGGTAACAAATACCCATTCTGCCATGCTGAAGGAATGCCTGCCTCATTAGCTGTGCCTATGCACAACCACAATGGGCATAGCAATATTAACTCCACTGACTTGTTTAGTCGGAGTCAGAAGCGCCAGTGGGCACATCTTAAGACTCATAGACCGTCAAGTTGTAATATTCCCTCGACCATTACCCAAGCTTAAATGCCCCATGACAAGGAAAGTCCCGGCCTTTTCCACCCTTCTTTGTGGGCCCAGCCTTAACCACCTACGGCCCAGGAGCAGAGCTCTAAGGTTTAGCTATGTCAAATTCTTTAGCATGACATAGCTATTTGGGAATACTGACCCAGGTAGATCCTTTTAAAAGGACTCCTCGTTAGACTCCTCCCACGCGCCACCTACAATCCCCACGATTGATCCCGCCTTGCTGCTATGGCGGCCATGGGACCCAAACCATGGTGGAGTAGGCGCTCCACTCTCATCCCTCATGAGAGAGTTGAGCATAGCTGGAGCTTCTCACCACGACCTCATCACAAACCATACATTCAACTCCATCAAGAGTCGAACGCACTCCGTTCAAAGCCAGATTCTTATCACTCAGTCGGAAATTAAGCTTGAACAGAGTCTGCTACTATGAATGCACTGCTATGAGTGCCTTCCACTCCCTCGAGAGCCGAATGCTCTCATGCAAATGCTGACTACTATCTCTCGGGTGAGAATCAAGGAAGAAAAAGCTTTGTACCAGTCACATGCAGCTTCCTCGAGGAGTCAAATGTGCTCCACTCGTGTTGTTTACACACACTTACAAACAAGTGTCTCCTGAAGACAGTGAGTGTTACACATGCTTCAGACACCGGTCACACTGATGGCATTCCCATAGTGTCAATCTAGATGCATTGTTGAGTTCCACTTTGAAAGGGAACTACAGATCATACTTCCACATTTTTGTATCTCCTCTCACAGAGAGTTGGATTGAGCCCAATGCATTATGGGTGTTTAAGTTTTCCTATACCGTTTTGACAAAGGGAATGATGCAGCCTTTTTCCTCTGTTTTCTTTAGTCATGTAGCACCAACGAAAAAAATCCCCTTTATACAGCATAGACATTAAAGTGTCTTTTAAACCCAAAGATAACATATACGTTTAAATCTAGATGTTACATGTTACTTATACTTTTTTTATTGGTTTTGAAAATGTTTCGAGAAATAAAGTATTTTTTCTCTGTGCATGCCTCCATAAAATGTAAGATGAAGTTGCCTTTAGCTACTAAGGGTGCTTTCACATTAGCACTTTTGTTGCACACCCGGGTTTGTGTAATGTAAGAGTTCGGTTTGTTTGGATGATGTGAGCTCTATTTTGTTGCTGGACTACATGTGTTCTTTAGAACATTTGCAGTACATTCATGGTAGATAAGACGCAAGTGCTGTTATGTTCTGATGCTTTAAAAACAAAACCAAAAGTTCAAAAACCAAAATATAAAAGTGAGGTGAGCAATGCTCCTGCGGCATCCTTACAATGAAACAGGGATAAACTGCTGTTGCTTTGATGATGCAACTGTACCACAGTTTGGACCCAAATAACAGGCTATAATGTAAACACAATCCAGCAGGGGCAGAGGAAGGGGGAAGCAATAAAACTCTGGTTCAGACCAGGCAATAGAACTAAGCATGAAAGCACCCACAGATTCATCTTTTCTTTTTTAACTAGTTTAAAGTTTAATATTAAATTTTAAATTTGAGTTGAGGAAACCTAGACGAGCTGTTGTAGGCATAAATTGAGCAGGGATTGCCTATCAATATCTGTATTTCATACTATGCTCTTTACATTGTGGAGCTTCCTCTGTGACAGCAAGAGGTGATGTATTTAGAGTCTACCTGTGCAGGCTGACCTTTAACCCTGTAACGGCGGTGACATAGATCAGCATGAGTCTGTGAGGCAGTCATATAACAAGCAGTTAGAGAGGTAGAGACACATTCACACTGCATACTACCATAACTGATCATATTTCCTAGAATATTTCTCATTTGTTAACACCACCTAAATTGTCAAATTCTCTTGCAGAGTAAATGTGCTTTGTCAACTGCTGTCAACTGGCATTTTCAAAATAATCAGCTCTTATTTCTTTATTTTTTGCTTCCGTATCTCTCTTTCACTCTCTCTCTCTCTCTGTCGATGTTTCTGTGCTGTCAAAATTTGAATTAATTGCTGAGTTTTAGATGTTGATTTAGTCTCAGAATATTAGACTCAAAGACATCCTTACCTCCTCCCTGTCACCTCCTGCGCCAAATCCACTGCTCTGATGAGCAACTTATTTACATTACAGCTGCAGAGGCTTTGTTTCTCTTTTACATGTACAAGTACACATCCGACCTCGTGCATTACTTCCATGCGTCTGATAGTAACCTATTGTATGTGACCTTGCAGGCCTGAGACAGCTGTCTGAAGCGCAATCAGCACACATACACACCACCAAATGACGGAAGGCTACGACCTCACCTCACACTCCACCATCTTTCTATTATACCTCTCTCGCTGTTCTCCCCTCCTCCACTGCTCTTTTTGTCCAAAACAATCTTACACTACATTATGACACCGATGCTGCTCTGTTTTTCTCACTCAGTTTTAGTTTTGATTTCAATTTAGTGTTCCATATTGGCACAACAAAAACTACACATTTGTACTGCCAAAAAAAAAAAAAAAAAAAAGTCAAATTAAACCAGTGCAAATTGAGAAAAAAAGTATAATTAGAAAATAAAATAACTGTTCACATATCATGGGGCATTTTCCATAAATGTCAGGGCAAGCTGTCAAATGTGTTTCAAATACTTTACTTTTATACATTATACATTAACTTTATCTATTATAATATTTGTGGGCCAAAACAGTATATACAGGTGCATCTCAATAAATTAGAATGTTGTGGAAAAGTTAATTTATTTCAGTATTCAGCTCAAATTGTGAAACTCGTGTATTAAATAAATTCAGAACACACAGACTGAAGTACTTTAAGTCTTTGGTTCTTTTAATTGTGATGATTTTGGCTCACATTTAACAAAAACTATCAATAAATCAATTTATCAATAAATTAGAATACTTCATAAGATCAATTAAAAAAAAGGATATTTTAAACAGAAATGTCAGGCTTCTGAAAAGTATGTTCATTTCTATGCACTCAATACTTGGTTGGGCCTCCTTTTGCATGAATTACTGCATCAATACGGCGTGGCATGGAGGCAATCAGCCTGTGGCAGTGCTCAGGTGTAATGGAAGCCCAGTTTGCTATGATTGCGGCCTTCAGGTCATCTGCATTGTTGGGTCTGGTGTCTCTCATCTTCCTCTTGACAATACCCCATAAATACTCAATGGCAGTGGTTCCCAAACTTTTTAGCTTGGAGTACCCCCTGAAGGGATTATCATCCTTCTGCATACCCCCTCTCTTCCACTTAGACTGCAGTCACACCTTTACCATTAAGGGACAATATTTGCCCCCTAAATTGATTTTCCAGTGCATATTTTTACCTTTATGAATAACTTTATAAAATAAATAATGTTTATATAAAAATGTTCAATAGAGAAATATGCAATGTAAAACTAAGTAAAACTTTTAAATATTAAACTAAAACCACAAACCTAAAACTATTATTTCATTGCAAAAATAGAGTAAATACTGACAGAACTGTGTTTAAAATGTACGTTTTGTTTTTTGACCTGTTAATATATAATAATGTCACGCTTCTGACGTTGTCTTTGGTTCAGAAGAGGCTTGGTACGTGGAATGTGACAGTTGTAGCCCATTTCCTGAAGACATCTGTGTGCGGTGGCTCTTGATGCACTGACTCCAGCTTCAGTCCACTCCTTTTAAAGCTCTCCTAAATTCTTAAATCGGCTTCGCCTGACAATCTTCTCAAGCCTGTGGTCATTCCTTTCACTTGTACACCTTTTCCTACCAGACTTTTTCCTTCCAGTCAACTTTGGCACTCTGCTAACAGCAATGACCCTCTGTGGCTTACCCTCATTGTAGAGGGTCTTGATGATCGTCAGCAGACTTCCCCATGACTGCTGTTGGGATTACTGACCTAAACCCAGTATTTATACCCTGAGAATGGTAATTTAATAGAACTTGAAATTAAATATTCTAATAATTTGAGATACTGATTTTTTTATTTTGATGAGCAGCAAGCTGTAATCATCAAAATGAAAACAAAAAAGTCTGGAAATATTTTACTTTATGTCTAATAAATCTAGAATATATTTAAGTTTTACATTTTGAATTAAATTACAGAAAAAAAAAACTTTTTCATGATATTCTAATTTATTGAGATGTACCTGTATATACTCTTTCATTCCATTAATTAATTGGAAAACTAAAGATGAAAAATAGGGCTAGATGTGTCAGTAACAAACATAAACCTCTCTCTGGTGTAGATGAAGACTGTGTTGTTCTCAGCTTGTCGCCTTCAGGCGTGTCACACTCTGGTGACTGTAGAAAGGGCTTCAGCAGGTGTGTGGACACAAAAAGGAAAAATATTGCCTTTAATATGTTTCAGTTCAGGAAACAATGCTGCATTACCATAAGCATTAGCTCTATCTAAGCTTCTGTGCTCCAGAGCGCCACGCTGTTTTTTGCTCTACAGTCATTTTCAGCCCCTCTGTGGATATTGTTAGATGAAACAATAACATGCCAGAATGTGTTATACATCTCATGCTGGTCTTTGGGCTTTATTGTACAACTCAAGCAGTGGCGTATTTTTTCTCTAAAGAAGCCTCATGAAAATGAAATGCTATAAAGAGGAACGCAGAGAAGCTTTTAAAATGTGCCTTTTAGCCCTGGTAAGGCTATTGCTATCTATCTATCTATTGTCATGTAGGATGGGTTATTGAGGCTCTTTTCTCCTGTTAGTGTTAGTGTTAGTAAAGCAGGTGTGTGTGTGTGTGTGTGTTTCGTGGTGTAAGAGACACACACAAGCACAGAAACATCGACATAGAGTGAAAGATCTTATCCTCTCCACCCAGGGGGTCTTGTTAGAGGCTAGTCGCGGTGACACAGCAGACTGTGTTACTGTAAAAGTCATCAGTCATAGCACTGTGTGGGTGCAGATAAAATCTGTCGTTCCATGCAAAAAGCCTGTGCAAAAATCCCATGAATCTCCCCCAGTCATATTCTACATTATCATTTGCGCCTCTCCTCTTATTTCCTGTTGCTATTAGTGCTTCTCTGCTTTGTATCCTTTCCTACATCTGACTTCGGTTTGTGTGCGTGTGTACGTGCAAGTGACAAGCAGCCCGCAATCATCATTATGCTGATCAAAATAATTAGCATGTTCAGTAATGCATGTGTTGAGGGTGTGCAATAAGTCAGATGATAAACCGTCTGTTCGCTCTGAGCTGGAGGCCATTTAAGCACATATTCCTGATAAACTCTGGTTTGATGAAACTCATGCTCTGAAGTTGCACGGCATTGCACTTTTGACCACCACTGGATTTTCATTACATTAAAAAAAAGGGTCAGTGATCGGTACCAAGTGTTTTTTGCAGTGCAATAAAACTGTTTGTTTGGAGTGAAATGGTCACCTGTATGGTCATTATCTCAGCTATGATAATGAAGATAAAGTAAAACAACAGCCCCGTTTTGTTGTCTATTTGGTAAGGAATAACTATTTTTTGTTTGTTTATATAAGTTTCTGTTAGGTGCTTGTTTAACTGTGCTATATATGTAATGTGAGATCAAATAAATTTCATTCTACCTCTTAACTACTTTGATAAATATTAGATAAACCTTTTCCTTTCTTGTTATTCCTTTCCAGGAAATTAAAAGGTTAAAACATACATGGACCCTAGAACCTTTGTGAATCCATACGATCAATATTATGTGCTGAGGAAGTAACTATCTGTCTCACCTGACCTGGCAACGTCTTTGTTTATTGCTTTTTTGTCAACATATTAACCTTCAAAAATTTGTCTTACAGTATATAATTATTTCCATTCTATCTATCTATCTATCTATCTATCTATCTATCTATCTATCTATCTATCTATCTATCTATCTATCTATCTATCTATCTATCTATCTATCTATCTATCTATCTATCTATCGGTTAATATTTTTCTAAATGTATATATTTATTGGAGTGTTGTTATTTATTATGTTATTGTGCTTTTTGATATGGTTAATAATATACATTTTCTATATGTGATTGAACTGGGGTGGAGACTCAAAAGAAGGATTCAAGAAGGATGTTAGTTCAGTGCTGGTTTCTGAAAGCGTGGGTTATATCAGACAGTCTTTTAAAAAAGATGTGACATATGAAATGTTAGCATTGCATAGTAAAGTCATTCTACAGCATGATCAAACATGGTGTCTTGTCACAGCACATCATGGCCTGTCTTCTAAAGGTCACTAACAGATAAAGGGACTAAAATGAGGAGTATTTCAGGGGATTTCAAACCACTTATTTTACCTGTGTGTAAGCTCAATGGTGCTTTGAGTGTTTTTATTTTTTTATGCAGTGGTTATTACAATGCAGATTATAGGAGGTCAGGTTTGAAGCGTTGCCATGGAGAGGGGAGTGAGTAATTTCACGTCTCCTCTGGTTTAGCTCACCTGCTTGCCTCCGCTCTGCTGAAGTCAAATAGATTGTGAATCACATTACCAGTGATTTAACCAGAAATGCAGAGCGGTGAGCACTCACTGTCTGGACTACATCCATATCTCCATCCACTTCCAGAGAGAGAGAGCGAGAGGGAGGTAAGAACCAAGAATGCAAGCACAGCACAAAGCAGTATGATGCTTAAGGGGAATTAAAATGGAAGCAGATATTGGAGAGAGTAACAACAAATATGAAAAAAAATGTAGAAAAATATGAGAAAAGCGACTTGTGGGAGTCAGAGAGGTGACACAGAGATGTCAGCGTGAGGGACACACACCCCTACGGATGGACCATCTGCTCTACGAGAGAGAAATAGAAATGGATGGAGTTTTGGTTGCAGTTGATTGTGGCCATTTTAAAAGAAAAGGAAAGAATCTCTTGTAATATTTAACAACACTAACTGGGTCTCTTCCCTTATATCTTAAGCTGTGTCACTCAGTTTCCTGGTGGGCATCTCTCTCCCTATATTTTTCAAAAAATAAAAAATAAATAAACAATGGCCATTTACGGTCCTATTCTTTCTTCCAAGATTTTAAAGTTCACAAATGTGCACACACCATTGAAACAAAGACAGAGCAAAATCATTCAGGGTTTGTTTTGTTTTTTATTTTTTGACATTTTGATAAAAGCTAAACACTGCCCCCTGTTGATGATTAAAAGTTTTTTTTTATGACATGCTGCCAGTAGGCTTGCAATACAGAAATGTACACTCTAAAAATGCTGGGTTAAAAACAACCCAAGTTGGGTTGAAAATGGACAAACCCAGCGGTTAAGTTGTTTTAACCCAGCAGTTGGGTTGTTTTAACTCAACGGTTGGGTTAAATGTTTGCCCACCCAGCTGGGTAGTTTTATTTAACTCAACTATTGTTTAAAAATTACTGTATTGCTTGCTTAAAATGAACCCAAACTATGTTGGAAATGAACATTTATTAATATGTTTAATAAATTATCATTTATTAATAAGTTTTGTGAATAATAATTAAACAATAAACATTTATTAAATTGCTTATTAATAAATGTTCATCTTTTGATTATTATTGTTACCTCTAGTAATTATGTCTGATTTTTAATTTCCAACCTATTTTGAGTTCAATTTAAGCCAGCCATAGTAAATTTTGAACAATATTTGGGTTAAATCAAACTGCCCAGCATGTTGGGCAAACATTTAACCCAACTGCTGAGTTTGTCCATTTTCAACCCAACTTGGGTTGTTTTTGATCCAGCATTTTTTTTAGTGTATATTTACATTTCAAAATAGAAAGGACTTACACACTAGAAGAAAACGTTCTATATAGAACCTTAAAGGGTTCTCTCAGGTGCTATACCTTTTAAAACCTTTTTCCATTATGGGATCATTTTATTGATTTGGCTTTAATTAATTCATTTTTGTTGAATTTTGTCATTTTGTACAATTTTATGAATTAAACAGCTTGCTTTTTGCTATGTTTATACCTTTTCACTAGAAAAAAAATTAAATAACCTGTTAAAGTATTATACATTATATAAGTATTTCTGGTAACGCTTTAGGTTACAGCCCGAAAAGTACTGCGTAATTACAACGAATTTACAGCGTAACTTTCGATAATTGTAGTGTATCTATAAAGTAAGTATGTGTAAGTATAAGGGGAACAATATGTAAAGTCTTGGGAATAAAGGGGTAACAACCAGGAAAATAAAAAAATATTTATACTGTAAATATTTTAGAACTAAGGGGTACTTATACTATTATGATAGACAACAATCTTACAATCTTACGAAATTTAGCAAGAAAGTGCACTGATTAAGTTGTTTCAAGGCAAGTAAAAAGAACTATTGCAATCTTTTTTAAGACATGGGGAAATATACTTTTGTTTCATGTAGTTACAGGATAAGTATGACATTGCGGGCTGTAAATTAAACTGGTGCTTGTTACCCACTTGTTTCATGTAGTTACAGGGTAAGTAATAAAAAAAAATGAAAAAACGCTTCTTATTCGTTTCTCTTGCTTGGCTTCCTCCTCCTGTTGTTCCTCTTCTTCTTTTTCTTTCTTTAGACTGATGAATCTTAAGAGGGAATCCCAAGTCATTTGCTATTCTGTATTAAAATACAGTACACCCAGAAATGTGCTCACCGTCTTTTACCCTCATGCCATCTGAGATGTATATGACTTTCCTTCTTCAGATAAACAAATTTTTAGAAACATAAATAATCTCTGGGAATGCTTTATAATGCAAGCTCATGTGTTCCTAAAAGTCGAAGCATCAAACAGCACATACAGCAATAACTACAGTAATCCAATGACCCCAATGGATGAATCAATGTCTTCTGAAGTGAAACGATACTGTCACTCACACTGTGTCAAATACGAACACGAAGATGAAAAGAGAAGGCAATCCTTAATAAATCCAAAGGTAAATCCAAACAAGAGCTTAACGCATACGTATACACAGACGATACCCGACCATGACGAACAGAAACAAGGGAACTTAAATACAAGTGCATATGAGGTGATGATGACATACAGCTGACAGTGATGACTAAAGCAAAATGTGTGTGTCAAAACAAAGTGTCAAAAAAGTGTAATTTTTTGAAAAGATATAATATTCCATTCACATGAAAAGATATAATAAAATATTTACAAAAATGTGAGGGGTGTACTCACTTCTGTGAGATACTGTATATATATGTACATACACACACACACACACTAACATTAATGACACAGACAAGAATATCAGGCTGCCATCACTTTAAGAAGCAAAGCGCGGATCGAATAACTGACACACATCTGGTTTCTTTCTCAACTGTTCACTTATGACACAACAGAGAGAATACTTGCCGAGACAGGCATTTTGACATAATTTTGTGTGTGTGTGTCCGTTCAAGCGCAAGGTAACGCGAAAGAGGAATTAATTCGGTGTTCGAGCGCTGTCTGATTGTCTCTCTCTTGCTCTGAGTGCGTGCGTTTTGGGGGTGTGAGGCTGTGAGCACAGATAACGATTTATCTGTGGATTTTTATAACCCGATTTTCGCCTCTTCTTCCGCTTTTAAAATCGTTTGAATATGTTAATTGGCGAGACAAAACACGTCCAAATGATAAACTTTCACTCTATGATGGTTAAATTTAGCAGTTAATCCGCGAATCACATGCGTGCCGAACAGTTGGACCTTATCCGTACGGATCACGGATTAACTGCGATTAGTTGCACACTTAATAATTTAAGAACACACTTACCATCATAATTGATATCTTACTAGAGATGGATAAAAATCCTACTTCAGTAAGTAAACGTGTCCCTGTGAACCGGTCCTCAAAAGTGTTGGTACTCAAAAGCGCTTCCCTCCATGTTTTCTAGTGCGCATCGTTTATTTTTACCACGCGTGCGCACCTGCGTACCACTTATGTGCATTCCTGTCTATCACCTTGCTGTTGTTAGTATCTTATTCCACCAGTTCAGCAACTAACAGGGATAGCAATAGAAATAGTCTAAGGCTGAATTTGGACTAGCATACTTCCACATTATGGCAGAAATAGTAAGTAGTATATGCTAAACCTAATTCAGACAAGCTGCTTTATAATGCTAATGATTTAACACATTAATCACAAAAAAAGAAGGAGTTAACATGAGTGGGGGGAGGAAATGCCTTTCTTGCATTTATCAGACTCTACAAATATAAATAGAACCTTCTTCCATCAAGCTATTTATAAATGTACCTCAAATACTGCAAAGCTTGGTATCACCAAATGTAAGGTATTGTCGGGTCTAAACTAGCAAAAAAAAAGACAGTTTCTATTTTTGCATGGTGTCGATCTGTTAATCAATTCTTTCAGACAGAGAGAGAGAGAATTCCAGCAGGAGCCCTCACCTCTCCATGGAGACAGACGTGTGCTCATGGGGTCAGAGAGGAGGACGGAGATGAGCCAAGTGGAGCCAAGTCTTCTCAGTGTCACATGACAACCGTGGTCAGTCCGAAATGCCCCCAGCTACACCTTGCCTTAAAGCATGGGAAACAGATTTATATTTGCTATAGTACAAAAGAGGAGATGGCTTGTTCAGGTCATGTACATTCACATACATTTGACAGACATTTTTATTCAAAGCGACTTATGGTGGTTTCAAGGGTAACCAGGGTTAGCTGTCACGTGTGTGTGTGTGTGTGTGTGTGTGTGTGTGTGTGTGTGTGTGTGAGAGAGAGAGAGAGAGAGAGAGAGAGAGAGAGAAAATCTATTAACAATTGTCTTCATGGCTAACTAAGATTGTAATTAATATAATTATAAACAAAAATACCCTTGTGTTTTATTTTTTAGTTTATTCAGTTATTTGCCTATTTAGTTATTTGTTCTGCCCATTTTTATCTTTTTTGTGTTATTATTATTTTATTATATATAGCAACCCCTATATTTTGAATGTTATAAACTCTTGTCTGAATGTAGCCAGTGTGATTTTATTGTGTTCACTTGTTTACCCAAGAGCTTACAGCAAAACTGTGAAGAAACTGGATTCAGTTTTAGCTTGGAGGACAGCAAAATAGAATATGTAAAATAATGAAGCAATTGCACTGAATTCCATTACATGTTCCCTGCATTCCATCTCACATTCCTTTCATGGATCCTCAAGTGAAGATAAAAGGGAAAAAGACCCGGTCTGTTATTTATTTCTCCTGCTCTCTCTGCTAAGCAGTTGACTGTTTGTGTGTGTGTGTGTGACCTAGCTGGACCAGAGCCAGCCGTATAGAGCAGGAAAGCCCCAGGGAGCTTCCTTAAACACAGTCTGTACATTGACCCGGTGGCTGGTGCCTATTAATTACACCTCAAGTGATGAGTTCTGACTGAGAATGCTCTGTGCCAGCCGGACTGTGGGGCTGGTGAGGTCGCCACAAAAGCATTCTGCCAGCGTAGCTGTAACCATTAAGCTTTTTCTCCATCTCACTCATCCTTCTACTGCACCCTCTCTTTCTAATGACAGAGATGGGGCAAGGTGTCATGCTAACTTAACCAACTGCATTTCCTTTCAACAAGGATGTAACCAGATATTCAGGTTTTAATTGAGGACTTTTCTTAAATAACTACTTGTTAATAGCATTTCAAGTTCATAACATGCTTCAACCACCTTCCATGAATAATGTTAAAAAAAATTCAGAGGTCTCAGACAACCCAGATTTTTAACAACTTTAACAACACTACCATGGAGCTTTGGCCTCTCTATTGCAATCTGTGGTGAAAACATGGAATTAAAAGTTAACTGTGGAAGTTTTCATTTTTTTTTTTTATGTTAGTTGTGTCACTTCACTTCTGCATGGATAAATCTGATGGTTTAAGGACTCCCTGTGGTTAACTGTGATCACTATATCTGTCATTTTACACCATGACCCACTGACAGTAAGAAAAAAAGTGCTATTGTAACGGAAGTCAAGTCAAGTCACCTTTATTTATATAAATCACATTATGAAATAAATGTTTTTCTCCAAAACACGTTGGCCACAATTATTGGCACCCCTAAAAAATTTTTATGAGTAAAATACCTCTGAAGTATATTCCCATTCATATTTACTTTTTTTTTTTAGCACACCAGGGTGATCATGAACATGAAATTGTCCAGCCATGACTTCCTGTTCCACAGGAGTATAAACATGAGGAAACACAAAGGCCAAATTCCCGTAATCATTCATCACAATGAGTAAAACCAAAGAATATAGTTCTGATGTGCAGCAAAAGATTGTTGAGATTCACAAAATAGAAAATGGCTGTAAGAAAATAGCTAAAGCATTGAAAATCCCACTATCAGGGCAATAATTAAGAAGTTCCAATCATCTAAAGATGTTACAAATCTGCCTGGAAGAGGACGTGTGTCTAAATCGTCCTAATGCGCGGCGAGGAGGAGAGTTTGAGTGGCCAAAGACTCTCCAAGGATCACAGCTGGAGAATTGCAGAGATTAGTTCAGTCTTGAGTCTCAGAAAACCTAAAAAAAAAAAATATATATATATATATATATATATATCAAACAGCACATACACCCCCACAAGTTGTTCAGGAGGGTTTCAAGAAAAATCCTCTGCTGTCATCCAGAATCTCCAGCACATTCAGTTGTCAGACAAGACTGGGACCGGCTCCTATGGTCTGATGAAACTAAAAAAAAAAGAGCTTTTTGGCACCACCAGATGGGTTTGGTGCACACATGGATAAAAAGTACCCCATGCCCATGGTTAAATATACTGCTGGATATTTAATGTTGTGGGCCTATTTTTCTGCTGGAGGTCCTGGAAATCTTGTTCAGATACATGGTATCATGGATTCTATCAAATACAGATAACAGATAAAAAAATCAAAACCTGACCGCTTCTGCTAGAAATCCAGTAATGGGCTGTGGTTGGATCTTCCATCAGGACAATTATCCAAAACAAACATCAATACCAACACATAAATGTGTCACTGAGCACAAAATTAAGCTTCTGCCATGACCATCCCAGTCCCCTGACCTGAACCCTAAAGAAAATAAGTGGAGTGAACTGAAGAGAAGAAGCACCAACATGGAGCTGGGAATCAGAAGGATCTGGAGAGATTCTGCATGAAGGAATGGTCTTCTTGTCAGGTGTTCTCAAAACTCATCAGGCATTATAGGTGAAGACTCAGTGCTGTTATCTTGGCAAAAGGAGGTTGCAAAAAGTATTGAATAAAAGGGTGCCAATAATTGTGGCCAACATGTTTTGGAGAAAAACATTTTTCATAATGTGATTTCCCCCCACTTTCAATTCATTTCCTTCAATAAAAGGTTATATTTTTGCTAATTTTATGAATTAAAGATCAAAAGGATAAACAATGCAGATTTATTTTTACAGTCATCTTTGATCATATTTACCAAGGGTGCCAATAATTCTGACCACCACCGTATCATAAGTCCGATGGGATCGCAACATTCAAAGTATTTATTCCAGTTCCATCCAGTTGAGGATCGTATTCATCACGCCGGTATGGACGGTTTGTTGAGGAATTGTGCCACTGGCTGTCGTGTCGATGAGGCCTTCACAGTGGATGATCTAGTTGACTCAATCTCTGCTGATAGTTCAGGGCTGCGTTGTGGTCGTGTCAAGGCATTATTGCTGGCGGGACAGTTTTGGCCTATTGCCGAGCACTGTTCTAGAGTGTTTACAGCAGGGTTGCCCAATCTTGCTCCTGGAGATCTAACTTCCTGCAAAGCTCAGCTCCAACCCTAATCAAACACAACTGAACCAGCTAATGAAGATCTTCAGAAGCAATTCATAATTACAGACAAGTGTGTTGGGTCAGGGTTGGATCTGAACTCTGGAAGGTAGATCTCCAGAAACAAGATTGGGCACCCCTGGTTTACATGAACAAACAATGGAAAAAACGCAATGTAATGGGATGCAGAAATGTGTTCTGAGTGAATGGCCACTTAGGAGCAAGACATAAAAATAAATCAAATAAATTAAATGTCAAAATAAATATTATTTCTTATTATATATATTATTTATGTTTCAAACATTTTTACCCCCAACATTTTTTTGCATAGAGCATTCTCAAACACAACCACAACAGTACATGAGGGTTAAGAATCAACCATTGATAAATCCTTTTTATTTATATTTTACTCTTTCTTTTTCAACTTTCTATTCTTTCTCCATCTATTTGTGTATATATTTTAAAAAACAAAAAAACAAAAAAACCCACCTTGCTACAAGCACTTTACTGATGAAACTGTGACTTGACACGGCACTTACGTACTGTTTTTGTATTGTACTCATGTTGATTCGACTGCTTCTACTACTCTCATTTGTAAGTCGCTTTGGAGAAAAGCGTCAGCTAAATGACTAAATGTAAATGTAAATGTAATCAGATTACTAGGGAGAATGTATCCTATTCAGTGGTTTAAGATTGTTTGTCCCTGTTTGTCAGGTACAATAGCCTACATACCTAGAGCTTTTAGTTCTGCTTTCTCTTTGAAAATGACAGCACTGTCACTCATTCATTCATGGCATCAGCAAACCCCTTTCATCCATTGATAATTACTCTCTCACTCTCTCTCTCTCTCTCTCTCTCTCTGGCTAGTATTCTGGCCTCTTTAGCAGTTTCCTCTTCCTGACCATCTGCTGCATGCGGGGTACTCACCTCATCTCCTCAGTGGCAAAGGGAACGGGTCTGAGCAGTTGCCATGGAAACAAAACACCATTGTCAGCAATAAAGTTATCCCAGAACAACTCACACATATGAATAATGTGAGTGATCGTATCACAGTTAAGAGAGGAAAGCCTCAGCTGGATTTAACACAGCTTCATGGAGTGTGACTCCAGAGAATATGCTCTTCCTTGCTGAAAGGGAAAAGAGGAAGTGACATTAGACAGAGACTCAAGAACAAAAATACCAAATGGAGACATAATCTGCAAAAGAGAAAAAGACATGTATCACTTTGTGGTGTGCAACGTGAGACATAAGTTTATGGTGAACAAAATCATATAAATTTGTATAGGTTTGGGGTCAGTAAGATATGTTTTTGAAAGAAGTCTCTTGTGCACACATAATATTGTGAAATATTATTTAATGCATCCTTGCTGAATAAAAGTATTAATTTCTTAATTTTTTAAAAATTTACTATGGTGGACAACAAGGAAATCTTGTCTTATTAATTCAATCAAATGTGTACCTTGCCAGGTCAGTCGCTTGGAAACCATTTGGATGTACATAATATGTCTGATATAACTTCGCCACTGTGTATCTTATAGCATGATGGTTGGTCACTGAACAGCACTACAAACACACTACGTAAACATTAATTAGGGTAAATATTTTAATTAATTAAGATTAATTTAGGGTAAAATATTATAAAATAGATTCTAGAATATAGCTTATAGATCATACTAAATTAGGTTTTTTTGAAAATGTAAAAATGCAGAAAGTTTTCTGTGAGGGTTGTGTTTAAGGGGTTAGGTTTAGGGGATATAATATACCGTTTGTACGGTATTAAAAAAACATTATGTCTGTGGAAAGCCCCCATAAACTTGGAAACCCTTGTGTGTGATCTGTCTGTGATATGTCCAAATGCACAGAATCATTCAATAATTTTCTCTACTGTATGTTTCTTGCATTTTACCCCCAAACCAACATTACTGATAGATTCGTGTTACTGTTTGCTCTCTCTCTTTCAAGTGTCAGCTGGTGTCTAATGGTTCCTACTGAAGAAAGGAAGCAGGTTGCCACTTCAGATTCAGGCACATAGAGGTGTTAATGAGATAACATCTCCGTTAGTATCAAAATGACTTTTCACACACTGCTGATTGTACAGTAAAACATTCATTTCAGGATGCATAAAACAGAAATAATCAGTTTACAAGGTCTGTTATGTGTTGTTAAAATTTCTTTCAATCCTGCTGTTAAAATTTTTAAAAATGGGCGTGGACACTCATTTTGTTATAGAATGAACATAAAGTTATTCAAAACCGAATGATACATAATTATAAAATCACTGTCATCCTAGTTATAATGGCAAATCTATGACTCAATTAATTGCTGAAACTAAGAAAAAGTAAGAAAAAAATGTTAATAGTTCCCGACCATCTTTTTCTCATTTTGTGCAACAAAAAAAAAAGTTCTGAATCCAGTTCTGACTAGTGTTACCAAAAAGCAATCTTAGCATCAAGAAACATATCATGTGCTTACAGAAGTGATAGACTTCACCCTCAAACCACTCAAACTCTATTTTAAAAGAGTGTACTGCACACGTCTTTAGTATTTCATGTATTCCGTTCTTTCATGTTGTGCAGCACTTCGAGGTACGTGCTTCGAGATAGGCTAGCTTTAGTGACCAACACATAATGGCATGCATTTATAGACAGTACTGGACAGTAGTTATATAACAGTTGGTCAGGATACAGCAGCAGAATCCCATTCACTTCTGCATTCTGACCTGTCTGAGGTCATGTTCTGTGTTTTGTCAGGAAGCTTAACTTAATTATTGACAGACAAGGAAGGATATTTGTCAAAAAGGAGAGTTAGAAAAGGTGTTAACCCAGAGTTACCACAGCTCATATCCACCTGAACATAAAATAGCAGCCATTTCAGAGTTGTTGGAAATAGGGGGTCGCATTTTACATTGCTATTTCAATGTTTCATTGTAAGTAGGCCTACTGCTTTTGCAGTTATATAATAACTATATAATATAATATAATAACATAATGTAACACAAAAATAACAACTGTATAACTGTATAACAACTATAAAAATAACAACGTTGTTACAGTTTGTTAAAAACTAAACTTACTCAAAACATACAAAAACATGATGACATTTTTTCTTGTCAAGGCGTATGTGGTTTGAGGGGTTGGCCTGATTCCTGCAGGTGCATAAAAGGTTTGTGCAGGGGGACCCCCAACCAACTACCATAACACACACATTAAGTCCTGACATGGATCTCTGCTGTTTATTATCAAAGCTTGAAGATCCATAAACTTGAGCAAGAACCGGCTTCATCAGATTTTATGTGCTCGGAATGTAGAATATGTAGGCCATAACTTTGGTGTTGTAAAATGCATAAACAGACACAAGCATTCTTATATGGTGTGTTAGGGAGAGAAAGAGAGAGAAACCACACACTTCCAGTGAGTTGTTCACAAGCTGGGTTTCCTGTCGCATGCTTTGCCACTCTAGCAGAACTGCAGAAGTGTGAGCAAGTTATTTTAACACTTTACCGGAAACAAACGACATAGGAAATTGCATATTAGGCAACCAACATTCATCAACCAAATGTTTAAAGATTTTATATATCAAACTAATAGCTTTGGGGATATTGTATTCCTTTTACATCAAAATACAACACCCTTATTTATTCACCAAAGTTTTCAAACAGTGTTTTTGTTAACCACAAATGGCTACATCAGGCTACAAGATTGTCAGAATGTGCTAAACAGACGTTCGTAAAAAGAAGTTGTAATCATGGCAACAGTTCCTTGAATCGAACCCATTGAAAGCCATTGGATATTTCTCACAGGGATATAGTGCGCGATCTCATGGCCTTTTTCAAGGGGCGGAGTCAAAGGTTCCGCTCGTTCTTGTGGTTGGTGTGCCGTTCAGCGCTCCGATGTACGCGCTTCGAGGTACTTCGCGGGTACGCGCATGCAGGTAGCTGCTGAGTACAGGGTGATTTGTGAGACAGTTCTTCTGCAGGAGGTTTGTCTTTTCTTCGTTGCCAGACAGTGAAACAGCGAGACAACGGTAAAGTAATTTGGTTTGTCTCTAGTTTTATACAAAACAAATAGAAGAAATAGACGTGTTAAGTTGCTTTACTCTTGCGACACGTATAGCGTGCGCGCTGACACACTGAGATGCTTGTTTGAACTGTTTGCTTCTGCATTTATATTTGGCATATAAAAACTGTTGATTTAGAGACGTGCTTAAATGTGCTTAAATTTGTTTTGTAGACAAATGTGCCGTATAATTTAAGATTATATATTAATGTTGGTCAGGATAGTGAAGGAAAACCCAGACAATGTCCAACATCACAGGTGGGAAACCTCATGAAAGTGCTTGAGCGAAATATAGCTATAAAATAACCTAGAAAGTGCTGCTACTTTGAATAAGCTAAAATATGTTATGTAAAACATAAAATATAAGTTTTTGGTCACCTTTTCCACTTAAGTTTCCAATTTCCCTGTTTCTAACGATTAAAAGTTATCTTAATATCAACTCTCAAACTGCATATACAGTGCAAATTGTTTCGCTTTGTTTTACTTGTACATACAGTACTTATAGTTTTCAGTATTAAGTTGATGCAGTCCTCTCCAAAAAATATATTCGCAAAGTATAAAAGCACTGAGCCTCTGCAAAACAGCACATGCAGTTATTTAAAGAGATACGAGACTTAAGCTAATCGTTTATTCATGAAACAACTTCCTCGTCACAGCAGTCAAATCAGCTTTCAGTCTTTAAATGTTTTTCTTCTTCTTCTTCTTCTTTCTTTATTTTAGCCTAGTATTGATCTGGTGATGTTTGCATGAACTCTGAGGCCTGTATTTCAAGGTTAAGCGATAAACGGAAGATAGGATAAAAAATAATGCCCATACAGTTTTTTATTTGCATTCACGTTAATTCATATTTTCACATTGTTTTAGCAACGGTATCTTGATATTACAGATGCTGTTTGACAGAGTATAACATATGAAACAGAGCGCAGATCTGCAAAGGGCGGATGAAGTGTGACAGGTTCAACAGCAGTACTGGCAGTGTACAGAAAAAATTTAATAATTTTAAATTACAAATGATATTATCAGCGAAAACTGAATTTCACAGCTGAGTAAATTTTTACCATTAATTTCAATGAAAGTCTTAGTATTTGGTTCATCCCTCATTTGCTTTAATGACAGCAGCATAAACTAAATAAACGTATGATCATGTTCTCCAGCATGATTTGATATGCTGATATCATCTGTAACATGATCAAAGTCACAAATCTATTTATTTGAATAATGAGCTAGAAATAGTGTAGAATCTTAGATTTGTCATACTTGTCATACAAAGTTTAAAATTGATTTTGAATCCCTTATTTTCAGTGTGGACTGTAAAAAGTTTTGGTTTGTATTTTTTGATAAACTTTGAAATATTAACCTGCCTTAAAGTATCTTTATGCAAAGAAAGGATCTAATTTCCTGTAGTGTATTCTGTCTCTCTCTGTCTCATTCATTATATTCTATCTCTCTGATTTCTCATTTGTAGCCAAATTAAGTAAGATTAATCCACAAAACTACAACAGAACAGCTCTCTCCCTCACAAACGTCCTAATTGTGTATCATTGAACAGTGTTTCTATAACATTTGCAGTCAGGTTTCTAATTATCATAATTATCATAGATGGCACACTTTGCACTCCATTTAATGTGAAATTGTTGCTCTTTGAACATGCCTCATTGGGCCCCCTCTGTCTCTGTCTGCGTTACGGCAAGAGCTCCGTTTAGGCAAAGATAACTGAGCACCGTGGAACTGACACAGCACATTAACATGACTGACAGATCAGCTCTTACATCTAATCACTGCTCATCTGAGAAATGGTTTTTCACAAGGCCAGAGGGGAGAGGGAGGGATGGACCACTCCAAATCCATGTCTCAAAGTGTGGCTTAGTGTAATCAGGAGATGACAAATTGAAATAGATGACATCGAAAGCTATATCGGAGTAGGACACTGCAAACCGGTACATTAAAAACAAAATATGGACAGAAGGTTTTTTTTTGCGATCATGCACAGTATTTTATGAAGAGAATATACGTTAACCCCATTATGGTACAATTGCAGGGATAAAACATCATTGTCAACTGTGAGACAAAACACATACAGCTGCTGAAGTGATTATTAGCAGTCCTGTAAGGAAATAACCTCTGTTACGTATTTTGAGGAATCAAATTGTCCTTGATTTTTTTTTTTTCTGATAAAAGAGCCTGATGTACTACTGTATGAAAATATTTAGCAAAAATGACTTCTACAGCATTGTGACGCCACAGAGATAAGCGCATCAACACATGCCTGTCTTTATTTACTCTTCTATGACACCTATGAGACTGTTAATTTCGTTTGTGAAATGGTTGTTTCTTAAAAGCACAAAAGTGAAATGGACCATAATTATAAGGGCTAAAGAGGGAGTGGAAAATGGTATTGAAAAAAATGTATAACACCTCAGGGATAATAATAATAATGATAATAAAATGTATGATATGACCCCTTGAAATATGAGATGAAAGGTACCCTGGTGTACCCAAAGTTGCTTAATACATCGAAAACGCAAAATGTTTCTTGTCTCATCGCATTCAGTTGTGAATCACATGAATCAAGTAAATGATGGCATATTTTGTCCATAGGCCTGTTCACACCAAGGATGATAAATAAAACGATAAGAGTTCTAAAAATCTTCTAAAAAAAAAAAAAAAAGCAGAGCAGAGTCCACACCACAATAACGATAATGGCACAGAGAAACGATATCGTTGGAATAACTTTCAGAACGACTTTTTTTTTTTTTCTAACTGATGAATGATAAAAACATTGACAGCTAATCAGTGGCGACCAGATTTTAAAGAGCTCGAGCATTTAAAGCGGCAGATGACAAAACGGCAGCATACACTTATACTTTTTTAGTTATCGTCCTTTGTGTGAACAGGCCTTATTTCTTACCGTCTTGCTTATTTTGTAAGGCTTTTATTACTGCATGTATTTTGTCCTTTTAACAACACTTGGTGCCTTGCAATTGTGTTGCTCTGGTTTTAACAAAGCGGACCACTTTATTAAATAAGAAGTATTAATTATATATATATATATTTGTGAATAAAAATCGATGATGGCGAGGGGTGAGGGTCATACAATAAAAATGGATGATGGCCAGGGGTGGTCAAGTTTCAAAAATGACAAAAAGGTACCATAAAAAGTACCATAACAGTAGTCCATATAAATCCTGAGAGAGTTGCAGCAAATAAGACAATTATAAGTGAATAACAATTTAATTTCAATTGAATGACTTAGACAGGGGACTTTAAATATAGCCCATGAGCCTGCCGTCAACTGTTTTATCTAAAGCAGCATGAACTGTTGATAAAGGGTTAAAAGTTTGTGTTTGCTTCTGCAAAGTTCCTCTTACAGGTTCCTCATGTACCGCCACCATCTCAAATGGAGGATGGGCAAGAACATGCATCATACTGTAGTGATTAAATATAATTTAATCTGCATTTCCTCCTCAGCTGTTTGGGAAGCTCTCCCTTCTCCTGATGCAAATGATCCTGAAAACCAGGATCCCTTTTTTCTATTCACTCTTTCTCTTTCTATTCAGAGGAGAACAGAGAAAACCTTTAAACTTATTAAGTAATCTGGTTAAAAACAAGATAAATTTAATCAACTTGGTTAAAATAATAACGTCCTTTTAAAGATAAACTCTCATGCACCCATAGCAACTATAAATAATACATAATTACATGCATCTAACCCTAAACCAAACACTAATCCTAACCCTATGGTACTTAAATGTATAATTACACTGTAACATGGACACCTTAAAATAAAGTGTAACCGAGTTTTCTTTATAATGAACAAAGGGTTAGTTCACCAAAAAGAAGCTTCAAAGCTTTAAAACATTATTAGTAATAATGAATTAAATGTTTGTTTCCCACTTAAAAGGTTTACAAGTTCAGACGACCTGGATTATATGGTAGCGCACATGCCAATGGACTACATTTATGTTTTATAATACCACAATTAATTTTTCTTCGTTAATTTACACCTGCACCTGACTGCTCTTTAGGTGGAGCTGTGATGGCCTCCTGAAGCCAGTTAAACAAGTGGCTCAACGTCCTCAGATCACAGACAGTGTAAGTAAGAAAGTAAGTAGTAAGACTTGACCTCTTCATTCAAAATTATGGGTTAATACAATAATTGGCCTGCTTCATTTATTTCTTTATCCTTCCCCCATTAAAACCTTTTAGACTGAGCGGTCAAATCTTAAGATACGTTAAGCATTGAGAAGCCTTTTTCTCACCAACTTGCTGCATTTGAAAAAAGACAAACTTTTGCAGTGTGACTAGCCGGCTAACCACAGCTGCATGCTTTTGCTTAGCAAGAACATCAGCAGGTGTTTGACCTCTCTGGTCTCTCATAAGCCTGAGGTTAACACATTTACTCTTCACTTTCTGGTGCTTTCATCACCCTGGTTTGTCTAACCTGTAACCTTTATCTATCTCTTTTATGGCAGCTTATAGACCCTCTCCTCAGTTCTACTCAGTATTTTATCATGGAGGCCAGGGGAAAGTATGACTTCAATGGCAAAGCAGAAGATGAGCTCAGCTTCCGGAAAGGAGACATTCTGAAGGTGAGTGATAGATGACCCAAACACAAAAATAAAAACTCTTACTTTGGTTTATGTTTGGTTGTGAGGCCCTCGAGTCAGGGCTTTAAAACACTGCTCACTCCAAGCGCCATTCTTTGCACTGACCACCACATGAAAACAGATGCTAGTAAAAAAACCGGAAAGTGAACAGAGTAAACAGTGAAAACAAGTATTTTAGCCTATAGGACAAATTCAGCTATTGTTTTGATACATTGATAAGAATTCTGATACACAGAAAGAAAAAAAATGGGTTCATAAAACTCTGGAGGCTTCATGACTGCACAGAAAACGAGGCATTCAAGACCTCTTCATAAAGTTTGAGGTTTTAAACACAAATGTAGATGTGAAGTTGGACTTATCAAGACACACTGAATGCATCATG
Organism: Elopichthys bambusa; assembly: GCA_037101425.1. Classification (NCBI taxonomy): domain Eukaryota; kingdom Metazoa; phylum Chordata; class Actinopteri; order Cypriniformes; family Xenocyprididae; genus Elopichthys; species Elopichthys bambusa. The sequence goes on from CM074435.1 coordinate 19,703,427, forward strand.
TGAATTGTCAGATAATAATTAACATTAGCAGCAGATGGGGATCAAAGTTCAAACAATCTTTTAGTGATGCGCTATCACATCTTACTATAACAGTTACTTTATAGCTAGTGCAAGTGCATTGGGCAAAGTTAATGTGAGTCATGTGATGACTGTCCACTGTCCAATGTTGTTAATTAATATTTTACTTAAATGTATAATTACACTGTAACAAGGACACTTAAAATAAAGTGTAACCCATAATTTTTTTTTTTTTTTTTTATGTGACAAAAATGTGCTTCAATTCTTTTTGACAAATAATACTCTTAACAGATCCTGGGATCTCAAGACGACTGGTTCAAGGCAGAGCTACACGGTCATGAGGGATTTGTACCAAAAAACTATGTTGACAGACAAACGCCAAGGTAAGCTTATGTGACATTAATCTTTGCAACCACATGCAAATAACCTGTATGTAGTAGTTAATAGAAAGAGAGAGGAATTGAAAGACCTCACTAAGCACACAAATGTATTTGGATTCCCTCCCCAGCTGGTTCAAAGAGAACGCCAGTCGTGGCTTGGCTGAGGAGATGCTGATATCCCGAGAGGTGGGTGCTTTCCTGATCCGTGGCAGCCAGAGTTCCCCTGGAGACTTCTCCATCTCAGTCAGGTAACGAGACTGGAATTAGTGGATCAATATTAGGATTTCAGATTTTTTTGCATCAGCACATATCCATTCTGTTTTGCATGTGTGTTTACGTAGGTTCACTGAAATCAGAATAACATTACACCAAAAGAAAAGAATGAGATAAAGTCTTGTTATCCTATTAGTAAATATTTCAGCTGGCCCATGAAGGTCACCTTTAGAATCCTGTAAATCTTTAATCGCACAAATTGTTATGTCAGTCTTCTCACCCCTTAAGACACAAGGCCGAAAGATCATAGACTAGAGGCTCACACCTGAGCCATTTTCGGCCCACACACACTGAATCTGGCCTATAGAAACACTCCATCAATAATGCATCAATAACATCCATCTTATTACAGCAGTCAGACAGTCCATTTGTTTCAGCCATCCTGTCATAAATCACCTTACAGGTGGTCCTCACTGAATGCACTGTGTAAGACTGAGAGAGAAAATGAGCGAGGGTTCCCTCTAGTGCAGAAAGCAGGTTGTGTAGCTTTTGTTAACCATAGTTTATTAAAAAAAAACGCTGGACATTAATAGATCCTCAGGGCTGGTATTGAAATTAATAAAATTAAATGATTATGATTATTATTAGGGGGACTGTCCCTTTAATAAGTTGCTTTGGATAAAAGCTTCTGCTAAATGACTTCTTGAGTTTATTTTTAGATATCAGTCTGTCATATGAGGAAATAAGTGTAATTTTTCTCACATATCTCACTTTGTTTTTTCCCCATTGCTCACAGGCATGAGTATGATGTACAGCATTTTAAAGTTATGAAGGATAAATCGGGCCAGTACTACCTGTGGACAGAGAGGTTTACCTCTCTAAACAAGCTTGTGGAGTTCTACAAGACTTCCTCCATATCCAAGCAGAGGGAGATCTTCCTTAGGGACGGAAGTGGAGATGAGCCAAGAGCACCTCCGCCTGTAAATAAATAAATACAATATGTTTGCTGTTAATCTTCTAGGTCACTGTTAATACTGATTCTTATAACATGAACTCAAACTTAATCATTAAACTCTCTTTTTACCTTCTTTGAACTAATCCATCTGCTCTACCTTTTTAAGAGATATCTGATTTGAGACTCAAAAAGTGAAGCTCTGTGGGGGAGATTCTAATTTCTACTTTTAGATAATATCAATGCACTATATGAGCAAACTCTGTCAATCATGCCTTCTTAATGTGAATGAATCTGAAAGTCTGTGTACAGGAGATCAATGATGATAAAATGGTCCTCATTTTCAGTTAAAGAGTCAACCAGAAGTTCGGCCTCCCCCCGGAGGTGGTTATGGCGGTCCACAAACCTCATCACAATACCGCAACACAACAGATCAAACTCACAACCAGAAGGTACAAGCGTGTCAACAGTCAAACTCAACCCCAGTTGTGCATGCATTTAAAATTTAAAAACCTTGTTGAATTATTGAAGAGTGTCCATTTAAAGCGGATATATACCTGTTCAAACTAACCAACTGTAACCTACAGTCTTGGGAAAACTGATTATTAAAAGACATTTAAAGCTTAAATATAAAATATAATTTAATAATTATTGTACATTTAATTCAATGTAATATTTACATGTATCACATTTTAATTTTATAATATATAATATTAATTATAAATGATATATTAATTAAACGTAAATTGTTTAGCAAGAAAATGGAACTGGCTAATAAATAAAACTGCTCTTTTCTCAGAGTAAGAGAGGAAGTGTTGAGGAGAAAGCTAACACTGTGGGTCACCAAGGGAGGAACAGTCCAGCCCCTCGCCGAACCTCTGAAACATTGCCTGCTCCGGTATGACACCAAAAATTCTCACAAACTGTCTCACCTGCTGTCAGAGCTTAAATACTGTCTTGTGTGAACTTTTTTTTAAGGTGATGTGTATAAAAATTTTTAATGTTAAAATACTTTCCTGTCCCAGCTTAATATGCTGAGACAACCAGCCAAAGGCTGGCAGGGGCAGGACTGTCTGTAGGGGGTATTCGAGAAACTTGTTTGCAAACTTTATTTTTTACAAATCCTTTTCGTGATGCTAGTGGCACAAAAAATGACACGCTTCACCTTTAAATGGCTAGTTATATAAATATACAAAAGTATATTATTACCTTTTAATGTACTGACACTTTGTGCTTGTGTCTGTGTGTGTCAGAGGTCAACCATGCAGGTGAGAGCAATATATGACTTCACTGCAGAGGAAGATGACGAGTTGGGCTTCAATGCTGGCGACGTCATTGAAGTGCTGGACCGTTCTGATCCGTCATGGTGGAAAGGTCGATTGCGAGGCAGGACTGGTCTTTTCCCTGCCAATTACACAGATCAGATCTGACATCTTCCGACTGCCCGGAGGTGTGGAATCACCGTACTAAATCCATCGTACTCTCACCAAATGCCTGCCTATAATGTACGGACTGGTTGATTATTTTCAAATTACTTTTATAAAGCTGGCTGCAGAAAAGTTGAAGAGAAGTGAGAAAAAGACAATACTCATGATGGTCTTTTTGCTTCTCTTTTTTTATACATTTTTTTTTCTTTTTCACAAATAAGGTACGAAGAAAGGACTATACCACTTCCCTTGTGTCAAATTCTCCTAATGACTAGATGCTTATCCTTATGTGAATTACTGAATTATACAGTAATAACTGTAGCCCATACTATGACCATTTTATCGTTTTCATGTCCAGTCCATGTTTATATTTTAAGATTTTCAGTAGGACACACTAACACAGGAGAAGGTGTTACAGTACCAAGCAAAGCTTTCATGTTACTGTACCAATTTTTGTACTAAAAATTAAATTAAACTAAAAATGTTGTTTGTCAGAATAGGCCTATGGCACAAGCAGAATAGGTATGATTATTATTGTTTTATTATGCAGGATAGAAGATACGAATAGCAAATATGATGATAACAGTAGTATAAAGGATTTGAATAAACTTTACCTTTCTGCTTCCAGATACAAGTCAAGTGTTATTTTTTTTTTACAAGTATAGTTCAATCCAAAAAATGAAAATTGTGTCATCATTTAATCTCTTTTCTGTTTCAATAAGTAAAGTTATACAGGTAAACAATAACAAATCACGTTTTTTTTGTTTTTTAAATATTTTTCTTTGTGGTATTTGTATTTATTATGCAATTTTTTGGAAGTTTTATTAAGAAAGAAAAAAAAAGGTTGGCGTCAGTCAGGGAAACTACCTTGCAGTTTCATCCGTCTTTTATATTTGAAGGTAAACAAGTGTAGTCATGTCAATTCCCAAGAACCTTCTTACAGGTCGGCGATGCTCCGCCCACAACTCTACCGAAACCCCGCCCACCTATTCTCTTTATCTCCTATCTTGCTTTGAATTCACCTCAACCAACCACTCGAACAGGTAAAGGTGGGCTGAGCGTACTACCTGGAGCCACACAGGTGAACCGTTGTTTCCGGGAGCACAGCTGCCATGGCTGAGTCTCAGCTAGTATGCATGGACGATGATCATGTTAACGTGAAAATACCGGAGTCCAAACCAGAGTTTTATTACAGCGAGGAGCAGCGGGCCGCGCTCGAGCAGCTCTTAAAGAACGGGGATGGCGCTTTTAAGATTCGTCTCAAAGAGGATAACGTTAAAGACTTTCTCTCCGCGAGGGAAATCAAATGGATGCGGGACACGGTCCAGGAATATGACAGTGACTCGGACACCTGCTGCTCACGGTCGCCCCATGATACTAGTGAAGACTCAGGTGTTCACTCTACCTACTGGCCGACCATGTCTGATACGGAAATCCCTCCGCTGGACATCGGTTGGCCTAGCAACGGCCATTACAAAGGGGTAACTCGGGTGTCAGTTTACACCCACCCACCCAAAACTAACAATCCGCATATTAAAGAGGTGGTCCGCAGACTCATTCAAGAATCTACAAAGGTAAGGGACTATGGACGTTTACCACTTATTCCAAAAAATAAACTGTTTTAAATGCATCTGTATTTGTTATTAGTAGGCTACTTTTTAAATTATTATGTATTCCGATGGTAGCCTAACTAGTATGTCGTTCAGTTTCACAATTCATTAGTCACTAGTACTTGCTGTAGTGACCTATGTGTTCAATTAGTCTTCAGTAGCCTACTTATGCATTAGATGCTAGTATTTATTCTTTTGCTACTAGTATTCACTATCCTAAAATTACAACAAGTATCTATTCAATTGTTACTGTTTACTATTTTAAATGATTTGCAATTATTCAATTCTGTGGTGTTCTGTGGTTCACAGGTCAACTAGGCCTATTTATTTCCTATTAGTATGCTTTTCATTTGTTGCTGGTAGTTATTCAAGTTTTACTATTAACTCCTGTTACTAATACCTGCTAGTTCAGTTCCAGGAGATCATCTCTAGTTTTCCTAGTGCCAACTTAATAGTCACTATTACATTTTTATTTGACCTTTGTTGTGAATTCCCATTGTTAGTAAAACTAATGTTTTGTTGTTGTTTTTTTAACTATGAAGTAGCAATTCAAACCAGTTATTAAATAAGATAAAAAGCAATTAGTAATATAACTAGTGACATAAGATTATGTTACTGGTAACAACTGGGAGACTATCTCAAATAGTTGATATTTACTGCAGATCCCCACACTAAAATCTAATGAATAGTTAACTTATAATAGTTAAAAATATATATTGACTTTTGGATTTCTTTATTAAAAACAATAAAGTACTAACAAATAAAGTAAGAGAAATAGACACTAGTTTTAAGGAAATAAGGGTTTGTTAATCAGTGTCTTGTCTAAGTTTGTTGTTTAAACAAAGTCATATATATAAGATGTTTTATTCGTATCATTCACATGATGATGATGAAGCATGTGGTTTATATGGGGCTGTCATGAAGTTAATTGTCAGTCATGTGGTTCTATACTTTCGACTGAGCATGACATCATATTTTCAAATAATTTAAATTTAACTCTCACCTAACTGTTTTAAAACATGCATAAAGTTGTGGGAAAATGGAATAAATAATAATGGAATAAAGTACAAATATTAAGAATTAAGTTTAGCAGATTTCGTCTGTGGTGAAGAAGTCCTATTTCTTGGAAATTGATAAGGAGTAGTCCCTGCGGTGACCATGATTTTTTACCAAGTAAGACATGTTCCTGGGTTAACATATTTTGTTGATCCTGGAACAACATTTCAGTCCAGAAATGTAGTATTAACCCTATCTCTACCCCTAACCCTACCCATAATCTATCGTGATTGGTAAATAACACTGATGTAGAAGCACCTAACCCTGGTTTTAAGCCCAGGGTTGGGGAGTAACGAAATACATAAAATACATTTCATTACAGTTACATTTTAAATGGGTAGTAATCAAATTACACTTACATTAGAAAAGTATTGTAGATTACCAAAGTGATTACTTGGAATTTTAATGTCAATAAACATTCATGTAAACTGTGACAGGCAATTAATGTAAACAGCAGTTGGTGATTCTCCGACTCTGACAGGTTGCAAAAGCATCCTAAGCTACATTTCTGCTTGTAAGTTTCATACCCCTTGCAGAATATGCAACATTTGAATAAATTTAAGAAAATAAGAGGGATCATAAAAATTGCATTTTATTTTTATTTAGTACTGTCCTGAATTAGCTATTTCACATAACAGATGTTTATATATACTCCACAAGACAAAATGACTGAATTAATCAAAAAATTGCCCCATTCAAAAGTGTACTGAATGATCCATGACTGTTTTCATGTTTTGCGATAGTTGTTTGTAAGTCCCTTGTAGTACTAAAAAAGGAAACTGTGACTTTTTATCTCACAATTCTGACTTTTTTTCCTTGCAATTGTACGATTTAAACTCAAAATTGCAAGATATAACGTTTTTTCTCACAATTGTGAGTTTATATCTCACAATTCTGTATCTCAAAATTGAGTTTGTCTCAAATTGACTTTTCTCAATATTGCAAGTTTATATTTCACAATTCTGACTTTATAACTCTCAATTGCAACTTTATATCACGCAATTCTGACAAAAAAAAAGAAAAAAAGAAATCTGAATTGTTAGATAAGTGATAGATTGATAGATTGTTTTTGTGTGTTACATAGTTATTAGTATTCCAAAGTATTCTAAAGTATTTAGATTAAGTTACAAAACTTGGGTAATCTAACAAAATAAATTACAAGTTACTTTTTAATGCATGATTTTGTAATCTGTAGTAAAATGCATTTTAAAGTAACCTACCCAGTCTTGTGTAAGCCTAAACCTGACATAAACTGTAAACTTGTCCCTCAAATCTGATTGGTTGATTGGAATGTTGTTCCAGGACCAACAAAGATGTTGATCTAGGAACGTGTTTCATGGGGCTGTGGCTTTTTTTCAGTGGAGTGCTGTTCATTTGAGAAATAGGCTAGCTCTGAGCTCTTGTTTAGAAATCACCCTGAAGGTTTGAATGACATGCAACAGAAACATCATAATTCTGTTTATCTTTAAATGAAAATAATAATGAAATAAACATTGAATATGAAAATTAACTTCAAATTAAAATGTAAATAAATATATACATTGGTACAAAACTGATAATTAGCTAATAAATAAATGCTGAAAAAAGCTTCTACATTCATTTAATTTTATGTAAACAAATGTCAATGTTGATTTGAAGTAATGGATTTTTTTTTTTTTTTAGAATAAATTATTAAAGGAGGGGAAAAAAGATATTCTTAAGACAAATTTTCCCTGAAGACACACAAAACAGAGGTATTTTGCTAGATCAGGTTAGATCAGGTGGCATGTAAAGAAATGTCTCTAACCTTTTCTATGATGCATGTCATTGTGAATGAGTTTCAGTGAAAAGGTGAATGGTGAAGTAATAATCAGTTAAGAAATCACTCCCGTATAGCCTTGGGTTTTGTCTGTAATAAGTGCCTTGTCAATCACACTGCCCGAGGCTTCAAGTCTTGCATTTTTGCTACCAGTTTACACACACATGGTGTGACTTTATAATGCGAAATTATAATGACAGACTTCAAGAAACAAAGCATTTCAGCGGCCTTCAGTCCACCTCCATGTACTGTATACTAACCCTCAATAAGTACAGCTGTGATAAAGGTTCATGGAAAATATAAGCTCAAACACTCTACTACATTGCATTATAATTTAGCTGTATGTTTCTACTCACAAATGCCTTGTAAATCTTTCATACATTCCAAACACCATGAGATAATATTTAACACATTATTACAATCTTTGTACCTGAGAACTGCTGATTATAATGGGTCATTTTTTTAACAGTTAAAATGAATACAGTATAAAATATATAGCCGGTTAACTGAGCTTGTTGGGGTATATTGTGTATATATAAACATTTTACTTCATGTCCGTTCTAGTTTACAATGTGTACTTAAAGTGCTTAGAGATGTGACAGGTAAAACTTATTTGTTGGTGGGTTGCGGTGAAACGTATTCAAATGCACTTGTCAAATGAAGTTAATGTCATTCTGGCAGGTGCTGCCCTGAATAGATAAATTTTATACAAGAACAATGTTTTTTTTTTGTTTTTTTTCGTCTTTCTTCAAGCACAGCGCACAGCTTTTGTTATACTCTTGATATACAGTACAAATACAGACATTATATGCACATTTATGTCTAATTTATACATATATAATATAATATTTATATTATAGTATATAATATTTAATACACCTCACATTCTGGGTACATTTGAGTTTCTGTTCCGTAATCTTTAGTTGGATGATATTTAGACATGCCTTAAAAGGTTCAGAGCCAATTGCTGACTAGCGTTTTGGTTTAGTTTTAAGAAATGTGTCAGTGTTAGCATTAGACTATGTCCACAGGATATTCCATTTACATAATATTCAGGTTGATCTTGTGCATATCTTGTCATCTGAATGTCTTTGATGTTCATCTGAAGCACATGGTACCTCCCCTTGAAGAACTGATAAGAAACATGAGTGTCTTAAAAATAACATTTCCTTGAACTTTAACTTGTGCAAGAGGCTTAAAAAGGTCATTAGTTATTTGTCTGAAATGCATAGCTTACTGATCATGTAATAGGCCTGTTTTTACAGCATTTCTGGAAAAAACAAAAAACAAACAAACAAACAAAAGAATAGAAGAAGATTCTTCTATAGAATAGAAGATTCTAGCAGAAGAATAGAATCTGTGTTATTAAAAGTGATTTAACAGACACGCCTGTGTTTGTTTTCTCTTTACTGCAAATGGCTTCATTCTTATTTACATAGATAGAGCTTCGACATGTGAGTCAGTGAGGATGAAGAAGGGTAAGAAAGGCCTAACCTTAAAACCCTTAGGGCTTTAAACAAGCTTTGAAATGATCCATTAAATTTAAACTTGTTTCCACGTCATTATAAGTGTTATGCTGACCTAGTTTGCATGTTATTTGTTGGGGCTGGGTATTCACACAATTTTCACGATTCGATTCGATTTCTATTCAATTCGATATAGATTATATGTAGTATACCAGTACAGTACAGTATACATGGCAAATTTTCTAGAGGAAAAACATCTCTCAACTAATGCTGTAAACTGCACATGGGAGTCAGCTGGTACTACTTTACTATAATATTGAAGGTTAAAATTAACTTATTTATGTACAAACACTTAAATTACACTCAATGATGTTTTTTTTTATAATAAATAAAGTTTAGAATTACATAATCATATTTCTACTCCAATTTTTTTTTAAATATAAACATTTAAATCATTCAAACATGCATTAAATATTGCAGAACATTAAAAATTATAATGAATATGTAATGGTGCATATTTATCAGAATGCTGCTCTCTAGAGTTCATTTTTCTAGATGACTAATGAGTTTATGGTCACTGAATATAGTTTTTCTGAGGTAAATGTGACGTTACATGACATTGTTACAAGCTGTTTTATTGATGTCTTTCCAAGGTTGAAACACTGATTAAGCTATTACACGAGACATGATATGGATTTAGGTTAGTTGTACTGTATCTTTTAACATACCTTCAGATGTTTATTCATGTTTATTTTGTGCTGTTACTGGTATTAAAGGATTAGTTCACTTTCAAATAAAATTTTCCTGATAATTTACTCACCCCCATGTCATCCAAGATGTGATGGACGTCATTTGAAATCTGAGACTCTGCTTCATATCAAAAGTAACAAACCACAAAGATTATTGCGATTTATTGGTAAGAGGCGTGCTGCATGTTCTGTTCATTCATCAACTGAAAACAGACTAGACTAATCGATTCTTGGGATTTAAGAATCGATATCGGTTCGTAAAAATGAGAATCGATTAAAATCGACAAAAAGATATTTTTTACCCAGCCCTATTATTTGTTAAAATGCTCAGTGTGTGGTTGGTTTATATATAACGCATACAAGCCCTTTGACTCATATTGGCTGCTTTGTTTTATAAATAGCTTGTGACAGACTCGTGTTGAGTTTGGACTTTTGGTCTAAAGCCCCTGAGTATTACCTCGCCTCTAATGTGTCTGCTGGAGTGTAGCTGCTCCCTCTTCTCCCTCCACCTGTATGAGACTTCACATGTTAGCTACCTCAAGCTACACTGCCACTGCAAAAAAAAGACTAGAGTCATCAGAAATGTGTGGCTTCATACACACCTCAAAGCAGATGCTATGATAAGCTCAGTGAATAAGTTAAGCTCTAACCACGGTTTGGTTTCTCTTGGTTTTCAGTTGGTTGCAGTGGTCATGGACCTGTTGACAGACCTGCAGATCCTGCAGGATCTCTTAGATGCTGCGAGTAAGAGAGGGGTGGCTGTGTACTTGCTGCTGGAGGAGAATGGCTTGCCGCACTTCCTGGACATGAGCAGCAGGCTGCAGATTTCTACGCAGCATCTGAGGGTGAGCGAAAACAATTGACTGATTCATGAATTTTACCCCATAAATCAAAACAAGGAAAATAATCAATTTTATGGTAAGAAAAACTTTTTTGTGGCATTATTTTTGACAAGAAAGCACATTTCCCCCAAATGTTCATTACAGTAATGAATAAAAAAAAGATTCTTGTTCATCTATTCACATTACCATAATGTAAAAAAAATCTGTTGTACTGGATTTAATAAAAAAAAAAAATTAAAAAAAAAAAATATATATATATTTTTATATATATATATATATATATATATATATATATATATATATATAATTTTATGACATTATTGTTTTTAAGATGACTGTATTATAGTAATAAGAATCCTCACTGAAAATAATGGGAATAGTAATAATAAAATATCAGGGTGAATTATAGTAAAGCAAGTATAAAATGTTTTGGTCCTTAATGTAGGCATCGTTTTTTTTTAATTAATGATATTATCAATTTTATATAATATTTATTATTATCATTTTTATATCATTTTGTATAATTCACCATTCATTTTAACGTAACTATTGAGACTATGGACAATTGAACAGTTTTTATGTCAGGAATCAATGTCTGTTCGAATGGCTTGTGGGATTGGAATGACATTAGGGTGAGTAATTAATGACAGAATTTTTGGGTGAACAGACCATTTAATACAAGCCATTAGTAATCCAACATGATCCCTTTTGCCCTTTTATTCCTAATTCTGTGTGTGATCACACAATGTTAAAGAGAAGACGTGTTATCAAAACAGCATAATGTTTGTATGTTAACAATAGGCAGACTTGCCTTATCAGGCTTTCCTGGTAAAAGAAGTCAAACCTGAACACATGACTTGCCATATCACACATAAATGCACATGTTAACAGATTGTCAGCTGACCTATAAGGGACCTGTGTGAACCTGAAACTCTGGATGATTCTGTAGCTGTTGCCACAGGGTTCAACTGACTTCCTGGTCTGCTGTGCACATGCATAACAGCGCTGTAGAATGAAACCCAGAACTTTCCGCAAGACTGCCCCAAATACTGCCGATCTCCTTGAGATACACTGCCAACAAGTCTTATCTATGTGGATTGTTTTATATAGGACACTGGGACTTTTCATCTGACACTTTACACTGAGCAATAGAGTTGGATAATTCAGCATTGTTATTTCCTGAAAGAGGATCTGCAGATTTCAATAGAACTAAGAAAAAAGGGCAATTCGATCTCATTTAGGAGAGTCGTGGAGCACTCTCATCTCTCACGCTTCTGCTTTTTCCTTGTCCATGCCAGAATTGTACTTAAAGTCCTTTTGTAGCTACAGTATTCCTTTCTTTTGAGTCCTCAGTGTGCAAATGAAATCGCCACACCTCTGTGTGCAAGGATTTCTTTTTCATTAACCTCACACTAGCTACTTTAACTTGGATATTTGCCCAGATCAGGTGTGTTGATCTGACACCTCACATCTTTTATGAAAGCAAGACTTCCCACTTTATACCAGGAGTAAAGGCCCATTCACTCCAAGAACGATAACTATAAAGATAGCTATAATGGTAACTGAATTGGTGTCCACACCAACGGGCGATAACATTCTGTTTATTACAAGTGCAAGCTGCAGTTTTGTCGTCTGCTGCTTTAAATGTTTGAGCTCTTAAAAGTCTGTGCATTCTGATTGGCTGTCAATGTTTTTCTGTCATTCTGAAAGTGATTTGTCAGTATTATTATTGCTGGTTTGTGGATTTATTTTTTATTTTTTTTAAGTTAAATTTTTTTTCTCGTTTTAGTTAAGTTAAAGTTGCACAATGTGACACCAATGAGATTCAAGATAAAAGTTCAAGCAGACTCTGTGTCTTGTACTGTATGCCAGACAGTATGAAATACATCTTAGGTAAGATGGTGACTGGGCATTTTAACTGGTCAATGTCTGTTTTAAAATCCTCTTATAATTAAAATGATACCGCAAGAGGCTAGCTCTTGAGATAAAGTTTCTATTTAGAAAAACTAGCTTGTGAGTCTAGAGTCAGTTGTGACTGGACAAAAGAGGGATTTCTTCATTCTTCAGAGTGAACCTGTGGTAATTTTGACAATAACTTGACTGCTATGCTAAATAATTATATTTTTTAGTTAAACGTTTCTATCACTGGCACCAATGTCATCCGTTGATGTGCTAATTTTGGTTTTACATTATTATTTCACTAGATGGACCCAAGATTTCAAATATGGTTACGTTTTGTGAAGCATAAGATTGTTCACGTTATCCAAGACTGCCAGTTTTTCCACTGTGACAAAAGAAATAATTTACAGTTACAGAATTGTGTCTTTTACGGCAAAACCGTGGCAAAATGATGCAGTGTTAATCCTTTGTTAATTGTTATTTTCTCTCTTGCTCTTACAGAACCTGCGGGTGCGAACTGTGAGGGGCTCTGGCATGCCGCTGTCCTTTGGTCATCTGCCAGGATCGCTGTGCTCAAAATATATGTTGGTAGATGGAGAAAAAGTGATGTTTGGATCCTATAGGTTAGTATGTAGTGTAGACCAAACAGTAAAACTTGCTGTGTGTGTTTGTTCACTCTTTCATCATTACATTTGCTTTACTCTTCCCATCTTCATAGCTTTACGTGGAGTTCCTCTAGGATGAACCGGAACACAATTACTGTGATGTCTGGACAAGTTGTTGACTTCTTCGACAACGACTTCAGAGAGCTGTATGCCGTGTCTGATACAGTGGACCTGTACCGTGAGTTTCACATCAGCAAGCCGGCCCTGGCAGTTCCTGTGCTGAAAACGCCCTCAGAACCCAAAAAACTCACAGTTCCCGTATCCACGTCGCGCTTCCAGATTTCTGTAGAGGACAACAAACAGGCGAACCTCAAGGTGCCTGCACATAAATACCACAACCCTAAGTACTCTTTAGTCGTTGGCAACAGTCTAGGTGTAACAGGCTCCCTGCAGGATCTTTCTAAGCTGAGGGACTATGTTGATCATGCCTCTGTGAATAACATTGAAAAATTAATCTACACTAATGGGGACAGTGTACGTTCACAGTCACCTACATCCCCAGATGGGACAGAGAACGGTAAGGTCGATGGGAAGAAGCCCTCAATGTTTGGTTCTAAAAAGCAGCGCTCTTCCTTCCGCAATTTCTTGAAAGGCAGAGCGAACAACCAGAGTACAGATGCTCTCTCTAAAACAACCCATCAAAATACAGAAACAAAGCAGACCAATCATAAAGACACCAAGCTTACCAACAGTTCCAAGGAAGCATCTTGGTTGGCCAATCATATTAAGGAGCAAGAAGATGCATCCAAAAACATTTCTCCCACTACTCGCAAGATCTCAGAGACTGAAAGCACTGATGAAATTGAGGACACCTTTGAGATAATAAATCCACCACAGGTGAAGTTTAAACTCAAAAAGAACAAAATGGGTCCAAGGAGTGTTTCTCTTCAGACTATTGCCACAGATGGCGAGGATGGTATGTATCCGGACTACAGTCATGTACAGTATTTTCAAATGATGCAATATTTTCATTAAGGGCTGCACAATTTGGAGAAAGATCGAATTATTTTTCTGGTTAAAATTGCAAATTTAAAATGCGATTTTTAAAAAAAAATCCAAGTTTGTTGTGCTTGTTTTGTAGGGCTCCACAATTTGGCCAAAAACTTGGCAATTTGTGTATCAGTATGACAATAAAATAATACTAATAATACAACTAATAAAAATGTATTTTTATTATTACTGAATAAAAAATGACTAATAAAAAAAAAAATAACAAGAAATATTACTATTGTAATAGTAATTAGTATTTAAAAAAAAAAAAAATTATTATTTTATTTTACATTACAACTGCAAAATTGCAATATTAATATTTTGGCTTTCTTAATTTCTTCATTTTTAAGCGTTAAACCATTTGACCACATTTTGACAGAAAACTGCAGAGAGACCTTAAAGCTTCGTTTTTGAAGATTTTTAGCCCATGTGGTGTTCCCAAAAGCGACCCAAACTCAGACAAAATGAATGCTGAGATGAGTTTGTGTGGGGCAACATTTATTGTAAACTAATGAACTATTGAGCTGCTCACTTGAAAGAACAGTGCAGCCCTTCACTCTGAAATAAGCAGTACAAATATTTAATTAAAGGGATAGTTCACCCAAAAATTTAAATTGTCATCATTTACTCACCCTCAAGTTGCACAGCCCTATTTTAACTTACACAAAAATAACTTCTTTTGTTTCTTTTCAGGCCTGAGAGGGCGGAGGCGTAGCCAGAAGAAGGCATGTATTCAGTCCTGAGATATCCCTGTTAGAGGAATCAAGAGCTTGTGCTTACAGATCAGGACCTTGGATTCTAGGACAGGTTTCAATGAGAATATACTAAAAAAAAAAAAAAAAAAGAGGAAATTTGCTTCATTATGTTCAGTTTGGACAAGATGTGTGTAGTGATTCTCCTTACAATTATATTGATTCAGCTGTTAGCTGAAAATGTAAGTATTGGTGCTGTATTTTTAGAAGGATGTGAGGTTGTTTGAACAGCTTCCAAAATGCTGCTGACACTGCAAGGAGTTGGTGTCAGGAAAAAATGACTGAAATGACTCAGACAAATGTGTGCAGCCTGGGATCATGTGACCTGCCGGTTACAGAGCTCATAGTTCGACTGCAGAGAGCTTTGAATTGAAGTGTCTAAAAATGTAGAATGTTACAATTTTTCTGTTTAGCAGATCTCTGCCCTACATATTATCCCTGTCCCAATCCATTCTACTTACCCAATCCTTGAGCCTGTGGCTCCCTCAGAGTCATAGAGGAAGGAGGGAAAAGGTCCATAGCAAAGCTGACAGATGCCTGATGAAAACATGCCTGATCAGTTACCATTAAAGGTGCGGTCACATTTACTGTTGCTCAGCAAAATTTCACAGGCAAAATCCAGTCATTTAAATAGCAATCTGTATGTTTGGAAGTTTTGCAGGAAGGGGAAAAACTGGACCTTGTTTTCTTTCAAAATGTTGCTAATGTGACCACGTTCTGTGTCAAACTATGCCTCTTGGAAACAATAGAAATGACGCAAAATATTTTTGAGTGCCAATAAAAAAAAATGTCTGTGGCCTTAAATAAATTGATTCTTTGTATTTCTTTTTCATTTAACTTCAAAACATGTAATCTTGCACTGTGGAAAACTGCCTGGAAGAAAACACAAGCAGCCTAATTTTAAAATGTGAGTTTAATCAGATTTAATTGTGAAGTGGCTAACAACTACTTTTACACAAATTATTAGTTTTATAATAAGTAATATATATATATATATATATATATGGCTTTAAGACGATATGAAACAGCAAAACCAGAACTGTATCATTGTGCATATGGTGACGTACACATTACTTAAGCTGACCATGCTGACATCGTCAGAGAAACGTCAACAGGTTGGTTAGACTAACATGGGTGTAACATTTGCCTTAGCTTGTTTGTTAAGAGTATTATGATGTGCGCTACTAAAACGTACTTTACACCAAGCACTTTCATGAATAACATGAATTAAGTATAAAAACTGACATATACATTACTTTTTTATACTTCAGCCAGACTCTTCAGTCTACAAAGGTAACCAAATAGTAGTGCTCAACTGCTGAGTTGGCACTTTTTGTAAAGTACTTATGACCAGTTAGAGGAGTAAATTGTTAATATTGCAAGGGAAGGCGAGGGCTGAAAAGATTGAGCGACTGACATAGACATGAAGGAAATGATACAGGAAGAGGGGAGTTTGCTCTTGTAAACCACAAGTGCAATGTAGATCTAGCAAAGGAAGCAACTGTGTAGCCCTTGAGAGTTCAGAATCAATGTCTTTTTTTTTTTTCAGTAGACGAACTAGATTATAATTTCAAATGTTTTAGAAACATTCTCCTTAATGTTCCATCTAAATATACACATGTATATTCATGTGTACTGTATATATAGTTTGTACAGAATTCAATTCAATGCACGTTTGTTTGTATAGCCGTTTTACAAATCATAATGTTTCAAGTCAGCTTTACAGAAAAGTATGTTTAAAATATGACAATCCAGAAGCCAGAGGTGACCGTCAAGAGGGAAGAAACAGTGAAGTACTTGCATATCATGTTAATATAACTGGAGAAAAGTATTTACACACACACACACACGCACACACACACATAAACGCTACAGGAATTGATCAACACTGCCCTCTGCTGGATGACGGATTGCTTGATAAAGACTTTTAATTAGATCGGTCTAGTGCAGTCATTGTATTTTAATAACATGGTTTTAATGTATTTATGAGTTTATTTAGTAGTTCTCTGTAATTACATTAGCTTATAATGAAATAATAATAGATTCATTAAATAAATCATTTATTATGTACAGAATATGGACAATTTCAATCTGATAACAATTAATGCTGACTGGCACTGCATTATTTACAAGACAGATATATTGATTAGATTAAAAACAAAAACAAAAAACAAACTAGAATTATAATATTATAAATGTTTTAGAAAAATACACAGGAAAAAAACAGCCAAATAGTGATTTAAAACAAACACCCTGTTAAATGTAGCTTAATTCAAAGGTTTTTCATTGAAAATAAAAATTTAAACATGACTAGAAAAATCCTACAGCTGCCCGGTGACACTATACAAAGTATGGCTTAATTTTTTTTTCTTTCTTTCTTTTTTTTTTTTTTTTTTTTTTTTTACAATATTTTACAAATAAAAGAAACTGCTATCTTTCCAAGGCTAAATTTTCACTGTAAAATTTCTCGTAAGCTTTAAATAAATTAAGTAGGAAATTTTTTTGACAAACTCCTGACCACAGCACCATTGTGTGAATGAACCCTAAGGCTGCACACGTAACAGCGGTAACCTCTGCGTGGTGGGAGGGAGGCCTGAGAATTAGCAACCTGAGAACCTCATTCATCATTTCCAGCTCACTCAGTCAGTCCCATTGGCTACTGTTGGTACTTCAGTCTGTGTGCAACTGTTCAGAAAGATCAGATCTCGTCAGTTCATTACTCTGTTTAATTACAGCTGTTTAATCAGCTTCGGTCGTGTTGTTCGGTGTGGCTGATGATTTTCTTCTTGCGTGCGGACACCAGGTCATAAAAAGGGTCTTTTGTGATACAAGCTCTAAGAACAAGAGAGGAAACAGTTAGACTCAAAGACGTTTTCTCAGTTCCTCTGTCAATGTTAACTGTAAATATTTTTTTAATTACTTCATTGTTAATGTATGACTAAGTGTGTGCAAATTTCTAAACATACTTGATTTCCTCTTTCCCATGACCTACAACAACACATTGCTGCACTCATGAGAAGTCATCTGTTCACACAAATCTTGATAAAATGTGATCGCTTGTTCAGTATCTACATCATATTTGTCTCTCACATTCCTTTTAATGTATACCCTTATTTTCATTTTAATTAATGAATTTTTCATCAATCTTTAGTTATATTATTTTTATGTAAAACACTTTAAATTACTGTATGAAATGTGCTATATAAATAAACTTGCCTTGCCTACATTGGTTAATAATGATGTAATCATTAGCGCAATGTAAAAACAGAACAGAAAACTGCAAATTTTGACAAACGGTCTAAAACCATTGACTCGTTCACTCTTTCGCTATTCACTACTTGTGTTGCATAGTGTTATATGAGGAAAGAGACACCATTTCACATAAAATGTATTACACTTTGTTTGATGTTACACGAGTATGATCCTAAATTATGAGAAAAATGACTTGGAATCCTACTTGAAATCATTCAAACAGACATATTCCAGCAAAACTGGATTTCAAATCTCATGTCGATGTGGTTTGAATTACATTTGTAAACTGGATGTCTTGTCTGGGGTTGTGTGCCATTCGGAAATTGATAATGTTTATTGTATCTGTTTATTTTTAATTGTTCATTTGAGTTAATCCATCATACTGTGCTGTCTGGTACCTGATGGACTGGATCCAGTCTGCACGTTCCTCTTCAGAAGCAGCTCTGAGTCTGTAGGAGTGATGTTTGCCCATCACAACTCTCCCATCTGTCTCTGTTTTACATGCCTTTATCATCTCTCCTTTACGATGAGGGCTAAACAGCTCCAAACAGAACTGAATGCACAAATTTCAAAAGAGGAAATGCATATGCTGTCATTTTCAAAAGGTTACATTCCATGGTTACAAGAGCTTATCGTATCACAAACATTTAAATGTCGCTTGGTTTTACAACATGCTGACTCAGAAAGAAAAACAGAAATCAGGATCTAGGTAGAGGGTGATTATAGCAAGAGGTACAGTTATCACTCAGTGACTAAAAGAACCATAAAACAGCAGGTGTAATAGGGCCTATAGTGAAACACACTATCTACTAGATCAGTGAAAATAGATGAGGTGGAATGGAAATAACATTGGAAAAGTACCTGTTTGTGTGCGTCCTCCACCTCTTTAACACATAAGTTCTCTAGGGGAATGATTCCTTTTGGTTCTTGGTCCTAGGGAGGGAAAAGACTCAAATATTCTTATTCAAATTAGAAAAACAAACAAACTAATTTTAATGTGTTTTATATCAGCAAGCCTGACATTTTTGTAAAGGCAGAGTACTTACAGTGGTATATTGGAAATAATAGAGGCAGCTATCAGTCAAAATGAACCACCTCCTCTTCCAGGTCTTTATTCTACCACCTATGGATCAACCAGAATTGTTACTAACATTCGGAAATACCAAGATGATCAGAAAGAACTGTTGGTTTCTGGTCCTCTAATCTGATTGGCCGAGCTGCACTGGGCTGTTTCACAGCTTGTAATGCCGCTTGGTCAAACAAATTATAGGAACTAATGATGTAAAATGCTTAACTGCAATGCAACCAGAGGTTTATTTTAATAGGAATGAAGCTGCCATGTGATGATTTTATTAACTATATTATATAGGTATTAGCTGTACGAAAAAGTAACAAACCTTCTTTTAGAAGCCAGCCCTCTCGATCCGGATTAAAGAAGGTGTGAGTTAGATCATTGCCGTCATCTTCTGGGATCTTAAAGGGTTCATTCTTAATGCTCTCATAAAGTTTCTACAGAATAAAGAGAAATTATCAACACTTGATCATTACAAAATCATGACATCAACAGTGGATTATAAAAATATATACAAAACTACCCTAGTGAAAAATAAATATACTAAATCTATTTGAAATACATTTATTTTATGCTAAGTGTACTACAATTGCATTTACATTTGCATGTCCTTAATATAAATACTCTGCAATTGTATTTTCTTAGGTCTGCTAAACTGGAACAAGTATTTTTGTGTTGAGGTCCAACTAAAGATATACTTAAGTATATTTGATTATGCTAAAGTGGAACTATTGCAAGTATATATATCTTGCATTCAAATTATACAGTGATCATACTATCCTTACTAATAGTGATATTAAACACACTTTATGCTTAATATTTAGAAATATGCATTGTGCAATAAAGAAGAACTGCAAATAAAGTTTTATTAAAATATTTATGTCAGTACGTCTGTAAATAGTCAACATTTGACTACCCTTCATCAAAGTTGTCCTAAAACCTTCTTCTAAGGACAACTTTGATGAACTTTTTTGATGCACTTCAAATGCTGACTACTGTATATTGTTTTCTCACCGTCACGTACTTAACTCGGAAACTCTTAAGGAAATCCAGAGTTACCTAAACTCATAATTATGAGTTGTGCTGATGTTCATGTGCATTTTAAATACATTCTTTCTGACATGACTTGAAAACACTGTAACTGCTGAAGCTAAACCTTGACCCCCACTGGCCTGCCCCAACGTCCTACTATTGGTTGAACCACAATGATTGATATGTTTTGAACACGCCATAAAGCCAATGCCATCACACTCACCAACAATCGGTTTTGCTGTACTTTTGCCAAACAACCGAACTCGCTGGAGTGCACACTATTGGGAATCTGTGTTGCAGATTTTGGCACATTTGTCAGAAGGAAACTTTAGAGTCTAGAAAGTCATTGTAGCTAGAGACACAAGTCTCAGCCATGTATTTCAAATCTGAGAATGATCCAGTTATTTTTAGATGATGCTATATAATTTTTTAGATGAGACTTTCTTTTTGTGCAAACCACAGAAAACGTGAGGTATGAACTGAAACATCTAGTTTGTTTCTGCTAATTGGCTGTAAGGGCAGAATTTTCAAGTCCAACTTTTGCCTACAGCTCAGACGTAACCATGAAAAATTTTGCAAATAAAATGATATAATTTGTTACATTTTTAAGTACTTCAGTAATTTATTTTTGTTGAATACTATGTTGACCTGTTATGATTAAATGTTCAATTCAATGAACAGTATTTGAGTTCTACTTGTTTAGTATAAAAAATAGTATTGGCCTAGATACAAGTTTACAGGAAATGTGTTTTGAGTTGCAAAAAATAAAAGTAAAGTAAGTTTTATAATTATGACCTTTTTTAATAATTTGCTCACACTTTGAATATCAGGTAGGCTATTGTTTAATTTAATTCAATAGCACTTTTCACAATTTTGCATGGTTGCAAACAGATATACATACATATAGAAAGTAGTTACATAAGTAAATATTTGTAATTATGACAAATAAAGAAAACAACATATGGTCAGTTTGAAATGGTGAGAGACATTCACATACCTGATCATAAGTTTTATTACATTTGTGTATTCCTAATGCACTTTAATGCACATACTGTAATACACTTTTCCCATTAATGCTACTTTAATTGCCATTATTTGCACTTTGAAATATGGACTGCAGCCTGTCAAAATATTATGGGCTGTCAAAATATTATGAATTATTAAATTATTAAACTGATCCTGAGCAAAAAAAAAAAAAAAACCCGCAGAAAGTTAAAAATGTCAAATAAATCCAGAAACGTTTACTGCATGAAAAGTAAATCATTTTAATTCATGCGTCACATATAAATCTGCAGCTTAATGCAAGACCGCCAAATCATTTAATTGCGTTTTTGTCAGGAGCAGTTGTGGTGCATTGAGAGTTGTCAGGTAAAAGGGACGCAAAACATTCCTGATATTTAATGTTGCGTCTAATAGTTTTATTTCTTCAGCAGCTTAAAGTTCAATGCACGTTCGTGTTGTATAACAACAGGCCGTTTCATGTTTATTTTCACGCACCACTTACAGTGTCTATATTAATAATTTTGTCGGCGATTCACAGTCTTTTAATCCATATAATTTGCGCTGTAATTAATAGTTGTCATTAATAATGTCAGTTTAGCGTAGTCTATATATGTTTGGTGGCACAAACAGGTAAGCCGAGTGCTCTTGTGCGACAGCGGACCGCGTGACTGTAATGGTTCCTGCATTCAATATACATATAAATCTGTTCCCATTGTCTCACTGATGTTCACTGGATAAGTAAGTTACTGGTATACTTGGGCTGTCTGTAAAAGGCATATTCTAAAGCTGTAAATTTATTTATAAAGATTGCTTTATTGTAGCCTATTTGAAGCACACTATAATGATGCCATTAGCACACTAAGTTAACTTGGAATGCCATTGCAATGTGTTTTAAAATCACTAAAAGTCTGTTATCAGTATAATATTAATGTATGTTCAACACTCTTACAATATAATTGAATTGCAAATCTAATGTCACCAAAATATATTTAAAGTTTATGCTGAGTGAATTCTGCATTTCAAAACTTAAATACAAAACATTTTTTTATGTTTTTGACAGAAATCTCTTATACTTATTAAAGCTGCATTTATTTGGTTAAAAAATAATAACAATAATATTGTGAAATATTATTACAATTTAAAATAACTGTTTTCTATTTTAACATCTTAAAACTTCTTAACATCTTTTGCTGCTAAAAAATAGCATTTATGTGAAATAGAAATCTTTACTGTCTCTTTTGATCAATTTAATGCATCCTTACTAAATAAAAGTATTCATTTCTTTAAAAAAAAAAAATAAATGTGTATCTAAATGAAAAATCCTTGGATTATAAAATACTGTAGATGTGAGTGTTTGGTCTGGTAAAGCTGTGATTAAAGGGATGTGACCCTGTGACCTCTCTCACCTCGAGTAGTTCATTGGGAAGATCTCCTCCATTGTTGATTCCTCTGTTCATGCTGATGAATCGTTCTAGTGTAGTCTTGTCTTTCACATTGGGGTTGTGCAAACTTGTGTTGAGCATGATGATAGCGAAGGAAAGGATGTAACAGGTGTCTGCAACACAAAAGAAAACACACATATATTAGTGTTTTTAAATGTCTACATGAAAGTAGTCTATAGCAGTGGTTCTCAACTAGTTTTACTTCAGGACCCAGATTACTGTCATCTCCCTTTTTGAGCAGTAGATCTAAGCTTAAATGGATATAATTCATAAATGCTTTGGAATACAGACCTAACATTGGTCTCTTTTTAAAGACACTCAGCATATTATTGCAGAAGTGAAAGCAAAAAAAAAGTTATAGAGGCGTAATTTTACTGTAAAGTAAATGTACTGAACTAAGCATTTTTCCTTTATACAAAATATACATTTTACTAAATAATTTACACTCTAATATTGCAAGAAAATCAAAGCCATATGTCTATTTAAGTTGTTCCAGATTTCGAAGTTGATCCAATTTTCACAGAATGAATTTTGAGTGTTTATGCTTTCAAATGATACATAATTTTTGATGATTACTAAAATATGTGATAGGAAAAAATAAAAAAGCAATGCCAAATCCCCCTAGTGGGACACTTCCAGTTAACAGGCTACAGTCAAACGCTGAAATGTATTAATATTACCATAAACTACATAAGCCAAACAGTATGCTATATTATTAACAATAAGGAAAAAGGGCATTTTGGTTTCTAAATGTCTCTTGAATTTTGATGTTTTCATTCCCTTGGTAGTCAAACATGAAACCTATCCTCTAAACGCAGTGGCAAACTACCTGTGGACTGAAAAACCCCAGCGTTACAGGTGCAGTAGCGCAGAGCAAAGGCCTCCATCATGCGGTCGATCTTCTGAGCCTCACCAGGTAGACGAAAACTCCACAAGAACTGCCTATGTCCACAATCAAAAAATCACAGATTCCCCCAAATTAGTATTTGAATATGTTACAACGATATAAAGAAATTAAACAACAAGATGAGAACCTCCTTTCACCTCAAAGCCTGAACTAGATTAAGGTTTGAGAACTCATGAAGGTGAACAAAAGCCTGTAAGATCTGAAGGTGGATCTCCTCCCTGTGGATACAAGAAAGAAACATCTTTTTCTCTATATCAGAGCCACAAGCAGTATTCGCCACAAAAATATCACCATCATCATACCTTTCTCCTAAGAAATTGCCAATAGCTGTTTTATTGAGGCCTTCCTCTTTGTAGAGGAACTCCGCCACAGCCTCTGGTTTCCACTCCAACAGGTCATTATCCACTAGGTACTGGACACCCTGAAAATAACACACAGTTAACCTCAATGAAATAATGCCAGTTTTAAACCACAGACCACTGGCATCTCTGTTACCAAACATTCATTAAGAAACAGGACATAAGATTCAGATTGTGACGCGTGATTAGCTATAAGTACTTATTCACAGCAGTGCTATCTTTGATTTTTAACAGGAATGAAAGCACTGAATCTCTTTAGTGGGATGTACTCTTATGTAATGTGTTTTTGGATTGCTCGGCTGACAAAACACTGCAAAAATATCTTTACCATTGAAAACACAGTAAGTCTATCCCTCACAGCCTTGCGTTCATACCTATTATGGCACTGCTCTGGATAGGTACATCAACTGAATCACAATCTTTTATTGGTGAGATCTTTCATATGTAGGTTTCATATGATTGGGGGGATGCTTTGGTGAAACACGATCAAAACTGGTAAAAAGTAATGCAGTGTAGCTTCAGCTCACTTATTTTTACAGAAAACACAGGATGTGGTTCTATCTCTCTTTTTCTGTCTCTCTCCACCCCCTCTTCCTCTAACCTAGTTTAGCTAAATCTCCTTGTAGATGTGAAGCTGTTACCCACCCTACATGCATCACACTGTTGCGCTGCATGCAACTCAAATGATTCATACCTTTTTGGGGTCCATGTTAAACTTCTTTTTTCCACACTGGATTCTCTTGTTCTTCATAACATTTTTACTAGAGGAGAATGAAAAAATTAACGTTATTGTGACAAAAATGATATACATTCTCAGTTCCGCAAAATATTTTCAGCTTAGCTGATGACAATAGAGTGTTGATTCAGCTAAATCGTGGTGTGAGTGTATAGTGGTCGATGCGTATAACCTGTCTAACATTTTCTGTGGCTTGGCCTGTCCACGTATAAAGTTAGGAACGTCAAAAGCTCTTCTCGTAAAATTGATACCAAGAAACAGGAAACAGATACCCACACTCACTGATGGTGTTAACTGTGCAAATGTTAACTGTGCATTCATGGTAGAATACGATTCTGGAAACACACTGGTGTATTCTCAAACTTAAAGACTATGGAATGCACATTGCAAGGTTAAGTTTGAGGCCCGAATTTATTGATCACATGAGTTACATGCTTGGCTAGGAATCAGCTTGTGCTCAGTTTTAGGAGACATTTAGATGGATTCAGACTGCTATGAGAAAAGACGTGGCTTCATTTTATTAGACAGTATAACTTTAATCTAAACAACAGCATAAACCCAAGTGATATATGTGTGCATTATGAAAGTGGATATGAAAATGGCCACAATGATTCAATGCTGTCATGAAGAACGATGAGAAATAAACTAAACAGCAAAAATATTATGTAGCAAACGCCCAAATCAATTTTTGTTCTAGTTGCTATGGTACCTCAGAGCTGAGTGATAGCGGTGAATACTCACTTCTCATCATCTGCCTCCATAGTTTGAATTTCTGTCATCATGTTTTCGATCTCCAGCCTGAGTTTCTGCAAGTTACAGACATTGATCAGCCAAAGCTTTGTCTGCACATGATGACATATAGCTCACAAATACTTTTCTTAATACTTTTCTTCACAAAGTTTTGCATGAGATTTTTTCTTTAGCACAGAATTGTATGTATTTGCCTTTGACACTGTGAATAATCATGATATGCAGAAAGAGACTATAAAGCCAAATACCTGAATGTCATCTAGAATCACATGCTTATGGACGTCAGACTGCTTCTTATCATTTGTATTGAAAGCTAAAGGTGCTGAAGATAGCAAGGGAGCAGGAAAAGATCAACAGTTAGCAACAGTCTCGCATCAGATTTCTGAACTCACACTCATGCAGAAGAAAATTACACAGAAAGTGGAAACACAGCCCAAATTTCTCAGCTAAATTTAACACTGCTACTTCTGTTTTTGGAGAACTGCCTCACATAGGATGTATTTTGGTCTGTCACTGGTTGCATTTACACAAATTTCTGTGGATGACATCACACAAAATATTTATAATAAATATTTACTACAGTGACTATGCCCTGCTGTGGAACAGTATATGATATTATTGTATGATTAATATGCCCTGTGAAACAGTATACAATATTATTTTATCATTAAGTCATTTTTAAGTAAGTCTCATAAAGACAAATTTCCCTTGAAACCACACAATCACAAGATTAAACATAAATAGCAAGCTTTTAAAATAAAACGTAATATAATAAAAATGAATAAAAAGTGGAAAACAAAGAAAATAAAACAAAACAGATGTATGGTTGCTCTCTTCAAGTAATACATACACATGATGCTATTGAGAATCCTTAGATCCTTCAACATTATGTCCTTCATTTTAACACTAATTGCTGTTGCTTTAATATCACACATACTGTAGGCCTTTACAAAATGTCCAGTGATCAAGTTTAGATAAAGGTGATATCACAGGTATCCCACTACAGTTGCACTGGAGCATTTTGCCTGAAAAGCCCCTAATTCACAGAACTTGCACAGCAGTCTCAGACCTAAAGAAAATGATTAAAGGAGAACATACCTTTCCCCCAGAGGAAGCTGTCCTTTCTTTGGGTTCCCATGTTGGCTGTGCTGCAGGGGGACTGCAGGGAAACAGGAAGAGTCAGTGCACAGACACAGATAGATTGCATACTAAGAGAAATGTTAAATCTCGAAGTGCTGCAGTTACTCTATTAGAAAAAAGACTATTAAAATAACGAAAAGTATCATGATAATGTCTTGATGATGCCAGTTTTTCAGCTTACATATAATATTATCAATCAACTGATAATGTTATAATAGCCTATTCATCCCAGCAACAACCTAACTATCGAAAAAAAGACATACATATCATAACACACCTTAAAAACGATTAGTAAAATAGGTTAGATGTTATGGAGGTATGAGGATGTAAAACTTCTTTCTTGTACTAATAAGGAAATCAATTACAAAGTAAAGATTAAAATGGAGGTAAAACAAAAGTTTTGTCAAAAGCAAGAAAAGTGGTGAAAACGCATACCTTCATATGTGTAACTCAGTGTGCAAGTACTCTGTGTCGTACTGTACGAACGTAAACGTCAAATGCGCTTTAATTGATGAACAAGCGCCGAGTTCTTGCGCGAGGAGGGTGACGTCACGGCCAAGAATGACAGCCGGGCTCTTATTTCCTCAACATGTCACAATTTTTCTGTCTTGAAAAAGATTTTTCTGAATCACATTTCAATTCAGAGAATCCACTGACAGATAACATGAGACTTCGCAATACAACCTTTTTCAAAATCCTCCCACTCACGGTTGAAAAAAACAAATAGTAAAATAATAATAGGGTAAATTAAATTTATTAAATAATAATAAATTATAATAACTTGCAAATAATCAATAAACTAATCTATTTCAAATGTACAATATATATATATATATATATATATATATATATATATATATATATATATATATATATATATATATATATATATATATATATATGAAATTAATGTTCTAAAACGAGTAGGTTCGGTTATGATGTCTTGCTCCGTGTAAAACGTAAATGTGCAGATTTTGCTACAGATTATTAATATGACTGGAAACTACATCAAACGTGCACATTATTTCATAACATGTTTTACGTATTAGCCAACTTCTTTAGGGCTAAAACTTTTTTTTTATAAGTGTACAAATAGGCACGTTCAATGATGATTCGACATCGCCCTCTTGTGGACTGTAGTGCATATCACGCACTGATATAGAGCGCGTTGATGTCTTTCACTTATAAGTTAAATACTTCCTCGTACAGTTCGACACTAGACAGACACGTCCAAAACTGTCACAACCACATGAGCGAGTGCGCAGATTAAAGAGAGAGAGAGAGAGAGAGAGAGAGAGAGAGAACTGACACACTGAAGAAGCAAATCTGTTTCCTGTATTACAACTTAGTTCCTTAACAGTTGTTTAACAGCGGCAGCCGGCAAAAGTTTTTCAAAAGTATAGGAAAATGCAAGCAATAAAGTGTGTGGTGGTCGGAGATGGGTGAGTGAAGAAAGCTAACTCTTCAATTCATTTATTAGCAAAATCTGTTTTTCACATTTTACCTTTAAAGTTGTTCGTAAACATTACAATGGATTATATTTTCTTATTTATTAATGTTATTCATTAAACTGGCTTGATAGCGTTTATTGGAGTTTTCAAGGGCACTGCTAATGTCTTATAAAGAATATAGGCTGTTTTATCTGCTTCATCTGTCGGTTAGTTTTAATTTCCTCATTTGTCACGTGAGATACTTTGTATTATAGTCTAGTTTATATAGCCTCAGGCTGAGGTTAGTTGCTGAACCTTTAAGGTCATGTCTGAATACACTTCATATATCTCAAATTTCTCTCTTTCTGTTTTGAGCTGTAAGGATATAAAATAACCTACCTACAGGTTTCATGATTTAACATGAACTACTGTTGTGTTTGGCTAAACGATAAGCACTGAGATGAGCAATATTGGTATAGTCAGATTGGGGGTCGCAGAGATATTTAAAGCAAGGTAATACAGTGTCCAGGAAGTTATTCCACACATGATACCTGATTTTCTTCAAAAAGAAAACAGCAGTCGCACCTGGGTCACATTCCTCTTTCTTTATTCGGTGAGTGACAAGATAATGATGAGCATGTTATGAAATCAAACCAGTGGTTAAGAAGGGTCGCAGGGTAAGATTTAGATTTTGCTTTGTTATCTGATTAAAATAAATTTGTGAGGGCATTAATAACATTAATAATGCTAATTAATACAAGAGTTAAAACGAACCCATTCTAGGTCTAATGTTGTTGAAGCCAAACCTTACTGATGGGCCTGTTGTGGTTCAGAAGAAAAAAAACGTTGGGGAATGTTTGCTTACACAATTGGGCACTTCATCAGGCTGTAAACATTTGGGCTGTTACTAGTGAACCAAACATGTTTTCCACGAAGTATGCATCATAGCAGTGCAAGGAACACAACAAGTATCTGCTCTTTGTATGAGTGCGGTCATACAAAGTCAAGTCATGCAGTCAAAATGGTACCTTGTAGTCTGTATTCAAGATGACTGACAATGGCAGAGAAGGAAATTATTCCTTTAGACCCAAATATGTCAAGCTTGTAGTTTGCTTTCTGTTAAACACTGACAAACATGTTAGGTGTTTCTAGAGCATATGCTGACCTACAGACAGTCATGATTCAAGATGGAGGATGAGATGACTCTGATTTCGAAACATGTGAGTCTGAAGCTGCTTTTCAAAAGGAGGAGGGGAAATTTGCATAGGAACAACATATATGAGGTTTTGATTTGCGACATCACTTTATCTCATCTGATTTATATAATGCAGGATACAGAACTGAAAAAATAAAAGCAATACTAATGTACAGATCTGGAAGCAGAGCAGAATGCAGATGCAGCAGTTATTAGGGACGTAGATTGGAGGTTTAAAGTGCTGAAATGTTGTAATTCATGAATGACATGTATCAAAATGCACTGTTAATGCATTGCTTTTTGGCCATGTTCAGTGGAACATCTAACATCTGCAAATGGCAGCAGGGGAGAGGTGCTTTCGCTTTGAGGATATCCTGTTTAAACCGTGTGCACGGTTCTCCATTTTGAAGCTGTTAGCTTCCTCTTGCATTTGATGCTGTGACCAAGCTGCTTAAGTTCCTCATATTGGTCGATGAACTGGCTGGATATGCCTTAAGGGGGAAGAAATGGTGTAAAAATGAAAATTCTGTCACTATTTATTAATTTTAAAAATTGAGTAATCTTCATATAGATCTTTTTAATGGAATGACGGCTCAAAGTGACCACAGAATGTTCAGCTGCAACAAGGTCAAAAAAAGCATGCACTTATGAGACTGCAGACACAACGTTATATTTGATTTGAGAGCCTCAGCGGAGGTGAATATTAAACTTCAATCTTCAATAATTTCAATCAAACTTCAGTCAAAGGATTTAGTTATGACCTTGGAATTGTAAGGTTCTATTTGACATTTTTTGTCAAAATTCCTTTTTCTTTCCTTTTTTTTAATTACATTTTTTCATTTTTTACAACAAACTAAAGTATGAAAATGCATACCAATCCACCATTGTGCTAGCAGTTTTTTCACAGATGTTAAACCGGCCAGCCAGACAATCTTCTGCAGCTTAGAGAAATTCAACTGAGAGTCGTCATGCAATAATAATACAGAGGGGTTCATCAGTATGGGACATTCAAGCATTTTTGATAAAATAGCACATACCTATTTTTGAACTTTTTCACATTCCCACATCATATGGAAAAAGGATCCAAATTGTTGGTCAGGACATTTATCACAGAAGGGATTAAAAGTGGAGTCAATACAATATCTTTTGAGTGGGGTCCAATAAGTTCTGTGACAGAAGTTATAATGGATCATTTGGTGATTGGGATTTCTAGATGAAGTAAAGATGTTCTGCTACACTCTTTCCCAGTCCGTAATACCTTCCTCTTGTTCACAGTCTCTTTCCCATGTATGCTGTATAGCTAAACGATTTGCTGTAGTCTCTAAGGCCTTCCCGTACATCCATGAAGTGAAGTGAGTAGAAGAGGACAAATCAAACCAAGCGATACATTTTTGTCAAAACTGAGTTATTCCCATTCTTATTCTTTCAATTATTTACATTATGTGATGTTTTTGTTAAGTTGTGTACATTTTGGGATCCCCCCACCCAGTTGGGCAGTTTGATACACGCTCCGAACCTCAGAAGATCTGTAAAGCTTCATGAAGCAGTGTTTTGAAATCGCCCATCACTAGATATTGTTGAATAAAGTCGTTATTTATTTATTTTTATTTTTTTGGTGCACAAAAAGTATTCTCGTCGCTTCATAACATTAAGGTTGAGTCACTGTAGTCACATGAACTGTTTTAAATATGTCTTTAGTAGCTTTCTGGGCATTGAAAAAGGAAATGATCTTGCTGGCAATAGAGGTCTCACTGAGCCATCGGATTTTATTAAAAATATCTTCATTTGTGTTCTGAAGATGAACAAAGGTCTTACGGGTGTGGAACGATATGAGGGGGAGTAATAAATTACATAATTTTCATTTCAGCTTACCCTTTAACACTGCAGTAATGTGGAATAGATTGTATATTTTGTCATGCATTAAAAAATTAACTCATGCATGTCAACACTTTGATTTTTTCTGATGCTATCACATGATGTCTGCTCAGTTCTCTGAACTGTCATGACATT
This sequence comes from Elopichthys bambusa, assembly GCA_037101425.1. Taxonomy (NCBI): domain Eukaryota; kingdom Metazoa; phylum Chordata; class Actinopteri; order Cypriniformes; family Xenocyprididae; genus Elopichthys; species Elopichthys bambusa. Next base: position 19,734,571 of record CM074435.1, read on the forward strand.
CGGGTGGACATTTTCTACTTTTTCTAACACTTCTTTTGACACCCTTTCCAGTATCAGTTTGCTTGTTCTCTGCAGAAGCCGGGTTCTGCTAAAGCACGAGGCCCTGCACTTTTACACGATCATCTCAAGACATGTAACACAAAAATACATGTACACACTAATATTGATCACATTATTATACAGCTGTAGGAGATGCAGAAGATGTTTACGTTTTACAGTCAAAGAGAGAAAAACGGAATTAACAAGTTGAAGCGACCAGGGGCACATTTTTTCAAAGACACACTTCAAAAAGAGCCTTGCTGTCTCTCTTCCTGGATGATACCGCCCAACTTCCTGTCACGACAGTGCCAGGCCCCATACTGAGTTTTCTCTCGCTCTTTTTCTCTCTGTATCTATCTATATCTGATTCACAACTTCAAAGAGCCTCAGAAAGCACCTTTTAACAGTTATCTCCCACTGTTTTCTAATTATGTTTTCAGTGCACTGTCTCCAGTGTGTACTAGAATTTGTGTAGATTCAAGTTTATTCAAGTATGCTCTGTGATGTAAGGCATGTTTGATTTCCACAGTGGCTGCACTCACAAACTCAATTCTGTTAATATTACATTATTTCGTGGGGACTTGTCAAAATGGATTACAAAAATTTTATGTGGACTTTTTCTGTTTTTGGTGTTGAATCATGCCTTACGGTGCACAATACACCAGAGCCTAGCCCTTCAGTCAAGTGCACACAAGTCTGGATAACTCAAATCCTGTCTGATTGTTAGCATGTGTACGCATGTGTTTTTTATGTCTACATGTTAGAGAGAGCAAGAGAGACAAATCGGGCACAGTAGTGTGTGTAATAAAGATAGCAAATAGTTGTGATGTGACTGAGCGTGTATAGCCAGAGGCGTGTGATTTTGGCTTTGCCCTTGAGTAGCTCCAGTGATTGTTGATGTGAGGGAGATGTAGCCACAGGCTCCTGAATCCCAGCATTCCTCACTTTTGCTGCCTGCATGCATCAACATGCGCTCCACTGGAATTTGTGTATCATACACTCTTATTTCAGCCCATGTGTTTATTTTGCAGTTTCAGGTGGCCTGTTTTCATACTGAATGTCATTTTCTCCTTTTGAGTTTATGTAAGCATGCACAATGAGGTATTTTGTGTTGCTCTATGGTCTGCTGTCACAGCTCTGCATGTTGCATAACTATCACTGGATCATTTTTCTAGTTGTATGAAAGGATTTCTGAGTATATACAAATTATTTTGCCCTGAGGTTAATCTTCTGTTGTTGGTAATACAATAAGAGCTGCAAACGGAATGACAACACACATAAAATTTTGCACAAAAGAACAGTAAAAATAACACTCTTCTTTTGTGCAAAATTGTATGTGTGTGTTGTCATTCCGTTTGCAGCTCTTATTGTACAGGAGTGATATACATCAGTAAGGGGTTGTTTATAAAATGAGGAAAGGTCAAATTAATAATAGAAAAAAAAAAGCACAGCGCAGAATGCTCAAGCTTTAATTAAATAACCAATGCCTGCCATACATGCGACTTTCAGAGTCATCGGATTGCTGTTCTTTTCACAATACACAAACTCTTTGTCGTGGCCAATGTCAGTTCCAGTCAAAACATTTCACACTACACGACTTGGATGGATTGCAGATAGGTCTGGATATTTACATCGCATGAGTGACTATCGCTCATGATTGAATTATCAATGAGGCGAGTGCTGATGTGTCTCCGATGCCCGAAAGGTATTTAGCAGGTTCAATATCTCGACCTGTGTGTGGTTCAAGGAGTGTGAAATGCCATTAATATCTCTCTGCATTGGCTCTTCTCTCAGATCGCATCTTTGATATATGTTAACATATGTTTCAATTATGTTCGGTGCTTGTTCACACTGCTGAACTGACTCTGATTTTAAGCTTTTATTGGCAATGTTCATTAACTGTCGGTGAGCAGAAAATCATGGCTAAAATTGCGTAGTGTGTGGACGACATAAGCGACTCCTATGGCATTACCAACAAATTATACACTGCTGCTATTGCAAACACGTGTGCGATGCAACATGCCCCAAACCAACAGCCGTGCCGGGCGTTAAAAGTCGAAGTTTTTTAGAGTCAACATGAAGACGAAGATGCGCTGTTCTTTCCTTCCCTGTTGTGACATATATTCGAGTGAAACGGCTTGTCAAACAAGAAAATATAGAGTGGGACTTGAATATGTCCATCGGGAATTAATTGGATAGTTGGATCATTGTGGTTTGCTATTGCTATGATGTCATGTGAGTGACAGATTGTCCCGCCCTCATGCCAATATACACATCATCCAAAAAAAAAAAAAAAAAATGATGGGAAAAAAAGATGGGAAATTATTTTGAGGTTGCTGATATTTTCTCAAGTAAAAGATGTTCCTGGAACAACATCCATTCTGAAAATTTAGTCCTAACCCTACCGATAACTTAACCCTAAAATCAGAGGCAAATGATAAGTGAATAACACTGATGTAGAAGCACCTAACCCTGGTTGTAAGCCTAAACTTGACATAAAGTGTAAACTTGTCCCTCAAATGTGATTAGATGTTTAAAATGTTGTTCCAGGACCAACAAAGATGTTGACTTGGTGAAATGTTCAGTTATTTTGATTAAAGATCTAAGGCACATCGATTTTAAATAAATAATGATGTGCACTGATCAATTATTTATAATAAATACTTAAAAAAACAAGATTTGGCAGCTTTGATTTTATTGTGACTTTAAAATTTGAAGCTCTATAACAACACTTGCTTCATGAGGGGGATGTTGGATGTTGTGCAACCGTAAAAAGACGAAAACAATTAAAAAACAATTAAAAAGCAGTGCCGTGGCATGCAAAAACTTGTCATTTGAGCAATGACAAGCAATAGTACAGACAAAGTGGATACAGAATCTCTCCTTTCATGTATGGAATTGCTATATGCTATTTAAACATTCAATGCCTAGTTCTTGAAAAAGGACTGCATACAATGTTCTTTGTATTTGAGAACAAATGTGTGAATTCACTATGAAAGTACAGTGCACCTGTTCCTCTTATTAAATGATGCCAGACACCTAGCGTACTTTGAAGTAATTTTAGCAGCATGTGTTTTACTGAAAGTACATTATGTTGTGTGTTTTCCAGCAATCTGACAGAAAACTGTCTCTATTTTTCTTTGTTGTTTGCATTTTTCAGAGCTGTGGGAAAGACCTGTCTTCTCATCAGCTACACTACCAATGCTTTCCCTGGGGAGTACATTCCCACAGTGTGAGTACCACAACAATAGAGGAGGATTGAACGGTTTATATTTTTATGTTGAACTTGACACTGATGGTGAAATATTGAGAGATTGTGTGGGTTGACTGTTTTCACTCACAGGTTTGATAACTACTCAGCAAATGTAATGGTGGATAGCAAACCAGTCAATCTGGGCCTCTGGGATACAGCTGGACAGGAAGACTACGACAGATTGCGGCCACTGTCCTACCCTCAGACGGTATATACCACAATAAACATTTTGTGGGATGCATCCCCTTGAATATTCATAATTGTGATCAATCAATGTTTTTTTCAATGACAGACCCTGGGGTCGGCAATTTTTCAAATAATTTTTTAAAAATAAGTCTCTTACGCTCACTTATTTTATCAAAAATACTGTAAAACAGTAAAATATTAATACAATTTAAAATAACTGTTTTCTATTGTGATATATATTTTAAAATGATTAAAATAATTTATTCCTGTGATGGCAAAGCTGAATTTTCAGCATCATTACTCCAGTCTTCAGTGTCACATGATCCTTTAGAAATCATTCTAATATGATGATTTGATGCTCAAGAAACATTTCTTATTATCAGTTGAAAACAGTTGTGCTGCTTAGTAGTTTTTGCTTAATATTTTTGTAGAAACCATGAAGCACATTTTTTCAGGATTCTTTGATGAATAGAGATCAAAAGAATAGAATTTATAATATAATACAGAATTGAATAGAAATGATCAATTGAATGTGTCCTTGCTAAATAAAATTATTAATTTCTAGTAAAAAAAAACAACAACACATACACACAAAAAAACAATCCAACTAACTCCAAACTTATGAATGATAGCATTTGTTCATTTTATTCGTCAAAATAAACGTCCTCTGATGGTATTTTTGCAGGATGTGTTTCTCATCTGTTTCTCTCTGGTGAGCCCAGCATCATTTGAAAACGTCAGAGCCAAGGTAAGTCCTTACAGATGGTTTAATCTGGATCTTAAAAGGTGCAATGACGTTACTGCCTATGTGCGGTTCAGAAACCCTCAGATTACATCAAAAATATCTTAATTTGTGCTCTGAAGATGAATGAAGGTCTTACAGGGTGTGGAACGACATGAGGGAGAATAATTAATGAGAGAAATTTTATTTTTGGGTGAACTAACCCTTTAATGGAATACAAGCAGTCACACCAGCATGAGCCCATTCACATTCACCCACACAATAACCTGCTGTCATTCTATGCATGTTTGGCACATTCCCACATATACACATACCCTCATGCATGCTCTGAAACACTTGCTCTGTACTGCACTGGACACTAGATGCCACCGTGCATTAATTCAAGATACATTTACCGACCTTAATTACAGACTTTCACTAGATGTAAGTCATATTAAAATAGAGATACTCATAAAGTGGACATGACGTAAACGCCAGCTGCTATAAAAATGTGCGTGGCCTTGTGAGTATTCAGACATTAACAAATTAAAGGCTGAGTTCCATCAACAGCATTCAGCCGTTTTGAAAGAGAAAGTGTTTTGTTCTCAGGAAGCATATATCACACACAGCATCATCTTTACCTGTCTTTTTTCCAGCCAGCCAAAAGATTAATTCAATACTGACTCTATTTAGTAAGTTACTTGTCTGCTTTACGCTCACAAACCCCCCTAAGGGAGTATAAAAACAGTGCCAGCAGCTCAGGTGACCTTGCCATGTTCTCCATTAATTCAACTGTAGAAGCCTGACAGATACACACCACTTAGTGTCCTGCTACAGGTACAGTGTTTAAATTGATTCCATTTCACCCTGATCATACACACACACATCCCATTCTCTCCACTAAAATTAATAGATTATTGTTGGGATAAACATAGACATCTTTCTCGGTTTGAAAAGATTGTTAAAAATGCAGTTTGACTGTAGAAAATCTGCAGCTTTAAATTGATAGTTCACCCCAAAATCAAAATTCTGTCATGATTTACGACTCTCATGTCGTTCCAAACCTGTATGACTTTCTTCAGTGGAACACACAAGAATATATTTTGAAGAAAGAGGGGAGGAAGAAAAAAAAAAAAAAAAAAATCATCAGTGGAGCTTGTTGTTTAGAAACCACTGTTCTTCAAAATATCTTTTGTGTTCTACAGTAAAAAAAAAGAACATTGTACAGATTTGCAGTCATAAAACAATACAATAAGGTTCAATTTATTAACATTTGTTGATGCATTATCACAAACTAACAAACAATTTTACAGCATTTTAAATGTTTTGATTAATGATCATTTTAAATAACGTTTCTTTATAACACACAATCTATTATGTTGCCAGATGTACAATCATTATCGTATTTGTACGATAATTTTGACCTCTGTACGATGTACGATCAATAGTGAAAAAAATCCCATAATGTACGATAATTTCAGAATTTTGTGACACTTAAAATGATGGTCGTTATAATCGGCTTATACTCACTGATGTAGCTGTGGATCCTCTACATCATGATTGTAAGGAGAAAGTGAACGTTCTTTGGCATGTCTTCCATCTCATCTCGTGTTTCGTCTTCAGACGTATTTTATATTATTGATCAATATGTGAATCCGTTGACCAGGCTACACATGACACGACTTGTGGTCTCATTGTCACAAATTAATTTAGATGAGATTAGATCAGATTAGATAGAACTGTACTGATCCAAGACAAGAGTGATTCCATATGTCACGGACTTCCGACGCTTTGTTTGGTCACGTGCTTTTTCAAACCGTAGATCTGATTTAGATATGGTGCAAAAAACAAGTCTGACCACCAGATGTCGCTAATGCGCACTGTGTTAAAAGCTTCGAGTAATGAACCATTTTTCGGAACAATTTGATGAAAGCCTCGGTTTCCCATCACTGTTAAAAATTAAAACAAAAGCCAGGAAACACTGCAAGCTAGGAGAACACCAAACAACGACTGACAAAGCCCAATAGAAACACAATATATACACACAACACAGGGGCAAACAAGCTTAACAAGATGAACAAGACACACCTGGGAAGAATAATCAACAGGGAAAAACTACAAAGGACTACAACATGGCACACAGGACAGGAAGTACTGTAACACAAAAGTCCAACCAAGACTAAGGGAACATATGGCAATATTATTTGAACACATGGCATTTCTGTCACTAGCTTTGACATTATTGTTGTGTATAGCATTAAGAGTGATGCAAAAGACAGTTTGAAATTTTATTTAAACCTCCAGACTGAGATGCCTCTGTAAAAATCTGATTAGAATCGCATTTCAAACCACATTCATATTTGGTTTGAATCAGATTTGAAACAAAAAAAATCATGTGTTTATTTTTGCTGTCCAGACTTTCAAAAACCCATGTGGATATGCAAAAAAATCAGATTTTTGCTGGCAGTCTGAACATGGCAAAAATCTATAAAATTTAGCATGTCCACACAACATCAAAACTGATGATGGAAATGCTGGAAGTATTCAAATGGTATGTCCAAAGATTTAGTCTGAACATAGCCTGAAATTAATTTATAGAACTTAAAATGTTAAAAAATAATATTAGTATATGGAAAATAACATTGATTATTAAATGCTGTAAAAGTTCATTGGCATTGTTAGTATTTCATCAACTAATTTTAACAATGTTCAGTTCAATTCACACTTATTTGTATAACGCTTTTCACAATACATATTTGTTTCAAAGCTGCTTTACAGAAAATGCATGTCAGCATTACAATTTAGAGTAATCTGTTATCAGAGGTGACTGTGTCTAAATTATGTAATTTCAGAAATGTACATATACAACACAGTTAGCTAACAATGTATTTACAATGTACAACGTCTTTAATCTAGATTTAAACTGGGTGAGCGAGTCTGAGCCCCGAACATTATCAGGAAGGCTATTCCAGAGTTTAGGAGCCAAACTATTTATATACCCTATTGTAGGCTAAGTGTTACCTATGCAGTTTATTGGCACCCAAATGATCTTTATTGTTAGGGTACTTTGCCATCAGCTATCGGATTAACTGTGACTAAAAGAGCAACATTTTTTATTACAAATATTAGCCGAACTGAGCATGGTAATATAAAGCTGCATTAGTGAGACAGTAACTGATGGTGTAGACATACAAAGAGAATTGACAAAACACAAAAACAGATTCACATTGACAAAAGGAATCCTGATAATCAAACACAAACAGGAAGATAGCTTTATAATATTTTACCGGCCTAGATATCTTTTCATTAATAAATGAATGAGCAAAGAGAAAGCAAGTTCCTTTTCTGTTGAGTTGTTGTTGTTGTTGTTGTTGTTGTTATTATGTCAGACCTTTTCAAGGACCCCGCAGCAAGTTTAAGGTGCCTGAGATGGAATGGAAAGCAAATTGTTTGTGATATCAATAACTCCAGAAGCACTCGAGGCTTAATCCGGTCCAATTTACATTGCTTAAAATCAGCGCTCGCATAAACAAGTCCACAAACAGCCCTTTGAATAGTTATTAAGTTCAAACAATGGCAATCTCATCTCGCCGGTTCCTTAATGCTTTTTGCTTTCACTCCCAATCAAAGACGTTCAGAAGCTTCTCACTCTTTGCTTTTTCTACCCTCCTAGTCTTTCCCTTTATTATTTCAACAGTATATTCCTGAGGTAACCATGGTAACACTGGCCATATGCAAATGTAGTCTTGATAGATTGTGCGAGGTTGAGGAGACAAATTAAAATCTATTTAAAGTGGAGAGGAAAGCGCATAGATGCATGTTACAAGACGTCACGTGATCCGTGCTTACGCACAAACTCGGTAGCAATTACCTGTCATGGACAAGTTTAGTGTGAAGAGATCATTTCTCATTACTGACACAGGCTGATAGTATGGAAAAACGTGGCACTGCAATAATGGTTTGCTTTGACCGAGAAAGCGATGCTTAGAAAGCGCCCCACCCACCCGGCAATCATATATACTCACAAATGCCACTGGAGACATGCTGATCCCTAACGAAGCCCACCATTTTTGTCTCTGAACCCTTTTGAAGTCTTTTATTAATACGTTTGAAGAGAGGAAACAAATAAACCTTGCATACAAAAGCACTAATAGTTGATCTTCTGTAGATCAAATGCATAGGACTGAAAGGGAACAGATGGAAACATCAAGGAAGAATTTGTTTATTGCTCTATTTAAAGTGATCTTTTGTGTGCACTGTAGTTCACAGTACAGTGTCTGGTCTGCATTTGTAAAGCAAGTGTGAAGCACTTTTTTAAACTATAGTTCAAAACATACCAGTAACGTCATCTACAGTGTTAGCAGATACGTAAATTGATGACTGCTTTATTTTAAATGGGGTTTTGCCATTTGGAACTCTGTTGGGATGGCAAGGACACCGTGGGTTTACTATAGCAATGCTTTTGTGCTCATTGACCATTCAAGGTCTGCTCAACGTGACTGCATGGGTTGCTTTGTGTATGGAAACAATGGTGTTTGTGAGCGTCAGATTAAAGACCACATTCAGAGGCTAGGCCTTGAAAAGTGCAGCAGTCCTTGTGCACTATAGGTTTTCATAAATCTTTTTCCTCTGCTCTGCAATGACTAACTTAGAAACTGTTTTTGCTGCATTTTTCACATACTCTGCACATACTTGCTTATGTGCTAAGCTTTAACAAATTATTCAGTTGGTGCTTTTCTGAGGAAAATCTTTTCATTGAAAAGGCCTTGGCACATCTAAAATTGACAGACAAAGGGGAACAAACTGTACGTGTCCATTAGCCTGTATTTTTACTTTATTCTGTTCACTTGTACAGGGATTGTGGCATTGGTAGCAGAGAATAGCAAGCAGTGGAAACATCAAAAAGTAGAGAAAATCTCAACTCTTTGCAAATGAATAGCTTTATAGCCCATGTATTTGACAACAGACAGGCAAAGAGAAATACCATAGAGCAGGGGTGGCAAACTCCGGTCCTGGAGAGCAACAAATTCAGCTGCCTGTAGCTTTCTAGTAACCCTTCAGACTTTGATTAGCTTGTTCAGGTGTGTGGGGATGGAGCTAAACTCTGCAGGACTGTGGCTCTCCAGGACCGACGTTCGCCACCCCTGCCATAGAGTCTAGAGATGGGCTGATAAAAAGGAGTGAATTAATTGTTTTGATCTGCTCCTCTGCTCCCTCTAGTGGTATCCAGAGGTGAGGCACCACTGCCCTTCCACTCCAATTATTCTGGTTGGCACCAAGCTCGATTTGAGAGATGAGAAGGAGACCATCGAGAAGCTGAAGGAGAAAAAACTGGCACCAATCACTTACCCACAGGGTCTTGCATTGGCCAAAGAAATAGGTGAGGTGGCAGAGGTGGATTTGTCCTTTTATATTGCTGGATGACAGTACAATACTGTTCAAAATTTGGGGTCAGTAAGATTTTTAAAAAAGAAATCAATACTTTTATTCAGCAAGGACGCATCAACGTGACAGAAAGACATTTATTATGTTATAAAAAAAAAATCAAATAAAGACAAAACTGATTTCAACACTGATTTCTTTTTAAATCTTTAAATCTTTTTAAATCTTATCTCTGGATAAGAAATCAGCATATTAGATTGAGCAGAAAATCAGCATATTAAAATAATTTCTGAAGGATCATGTGACACTGAAGACTGGAGTAATGATGCTGAAAATTCAGCGTTGCATCACAAGAATAAATTACATTTTAAAATATATTCAAATAGAAAACATTTATTTTAAAATGTAATAATATTTCCCAATTACTGCTTCTACTGTAATGTTTGATCAAATAAATGTAGCCTTGATGAGCATAAGAGACTTTTATCAAAAACATTCAAATATTGGTTACACTTGTTACAGTGTAATTATACCTTTTAATAATATCAAGTTGCATGTAATTGCATAATTTACAGTTTATTTTACAGACACTGTAAAATAAAGTGTCACCAAAAACAGGAGTTCAATACTTATATACTATCCAACTGAGTTATATACTTCTGAATAAACAACCATTTTCCCCACTGTTTGAGCTCCAGACTTAAACAGTTTATAGGTGCAACAATTCTGCTGGAAATGTGTTCATAGAAAAAAAGAAAGAGAGAGAAATAAATAAAGCTTAAGATACAAGACAAATGCAAAAACTGTTTATTGTCTGGTTCCTTTGTAACATATAATTACCACATAGTCTCTAAATACACAAAATTACAAAGCTCTACACGTTTAGATGCTAAATGCAATTTGTTCTCGGTGCGATTTGAACTAGCATTTGGGAGAACACATGGGCTAGTCCTCCTACACATTCAAGTTATGACAGATTTGTGCGCACCTAATACACTCAGACATCTGGTGCTAAGTATCCCACTCAGAACAGATCAGAGATGACTCAGTACTATGCTTATAATATATAGCAAGAGAAAGGAGGCGCTATTAACAAACCTGTTATGTGTGCTTGTGTTTGTGTGCGAACAGATGCCGTAAAATACCTGGAGTGTTCTGCTCTCACTCAGAGAGGTCTAAAGACAGTGTTTGATGAGGCCATCCGGGCTGTGCTATGCCCACAGCCCACCAAGGTCAAGAAGAAGGGCTGTGTGCTGCTCTAAGGATGCACGGTACATTTTTATGTGTGTTATTGTTCTGTTGAGACTGTAAAATTCAGAGAGGGAAAGGGAATGTATAAATTTTAAGATGCAACCTCAATTATAGCGAACAGCTTTTGTCCTATTGCTATTGCCGCGACTTAAAACGCGCTTCCAGATGGAAGTTAAAAACAGTAATTCTGATTTATGTCAAAAGCTTTTCTTTAAAAAGAGGATGTGAGGAGATGCAAGAAGTAGAACGCTGACCTTTTGTTCTTTCTGCCTCCAGACTCGTCACTGTAAAACAGGTACCAGAGAAATCCACTGGTTTTCTCCCACAAACCAACAAGGGATGCAACAAGGGATTACATTACGAAAACCTTTCTTCTCTTTTTAGCTGAATGCCAATGAATTAATATTGTTGTTGACAATATATTTAATCATATTTTAACTGATATATTTTGTTGTATTGTGACTGATGTAGTTGAAACATTTTATTGAGTACACAGTTGTGTGTATTGTCTACTCAAGACAATATAAAACATGTGATCTTCATTTCTAGACCAAAAAAGGACTTGTACTTGTTACAGTTGAACTTTTGATTTTTTTAGACACATGAATCACATCCACATAATAAAGTGGTTATTTTTGGAAAAAATGGCAAAAATAAACTGTCCAACTCTGTTTCCAGACAGTTGTGTTTTTTTCTCCATCCACCTGATTGTATTTATGTGCCACTCGAGTTCACTCATAACACACATATTGAGTACACATAATTTTCAGTGAATGTATTCATAATTCCTTGACAAATCCCTTTGATTTAGGTGCTCTAAGGTGCCAATTATAGTGCCTGATGCCGAGAATGTGATATACAGATCAGCATGATTTCCCCATTGAGAGCAGAACAACAGCTTGAATAGCTTCTCATTGTGCATTGTGCAATTTCTCCATATTTTGTGCTGAATTTAGCATGCTGCACATGGCAAAAATAGGCTCAGCACCGAAACTTGTTTTACTGCTAAACCTACGAGATGAAGAAGGTGAGAGATTGCCTTCATTGCTGAAATTCTAGCAGCAGAAATGGGAACTTATCTGTTGTTATGATGACACCTTATCAACCCTTCCTCTTCTATTAGCTGTGTGGACTTTGTGACATGACAACACGCCAACATTGACTTAAATGTTACTGTCGTGAACTTGCATCAAAATGTTGCCATTTTACAACAAGTCTAGATGTGGTACATTCTTCATCTCGTAGGTTTAGCAGTAAAACAAGTTTCGGTGCTGAACCTATTTTTGCCATGTGCAGCATGCTAAATTCAGCACAAAATATGGAGAAATTGCACAATAAACCTATTTAACAACATTGAACAAAATTTTGCAATTTAAGCTTTTATGTAGCTAAATAAATAAAAAATGGGATGAACTACATACCTACTATTTGAGAAAAGAAACACCTTTCAGGCTTGATACACGTTCTGATGGAAGCCTGTTGTCTCCTAAGAGTGAAAAATTGAAACTATATCTTAAATTGTGACTATCAACCTTTCAACACGTAAGCTATTTCCTGTGAATGTGCAAAACTTTGGATTCATTGTCTGCTATAGGTAAATAACTAAAAATAACAGTGCAATAATTTGTAAAACTATTCACACTACAAGTACAACAAGTACTAAAATAAACAGTGTGTTTATGATTACAATAATAAAATTAGATGATACAGTAAATACTAGTTTGCAGCATAATAACAGATAATGTTTTTGTACAGCTAAATAACTGGAAGCGACTGGAAGTTAAACATGACCTCACCCACTCTTACATTAAAAATGAGGTGGATATTTTGATGTACAGTGTGACATTTTTGTGGTGTGACATTATAATCTTCAATTGCGACTTTTGAAATGGCAACTCAGTTTTTCAATTGTGCCTGTATTGTGCCTGATTTTATATCTCACAGTGTGATTTCGTTAATTGATCTCACAATTAGTTTTTTTCTTCTTCTTACTCTTGAGGTGGAAACAGGCTTTCATAAATTCCACATGCAGTGACAGGCACACAAAACAGCACTTTCCATTCAGTAAATCTGACTAAATCCAGATTATTAAGTAATTTATAGCTACATTTTGGTGTTTCATGTGGATTCATTACCATTTAAATGTAAATGTGGACCCCTTTCTCATGTAAATTAGATTTAACCATGCTTAGGTTTGTGATAGCTATTAATGGCCCACTCTTGATAGCCATTTTATATGAAAAGAACTACTCACTGAAGCAATCGAGACATAACTTTATCTTGTGTACAGAGACACAGTTCTGAGCAGAAACACCATCAGTGTGAAAGCATAAAACACGCTGTTAATGCATGTGGTGTGAAAACGGCCTTATAGTGTTTTCAAACTGTGTTAACAACCCAGTCTCACGATAAACCAGCTGATAGTTAAGCAGCATCTCAGGATCGCTCACAATGAGAGAAGGTTGTGGTACCCTGTAATTAGATGAATAAACCAGGACACAATGAAATGGAAAATATTACTTAGATTGTTTTTCATTTTTTCCCATGCAGCAAGGTATTTATTTCAATGACTCACAAAGAAATCAGTATGACTCACATATCACAGCGACTTGTAAATAAAGCACTCCAAGATGCAGCCATGGGGTCAGTGCAATGACCAAGGAATGGAATCAGATAAAAAAAGAGGAGATGAGAGAGAGAGAGAGAGAGAGAGAGGAACACAAACACAATCAAGTGGAGTCAAGAGAGATCAGTTTCCCATCAGCCATCTAAGGGGTTATAAATTATGTGCCAACACGTGTGGACGTAAACAGGCTTCAGAGGCCGAGCTGCGTTCTGAGATCTTGTGAGGTATCATCTGATCTTCAGAAACCTCCCGGTCAGTTGTGATGTGATGAGACAGGAGCGCAATCCTACCGAAACGCCACTGGAATATCAATCTAAGTAATTGTCTTCAACAGAAAGGAACAAATGAAAAAGCTTCTGGACAGAAAGCTAGACGGATACATAGGCTACATAAATGGACAGAGTCTGATGACGTGCGATTTGTCTCTCATTTCTTGCTCCCACTCTCATTTGTCACAGCAGTGAATGAAATAATCGGTTTTAATACAATGGCAATCCATCAGCATCAAATTGTATTTCAGTGCTTGAATAAAGCGTTGTTAAAATGTAATTTTTACTATTTAATTTAAAAGTACACATCTAAAGAATGTATTCATATAGGTGGTCTACCTATCAAAGCGTTTAAATGTCTGCTGCTATCTCCACAGATTTGCTGATCGCAAAAAAAAAGCATTGAGAACCTGCTGTTGAGTTACTAAGGTCAGAATGGGTTAAATAAGTGACTGTGGCTCATGCGCTGTGTCCTCACAGCTCTCTGTGTGATCACTACCACTCAGCACTGATAATAATAATAAATGTTTCTTAAAGCAGCAAATCAGCATATTATTATGATTTCTGAAGGATCATGTGACTGAAGACTGGAGTAATGATGCTAAAATTTAGCTTTGCCATCACAGGAATAAATTGTATAAATTGTAAAAAGTTATTTTAAATTCTAATAACATTTTACAAAATAACTGATAATAACTAATAACTTACAAAATAACAAAATAACTAATTTTTACTGTATTTTTAATCCAATAAAAGCAGCCTTGTTAAGCCTATAAGAGACTTCTTTCAAAAACATTTAAAGAATATTATTGATGCTAAAGGTAATGTATAACGATATTTTATCCTTTTTAAATATTATTTATTAAACAATTATCAATTTTGTATATTCAGATTGCTACATATTGTACATACATATTTTACTTAAACCTTACAGGTGACACACTGAAGCTTGATGTTTTTTTTTTTGTTTTTTTCCTCTGGCTTGTGGTTGATGTGTGTATATATGCTATTCCTAAAGGAGCTTTTAACAGGTATTATTTAAAATGTGCAGTCTAAGTAAATTCAAAATGTGCCAAATAGGAGTATGGGAGTGCCATATAGATTTAGATGAAAAACAGGCTTCTATCTTTTTAAATATTTGGAGAGTATAGGAAAGTATAGGACCATAATATAATGAACACTTCCTGAGTAAAAGGCCTGAAAATAAAAAATCTTGCAAACGAATTGGTGAAATGCGCTCTTTTTCTATTTGTTTCCATGAAGGCTGTGAACTAGGATCAAACCATTTCGTAACTGAGAGCAGGATAAAGGACCAATGATACCATTTAAAATTAGGGCAGCCCAATCCACCTTTTATTTTACTTCTTTGAAGTGTAGACCACTTGATGCGGGGACACTTTCCATTCCAAATATATTTTATCAGTAAAGAATCTAGCTTTTTCCAATAATTTACTGGTGGAAGGAGAGGAAGCATAGAGCTAATAAAATTAATGCGAGGCAGAATATTCATTTTGATTGTTGATATTTGGGCAGATGGTGATGAAGGCAGACACATCCATCTTTGGATATCAGACTCAACTTTTCCAAAAATTGACATGTAATTCACTTTTGAAATGAGGGGTAAAGTGGGTCTCAGTGCATTCCCTAAATTTGAATTGTGTTGATACTTGAATATTATTTGGAATAGAAAAATTAAAACTATTCGAGTTGAGAGGCATCAAGATAGTTTTAGAATTATTAATTTTAAATCCAGATAGTGCACCAAATTCATCTATGATTTGGAGAGCAATAGGAAGTGAGCGTTGTAGATCAGATAAAAATAATAAAGTATTGTCTGCATATAGAATGGATTGATGAGCCTAACTGAATCGGGGTAATAAGTTTACACTGTCAAATGAACTGTGCCAGAGTTCATGTGTCAAACATGAGGGGGGAAAGCGGACAACCCTGCCTCGTGCCTCTACAAATATTAAAAGTGTCCGAGATGAGTCCACCGGTAGATACCCTGGCCATGGGGTTATTGTATAGAGTTTGCTTCATACTAATAAACTGGTCACCAAAATTGAACTTTTTTAATGTATACCATAAATAGCTCCATTCCAGCCGATCAGAGGCCTTTTTGGCATCAATAAATAGCAGGCCACTGGGTGTTTCTAATTTCCCAGATTCAGCAATGATGTGTAGTACTCGATGAACGTTATCTGAAGCCAAACGTCCCGTAATAAATCCTGATTGATCTGGGTCAATTAATTTATGCATTACTGACTGTAGACGTTTGGCAATAACTTTAGCATAAATTTTAACGTCGTCGTTAATCAAGGAGATGGGCCTGTAGTTAGAACAGTCCAAATGGTCTTTGCCGGGTTTAGGTAAAACTGTAATTAGAGCTGTATTGAGACCTTTGTGAAAATGGCCTTTGGATATGGCCTCATTTATAGTGCGTAACCAAATGTGGCCAAGTAGATCCCACAGCACCAAGTATAAATCTATTGGAAGGCCATCGATTCCTGGGGACTTTCCTTTATTTGAACATAACACTGCATTATGTAGTTCTTCTAAAGTAATTTCAGAGTCAAGGCTGTCAGCTTCCTCCTTTGAAAGTCTGTTTAAGTTCAACTGATCAAAAAACTTATTTAACTTGTCAGTACTGGGTTGCTTTTCTGAAGTATATAATCTTTCAAAAAATGACATGAATGTTTTATTGATATCTGTGGGGTGTGAGATGAGACCACTTTTTGAACTTTTGATTGCCTGGATGTTAAAACGTCGCTCATGTTTTTTCCTTTGATGGATGCCCATAACATTTCTTGATTGGAAACAGAGTGCTGGTTCAAACTGATAAATTCAATCAATCCTGCTCTCAATTGCATAAGAAAGTCTTCATTTTGCAGCAAAAAAGTATTAAATCTCCATCTGGATGGTTTACAGGATGTATTTATCTGAAAATGTGCTAATACAGCATTATGATCCGAAACACTTTGTGGTAGAAATTCAATATTGATAAGACCTGGAAGTAGTGAAGATGAAATTAAAGTGTAATCAATTCTTAAGAAAGATTTGTGATTTGGGGAAAAATAGGTGTAATCCTTAGCTGGATGGATTATGTATTCGCCAAGCATCACACACATCTAAATCTTTAGTGAAAAACCTTAGCGCTGTAGAAGACTGATTGCGCTTCATGCCGGATCCAATGATAATTGAATAGCCTTGGAGAGATAGTAGGGTTTTTAAAACATTTGGAAAAAAGGAGGCTTCATATGAGTTTGGAGCATATATATATATATATTGACAAATGCAAACTTCTTTCCTTCTATTAACGTACAGCAATATGCTACTCTACCATCATCATCAGACCCTGTGTGCTCAATAATAAAGTTAGAGTTGCGTTTGAAAAGAATTGTCACCCCTTTCTTCTTAGATTTACAACTTGATGATACTATGGGAATGTAGCGCCTGTTTTGCATTCTTTGGGAGTCTCTGGCGGTAAGGTGGGTTTCTTGAAGAAACGCTACATCAATCTTTTTCCTGTGTAAAATATGTGTCCGTTTGATAGAAGAGTTTAACCCTCTAACATTAAACGACAACATGTTAATTCTAACCATAATCTGAAATTACAGTGCTCACACAGAATAACATGTAGGCCTAATGTTTAGTGCAGGTTAATAAGCATACCATTAAAAGTTCCATCGGTATGTGCAAAAACAAAAACAAGGATAGTCCTAAGTACTTTATGCGCCTAAGCGCTCCCTCCCTCTCCCATATCCCTCCTATAGCAAACGTCTGTGGCGGTCGCGAGGCAATGTCTAAACACTATTCACCTTATTAGCCTCCTATGAATTAACCAACTGAGGAAATTAAAATTATAGAATGAATATTTCTAAACAGTAGAACAGTATAAAATGCAACAATTTTCATAACTGGATTTTAACGGCAACCAGATTTAAATTAAGAACTGTAGCCCTGAAGTCCTTTACAAATAACAGTCAACAACCTGCACATGAAAATTATTTAAACGAGATTTTGAAACAAAATGCAATTGTATAGAAATAAAGAGTCACCATTTCACTTTGGTAAACTGAAACACAAATGTACGCTGAAAAAGTCTTTGGTCTGTGTACTGCACAGGTTTATCAGCATAGACTTCTTTAGTCGGCCTCCTCAATTTCCTCTTGAAGCGGGAAGTTTAAAGATCTTCGGGCAGCAGGTAATGTTGTGGCATCAAGACCCACGAGATATTTTTCAGCATCCTCCGGAGATTCAAGCGAGTATTTCTGACCCTTATGTGTGACTCGCAGCGATGCTGGGTAGATCAGGAAAGTTTCAGCACCTTTCTGGTGAAGCTTGAATCTTACGGCCGAAAACGCCGTCTCATGACTGTAATCAGCACAGAATTCCAGGCGTGGGTTTCACTTTCCGTGCTCCTTGAAGGATGGCTTTCCTGTCAGGATAGCGAAGGACCTGATATTGTTGAATATCAACAATCGTGGTTTAGGTGAGTTTATTTTCGAGTAAACACAATGAGCTCTATCGATCTCGATCAGGCTTGAGGGTGCCGTGAGGTCGGGGATCCATTTAGGTAGCATTTTCTGTAGAAAGCCGACAGGATCATCCCCTTCCATTCCTGTTGGTAGATTAACCAGGCAGACATTGTTGCGTCGTGACCGGTCTTCAAGGTTGTTGAATTTTCGTTGCATCTGGTCAAGCTGAGACAGGCAAAAGTTCGTATCTTTTTTTGTTTTGCGTAAACTGCCTTGGAGATCGTCTACTTTCGCTGTAACCGACGCCATACCTTTACCCAAGGAATCCATTTCTTCTTTTAAAGTATGAGCACTGTAGTTTCTCTCTGTTGCAGGGCATGTGATTGGCTGTTCACCACTGATGTCACGCATTCATGTGCATGCGCTCCACGAACTCAGGATCAAAGTCTGAGTTGACAAAGAAAGCTGATGATAAGCATCATGGTACCAACAAAGCTGGATTGGAGTGGTTTGGTTTTGTCAACTCAAAACTAATCCTATAACCCTGAGTTTGTTCAACTACCATCATGGTACAGGCCCCTGGTGTCAGGTCTTGTACAAGGCATCAGACAAAACTACCTCAGAATAAAAGGCTTCAGTCGAAAAGGCATCGGATGAAACGGACTCAGACAAAAAGGCATCAGTTTTTTGGGATTTTTATGGCTATGTTTTTATGTATAACTTTCTATTGGCTTTTATCCTATCATAATGCCATCCTTCAGTTATCTTTTTTTTTTCTCCCCCCTTTTTATATTTATCTGTAACTATTACCAAATTGAATTGATGTAAGGTGTCTGTGCCTGCATGGTAAATATATATATATATATATATATATTATATATATATATTGGGGGGGCTACATGATGATATTTTATTCTTACAGCTTTAATTAAATATTACACTGGTTAGGTTCTACACAGAAAAGAACATGGCGATTTTCACATTGGTCTGCAGAAAAACTGCAATTATCTGAATTAAAATGTAATCGACTCTCTGACAGTAGGTGGCGCTGGAACAGCAGAAATAAAGCCATTTTCTTGGTAACCTCTGTACACAAAGCAGCTGTGATTATAACAATGCAGTCTAATAGCAAAGCCACTGAAAGGCAAGCCTGCAACCTTTAGCCAAAAAAAGCATAACGGCTAATACTAATGTTGCGTCTGATGTCACTGCCATTACACGGTAGGCAGTTACGCTTTCTCCAATGGTAAGAGATACAGACCCTCTCATCTCCCTATAATATACAATCTTTGCTAATAGCTCGAAAGATTTTTTTACTTCCCTTATGAAAATTAACCATGGTTTTGCTACAAATAAAACAAAAAACATGGTTAATGCCTAATTGTACGAGACCTGACACCTAACGTTGTTTTTCCTGAAGCCTTTCAGTATGAGGCGCGATGCCGTTTGGTCCGATGACTGAAGCCTTTAATCTGAGGCATGACACCGTTTCATTGTATGACTGAGGTTTGAGAATGTCCTAAAATGGACACTGTATAGGTAATAAAGTGTAGAGATGATAAAATTATAAAACTGGTGTTATATGATCACATTTTCTTGACCTGGTAAGAACTCTAGCAGCTGCATTTTGGACTAATTGTGGCTTGTTTATTGAGGATGCAGGACAACCAGCTAGAAATGTTTTACAGTAATCTAGTCTAGATGTTGTGAATGCATGAACTAACGTTTCTGCATCAGAAACAGATAACATGTTCCGTAGCTTAGCAATGTTTCTGAGGTGGAAGAAGGCTGTTTTTGTAACATGAAATATGATTTTCAAAGGACAAGTTACTGTCAAATATAACACCCAGGTCTTTTACTGTAGAGGATGAAGTAACAGTACATCCTTCTCAATGCAGATTGTAGTCTTAGAGATTCTGTGTACAGGTTTTTGGTCTAATAAGTAATACCTCAGTCTTATTTGAATTTAATAGAAGAAAATTACTAGACATCCAATGTTTTATATCTTTAACACACTGTCAGTTTGGATAATTTAGAGATTTCATCTGGTTGTAATGAAATATATACAGTAACTGAGTATTATCAGCATAGCAGTGGAAACTAATTCCATGTTTTCTTATAATATGACCAAGTGGCAGCATACAGTGTTGCCAATTTAGGGGTTTTCTCACTAGATTTAGTGACTTCCCCACCCCTTTTGAGACTTTTTTCAAAAGTTTAGGGACAAATCTAGCAACTTCAAACCTTATCTAGATTCTTATATTGCCCACTGATCTCTATTCATATTTATATAGATCAATGAATTTGCCATTATGATGTCATCTAGTGACATTTAGCTACCAGTTTTAGCTACTTTCAGTTTAAAGCAGTTGGCAACACTGGCAGCATATATATTGAAAATAGCAGAGGGCCTAACACAGATCCTTGCGGCACTCTTTAATTTACTGATGTGAATTATGTGATGAAAGATGTGATCTTAGATTTTTTCTCCGTTTAAATATACAAAATGGTAACGGTCTGTTAGGTATGATCTAAACCACCTTAACCATGCTTATTCCAATGCTCAATTTTAAACATAAGCATTAAGCAATGAATCTGAGTTTTATTCATTAAGTCATTTATCCAAACCAAAATTATCCATGCTGATCCATGCCACAAGGTACGTCACAATGGGGTCATGACCCCAACAGTCATGTCTAGCCAGACTAATTCGGTAGTTACATGGCAGCCTAACGCCATAAAAAATTCTGAAAATTTTTAATTTACTTTCTAGTTTTGTGCACAATATACGTCAGGCTGTTAATGTGGGTGATGTTATTTGAGGTTGTGATCCCAACAACAATCATTTGTGGGAAATGGTAGACTGGCCATTAAGTGAGTGAGCTGGCACAGGAGGCTTTCAGCAATCATATCTGCTGGAATCGTATCAGAAATCATCAAATAGCCTCAAGGCAGGCTGCTAGATCTGATATAACGGAGGTGTGTGTTACACTAACAAGTGTACAGTAAAGGGGCTTTCTGTTTTTTGATCACTTTGACATGTCAGCCAATCTAATATGCCACCAGTTACACAAATTAACACAGTTACACTGTCCTAGTTAAACTGAAAATCGGCCAATCTTCTGTATTTGCAGGCCCACTCAGTGAAGAAAGTAGGAGAGGTTTGACAGAAATGATGATGCTCTGAAGCATAGCAGAGCGCTTGGGGGTTTATACTTGTTGACATTTACAAGCCTCATGCTGGTTTAATGATGCAGGAACAGAAGCAGCCAGCGCACCTTAGCGATGACCTTTAGCACACTGTGGGAGTGGACCCACAAACCTGGCCAGATACAGATACAACAGACTCTCAAACTAGCTCTGAACTAACACTCGGGCCAGCCACTAATGGAGCTCATTTATGGCAGAGAGGACATGGTTAAATTGGGATGGCTGGTTTAAGGTCTGAGCGGTTGTTTATGGTGGCCCAGGGTTTGACAGATTTTCAGAGAACACCTGCATTTGCTGCAGACTTCAACAGTTTTGAAATGCCATGAGTTCCCATGAATAAACAAGGAATGAGCTATTGATTTCCTGCATCCTATGACATAATCTGGACAGCACATCAGATTTGGACCAGGTTTAGCTTACTGACAAAGGAAAAGGAGCAATCTTGTCATGCATTCACAGTTACTAATCAAAACATCTAACTCTTTAAACAAGAAACCACTATTTTTTTTTTTTTTTTTTAAGGTGAAATTGATTGAATTATTTAGTTTAAGACTTTTTAACTGTAGCAACCTCTCCTTATGTAATAATGTGCTTTAACCAGCTACGCACTCAGTGAGTCTCTTCTTGTGCATGCATGACTCTTCAGTGAAAATCATTTTTGACTTTAACCTCTTTAGTGGATGGCCCTCTTACACTCATGCGGCTGATAGCTGATCTAGGTATAACAGATTCATCCTTTTCACTAAAATACCCTTACACATCTTAGGCAAGTAGAAAAAAGTGAAAACTGCATGTCTTAAGTACAAGTATATAACCCAAGCCTTGATCTCTCTGAAAATTAGTATTATAGCATTCAGCAAGGGTTTCTGTCTATCTGTGGTAAGAAAAAGAAAACAGCAAAAATACTAGGAGATCAGAAAAATAAATTATAGGTCAGATTTTGTGTAAAAATATCTCAAATATGCAACTGAAGCATGTTTTATGTAGTCAATGTTTAAGTATAAACTAATAGTACTCAAAATTAAGGTCAATTGCGAATAAGATATTTATGTTGCAGGAAAATGCATAGGCTACCAAAAATGGCACATGCCAATTTTTGCTTTATCTGTTATTGCAATCTGTTTTAACATGTATATGATGCTTGCATAATCAGATTATGACATATGATTTGCAATGTGCATGTAAACAGTCATTGTATATTCAAAATATGGAAAATGATGTGCATGTAAACGTGGTCATTAGTACTCAAAAGTTTACTTAATGATGTCATATTGGTCTATTAAACTAAACATCAACAACCAATGTGCCCTTTCTTTAGCATATGCTAAACGAGGGGAAAATATGACACTTCTGATCCGGGATCATTATACGGAAATAATCTATTCTTGTACGGTACCCTAATTAATTTAATTTTTTTTTTTTTTTTTTTTTTTTTTTTTTTTTTTTTTTGCAAATACGCCGTGCACTTGTAATTTATAACCAACAACAAACCTCTCTCTCTCTCTCTCTCACACACACACAAGCAAGCTGACGGGTACCGGACTGATTTATATCAACGCCTACCTTCCCTTGGCGTGTGCTTGCGGAAGAGCCGTTACCTGGTTACAGGGGAGTGATGGAGCATTGAGTAATGTAATGTTCAGGACTCCACAGATATGAGAGTTCCTCTCTCGCTCGCCGAGTCAAGCCACCACGCGCTGTTCCTGCAGCATCTTCGGAGCGCGCAACCAACACCTTGTCCTGGAAAAACGGTTTAATCTCCGACTTAAGTTAAAAAATATCTCCACGAAGAGTCTCCAGTTTGTCATATTCCCAATAGTAAGGACCAAGTTGGCCGACAAATATTGGTTTAAGGTAGGAAACTTTGCAAAGCGCATTTTTTGGGATTTGTTCATTCTTTGGTCAGTAAAAAGAGTTTATGGTTATTCATTCTATTTAAAACTGTTTAGAATAATACTTGGTAATAAATAGTAGGCTAATGTAGATTAGTGCTGGGTGATGACAGATTCTAGGCTATTTCAGGGCTCATTCGTGACTGCAGTAAACACCGTTGTTTTTTCAGTCAGTGTAAAAGGGATATTAGCAAGACAGGTGAAGCGCAGGTGCTATTTACACCAATTACTCCGTGTTATTAGAGCGTTAATGTTACTTGGTAACATTATTAGTAAAGTCTTCTATTCATATTGTAGCAACCGTCTTGTGGGTAAGGATGATTACGGGCTATGTAAATACTTTGTAAATATGCTTACTGTTTTTTTTGTTTTGTTTTTTTTTTTGTTTTGTTTTTTTTTTTGTTTTTTGTATGTGTGCACAGGATTTTGAGTGAGGTGATCATTGCTCCTACATGGTGTGAACAAAATGATAACTCTTAACCCAGTTTTGCTTATCCAGATGTTTTTTACAACCTATAACTTGGATAAAAAGCTTTTTATGTTTTATTCACTTTCTGTGAAGTTATTGAAATGTCTAAATACAGTTTTAAAAACTGATTTTGTGGGTTTCTAGCTAATGTATTAAATAAACAGCAAAAAAAATAAACAAATAAATAAAATAAAACTATGCAAATAATAAGAATAACAAGGTTGCAAAACGTGCAAATTTTGTGTAATTTAGGCTTTCACTCGGTAGCAACATTTGGTATGTAGTTATTGATGAACTTGTATTTGCTAATTGAAAAAAAAAAAAAAAAATGGTTTAATCCTTACCCCCTACAGTAACATGCTTGTATGGTTGAGCTTGATAAATGCAGTCAATACAATTTGTGTATCATTTTCACTCCATGCTGTAGAAACAAACAAACAAACAAAAAATTCTTCTAAATATTCAATCCTGAATATGAGATTACATACTGTATGAGGATGATTATTGCATTGAGCTGCACAGCAGAAGACCTAACTCAAAAACCCACTGAGTGTAAGCAAAGTAAATCGCACCTTTTGCTCTAGGAGAAAATTGAACTCATGGCTATGAGAACAGTCAGTGCTGTTCACAAAGAAGAAGAAGAAGCCTGCTAAAGGCAGGCATACTAGCCAGTGAGCCAAGAGACCCAGCCTGTTCGATTCTCAAACAAGATGTGTCAGTTTTGACAGCCTACATAGTGTAACTGGTAAACTGGCTCTGCTTATATGGAGCCATTTGAGAACATCTTGACCAGTATCTTTCACAGACTGATAATTCCAACCTTTAGCATTGCAAATGTTTATTGATGCTTAAATGGGTGTAATTTTATAGTCTTCTGTCCTGATAAGTAGTTAGTTATGAATAAAGATTACATTTTGTGGGTTTGCCTGACCTCCAAATGGGTATGATTTGAATAAAACAGAGAGAGACTGATTGAAAAAAGAATAAGGGGGAGAAAGAGAAACAGAATGAGAGTGGAAGGGCAGGAGTGGTAAATATGTGCCCCCCTCCACTGCCTAATTAACAGCTCCTAGTCCTGTTCCCCTTTAGCTGACAGTCCTGACAGCCTGTCTCTTTAAATCAAATGGTACCTGTTCATTCCACAAGTCCGTGGAGCATAAGTTCTTGACATGTTTCTTATCAATACCAGGAGATATTCACATTCATGCCCTGTTGTATGTTGCATGGTCTGGTGTAATCCATTGTGATCTGCTGACTTTCACAAACATGTCTGGGTGCATCGAGTGTGTTAGTATATTATGTTTTATTTTTACCCACAGAACATGTCAGCGGCTCTGTCAATAGCCTTTCGACTTTTCTCAGTGAGAGTGTTACTGTGTGAATAACAGTGGGGCTGCATTGTCTCATCACATGCCTCTCTCCATCCCAACACTGCTCCAACTGTTCCACCCACATGCAGCACACACTTTACCATCTATCATATAGAAAGTTAATACAGCACACTAAACATCTACCACTAATTTTTATCCTGGCAGAGATTTTTCAAAGACGTGCTAATATTAATTATACTTTAAAAAATGATGGAAAAAAAAAAAAAAAAACTTTAACACCATTAATGATATTTCCTGACCCATAATGAGGGATTTTTTTCTACCATCAAAGCAATCTAAACTTACTGCAGGCCAGTGACAGGCTTATGTTCATTGATATGGAAATAAATCAAATAAAATTTTGACCTGTAAAGCCACTTTTTGTAATGTCTATTCAATGCTTTCATCAGCCAAAATAATGCAAAGTTATATCTTACATACATATTTACATTACATATACATATTAAAGTACATTCAGTACATAAAGTACATTCAGATCAATGCGTAATGATGCATAGATAAAATGGCTGCTGTCATATTTGATGAATTTCTCTTTCTCTGTCTGTCACTGTCTCTTTAGTGCACTCATATGCAACCTCAATCTCTTATTTTCTGACTGACTTTCTGACATAGTTCATAATTTCTTTTGAATTGTGAGAGGCTGATTGAACACACGACTGCTATCTAAAGATTTGCTTATTCGCTGAGAGGTAGAAATAATGCAATGATATCAGCTCTTGACGTTAAAAGACCACAACTGTGCCCAGGTGATTGAATGTCATTCTATATCTTCAAGGCGAAGCTTGAATGTATGGCTTGAGATCGTTTCAGACAGGTTCAAGATATCTGATGCTATCAACGGAGGAACTAATCAGATCAGCTTATGTGGCAAAGTAAGCTTGTGGATTTGATCTGGTGATATGGAGTGATTTTTGTTTGAGGAGGTCTGTGTGACTTTTCTGCAGCATTTCAAGGGTGAGATCGCAAATCTTTGAAAGATCAGTTTAGAAACAGCCTGACAGGCATGAACAGTGAATGTGTGGCCCACAAGATCTAACTGAACCAGCCTGCAGGGAGTGATATAATTTCTCTCAGGACTAGTAACAATGAATTACCACAGCTTTGGGGTAGGAATGTAAAAACATCTAGTTAAGTCATGAAACACAGGCTGACAGGTCCTTTACATGCAGTCTGCAAGCAATCACTGCATGGCACAAGCTGATTGGCCTCTGCTGATCTTGCAGCCAATGAGATTGCTTGCTCAACATTTAAATAGTCTGGTTCATTGTTTGCTGTAAGCTAGTCCTGCAGCACTCTATTGGTGCTTTTCCACTGCGTGGAATGACTCAGCTCGGTTCGGCACGGCACGGCTTGGCTCGGCTCGCTTACTTTCAGTTTGCTTTTCCACTGCAGTTTAGTACCACTTCAAAGTGGGTGGAATTATACGGTTGTTAAGTCTGACGTCATGCGGCAGCTCTTCCGGGTCCAAACGCTCTATCTTATACAACAAGAAAACAACATACGATGCTAATATACACCCACCCAATGTTAAACGTTTAATTTGAATAAATAGCACTCATAAACGGCCGTCGCGATGGCATTCTCAAGTGACCCAGAAACTGCGTTCCTTACATCACAACTTAACAAGCGGATAGACTGATCATTATAGTTGCGCCGCCTTTACTGCCGTGAATCTGCTCCTTGGCTACCACCTCGTCTACGGACCACAATACAATACAATTTCTTTTTTCAAGTTGCGTGCGACAGTCGTTTAAAGAAAGTCATTTAAAAAGAAGTCACACAAACAAATGATACTGTGGTTGCTGTTACTGGCTATTTAAATCTAGCAGGTTTTGGTGTCTCGTGTTTCAAATCCAATGACGCTGGTAGTGATGATTCTCTCTGACCAATCAGTGATCTGCACTGTTTACACGTCACATTTAGTATCGGTACGGCACGCTTGGAACCTCAACTGAGGTGGTACTATTTAAGCGAGCTGTACCAAGCCGTCCCATGCAGTGGAAAAGCGCCATATCAGAAGCCTCTTTTCCAACATTGGGCTGAACGGGTCTAAGAATGGTAAGGAACGGTTCCAGTTATATTTCCACTTGAGCCCGGTATGGCACGGCACGATTACAAACTGTTCTCGCCCTGGAACCCTGAGCACGGTTACTGAACCATGTTGGTAAAATGCGTGTAGTAACATTGCAACTCAGAACTGCTCACATGTCTGTTACCTGGCTAC
This sequence comes from Elopichthys bambusa, assembly GCA_037101425.1. Taxonomy (NCBI): domain Eukaryota; kingdom Metazoa; phylum Chordata; class Actinopteri; order Cypriniformes; family Xenocyprididae; genus Elopichthys; species Elopichthys bambusa. Next base: position 19,761,962 of record CM074435.1, read on the forward strand.
CATTTTCTCTGTAGCTGGCTAAGCGTGCTATTTAAGTGATGTAAATACAAATGAATAATAAAATTAAAAGAAATATCTGATCATCTTCCATAACGCGGTCCCTATTTACATCTTGTATCATCTGTAAACTCTTGCATTACACCAAGGCAACGACGCATTTGTATTACATTCCCAAAAGCTCCGTTATCAGCCCCACAGTGGAAAATTAAACCATATCCGTACCAGTTGGGCCGGATTAGCACGGAATAGAGCAGTTAAGCAAAGAGAACAGTTTGGCCCAGCGGTGGACAAGCAGCAATTGTTCCTCAGAAACCCTTCACCTCCCCCAGCTCCACCTGACTAGATCTGCTACAGGATTTATGTATGTCTATTTATGCAGCAGCAGCATATCTTACATGCTCACAGCAACTGTAGCATGTCTATATATATTAGCAGTAGATAGTCCATACTTGCTCTGCAGCATAAGCAGCAGCATAGCAGATCTGGTCCACCAAGACCAAATACATTAACACTGCCATATTTAATAACATGCTAAAACTATAATGACTAAGTTGTCATGATTGAAATCATAACAGCAACAATTTATAGAAATAGTTCTTCTCGAACCTACCAATATTGAAAAAAAAAAAAAAAAAAAAGCTTACCAATATTGAATCAAAATCCAATATCCAATCCATGTACAATCTAGAAACAACAGGGTTCTCTGAGCACAAACTGAGGACTGTGTATTTTATTTGCTAGAAATTGCTTTTTGAAAGTTTTAAAATCCATATCAAGATATTTCGAATAACTGGAAATGTCAGAAATTCATTGTCCAAAAAGTAACACTGCATAGTGTTTTCACTTAAAGGAACAGTTCTCTCAAAAATGAAAATTCTGTCATCATTTACTCACCCTTGTGTCATTCCAAAGCCGAATGACTGAAAATTTCAGACTGTTTGGTCACACATGCTTCATACATGCTTTGCTTTTATAATAAAAAGTAGATAATCACTAAAAATCTATTTAAATAAAAAAAAAAATCAGCAGTCCTATAAAGAAATGCAAGTTTGAAATTACAAGAAGGTCATGCTGGATGATGAATTTATGAGCAATTCAAGGCCTCCTGGCTGGTTAGAGTTACAAAGGATGATGGGATAGCTCCCAGAAGGAAGGCTCCTGCTGCTCATCAGCACAAACACAGACTTAAGCTGTAAATGTGCTGCAAACCTTCAACAAGTGTTATGTGATCTACTTTAATATGAATAGATTCATGCTTGTGGTGGTGACACACACAGTGTAGATTTACGTGCATCTGTGCAATAACAATGCCAGAACCCAGTAACACTGAGTATTTTAACAGTTCATGTCATCAGCAGTCTGAATAGCATGAGAATGGTCTCTTTCAGTGTGCAAAATTTTTCAATTAGAAAAGCAAACAAGACAGAATGAAAACACTAATTACCAATGCATTGTCCTGACACAGAGATAAGAAGCAGAGTGGTGTGACATTTAACACAAGTGAAATCCTGCTCCTCATCATAGGTGTATAATTACGGTTCTAGGACTTAGACATCTTAACATGTTTCATGTATGAGACGAATTTGTACAATTAAGTACTCTTACGTGATTGAATCAATCTGGCATACTTCACCAGAGAGCAGATTTACTGCTAATATGAGCATCAAGGGCCAGTGATCTGATTAGCTGATGGGAACACTATGGAGATGGAGAAGAATATTTAAAACAGAATGTAATGCATAGGGACACAAAGGTGACACCATATAGCAGATGTTTCTAAAACATTCATAGGCTATCTTTAGTAATATTAATGTGACTTTTCTCAGCAGATTTGTTTTTCACTGCAGAGAGATTACATCTCTGTAACTGGGTCCATTTCCCATTACCATTCTTTTCATGTATAATGAATGATTATTATTTTTTTGTTTCCATCAAATTCATTTTAATCTCAAGAAGACAGTGAAGGCAGAGGGTTTTTAAATGAAGGTTTTAGGCATTATATTAGCTTCTTTTTTTAATTGGTGTTGCATGCATAACACAGTCTCCAACTTTTTTTTTTTTTTTTTTTAAATATTGTTTAAATAAAATGACATCTGTATCCACTTTATTCTGCAACTATAAGCTATTTTCTGTGAATGTTTGAGACTTCTGATTCATTACCTGCTAACTAAGAAGTGAACTAAACTGTAAACAATTTTCACTACAAACCAGTGTTGTTATGATGATTAACAAAATGATTAAATAATTTTAAAAATTAAACTTAAAAATAAGGTGGATAGAAAAACCCTGTGTACTGTAATTTTTCATATTTCAGTGTTGATCAATGCAATATTATTGTAAAGTTTATGCATAACATGACACAACGACATCAAAATAACACTCAAGATCATTTAAAACTTATTAGGAGCTCATTTGTATCCTACAACATGAGCTGTTGTGTTCGTCTTTCACTGTCTGTATAATGCATGTGCATCTGTTTGGGAATTGGAAATTCTCTTTATTAATGAAGCAGTATCCAGCAGAGCTGACGCTTCTAGGAAAAATGCAAATAGTAATATTTGTAAGTATTTTAATTATGTCATGCTGTTCATGTATGGAAAACCAGGTAACATAAAGATTAACTATTCATGTTTACACCGATGCAGCTTGTTTCAAAGTTTCTGTTATCAGATCAGTCGTTTCTGTTTTCAGATCAGTAGTTTCTGTTTTCTGTTTTCTAAACAGAATATTTGGAAATATCACTTCTTAACAAGAACATATTGGCCCCTTTTTAAAAGACACTTTGGTGAGCTAATGCATGAGAGTCTGGAGTCCATAACAGAGCAGGGTCAGCAAAAGAGCACATCGAGGGCACAGAGCGGGCACAAAGGTGTGGGGGGTCTAGTGAGCTACTTTTGTCAAATAACATGGCAAATGGGACACCCTTTGGTGTTGTGAACTTCAGAGACGTGCAAAGGCCACATCAAGTTATTTCCGAGATAAAGATCTAGTTGAAGTGAGTTGAATTGTACTTCTATAGACAGTAATGATTATCATAATCTCCATATAGTATTTGATATTTTGCATGATCAGATTAGTTACATTCACTACAGACACATATGTCCTAAACAATAAACAAAATAATAAAAAACATACTTTTACAGGGAAACACAAGAGAATCAACCTCATTTTGTGATTGATTTAATGTCTATGTAGTTATTTTGTTGTTGTTGATTTAGCTGATTTTTTAGCTGATAAATTCCTGCTCATTCATTTGAGACCAATTCGGACCCGCATAAATGAGTCATATCTGTTGTTCTCTGTCTATAGGTGAATTAATCTCCATTTTATTTGGGCAAAGCAATCAAATCCTCACAAATGAACTGCAATGAACTGTAAAAATTATAATTCCCGATACAGAGGTTAGGTTATTCTACACCATTATTTTTTTGCAGTTACACTGGCTGTAATTTTGTGTCTTGCGTACTTGCATTGCTTAGAGCATATTTAATCATAAAAGTGATTGTCTGAACTAAAAAATGGTGACAAAAGTTCACAACAGATTGGTTTCACCTTCTATTGCACATTGTAATACATGTGATTTAACTTTTCTATTTTTAAATGGCACTTTTATGTAATAAAGCTTGAACTTTGAAGAGTAAATGGCACTTTTCAAATTTTTTTCTTTGTCATCTATCTGACAAGATTTGTTTAAATTAGTCAATGATTGATTGACAATTCATACTGTATTTGGTGGCTTTATGTAGCAGACATCAATACTTATAAAACAACAACAACAAAACAGAAGAAGCACAGCTTGTTGATCTCAGAGAGAGAGACAGATACTTTCATCAAAGAGAGGCTAAGGCCCACTCATGCTACCCCCTATAGAATCAGGTGGAAAAAATGAATAGACTGATGAGGAGCATGTTGTTATCGAATACAAAAGAGCATATAGACAGTGTCCTTTTGAAGTCTGATAAAGAAGTCTGATAAAGATCATAAGTCATTCAGAACATGGAGGCTGCATGATTATGACATTAGTATTCTTTCTTGTAATTGCAAATGTTAATTTCAATTAATAAAATTTGCAATCAAATATTTATTATAGGTGGTAATGGCATTTTGATGATCCCATCCCACTATAATCAGTGAAGCTGCAAGTCTCAGTACACGCACCACATTCTGCAGTCTTAGGAACCCTTGCAGTTTCATTGGGTATTACATCATCTGCTTTGCAAGATAGCGGCACATGTAACATGTATTGAATAAAATTAGCTAGTGCTTTTCACTTCGTTTGTGCCACGTGTCTGGCAATGCCGTTGCTAGACCCCTGTCTTTCATCTCAGCCCCCCTTAAAATCTGCAATTAACTCAGCTGTCAGCACGCTTGAAATCTGTGATTAGATGATCTCTCTTCACCTTTGCTAAAAACAGCAGCTGCAGTAATATGTCTGAGGTTATTTCACTCCAAATCAATGCCTTACCAGTCATTAAAATAATTTTTAAGTTCGTTACATGAAGTATTCTCCTTCTCTAATCAGTGGAGGAAGTAGAATCATTTCTGGGCTCCTCATGTCAGTTGATGTTCAGCTCTAAATTAATAAAAAATAAAACACTAAAAATGTATCTATGGATCAGACTGCTTAAAACCCACTCATCAGGATCAGTTGTTAATACTGGGATAGTATATGAATGTCATTGTTCTTATCTAGCATTTTTCCCAGGAGATAAACCACTGAATGGATGATCATATGATCAGATGGACCACTGAATGGATAAATGGCTCCCATGAGGCAGTGGGTGAGAGAAGACAGATTAAAGTGAGCATTTGTTCAAACAATACTGACCTCTCTGAGCAGAGCAGGCCTCTGTCTACAAAGCAATGGGATAGAAGGAGAGGAGAAAAGGACAGGTTGAATGATGAATTATGCATTGCTCTCACCATTGTCCTTTCAGAAAAGTATCTTCCTCAGTTAGGAAAAAAAGTTAGTATTTAGCTCATGGTAATTGTGAACCTGGACCACAAAACCAGTCATAAGGGTCAATTTATTGAAACTGAGATTTATACATCATCTGAAAGCTGAATTTTTGCTTTCCATTGATGTATGGTTTGTTAGGGTAGGACAATATACCGAGATACAACTATTTGAAAATCTGGAATCTGAGTGTGCAAAAAAATAAACATCTTGAGAAAATAGCCTTTAAAGTTGTCCAAATGAAGTCCTTAGCAACTTATATCCACTCACAAAAATACATTTTTGATATATATTTACGGTAGGAAATTTACAAAATATCTTCATATTTACTTAATATCCTAATGATTTGTGGCATAAAAGAAAAATAGATAATTTTGACCCATACAATCAGGGCTCTACAGTGTGAGTATTTCGCTCGCATTTGCGCCTGAAAATAACTGCGTGCGAGTGTGAAAAAATATTTAGGCGCGCTGGTGCGAGTGAACCGATCAATTCTCATGAACAGAACTATTAATACAATCGGAACAAAAAGTACACCTCCTAAAATGCAGCTACACTGAACAACAGTTATGTTTCACACTGCAATCGGCTGCTTTTCGTGCCTTCATTCAAAGACTTTGCTTCAGTCAGCAGAGCAAGTGCAAAAGATGTGCGACAGACTACACTCCAAAGATGGTTTACAAGGTGAAACGAGACAGTCTCATGCTGCAGATGTTTCAGCCAAATTAACTGGAAATACTACATTTGGATTATCATAAGCAAGGTCAGAAATTAATGGAGGCTTAAGGGCAAAAATGCCACCAAAAATTAATAAAAACACAAGCACCATGCTGCGATTTTACTTTCGTTTTTAAAGTAGCAGCAATTCAGAGGCAGCAATTGCTTGAATGGTGGGTGGGTTCATTATTATTCTTAATGAAAAAACAACAACAAAACAATACAATATTAAATATGTAATTTTTTTCTAAAAAAAAAAATTTTCTAAATTCAAAATTGTATTTAAAAACAGTCTATGTAAATGTGTCTAAAAACCACTTCAGAAGGAGCTTCTGTGTCACTTCTGCAGTGCAAAGATTTTTGATGATTTATTTTGATTGGTAACAGTCTTAATTGGGAGTTATTGTTCTAACTGAATTTATTGTTTAACGTTTAAAAACAAATTTTCTATTTTAATTTGAGAAATTGATGAAATATGATGCATATACATTTAATAAGATTAGGGAAAAAATTGCTTTTATAATGGTAAAAAAATGCCTGTGGAAATTAATTTAAAGGGGGCAAATATCTCCCTGTAATGGGAAAGTTAGTGTCTGTTCTTGATTAGAAAGTGCTCCTAAATTTTTGACTGTGCTCCTAAAGAAAAATGTTAGTGTAGAGCCCTGACAATGTATTGTTGGATATTGCTACAAATATACCAGTGCGACTTATGACTGGTTTTGTGGTCCAGGGTCACGTGTTGATATTAAAAGGAACTCTGACTTCTGAGTCTAAAGGGTTGTCAAACTCCATTTCAACAATATAGTAAAGATGATGTACATTAAATGGTGGCCATCAAAGCTTAAATAAAATGTACTATTAGCACTGCTAACTACTATAAGTGTTTCTTTGCTTTGCTTCAAAATGAGCCTGTGGTGCAGTGTCATTATAAATCGTATAAAAAGACTTATAAAGGTTTTCTTCTCCTGTCTGCATGTCTGATTCATCCATGTAACTTTAAAAGAACCAATTAACTTTAAAATACTGCAAAAAACACTTCTTGCACACTTAGTCTTAATGAAATCAATTATTTGATCATCTGAGAAGTTTTTTTAAGCAAAACTGGAGCCCAAAAAATGTTTTTGATGGTTTGGCTATTTAATCATGAAGGTTACACGTGTGGAGCCGTATGAATGTCAGGGACTTAAAAGATCACAGCTTTTCTTCTCCTGCTTTTATCTCTTTTCACTTATTATTCTCTTTGTTTGACTTGCACTTTTATTATTTTCTATATTCATTTTCCCCATTTCAACATGGCACTGAATAATCTCTTTTGGGAGACAAATCTTTGCAACTATATAGATATTTTCGTAATGAATTAGCTTTCGTTATAATATAACATCATTAGAAGACTTTATTCTGAAATGTTTCAAAATATTGACTTATGCGCATAATAGCAGGGAGCTTCAAAGAATGGAGCATAGTAATTGTCAATGAGGTTACATCTTTTAGATATATCTAAATTCTTAAAACAAAACAGGTTGTTCTTTAATAATAATTTTTTAAAAAAAGTTGTCTGATATACAGTGAGTTCTTGCTGGTATCCAGTGTCTCCCATTTTATATATAAACTTGATTTGGTCATATCTCAGCCTAGATTACATTAAATCTCTATATAGAGCATGACGGTGGCAGTTCTTCTCTGCATGTTTTTTCTCTCTGTATGAGTGCCACAGTGGTCCAGAGTCAATTTATCTTCCCTATTCTCTGCTTCTAGCTGTAATTGGGAAGGAGAGAAATTAAATAGAAATGGAGAGAGGCAGGTGTGAATATCTAACATACCAGGCTTTTCTATTTCAACAAAGAGATTTGGAACATAAGACTGCATCACCTGATCCAACTTACTCTTATCTCTTACTGTCTCAAACACTATATGTGACACTGGACCACAAAAGCAGTCATAAGTCGCACAAGTGTATTTGTAGCAAAAGCCAACAATACATTGTATGGGTCAAAATTATTAATTTTTCTTTTATGCCAAAAATCATTAGGATATTAATAAAGATCATGTTCCATGAAGATATTTTGTGAATTTCCTACCGTAAATATATCAAAAATGTATTTTTGTGAGTGAATATGCATTGCTAAGGACTTCATTTGGACAACTTTAAAGGCGATTTTCTCAAGATTTAGTTTTGTTTGCATCCTCAGATTTTCAGATAGTTGTATCTCGGCCAAATATTGTCCTCTCCTAACAACCATACATCAATGGAAAGCTCATTTATTCAGCTTCAGATTATGTAAATCTCAAAAATGGACCCTTATGACTGGTTTTGTGGTCTAGGGTCACATATAGTATGCTACATGGGCAAAATTAAAGGGATACTTCAGCCAAACATAAAAAAAAGAATCTGTCATTTACTCACCCTTATCTGGTTCCAAACCTGTATGCAGTTCTTTCTTGAGTGAATGAGGAGAGAGGTTTCATTTTTAAATGAACTAGCCCTTTAAGGACAGTATATACTGTATCCTCAGAATAAACATGCAGCACATGCACAGACAGACTGTGAATGGGCTTCTAATCATCTGCTCAGTCAGTTCCCAGTATGCATGATTGCTAATAAAATGTCAATTATTAGCCTTGGTGCATAAGCCGCATGTGGGAGTGCACAGTGTTTGAACTGTCTGAAGAGTGAATGTACACCAAGACAAGCCAAACACAAACTTCCCTGCAGAGTCAGTCTCATTGCCGTTGCCATCCATGTAATTGTTTCCTGTCTGACATGACATGCATCTGTCACCCTTTTTTCATTCCTTTCATTTTGATAACGCTTTAAATTACTATTCCCAGCATAGCAAACCTTGCTTCTGTTTGATCATGCTTCACTTTAGAATTTAATTGTCACAGTGCTTATTTTGTTTTTCCATATTTCAAGTATGAAGTGCTAATGTTTTATAATGCTTCCATTCTATTTGTTCAGCAAGGTACTGCTAAGGCAGACTTTTCTCTACTGAGCATCACATATACATGGGATAATTGGCATGCCTGATTGCCTTAGGGACAAAAATAACACCATCCAAAACCCTGTGAGCCATGTGAGTGTTTTTACGATGAACTGTCCTCTGCAATCCCTTTTCATGTCATTTGACTAGTGTTTAGTCCAGTGGTTCTCCCCCTGAAATCAAAATTTAAGTTTTTTTTAGCTTTTGGTATGAACATGTTAGCCTTAAGGTTATGAATAAGCTGGTGTGTTCCAAAACAATGACAAAATTCACATTTAGGAGATATAAGCATTCAAAAGACACGAGAGCACAGAGTGGATCAAATCTGTGGACCGCAAGTCGGCTCAAACCACAAAAGGTATCGGACCCATTTGAATTCTGCACAAAATTCTGTATTTTAAAGTGATATACAGGAGATTAGGAGGAGAAACAGTTAGAGATTCAAAGGAAACACTGGCTCTGGCTGAGCTGTGGTATAAACAAAACTCTATTGGCTATTTTAAAAAAGGGGTGGGGCTGTTCGTTATGTCCCGCCCTGTCTTCCTGTTTCAGTTGAAATTATATCAACACATTGAATAATGCTGCGCTTTCCAAGACACTTCAGTGGGCCTTTAACCAGGGCCCCTCTGGAAAGTAGCCTAAAATCTGGAATTATATGGTAATATATAATTATATATCATGAATATTATATGCAATAATATTTAATAATAGTTCAAATAATAATAATAAAAAGTAGTTTTATATGTAATGTATCTAATTTTAATTAAAGTAAAAAAAAAAAAAAAAACACTAAAATCAAAATCTTCAACATGTAAACTGAACATTTATCTCACTCCAATGAAAATGCACCACTAAACACTCTCTCATTTTTTCCCCACTGCAGCACAGTGGTCCAAGTTCATTCAACACCTGCCCACTCCTGCGGAGCAGTACACTTGTTCCTTGCTCATAATGAATTTAATCTTGTCTGGTCCTGCTTATTTTAGGTCTCAGTACAGCAATCCTGCATTTTTTTATCCTCCTTGTATTTCACATTTTCCCATTAATCAAATAACTTGTGAGATGTTCACTTTAATTTTAATCAAATTTCCATCATTTTTCGATATAATGTCAAAAAGACGTATAATAGTAATTATTAATTTCGGCTACACTGTTTGTTTTTTTGTTTTTTTTTTTACAAAAGTTTAAATCTCAAAACAGATTTCATGTTTAAATTAATTTTCATAAGGCATCATTGTCTTTGGCATCAAATAAATGTGGTCCTTTGAATATTGCCTTGGGTCTTGAGGTCAGAAATGCTGAGAACCACTGATCTAGTCTATTGTATGTTTTCACTTGGTAAGCTATATACAGATTTGCAAAAACAGTGTGAAACAAGCTTGCTAACAATGGTGCTTTTGTCTGTAGATTATGCATTTATTGAATGTGAGAGTGCATTGAGAGAGAAATTATAGTTTGTGGTTGTTCTCTGTGCAGGACAATGGCCCCCAGCTGAAGGCAGTGACGGCAAGAGGGTGAGATGGAGCTGACCTCAACAGACGCCTCTGCTACGCTGGGCTTATGGGGCAACAGCTCCATTCCTGGTTTCCTCCTTAACGAGAGCGTTCTCAATGACACCTGTTTCCTCAATGCTTCAAACTGCACCAATGAGACAGATCTGGGGAACCGAGCAGGAACGAGCATGGCAGGAATCCTCATCCCTCTCATTTACATAATCGTCTGTGTCGTCGGCCTGGGAGGAAACTCTCTTGTCATTCACATCGTCCTGCACTACTCCAAGACGGAGTCGGTGACCAACATCTACATCCTGAATCTAGCTATAGCCGATGAGCTCTTCATGTTGGGCCTTCCATTCCTCGCTGTGCAGAACGCCATGCACTCCTGGCCCTTCGGCTCATTCACGTGCAGGTTGGTCATGACCGTTGACGGCATTAACCAGTTCACCAGCATCTTCTGCCTCACCGTAATGAGCATCGATCGCTACCTGGCCGTGGTACATCCAATTCGGTCCTCTAAATGGAGGCGACCACAGGTGGCCAAGGCTGTGAACGGAACAATCTGGGCAGTCTCCTTTTTGGTGGTTTTGCCTGTGGTGATTTTTGCAAACGTGCAACGGGAAGGAGGAATCTGCAACATTATATGGCCGGAGCCAGCCAACATCTGGGGAGCAGCATTTATAATTTACACCTCCACAGTTGGCTTTTTCTGTCCCTTACTAGTCATCTGCATGTGTTATCTTCTCATTGTGATCAAGGTCCGCAGCTCAGGAAAGAAGGTTCATGCCACGTCAACCAAACGGCGCAAGTCGGAGCGAAAGGTCACACGAATGGTGGTGATAGTGGTGGCTGTGTTTGTTTTCTGCTGGATGCCATTTTATGCCCTCAACATCATAAACCTGGTGGAATCGCTCCGTGACGAGCCGCAGGGCCTGCATCTTTTCGTAGTGGTATTGTCTTATGCTAACAGCTGTGCTAACCCTATTGTTTACGGCTTCCTTTCGGACAACTTCAAGCGGGGTTTCCGGAAAGCCCTATGCCGCTCATCTCGAAGGGTCGAGAACCATGAGCCCACCGAGCAGCAGCAACATCAGGAGGAACGAAGAAGAGTGCTCATGCCCAGGGAAAGCCTTAGAAGAGCAGTAAGAGATGAAGAGGATGAGGAAGAAGAAGAGGACAGGGAGGAAGTGACAGAGATGACGGAAATTTGCAGGATTACTCAGAACGGAAATGGAAGCGCACAAGCTGAAAGTACACGAGCGCTTTTCTTAGAGCGACCCTCGGGTACAGGGGTTTCTGAGGTATGTTCGCCAGACAGGAGAGGCACGGGTGGGGGTGCTGTTGGTAAAGGACCGGGATTTGGGCCTGCTGCAACCTTGCTGAACGGGGCCAAAAATGGGAATGTGAAAACACTGCCAGAGGAACCAGTGGAAAAGAACACCTCACTGGAGATCAGCTACTTGTAAACTTGTGATCTGTTTCAGCTGGAAAAATAGTATTATTGTACATGCCTCTGTTCAGTCTGTAGTTACTTTCTCTCCTGGAGTCTATCAATTCGTCTTAATGTCTGAGTTTACTATGAAATTTCCTTCTGGTAATTAAACCTAATGATATGGAAGTGTACAATTTTAAAGCAGAATTTAAAAATTCACAATGTATTTTGCCTTATTTATAGGACTTGGCAAATCAAAACAAGGGTTTTTTGCAGCATTTCATGGTTTCAGTACCTATATGGGACCAGCACCACAATATGTGAAGCATCTATGTGCCTTTTTCTAAATTTATTGAGGAGATTTAATCAATGCAATGAATCCATGGCTACGACTGGGCACTAGATCACTAAGTACATTTGCATGTACATTTGCTTGATTATAACTGTGCATGTCAACGTACTTAGTGAGACTTGTAGCATATTTAACGTGATAAAATAATGGAGAAGATTGTGTACATGTAAACAGGTCAGTAATTATATTCCACACAAATTCCTACATCAGCTTGTAGTTTTCTGTAAATATATTTTGTATGTGCTTTTTGCCTTACTTGTAAAATTATTGTGCACTAATTGAAATCTGTTGCAAACAAGTCTTTAAATTCAATTGAATCACATTGTTATATCATACAGTTTTGTGCTGTCTGTCAGTTGTGATCTTGTTTATTGGTTATTTTTTAACCCCTTACACAAATATTAAACATGACATGATCATCGGCCCTAAAACTGAATGTACATTATCCAGATTATCATCTATTTATGATATATTATAATGCACCACTGTTGGACTACTTGATAAATTCCAATGAAAAAATCTCTTCCAAACACCCCTTTACCCAAAATTCTGTCATTATTTACTCAAATTCATACAGGTTTGGAACAACTTGTATGATGACAAAATTTAAATCCCTTTAAAGGGATAGTTCTTGACCTAAAATGAAAAGGTCATTATTTACTCAGCCTCGAAGTCATTCCAAACTTATATGATTTTCTTCTGTGAAGCACAAAATGAGAATTTTGTTTGTCCACAAGGTCAAAAAATATGTCTATTTTCTGAATCAATACGATATGTGTGTGTGGGGGACAGACCAGTTGTTTTTCACTGATAATTTCTTCTTCAACTCAAAGTGACTTTCCTAAGACTTGGAACATACTATTTTTAGGATATTTTTATGGAGATTTTAAAGACATTATGAACTGCAGTTGCTGCAATTGCAGAAAAGAGCTGTGTGACGATTCTTCTAAAAGTGTCTTTTTGTGTTCTAATGAAAATATAATGGCATGCAAGTATAGAACAGCATGAGGGTGAACAAGTAATGAAAAAAAAGTTTATTTAACACCAGAACATCAGTTCTTTGAGCCTGACCTTAGGACCACTGGGTTTATCCAACACCAGCTAAAGAGGTTTAAGTGCCTCCAATTATAATGTAATTCATGCTCTAATTCCACACACAGACAGCATATGCTACACATACATTAAAATTCCACAGCGTCCCTTCACAGTGCCGTAATATGCTTATGTGACATTCAAAGACCATTTTCTTAGTGTTATAAATAAACGTTAACTATTGAGATCATAGCAAGCACAAACATATCAACTACACTCCCCACCGACCTACACCACCTCCTCCTACGCACGGGCTCACACTCAGATGGGTTTGGAGGCGTATAGAAAGCCATTGCAGACGCATTATGGAGAGAGAGAGACTGTACAACCATTTCCATAATGACTCTGTGGATTTCACAGCTTTCGTTCAGAACTGATTGTTTAAATATTAAAAAAGAATGTGTAAAAAGCTGTGCGACAATGTTATTCTGCTGTTTACTATGGTTATTTTTAATTGCTGTGCTATGTGACATTTATTGCACACTGTGTTTACTATCGACCTGCCCAGAGAAGCTGCCGTTTGTGGCTGTGGGAAGAGAGGCGCCCATCCTGTGACCTTATGATTGGACAGCTCTCCGTATCTAAATGAATCTCTGTGATTCACTGGACGCTTGACACCCACCGGGGCCCACCCACACATGATATGGATGCACAAAGAGGCAAATAATGCTGAAGGCTGCTTGTGAACGCTGTGATATTATTCATTTCTTGGCGCAGACTTATATGGGCCTCTTGTGCAAACAAAGCCATTTGCTCAAGGATAAAAATACTTAGCTGCCCATGTGTCCTTAGTCAGTACTTTATCCAGTGCAAAGGAAGGTTTTTTTTCTGTAACACCAAATTTGTAATCTTCTGTTAGTTTCAGCTCATTAAAATGTATAAAATATTGTCCTTCACTGAAGGCTTATTCATTTTAAATTGTTTAAATGTTTGAGCCACGCAAGTACGTGAACGGATGCATCTTGCTACGAAAGCTTGATTTCACACAAGTACACGTTGCATTCTCAACATTGCCACAAGAGGTGCTATAGAGAGATTACATATTTTTGTTGGTCGAAACCTGAAAACAAGCATTTTAGCACTTTTGGTTTCCATTGCCCTGAAGTTAAATAAAGTCTGTTGTTAACACAAGCTTAAGATAGTTTTACTTTTTTGTTCTACAACATAAAATACATCAGTAATACCCCCTTTTAAATTTTAAAACATTTAAAAAAAATGTAAAACAGAGGTTGTCGGGGACATTAAACATCATCATGGCAAACAGCTAAGCCCATCTACTACTTACTCCGCTTTTGTAGCCTCATTGTGTTTAAAGTCACGCTTGCAAACTTTTCAAATTCAGACTTTAAGGGAAAATGTTTTTGTTTTTTTTAAAATAAAGACTAAAAGAGTTAGCTTAGTAGTTATGACTTAGTGAGTCATGTGACTGTGTTAAGTTTACGATTGAATTTAGGCTTCAAAATTCATAGAAGTTGTATGCATTTGTTAAGATTAGAATCATAAACTTATATTGGTCACAGAGCTTTTTTTATGCAATAATCCAAAAGCCAATGAAGAAAATCCTGTTAACGTCAGTATATTTATACCATTTACCAGAATAATAACCTACACATCCGTTTTGAAGTCAGCGACATCTGAATGTAACTATCGACCCCTCGAAGTTTGTTAAGGTGCGGTCACATTAGAGAAATTTTGTGGCAAAAAAGGCTATTGTCAGTTGTTTAGTGATATATGAATTAAAAACTCACACAGAAGTCACTTTTTAAACCAAGCAGCTTTCTGTTGGTCAATGCAGTGAATTTTAACCAGCTTGAACCCATCACAAAATCCACTTGACATGGATTCCTACTGAAATTGCTATATTTTGCCTTCAAAAATTTGCCAAACAACAGTAAATGTGACCACACATTTGCTGGCGTTCACGTACTTGGGTACTAGATAAAATTTTCTCTTTAAAAACTTTTGCTCTTACTGAAGGGTGCATTGTGTTAGATTAAATCCTTTCATGTAAATCACTGTGTGTAGTCTGAAATTTACCAAATTCTAGATTTATATATAAATAAATATTTTGTCTCTGTGACTGTGTTTTGTATGCTTTCTTCATATTGTTATTTTTTAATGTCTTCAAACTAAAATTATCGTTGGCCTAGAGGACCAGACAGACTATTTCAAGGGATTTTTTTTTCTTACCATACCTGCCAGAATTTTTTTTTTTTTTTTTTTTGGTGGTGGTGGTGGTGGTTTGCATTTGATTGTATTGGTAAAGTAAATCATAATTATGACACTGATCAGAAAAGAAGAGAACTTTAACAAATAGGATGCCATTCCTCATAAATCTGCCTTTAAGAACAACACTGCAGGCATTGAAAACAGGCACAATTGAACCTTTTCTAACAAATGACCTGCAACTAAATTTAGCTTGACATGGAACCCATTTTTCTTTACCACGAGTGGAATATTATGTAGCCATGCAATTGTTTGTGTATGTAGTGGTTTTTTTTCTTTAGAGGGAGATGTCTGAGCATGAACTAGCCTGTTTTGAAGAAAAGTCAGTCCTTTAAAGCTGAAGTGATGTGAAAGGGAAGTGAGATCAATAGTCCTTCTTGTCATAGACTTAAGGCTACAAAAGCAGTCAATCAATGTCAATGTCTTCTTTCTTTTTTAAACCCAATAATAAATACATGTAATAAGTGTTGCAGCACTGCAAGCAAATCTGTAGGGCTATAGGTCGATGTTAAGTCTTGACATCATGACTGTTTTTAAATGATGTTGATTGGTGTCTATAGCTCAGAGATCCGGTCGGGCTGCTTTCAGCAATGTCTCACTGCTGAAAGCCCATTTTGGATGCCTTCCTTATTTAATCGACCCATTTAAAGGCTCTAATGAACTGATTAGTTGAATCAGGTGTGTCCCTATTCCGGAGAGACAAGCAAGTATTTTGAAATAATTTCTGTTGACATTACTCATTCAGAGTGGCTGTTCAGATCACACTGTTCCTAAAGACAAATTTCCTAATTAATCTATCCAGGCATTTTTCAGTGGAGTGACTCATTGGCCAATTATAGTGAGGATATCACTGAAATTGTGAATGTGGGATGCTTCATCAGCCAGCAAGAAAGGTCTAGTAATTTCTCTTTCAATTAAATGCTTACAAACTCCCTGAACCCCTTTCTTTGATTTCTACTTTCTGTGTTCATTACTCTGGTGTTTGGGAATAGATGAAAAAAGAAAAAAAGGAAAAAGAAAAAAACCCCGCTTCACAGGATTCTTGGAAACCAAGTAAACACACTTCCTGAAGCTGTATCATGACAAAGACACAAACCGGAGGAGTGAAGATTCAAGAAACAGGACAACAGCAGAACTGGAGGTCAAGCTCTTGTATTATTAGCCCTGAAGTGTATTACGTGGAATTGAACGGGTTTAACATATTTTTGGCAACACTTTATTTTGATAGTCCACTTTCATTAGAGTATTAGTTGACTGTCAGGTTAGGGTTTAGAGTTAGTAGAATAAGTTGGAATGTAGTTGCAAAGTTATTACTTATTTGATTTAAAATATTCAGTATGTCTCTAATTAAGGCTTTGGTAGTTCTATAGACACCATAGTGAGCTGAAGCTATAGGAATCTAAATACATCAAAATTTGCTATAAAAGGACACATTTACCATTTTTGGTGGACTTTTTTTTCTTTTTTATTTCCTGAAATTTTACCAAAAAAATCACTAATTGGACCGCACCTTAGCTGCATAATTTAACTAAGACTGACCACTTATGTCAAATATATTCTATTCGGGCATTTTCTTGGTCATACAGCTACTTTTGTATGTGATTTGAATTTAGATGTAACAGTTATAATTGTTTCAACTGAGAATTTATTTCAGTTAACTGATTCAAAGGATGCATTTGACATAAAAGGGTGATAAGCTTTGGTTTAATTTCATTTGAAAAAAACCTCATAAAAGTAATTAAAAAAAAATATCCAGGGAATAATTTTCATTTTTAATAAAATAGTTTAATTAGGCATATTATTAATAAAAATGTTGATTTCTGACACTGACTGTTTTGTCATGTTATATCTGAGTTTAGTTTTAGTTCTTAGTTGGTTTCATATTGTTTCCTTGTCTGTTTCCTTTGTTGGCATTTGTTACCATAGTTATTCAATTCATAAGAGTTTGATTAATTCGCCCCACCTAATTCTCATTTCCTCATCTTGTTTACCTTGATATATATAGAACTTTTTAGTTATTGTTTGTTCCGCTCTCATCAATGTTAGATGATTGATCTGTTCACATCATTTGATTATTCTGAAACTCCTGAGTGTATTGTTATTTTGAATTTGTGCTTCGCAAAGATCCTGCCTTTTTCATCTTTGCTTCAACCACACCATGACAAAAGAATGGAAACCAAACATGGATCTAGCAGCAGTTCAGACCCTCCTTCTCTCATGGGGGATCACTCCCTAGGAGCACAAGCAAGGTTTTTAAACCTAGCGCATTTCATCCACTATCCTGACGACAGCCTCTGCTTGTTTTTCGGGGGACGTTTCAAGAGTACATTGACTGGGTAATTTTACATTGTGGATCCCCCTTTACTATCAGCGAGAGCGAGAAGAATCATCCATCGCCAGTGCCCACGGTCTACATATATAAGAGTTTAGATGCAAACGCCTCTAAGTGCTGTCTGAAATTTTCTTCTAAAATGAAATTTTTTATCAAGCTTGTATGTTTATGTTAAGTTATTTAACTTTAATGGCAATGAAAGGGACCTATTAATTGCCATTAAAGTGAAATTACTGAACCTAAACATACAAGCTTGATAAACATTTTCATTGTAGAAGAAAATTTCAGACGGCACTTAGAGGCTTTTGCATCTGAACTCTTCATATATAGAACAGATATGCCTAAGCCCAAACCTGCCATGGAAAACAAGCCAAAGCCCATCTTGGATTCAGAGCCAGAGCCCACCGCAGACCCAGAGCCACGGAGAGAAAAGTCTGACCAGGTGCGTGAGCCCGCACTTTGTCACAGTTTTGTCACTGACAGTCCTACCCAGCTTCTCATTTCCTCCCCCTCTGCCAATGCCATCCAGTTTTTCGGCCCTGTCTCTGCTGGCTCCCTACAGCTCCTCCTTTGCTGACTTCACTTAGCAGCTCGGATCCGCCTTGAGATTTCAGGTCTCCAACTCCACCCTGGTCTCTAAATTTCCTGGCTCCACCTCAAGCCTCCAAACCCCCGAAAGCACCTTGTCCTGTCGACCCATTGGCTCCACCTTGGATCCACGCTCCCTTGGTTCCTTCATTCCTCAGAATCCGCTGTGCTCCCTCATCCCTCTGGCTCTGCCTTTATCACCCTGGTTGCGCCTTGGACTTCCGGTCCTCTGGCTATGCTTCGTCCCTCCACCCTTTTGTCTCCACCAGTCTCTTCATTCCCTCCGGCTCCAGCATTGTCCTCACCCGCTCCAGCTCTGCCCCGTCTGCCGAGCCCCTGTCTCCACCTTGGTCCCATGAGCCTGTGGTTCCACCTCGGCATAATAACAATGCAAATTTGCGTAGTTTGACATTTTGCAATGGATTTTTTTTCATTAACTGTTTTTAAGGATCCAGATATGGTGGTTTGGAGAGGGCTTGTGAAATCAAACATGTTTTGTTGTTCTGTTCATACTACAAAAAAAAAAAAAAAAAGAACTGATTTGAGACAGATACGGGGGAAAAATAAGCAATTTTGCTCCCTGTCTAAACAGGCCCTGAGTCATTAGTCTGTATGCAATAATGTGTCACGCTTACACACTTCTCAAAAATATTGCACAAAAATTAATGGCATTTAATGATTATAAATAGATAGTCCTGTTCTAAATAGGTGTGACTGCAGCAAAACACACAAGATAGAGCAGGTGTGCTACAGGAAGAAAAGCTTCTTGGAGGCCTTTAATATGCAGCAGATGTTGATCATTTCAATCCCTGAACACTGGAGAGCTGCCAACAACTCAATTAGTCTTTCCAATCAAGTAAATTCTTACATTTATGTTAAAGCAGGTGTAATACTTAAAGAAGCCCAGAGAGGATGTCTGACCTTCCATGCTCATTTTTTCTTCACAGTTATCAAAGGTTATTTGGATTTTTCTCTAAAGCAGCTCCTCACTTTGAAAACTGGGGCAGCATTAATATTAATTTATCATCTATCTTTGCAGGTGTGGCCTAGATATCTTTCTTTGTGAGGCAAATTACACCAATTATGCCATTATGCTACATTTCAGCACAAAATATTTTTGTTTTAAGGACTCGCTTTTGGAGAAACAGGTGCAGAAACAGAGATGTATCCCATGTACAAATATGTTTACCTTTCACTCTAAACATCATTCTCATTACATAGCGATACATTTTTAATAAATTCCCACCGTTTCAGGGATGGTAATAACAGGCTCTGCAGCTGCCTTGGCTTTTAGCAAGGTACAGCATACTGCTGTGCGACCTGTGGTTGACCTGAAAATGAATGACAGGCCAAGATGTAAAACAGCTCATCTACCCTAATTGCAATCCTTCATAAGTGCTGCGAGACGCTTTACCAAAAGATCCAAATTAAATGTCACCACCTCTAATTTGCTGCCTCTTAGTAACACACACTGAGAGAGCACTCAAGGTATCTTGTCTCCCAGCGGCTTGAGTATTTGCAGAGCGCAGCAACCTTTGAGCAGCAAGGATTGATTGATTTGTCCTTCTTTAGAACCGCAGAGGCTTGGTGGCTTTTAAGGAAAGACTGCTATTGTATCGCAGAGCTTGAGCGGCACATTAAAAGTCATTTCTTGTCTACCAAGGCTGTTCTGAAAAGATTCATTTCAATTTAATTCCCTGAATAAATAGAAACAAAAATAATAATAAAAAGTTAGAGAGAGATAAAAATCCAAATTCTAAATCACATTTACTGCAACTAGACAACTTCACTCTATAGTCTCTAGCGGAAATGAGTCATGTTGCTAAGAGACCAAAAAGGCTGGCAGCTAAAGACAAGGAGAAAGAAAGAAAGAAAGTTTCATGTGGTGTATTAGTTAGAGTGGCAGGTAAGTGGGTGGCTGGATAATCAAAGTAGTTGAGAAAGTGAAAGATGGAAAGATTAAAGTGGTGATATGCAGAGCCAGACTGGGACAAAATCTCAGGCCAGGAAATCTCACACTCATCCAGGCCCTCCCGTACACACACAACAAATTCTGAAACCATGGACAACCCTATTTTTGTATGGCCATCACATAAAAAATGTCTAAATCCTTAGGCTGGGGCTGTGCCAAATAATTAAAGATTCTGTCTTTAACTGTATTCACTTCCTTTTTCATTTCGTTCTCTATATTTTCCCTGATATCTCTCGGTCTTATCTTGTCTGCCCTCCCTTACAAAAAACAAGTTTATTCAAGTGTGCTATTAGTATACTTCTTTTGTGACATTATATGTCTTTACTATCACCTACACACTCACACACACACACATTTTGTACCCACAATATAGGGAATACCTGAATCACACAACACACACATGACCAAATGACCCCACTAAGATAGTAAGATCAGGAATTTATGACGTTGTGGGGTCCTTCAGTCGGGCCCCACAAGTCAAAATCTTTAAAAAATCATATAGTTGTCAAAAGTACCAACTTTTAAAAATGTGACAAATGAGAATGAGATCCCCAAATATATGTTAGGAGTTTCACAAAAAATAGTTAAATTCACAAATATATAAAATGAGATTTACTAATAAAAAAACATATTCACAAATATATCACAAGCACAACTCTGCCTGCATTTATTTGTGAATCACCTCACACATTTGTGGATTCTGAAACATTTCTAGCGTCACGACTGCAGACCAAGCGGCAACCTCCCCCAGTTTCTCGTGAAGCCAACACGGAAGTGACTTAAACTGCAGTTCATCGACTGGCCGCTAGGGACAGGCTCCAAAAGAGAGCAGAATCTCCCACATGTTAAAACGGCCAACTTTACAGCAGAAAAAAACATGTTTACAGGTTGGTACAAATAGTGGTTTTGGTCTATACTGCTAATTTTGCCCTTCATGACAACTCTGAGGGGGGTTAATTTTTTATAATTTATCTGTTTAAATTATATTAAGCCTTAAAGCTCTGCATAATTAAGGGCGTGGACACTTGAGTGACAGGTAGATTGCCGCTGCTGTCTGTGAGCCATCGTGTCACCTGAATTTGGCATCTCAGTCGTATTTGTGCTTTTTTCTGGATTATTTTATACAATTATAAAATAATATGGCTTGCTGCGTTAATGGTTGAGACTCGAGACCTTATACACCCACAAAAAAAAAAAAAAAAAAAAGTACAAAAACAAATTAGAAGATTAATCACAATAAAGTATGTTACATTTTGTAAACTGGGTTTTTTATCACACAAACAGCACTTCAGCTCAATTCGAACGAAGCGCCCATGGTGGAAGTGTATGGAGCTTCTTTCAGGGGTGCAAAATGAGTCTGTTCCCGCCCGTAAAGCAAAACATGATTGGTTGTAGAGAGACTGTGCTGCGATTGGTCAGCACAATGTGGCCATTATCTGATTGGCTTAAGTAGTCGGTGGGTGGAGTCGACCTATTTGTGGATTTGTCTGCAGTCCTGGCACTAGAAATGTTTTAGAATCCACAAATGCCTGAGGTGATTCACAAATGTGCAGGAAGAGATCCACAAATGCTTGCAGCGATCCACAAGTGCACAGAAAGCAATTCACAATGTATATATATATATATATATATATATATATATATATATATATTATTTATTTATTTATTTATTTATTTTTATGTATCACAGGTTTCAATACCATCTGAAAGCTGAATACTATCTGAAGCCCTTTCCAAATCTGTTTTTACTTCTTTCATAGCTTGTCTGCAACAAAAGTTATGGTTATCTGAAGTCGACTGATCGCTCTGATTTTCAGGAACAGAATTCTGAGAAAAACAGGTTTAAGTAATGGTCACCCCCTTTTTTCGCATAGACATGAAAATGCACTATCCAAACTTAAATGGTTGTAATTCAAGAATGCTTTGGAATATAGACCTAAGGTTGGTCTTGTTTTAAAGAAGACACTAGACAGATTATTGTAGAAGTGAAATAAATTATGAAAGTCAAATAAAAAAAAGTTATAGA
Organism: Elopichthys bambusa; assembly: GCA_037101425.1. Classification (NCBI taxonomy): domain Eukaryota; kingdom Metazoa; phylum Chordata; class Actinopteri; order Cypriniformes; family Xenocyprididae; genus Elopichthys; species Elopichthys bambusa. The sequence continues at coordinate 19,784,133 of CM074435.1, forward strand.
AGTTTAAGTTTATAAAAATGTAAAAATATAATTGTTTATATTTTATAATAATATATTACAAAACATGTTTTACCCTTAAACTGCAAGAAAATCAAAGCCAAAAATGTCAACATTCCAAATTTTAGGTTGAAATATTTCAAAAATGAGTTTTCAGTAAGATTTTGTTTGGGCGCAGTACCAAACGTTTTCACTAGATGACACCCAAGCTCCATATCTAAACATTTAAGTGCGCCTTAATTTATTTGAGCAATCTGAACCATATATTTCCATATTTTCATACATTTTATTAAGTAGATATCCTATTCAGAAGTATACATGGGCAGTTTGGCAGTATTTGATTTGAATTCAACCTCTAATAAACACATGATTAGAACATGTGTGTTCATTATAGCTCTGTTGTTCTCTGGTGATCCGCCTTCTCACCATAACATTGTATTAGAAAAAAAAAAATCTTTGCATGTCGTAATTTATACAGAACTGGCGGGAAATTTGCATTAATACACCTTCATTCTACATGTTATGTGTTTTACTTTGATAGGTGAACTGTTTCTGTTCCTGCGTTCCTTCTGTATTATTAACGTTCTGAAACCGGTTTGATTAGAAAAAAAATAACTGTAGTATCGTTATTTTTTTACTTTTTTTTTTTTTTTTTTTTTTTTTTTTTGCATGTAGCCTACTTAATAATAATAATACGTACATCGTATTATTTATTTAAAAAACAGAGTCTTGTATTTGCCGTCTTGTCCAAATGTAAACCTATTAAACAAAAGGAAAAACTATCAACGGTTTATAAATTAAAGTATTTTTTCAAGATGTTTTAAAATATTTGCTGCATGGTTTAAAATACCGACGCTATTCCCGAGAGGAAAAAATTATTACATTCAGTAAATAAAGTAAAATGTTTACAAATAGCCTAGCATATATAGAGTTGTTTATAATGTTTGTAAACATAAATTGTGATCAAAACTGCCCTATTTAACCTATCCCCCCTTTTATGCACTCCACAACAAAACATCTAAAGTTAACAGTAGGACTATTCAGGCTATATAGCTACGTCAAGCCAAAACAAATTAAAAAAAACTTTTATTTTTTAACGCCATTCCACCTTCTATTGCTATATTCCAGGCGATAAACAGGTTTATTTCTTAGAAATAAAACTAGATAAGATGCAAAATGAATTAATTTAAAGTGAATCTGAAGCCTTCCTTTCTCATTCCTCACGACCGTTTCCATTTTAGCTAAGTATGCTAAACTATTATTTATTATGTAAGCTGAGTACTTCACTTGCATTATCGACATCATCCTTCACATAACAGCACAGTCAGGTGGTGGTCATGGGTCACTTTAGAGCCTGAGTTGCATGCGGCATTTCACTCACTCACATTTGCATAGGCTGTACTATTTGAGTTCCCGATTGGTTGACTGCCAAATCAAAATATTAAACGGAACGATAAAATAACATTATTAACTGGTAAATGGCCATTTCAAATTAGCTTCTGTTCAGAATGATTACATTTGATTTCGTTTCAGTTTCTGGTTATGTTCCGGTCAAAATTTCGTTCGTTTCCGGTTTTCGTTTTCATTCCTTGAACCGGTTCAGAGTCCTGGGGCACGTTCAAACTCAAACCGGTGTGCAACGTTTTGCTACGGTTTCCGGGTTGAAAGACATGTTTCCTGGAAATGGTGTGCAACGGGTTTGAGACAGAAGGCATTTCTCAATACCAAGTTAGCAAAGTTCTGACTAACGCCCTTGGTAGTTAGGACTTGTTAAGTTGGACTCAGGAGAAAGGACTCAGGTGGATGGGAGGACGTAAGCTCGGTGATTCTGCAAATGGCACAGCAGCGTACTTGATAACGTCACTCAGCTCGCTCTGGCTACTCCGGCTACTCTGGCTACTTATCTCTGTATATTTTAGGCAGCAGTAAAAGGAAATGTGTTATAAAACACCACTCTGCGTCTTTTCGTTTTATTTAAAAAAAAAAAAAAAACATATATAGCCTCACAAATCTGGTTCAGGAAATGCCTTCATTGATTATCTTCAATGTCTGCATAAAGTATTTATAACAAAACGAAATATTACTTTTCGTTTACATTTAAAAAAATATTAAACATTATATGTGCATATTCTGATCTTCACTGTAATAAAATGAAATATAACATAAAAAACAACCCTGTCTTTTTTTTTTTGTTAAATGTCAGTTTTAATGATCAGTAATAGCTATTATAAAAGGTATAAGAATATACAATAAGAAATAAAGCAATCAATTCAGTCAAACGTACAAAAGTAGCGCTTTAGTAGACTATAATGGTAAAGTTATTAAATAGCTTAAATATATAAAGTTATGAAACGTCACTTTGCCCTCAGCCAAAACGATTTGCCACAGAACAAATGAACAAAACTTCTTTAAGTCTGTCTAAATATCATTTAGTAATTGCAATGTCTTCTGGTCCATATCATTTCCTTAGGAAGGTGTGCTAGACACTGATTAATGTAACATAAAAATACTATACTTATATATTTTGCTATTGTATTGTGGAGTGATACTTACAAACTTTCATAAACATAAAGGCAAATGTTGGATCACAATAATTAGGAACCACAGTTTCCACAAATCCCTTCACTCGATTGGGATGTTCTCTTTTATTCTGGACGGCAAGAGCAGTGACTGTAACATCGAGGGTATTTTGCAGTATTAAACACGTATTTATAGTATAACTATAAGTGCAACTATGGCAGCTGAGAAGGCCATTCTTTGTGTTCTTTTTGAAGAATTTTTAAAAAAGAACACAAAGAATGGCCTTCTCAGCTGCTATAGTTGCAACTCTTGCGTCATCAGAACAGAACGGACCACTGTTTCCATTTAAAAAACGTTTTGCAACGTTTTGTCAGGGCTGAACGCAGCCCTGGTTACAAGAGGGAAAGCTATGGCTGATTTTTTTCACCTCCAGTGTGTTAAACAGTAACGTTAGAGAAAAACAGTCTTTTCAGTTTGCCACTATAAATCGCTATTTTTCTGCACTTAACAGGCGAGTTTTGCCAAGATATTTTCAGAGATGATAGACAAGATGTTATAGAATGATAATTTAATGAAAACCCAATTTTGACAAAAAAAAGAAGACATTTTTTGACTTTACTGAAAACGTTCCAGCGCGACATCCTACGGGTTTTCCCAGATACTTCTGGACACCATAAAGTAATAAATACAAGTACACACACACACAATGGTTTTTATACTGTACAAACTGTATATTCTATCCCCCTACACTACCCCTACCCCTAGACCTATACCCATCACAGAAAACTGTCTGCATTTCTACATTTTTAATAAAACATTTAGTATGTTTTTAAAGCTATTTTAAATATGAGGACTCATGAAATTACGGCATATTTCATGTTTACGTTGTAATACCAGTGTAATACCCATGTCATTATACAAATTTGTGTCCTCATAAATCTCAAAAACGCGCTCACACACATACACACACACACACACACACACAGACACACACACCTGGGAGGAAACACTTTTTGTTTAATTCTGGTTTGTAATTTTTTGTGTGTCTGTGTTGACCTTTCCTCACTAGCTCTGCTCAAGACACTTCCATTACTCTTAATCAGTTGATGTCTGATTGGTTCTCTGCACCTATTATCCCCCTGCAGCCAACTGCGGACCTCATCTGTCAAATCTCTGATTTCACACCTTACCAGCCGTCAGCTTTGATTTATCTCTATAAAAAGTGAAGATTCCATATGCCAACAGATTTTATTATGTTAGTATGCTCTTAATATGGAATATGACATGTGCGTCTAATGGAGGTGGACATAATTTAAATATCTAGACTGGTCAAAAACCTCCTATTTTAGATAGTTACAATGGTAAAATTGAACTATTTGATCATGTGAACCGAGAATTTATCTTATTTTGCAATGTCATGTCTGATTTGTTGCAATATTACCCAGAAAATATTGTCTGTTTAGTCACATTCAATTGAAATTGTCTAGTGAGCAAGGCCTCTTAATTGACACTCAGAATGATCTGACACTAACTCTAAACTGCATTTGCCATCAAATAAAGGTTTCATCATGTACTCTTGCTCTTTCCATAATCACATTAAAACATTTGTTCTTATTTGAAGGCCATACAGCAGACTTCACTTTACAACTTTACTGAAATTGTACAATATAGTGAAAAAGAAGTCTGAGTAGAAGTACAAGTAATATGTTTTTTCACTGATTCACATTTAGCTTATAACACTATAGAAATACAAATGTCAAAGGTTTCATCTTTTATATACAACACTGGTTTGAGAAGCTATACTGTTGCCATGCTGACAAAATTGTCATTGCAATGCTAAATGAGTTTAACACATCACAGCAAGTCACATTAAGACGCACTGCTGTACAAAATCTATAGTGCTCAAGATTTCAAAGAGCTTCACATGTGGCATAAGCTGGCACATAAAAGAGAATATAAAAATATGAACACTGACATTCCTTCCCAGTTCCCACTCACTCAGAGTGTTAAGGTATCACTCACAAATGTGTTGATTTTGCTACGGGGTGTAATGAAAAGCTTTCCTCGTGTGATTGCCGATCCCAGACATGCGATTTTAATGGAAAGTAGAATTATATTGATATGCTTTCCCTTTCACATATACATTTTTTAACATCACATCACTAAAATAAAGTGGTGCTCAGTCCAGAGAGCATTCCTTTCATTAGCACTGCCTGCAACAGCTCCCTAAAACATCAAATGGACTCTCAATCCCTCTTAATGAGGCCAAGAGTGTAAATATGCCTCATTTCTATGGGCCACAGATAGAACAGATGTAAAATACCAGTAGAGAGAATCACTATAGTTTGATGATGTGAAAGACGGCACTCAGCAGGTGCTCTTCAAGATACCTACAGGAAGCCATGGGGGAATGGCATCAGGGAGCCCCAGAACCGCGTCACCGGTCGATCTGGGTTAATGAGGGAAGCAACTGAATTAGTGAGGCCTAAATCTAACTAAACCCAGCGGAGAAGCAGTAATTACAGGAAAGAGAAACTGTTTCTGTGCCTACTGATGATCAAAAGGCTTATAACATTCTCTAGTTTAATGGGATTATCAAGTTTCTTATCATTTAGTAGAGTCTGTTTCCTCTATGGAATTAATACAGAATGTCTCAGCAAGTATCCCATCAAAGCTGTCAACTTACACAATACCAATCTATAACTCTGACAAGTTCTGTACACGAATGCCTTCATTAGTTTTATGTTGAATGAACAGAGAGACAGCACAATTTATACTGAAATGTCAGCACGTCCCATGGGATCTTTGTGTGTTTGTGTCGGACAGCCAGCAGTGCTGATTCTGGCTCCGTCTGCTGAATAGTGTACTCAACCGAGCTCTCTGCATTGCTCTCATACATGTATTTGCTCATTCTGGATCAGAGTATCTTCCCTATGAATAAATGCATGAAACTACAAGAGCTCTTGGCACACTTTGAGATGTAAAATGCAAACTCAGCTTGGTATTTTAGCCTTTTATCACTGTGTTTATAGTACAGAGGGAAAGAAGTGTCTCTGGTGCAATGGGGCTAGTAGTCAGGATGACAAATTTTACATAAAAAGCAGGATAAACTTAATCCGGTAGAGGTTTTGGGAAAAGTGAGAGAGCACAAAAAAGATACACAATATGTGACCCTGGACCACAAAACCAGTCATAAATTGCAAAATTTGTAGCAATAGCCAACAATACATAAATTATTGATTTTTCTTTTATGCAAAAAATCATGTTCCATGAAGATATTTTGTAAATTTCCTACTGTAAATAAATGAAAAATGTATTTTTGTGAGTGGATATGCATTGCTAAGGACTTCATTTGGACAACTTTAAAGGCGATTTTCTCAATATTTTGATTTGTTTGCACCCTCAGATTCCAGATTTTCAAATAGTTGTATCTCAGCCAAATATTGTCCTATCCTAACAGATGATGTATAAACCTCAATTTAAAAAAATCGACCCTTTTGACTGGTTTTGTGGTCCAGGGTGAAAATAAGAGTGCAAACACACTGCACTATGAATTTGTGGTACTTTCAACAAAGACTTTTTTTTTTTCACTTCTGCATGATGCCCTTTTTTTGGGACTTCTTGGTTTTTGTGTGAACATGTTTATCTCCAGGAGTCCAGGAACTTGGCTGAAACATATTCTCAAACTGTGCCGCCTACACTACGGGTAACTCAACTTGCAAAACACTGCTGGGTTGACACGCACATGAATGGAGTTGAGTGGGTTTTGTGGCTCTCTTGAGTAATCATTCTCAATCTAAAATATTAATTACTGTAAAAAACAAAAAACAAAACAAAACAAAACAAAAAAACAGTTAATCAAATTTTAAACAATACTGGAACTTTTTATAGAGAGTTAAAAATGCAGGTGAATCTGTCAGTATGAGATGCATTTCTCCATTTTTCATGTGTCACGTACAAGCTGAATAAGTTAATGCTTCAAAAATACATTTAAATCAATGTAAAATTGGGATAAAGGCACTGTTTCCTACTTAGTCCGTTACATGTAACAGAAAAACAGTAGACAATAATTTCAGGGGCACACCAAAAACCTTTATTATAATAGATTATTGAAAAATAAATGTAATCATTGATATATATATATTGAATACTGAATAACAGGACCCACATGTTAAAAAAGACAGGTTACTTTGGGGCTTTAGCAAAGTGATAACTACCTAAAAAATAAAAAAATAAAAAAAAGGTCCATGATCCCTTTTGGGAAAAACTAATCATTTCCTCTTTAAAACAAAAGTTTTTCCAATGACAGGGAATGTAACAAACCTTCATGCCATATCTGCACACTGGGTCTATAAACTGATTTCCGTTTCCTGATCATCATTCAGGTATAAAATACATTAATTCAGACCCAAAATACAAGGCTTAGAAAATGTCAGTAGCCTATTGATGGCTGTGACATTACATCCAATACCTTTCTCCAGAAATACAACAAAAACCCAACGACATGGTAATACAGAGTGCCTTTATCTATCCCACAAATAATACGTAAATCGGGTACACAAAAACATTAAACATTATTTTATAGTGTGATGTATGTAGTCATTTAAATTGTGAACTGAAAGTGCTTTCAGGCTAATGTTTTATATGCATACTCTAAACTCCAAAATTAATTAAACAACATGAAAATATAAATCACTTAATTAAAAGTTACTGTGCAAGTCTAAATCGTTGTTCTTCAAACAACCCAGCTCAGACTGTGAGCTTTTATTTTGGACACATCCGCAAATCAGGCGGACTTTTATTTTGTTTGTATAATGTCGTAAAATTTGAGTGACTCGTTCCTTTTTACGGCACGGGCTCTCACCGCACAGTCTGGGAGTAGTCGTGCATCCTTGAATCAATACGAATTCGTACTCCAATAAAGGTAGGTTTTGCCTGAAATTGAGTAAAATACTTTAATATTACAGCCAGGAACGGACAACTGAAGCCGCAGTAAATGATTAAGATCGGTTGGTTCTCATGTCAGGAGAGCAGCATGTGCGCTGCTGCTGCTGAATCCATCAGCTGCTTTTACGCGCTCAATCCTTCCACGCTACTGTTTATCGTTCAGACCCCATTGTTCATCTGGTATCTGCTTTTTTACGAATATAAACTACGTCAAAATGGGAGTAGGAAGGGTACATATTTGTAGCGGCGAGTTATTTAGCGGCGAGACTTTTCATCATGGCCGCTTGTAAAGTCATGGAGGATGTCGTACATTATGGTCGTAGAGACGCGACTGCGCGCCGTGGCAATGATCATAGATTTGAACATTCGAAGGCCTGTTCATTCAAGTTGTATTTTTTTGCGACAAAACACGAATTTATAGTTCCATTATGAACCTTTCACGCCGGATGTTGAAAAATAAGATTATTTTCGTAGTGTATTTCAATTTTTCTTGTTCGTCTGTCAAAAGAATACTGACTGACCAATGAGAACGAGACTTTAGGTCATGTGTCCGGAACCGGCATTACTCCCAACAACCATTCCCAACACCACATTTATTAATTTATTTTACTGTTGTTATTTCTAAAAGTAGATTGGATTGTCCACCCTTTATCATTATATATCATTATATGTTGTTAATAAATAGTGACACATGCAATCATACAACTATTTTACTTGCATTTTTTCCTTTAGCACTTAGTTCACTTCTTGATATGTTGGTCATTTTTTGTCTAAAGGCAGCGCTTAAAAATAGAGGAACAAAAAAAGGGCGAACAAAAGTATATTTATGGAATTTGATAGATAGGAATGTGCTTGAATGGTGCCTTATGTTATGGAATTTTTTTTTTAAGGCAATGGCAAAGTTTCATGCACCTGTTATCCAGGACAATCCATCAGGATGGGGTCCTTGTGCTGTTCCTGAGAAGTTTAAAGACATGCCCTACCAGCCTTTCAGTAAAGGAGACCGACTGGGAAAGGTAAATTCTTGTTAATATTCACTGGCCAACCTCATTATTTTATGTTCTGAAATGTGTACTATCATAATTGTGGTGTTCAAAATGAATTTTATTTCCCAAAAGTTAATTGCAATTATTTTTGTACCTAGGTGGCTGACTGGACTGGTGCAACTTACCAGGATAAGAGATATACAAGTGAGTGTTTGCACATTCATTTTTATTCACCCTCAGTAATTGCTATATGTGAGTGCAATGACTTGTCACTTATCATTCATAATTGTTGTTCTCTGTTCTGTGTAGATAAATACTCATCTCAGTTTGGAGGTGGCAGTCAGTATGCTTATTTCCATGAGGAGGATGAAACAAGCTTCCAGTTGGTGGATACTGCTAAGACTCAGAAGACCGCCTATCAGCGGAACCGTATGAGATTTGCTCAGGTAGAGCTGCTTTCTAAACATTGAAGTTTTTTGCTCTCTTACTCCAGGCTCTCTTTAATCATCTATAGTTCTCTCATTTCTGAGTGAGTCTTATATGCTTTTGTTCTACAGAGGAATCTTCGGAGAGACAAAGATCGCAGGACTCTTACTCAGTTCAACATGCAGACCCTGCCTAAGAGTGCCAAGCAGAAGGAAAGGTAAGTTCTGCTTAACTAGTAGAAAAAACCACACACTCACACAAACACACAATCACACAAAAACCCTAGTCAACACACACTCAGCCTCATTTTTTTCTGAACAGGGACCGTATGCGCTTGCAAAAGAAATTCCAGAAGCAATTTGGCGTTCGGCAAAAGTGGGATCAGAAGTCTCAGGTATCAAATGCATCCGTTTCATCTCTCTTCATCTTTTCATTGATCTCCAGCCACACAGCATTTCACCTTCTCTTTAATTTCAGTTTTCAATTTTTTGCACTCAGTTACCACTACCATGACTTTATTTCAGGATTTGTTTTTCTTTTCATTAATACCCTCTGTAAAATTTCATATCCATATTACATCCTTTTACATTTACTTAAAGTTGATATAAAATTGAATTTGTTTTGTAAATGCATATTTTTTGATCTTATTGTGAACAATTTATCCATGTGTATTCATTTCTTTTTGACCTCGTAAAAGGGCTGGGTGATATGGCCAAAAAATTATTTATATATATTATAATAGATAATTGGTAACACTTTACAATAAGGTTTTACTAGATAACATTTATTAACTTCTTTATTTAACATGAACTAAGAATGAACAATACTTATACAGCATTTATTAATCGTAGTTAATGTTAATTTCAACATTTACTAATACATAGGCCTGTCGCAGTAGTTGATATATCGACTTATCGCACAATATATGGACATGACCTCAATAGTTTTTGGTTACGTGATATATTGCCCATTATGTTTACACAAAAATAAATGTCACCGACATTTTGCCGATCGTGCTGCCTCGTGTCATCTTGTCTGCTCTCTAAGGCGAAAGTGGGGCTCAGGCAGCTCCTTCATACACAGAGCTGACATCGACAGGTGAAAAAATGCACCATTCGAGTCGTTAGTGTTTTCCTGACAACTACAGACAGTTTGGAAGAATAAGTGCAGATGCACTCGGTTTCCACAATCCACTGGTGCAAATATAAACATGAAGCGCGAAATGGTGCACCCTCACAGCTAGTTTCACACAGGACGCGGCAGTCGCGAGTGTCTTTTTCGTTTTCATAGAGAACACATTTTTGCATTCCACTGCGCCGTTTTTTTCCATGGAAACATGTTTGTTTGACTGTTGCACTCGCATCTTTCGCTGCATCTCGTGCATGACGCGGCTCTAAAACTCGCCGCTCAAGTTAAAAGAAGTTTTTCAAACACGCCTCTACAAAAACAGATACTGCAACAGGCCATACCTGACTGCTAAATCTGTGTCTTGTGGACATCTGACAATAGCGTGCACCCTTACTTTACTGAGAAAATAAGGTCAGGGAAAATGCACAAAAGGCACTTTTGCAAGTGTTTTTTTTCTACTTGTTATTTTGCAGTTTTTGTTAGCAAAGGTTTATTTATTATTTATTCAACACTATTATTTTTTTGACTCTTCAATTCCAGTGAAGAGTGCTTTCACACTTGGTTCGATTGCTCCCCCGTCCCCTGCCCCCACTGGACTGTGTTCATATTATATTATTTGGATGCGATCTGCAGTTCGTTTACGTCATCAAACCAGCAGCTGTTTACTCTGTTGCTTAGTTACGACGATGCAGGAGAAGGCGGCAAAATGCATAACGTTGCTCTCCTCACTTTTATATTTTTGTTTTTGAACTGTTGGTTTTGTTCATGACGGCACTTGCATCTATCTGCCGCGAATGTAGAACGCTGAAGGCGAGCAGAAATGAGAGCGGTTACGCTACAGCTCTCTGCTTGCAGCATGTCAGTCACGCTCGTCAGGAAAGTGAGTGAAACACACACTTTTATCAAATAATTCGGCATTAATAACGGTTCACTTCCACAGTTTGGTACGTTTGCATTCATATAAGAACTGAACTGTACCGGAGTTCACTTGAACCACACCCCAGACCACCCTTTTTAAGCAGACTCGGGTACGGTTCGCGGGTGCGCACCCGAGTTCAGAAGACAGTGTTCACATCATCTAAACGTACCGAACTCTGACATCAAGTCGAACCCGGGTGCGCACCAAGAGTGCTAATGTGAAAGCACCCTAAGAGTTAAGTTCATTGTCATTTGAAGAGTGTAGGCCTACTTGCATTATTATGCTGTTATATTATGATTATATATTCAGTGGCATAAAATGGTCTTAAAATTACAATAATATTGCATATCGCAGTTATTTTTGGGGCAATATATCGCACAACAAAAAGTACTTATCGTGACAGGCCTACTAATACATTATTAAAATCAATGTTTGTATTTGTTAACATTAGTTAATGCAATGTGAAATAACATGAATTTATTAACAAAGATGAATAAATACTGTAACAAATGTATTGCTCATTATTTCATGTTAATGTTAACAAATTTTAACAAATTAGACCTTATTGTGAAGTGTTACCCGATAATTATAAGTGTCAAATTATTTCTTTCAAGTTTAATGGCAAATTTTTGCTACTGAGTGAAAGTTGTTGAAACAGACAGTTAACTGTGGTTTTATCATCTGACTACTTTATCATCAGAACATGACAAACACTGGCCAAATAGGTGAACATTTCAAAAATTAATATTACGTTTTGTCTCTTGCACATTTGACAGTAGCTTGAGTTGGGATAGAGATGTAAATTTGTTTATTAACAGAACAGTAGCATCTATAAAAATGATAACAACCTAATTTTTATAGGGTAAAATTTGGTCTTCCATAGCATTTAGATCATGTTAACCACAGGTAAAACCATGCGTCGCACCTCACTGCCACGATAAAAAGTAACTATATTGTTTCTGTGGTATTTATGTAGCCTAACAGTAGCCTAAAGACATTTAGTATAACATGCATAAACTGCTATAGCCTATTAATTATATTCCATTACTCCTTTAATACTGTTAATGCCTACGTTAATAATATAATTTCATGTGAATATCCCACATTTCTGGCATAATACGTTTGTGTTACTAGAGTAAATCCATGGTAAATGTTAGTGATTTGTGGATTGAAAAGCCTTCTAACTGTATTGTTGCGGCACAATGTTTCTCCTGTTTTCCACGTCAGCATTGAATATGTCAGAGCTGTTTCATCTGGCTTTAAACTAGTTTAAATCAAGTGGCCTTTGATTTGTGGTTTGTATAGGAGAACACTGCAGAACTCTGAGAGCTCTTTTCACTGGATCTCACATTAAGTTCATCACAATACTTAAGAAAAGATATCACTACTTCCGTTTCATCAAGACTTTTAAGACAAACTGACTGTGTTTACAATAATACCTCACCAATATGGGCATTTTTAGTATTGAGTTTTCATATCAATTGGGTATGACCATATCAGCGCTTTTCACTCTTCTGCTCCTCAGTTGGCCACATATCATTATACATTCTTTTGTATAACTCTTTTCCTGTCACTTCAGGCCCAGCTCAAGCCCAGGGACTCCTCGGTGGAGGTGCGCAGTGACTGGGAGGTGAAGGAAGAGATGGACTTTCCTAGGCTCATGAAAATGAGATACATGGATGTGGCTGACCCGGTCGACATGTGAGCATTCTGACATTACCCTTGTCCCTGAGAGATAATTTCATATGAGTTTGTTGCTCTTGAGGGAGTCCTTCATTCTCTTTCTTCTTTTTCTCAGTGAGTGCTGTGGGGCTCTTGAGTACTACGACAAGGCTTTCGATCGCATTACCACACGCAATGAAAAACCACTCAAGAGCATCAAGAGGATCTTTCACACCGTTACCACCACCGATGACCCTGTGATTCGCAAGGTACTCTGAAGCACACTTACACTCACCCACTTTAGTTGTCATTGCTGCTGGTTGTCTGACAACTATATTGATGTGAATTTTCTAGTATAAATGGCAATGCTAATTGAGCTTTTTTTTTATTTTTTTATTTTTATTTTTTTTATCATCCACAGCTGGCAAAGACCCAGGGAAATGTGTTCGCTACCGATGCCATCCTGGCAACTCTGATGTGCTGCACACGCTCAGTCAACTCCTGGGATATTATCGTTCAACGTGTGGGCAACAAGCTCTTTTTCGACAAGAGAGACAATTCTGATTTTGGTAAGCATATGCTTCAGTTGAGTGCCGCTCATTTCAGTGAATGTCAAAGGCCGTAGTCTTGCCAAAGTCTTGATGCTGGCCTTAATCTGGTTTAACTCTAGGGATTATTATAAATTTGGACTTGTCTTCATATGCAGGGCTCAACAATAAGGATTGTCCAGGGGCAATGTGAGAGTGTCAGCATTCGTTTGCATTCATTTACTTTTTATGCCTTACTAGTTTTTGAGCACTGTTATTGCAAATTCTGCTAATTTAAATACATCACCAAATTAAAAATATCAAGCTGGTAAACAAAGGTAAGGTTTGGTTGAAATTGCCAGTTTTTTTTTTAGTTTTTTTTATTTTATTTATAGTCTTTGCTAGGGGTGGGCGATATGACAAATCTTAAATCACACCATTTTATTTCACAATAATGATATACATCACAATATAGTTATATTAAATATTTTTGCTTTAAATAATGCTTTCGATATCACAAACTAATACTAGCCTAAGTAAAAAAACAAACAAACTCAAGCTTACTGAAGACAAGTAAACTGATAAAATAAGAGCAAAGAAATAAATGACAAACAATAGGAAAACAAACTACAAAAGAACAAAGACAAATCAAATAGACCTCTCACTGTTCTTGACTTGTCAGAACAAATTCAGTCAAGAGCAGTGAAAGATTTTCTCTTTTGTTGTTTGATTAACATTAAAGTGACAGGCTGCTGTCACTTTAAGAGCTGCACGGATCTAATATACTACGGGCCTGTTTACACCTGGTCACTTCATGCGTTTTACTGATCAGACAGCTGTCTGATTTGTTAAAACTATTGTTAACAGTTGTCTCCGCAAAACGAATATAAATCTGATCCTCAATTCATGCGCTATGTGCCAATTTAACGGAGTTCACATCAACGAAAGCAACAGATATGAGCTGCATTTTATTTATCATCAGCTAATTTCAAGAACAAAGACAGCAATAGGAGAGAGAGCAGCATCAGCACTGGTAAGATCATTTAGTCACTACTTGAAGATGATTGTGTTGCCTGTCTGTGACTTACTTTCAGTTTCATTTGTGTCAGTTTGTGCGTCGGATTGCTGAGGAGATACTGTTCATCTGCAGCAATGTGTGTTGTAGTAGCGTCTGGCTATAACATGTCATATAGCCTATTACACGCTCGCACACATTTGTTTTTTACCATTTTTGGGAGGAGTACAATTTACTAATTTGGCTTCAACAACTAGCAATTAAACCTGTCCAGTTGCATCTGGAATGTGTCTCAAACCACCTCCTGAAGTGGTTTGGATGATCAGATTTAAATCCGTCTCTAAAGCGTCTCAGAGGGCATTTACTCCTGTCAGTTATCAATTGTTATAACACTTAATGTAAATCTTTTATAAATGACTAAATGTCATGTTTTATGTTTTACATTTAACTTTTAATGATAAATGTATTTATCGCTGACATATCAAAATGTTGCAAAAATGAAATGTTTGGGAATTTTTATAAATAGCAATTTTTATTTATTTTAGTTGGGCCAATGAAAATATTGGCCTAAAAATATCTAACTACATGTAAAATAATCCTAACTGTTAAGCCCTGGTTTATTATCTAAGGCCATAGAGTCTTGATGCTGGCCTTATTCTGGTGTTTTTGCTGCATAAAGTAATATATGTGAAGTTGTAAATCTTAAACTCATTCTCCCATGTAGACCTGCTTACTGTGAGTGAGACTGCAAATGAGCCTCCTCAGGACGAAGGCAGTTCCCTCAACTCCCCCCGAAACCTGGCCATGGAGGCTACCTACATCAACCACAACTTCAGCCAGCAGTGTCTCAGAATGGTATGCTTGTGTTTTTTTTTTTTTTTTTTCACTGTAAACCGGCCATTAACATTCATATTTTGTTTCAAACAAAGACATTTGTGTCAATGCATTTTTATTGCTTTGTTTTCAGGGAGGAGAGAGGTACAAGTTTCCCAATCCTAACCCGTTTGTTGAGGAGGACATGGAGAAGAGTGAGGTGGCATCGGTTGCCTACAGGTATGTGCTGACCTCCGCTAAAAAAAGAGAGAAATTGGCTTGTTCATTCATTTTGATACAGTATATAAATGGTGTTTGAGCCTAAAAATTTTATTTAAAAATCAAGTCATTTTTGAGTGCTATTTGAACAAAACCTAAGAATGAAGAATATATTTATTATAAGGGACATTACCAGCAAAGTATGTGTAATTCAAAATGGTGACCTTCCCTGACTGATTCTCAGGTACCGGAGGTGGAAGCTGGGGGATGACATTGACCTCATGGTCCGCTGTGAGCATGATGGAGTGATGACCGGTGCAAACGGAGAAGTCTCTTTCATCAATGTCAAAACTCTGAACGAGTGGGATTCCCGAGTAAGATACAAAAAGAGAGATGGATAATTGTATTTGGCCATTTCAGAGATGCATGTGATATAATTCTGTGCTTTGTACAGTACTGCAATGGAGTGGATTGGAGACAGAAACTGGATTCCCAGAGGGGAGCGGTTCTGGCCACAGAGCTGAAGAACAACAGCTACAAATTGGCCCGTTGGACCTGCTGTGCTATTCTTGCGGGATCAGAGTACCTCAAATTAGGGTGAGTACAAAGCCACCATCTCTACATTTTATTGTTTTTCTTTGAGTTTTTTTCCTGTCTGGTTTCTCACTACGTGTCCTTTTCTCTTTAGGTATGTCTCCCGTTATCATGTCAAGGACTCGTCTAGGCATGTTGTCCTTGGCACACAGCAGTTCAAGCCCAACGAGTTTGCCAGCCAAATTAACCTGAGCATGGAGAATGCCTGGGGCATCCTGCGCTGTGTGATTGACATCTGTCGCAAGCTGGAGGAGGGCAAATACCTCATCCTCAAAGACCCCAATAAGGTAAAGTGGAAGATGTGGTGCTAGTCTGTTCCATTGCAGAATCAAAGTCTTTGACATACTGAAACCGCAAGAAGCTCCAAATGTCTATCAAAAAGGTTGCATGGTGTCTGAAGTGTTAATTTTAGCTGTAATGATGTGCCAGTAGGAATCACCTTGGCAACTTCAAAGTATTTCTCTGCCATATTCTACATTATTATGAATGCATAACTCTTGTGTTCCTCAACAGCAAGTAATTAGGGTCTACAGCCTGCCCGATGGAACCTTCAGCTCAGATGAAGATGAAGAGGAGGATGATGAGGATGAGGAAGAAGATGAAGAGGGTGAGGATAGCTGAATGTTTGTCAATTCAGTATTTATCCAAACTTTTTATTTGGTTTCCTTTTGTTTCTTACATATTTTTTAATTTCCTCCAACAGATGAAGACAATTAAGGTGTTAGTAACTACCACAGCTGCCAGCATTATGTGTTTCAATGTTGTCAGAGCTAAATAAAGACAATTGATTATTCATATACTGTGGTGATGTCTCTGTCTAAGAATGAGCTCTCTCAGGTTTGGATGCTTTCACAAGTTTAATTGTTATAGATTAGGTTCTGGAGCTTGAGGGCAATGCAAATACAAACTTTCTTTTAAGAATTGATTCTGAAAAATCTTGCCATTTAATCATACTTGTTAAAACATGGTACTATGATTGCCAAAGCCATGGTTTTGCTTTCCAGGGAACAAACATACTTTGAAGTGCCTGTGAGATGCATAAATGTAAGTGATTGTCTGACATTAAGTTCTGCAGGTAGCACTGTAATTAAATATAGCTGCTAAATGATTTGTTTCTGGTCCTAAAGAAACTAAACATTCTTCAGCACACTGTTGATGCATAATGGTCATGAAAAAAACGTTTTAGTTAAAACATAAAATTATATAATTAACCTAACTTTAGATGTGTGTCAGATTGCCCCAGTGTAGCACCATATGAAGATCTGTCAGTTTTAAGCCTGTATACTACCATTCAAAAGTTTAGGGATGGTAAGGTTTTTACTTAAATGGTTTTATATTAATTGATTTAGCAGATGCTTTTATCCAAAACTTACCTAAACCGACTTACAAATGAATACAATAAACGATTCATCTTATAGGGGCAATAACGTGAGAAGTGCTAGAAACCCAAAGTTTCAAACATCGTTGAGAATCAAGCTAGAACAGGGAGGGATATAAGAAATAAAAATATGCCTTTATATAGTAAATTCATATGTATTTTTACAGAGTTGTCTTGAAAGAAAAAAAAAAAACAGTAATATTGTGAAAGTGTTACAATTTAAAAACTTTTCTACTGAAAAATATTTTTTAAAAAATTATTTTTTTTTACTCTAGTCTTCAGTGTCACATGATCCTTAAGAAATCACTCTAATATGATGATTTGCTGTTCAAGAAACATTTCTTGTTAATAGCAGTGTTGAAAACTGCTTAATATTATTGTGAAAACCGTGATTAATTAATTTTCAGGATTCTTTGAATAGAAAATTCAGAAGAACAGCATTTATTTGAATTATAAATATTGACAGGTTTTAGCATTTGAATTACCAGTAAACAGTGTTTGATGTCCACTGCGGAAAACAACATGCTTGTTCTGTTTCTTGTGTGATTAGTTTTGCTTTGTCTTGGTGTCCAAGTCCCAGATGAAGTGCAGTGGTAAATTTCCCATCCTTTCTTTCAAACATCTAATTTTGTGCCACAGTGAATGTGTTCTTCCAATCCCCTACAGTACCTGCAACCACATAAATAATAATGCTGCAAGCAACCATTAAGGGGCCAAGCACAAAGAAGGCACAATAAGTCATGCCACCATGGCTGGAAACATAAGCAATTAAAGGCATATTAAGATGATTTTAGGCAAAATGCCAGAAAAAGTATAAATACAGTCACTAGTAAAGATTTAATGGTTTATCACTTTCAACCAATAGGAGTAACCAAATTGATGTGGCTTGGTCAGAGTAAGGTGACAATATGCCAAAGCATTGCAGAGATACAGTCTGAGTGTCATTTTGGCATCATGCCTCGAATTTGTTGCGGAGCTATATGAAAGGTTTTGTATATTGGCACAAAATCCATACATTTTTTTGTACAGTCAGAAGATGATATGACTAATTTGGTGAAAATCGGACAAGCAGTCTAGGAGGAGTTAGAAAAAGTAGGTTTTTAAAGAAAATCAAAATGGCGGACAGGAAGTTTCATTACAATAGGCTAATTTAATGAAAAGTTATTAGCATTTTTGGATATTTCATTATAACTTTTGGAAGAAAAAAAAGTGGTGCTGCCCTGTAACATTTTAAGCATGTCAAGGGCAAGGTGGTGAAGACATATCAGGTTTTGTAATTATACGCTAATGTGTCTGTAAAATATAGCATTTTGTTACAAAAATCAAAATGGCTGATATGGGAAAATTGGGTATTCAACTTGGTTCTGACCAAATTTGGTCCGAATTCACTAAAGCATTGCAGACATATAGCCTAACATTCATTTTTGGGGGGACTTTGTCGAATTCGTTTGTGTGTTATACAAGAACGGTTTGAGAAATTGACTTTAATTCCATAACTTTATCGGCATGGTCTGAAGATGATCTGGTTAAAAATTGGAGCAATAAAAAAAAAAAGTAGGTTTTTCAGAAAATTCAAAATGGCGGAAATTTTTTATGATGGAAACTGACGTCATCAAATGGTCTTGAACCAAGGAATCAGAGGAAAAAATCAATCTGAGTGCAACTTTGGACAGTTAGTGGCGCTAGAGGGATTAAGTTAGAGACTCTGGTGCTTAAATTTGCTCTGGTGACAGTTCAGACTGTCCTCTATCTGTGTGCCAAATTTCATAACTTTCCCACAAGTGCTTCTATGAGCTGCCATAGACTTCCAGAGCGGAAGAAGAAATGGAAAAAGAATAATAATAAGAATGCCAACAATTACAATAGGTGCCTACGCACCTTCAGTGATGGGCCCCTAATAACAACAGAATAATTGAAGGATACAGCTTGTCTACACATTCCACATTGTGATCTTTGAACATTGACCTTTGCACATAAATTGGGGCTGAAGTAGTAGATCTTCTGGGATGAATTCATAGTTTGCCTTGGGGTCCTGCTTCATGTTTTTAAAAGTGGCCTTCTCCACAATACGTGCAATAGCAATGTCATCCAGATTTTTCCCCAAGAACATGCAGATTTTCTCCACTGCTGTCCTGAGATCCTGAACGTGGAGCCAAATGCATCAGTATCAAAAGAGATCTTAAACAATCTGTATTAAAGAGCATTCTGCAAATACAAATGTCTGGCAAATGTCCTCATATGTCAGGAAAAGGATGTTGTACTGCTCTCTTTTAGTGTACCACTCTCGGATGTGATCAAACCAAGTTGAACCACCAACTAAAACACAAGGTATGAATTGATACTTCTCTTACACCTTACACCTACATTTTGTGTCAAATTAGATTTGATGAGGCAGAAGCTTCAATTTTAAAAAATACCAAGCTTATGTCCAAAGAAATGTTTAAAACATACTTTGATGTGTTGTAATTCTTACCGTTTCCTGCTCGATACAGCTGCAAAAAGTCCTTAAAACTCTTGGGAGTCTCAACTTTGGCCCAGACATGGGAAAAGTGGAAATATGACACCACATTGTCTGTTGGATTTCTAATTACATATATGATCTGTCATTTAAAAGACACGAGGAGCATCACATCACATTTGGTTTAGACCAAACAAAAATTTGTCTAACATTTGATTATACAACCAAACATGTGGCTTACAATTGGCTTACACACAAAAATAACACATTATTATTAATTTAATTATTTACTTTATGTTTTGCATGACAGGCTGCCTAAATACTTAACTTTCCTCTCTTGTCCTTAAGGCCTAGTGGCATCAGTGTGGGTGTGAGATGGGAGGCAAAGAACCGTGGAGACGGGCGCAAAGAATAGTCAGGGCTGCCTTCACAGTACTTTAACCACGGCATCTTCTCAAGATAGTTGGCATATGTTTTGTCTGTTGTGTCCTCACAAATTAAATTTATGATGTTCTGTGTCCATATTGTACCTGCAAAAATATCGTTCACTATGTAAACAACCAAATAAATCCCACACACACATATCTTGAAGGTTAGCAGCAAATTAAATAGGCTGGGACCGGTTGTCTTGCAAGTTACAAGCATGCATTTATAAAGCATGCATACGCACAGAGTTGATCTTAGATTGTGCGTACACAAAAATCCACGCCAACGCTCATATTTATAAAAACGGTCTTTGACATGGAAAAGTGCTTAGCGCTACGTCAGGATCTGAGCAGACATACGCACTTTTCCTTGTCAGATTACTGCAGCTTTTTGGAAATCTAAGCTATTCTTGCAGCTTGTCATTCTAAAGGAAAGGATTTGGACGATGACTGGTGATCTTTTATGTAAATGACATTAATTAGGTGTCGTTTACAAAGTACGCACATCTGAGAAAAGATCGTAAGATCAAATTTAGGACGGTTTCTGTGCAATATTTTATAAATGAGGCCCCTGGTCTCTTGTCCTGTTAACAGAATCTGTAATCATGCCCCTCCTTGGTGAAAACCAGTATAATAAACTGATTTATGCCCAGAAAAACACATTTTTACAACTGAAAGGATTTATCGTACCTGACTTAGGGTATGTCACCAAAAAAAACATCACTGTCACGAATCTCAAAATGTTGAAGAGAGTCAATGTATTCCTCAGTGGTTTCACCTTTCGCAAAAACATATCCTTTATATTTACATAAATAGATGTTAAGACTTTCCATTATGCTGCACTTCTGCAATGGAGACACAAACGACCTTTGGAATCAGTGTGAAAGCAGCTTAGTGTACAAAGAGTGACGTGGACCTCTTTCCCCAGTCTTTTAAGGTTGGATGTTTATACTTAATTATAATAAAATTTACCCGGTTTCACAGACAAGACTTAAGCTATAGTCCCAGACTAAAATGCATGTTTAAGTTGTTTTAACTGAAAGTATCTTAAAATATGTCACTGCCATTGTTTTGTCTCAAGATGCACACCAGTAATGTTTTTTTCTAGGGTACATTTATAAAAGCTACTTAAATATCCTAATTGAACTAAGACCTAATCCTGTCGGTGGAACCAGGCCATAGAGTAACATTTTATTTTAGTGTTTACATCACACTTCATTTACTATAGTATTATAACTAAATATGCACATTTTATGTAAACACAAAGTAACATGGAATGTAGGATTAAGTGTGACTTTTTATTTTAGAAATAATTGTAAAGGTGAAGAAAAAAAAACAAAAAAACTACTAAACTGATTTGACTAAGATGATAGAAAGACAAGCTCTTAAACAGCATAAATGTTCAGTAATAAATGTTCAGTAAAACAACAGGCTTGGTCTTAATTTGTACTTTGGATATGATAGTAAAAAAGGGTTGTAAACACAGCGTGATCAGAACTGACACAGGATTGCGCTGACAATGTACAGAGAAAACAACGTTTAGATAAGAGGACAGATGAAATATGTTCCAGTCCAATCATTTCTGCGGTAACAATCAGAAAATAATGACAATATTTTAAAGAGAGCAGCACATTTGACCGAAGAAAGAAGAAAAAAACACTGAAGACTGGAAGAGAATGGATGAGATAACAGATATTTCACACAGTCACGGTCAGTAAACTCTAGAAGTCCAGGTTCTTAGTAACGAGTTTTTTCTTTGTAAGAGTAATGTAACCACAAGTAAAACAATGCATGATTTGTTCAATGTAGCTGTTTTTTATAGTGCATTTTATGTCTTTGTTAATGAACATTTAGAAAGTAGACTTTAATTACCACAGGTACAATAGTTAAACTATTACAATCAGTGTTATACTGGAGAATTCGTTCATTTCATTTTACTGATCTTACCAATTTTACTACATTTTCTTAAGGGATTGTTATAGTAAATTTAAGACATGTATTTGTCAAATTCAGATTCTGCTGTATTGATTTTAGTAACACCGTAACATTTTTTAGTCAAAAAGATTTGTCTTACTGCTATTAAATTTTATCTAACAGCTTTGAAGTCAGTCATGGCAGTGAAATAAGGCCAAAGTTATATTCATCAGATGTTTGGTCAACAGAGGTAGACCTACAGTATGTGATATTTGTAATGCTTAATGAAAAAGACCTCTATTAAACCTCCAAATCGATAAGGCATGTACCAAATAAAAACTTAATGAAGCAATTAGTGTCTAAAGATGTGGTGTGTGCTCATTATACAATATTATTATCAAGGGAGCAATAATTTCAAAAGCCAGCAGCAGCTGATATTCATACAGTCTTTTTATTACTGTCTTTATTGCTACCGATTAAAACCAAGCAACACAAAAAGTTGTGTAACTTAAAATGGCTATCCTAAAATGGCTACAATGGCTTTAGTATTACATTTATTTCAGATGTCCCCTCATGTAAGTGATAGTGTACATTACTGTAAAATAAACCCAACACCAAATATAAATATGTTGAAATGAGAGAGCAAGTCTACAATGTGATAGGAGAGACATAGAAGTAGCACCGGTTTCAGTTATACCCATATAGTTGTGATATAAAGTGTTGCCAATGGGGACATATTAGGAAATATGTGACCACTGAATGAACTGTAATCAAGTATTCCACTAATATATATATATATATATATATTTAGACCTAAAGTTAAGATTTATGTATTTGGATTACATATAAAATTTTCATCCATTTGGATTACATAGTTTTAACATCAATAAACTTAATGGGTTGCATATTTGTCAGTCATTCATTAATGAAACAGGTCAGATTTCTGTAATAATGCTAATAAACTGATTGTGTTTTAAATACACAGCCAAGTTTATATATTTATCATCAATAAATCCAGTTTGTTTCAATCTCATACATTTTAACTAACTGAATATTGCTTGTTTTCACAGTTAACTAAATTGACTAAATGAACTTTTTTATTTCACAGTGAACAAATGTATGCTGATTCTAAGCAATTTGAATAAATGCATAAATGAAAATAAGATTATTTAAATAAAATCCCTGACAGCAACATAGTGTGGCCCAGATCCGGCCCACATCTGGTACATGTGGATTACACACGGACCAGATATAGGCTGGATCTGGGCCGTCACTATGTTGCTGTCAGGGTAAAATAGATGCAAATAGTTAATATATGCCAAGTTTTGTTGTTGTTGTTTTTGTTTTTTGAGTAAATCTTAGATGTTTCTTACCTGTTTGATTTATGTACGACTAACAAATATGCATCACAATAAGTTTATTAGTTTATGTTAAAACTATACAATTTTATATGCAATTCAATATAAATGTTAAATTTAGGCCTAGAGTGCAGTAATAAAATCAAATAGCCTATTTTGTTTCGCTCTGACGATCAAATTTTTGTCATGTCTATATCTTTTTATTTACAGAACAAGGGATTAATCTTTCTGACTGTCCTAAACTGAGATTGGTCCTGGTAGGAGTGACAGAAGCTGGGAAAAGTGCTGTTGGTAATGCCATTCTGGGCAAGAAAGCCTTTGATGAGGTTGGGGTAAAGACTCGAGTGAGTTTCCCATGTCAAGGTCTGGTGAAAGGACAGCAGGTGCTTGTGGTTGACACCCCAGGTTGGGAATGGTTCAACGTCAATGGCTCCTCTGCATCCATATGGCCAGTGAAGAAGGAGATAATGAGGAGTATGAGTCTGTGCCAGCCTGGTGCCCATGCCCTGCTGCTGGTGGTACCACTGTCATTCTCGTTCTCCCAGCGTGAGCGCCGTGCTGTGGAGGAACATGTTGAGCTGTTTGGTCCAGAAGCCTGGAGTTACAGTTTGGTGCTCTTCACAATCTTAGACAGAAAACAGTTACGCGGTTCCACCCTAAAGCAAGAAGTGAAGTTGAACGTGGAGCTAAACAGGCTGGTTGAGAAATGTGGAGGGCGTTTTCATGCTCTGTACAGCAATCCCAAAGCAGGTGAGGACCAGGTGGCTGAACTTCTGGTCAAAATCACGAAAATGATGGCTACCAATGGAGAGACAATGCTCTACAGTGAGAAGGTGTTGGAAGAGGCCAGAGAAATGGAAAAAGAAGTGGAGAGGAAATTTGAGGAAGAGCGAAAAAAGAGGGAAGAGAAAGTGAGAGAGGGATTGAAGACAAAGGAGTTAAGAAGGTCGAGGAGGAGAACAGACCAACAGATATTGGACAGTAAGACAATATTCTTAAAATTTAGACTCAAAAGGGATATTAATGTTCTTGATTGTTTAAAAAAATAGTTATATTTGTGTAAAAAGTACTGAACACAAGTTAAAAAAGAATAAAACAACTTTGAAACAGTCAAATGTAACTTTAAATTTTTTCGATTTCAAAATGATTTTATCCTTTCTTTATTATTTTATATTTTAGCTTGATAATGACATTTTTAGAAAATTTATAATTCAATAATACAGACAGACAGACAGACAGATGGATGGATGATAGATAGATAGAACTAGCCTACAGTCTGCTGCTTAGAGACGCCAGCAGTTGGTTTTGTCTCTGATTTGTACTGAATAATTTTCATTGGCAAAGCACAGAGAAAGTAACCGGCAATAGTACATCTAAAATGTGATTAACACTCAATATAAACTTGTTTATCAAACTTGGATATAATTTAGGGATTAGTTCACTATAAAATGAAAATTATCCCATGATTTACTCACCCTCAAGCCATCCTAGGTGTATATGACTTTCTTCTTTCAGATGAACACAATCTGAGATATATTAATAATCACCCTGATGCTCATCCTGATGCACCTGTTTGAAGCTCGAAAAAAAGTGCATCCATTCATTATAAACGTACTCCACAAAGCTCCTTGGGGTTAATAAAGGCCTTCTGAAGCGAAGAGATGCGTTTGTGTAGGAAAAATATCCATATTTAACACATTATAAAGTAAAATAACTGGTAACACTACAATAAGGTCAGTTTACATGAACTAGTAATGAACTGCACTTCTACAGAATTTATTAATCTTTGTTAATGTTAATTTCAACATTTACTAATACATTATTAAAATCTTGTTAACATTAGTTAATGCACTGTGAACTAACATGAACAAACAATGAACAGCTGGATTTTCTAACTAACGTTAACGAAGATTAGTAAATACAGTAACAAATGTATTGCTCATGGTTAGTTCACTAATGTTTAACTAATGAACCTTATTGTAAAGTATTACCAAATAACTAGCTTCCGCCAAGAATGCCTTCTGTATTCAACGTACGAAACAAGCGTAGATGATGTGATATCAGTTTGTTTCGCTTGTCATCGCTTGTTTCAGGAAGTTGAATAGGGAAGGTGTAGGACGTAGCCTATTTTTGAACCGTTTTGAACTGCAAGAGGCGCTACATTTTCTTCGTAAGTTGAATACCGAAGGCGGTCTGGCGGAAGCTACTTATTTTACTTTATAACTTGTTAAATATGGATATTTTTCTTACACAAACGCATTGCTTAGCTTCAGAAGGCCTGTGTCAAGTACGTTTAGTTTATGATGGATGGATGCACATTTGTGAGCTTCAAACAGGTGGTTTCCGTGCACTGCCATTATAAAACTTGAGAGCATCAGGGTGATTATTAATATAACTCTGACTGTATTCATCTGAAAGAAAAAAAACATTTACACCTAGGATGGCTTGAGGGTGAGTAAATCATGGGGTAATTTTCATTTTAAAGTGAACTAATCTTTTAACTGTGGCTTCATGCGATTGCCGAACTGCAGCACTCTAGCTCGTGTCAAAGGATGTTTTTCTTGTTTTCTACAGATGAGGAACAGGAAGACTCAGCTAGAGACAATCAGTCTATCAGTGACAAAATTAACTTTCGTCAGAGCTGTAAACAACAGTGAATGATGGAAAGGACCTCAGGCTAAAAGACATATCCACTCCTGAAACTTCCACAACTCACCACTAGAAGCCAGGCCATCATCACTTCTCATCTGCAGTAGCCTATCTGATCCAGACAGCACAGAGTGTTACTTGTAACATCCAAACTTAAAACTTACAAATGAGGAACACGAACAGGCTTAGGCCCTTTTTTTTTTTTTTTTTTTTTTACATAATTATTGTTAATTGTTTACATGATCAAAGCTCATAATTTATCGTTATGTTTTGCTTTCAAACTTATTTACTTGTTGTGAAAATGCTGTCATGGTAACAAAATAATATATTGTCATTTTTTTTTAAAAAATGTAAAGTGTAAAGACAGTATGATGCAATGTTCTGCTCTGCTTTTACCAGTTTTGAGGTCTCAATTTTAAATTTAGATTAAAATTGTGTGTAGTGCTGAATTAAACCAGGGGTTTTCTGTGACATTTTAGAAGTGAAACTGTTTGTCATTAAAATTCACTTAGACAACTTCCTTTAATATGCAAAAGTTGCCTGTGTTTCATTTTTTTATTCTTGTCTTTGACAGTGTTTTGGTCTGTGAAAATGTTAAATTAGTTTTGCAACTGCAAGATATGACTTTTGCAATCATTCCTCTTACTACATCCAATCTGCATCTTTCACAATTGCAAAAACACCCTAAGAGCAAATAACGTGATAAACAGCCGATGCTTTCACTGTGATATACAAATGAGATGTGATCAGACCACTAATCCAAAATATAAAGTCCATTATGAATCATAAGGCCTTGAGACACACATATGACACACACAAAATTACATTTTTAATCATTTTTTATATGTGATTTGACAGCGTAACTCATATGTACACATGTAGGACGTTTTTAGCTTAGACTTCCACCAGTATGTAATGATTTTTAACTCTCAAAACATTCATTTGCCACGTGCTATAAATCAAGCAGAGCTCATTAATGCTTTTATTTTACTAACATAAATTCTTGACAAACCAGAAAGCTTGAAAAAAGACGTTGGTGTTAAGTTTTTTAAATTATTAGTGTTCCAAAACATCAGGTCTAACTGTAGGTCTAAATTAGTGCCCATCTCAGGTCTTTTCAATATTGAAAGCTACATTTTAAAGCTGTTTAAGGAATAAAAGGTTGCTCCAACACGTCCTGACTCATCCTAAACCTCCAGATTCCTATGCATAAGGAATCATGGATCTTCTGCCAGGCCTCCAGTTCAGTTTTCCACAGAGCTGCTCTGGAGCGAATGAGCTGAGAGGCCTCACTCTTGCTCCCTTTGGCCAGACTTATACTGTCTTTGCAAATAAAAAAAACATCTAAGCCAATAAAGAGGGCATTTACAGTGATTAATCCAGCTCTAGCAGACTTTGAGAGAGCTAGTGGCGTCCCTTTCGCCAGCTGCCCAATGTCGGGAAGGTCTGCAGCCAGTTTGGGAATGCTACGAGCACTTTGTGCCTCCTGGAGCCCAACCTTGGATGCAGTCACAATCACCTCCTCACTTTTGAGTATTTTAACAGCTGAAGCTGCATCTACCAGAGCATCAATACCTTTGGCCACTCCTCCTGCACGAGCTATCAACTTTCCTGCTTGAAACATATCCATAACAGCGGGTTTCTCTACACGCTCCTCCCTACTAGCCTGCTCCAGACAGTCTAGAATCTTCCCCACATCATCCATGTATCTCTGGAAAATGTTCTGTGCATTTTTCCCATGGTGAATGTTGACTGCTGCTTCAGTGATGCCTGTAACCACACTATTGACCCCACTGGTCACCCCCAGACCGACACCTGTCAGAGTGAGAGCCAATGACACTCCTGCAGTGACGGGGGCAAGAGCAAGACCAACAATGGACAAAACACCCCCTGTTATCCCAACCGAACTGCCAGCCACAGTGGAGATACTGGCCCCCATTTTCATCTTGTCCAGCTGAACTGCACTCTCTTCCAGATCTGACAGGAACTTCTCCATTCTAGAGTGACACTTACTAAATAAACCAATGAAGTGCAAAGCGTGGTCCTGAAAAATGAAGGTCAGCTTTGTGTGCTGGTCCATCCTAGACAATAACAGAAAAATAGTTTACAGCCACCTTTCACAATAAACCTGAGTGTGTAGAAAATTGGTCTCACCTTATTTTGCACAACTGCTTCAAATGATCAAGCATTTTTTGCATGGAGTCCTCACTCAAAATCAAGCTGAACTTCACTACAGGCTGAGCCTTCTTACATCTGTAAAGAGTTTCAGTAGAATTAACAAAGACTCACCTACAGTGCTGCTTGAAAGTTTGCGAACCCCTTGCAGAATCTGCTAAATGTTAAAGCAACACCATGTAACTTTTTGTGTTCAAATTTTACAAAATGTATATAATGAGCAAGTACATCATGAATCCATTTTCCAAACCGTGTTTTTGTCTTACCCTGAATCACTACAGTACACCTATAACAAGTGTTTATATTCGGACTATTTTAGACCGGTCAGGTCGGCACCGCTGCAGAGTAGCCCAGTACCTGCGTGACTCATCATACATAAACAGAGAGAAGTAGCTCCAGCTACAATGTTCTTCCACAAGACGCATGCAGTTTTGTTTATTAACCGCTAGAGCGCCAAACGTTCATGGTGTTGCTTTAATTATTTTAACAAAATAAGAGGGATCATACAAAATGCATGTTATTTTTTATTTAGTACTGTCCTGAATAACATATTTTACATAAAAGATGTTTACATATAATCCAGAAAAAAAAAAAAAAAATAGATGAATTTATTAAAATTACCCCTTTCAAAAGTTTATATACCTTAATACTGTGTGTTGTTACCTGGATGATCCACGGCTGTTTTTTTTGTTTTGTGATGGTTGTTCATGAGTCGCTTGATTGTCCTGAGCAGTTAAACTGCCCAACATTCTTCAGAAAAATCCTTCAGGTCCAGCAGATTCTTTGATTTTCCAGCATCTTTTGCATATTATAAACCCTTTCCAGCAGTAACTGTGATTTTGATTTGATGGATTTGATGGATCATCAACAACACACAGTATTAAGAATCAAGGGTATGTAAACATTTTTATAAATTCAGCCATTTTTTTGTTTTGTTTTTATCTTGTAAAATATATGTATTTTTACTATATGTAAAATATCTTATTCAGGACAGTCCTAAATAAAAATAACATGCATTTTGTATGATCCATCTTATATTGTTCAAATAATTAACATTTTGCAGATTCTGCAAGGGTTTCACAAACTTTAGTAGCACTCATCTTACCACAATCTTACCCTAATATTTATAATACTTACTTATAAGTATCTTCAATCCACAAAAAACTCTTGGATCTATGAGAGAAAAAAAATATATAGAAAAAATATTAATTATTCATCTAATTATGGAACTAAGCCGTCAAATTAGTTGATTTAGTAAATGCGCTGAGATTATTTTGATAATCTATCTGTACTTACATGTTTATATGATCAAATTACTATCCTTTTAAAATGAACATTGCATGAATATCACTACTTACTTTTTCTCCATTCTCTCACAGATCTGTTCTGTGATACGTATGTATTTATCTAGTTGAAAGGCCAGGACGTCCAGGTTATTGAGTGAAGGAAGGAAGAAGGTTTCTGCATTTCGTTTGAAGTGGATGAGGAGAGGAGAGGTCATTCTGGCAGCTGTGATGACTGATCGCACACTTTCAGGACTCTCTCCCTTAGGCAAGAAGCTCCGTCCAGTAAAGACAAACAGTGAGGTGACTGTGAGCCTCTCTACTGCATCCAGAAAGTGGTCAAGTTTCTCCAGCCCCTCAAGTGTGTCCTTCAGGACGGCACCCAGTTCCTTCTCCAGCTCCTGGAGTCTGGAGTCAGCTGTGACCTGAGTTAAACCACTCCACAGGTATTGCCCAAAAGCCTTGGCTTTGTTCTTAGAGTGCTTAACATGGTCAAACTTAAGACTGACTTTGTCTGCTTGGTCCTTGATGTCTCTTATCTTCTCCAGCTCTGTTTCTCTCTGAAGGGTCCATTTTTGTTGTTTGTCACAGAAGTCCCTCACTGTCTGAATGTAATTAAGTGTGTCCACCACATACTCCGACAGGAGCTCCTGTAATTGTTCCCTGTGTCACATAATCAAAACAGAGCAATTTACATAGTAACAATGATATTTCCTATCTGAATAAATATTATGATTAATGCATTTCAAAATAATTTAATCATAACTGCTTAAACTACTTAGTAGGTCATTCTGAGCAGGTAGAGATTTTCAAAGAAATGTCGCCTTCCTGTGAGTCAAGAGAGCTATTCTTCAAGTTGGTTCATTTTAAGATCTAGGTTAATTTCTTGACTACAGTTTGTTGTGGGGTGTTTACCTTAAAGTGCCCCATTATGCTTTTTGGAAAAACGTATCTGTGTCAACATTTTTGCAAACGCAAAATACGTTAGTAGTGCACGTTTCGCGACAGTTTCAAAGTGAAATGTCCAGTGAGTGGCGCAAAAAGCGTGTTTAGTTTTTTCCGGAACAGATGAACTTGAATATGGCAATGTTTTAATATGGAGTTTGTACGTACGAATTGAAATGTCCGGTGAGTGGCGCTAAAAGCTTAATGCTCCATCACGTTTAATAACGTACACCTACACTAAACCCTAAATATACCCGATAGTGTTAACAAAAGCAAATGTGACATAAAAACGCAACCGTAACCATGGCATTTTAGCTTGTTTATGAACTCTTGTCTTTGAACTCTTTTACCGTGACTCGTCTTTCACAGGATTCGTACTCGAGCTCTTCGCATTGCAAGCAGGGGTGGGTTTTGAGCCCCTGCCCCTTTTATCGTGAAAAGGAAAGTGTCTTTTGCGGTCGCATCGTGGCGTTCCCATTTCTCCGAGAATTCCGCCCCCTGGAACGCGATTTCGCCCCCGCGGAGGTTTGTGCACGCTACTGAACACAAAGTATGTTGATGTTATTCTCAGGTAATGTTTATGTGCTTTATTTAATGTTAAAAGCGTGTAACGTGACTTTGGATATAATTTAGTGCTCCGCTTTGTAGCGTACGTAGTAAAAGCAACAATGGATAATTCACCTCAGATCTTTAATTCAAACAAATGGAAGCAAGAACGTTCAAACTGTGAACAAACAAGTGTATTCTATGGCAAAGATTGTTTTAGTGGTTCAGTATGTATTTTAATAATGTTTAAATGGTATCATATTTGTGAATTTGATTATTTACCTATCCATTTCCTAGCGAGTGCCGTCAAGTTTAATCTCTGGTGCCGCGCAAATTCCACGAGAGAAAAAAATCAGCATTTATGAATTAAGTAATTAGCCAAAATCAAAATATTATTAACCAAGTGTTCAACATCACAATTCCTAAAAAAAGACAAATATTTAACACATATTTTAGTTTTAAAATCAAAGTCAGGTATTACATACAGTCCCTCCAGGAATCCGCGATTCTGCGATCGCTAAATTTACCGCAAAATCAAGCAAACGCCGCAAAATTCGGAGGGGCTTGCAATTTTTCTAAATTGCCGCAGATTTTCCGCAGATTTTGGGCCTGAACGCGTCGTGTGACGTCATCACAACATTCAGCCAAAGGAAAGCACACTTCGAAGTAGGCTATGTGCGCTGAACTTGAATCGATCGATAAACAACTGTTTGCGCCGTTGCTTCGGCAATGCATCTGTCAGTCAGTCAATCAATCACCGCGCAACACACACACACACACACAAATATTGTACACAGAAAAATAAATATATTGTACAATATTATACATTATACCCACACTGGGTAGAAAAAACAAACAAAAGAAACAATCGGAATAACAGTATCTATAAATATATTTCAGACATGTTCACAGTTTGTATATTATTATAGCTCAAAAAGGAGTGGGAAGAAGACGAACTTATTTAACCCCACCCCCTATTCATCCTAATGAATGGTTACTAATATAAAGAACAATGTATTTATATACAATATCTGACATATATCATACAATATACCTTAATAATTACATCTAAGTATAGTACATTACACACATATGCAATGTAGATGTTTAATTCTATGCTTATAATACTTGTTAATATAAATATTACTATTATAACCCATTTTACCATCGTATATCATCATATATCAATATATTAGTTAAGAATTATGAATAATACTTCCAATTATGTACATACTATATATATACTATAACTTACTATTTAAGCATGACAAATGTATTAAATAATTATGATGGCTTAATGGTATTGATGGTAATAATAATTAGTTAGAATGTGTGTGTTGTGCATTAATGGAGGCCAGGTTTTCTGACACTGCTTGTGTACTGATTGTTTACTTTCGAACTTTATAGTTATGTTCTTTTGCACTTTAATCTGTTTGAAATATTTGTTTACTTTATACATTTTGTGTATTCTTCAAAAGTAGGCCACTGTTATATTTAAGGTTCTTTTTGTTGTATTATAAAAATACTAATCAACCCTGTAAAGCCTGAAATAATTAAATAATAGTCAGAAAATAATTTTGTTTTTTTACCTTTAGACAAAATATAAAAGAAAAAGTTTGCATGTGTTTTATGTTTTGTCATATATTTAATACACCAGGATTTACAATATGATATGGTGAGTATGGAGGGGGAAAACAGCTTAATTTTATTTAGAGGCCAAAACTGAGCAAAAATTGCAGTTTGCTGCAGTTGTTATTTATATGACCAAAAATGTAAATCAATGAGATCTTTATAACAGTACAGCAGACTACTTACATAAAATGCATATAAATATAATTTGTCACTCTATATCTCCTAAAATATGTCTTGGTAAGAAGACCAAGACCTTAGTTTTATGATAAAAGCTATTTTTTATTGTGGGGGGCAAAACACAATGCAATGCAATAGGCATACAATGATGATTGAGAGATGAACAAATAAATGTTCCTGAAAGCCTGTTGTATCATATTTGATACATAAAATATACAAAATTGATTGATAAAATAAACAAACCTTTCTAAAGGGGGAGCATATACCCCCAGACCCCCATAGAGTACCTGACAACCATGCTTCCTTTCACAAAATCATGTGGGAAACAATATAACATTTTATTTTAAAAAAGTGTTTGTTTTATTTGGTGTTACATATGAAATAAAATGCTGAAATTATATTTTAAGTCATTATCAGTGTTCTCCTTTCGCCCAGTGGTTCTTGAACTCAGAAAATTAATTAAAATGTTAGAAGAATATTGCATTTTTAATGAAAAACTACAAAGGAAATGCCACAAATATTGAGAAAAGTCGCTGCAAAATCAGTCATTTTAGGCCGCAGAAATAAAAAAATAAAAAAGTCCTGTGAAATCCTGGAGGGACTGTACATACTTCGAACTTAAATAATCATAGAGGTCATCCCAGAAAGTTTTTAGAGAATTTCCATTAATAAAACAAATGTTCCAATGTCTCTATGTCTGCATCACAAAAGGTGCACTCATTACAGTCCAGGTTGAATCTGTGCCTGAGGAACTCCTTACAGGGAAAATATCATTAATAATTTTAAACTGAACTTCTTTTACCTTTGATAGAAGTGGAAAAGAAAGAAATCTTGTTCTAATTTGAACCACTTTATCTTCAGGAAAAGCAAAAACAAGAGGTCTCTTCTTTACCTTAGAAGGGAAAATCTGTGTACTTACTAATGTTCTTAAAACCTTACTTCTACAGCTTTGCTCTGTAAAATTAATACCAGAGATGATTAGATTAGGTTGGTCTGAATTTCTGCAGGGGTTACGGATGATTTCATCCCCGTGCTTCATTTCATTCCCAGTGTGTACACATATAAAGCCGCCTCTTTTTCATGACTTGTTGCGCTTATGGTCAAATACACACGGAAATATTGTCACTATGTATGTCTTGCCTCTTATTCACATAAACACATCGGTTATATCCTAGTGCTGTCAACGTTAACACATGCGATTGATTAAAAATATTTAACGCATGCATCCGTTTTTTCTGTCATCATTTGACTTGCCTTACATTATGATCACGCTCTTCATGCAAATGCTTCTAAACCATTCAAGCGCGACTAAACAAACGAGAACGCGCTGTCTGTCAATGTTCTGACTGACACACGACGCACAGAAAGACGCGCGCCAGTATCGTGCGCACAGACAACGTTCTCTTTCGCGCTTGAACGAATAATAACACGCAAAAGTATGCCAAAATGTCCGTTTTGTCTAGTATACTCATAAGAGCAGTTAAATAAGTATTAAACGAAGGTAAAAAGTTCGTGAAAAAAAGTGCAGCAGCGGCAGATCTTAAAGTGACAGCAGCCACTAATGCTATCAGTCATTAAAGATAATCAAAGAACAAAGGTAACAGAGAAAAAAAATTTCACTTCTCTTGACTAAAGAACTTTTGTAGCTTTAATAAGGATTCATATATATTCAATTTATAATTTATCTAGTGCAGACTTTTTGATAACTTTGTCCAATTTCTGTATATTTCCTGCCACAGGTGGGCCTAAATATGACATTTATTATGGGTTTATGTGAAGATTGTTTTAAGCTAAAACTAAAACTAAACATTGTTTTATTTTTTGGAGCCTATTAAATGTTAAAATGTATAGCTTTCAATTACACTGTACACGCATTAATGTTTAAAATAAAAATAATCAATTTAATTGAGACATCAGTATTAGTATCAGTGTTACTGGCCTTCATTCATAAAAACATGCTATTAAACAAGTATTTAAAATATACTGTCTTTATGTTGTTTCTACATTCATTTGGAGATTAACAGTGAAATGATCACATTATAAAATATATTAACTTAAATTAAAAACAAGCTATCAAAATGATCCCAATATAAAAAACACAAATACACTGAGTGAGCAAACATTTAGGCTAGGTGAGATAGTTGTAATGGTAATTGAGCAATTTTTATATATGAATAAAAGCCTTAATTAAAACCTGTCATCAAAATGATCTCTTCAGAAGCAATTAAATCAATAATTTTCAAGGTATTCTATCAAAGCAGTATGGTGAAAACACTAGTGTGGGGTGCCACAAATTTTAGAAAATTTTGGGAAATGCTGCTCTAGTGTTCTTTTCTGTTAGAAACTGCAGTGATATGTACGTGTAATATAGCAGTCTGTGAATGCAAACAATCTGCAAAGTTGTGAAGCAGAAAGCGCATGATAAATTTAAAGTATAAAGTTATTGTCTCTCAAAATAAAGAACCCTCAACAGCCTAAATGAGTTGTCAGTAATTGAAATCCCACTTCTGTGACGGGTCGGGTACACAGCACTGAGTAACACATTTGCCTAATACCTGCCTATGTTCTACGCTGTCCGCCCACGAACAACTTGAGCCGCCCTCAAACACTGTAGCTAGCTTTCGTGTGGTTAACATCATGTCAAGAAGACACTGTGTCCTACGCTGTGAAAGTAAATTTTTATATTCACTTCCGAATGATGAGGCTGCAATAAACCAGTGGTAAAAATATTTTTTTAATGACACCACAGCAGTACAATCCCAATCTTTTGTTCGGGATTCGCAAAACTCTTTTATCATCGGACTTGGGCTCGAATTGATAAGAGAAAATCGATGCCATCTTTTCTGTTCATATATATAATCTCTTGAGAATTGATAAGCCTCCGGAGCTGTAATTCAGTTATGGCAATGGGTATTTCGTTTCCAACACGTGCTGTACGCAGTACACCAATCAGAGCAGAGTAGAGTAGATTCACGGAAAGCCGGGCTTTAGAGAGACTGAATCTTTGAACTGCTTCGAATGAATCACTTAAGAACCTTTGAGAAATGAGGTGATATTAAATGTATATTATGAGAAAACAAAAGTGTTTTTTGACCTTGCATGCATGTAAACCTATTGTAGGAGACTCCCAAAACAATATTAGGAACCTTAAAAATGGCATAATAGGGGCACTTTAATAGCTAGGTTTAGTCCATTACATGTTTACCAATCATTTAGCACTGATCCATGCCAAGTGTGTCACCAAATATTCAAATTTCAAGGAACTGCCATTGAAAATCCATATTGATAGACCACTAGTTTAAGTATTGGGGGGACACGTTTCCCCAAAAGTCTAGGGTGGTCACAACCATGATTAATACTATTTTGCAGACACTTTTTTTTGTGTGTGTGTTTAGTGTGTAGCTTCAGCCAATTGATATCATATCATCTGTATATCTCAATAAATGTCACAAACAACATGCACTCTTTGGTCCAAAATTTGAGATATCACTCTATTTGCTTAAAACAGATGTTGACAAACATGATTGTTGTTGGTCAGAAATTCATCTGGTCCAGGATGTTGAAGAGTTGGAGGATGATAAAACCACCACCAATACCAATAAAGCCACATTGGGAGTGGGAGTGCGTGCTGTGTTTGTTTCTTCTTCTTTTTTTCAATCCAATCCAAAATGGCAACACAGCTCAAAGGTTTGTTTGAGCTGCGCCCTCTATTGTAATTTGCATTTCATTTAGGTTTTTTCACTTTTGCTGTGAAAAGGCCTTTATATTTGCCAAAAATAGAACTTTTTTGTTATTAAAAAACAAACAAGCAAATGATAAAAGTAACGCAAAAATAACATAACACATTACTTTCCATAAAAAGTAACTAACTTTTAAAAGTAACTTTCCCCAACACTGCTTAGGCCTATAACATTTTTTACACTAGCTGCACAACCTTAAGTTATGTAATTGTGGTAATAAGAACTTAATAAGACTAGCATTAAATTCCCCACAAACAAAGCTGATGAAAAGATAAATTAGTCAACTTGTTTTTCCGCACTTGTGGCTGTTGTGTTTTGAAATGTGATGATAGGCAATCTCACCTGAAGAAAACAGTGTCTGATTCCTTAAAGTTCCTCAAACTAGTTATAATGTTCTTAATTCACGTTCAAATTAGATTTTAAAGTTGTGTTGACACTGTCTTTTTTTCTCTGTTTGATTACATTCTGACATGGCTTATTATTTTTTTGGACTTTTAGACGTTGTAATTATAACCTATTAATATGAAAGAAAAAATATTTTGACTGATCTAAAGATAACAAATAATAAATGTACCCACCTGGTGTCCATCGTAGTCTATTTCAGAGTAGCCTGCTACTCTGCTATTTCAGAGTACTAATCTCTGCGGATGAAACTTGTCAAACTGAGTGGACAAAGCAAGAGGGAAAACTTTTGTTTTTGCTCCGGACGGAGGTTTAAGTTTCGCTTTCTTTTCGGATTTTTCTTTGCTCCGCCCTCAGCACAGAAGTTCGAGGGTTTAAAAGAATTGTGCGTTAATAACCGGTTAAATGCACTCGCAACAGCTACTCTAATGAAAAACACTTGTCACATGCTAGCGCAGTGTTTTCAGTCGTCACCGGCCCTTGACAATATAAAAGGCACATTGTATAGATGTACTGACGATGACTCAGTCTGTCATTCCGCAGCTCACATGCCTTTTGGGATAATGTGTTTGTTTCACCCATGCGAGGGCACTGTAAGCAAACTTATGTCTACGTCAGGGATGTTTGGTTCCACGTTTTCGGATAGATTCTTAAAGGCATGTCATCATTTACTCAAGTTCTTACCCCTGTATGTATTTCTTTTTTCTGCCGAACACAAAAGACGATATTTTGAAGAATATGGATAACCAAACATTTGATGGGCCCCACTGACAATGGAAAAAGGAAAAAAGAAAAACAGTAAACTGTTTGGTTACCGAGTCCGACATTCTTTAAAATATCTTTGTGTGTGTGTTCAGAAAAAGAAATAAATTCACAGAGGCTTGAAACAAATTTTACGAAAAACAATGCAATAGGCATATAAAGAATAATTTAAGCTCAAAAAATGGTTCAGTGAGGTTCTATATACAACCCCAGGGTTCTTTTGGGTTCGAATCTTTTGTTTCGAATCAGTGGTTTGAATCGCGTAAACAAAGCCTCGTTTACTGAAATCACGTGACTTTGGCGCTCCGAACCACTTATTCGAAACAAAAGATTCGTAAATCTTCGAAGCAGTGTTTTGAAATCGCCCATCACTAGATATTGTTGAAAAGTCGTTAATTTGTTTTTTGTTTTTTTGGCGCACAAAGTATTCTCATCGCTTTATAATATTAAATTTGAACTATTGAACTCACATAAACTGTTTTAAATGTCTTCAGTACCTGGATCTTGAGAGGTTCAGTGACATTGCTGACAATAGAGGCCACATTGAGCCATCGGATTTCATAAAAAATATCTTAATTTGTCTTAAGGGTTTGGAACGACATGAGGGTGAGTTATTAATGACAATTTTAATATTTGGGTGAACTAACCCTTTAAATATAAATATCAGTTCTTTGTTCTCTTTATAGCCCATGCCCGTTGAAAGTCAATAGGGGTCTTTTGTGTTCCACAGAAGAAAAAAAAAGAAGAAAAAAATTTGGAAAAAAGGAGCAAAAAAATGAGGTTGAAAATGGCATATGAGTGTGTAAATGATAGAATGTTCAATTTTGGATGAGCTATCGGTTTGTATACATATAATAAACAGCAAATGCATTCAATCTAATTTACAAAAGTGATGTAACCAGATCACTTTCATAAAATAACAAATTGCATAAAACATATTGCATTATGAATCCTATGGCTTTGACACCAACTTCAAGAAACAAGTTATTGCATTTCAATTTTTTTAATTAAAATGATTTGATCTGACAATCCAAATGATTTGTATATCTGTAGCTATAGGATGAACAAAGAGTTACTGCTGGCTTGACAATCCACAACAAAGATGCATGATGCAGAAAGATGAAAAACTCACATTTAATAAACACTAGGAAACATACAGAGAAACGCCAGCATGAAACATTAATACAAGACACTGAACAGAGTATGACTGAGGGTATATGGGTGGATACATACATACATACATATGATAACAAGGGGCTATTGATAGACAGGTGGATGTATTAGCTGACATGGAGATTAACCAACATCAATGGAAAGACAGCATAGTACACATGAAAAGCACAGGAACTGAACATAGGCACAACAAGACAAAAGAATATCAAAATAAGTGTCCATAAAAACAGAGACAAGGTAATTGTGACAGTTACAAGCTTAGACCTCCACCAGTAGTTATTTTTTAACTAAGTTATAAATATCCATTTATGTAAATACTCTAAACATCCACTATGTGCTGTAAATCAAACACATATCAATATTTTATCCTTACACATAAGGATTTAGTAGCATGATTTGGATTTCTCATTTGTAAGTTGCTTTTGATAAGTGTATTCAAAACGAATAAACGTAAAGTCAACAGCTTGATAATTGTTCCAGGACACGGTTACAATACAGATGGGTCAGAGACAGGAGGTAGCAGCAGATGATGTTTTATTGACACACAGCAGAGTTTACCAGGAGTGTAGGTGAATGAATGATGTGTCTTGAAGTGCAGGGAGAATGTAAGATGACTGATATTGTCCTTGTGGTTTGTCAAGGTGGAGATCCGGGATGAAGCAGACGAGGAGCTGTACAGGAGACGGTAAACACTCACACACAGACTGGGAACACAGGAGACAGGCAAGTAGATCGCTGGGAGTCCTTAAGGTAAACATGAAGGTACATCCTGATGCAAACAAGACCGTACAGTGACTGAGTGTGTGTGAGTGTCTTTTAACCAGTGACTGATTGGTGAGCTGATGAGGTACAGTTGTGTGTGATCAGTATTCTGGTGAGGGAGTGCGCAGTGATTGGATGGTGTTGGAGTCTGACGTGTCTGTGACAGACACCACCAGGATAGCTGTTAAATCTAAGTGCACCATCTATTCCAATGCAAATACTTAATGCTCATATCAATGAACTATGAATAATTTACTGCTATTGTGAGAATGACATGTAATCATGTAATCAATAAAAAAAGTAACTGTAGTCTTATTACGAGTATTTTAAAATGTAATATAATCTAATAGTACTTATTTTTTGGACTCTGATACTTAATCCTGTTTTTAATCTTGAAAAGTACTTTTAAAGAAGAAAAGTTGGGTGCATTTCCTGACTAAGTTGCCTGTTTCTTCTTTTTAATGCTTTTTAATAACAGCAGATGCTTTCACTGTCATATACAAATGAGATGTGATCAGACCACTAATCCAAAATATAAAGTCCATTATGAATCATAAGGCCTTGACACATAAGACACACATGAGTGAAATTACATTTTTAATCAAAGTTAATATATATGATTTGACAGTGTAAATCATATGCACACATGTATATGGGATAAAGTTTTCAGTTTAGACTTCCACCAGAAAGCTTCAAAAAAGACACTGGTGTTAAGTTTATAAAATGATAGATAGATAGATAGATAGATAGATAGATAGATAGATAGATAGATAGATAGATAGATAGATAGATAGATAGATAGATAGATAGATAGATAGATAGATACCTTGAATCATGTCTGTATTCCATAATAGACTCATATTTTCATTAAATCTCAAGACAAAGAAAAGAACAAAAGTCATGTTAAAGGTCAGTAAAATTATCAGATGAAATGTACTTAAGTTTCTCTTTCGTTCTTACACCACATATGACCTCAGTGTAAGGGAGATCCTTAATTAATTGGACAGTAAAGAGAGTGAAAGACAAGGTGTTGTCACATTCAATAACACCTTCAAGTACATGTATCTGCTAGCTTGTATAAAAGTGAGTAATTTGTTTGTGGGTATGACCTGTACAACGCAGTCCACATGAGGGCGCTGTTAAACAACTACACAGCAGCATGCGCCACAATTGTTTTAAACAACACATTGACTTTCAAGTTCGGTATTCAAGTCTTACAAATGATACATTTGTCATCGCATTCATTAAATAAACACTGTTATAAACATAAGTTTTTCTTGGGGTCCAGAACTTACAACACCTCAATCACTCTCTAAGAAGTCACAAATCCGAAGTGGCAGAAAAGTTATGATGGAGAAACATCACGGAAAACCTGTGAATTACACTTGAATATAATTAACTGTGTGTGAATAATTGTCTATATATATATATATATATATGTGTGTGTGTGTGTGTGAGAGAGAGAGAGAGTATGTGTGGAGGCTTCCAGCTGTGTGTTTATAGTGCTCAGAGCTGGTGTAGTGGTGACACACTGTTAGGCTAATTGGATTGGGTTGAGAAGTCTTCCTAGGAAAGGAGCAATTGGGAAGGTCAAGTATTCCAATATCACTGAATCAAACAGAATTTGATTGGTCGCAGCCTGTGTGCATGCTAGCACACCCCCACAAAATCCCCACCCTCTTTCTTTCTTTCTTTCTTTCTTTCATCAATCTTCTTATTAATAACATAAATAAATGCATGTCCAGCAGTAGTGCTGGTTTTGTTTAATAGGGTATATGTCGAACGTCACATGACCAAACCGGAAAACTGATCTCATTGCATCCGCTTGTCAGAGAAAGTGTTAACAGCAGTATGAATTGACGGCATATCTGTGTAATCAGCGAAAATACCTAGTTCACATTGTTATAGGTGTTTTATTCTATTAAATATCTAAACGTTAGTGTGAACTAGAAAAATGAAAAAAGTTTTTAAATATCAATCTGCATATACGGGGGACATCAGTTATGCTCATCTTTGCTCTCTCCTTTTAAGTTATCTTGAATAAAGCAGCTAATTTTTTCATGAAGCACATACAAAAGACCTATACCGGAAGAGATCTGATATGTTTTACAGAATATGGAAGTTAGACTGCGCATAACCCCTATTGACTATTAGCTGTGTGACTAATATGCTTACTTTGGATCACAATCATCAATACATTAAACTCCTTCCTTCCTTCCTTTTCTATTCCTTTCCTCTTTTTTCCCTTCCTTCATTCCTTTCTTCCTTTTTTCCTTCCTTCCTTCCTTCCTTCCTTCTTTACTTCCTTTCTTCATATATTTCTTCCTTTTCCCTTCCTTTCTTTCTTCATATATTCCTTCCTTTCTTCCGTTCTTCCTTTCTTCATATATTCCTTCCTTTCCCCTCCCGTTTCCCTTCCTTCCTTCCTTCCTTCCTTCCTTCCTTCCTTCCTTCCTTCATTCCTTTTTCATTCCTTTCTTCTTTTTTCCCTTCATTCCTTCCTTCCATCCTTCCTTCATATATTCCTTCCTTTTTCCTTTCTTTTCTTTTCCATTCCTTTAATATTTTTTCCCTTCCTTCCTTCCTTCCTTCCTTATATTTCCATTCATTACTTCTTTTCTCCTTCCTTCCCCCTCCATTTTCCCTTCCTTCCTTCCTTTTTCCTTTCTTTTCCATTCCTTTAATCTTTTTTCCCTTCCTTCCTTCCTTTTGTCCCCTTTCTTCCTTCCTTCTTTTTTCCTTTCCTTCCTTCCTTCCTTCCTTCCTTCCTTCCTTTTTTCTTCCTTCCATTTCCATTCATTTCTTTTTTTATCCTTCCTTCCTTCCATCCGTCCCCTTCCTTCCTTTCTTTCTTTCTTTCTTTCTTTCTTTCTTTCTTTCTTCCTCTTTCTTTCTTTCTTTCTTTCTTTCTTTCTTTCTTTCTTTCTTTCTTTCTTTCTTTCTTTCTTTCTTTCTTTCTTTCTTCCTTCCTTCCTTCCTTCCTTCCTTCCATTTTCATTCATTACTTCTTTTATCCTTCCTTCCTTTTGTACCCTTTCTTCCTTCCTTCCTTTCCCCCTTTCTTTCTTTCTTTCTTTCTTTCTTTCTTTCTTTTTTTTTCTTTCTTTCTTTCTTTCTTTCTTCCTTCCTTCCTTCCTTTTGTCCCATTTCTTCCTTCCTTCCTTCCTTCCTTCCTTCCTTTTTCTTCCTTCCTTTCTTTCTTTCTTTCTTCCATTTCCATTCCTTTCTTCTTTTTCACATCCTTCCTTCCTTCCTTTCCCATTCCTTTCTTCTTTTTTCCTTCCTTTCTTCCATTTCCATTCATTTCTTCTTTTACCCTTCCTTCCTTTCTTTCTTTCTTTCTTTCTTTCTTTCTTTCTTTCTTTCTTTCTTTCTTTCTTTCTTTCTTTCTTTCTTTCTCCCATTTCCATTCCTTTCTTCTTTTTTCACATCCTTCCTTCCTTCCTTTAACATTGTGGCAGATGGTAAATGATGGCAAGTCCACATTTGTTTCAAAGCAGAGACAGCATTGCAGATGGACAAGAGCGTAGAGACTTTATTAAACATCCAGCCTCATGTTTCTGCATATTGTGCAGCAGTGGGGGTCAGCTTAATCAATTTAGTCAACTTAATAAAATGCGAGGAGACAGCAGGAAGGATAAAATTGTAAATTGCAAAGCGTTATTTATCCTAAAAAGCCACTCTCAGTCTCATGCCATAAACAAGTGGCATCATTAATGCCATGAAACACTTTTACAATCATGTTGCACACCCGTAAAGATATCCGATTATCTCTTGGGACATCAATGAGATTAAAGTACAAGATTGCAGAGATCCTTTACCTTTATGATACACACATGAAGTAGCATT
The DNA here is from genome assembly GCA_037101425.1 of Elopichthys bambusa. Taxonomy (NCBI): domain Eukaryota; kingdom Metazoa; phylum Chordata; class Actinopteri; order Cypriniformes; family Xenocyprididae; genus Elopichthys; species Elopichthys bambusa. The sequence continues at coordinate 19,827,514 of CM074435.1, forward strand.
TAATACCTGTATTTATCAGTGTGTGGAGGGGTAAGGTTGTGTCTGCCATTGCCATGGAAACAGAGCTCTTGTGTACATTTTGCCTATACTGATACTTTATTTCCTTGTTCTACTGTTCTCTCTCTCTCTCTCTCTCTCTCTCTCTCGCTCTCTCTCTCTCTCATTCATACAGAGCAAGTCACAGGTCAGCACCAGTATCTTGTCGGCCGGTTTGTTCTTTTACTTCCATACTGGCTCAAATAATACTGCAGACAGTATTGATTTCTTAGATAAATATGGGAGCAAAAAAGACAACTTAAACTAAAAAGAATCTTAATATATATATATATATATATATATATATATATATATATATATTTTAGAAGAAGAACAAGAAGAAAATGTGATGCTTGTCCATGCAAAATTCACAGACTCAGTGCTAGGGTGTTGTGGGTGGTTGCTAGGACATTCATGTTACTCTGGTATAGGCAGCTAGGCATTGGTAGGTGGTTGCTAAGGTATTCTGAGAGGTTGCTAGGTGTGTCTATTTGTTTGCTACGGTATTCTGAGAGGTTGATAGGACAATGCTAGGTGTTTGCTAAAGTATTCTGAATGGTTGCTATGCTATTTTGAGTGATCGATAGGTGTTTACTAAGATATTCTGAGTGGTTACTGTACAACTCTGCTAGGCGTCTGTTAAGGCATTCTGAATGGTCACTAACGTGTGGCTATGTGGTTGCTAAGGAATTATGATTTGTTGCTATGGTGTTCCTATGGTATGCTAAGTGGTTGCCAGGGCATTGTTATGTGTTTACTAAGATATTCTGAGTGGTAGCTAGGGCATTGGTAGATAGACAGACAGTTAGATAGACAGATAGGCCCTGTTTACACTAGTGCGTGAAAACGATCCTCGTCTACACTGAGATTTCCACAGCGTTTCAGAAATGATTTCCGTCTACACTACACGGCCGAAAACGCATATCACATGACCATTCTTGCACACTGGGCATGCACGTACAAGTGTAAACAGTTACCTCTTGCGCATGTAGGCAGCTGCAGTGTTAAAAAAATGCAGTTTAGCTGCACAATAGCTGCTAAAAATGACAACAAAGCCAGCAAAGATTGCAGTTCAGTCTCCATGTTATTGTTTACACAGTCGTCAAGGATATGCAGAGTGAACATGGGCAGCCACGCCATCGTTTTCAAAAGTCTCCATTTTGGTCCATTTATACTGAAACGCAAACTAAAACGCTCTGTAGCGTTTTCGAAAGTCTCGGAGTAGTGTAAACGAGAGGCGTAACTGTAGCAAAACTTGTGCGTTTTAAAATGAAAATGCACTAGTGTAAACGGGGCCATAGATAGATAAATAGATAGATGGATGGATGGATGGATAGATAGATAGATAGATAGATAGATAGAAGAAAGTAACCATTGAATAATTATAAAAAGCAGTTATGAATATTCAGCCTGATGCTATGACAGTTGAAACCTACTCCCAACAGTTGGATGTTTCAGAGATGCCGTGAATGGTGGTGGCAGTGTGGCGTCTCTCTCCCTTGTTCTCTTGCCGAGAGACTTACAAAGAGCAGAAGCTGTAATTAGAATGCGAGGGAGCAAGTCGCTGCTGCAAATTGAAAACATATTGATTCTCCCTCAGCTCTGTTCTCCCCAGCCTGAGAACAGGATGGAGATTCACACACAAGGTAACAGGGAGCAGGAAAGAGGGGTTGGTGGGTGGGGGAGAAGTTTTGGAAATCGAGAGAATATGAAAGAGAAAGAGAGAGAGAGAGAGTAAAGGAGAGAGAGAAGATTACATCATGCACTGGACTTTTTTTATTCTGAAAAATAAATGGCAAGGATTTTTTAATTAAAAGTTGGGGCTGAACCAAATCTAGACAAGCAAATAGCTCCGCCTATTAATCCAGCTAAATTCTGCCCCACATAAGATGAAAAGAGGGCATTCTAGTGCGCTGTATTGACGTCAGGGGAAGTAGTTACAGCAAAATACTTTGCTAGAGGGAAGACTGCTAAGGTCTAATGTGTATGCATGTGTTTGGGTATGAGCACCAAAATAGGAGCTGAATCGTTGAAGGCAGATGGTAAGTCAGAAGTGTGAGCCTGTCAAATGCCATATACTGTGTTGTATGTCGGTGTCTCCCCTCAGGCAATACAACAGCTTCCTCATCCAGAGCAGTGTAGCACCACTACATCCCTCAGCATTCAAATGACAAGAAATGTGATTTTTCCACAATGCCTCTTTTAGCATATGATTTGTATTCATTTATATACAAAAGGAACTGAATAAAACGTGTTATTGCAATTCAGATATGTAAAGAACTGCTTCAGGGCATTGCCACCAGAGACACCCATCTGATGTGCCCTCAGTAGCTGGTGTCAGTGTGCAAGGCAACAAGCTATACACAACAAACACAACCTATTGATGGAGCCATGCACTTGGTGGTTTCAGCTTATTCATGCAGATTTACAGCACTAATTCTAGTGAGTGACTAAGTGACTTAAAGTGAGTGACGTGACATGTAGCCAAGTGTGGTGACCCATACTCAGAATTTGTGCAGTGCATTTCACCCATCCAAGTGCACACGCACACAAAAGTGAGTTTTGAACACACAGAGCAGTGGGCAGCCATTTTTGCTGCGGCGCCTGGGGAGCGATTGGGGGCTCAAGGGCACCTCAGTTGTGGAGGTGAGAGTGGAAGAGAGTGCTGTTCATTCACTCCCACGCCTACATTTCCTGCCAGTACTGAGACTCAAACCCATGCATTTCGGGTTACAAGTCCCATACTCTAACCATGAGGCCACAACTTTTTCGGCCAAAACCAAATTTTGTTTAGTATGTAAACTTTTGCAGATAAAATAATTTAACGGTAACACTTTATGATAATTGCACAATATGAACCATTAGTTAAGCATTAGTAAATAGTCAATTCATAATTTATAAAGCATTAGCAAGCAGTTTATAAATACAGCTATAAATGCTTTGTTCTTCATTTATAAGCATATCTATAATGTGTTTAATAACTGTATTTTCATACTTTATTAATGATCAATTTATCATTTCTAAATTAAATATTACATTATTTACAAACCAGTTATTACATAAAATCATTTAGAAAGTGTAAGTAAATGATTAATAAACTATTTATATGTACTTTTATACATCTTATTATTTAGACATATAGTAATAGTGGTAACACTTTATTTTAGGGTCTTTTAACTAGTTGCTTATTAGCATATATGTTACTAGAATATTGGTTGTTTATTAATAATTATTAAGCACATATTAGTGCCTTATTCTGCATGACCATATTCTACATTCTTAATCCTACCCAATACCTAAACTTAACAACTACCTTACTAACTATTAATAAGCAGTAAATTAGGAGTTTATTGAGGGAAAAGTCGTAGTTAATAGTTAATACATGTTCCCTATACTAAAGTGTTACCGTAATAGTTACTTAGTGCGTTAATAAATGCTTTATTAACATGTATTCCTACTGTAATTCATGATTAATTCAGGTAGTTCTAAAACATTTAGTAGTTGTTAGTTAACTATTTTTGTGAGCTCATCTAAAGTGAGCACTAAAGCTTTTACAAAGAAGATTTAAAGGCTCAGTTATCGTCTAAACAGAAAAAGAAAACAAACGCAACAGAGTGATAAAGAACATAGAAATATTTATTTCAAGATGCAAAAATTAAACTGTACACTTGATATAACATGAAAAATAAACCTCTGAAATGTCATAGAAAATAAACATTCCTTTACACCTCCAGAAAACATAATTGCGCAGAAAAATGAAACTAAGCCTTTGCAATCTGATATAAAATACATTTCTGTAAAGTGTAAACATTGCTGAATAAAAATTGACCAGTGCCAACACTGGGTTCTAAAATACAACAAATAAACGTCTGAGAGTTTGCTTTCTGAGCACCTTGCAGGGATTGAGTGGAATGAATGGTAAAGTATACGCTGTGTGAAACGTGAAGCAAGAAAACCCAGGATTCCAGATTGTTTCATGTTATATCAAGAGTACAGTTGTACAGTTTAATTGTTTAATGTTCTGTATCAATCACTCTGTGTTGTGTTCGTTTGTTGATATTTTAATCCAAAAATCTTACATATTGTGCCTTTAAACACAAAAACGTTTGTGTTGTACTTATGGAGCCATTTGGAAGCTCAAAGCCAAAGGAAGTGTGTTTAAAATATTCCCTATGCAGTCTCTGGGCCCACCAATCTAGGGTTAACAACATTCATTTGTCACCATTTTGACTCACACACCGACAATGTTTTTGTTAGACCTACATGTTCTTTACATAGGTACACTGGAGTCAAGTGTTCATTAAGCATAAATACCATTAAGGTTTGTTCTAGTAGACTTTACACATAAGCACACACTCCTGAATCAAACAGAAAGTGGATTTGAGCTGTGGTCAGTCACAGAGAGAGACATTTTTTGAAGCATATTGCATAATGTGGCCTCTGTTTTTGCTTAATTTGTGTAATTGTTACAACTTACCCCAGCATGTGTTACAACTTATCCCGTTAAAGGGGTAGATGTATTTGACATCAACTCATAACGATATTCTTACAGATGTTTGAAATGGTGCCTTTTGTTTTTAATTTACTTCAAATAGAATGCTAAATTATGCATTCTCAATTATGTATTTGTGTATTTTAAAGGAATAGTTTAAATTCTGTGTAAATTCTGTTATCATTTACTCACCCTCATGTCATTTCAAATCTCTATCTTTACCTAACTTTCTTTTTTCCTGCAAAACACAGAGGTATATTTTAAAGAATGCTTCAGTTGTTTTTGTCCATAAAATAAAAGTCCAACATTCAAAAAAAAAGAAAAAAAAAAAAGTGGATTAAAAAAGATTATGAATTTTCATTTTTGGCTGAACTGTCCTTTTCTCATTTTTCATCTTTTAATAAAGTTTAAGTTTCATTATCCAAAAATGAATCAACATTTCAAAATATTGTAGCAAAAATCTATGTTCCAATGATTAAGGTTCATACAGGCGAATTTTAGTTTTCTACTGTCATTTTAACCAACTGAAACCTGTATTTCCTACATTTTTTAAGCCAAATCATCCAGGTTGCTTAAGTAAAATAAGAGGTGTGCCACTAAGGAATTGCAGGCACTAGTTCCTGAGTGGTTTATTCAGACCTCAAAAAGACTTAGATTCAGACTCCAGTGTTAGATATGTGAATGTGGCATCACAATGGCAAGGTGTATTCAAACCAATGCATCAATTATCTACGAGACCTTCAGCAGAGGGAAATAGTGTCTACCCCAAAGACAGAGTGTGCCCTGAGGCGAGTTTTACCAAGAGACTACTCATAATCACATCCAATTAATGAAACCACAAAAAAGGAGGCAGTTCAAAGAGCTACCTTATCCTTTGCGTTTCCACAACTCACTTTCGCTCTCTCTCTTCTGCAGTACAATTTACTTTAAGCATTGCTTAAGCCAATGCTCAAGGGCTGTTTTAACAAGCAGTTGATTAGCACTGTTTTTTTGCAGCCTAATGTTTAGTTGACATTAAAGGTCCATGTGGGAAGTATGTACCGTAAACACGGACCAGTCCTCCGACACGGACTCTTTTCAATTGTGGGGAATGAATTCCAAAGTTTTCCATGTCCCAACGAGGCCCAAAACCAGCAGGTGTTGCTGCTGCTTTAGCTGCAGCTCCCCAGCACCCACCCACTGTTTAGGGATAATGGAGCTGCACTGAATTTCAGTATCACTTTAAACCCTCTGATAATAAACTCCATCCACCTCAAAACATTAGCCATAAACTGATAATAGGCACAGCGGTAGCCTAGGTAATATTTCACAGTAGATATACTCTATATTGCCTACTTCAGGCAAATTTCTGCATGACACTATCATAGCTTGGATTTAATATCATACGTGGATGCTACACACCCATATGCTTCAGCATTAATTACACACTTCTCTCTCTAAAATACCCATTCATTTATGTCTATTTAATCATTCCCTGCTGATTCACAGTAGATCACACACTCAGACTCAGTGGCCGAAGCCAGAACTCCTGTTTGCTCATTGTTCATTCCAGTGATCATGACACAGCTAATAGAGGCCGGATTAGTGTGCAGGAACAGAGTGGGCAAACACACAGAGACTAATGATGGAGACCAGCCAGTCTGCACCACTTTCTCATGCTCTAAAAACACCTCTATCATGTTTGCATTTGTCTGTGCATATTACTGTATGTTTAAGTAGTTTACTAAGGTGCTGGCATGCACTAAGTTAGTGTCTACTGGTCTATTTTATAGCTTTACCCATTTGCACCCATCCATCTGCCCCTACTGATAATCATAGCTTTGGATGCATTAATATGTTTTTTTATTTGTGCATGAACACACTTAAATTTCCTATAACTCACACTCCCCAATTCCCTCCCTGCTTCTGTAAATCTATTACCCTATATATTCCCGTGCCCTTCCTCTCTGTATCTGTCAGTGTGCTCTCCTCATCTGTCGTCTGCGCTTTGAATCTGGAGTGGTCCAGCACTGTACCAGACTAGAATTTTAAGCATGTCCTTTGGTCAGGAGGGGGCGTGGAGGGGGGGTAGAGTCGGTTGCTATATGCATAAAACTTGAAAGGGCTCTAAAGGAGGGCTCTAGCACGGTAACATGCTATATTATGTATTATTTACAGCTGCATGGCTACTGTGTGTTATTTTCATCAAATAATTAATTTATTGTAAACCATTGAACTATGAAAGGAGAGAAAAGTACACTTTTAAAAAGTGGCCAATGAGATGACATAAGGATAAGAAAATAAGAACACACAATCAACATAAATAGCAAATAAGTCAATGAAATATGTACAAATAGAGGTAAGAGGTGATAGCATCAAAATGAAATGGTTTATAATACTGCATTGTGTGAATGGCATCAAATAAATATCCAAGCTGGAAAAGCAAAGATGACAGTATTCTTTAAACTATATATATGTCAGGGTCAGAATTATTGGCACCCTTGGTAAATATGAACAAAGAAGCCTGTGAAAATAAGGCTGCATTGTTAATCCTTTTGATCTTTTATTCAAAAAAATCTAACTTTACATTGGGGGAAAATCTCTTTATGAAATAAATGTTTTTCTACAATACACATTGGCTGCAATTAATCATACCCTTTTATTCAATACTTTTTGCAACCTCCTTTTGCCAAGATAACAGCTCTGAGTCTTCACCTATAATGCCTGATGAGTTTGGAGAACACCTGACAAGAGATCAGAGACCATTCCTTCATGCAGAATCTCTCCAGATCCTTCTGATTCCCAGATCCATGTTGGTGCTTCTTCTCTTCAGTTCACTCCACTCATTTTCTTTAGGGTTCAGGTCAGGGGACTGCGACGGCCATCGCAGAAGCTTCATTTTGTGCTCAGTGACACATTTTTGTCTTGGTTTTGATGTTCGTTTTAGATCATTGTCCTATTGGAAGATCCAATAATGGCCCATTATAAGATTTCTAGCAGAGGCGGTGAGGTTTTGATTTTTTTGGTCTGTTTGCATTTAAAACAATAAATGATGCCATGTATGTGAACAAGATGTCCAGGACCTCCAGCAAAAAAATAGGTCTACAATTTCAAAGATCCAGCAGTATATTTAACCGTGGGCATGGGGTACTTTTTATCCCTGTTTGCACTGAACCCATCTAGTGGGTTTGCTGCCAAAAAGCTCTTTTTTTAGTTTCATCTGACCATAGAACCTAGTCTCATTTGAAGTTCCAGTAGTGTCTGACAACTGAATGTGCTGGAGATTGTTTTTGGATGAGAGCAGAGGATTTTTTTTGAAACCCTCCCGAACAACTGTGGTGATGTAAGTGCTGTTTGATTTTTTTTTTTTTTTCTTTTTTTTTTCAGACTCAACAAAGTTCTCCAGCTATGATCCACTCAAACTTTCCTCCTCACCATGCATTAAGACAATTTAGACACACGGTCTCTTCCATGCAGATTTGTAACATCTTTAGTTTATTGGAACTTCTTAATTATTGCCCTGATAGTGGAAATTGGAATTTTCAATGCTTTAGCTTTTTTCTTACTACAACTTTCTATTTTGTGAATCTCAACAATCTTTTGCTGCACATCAGAACTATATTCTTTGGTTTTACTCATTGTGATGAATGATTAAGGGAATTTGGCCTTTGTGTTTCCTCATGTTTATACTCCTGTGGAAGTCATGGTGTGCTAAAAAAATGCAAAAAATGAATATACTTCAGAGAGATTTTACTCATAAGAATTTCTGGGGTGCCAACTGTGGCCAACATATTTTTATAGAAAAACATTTGTTTCATAATGGGATTGTACCCCAAAACAATTGTTTTACTTTAATGAAAGGCTAGATATTTTGTGAATTTTTTTAATGAAAAAAGTTAATGCATTTTTGATCATATTTACCAAGGGTGCCAATAATTTAATTCTGACCATGACAATATATATATATATATATATATATATATACACACACCAATCAGGCATAACATTATGACCACCTTCCTAATATTGTGTTGGTCCCCATTTTGCTGCCAAAACAGCCCTGACCCGTCGAGGCATGGACTCCACTAGACCCCTGAAGGTGTGCTGTGGTATCTGGCACCAAGATGTTAGCAGCAGATCCTTTAAGTCCTGTAAGTTGTGAGGTGGGGCCTCCATGGATTGGACTTGTTTGTTTAGCACATCCCACAGATACTCGATTGGATTGAGATCTGGGGAATTTGGAAGCCAAGTCAACACCTCAAACTCGTTGTTGTGCTCTTCAAACCATTCCTGAACCATTTTTGCTTTGTGGCAGGGTGCATTATCCTGCTGAAAGAGGGGAATACCGTTTCCATGAAAGGGTGTACATGGTCTGCAGCAATGCTTAGGTAGGTGGTATGTGTCAAAGTAACATCTACATGAATGGCAGGACCCAAGGTTTCCCAGCAGAACATTGCCAGAATCATCACATTGCCTCCGCCGCCTTGCCTTCTTCCCATAGTGCATCCTGGTGCCATGTGTTCCCCAGGTAAGTGACGCACACGCAGCCGGCCATCCATGTGATGTAAAAGAAAACGTGATTCATCAGATCACCTTCTTCCATTGCTCCGTGGTCCAGTTCTAATGTTCATGTGCCCACTGTTGGCACTTTCGGTGGTGGACAGGGGTCAGCATGGGCACCCTGACTGGTCTGCGGCTATGCAGCCCCATACGCAACAAACTGTGATGCACTGTGTATTCTGACACCTTTCCATCAGAACCAGCAATAACTTCTTGAGCAATTTGAGCTGCAGTAGCTCGTCTGTTGGATCAGACCACACGGGCTCCCCACATGCATCAATGTGCCTTGGCCGCCCATGACCCTGTCGCTGGTTCACCACTGTTCCTTCCTTGGACCACTTTTGATAGATACTAACCACTGCAGACCAGGAACACCCCACAAGAGCTGCAGTTTTGGAGATGCTCTGACCCAGTCGTCTAGCCATCACAATTTGGCCCTTGTCAAACTCACTCAAATCCTTACGCTTGCCAATTTTTCCTCCTTCTAACACATCAACTTTGAGGACTTGCTGCCTAATATATCCCACCCAGGTGCCGTGATGATATATATAAAGGTTTCAGTATGTGCAAATATAGGTTAAACTGCAATACGCTAAAAAAAATTATAAAGCCGCTCGAGGACAGAAACAATAGGTAACCATAGCAACAGTAAGCTGATCGATGGCTTTTCCGTTAAGATTAGTATCATTTATTCCGGGGGGGGGATCGCACACAGTTTCTGCCAATCTCATGTTAATCTTAAATACCTATAGAGTAGTAGTGCATCCTTCTTATCTCCAAAAAGTCTTTAGTTTTACCATATTTATAAAAGATACATACGCTGTACCGAGTATTTCTGTATATACAGCCGAGCGCCTGGAGGCGTGTCCTGTGAGCGGAGCTAAAGAGTGACGAGCTGTCACTAGCATGCACAGCTTTTGTGTAGCGATTGTCTGCAAGCTATCAATGGTCAGCTAAACAAATATATTTAAACACACACAATACACCATCGCATTATCCCTGGATAACTTCTGAATCACTATAATGAATATAGCGTATAGTGAATGATGAATAATGAATTTATGAATTCACTACGTTCTTGTTGTTTACATTATATGCACTTAGGCACCTATTGTCAACAAAACAGACATTTGAAGCAGTTTTACTCACCACCTGCGGTTCTGACTCATGACCAGGATCATTATCGCTGTGACCGCTCCATCTTTCAGTTTCAAACGATCTGTAAATCCAGCGTAGAACTGGGCCTTGTTTATGAAACCATAAGCGCCGATCCTGAGGGCTCGAGCAGCCACGGAAAAACACAAGATATTCTCCATTCATTTTAACCAATAAAAAAGTGATTGCAATAATCAGTTTCTATGGTTATTTTAATAACAAATATCGAGAGCGCATCAATGTAATGCATGAGCACAAAACGCTGGGTTCTTTGGGAAGCAAGGTTATCTTTCCCTCACAACCAAAAACACACTTCTTTGGTGACATTGTTGATTTTGTGACGTCCTGTGACCTGTGCATGTGCAGTGCTGCCGACGGCTTCCGTAAACCCAAACGTGCTTTGATGGGTGTGCTCTTGCTCTCTCATTCTGGTCGACGTGTGCGCGCGCGCCCTCTCGGGAGAAGTGCCTATACAAGGAATTCCGCCCCCGTTTACGTCACTCATGCCCATACTTGAAAAAAAGATCCCGAATCCTGTAAGTATTTGGAAGAGAATTTTTGGCACGGAAATACTCCGTCATTCGTCCAACTCGTGTTTTGAAACTTTGGCCATGTTTAGCATGAGAATCCAACTCTTTAACAGTGTAAATAAGTCAGAATACATGAAATAGCATTATACCTCCCCTTTAATATTATTCACAAATAACAACAACAAAAAAAGTGTTTTGTTTAAAACGTTTGTACTGACGATTAGCTAGGCTACGTGACTGTGTCTATGTTTCATGTACTATATATATATTAAAATATAGCCTAACATAGCCTATTAATTAAATAAAATTAAAAAAAACTTGATTTTTGTAACTTGATTACATAATCCACATATAACATGCAGTCCGCTATATAACCCAGCACTGTCACAGCACACATCAGTTAAAATCTACTTCGAGAACGTGAGTTAATATCCATATTCGCTCCGTCCATATAGGCTATGAGTTTTAACTGCACCCTTTTTCTGTCGCCGCACATCCCCTCTCTGTTGTATAACTCTCTCTCTCTCTCTCTCTCTCTCTCCTGAGCCACAGCACGCCTGCCTACATCCCTCTCCCAAATCTTCACTATAGCACACAAGCAAAGGGGACCGAAGCAGACCCGTATCCTCATTTCCCAGCACACCACGTTCCTCATTCTCAGGTCTTTTTGTCTTTTATATGGCGCAAGGGCTCAGCAAGCGGGACGGTTCTGGGTGCGAGAAAGCCAACGCGGATTTGGATAAGCGAGCATCACTGACGGGTCTAGAATACAGCAGTTGCGGCGCCTCCGCCTTCTCGGTCTCTTCTAGCCGGCTCTATGACGAGTAATGGTCGGCTCGTTTTGCTGGATGCTCCCTGCTCTAACCGGATCTTCGACGGCACCATATTCAACAGCAGATTGCCATTTTCGGAAGAAACCTTCAAAGAGCTAGGAGATACATATGGAAACTGGGGATCGGAATTTTAGGAAAAAGGATATATAGTAGTGCTTTATTTTATTATTCTAATTTGCTCATTTATGTTTCGTTCTCGATGAATTTTCTCATTCCATCGTTGACTTGGTTTGTCAAATTGATGCGAGAGCGGCAGCAGCAGATTTAGATTCGCCTGGACATTCTTTTCGTTGGTTTTGAACTGGACTATCCTGGCCATCCATCCATCTATCCTATATTTTTTCTGCTCCTGCACTTCAGTAGAGCTTATCCTGTCCTTTCTGTTTTTTCTCTCTCTCTGCGTCTTTCCCTCTTGATTAGAATAGACTAGTATTTGCTTAGCCAGAATACGAGAGACAGCGTGTTTGTTAAGCAGCTACGTAGGTCAACAGTTGTTGTAACACATTGAATTGTTTAGATATATATTCCGATCCGAAGCAAAGCCTTCCATTGCTCCATCAACGCCAGTCTGAATTCCACATTCTTCCTAAACCAGTATTTATCCTCAATTCCTAACACATCAAATCTACGCGCCTAAAATTGTCATGATTAAAACCGAGTATTGTTCAACATTGGCTTAATTGCTGTGGCGTTTGAATGACATGCTCAGGCCATTATTAAAGGCCTCGGGAATTAATTATTATCTTTGATTAGTGGCTTTGCAGCGTGAATGTGTAAGTTTAAGCTGTAGCACTAGCTGCTGCATATCTTACCTCGTTTAGAAACAAAGACAAGGACACACGATTTAGGAGGGTAAATTTGCTCTTTGTTGGAACAGCGCGAAAAGCGTAGCGTTCCTCTCCAAAACAAACAAAAAACAGCCAGAAAGGCTCACCTATTTCTTCCTTAATCGGTTCTCACCCAAACGCAACCATAAGGTTCCTACCGCATCCTCCCCCTTCCCCCTCCTTTCGCTCAAATATATCCCATTTTTTTAATTTGGTTTGGTCCCGTAAATTTTCAAATATTTATTTCCTATACATCAAGAGGAAAGGGGGTCCCCCTTTCATGGAATGCGGAAACATGGGTGTGTTTGACCGCGGAGTTCAGATGTTATTGACCACGGTGGGCGCGTTCGCTGCCTTCAGTCTCATGACCATCGCGGTGGGCACGGACTACTGGCTGTACTCGCGCGGCGTGTGTAAGATCAAGACCAACAACGAGAACGAGACCAGCAAGAAGAACGAAGAGGTGATGACCCATTCGGGACTGTGGAGGACATGTTGCTTGGAAGGTAAGACGACTGTCATGCTCTCTTTTATCCACCCGATGACGTTTAGCGGTCCCCCATTTGCATTAGAGGGTCCATCTCAGCACGTGCACACGTGCTCCTGTTGGTTGTTACGGAAACGCATCTTAGGCCTGCTGCTTGGCGATGGTTTAAAAGCTCCACTTTCAGCACCAGGGACAGCGACAGAAGCGCACAATAACAAAAACTGATGTGAAAAGATATTAAACAGGGTACACTTTTGATCCCAAACACAATGCTGTCTAATATGATGTGTTGTAACAGGACAGAACCTGTTAGCTGGTTTCTTGCTGGTCTATCATGTTCCAAAAACTAGTTTGAAAGCATTAATCTAGTAAGAACAGCTGTTAGCTGGTTTGTTGCTGGTCTAATATAGATTTGCCGCAGCTAATGACCAGCTTGGACCAGCAAATGACCATCTTAGGCCAGCTAGAAACCAAGCTTAAAGGGGATAGTTCACCACAGAATTATTATTATTATTATTATTATTTGTCATCATATGCTCACCCTCATGTCACTTTTCTATCTTCTGTGGAGCACAAAAGAAGATATTTTGAAGAATGTTTTTATCCATACAATGAAAGTCACTGAACCCCACTTATGTTCAGTTTTTCTTGTGTGTTCAGTATAAGTAATAAAGTCCTTTTAAAAGTAAAGTTTATTTTGGCATCTATGGTTCTAAATAACCTTTAACATCTATGGAACCTTTCCATTATATAAAACGTTCTTTACAAAGAATTTACTTTAAAAAAAAAATTAAGAGTGATTAGGGTGAGTAAATGAAAAAAAAAGGTAACATTTTGGGGTTAACTATGCCTTTTAAGATGGATTTTCCCACATTGGAAGGTTATGGATATGACAGCAGATAAATGCATGTGTGCACTACTGGGACTTTCACTATAAGTAACACCTGGGATAAAATGCTGCTCTCATGAACCATGTTCAGAAAGGCTCTATGTGTGTCAGGTCAACATACACAGACTGTTGATTTCCTGTCATGCTTCGGTGGCTGCACTGACTGCTGACTTTGGCCAAGCAATGTCACCTTGTGAGGTCATGGAGCATAACAAATCTTCCTCATCCTCACCAGGGCTCAGAGGAGGCAGAGAAGATGGCCTGGGTCTCTGAGACACACAGCCATATGCTATGTGCACACATCCTCTGCTGCTTCTAGAGCACAGGAAGACCTATGGAGGAAAATCTATGACCAGAGGCTGGTCATTCTGAATTAGCAAAGACATGATGTAAGCATTTACAGTTAAATAAGTTAAATTACGAGGCATACTGACAGGGGAGGTTGGATGCTGCTGATCTTGATGCTGCTGAGTTCTCATAGCCATATGTTGACTAAGGCAAGACAAGTGACTTTGACCACATCTGTCAGTGTGTCCTTAACATCTGCTTTTTAGGTTTGTCTGTCAAATGACCCAAAGTACTCAAGGTTTACAACATCTGTCATTAAGTTACATTTGGTGTGCAGGACGATCTCTTGGATCAAAAAGTGCTTAATGAGAACAAGTAGAACCTGATTAACATTTCCATGTAAAATATTTCTTAACAGCTTTCTTTGTAGTGCCTGTGTTTAAGTGTGTCACTGGCCCAACATAATTCCACATGGTAGTCAGTCAGTTGTAATTTTTGATGCAATTTAGCTCTTAGTTACACACATTTTGCAGACCAAGGTCAAATTCTTTGGAATAGCAATGGAATGGCATACATTTGGATTCGGTTCAGATAATAAAATGATAGTACACTAGCAGAATTCAACCCTGAAGAATGAAAAAATGAAATTTTTTGTGTCAGATAAATCCTCTAGTTTATGAACAGCCAGTAACACCAAAATTAATTGGATAAAATCACTGGATGAAAAACAAAACAAAATAAAAAACACAGACTTAAATACACACTTAAATGGCTGATTACAGTCATCTCAGGTGCAGGTCCGTGATAAGTCTTAAGTAAAAGAGGATTGTGCTGCTTAAATGTAAAACATCTTCCTTCTGTTCTCAGTTCAGGCTCACACAGATCTCATGCTCAGACTATGAAAAAAAGCAATTAGCTGCAACAGTAAATAACACTTATCCCTCAACCTACATGGTTGTATCCATCAACCAGGTGCCGCCTCTCAGAGCCCATCTTGCACTGCCATCTCATAGACCGTGTGTAGGCAGGCTAGGATGTAAATCTCAGTGGTCAGTGCAGAAGATGATTTGCTGGGGAGGAATAGATTTACAGCATGCAGGTGGGCAAGAGTGTTAGTGTAATTTGTCCCTGGAGTGCTCCAAAGTGATGAGAGAGGGGAAACACCCTCGACTGGACTGTCCTCAGCAATATTAGCAAAGCTTCAGATATTTAACATTGCACCACCCACATATGAAGTATACTATAGAGCAATCCAGAAAATCACACCTACATATCTTACATATCTTGTACAGCTTTAATAACTTCCTTGGCAAGAGAAAAAAGAACAATGTATATCATATTATCTACATGAAATGGTTATTTTCTATTGGTGCCGGTATTTGTGGTATTGTTGGTAAACTTACTGTATGTTACTGTTCAAATGTTTAAAGGTCGATAACATTTTTTAATGTTTTTAAAAAGATCTCTTATGCTCACCAAGGCTGTATTTATTTGATCAAAAATACAGTAAAAATTTTGTGAATGATTATTACAATGTAAATTAACTTTTTTCTATTTTAATATATATTTTAAAATGAACTTTATTCCTGTGATGGAAAATCTGAATTGTCAGCATCATTACTTCAGTCTTCAGTATCACGTGATCCTTCAGAAACCATTCTAATATGCTGATCTGGTGCTCAAAACATGTTGAAAATAGTTGTGCTTCTTAATATTTTTATGGAAACATATTTTTCAGGATTATTTGATTTTATTTGTGTAAAATTATAATCAATTTATTCATCACCAATTTAACGAACAATTGATTTCTTCTCAATCTTTTGAACGGTAGAGTATCAAATTCTTTTAAAATGTAACTATTGTAAATTATGGAGGTTTACATTCAGTCTGCTTTGAGCAATGCTTCAAAAAATCATTTATAGAGGCCAATGGCTAATTAAGCAGT
Source organism: Elopichthys bambusa (assembly GCA_037101425.1). Classification (NCBI taxonomy): domain Eukaryota; kingdom Metazoa; phylum Chordata; class Actinopteri; order Cypriniformes; family Xenocyprididae; genus Elopichthys; species Elopichthys bambusa. The sequence continues at coordinate 19,843,535 of CM074435.1, forward strand.
GCTTTAATTAGTGAAATCTTAAAGTTATTCTTGTAGCAGGGTCATGTATTCATTCACTTTTTATTCTTATATATTTCAGAGTTGCTTTCAGTACATTTGCATTTATTTCCAGTGTCAGCAGATCTATTTTGTTCCCAATGAACTTACAATGGCTCCAAAAAGTTTTTGAACACTTAAGCCATACTAAAAATGTATAGATGTCATTACATATAAAACCAACAGGCATTTATTAAAACAAATACAACAAGCGCACTTTAAAGGATTAGTTTACCCAAAAATGAAATTTCTTTCATTAATTACTCACCCTCATGTAGGACCTTCGTTCATCTTTAGAACACAAATTAAGATATTTTTGATCAAATCTGATGGCTCAGTGCTTCAGATGCCCAGAAAGCTACTAAAGACATATTTAAAACAGTTAATGTGACTACAGTGGTTCAACCTTAATGTTATGAAGCGACGAGAATACTTTTTGTGCATCAAAAATAAATAAATAAATAAATAACGACTTTATTCAACAATATCTAGTGCTGGGCGATTTCAAAACACTGCTTCATGAAGCTTCAAAGCTTTACGAATCTTTTTTTTTTTCGAATCATTGATTTAGAGCGTGTATCAAACTGCCAATGAATATTTTAAAAATATTTTAATCCTCAATCCCAAAGCAAAAAAGTGTCAAACCAGATAATTAGGGCAAGTTATTTTTTTTTTTTTTTTAAAAAAGCAACACAAAAGCAAAGCTCAGTGCACTTGCTATTATCGCACCTCTCAGTGAAAGATGACAGCTTGTTAAAGTCTTATTCTGGACACCCACAGAGCCATTATAGTGCCACTGCAGATTAGAATGTGTCCCTATAGTGAGTGGAACCAAATATGAATCAGCATGACACTACAGCTCTGTAAGTTGCAGCACATGCATGTACACATTGCCATAAACATTGCCATGATAGAACACAAACTGGTATATGGTGGACCACCATTACCATAGTGACTCAGACCCAAGTGTACTTCACCAGAACTACAGTTAATCTGCGTTATTAATCTTCATTATGCTAACAATGAATATGAGGGTACAGCACAGCGAGAGCGCAGGAAAAGCGCAGCAAAGTACAGTGACAAAAGAGGTGCAGTTATATTCCTCGCATACCCAACACTTATCATTCCAAATCTCTGTGACAGCAACTTTCCCAATAAGACAGATCATTCTTCTGAACACTTTGAGTCGCCGTGAATATTTCCCGGGCCACAGGGGGCTGCTGCTAATGAATGGACTTCCTGTGCATGCTTTCCATTCGCAGGCGGCCAAAGCGTGTGTTTGAAGAGATAACCCACGCCACCTCAGCGGGAGGGGGTGAAAAATACTCTTGCATTTTTCTCACCTCTCGCTGGTTCATGCTCACAAATCTGCTCTTTATAAGCAAGTGCTTGTGAGGTCTCATACTCGGTGTTCATCCAGGTCGACTGAATCAGTGTGGTCGCTCGGTGCTGTTATTTGTGAATTGCATCTTGGTCAAAATGCTTGGTCACATTTTGTTTAAAAATGCCATATTTGTATGTATGTATGATATAGAAAGACAGGCCGTGGGACATGCCTGATGCTGCTGTAGAGACAGATTAATCTCATGAACTGATCAGATAAGGATTACCAGCCTGGCATGTATCTGCCCAGCTAATGACCCAGGTCCAGAGTGGCATTATGCAGTATTACAACACTACTGCATGCTTCAGTTCGCTCACACAGGCCACTTCAGCTCTACACTTACCAAAGAAAAAAAACAAACCATTTTTTCTTTGACATGCCCACCATGGCTTTTCTCTCTCTCTCTCTGTAACGCTTTAAAACCATGATCCACTTATCCTATAAACACCAGTGATGTGATAAACAGTGGGGAAAACAGTGGAAGCCAGCATATACACTGCCAAAACATCATGTCAGGTTAACATATGAGAAGAGCTATTTCACAATGATATTTCATTCAATGACTTTTCACATTGTCTCATCACAGGATCATTACAGTTTTAAAGGCCCACTGAAGAGTGTTGGAACGTGCAGCATTATTCAATGTGTTGACATAATTTCAACTGAAACAGGAAGACAGGGCGATAAATCGAACAGCCCCGCCCCTTTTTTAAAATAGCCAATATCGTTTAGTTTATGTTACAGCTCGCCAGAGCCGTTAGACTCAGTAAAACCTCTGTTTCCTTCTAATCTCTAACTGTTTCTCCTCATAATGTCCTTTATATCGCTTATATACAGCATTCTGTGCAGAATTCAAATGGGTCCGATACCGTGGTCTGTGCCGACTCGTGCATATGATCCGCTCTGTGCTCTCTGTGCTCTCTGGACCGGAGCAGACTGCTCGCGTTGCGGCGGTTCATGTGACACTACACGAAAACAGACTTCATTCGCGTCAAAGGAAAGCATATTTATACTTTTACACATACATTTATACATATTTATACATACTGTTTTTGTATTGTACTCATGTTGATTCAACTGCTTCTACTACTCTCATTTGTAAGTCGCTTTGGAGAAAAGCGTCAGCTAAATGACTAAATCTAAATGTAATACATATTGAGACTACAAGCTAGCTAAAACCGGCAAATTGAGCTTATTCGCCGTATTTTACAACTACTTTCCCACTGACGAGTTGATGCGTGCAGAAACAAGACGAGCTGCCTGGCAGAGGCCCCTCTCATGGCGCGAATTCGCGTCTGTTGTAAAGTGAATTTCACGCATAAATGAAGCGAGTAAACTCAAAATGTGCAAGCATCCAACTACTACGAATTATTCGCACAAGTCGAGTCTGGTGTGAACGCCCCATAAGAGTATAGGAGGGGTGGGGCTTCAGATTCTAGAGAACATTTGATTGGACCGAAGATTTGACGAGAAACTGAAGTGTGATGTGATGTCATGAAAATCCGTGATTCATTTTAGCAGAAGCGAGAGACTGTAAGATTTGAATGCTTATATCTCCTAAATGCGAATTTTGTCATTGTTTTGGAACACACCAGCTTATTCATAACCTTAAGGCTAACATATTCATGCTAAAAGCTAAAAAACTTAAATTTTGATTACAGGGGGACTTTAAGGTGGCATATTTTTAGCTGTATAATTGTGACCTTAAAGGGATAGTTCATCCAAAAATTAGGTATGGAACAACATGAGGGTAAGTAAATAAGGACAGAAAGACATTTACATAGTTACACAATTTTTAAAAATTATTTCTAGGATCATGTGACACTGAAAACTGGAGTAATGGCTGTAATAAATGTAATAAATTATATTTTAAAATGAAATAAAATAAAATAAAATAAAATAAAATAGAAAAGAGTAATTTTAAATTATAATATTTTACAATACTATTTCACCGTTTGTTTGTTTTTTTTATCTTTTGATCAAATAAATGTAGTAGGCTACTGGTACTTGAAACATAAAAAAAATCACACAACCTCAAACTTCTGAATGGTAGTGTATCCTTTTCTACATTTTATAGGGACAGTTGCAAATTATGGCATCATTTTTTGCCCTCATGTCATTTCAAACCTGTATGAACTTCAAAAAAGCAGCACAAAAGCATCATAAAAGTGTCCATTTGACTTGTGCACTCTGGCCACACAGTAGCAGAATAGGGTTGTCAGTCCTTAATTAGGTTACATTCACACTCAGTTCGGTTATGACATTCACACTCAGTTCGGTTATGGGAATGACAACTGCATTCTAACCGAACTCACATCCATAAATATTCAGGGCTTACAACCGTATTCTCAGAAAATGTCTCAGATTAAGACTGTAACCATGGTTCCCTGAGAAGGGAATGAGACACAGCGTCAGAGAAGCAACGCTATAGGAATAACTCTGCGTGTTTGCGTCTTGAAGCACATGTGAATCACCAGTGAAGTGGCGGGACACCAGCCCGTAGAGTGTGATGTCACAACCAGGAAGCTCTATAAATAGAACCTGAACCAAACAATGTCAGCTTCTGACATGCCTCATAAGCAAGAGAAATGGCTTCAACTATCCATTTGCACATAATTTGTCTGGTTGCTGGAGAATCATTCCTAGGTGACCCAAAACACACTCTGTGGACATATGCATCTAGTGCTCTCACTGGGCACAAGAAATTCAGCTTTTCCTGGTCGGACGTCTGAAATGGAGGAGGTCAAAAGGTTTGCAAGGTTATCGATCATGCAAAATTAGTAGGAACCTTAGGCATGTAACCCAGTCTATGGTAAAGAAATGCTTTAACCAAGCGGGGAGTAATATCTAAACATGAAGGGGATACCGACAGAGCCTAAAGATCTCCTACTCTCTTAAGAGACGTAATATCTATGAGGAACATAGTTTTCAGAGTCAGAAATTTCTCTCCTACAAACTCAATAGTCTCAAAGGGTGCCATGGACAGAACCTCTAGTATCACAGCCAAATCCCAAGCCAGAACCCTTATATGGCTTGCAGGCCTCAGCCTCATGGTACCATGCAGGAAATTAGTTAACAATGAGTTTCTCCCCAATGACTCACCACCCAAAAGTCGGTGGTAAGCAGCTAAGGCCGGCACATACACCTTCAGAGCGGAGGAGGATAACCCTGTGGAGAACTGATCCTGAAGGAACTCCAGCACTGAACCAACCGGACAGTTAACTGAGTCCAACTGGCGATTTATGCATCATGAAGTGAAGACTCTCCACTTCAAGGCATAAAGTTTCCTTGTGGAGGGTGCCAATACTGGTACGCTTCGTCCCCTAAAGCAAACCTAAGGAACTTTCTGTGTTGAGGAAGGATGGATACATGGAAGTATGTGTCCTTGAGATCTATCGTGATAAACCAGTCCTCGGATCTAATTTGAGCCACGATTTCAACATCAACATTTTGAATTTGTACATTTTTAATGTATGATTTAGCTGGTGTAGATCTAAAATCGGACACAACCACTCATCCTTTATTGGAACAATGAAATACCAGGTGTAGAACTCGGACCTTCTCTCCGGTGGAGCAACACAATCTATAGCCTCTTTCCCCAATAGAGCTTTGACTTCTTTCTCCATTACCAGAGCCTGCTGGTGCCTACCACTGTGGGCTGGACCCCATTGAATCAAGGCGGATGAGACAATACTGTAGCCTCTTTCTATAGTCTGCAGGACCCATTGAGACACATTTGGCAGAAGTTGCCCACGCTGCCAGGTGGTCTACTAAGAGAACCAGTCTCTAGAGACTTGTCTCTGGTGTTTTTCGAGTAGTCAGCTCAGTGCCCTGAAGCTGATGATTGGCAGGGAACAAATGAACCGAATCCACTAAAAGTCTCTCAGTGGCGCCCTTCGAGTGGACACTGATAACTGAACTTACTGGAAACTGCTGTGCCCCGAAGCACCAAGAGTGGCGGGGTTGGCAGAATGGTCCCTTGAGGGAGGGGGCTGCCCTCACAGGCCTGACATCTCTGACTTCAGGACCTCTTAGCCAAAGCCATCTTAGAAATAATAATGGTCCTCAGATCCAACCCTACCCCTCAAAGACCTTGGCTAAGAGAGACAATGTTGCTGAAGAGGCCAGGAGGGGAAAGCGGGGCGTCCAACAGAAGCTTCACCCACCAAGGCTGAAGTTGTTCTGCATGGCCTGGTGGGTAATGTCAGGGCCTTGTCAGAGGAGAGATAGCTTGCAAGTGTCTGCTTCATCTGAGGCATCGCCCCATACCCGTGTTCTTTCAACCCCATGATGTTTGAATAATTCATAACTTGGGGGCCGAAAATTGTTTACTCCATAATCTCGACACCTCTGTGTGGAGATTGGGAAAAAACGTCAGAACATGCTTTCAGTCCCAGAGAGAAGGTGCTGGATCTAGCGGGTGAGGGCAGAGAAAAGGCACAGCTTGTCTCCAACCGTTCCACTAGATTCATTTCGATCTCAGCCACTGCTCTGCCTCGGCAGAAGCGGGACCTGAACCACGAGGAGTGCGTGCCAGGGCGCCTACCTCAAAGAGTGCCAGGTGGGAGCAGAGCGTTCTTAACTGTAAACCCTCACAATAAGCAAAGTCAGCACCCTTGAGAGCTGACCATGCATTCTCTGCTCCGAAACGTATTCCTGCCTGTAATGTAAAAACGATTTGAACTTTTGTTTGCTCGCCATTATAATGCTTTTGTACTTTATATAAATGATACGGGACAAACAAACAATAAATAAGACAGAACAATTGACACAGAACACTTGTTGAAGGCACAGAAGCTGACATAGTTTGGTCCAGGTGCTATTTATAGAGCTTGCTGGTCATGACGTCCCACACTACGGGCTGACATCTCGCCACATCATTGGACTGATTTCACACATGCTTCAAGACGCAAACACGCAGAGGTGTTCCCATAGCCTCAAAAGGGGAACCGGCAGAGAGCCGCTCTGCGTTGCACAAATACGTGTCTACCATTTGTTGCGGGTTTTTGTCTGTGGTTTTGCTTTCGGTAACTTACGACAATGGAGATATGAGCTGTGTGTCATCTGAAGGTTTAGATCCAGTCACTGTTCACCACCAGAGCTGATCCTGTCAGTTTTGTGTTCTATGCAAGACTCAAATGCTCCACTCTCCACCCAGATATAAAAGCTGCTGTCTCTTAATTAAGATTTGACGGATGAACTTGCGGCTTAATTGGACTCTTGTCATATCAAAAGTGATAAGACTTTTCAGTTATATGGACGTCGCCATGTTACTTTGGTCAATGTCGCTGTGGTTTCTAGTAAGAGAATTCGGGCTAGACTCCTGTTGCACGTTTATACAGACAGTATTCAAGACGCTATTGTAAGTTGCTGTTTGAACGGGACATTTCGAGACTCACACCTGTAAGTAAATGTAGTTGTCAATCCCAAAAACTGACAGTGTGTCTTTTAAAGTCATATGATATATTTTTTGAGCAAGATGTTTACATTTACACTTGCATTGATTCAATTAGCAGACAGAGAAGTGCAGCTTGAACATTCTGCTATATCTCCTTTTGTGTTCCACAGAAGAAAGTAAGTCATATAGCTTTCAAAATACAAGAGGATGACTAAATGATGCCAGAACTTACATTTTTTCGGGTTCACTGTCCGTTTAAATAATGACAGAAGCCATTTGTTTTGATGAATAATGATCTTATTTAGAGCTAATGTACTGGCAAGCCAGGTCTCACTTTGAACTTCTCAAATGCTGGACACGTAGTTGAAACCGCAGATCTTTTTTTTTCTTTTTTTGCAACATTTAGACAACCTCTGCCAGAATCAGAGGACAAAATTCTCCTCTGCCTCTCAGACAGGAGGGAACATAATGAGGGTCTTAGGGGCATTATTAATATTGGATTGGGAGACGGCCCATGCGGAATACTACTTGAATCATCCTCATTCTGATTCAGCTCTGAAAGCAGGTTGAATGTGACGGCAGTGATCAGAGTGCTACAGAACAGTCTGTTCCACATCTCATTTCTCGCTTTCTCTCTCCTCTGTTGCTTACTTTCTCTTTCTACATTTGTTTCTTTCTACCTGAATGGTAGGTGCATGTGTAGGAGTGCTCATGCTATTCTGGAACTTCTGTCTCCCACCCCACTCAGTTGACCCTTTACTGGGATGCACATCTGCATAAGTAAAATCCCTTTTAAGAACTTTTCTGCATTCTTTTCGACCTTTGCAAAAAATAAGGGACAGCTAAATGATGAGTGTCCTTGTAATAAACTGTACATGGTGTGTTGAAATTAGAAAGGGTCATAAACATAACTGTTTGACAGTCCTGTCACAGGTAGGAGGAGCCGAGTGGTGTCATTCATCATTTCTCCAACCATCTTTTCCTGAGCTCTCTTGTGGCCTTCATCAGAAGAAAGAGAGGGATCGAATTTTGTTTTTGGTCCTGTTGCATTGTGCGATTTCTTTGCACTTTGACCCAGGAAACAGATTAATAGAGGACATGCAGGATCTGTGTGTGGGAGCAGCCTTTACTGTGTAACATCACTGATTATAGCTGATGAATGAATGAAACAGATAAGCAGCTAAAGAGAGATGCTCAGAAGTATATAATGATACAATGGAAAACAGAGGCATTTTGATGTAAAAAAAAAAACAAAAAAAAACCATATAGCCATATACTAACATCCAAAAGTTTAGGGTCTAATTTTGCTCATGTAGAATATTATTACAATTTAAAACGACTGATTTGTATTTTAATAAATTTTAAAAAGTAATTTATTTCTGTCATGGCAAAGCTGAATTTTCAGCATCATTACTCTTCAGTGTCTTCAGTCTTCAGTGTCACATGATCCTTCAGAAATCATTCTAATATGATGATTTAATACTCAACATTTATTATTATCAATGTTGAAAACCGTTGTGCTGTTCAATATTTCTGTGGAAACCATGCACACTTTTTTTCAGGATGCTTCAATGAATATAAAGTTAAAAAGAACAGCATTTATTTAAAATAGAATTTTTTCTCTATGATTTTTTTCTCAATGTAAAAGTCTTTCCTGTCACAATTGGCCAATTTAATGCATCATTAGGGCCCGAGCACCGGCGGTGCAAGGACCCTATTGTAATTGCTCAGTCAATTATTCTTCTTCTTCAAAATTAATTGCATTTCTGAGGGCCTAAACATGCTTGAAAACTCATGAAACTTTACAAACGCGTCAGAAGTGGTGAAAATGTATGTCTGATATTGGTTTTAGAATTAGGTGTGGCAAAATGGCTCGATAGCGCCACCTAAAAAAAAACAATTACGCGCCCTTCGCGCTACGTTTCACGTACAAGTATGAAATTCGGTTGACAGATGTAACAGCCCAGTACCTACAAAAAAGTCCCTGGGGTGCAAAATCTGAAAACCCAACAGGAAGTGAGATATTTTGTGTTTTCTCTGCAGTTTTTGCCATTTCCAGAATGTGTACTGTAACGAACTCCTAGAGCTTTAATCAGATCAAGGTCATATTTTGTCAGTCTAATCTAAAAGCCTTTGCAACGTTAAATTGCGAAGATCTAGATTTTTCCCTGAAGGGCGTGCCCTTGGTCTGTGGCGGCCTGACAAAGTCTGATGTTTCGCCATGAAAGAGGGAGCTGTTGTAACTCAGGCAAACAGTGTCCTATCTGCCCCAAACTTCACGTGTGATAAGAGTTCTGGCCTAAAGACATCTATTTGCCAATATTCAGTTAGTCATAGCACCATCACCTGGCAACAGGAATATAATGCATTTAAAAAACGCATTTAAATATGCCATGAAGTACCAAACAGGCTAGAAACACGCTAACACTTAGCTAACACGCTAATGTATGCGATTAACGCCACGAAACAGGAAGTTGTGGTAACTCAAGCATACAATGTCAGATCTGCTCCAAACTTCACATTTTTGATAATAGTCCTGGCCTGAAGACATCTACATGGCAATATTCAGTAATAGTCAAAGTGCCAACTGTTGGCAGCAGGAAGTGTGGCACGTCGAAATGACTTTGCCATATTTCTCCTGTATTTACTTGCTTCAGCAGACGTGGCCCTGGGTGCGAGGGCCCTTTCCTCGCTGCTTGCTTTAATTGCTAGATACAATTATTAATTTCTTTAAAAAAAAAAAAAAAAAAAAAATCTTACAGACCCCAAACTTTCAAATGGTAATGTATTTATTTCCTTTGTAAATTTAAATATTTTTAAATATGGTGCAGCAAGACGTGTTAACAGGAATTTTGTTAAATTTCTGTCTGTTCTTCACACAAAGCTATTTAATGACTTCAAAAAAGACCTGGAATATAGATTGTATAGATTTTTTAAATTATACTTTTTGTCATTTTTGAAGCTTGAGACTCTTGAGAGAAAAATAAAAAATGTTTTTGGAATGACATGAGGATGAATAAATGATGACAGAATTTCATTATGAAGTGAAATATTTTTAAGAGATTCTGTCTATAGCACATAGTTCATTTAAAATAAAAGATTAGATTTGTTTGAAATATTTGGTAAAGATGCAGAAGGGATTTGACTATACTGCAGCTCATTTCATGGCTCCAATTGAAACATGCACATGTGGCATTCTGCATGACAAAAAAAAAAAAAAGGTCTGGGGTAATTTAGAAATTCGCTCTATGTACTCTTGCGTGTAGTGCCAAAATCTCTGTGATACTATTATACTGAGCAAGACCAATTATATAGAATCGATCTCATTTCCACTGTTGTAGACTGCGCAGTCGACATTAGGCCAATTTTGCGATAACGTTTAAAGGAGATCATTAATTTATCCCCTCACCCCCTTCTCTGACGGCCATTTTGCAGATTTAAAGAGAGTAAATCCCGCCATAAATGCTGATTAACTCTATATCTGCTCCATTCATTTTAAGTCGGAGTGTTTTGCTGTTTTTCCCCCGATAACAGTGGTGGAATCTGCAGCCCTCTCAGGTGTGATGAATTGGTGGTGTCCTTGGCACAGTTCATTTGCAATCCATTACAGCGCATTAGCTTTGTGTCAGAGAGGAACCCAAACACCATGCATCACTAAAGTGAGGGGATGCAATCAGATACCCCAACTTACACCTACATACCATTGACTTGCAGAGCATGTTTGAATTTTAATTTGCCTTTTATAAAGTGTGTTGAAATTAGGCCAGAACTGTTTAAAGGAAGTGTGAAATATTCAGGATAAAAACTGGAAGAAAACTGTAGTGCTCAGATGCTGCTCATTTATAGATCAAGAAACATGTTGGAGACCTCAGTTATTCTTCATCTATCAGCTTTGTCTCAGGCAAAGCAAAAAAAAAAAAAAAAGCAACAAAAAAAAAACCTTAGGAAATAAATATTGCGTGTACACACAAAGTACACACAAAATATAGAACAGAAGGAGAGCATATATATCGAATATATACACTACCGTTAACACATATGGAGTCTGTGTAAGATAGATAGATAGATAGGTTTTGTTTGTGTGTGTTTGTGACAATCTCAGCACAGTGTGACATTGAATCTGACACTCTAGAGGAGACACATGAGATTACTGGAGTCTTGTACTCAAGAGAGCAATTTAAGAAGCATGAGACTCCATTTGCTCTCCATTTTCTCTTATTGCCGTTTAATCTCATTGCTGTCATTTGAGAAATTAATGATATCTTTTTTTCTATCCTATGGGTGAGTCTCACCTTGGAGAAGATCATATCTTAGCACATGCTGCTTAGTGTTTGCTTCAGTCCTGATGTATTACAGGCCTCAGGTGTAATGTTTCATATAGGACAACACTCAGACAGCTCATTAAGATGTCCCTAAACATTACCATGTGTAAAGTCATGTTCATTTATTCATGATCTATTTTCGTACTCACATATTGAGCATATATCTTTTTGGTTAGCATCGGTGAGGCTCTGGTTCTGTGGAGGATGGACTGAGATGTTTCCACCTCTGCAGACCTGCGGTTAGCACCTAGCTGGCGAGGTGCCGACAGTCACGCTCCACGGTCCAGGAAGGAGCATACGGCCAAATCCACCCCCCTCTGCGGCTGTGTGCTCGGGGGAGGGAGAAGGAGGATGGCGTATGCACAGGGAGAACTGTAGAAGAGAAGCAATAATGAAAGTGATTTCTAAAGTCACATAAAGTTGCACAGTAAGTTCTTTAACTTCAGTGAGATGACAAATTGAGTTCCTTCCCACACACAAATAAAAAATCCCAAAAGATAACATTAGCTAAATTTGTATTTTAGTTTATTGGGTGCAAAACAGCAGGGCTCATTAAGTACATTTTATTAGTTGGCTTTCAAAATATGTGCATTGAGCTACACACTGCATTTCCATGTCCCTCTTGCATCTGAAACCACATGACCATGTTAAAGGGATAGTTCACCCCAAAATCAAAATTCTGTCATCATTTATGGTGCATTCACACGGGGTGTCAGCGTTAATGCTTCTCATTTACTTTGAATGGGTGATGTCATTCATTGCCCAACTAAATTGTGGGTTCCATTGCATCGCATTGCTGATTTATAAAGTCATTGCGTCACTGCAGCTGCCGTTAGAGGCTTCGGTTCCCATAGAAACCTGAGACTTACACTTAGGACTGCACGTGCACATTGGGACAGTTCATGGGACAGTTTATGTCAGATTTTGTTGCTGATTTCAAATATGTTATTTAATTGTGAGTTCGCCAAGCAGTTTCTGAGATTTCAGGATTCCCCTATTCAAATAGATAGGACTTGGTCTTGGATGCCCGAAATAGCTGCCTGGAGGCGCTGCAAATATGGCTGCCGAGTGAATAGACTTTGCTTGAAAGGGACTTTGATTGTGTTCATGCAACACCGGAAAGTAATGTGATTGGCTGTTGTCACTATGACGGTCACGTCAGCACCAAGCTTCAGACACACCCTCCGTCAAGCATCGAATGCAGCGTTGCTCTCATATCATCCCAAAGCCATTAAACCTGAGAGGTTTCACTCCCTCCATTGAAAGTCAGGTAACCAAAACTTAAAAGATTCAAAAAGGTTATAAAGGCATTGTAAAATATTTAACTGTTTAATTATTTAATCCAAGTCTTGTGAAGAAATACAAGTTTTTATGAGTGTGATGCACGAAAACCAATGAGGATTGTTCTTGAACATGACACGCTCTCATGACGCACACACAAGCTTCCATGTTTACCGTATGTGTGTTGATTATTGTTTAGATGTGAATTTAATCCTAAATGAAATCTGTTCATCGCATAAAGCGATCTCTTCACAAGACTTGGATTAAGCCACTCGATTCACATGGATCCGTTTTACGACACTTTTTTTTAAAGTTTTGGTTAACTGGACTTTCAATGGAGGGACAGAAGTTTCTCAGGGTTCATTAAAATATCTTAACTTGTGTTTCGAAGATTAGCCATGAGGGTGAGAATTTTCATTTTTGGGTGGACTATCCCTATAACTGCAGTTGGTTAAATTATGCACTTGTTTAGCACGAATTACCGAAACTACAAGACGTGCACTATATGGTATCAGGTTTCATACAAATATATAGTCATCTTACTCCTCTTTCTTCTCCTTCTCTAAGTGGGAGATCAGGTATAACGGTCCACATTGTGTCTGTATTGATTTCAGCTCTGCTAGGGACTTTGAAGACTATTGATGGGAAGTAAATGGTGCCCTGTGTCTCATTCTGATGGTACGAGTATCTCCTCCCTCCTCATTTTTGTGTGTGTGTGTGTGTGTGTGTGTGTCCAACATTGTCTTTTTCTCTGGTGTAATAATACTTAAGTCAGTGCTGAAAATTCACACCCAATTTTAGTTGCAATTCTCCAAACCATTGTGAATTATGGTGGGCCGCTTTGTATGGTGGTCTGGGTCTAAAGGGGCCAAGCAGTGCTGTGGTTGAGCAGAGCTGCTCAGATGGCTGTGTTTACATCAGGCACCAGTGCTGGCAAAGCCTCCAGTCACAGCAAATGGTGCTGTTGGCTAAACATACTGCTGTCAGGAGACTGCCACTGTCAACTTCATCTGGGAGAATTCAACAAGACCGGCTATCTCAGGGAAGCCAGATTCTTGCAGGGCAGTGTAAATTTCAATGTTCAGCCTAAAAATCAAGCAATATCTTTAGATTGAAGATTTTCAGAAGAAATACAAGTGCAATTTGACAATATGAAACTCACCACCATGAGGCCAGGGTGTTGCTATACAGTTAATAAGGTGTACTGAGGGTTTTTAACGTGTTGGTATGTGGTTGCTAATGTGTTCTGGGTGGGGTTTCATTGCAAGCTGTTATTTGATTGTTAGGGTAGTTTGAGTTGCTATATTGTTGCAAATGTGTTTTTAGTGTGTTTCAATGCAGTTGTTATAAGGTACTATAAGAGTGGTTTTTACAGTATTTCTATGTAGTTGCTAAGGTGTTCTGAGTGTTTTTTGCATGTTTCTGTGTAGTTGCTGAGGTGCTCTTAATAGTGATGCTTGCGATCATTTTAAGGAATAAACTGACACTGCTAAAAAGATGTTAAAAAATCCTTAAAAAAGATTTACTTTGGAAATGTATTTGTTCACTTATTTATAAATTGTTGATACTTGTTAAATAAGACAAGATGCATTTGAATTAAAGATACATACTTTGAAAATGCGTTGTAATAGGCTATCTTATACAGTGTTGCTTTTGGTCAGTTTATTCTCAGATAATGGATATATGTGACCCTGGACCACAAAACCAGTCTTAAATCTCCAGATTTATACATCATCTGAAAGCTGAATAAATAAGCTTTTCATTGATATATGGTTGTTAGGATAGGACAATATTTGGCCAAGATACAACTAAATATTGAGAAAATCGCCTTTAAAGTTGTCCAAATGAAGTCCTTAGCAACGCATATTCACTCACAAAAATACATTTTTGATATATTTATGGTAGGAAATTTACAAAATATCTTCATGGAACATGATCCTTACTTAATATCCTAATGATTTTTGGCATAAAAGAAAAACTGATCATTTTGACCCATACAGTGTTGGCTATTGCTACAAATATACCCGTGCGACTTATGACTGGTTTTGTGGTCCAGGGTCACATATTATATCATAACTTCTTCATTTTGGGTTTATTTTGATTTCATGTCAACCATAAAAATTAAAATCAAAGCTCTTATGTAAATATACAAATCAGGATCTCATTGGTTTGAAGAACACAGATTTAAATTCATTCTGAAAGTAGTGGCTGTTCGGGGTTTATAGCAAGAAATGATGTACACCTGGTGTTGTAATTTCTGCAAACATCAAATAATTAATGTGTAAAAATGGTGCAGGGTTCCGTATGTGCCAGGAGTCAGGACACAAACATTACCGCTTCACAAAAGAGCTGACGACAAGCTTCTTTTCTGAAGATAACCTTAGGAACAGGTTGCACAAGATGTCAAAAGAGACTGCTGCTATCATCTCTTTGTGCAGATGTGCCCATTGATAAGTATGCAGTTTGGGTCATGGAAGATGATGATGATGAACTTCCTGTCAGCTGTGTCATTCGTGCCCTCTACTCCCACTTTCCTCTACCTGTCTTGGATCTCTGCTGGGCTTGCAGTAGGCAAGTGTGTGTGTGTGTGTGTGTGTGTGTGTGTGTGTGTGTGTGTGTGTGTGTGTGTGTGTGTGTGTGTGCGCGTGTGCATGTGTATTTTTCTTAGAGTAATAAGGAACAATATGCATTTTTAATGAAGAGCAGCATGGGTTCTCTTTACACTCTCTGATCGCTTTCCAGGACAGAGAGTCTCTAATCTTCACAGTGCTTGTATGTGTATGCATGTGTAAATGCATTCACACACTCAGGAGTAAACACGACTGTGGAGCTTAAATATGAAGTGTGTCAAGTTGAAATATTTTCTCCTATCCCACTTCACTTGTGTGCTGATTTCCTGTAGAGTATAAACACAGTGGCTCTGATGTATAGAGCACAATAGTGACTGACCACCCACTTTTAAGCAGCTCCAGAAGTATTTTTCCTATTCATTTTTTCCATAGGCATTTCAAAAACTTCAATAAAAGCAAAAGTCATTGCAAAGTTGAAAAATAATATATATATATATATATATATATACTACCAGTCAAAAGATTTTTAATGTTTTTAAAAGAAGTTTCATCTGCTCACCAAGGCTGCATTTATTTAATTAAAAATACAGTAAAAACAGTAATATTGTGAAATATTATTACAGTTTAAAATAACTATTTTCTGTTTGATTATATTTTATAAAGTAATTTATTTCTGTGTTGTCAAAGCTGAATTTTCAGCATCATTACTCCAGTCTTCAGTGTCACATGATCCTTCAGAAATCATTCTAATATGCTGACCTTCTGCTCAAGAAACATTTATTGTGTACAATTGTACAAAATATTTGTGTACAATATTTTTTTTTCAGGATTCTTTGATGAATAGAAAGTTCAAAAGAACAGCATTTATTTGAAATATAATCTTTTGTAACATTATAAATGTCTTTACTGTCACTTTTGATCAATTTAATGCATCCTTGCTGAATAAAAGTATTAATTTCTTTAATTTCTTTTCAACAAAATAAAAATTCTTATTGACCCAAACTTTTAAACGGTAGTGTATAATGTTAAAAAAGCTTTGTATTTCAGATAAATGCTGTTCTTTTGAACTTTCTACTCATCAAGGAATCCTGAAAAAAAGTACACAACTCAACATTGATAACAATAATAAATCATATCATCAAATCATCATATTAGAATGATTTCTGAAGGATCATGTGACACTGAAGACTGGAGTAATGATGCTGAAAATTCAGCTTTGCCATCACAGGAATAAATTACTTTATAAAATATATTCAAACAGAAAACAGTTATTTTAAATTGTAATAATATTTCACAATATTACTGTTTTTACTGTATTTTTAATTAAATAAATGCAGCCTTAGTGAGCAGACGAAACTTCTTTTAAAAACATTAAAAATCTTACTGTTTCCAAACTTTTGACTGGTAGTATATATATATATATATATATATATATATATATACACACACACACACACACACATACACACTGCTCAAAAAATAAAGGAACACTTTTTAATCAGAGAATAGCATCAAGTCAGGTAAACTCCTGGGATATTGATCTGGTCAGTTAAGTAGCAGAGGGGGTTGTTAATCAGTTCCAGCTGCTTTGGGGTTAACAACATTAACAACAGGTGCACTAGATGGGCAACATTGAGACAACCCCCAAAACAGGAATGGTTTTACAGGTGGAAGCCACTGACATTTTTTCCCTACTCATCTCTTCTGACTGTTTTTCACTAGTTTTGCATTTGGCTAGGGTCAGTGTCACTACTGGTAGCATGAGGCAATACCTGGACCCTACAGAGGTTGCATAGGCAGTCCAACTCCTCCAGGATGGCACATCAATACGTGCCATTGCCAGAAGGTTTGCTGTGTCTCCCAGCACAGTCTCAAGAGCATGGAGGAGATTCCAGGAGACAGGCAGTTACTGTAGGAGAGCTAGACAGGGCCGTAGAAGGTCCTTAATCCATCAGCAGGACTGGCATCTGCTCTTTTGTGCAAGGAGAAACAGAATGAGCACTGCCAGAGCCCTACAAAATGACCTTCAGCAGGCCACTGGTGTGAATGTCTCTGACCAAACAATCAGAAACAGATTTCATGAGGGTGGCCTGAGGGCCCGATGTCCTCTAGTGGGTCAGTGATAGTCTGGGGAGGC
This sequence comes from Elopichthys bambusa, assembly GCA_037101425.1. NCBI lineage: Eukaryota > Metazoa > Chordata > Actinopteri > Cypriniformes > Xenocyprididae > Elopichthys > Elopichthys bambusa. The sequence goes on from CM074435.1 coordinate 19,860,663, forward strand.
ATATCCATGGAGGGATGCACAGACCTCTACAGGCTAGACAGTGGCACCCTGACTGCTATTAGGTATCGAGATGAAATCCTTGGACCCAATGTCAGACCCTACCCTGGTGCAGTGTGTCCTGGGTTCCTCCTGGTGCACGACAATGCCCGGCCCCATGTGGCGAGAGTATGCAGGCAGTTCCTGAAGGATGAAGGAACTGATACCATTGAATGGCCCCCACGCTTGCCTGACCTAAATCCAATAGAACACATCTGGGACATTATGTTTCGGTCCATCCGACGCTGCCAGGTTGCACCTCAGATTGTCCAGGAGCTCAGTGATGCCCTGGTCCAGACACCATCCATTGTCTCATTAGGAGCATGCCCCGACATTGTCAGGCATGCATACAAGCACGTGAGGACTATACAAACTCCTGAGTACCATTTTGACTTGCTGCAATGAAATTTCAGCAAAATGGACTAGCCTGCTGCATCATTTTTTCACTTTGATCTTCGGGGTGTCTTTGAATTCAGTCCTCTGAAGGTTGATAATTTTCATTTCCATCAAACGATGTGGCATCCTTTCGTTCCTAACACATTATCTGACAGAAACACTAATTTTAGTCCGTACCCAACCCGACCCGTTTGACATAAAAACCGCAACCCAGACCGCATTAAATCTCCTACAGGTAGACAAAAATCATTTTCTCATGTAGCCTAACACAAACAATAAAACCAACATTAGGCATTCTGAGTTAAACACTGCATTAAACAACACAAATAAAATAATAGAACAAAATGTTTTAGTAGGCCTATTCATACGTAAGCTTAAAGCTCACTCTGCATTTAAACGCGGTTGTCTCCTCTGAAACTCAGCAGAGTTTACCTGGCCACTGGTGCTCTTTGTAGCAGCACGAAAAAAAGTCATTTTATTCAAATTGTGCATATATATTAAATGCATAAAGCGAGCAAAGCACTCTCCCTTTAATATAATCACTATATAGCTTTCAATCAGATGCAGCGCGACTGGCAACAGTGCTCTATGCTGCAAATCGTGCTGCAATTAGAAGCCTTTTTAACGGTCTTCAGACAGAGCGGGAACACAAATAAGCATGGGACCATTTGAAAACAGCTGTCGAATGCACCGAATTGAGTTGAAATAGTCTAGGCTATTGGACCAGCAGTCGGCCCGTGCATACCGCGCGTCCAACCCGCACCTGCACCGTACCAAACACGCAAATATTCCACCCCTTACATCAAATATTAGTGCAGGACTCTTTAAGGAAGTCAGAGGCAGGAGTAACAGGGGTCTAGTGACACTGACCTCTGACTGTCCGCAGTGCTTCTCAGCTGGGCAGCACACGCAATGCATCCCTGCTCAGCCCTGCATGAGCCTAATTAAAGCAATTAATCAGCTGAATTATGCTAAGATCACACACCGCTCCACCAGCCGCTCCCTCAGGGCCTTTAGAGTGACCAGAGCTAGCGTGGATGCTAAAGCTAAGTGACCCGTTGCTTGAGTAGCATTAGGGTTTTTTGGGTTAAAAGTAATTAGGCACTTTGACTGAGTGACTTTTACAAATCAAATGTGAACATGTCCATGGAAATGCCAGGCTGTGTAGTGAAGTGTAAAGCGTTTAGGCTTGAGTGATAGGCAGCCATCTTGGATTCATTTCTTTCTCTATTTCACTCTCATATTTGCTCATTCTCTCGCAGCCCCACAGCCGTACACACAAGTGAAGACACGCAACATGCTCTGAGGGTCACAGTGGCGGCGCTGGCACAACACATTCCCATCTCAATACTCAGTTTGTGTGAGCGTGTGTCTCTGCGTGACTTGGGCATTGTGTCTGTCTTTGGAGGGGACCAATGGCAGACACTCTACGTCAAGCTGCTGTGTGTCACTATCAGGAAGTAATCAGATGAGAGGACAGCGTCACGAGTCACAGGCTCATAGCAACAGCAAGAAAAGGGACAGAGAGAGGAGGAGCAGGAGGAGAAGGGAGGGGGAAGTGAGGAAGATAGTGTGAGAATGAATTAACACCTTTTAACGGCAGCAGCCTATTAAGGCTGCAGAAAAGCAGACAGGCACGAAGAAAGAGAGGGAGAGATTGAGACACAACGTAATGAAGGAAGAAACATGCATATTGATAGTAGTGAATAAAAGATTCAACATGTTGAAACAGCATACATATGGCAGATGTGTGTGTGTGGGGGGGGGGGGGGCTTTTTGCAATGCAAATCTATACATGCAATACAACACAGAAAAGGCTGAACAATCTGTGTTCTTGGTTTCCATTAAAAAGTCCTTAAAAAAAGGTCAGTTTAGTTCAACTTAAATTTAAAGTAAAACTTTAAAAGTTTTACATCTTAAGATAATTCTACGAATAAAACAACTTAATTAGTAACAATGGGTCCCATTAGTAACAACGAGCAATACATTTGTTTGAGTATTTATTATTCCTTGTTAACATTAGTTAATAAAACACAACTGTTTATTGTTAGTTCATCCTCCAGTTTCACAGACAAGGTTTAAGCCTAGTCCCAGACTAAAATGTATGTTTGAGCTGTTGTAACTGAAAGTAACTTGCACTGGCATATCTTAAAATATGTCAGTGCCATTGTTTTGTCTCAGGATGCACACCAGTAATATATATATTTATATATATATATAAATTATTATTTATTTAATTATTTATTTTTTCTACTTAAAGGTACTAATTTAACTAAGGCCTAATCCTGACTTAATCTAAGCCTTGTCTGTGAAACCATACAACTTTTAAAAATTCAGATTTTAATAATGTATTTGTAAGTGTGGTAAAATGTAACCCGAAGGTTGCATGTTCGAGTCTCAGTACTGGCAGGAAATCCAGGTAGAGGGAGTGAATGAACAGCACTCTCTTCCCCTCTCATTACCCACAACTCCCTATCGCTGCTCGGGCACTTTGCTTCTAACATACATTTCCTAGTTTCCTAGTAGGATGCTTTACTGATTAAGAAAATTACTTTTGTAGTGTTTTTCACTTTCCTTTTACCGCCGAACAGAAGATATGCACTCAATGAACTTCCAGTTGCCAAAGAAAGGGGAAAAAGTGTGCAAAAGGGAAATTTGTATGGATAAAAGGAAGTAGGAAAAAATTAAGAGTGGAGGAGAGGAAGGGAGGCAGAGGGGAGGTGGTTTGACGCATCTAGACTGCAACCATTGGCTTTTTTCTTCATTAGGGATCAGAGGGGGAAAAAACCTGCAGCGAAGCAGTGCACTGAATCCTGGATGCATTCATCTCTATGTCCCCCTATTCATTCTCCAAATTCATCCACACACATCCATCTACTGTCATGACTAACATTTTAGTCTCTTTTTCTCTGTCTTTGTCTCCTTCTTTCAGGCCCCCCTCTCTTTTTACACACTGCTTAAAGGGATAGTTCATCAAAAAAAGTGAAGTTTCTGTCATCGTTCACTCACCCTCATGTTGTCCCAAACCTGTATCACTTTCACAGGTTCGCCTGCCCATTCAGGCCTAATAGTTAATGTTAAACAAACATGGCTTGCTGTCCTCGAAGGAGGCTCGAACCCGAGGCTCAGCTCGAGCTCTGAGCTAAACCCTCCCTATAACAATACTGTGCAGAAGGAGAATAAGAGAAATAGAGGAGGAGGGATGCTGGAAGAATTGTCGCTGGGATGATGCAGAGACTGCTGCTTATACGCTCGTAATGATGACTGACAGGACTGAATGTTTAGGCTCCTCCCAAACCTATGTTTGGAACAACATTTATTGTCCTGTTCCAAATCCCAGGGAGCTGCCTAATTATGCAGGCTACTTAGATAGCTTGTTTTGACCAGCATCGAAAATACCCTTTGAACAGAATGCAGTCCTAGAATGCATTGCAGTGAACTCCAAGAAAAGTACTGAAAGTTATGGATACAAATGGTTACTCGAATGTTCATATGTGCACTGTATATTTTTAAGCATATAAAAATATCACATTTTATAGCATAGCAACTTGCTTACGCTAATCTATATAGAAAACAAAGAGCTGACTCTCCCCCAAAGAGTGGCATTTGTGTAGCACACAGAGCTGGTTTCTATATGTAGAGTGTTACAAATGTGTCATTTAAGAGGTTCTATGATGCTGCTTTAGGGGCCATTCACACAGAACATTTTTAAAAAGTTGAACTTCTTTTTTTGGAACGCCGTGTCATTGTGTGTGAGAAACTGCAATAGATGTGAGCGCAATTACATGTTAATCTATCACATGTTCACATATAAAAACTATGGAAAAGCAGTGCAGCAGAATGCAAAATTGTGTTCTGAGTAAAAATCCCCTTAGAAGTGAGCTGCCTGATGTAGTGGGTTCTGAGAACAGAGCTTCTTTCTTCACCAATCGACATGGGGATGCATGGTGACCGGGGACAGTTATGGTGACCATTCACTTTTTGCTGCAGTAACTCACTTTATTTTACCAAAGAGAAACACAAAAAAACGTGAAATGACATAAAGCTGATATAAATGGTGACAGAATTGTCATTGTTGGACCATCCCTTTAACATCTCTTTTGTCTCCTTTTACCTGTACATCTCACACAGTGTCTGTCTTTAACTTGTCCATCACCCTAGAGTCGCTCTGTTCCTCTGCCTCTCTCACATACATGCACACAGACTCTATGTTCCCCCCCCCAACCCCCCCCCCCCTCACCTCATCTGCACCTAAAAGATGTGTATTAATACCTTAGAATAGTGATGTTCCCTTACGATAATACTATGAAAGTTTTAGAGGGAAATAAGGTACAAAGATGTCCATTTAATGGTACTGCCTCAGTGGCAAGCTGTTGTACCCCTAACAGTATAATATTGGCACTTTTTTTCTGAGAATGCCAGGTGAGAAACCTAAGATTAGCTTAAAGTAACTAAGACCAACACATCATTTTAGGCTTATTGTTTTCAGCACGGATGTCATACAGGGGGGCAAGAATATTATATAAATATAGCAGGTAAGGATTGCACAACTAATCACTGTTTTTCGCTAGTCATCCAGAAAAGAGTCTGACTAAGAGGTGGCTCAATATTTACAGAATGTAAATGACTCATCATATGACATGCAACATCAGTGGCCTTTGCGTTTCTGGCAAGTCTGTCAATAGAGAGAGTGTGTGAGTGGAGAAAATGAGATGAGAAACGGAAACATTCTTTACTGTCAGACTCATTATGCTTCCACTGTCATTAACAGAGTAAAAAGTCATATCCCACTTATAGTTTCTGTCAGCCTGTGGGCGATGCTTGATTAGTTTCAGCACAGTTTGCAAGAATTTTGGCTTGTAAGTGTATGTGAACTCTTTAACTTCTGTCCGCAGCCCACGTAGTACGCTTCACTCAGAACGTGCTTTGTGAACACAAAGCATCCCAGATTTACTTTATTTTCACTTGTTTAATTCCAATAATAATAATAATAATAGTTATACACACTACTTAGGGTTGTAGCTCTATTAATCAATGTGCTGGATCAGTGTTGACTATTTGTCCTATACATGCCAACAAATTGTGTCACAGTGAATGTCATTAGTTATAACAATAATCAACACGAATTCCGGAAATGTTGGGATGTTTTTAAATTTGAATAAAATGAAAACTAAAAGACATTCAAATCACTTGAGCCAATATTTTATTATACAGAACATAGATAACATAACATTTAAACATAACAAATGTTTAAATTGAGAAATTTTACAATTTTATGCACATAATGTGCTCCTTTCAAATTTGATGCCTGCTACAGGTCTTAAAATAGTTGGGACGGGGTCATGTTTACAATGGTGTAGCATCTCCTCTTCTTCTCAAAACAGTTTGAAGACGTCTGGGCATCGAGGTTATGAGTTTCTGGAGTTTTGGTGTTGGAATTTGGTCCCATTCTTGCCTGATATAGTTTGTGGTTGTCTTTTGTTTAATGATGTGCCAAATGTTCTCTATAGGTGAAAGATCTGGACTTCAAACAGGCCAATTCAGCACCCGGACTCTTCTACGACAGAACCATGCTGTTGTAATAGCTGTAGTATGTGGTTTTATATTGTCCTGTTAAAATGCACAAGGCCTTCCCTGAAATAGACGTCATCTGGAGGGGACCATATGTTGCTCTAAAACCTTTATATACCTTTCAGCATTCATAGTGCCTTCCAAAACATGCAAGCTGCCCATACCATATGCACTTATGCACCCCCATACCATCAGAGATGCTGGCTTTTGAACTGAACGCTGAATAACACGCTGGAAGGTCTCCCTCCTCTTTAGCCTGGAGGACACAGTATCTGTGATTTCCAACAAGAATGTCAAATTTGCACTCGTCTGACCATAGAACACTTTTCCACTTTGAAACAGTCCATTTTAAATGAGCCTTGACCCACAGGACACAACAGCGCTTCTGGACCATGTTCACATATTGCTTACTTTTTGCATGATAGAGCTTTAGTTGGCATCTGCAGATGGTATGGCGGATTGTGTTTACCGACAGTGGTTTCTGGAAGTATTCCTGGGCCCATTTAGTAATGTCATTGACACAATCATGCCAACGAGTGATGCAGTGTCGTCTGAGGGCCTGAAGACCACGGGCATCAAATAAAGGTCTTCAGCCTTGTCCCTTACGCACAGAGATTTCTCCAGATTCTCTGAATCTTTTGATGATGTTATGCACTGTAGATGATGAGATTTGCAAAGCCTTTGCAATTTGACGTTGAGGAACATTGTTTTTAAAGTATTCCACAATCTTTTTACGAACTTTTTCACAGCTCAGCTCATCTTTACTTCTGAGAGACTCTGCCTCTCTAAGACATCCCTTTTATAGCTGATCATGTTACAGACCTGATATAAATTAACTTAATTAGTTGCTAGATGTTCTCCCAACTGAATCTTTTCAAAATGTCTTGCTTTTTCAGCCATTTGTTGCCCCCGTGCCAACTTTTTCAAGACCTGTAGTAGGCATCAAATTTGAAATGAGCTCATTTAGTGGATAAAAGTGTAACATTTCTCTGTTTAAACATTTGTTATGTTATCTATGTTCTATTGTGAATAAAATATTGGCTCAGGTGATGTCTTTCAGTTTTCATTTTATTCAAATTTAAAAAACGTCGTAACATTTCCGAAATTCGGGTTGTAATTAGTAGTAGTAATAAGTAGTAGAGAAACAAGTCATCTTATAATTTACAGTGAAACCCGTAAATTGATATTACCAGAATTCACATTTGATAGTTTTTCACTGAAATAAATGTTTCTTCCTTTTTTCTTATAATTTATGTACATTAGGGTTTTATGTTACATCTTGCATCTTAAATTAAAGTTTATTGCAATATGTTAATGTCATGTGTGTTACCATGATAGTGCTTTGTGAGAGCTTGTGAAAAAGCTAGTTGTGATGAACATTGATTCATTATCTTTACTACCTGAGTTGGTTGTCACTATAGTATAAAGCTAAAATATATTGCAAAAGTTCTGGCAACCACAACTACCTCTTTTTAATAGTATGTGTGTACAGGTTTATATTACATTGCGGGGACCAAATGGTCCCCACAAGGGTAGTAAAACCTGAGATCAGCTATGGCGCTTTTCCACTGCGTGGAACGGTTCGGAACGGCTCGGTACGGCTCACATTTGGTGCTTTTCCACTGCATGGGATGGCTCGGTACGGAACGGTACGGCTCACTTAAATAGTACCACCTCGAACCGATACTAAATGTGATGTGTAAACACTGCAGATAACTGATTGGTCAGAGAAAATCATCACTACCAGCATCACTGGATTTGAAACACAAGACACCAAACCTGCTAGATTTAAATAATCAGTAACAGCCACCGCAGCAGTGTTGCCAAGTCCGTGGTTTTCCCATGTAATTGGGCTACTTTTACACTATTGCCGCGGGTTGTTTTTCATGTCCGCAGGGTTGAAGCGACATGATATTTAGCCCCTGGAATGCAATTTTTTACTTCTGGAGCCCCACCAAAAACGAGTATTTTACCCCCCGGAACAAGTTTTTTTTTACTGTGGGACACCCGTGAAACGCGATTGGGCTAGTTTTGAGTAGCAATTGGGTGGGTTTTGTTGTGAACACCTGGCAGTACCATTTGTTCACGTAACCTTTTTTAAATTACTTGCTTTAAACGACCATCGCACACAACTTCATAATCGTAGTTAGTACACAAGGTCCACGGCAGTAAAGGCGGCGCAACTATAATGATCAGTCTATAATCCCACCCACTTTGAAGCGGTACTAAATTGCAGTAGAGAAGCAAACCGAAAGTAAGCGAGCCGTGCCGAACCAAGCTGAGCCAAGTTGTTCCACGCAGTGGAAAAGTGTCACTACATTGTGGGGACCAGCCAGCAGTCCCCATGGGGGAAATGGATTAATAAACATACTAAATGATGGTTTTTTGAAAATGTAAAAATGCCGAAAGTTTTCTGTGATGGGTAGGTTTAGGGGTAGGGTTAGGGGATAGAATATACAGTTTCATTACATCTATAGAGAGTCCCTACAAGGATAGTGTGTGTGTGTGTCCTAGTAAACCCTACATTATGGGGACAAAATGGGGACATTTTTTGGACCCGATGAGGAAAACAGCTTATAAATCATAATAAATTAAATTAAAAATGTAAAAAATTCAGAAAGTTTCTGTGATGGGTAAGTTTAGGAGTAGTGGATAGAATATGCAGTACATTGTACAGTATAAAAATCATTATTTCTATGGAAAGTCCCCATAAAACATGAAAACCCGATGCTTGCATGCATGTGTGTGTGTGTAAAGTACATTGTACACAATCAACATAAGCTCTACAGAGGAAGACTCTTCATTTTGTTCACTAGCAGTGGTCCTCGTCCTTGCACAGGTTCATTTATAGGATATGATGTAATTGAGCTTTTGAATTGATTGGATCTTACTGGCACATTTGTATCAGTAACAGCCTGAACTCCATCAGTGAGGGATATATTGCGTTAAAAAAAAATTATAGTGACTTTTGTGAAATGTGTAAGTTTGAACTGAATGTACTTACACATAATTAATACACTTGCTCACACTAATGCGTACCTTATACAGGAGGTGGATTATGGCTCAAACGTGCACTATAATGACATACACAAGTCATGCCATTCAAAAGGTTTCAGCAATTCCATGTGACACAAAGTTAAACACACTCCACTTTAAAAGTGCTGTGGTGTAAAAGTGAAAGACTGCAAATGAGCTATTCTACCTGAGAGACAGAGAAAATTACACAGGAGGCATAAAAGCAGATGTTATTGATCCACCCCCTCAAACCAGCACCTGGTTAGCAGTGAAACCGCCCCGCAGCCCACACGCACCATAGGGCATTGAAAGCAAAACCTGGAGCAGCACACAGAATCAGGGATGTTTATACACACATACACACAAGGGGTGAAGCGATGCACTCACACATGTAATATCACATGGCTCTGATAGACTGAGGGAGGGAGAAAATGCCCTTGGTTGTTGAGAGAGTAAAATGCTAATCTGGTTCATAATGTGGTGATAGTGTTTTTTCCCTTTTTTGGTTTATTTTATCACTACTGTGTCTTGGTGAGTTTTACAGTGTTGCATGAGCATTAACATGTCAAAATATGGATACGCTGATGTAAAAATTCATCCAATAATTATTGGCATAATTATTAATAAATCGTCCATTGGAATTATAAGTTATTCACATATTCTTATTCTTAAAAATTTTTTTTAAGTTGTGTACATTTTGGGACTTTTTATTTAGAAAACAAAAAGGTTCTGTTTACAAAGTTGAATGGAATGCAAAAACTTTGAAGCTCAATATCTCAAAACTGCTCAGAATGCAGATAGAACCTTATAATTCCAAGGGGATGAAATATTATGTTATTTACCATAATGGCTGATATTAATATTCTATACTACACAAAGTTTGTGGTTAGTAAGATGTTTTAATGTTTTTTGAAAGAAGTCTCTTATGCTCTCCAAGACTTTATTTCAATAAAGCATACAGTAAAAACAGTAATATTGTGAAATATTATTAAAATTAAAAATAGCAATTTTCTTTTTTGTGTATTTTAAAATGTAATGTATTCCTGTGATGCAAAGCTGAATTTTCAGCATCATTACTCCAGTCTTCAGTGTCACATGATCCTTCAGAAATCAGTCTAATATGATGATTTGCTGCTTTAAGAAACATTTCTTATCAATGTTAAAGACAGCTTAATATTTTTTGTAGAAACCATGATACATTTTATACAGGATACAGGATTCTTTGATGAATATAAAGTTCAAGAAAAAAGCATTTATTTGAAATGATTTGTAACATTATACATGTTTTTCACTGTAACTTTTGATCAGTTTAATAATTCATAATAAACATATACAAATTCTAACTGACCCCAAACATTTAAACGGTAGTGTATTTTGTCTAAATAAATTAGAAATAAAACACTAAAAGCTACATTCAGTAATTTTGAATGACATCACAACATTATAATAAAAAAATGGATATTCATTTTGAGATTTGCTGCATTAAACAGTGTTCTTAAATTATTAACGATACATTATTAATAATAACATTATTATTATTATTATTAAAAGAAGAGTATAACATCACCCTCTTTCTAGAGTGATATGGTGTCGATATCATTCAAGTAGCACCTAATGACAAACATGGCATCATTCAAATGTGTTGCTGATTTTTACCAGAGAAAGAGTCCAGTGCTTGTTGTTTTATAAAGCCATGATGTTGAACTAAATCAACAGCTTCTGATCCCCACCCCTCTCCCCAAACTCATCTCTCACCCTCCCTTCCTTCTCATTCACACTCGCATGATGTCTCACTTCACTCTCTGTCCCTTTATTCCTCTTTTTCTCTGAGCGGCTGCTTTTACAGTAATCTTTATAATCTAGGGACACAGCAACACCACTTGCCTTTGATTTGTGATCTTTTATGGTCACTAATAAAAGGAGTCCAGCAGATCCATGTTCAATCATACATGCTGCTATTAAAGAAGGGTGGAGATCCAACTCATTTACATACAAGTAGAGTCCTCTACGTGATCCAAGGCTGGCTGTTTTAAATGCTGATTTATGAGGCTCAGTAGGTGCCTGAGCTAACTGTGCACATTTTAACGATGATAGCTCAAGCTGATGTATATCAATATTTGTAAGGGCCAAAGAGGGTCCCATTGCTTCCAGGGCTGTATGGGAACAGTTTCAACGAATTGTGTTGCTGAATATGTTGCTAGTTTATACTACCATTCAAAATTTTGGGAATGGTAATATTTTTTTAATATTTTTGAAAAAAGTCTCTTATGCTCACTGAAGATGATTTTATTTGATCAAAAATACAGTCAAAACAGTAACATTGTTAAATATAACTAATATTCTGTCCGCTTTCAAATTTTATAGCTTTCTATTTTAATATATTATAGAAATGTAATTTATTCCTGTGATGCAAAGCTGAATTTTCAGCATCATTACTCCAGTCTTCAGTGTCACATGATCCTTCAAAAATCCTAATATGATCAGCAAATCTGCTCAAGAAACATTTCTTAATATTATCAATGTTGAAAACAGTCTGCACTATTACAGTTTTTTTATTCGCTTTAGTACTATTTTCACAAGGTGTACATTTTCAAAACTCTCAAAAATCCAAACTGATCACACTTGTAACACAGCTAGTCATTCTTTCAAAACCTGATCTCATGCTTTCATTCTAGTTGTACATATTTTCATCCTACATAATCAATGTTTCAAAACACAAGATCATTGTGATATGTAATGAGAACGTTTGGTTTAATCACCGAAACACAACAGTATGATCTTCTTTCAGTTTAGTGCTTTTAACAATCAGTTCATTCAATAGCAAACAATGCAATATACATGTTTCAGATCACCCTTGTTGCTGAAATAATTACAGTTACACAAGTTACAGATGCCACATTAGAAAATACACTTACATTACCTAAATTACAAAAACTGGCATAAAATCCATAATGTTTGTAATAGTATCTATTCAGTGTGTTATCAAAAGTTGTGATGAAGTTATGAAATGGCCATGAGGTTTTGTGTTAGAAGAGAGTTTGGTGACAATACAGCAAATGTTCTCACTGTACCATATGACTGAATCTATACTGTAGTTGACCTTTACATGGGTGAGTTACAGTAATGTGGCAGTCTCTGTCTTGGTAATCTGTTTACAGTATCACATGGCTTACATACTGCAATGTAAAATGCTGTATTTGATGCCATCTGTCTCTCTTCTTCTGATGTATTTCTGATCAATCTGATGTTATACAGTCATTGACTGTTTCCCTGTATTCCCTTGTAGTCAAATCCTGCTCTATGTTCACAAATTGCGAATCTCTCTGTCACAGACACACATGTTGGGTTTCCAAGTTTTTTGGAGACATTCCATGGACATAATGGCTTTTATTCTGTACAAACTGTATATTCTATCCCTTACCCCTAAACCTACCCATCACAGAAAACTTTCTGATATTTTAGATTTTCAAAAAAAAAAAAAAAAAAATCTTTCTGTATGATTTATAAGCTTGTTTCCTCATGGGAACCAAAAAATGTCTCCATAGGGCCAGAATTTGGTCCCCATAATGTAGGGAATACCATGACCACACACACACACACTTTAATTACTTTTGGTTATCCGTATCAGAAATTGCAACGAAGTAGAAACTATATCTATAGCTTTAATGTTTTTTTGTGACTGGGTATGTTTATGAAGTAAAAATTTAAAAAAATCTATGGATCATAAAATCAATATCTCTGTTACTTATTAGAGAAGAAAAGATAAGTATCCTTAACTAAACAAAGCTGCTCACACTTACATGTTCTGTTAAACTAGAAAGTGAAAAAGACATGACTGGTAGGAAACCAGTAACAACTTAAAAGTTAAAATTTATAGACGTATTAAAAAAGAAATAATTTACCTGTTGTGTAAAGAGTGTCTTGACAGTCTGTGTAACTGGATGGCTGATGAGTTCCAGAAAATCAGTAATGAGGTGGCTTTGACAGTTACAGACTTTTTTTAAAAAAAGAACCCTAAACTCTAACACAAATAACCATTTCAGCATATAAAGAGTTCTTCAAATGATACGGTTCTAAATAGAACTTTTACTACATGTAAAGAAGCTTTAAAGAAATGTAAATCTTTTTTTTTTTTTTAGAGTGTGCTTAATATTTTTGTGGATTTTTTTCCAGGATTCTTTGATTAATGGAAACTTCAAAAGAACAGCAATAATGTAAAGTTCTTTTGAACTGTAATTAACTTCAAAATGAACTAAAATACAACCCGAATTCCAAAATGTTGGGACGTTTTTTAAATTTGAATAAAATGAAAACTAAAAGACTTTCAAATCACATGAGCCAATATTTTATTCACAATAGAACATAGATTTAAAGAGAGAAATTTTACACTTTGTGTATGAGCTCATTTCAAATTTGATGCCCACTACAGGTCTCAAAAAAGTTGGCACGGGGGCAACAAATGGCTGAAAAAGCAAGACATTTTGAAAAGATTCAGCTGGGAGAACATCTAGCAACTAATTAAGTTAATTTATATCAGGTCTGTAACATGATCAGCTATAAAAGGGATGTCTTAGAGAGGCAGAGTCTCTCAGAAGTAAAGATGAGCAGAGCTGTGAAAGAGTGCTTAAAAAGATTGTGGAATACTTTAAAAACAATATTCCTCAACGTCAAATTGCAAAGGCTTTGCAAATCTCATCATCTACAGTGCATAACATCATCAAAAGATGCAGAGAAACTGGAGAAATCTCTGTGCGTAAGGGACAAGACTGAAGACCTTTATTTGATGCCCGTGGTCTTCAGGCCCTCAGACGACACTGCATCACTCGTTGGCATGATTGTGTCAATGACATTACTAAATGGGCCCAGGAATACTTCCAAAACCACTGTCGGTAAACACAATCCGCCGTACCATCTGCAGATGCTAACTAAAGCTCTATCATGCAAAAAGGAAGCCATATGTGAACATGGTCCAAAAGTGCCGTCGTGTCTTGTGGGCCAAGGCTCATTTAAAATGGACTGTTTCAAAGTGGAAAAGTGTTCTATGGTCAGACGAGTGCAAATTTTACATTCTTGTTGGAAATCACAGACACTGTGTCCTCCGGGCTAAAGAGGAGGGAGACCTTCCAGCGTGTTATTCAGCGTTCAAAAGCCAGCATCTCTGATGGTATGGGGGTGCATAAGTGCATATGGTATGGGCAGCTTGCATGTTTTGGAAGGCACCATGAATGCTGAAAGGTATATAAAGGTTTTAGAGCAACATATGCTCCCCTCCAGATGACGTCTATTTCAGGGAAGGCCTTGTACATTTCAGCAGAACAATACAAAACCACATACTGCAGCTATTACAACAGCATGGTTCTGTCGTAGAAGAGTCCGGGTGCTGAATTGGCCTGTTTGAAGTCCAGATCTTTCACCTATAGAGAACATTTGGTGCATCATTAAACGAAAAATACATCAAATACGATCACAAACTCTTCAGCAGCTGGAAACCTATATCAGGCAAGAATGGGACCAAATTCCAACACCAAAACTCCAGAAACTCATAAACTCGATGCCCAGATGTCTTCAAACATCTCTGTTTTGAAAAGAAGAGGAGATGCTACACTATGGTAAACATGCCCCCGTGCCAACTATTTTGAGACCTGTAGCAGGCATCAAATTTGAAATGATCTCATTTTGTGCATAAAATTGTAAAATTTCTCAGTTTAAACATTTGTTATGTTATCTATGTTCTGTTGTGAATATAATATTGGCTCATGTGATTTGAAAGACTTTTAGTGTTAATTTTATTCAAATTTAAAAAACGTCTCAACATTCACGGAATTCGGGTTGTAAAATAAAATGTAAATGGCTACACGTTAATTTTTTTATTTTTTTATTTACTTATTTATTTTGATATATGGTATATTATAAAATTTTACACTGGTAAATGTTTTAAATGATACAGATGTATTAACAGTGGCAACACTAAAATACTAAATAAATAAATCTGGGGGAAATAAAATTAACCTAAAAGGTAGGAGGTGATAAAAATATTAAAATGTTAATGTAAAAAAAAAAAAAAAAAAAGCATATTAATTGTACATTTTAAAAAAAATAGTATTGCCATGGTACTACTTAAAAAAAAGATTGTACTTTCTTGTTAAGAAAAGCTCAAAGGGAAGGCCATAATAGTAGGTGTTATTTCTGCACGTCTATAAGTCTGTAAGCATATCTTATATTGCATGTGTATTTGTGATATTAGAATAGAGGGAGCAGGTTTGACGGGCTGTGTCTCAGTGGTAGGGGAAAGGCCGCTGTGAGCTAAATCAAATTAGCACCTGGTCGGTGAGGGTTCTTGGCTGGCCAGTGGCTGTGTTAATGAGAGCAGACCAGCCTCAGTCACTCTGTGTGTTTTACAAAGCATGCACCACAGTGAGCCTGCACACACACGTACACATGCGGTGCAAGGAAAGTGTGAACACACCCCCTATGAACCATGTCTTTTCAGAGCTAAGCATGTGTGTGTTTTCTCTTCGACCGCCTCACATCTGCATGACAGAAAGGTAATATTACATGTTTCAGTAGAATAATAAATGATGGTGTTATGTGCAAATATTAATTACAGTGAGTGCAAGACAGCACTTTATTGATGTTCAGGATTTGATCTTATAATCATTAGTATTAAAACTTAAATTAAATCAGGCCAAATCACTTAGAAATGCTATTCA
Organism: Elopichthys bambusa; assembly: GCA_037101425.1. NCBI lineage: Eukaryota > Metazoa > Chordata > Actinopteri > Cypriniformes > Xenocyprididae > Elopichthys > Elopichthys bambusa. The sequence continues at coordinate 19,876,391 of CM074435.1, forward strand.
GACTTTGTTTTGTAGATGATTTAGCCTTTTTTTTCCCTAAAATGTATACCATTTAAGAAAATGTATTGACATTGAACATTGGTAGTAGAACTGATGACATTTAAAATGATGTAATCATAATATTTTTTAAACCTATTTACATGCTTAAAGTGGTAGTACACCCAAAAATGAAGATTTCATGAAAAATTCATCTTTTATTCAGCCTTATGTCATTCCAAACCTGCATGACTTTCTTTATTCTGATTTTTAATTGTCTCGGGTGTGTTGTGGAAAACATTCTTTTGTGTTCCTCAGAAGAAAGAAAGTCATATAGGCTTGGAACGATATGAGGCTGAGTAAATGATGGCAGAATTAAAATTTTTCGGTGATCTATCACTTTAATTGTAATTGGTTGTAACTTCCTTACATATAATTATCATTTTATAGCCACATTTATACTGCTAAGATTGCGTGAATGTTTATTCTTGTGCACAGTCAACTGAAAACGCATTTATCTAGCATTTGAGTTACGCAGAACCAAACAAATTTGAAAACTATTCTTAGTAGTTCTTTCTGATTTCCAATGATCTTTGGTCCAGATTTAAAGTTTGGCCAATAAAGGCCTACAGCACTAGTCACATCAGTCTTTAGCACAGGCAAAATTCAGATATGTGATAAATCAGGGCTTGTGTAGTGTGCTGCGAAAAAAATAATTTTCTTAATCAGCATCAGAGGCAACGCTGCATAAGATATTTGCATAAATTTACATAAATCTAACAAAATTAGTATTGTTCAATCATGTTCTCCCTGTGTCTGCATGGGTGTCCTCCGGGTGCTCTGGTTTCACACAATCCAGAAACATGCAGTATAGGTGAATTGGAGACACTAAATTGTCTGTAGGTGTAGGGGTGTGTGTGTGTGTGTGTGTGTGTGTATGTGTGTGTTTGTGTGTATGAGCCCCAAGCCATGTAATGTTGCCATGTAATGGGTTGTACAGTGTAGACAGCGTCATTGATTATAACAGGAGTTTTGGGGAGAGTCCAATACTCAGTCACTGGTAAACTCACACTGTGTGATTGAGAGCTTCAGCGATTATTAAGGGAGGGTTCTTTGATCGCTTTCTGTATATAATTTAATCACAATCTAACCCTTTCACACGCAAGTTTAAAATATTGTAGCTGACCCCTCAGAGTGAGTTTTTTTTTAACGCGACCGTTATTTTAGTCATGTCACACACCACAGCCACAATAACACTGTATGACAGATGTATCACTTTTATTTAGTTCTCCTTTTTTATTCAAAATATTCACAAACTTGCTTACCATGTCAACTACCTGATATCCCGATTCTCAAATACGTGTTAGCGAGTGTGTTTTGTTGTTTAAAAACCTTTATAAATGATCTTGATCTTGATCTATAACGCAAGATGGGCACCGCCATGTTTTTTTGCGCCACAGTTCAGAGTCCTGTCAGTTGGATATACGGCAGATGAATTCATCCGTTTCTCCCGATATACATGCAAGAAAGTAGCTGGTGAACTGGGAGAAGAATAGAGTAAACTTGTTACTTACACTATGTGTATCTGGTATGAATAAAACGTCAGCAAATTATATTTGAATTGATCGTTATTGCTGCTTCCATAGACATCAGTGTGTATTGTTCAAACTCTAAATGTATTGTTTTACTAGTACTTATGTATATTAAAATGTCTGAAACCCAAAATAAACATGTGGTTAAAAACGCTGCATAGTTTTGATATATGACAAGCGCTGAGCGCGTCCGTCTCGCAGCCAAAGCGCGGAAGCACAGTTTGAATCTGGCAGTTATGTGATGTCACTGAACGATCTAAATCCCATTTATAAAACGGTTAGTTCCTGTCCTTGATTCTGATTGGTCAATAGCTGTGTTTTATTCACGATAAAACACGACTGTGACCGCTTCACCCAACGGTTCTGTGTATCACTACACAACACACTTAGCAATGTAAACTCTCAATTGATATTGTCCATTGAAGCTTACTGTATTATGTAGAAGAGTATTGTGAGAAAAAGATCAATTGAGCGAGTTTATTACCTGCATTCAGATTTAGCATTTTCCTTCAGGTCAGTCCTACGTTCATAATAAAAAATATGTTTAAATGTCCAATGTATTATCCTGTCCTTTTAACAGTTAAGGGGTTTTCTAGTCAAAGCATTTGTCAGTTGCGTCTTGTTCCATTTCAGTCTTTTCAATGTAAAAGCCTTCGCTACTGACTGACACACTCATAAAGACAGTCTTTGCCGCCATCTAATGGCATAATAATGTAACTTCTGTTGCTGTTCACGGCTAGGGACTATTTTTTTCCGGCGGAAGGAAGGCTTTAGTGAGAGTTTACTTCATGAAAGTTGCATTGATACATATTTTTGGCTTTAATATTTGTATTGTGTGGTAACTGTTTTTTAAAAGCAATAAGGTACTCGAGGCTAGTGCTGTGCAGCACAGCCTCTCGAACCTTATTGCTTACATGTGGGACTGTACCACTCAAAAGGTTAAATAACAGATTATTTTAATGCTAAGAGAAACAATGTAAAGTTGACTGTGTAGTCACTGGCTTGATTTATGGACACATAAACAGCAATAAACAATTTTGAGACAGAGAATGTCTGACTGCGACTGATTTAACAGTGAAATGTACCGAACAAAAAAAAAAAAATGCTCTACTGAGACATTCACGTAGTTGACAGTAAGTAACCAGGTGTTAATCTGATTCTGCAGAGGCGGTCTCTCGTCACCGTTACATCATAATGTGACAAAATCTGAAACGAGCTGTTATCTGAGCTTGATTTCAATAGCTCAAAAGATGTTTTTGGACTACAAGAGAGTTTTGAATTCTGAAACTCAAAAGGACATTTTTTGTAGTACAATGACCTCTTACATGTCAAAAGATCAAGGAAAATTTCTCAATTCATGACCCCTTTAAGGATGTTTAGATGTTTTTACTGGAAAACAAGACAAAAATACAGATTAGGAAAAGTTTTTTTCATTGTGTATGTGGGATTAAACACCTTTCAGGTGACATGAACACGGTGTACCTCAGCCTGATATAGATACTGAGAGAAGGAGAAAGAGAAGAGAGAGGCGAGAAAAGAACAGCACATGCAGATCTTTGACCAGCTGTTTTTAGAACGCCCTCCAGTCCCCATTGGCTGTATGCCCCAATCCTCTCCTCTCCTTTCCTTTCTATCCTCCTTTTCCTCTCTCCCCATGTGCTCATTCACTTGTTTTACCCCCATCACCACTCACTCTGTTTTACTGTGTATATTGTCCTTTCTATAGTTTAGTGAGGAACCACGCACTTTACTGCCCTCTTCCCCTGCGCCATCAAGTCATGCACTGCTTCTTTGCTAAAGTTTTGCGCATCTTGACATTTTATTCGCTCACATTCACATGTGGGTCCTGTGGTCCTTTGTTTAATTAATCTGTCTATATCATTCATTCAGAGTTCTGTTCTGTTCTCTGCTCTTTTCTTGAAGGTGAAAAATGAATTGAGGATGACCCAAAAAAGTTTGCCTGGAAACTAGGATAAGAACATCTGTTGTCCTACTAGCGACACCATGTGCGGTAAATAGACAGGGTGACATCTGAAGTGTAAGCTCTTCACCATTTCCCCTTCCCTCGTTTATATGTTCGGGAAAAACAGAAAGTAATAAGCAAGTTTAGCTTATTCCTTAGTCGTTGAACAGAAGGGTAGTGACAATGCACCCATTTTATTATTGATGATAATAATAATGATTATGTACTATATATATATATATATATATATTTGTTAAAATTGTATCGTAAAAATATATATTTACGATAATAAAAATGACATAAATGTAATTAATGTATTAAAAATATATTATTTATATATAATGTTATATAAAAATGTGAAATTATTATGTACTATAAAGTTTATATAATTTAATAAATAAAAATATTATATGTATGGGCACATACCACCAGTTTAGGTGGGCATGACTACAGCTGAATACTCTCTTGACAGTGATTCTCATCTTTGATCTTTTTTTGCTTTCTTTCTCTGCAATCTCTACTTTTCTCACTTCGTCTCTGGCATCCAAGTCTAGCCTGTTAGCATTCCACTTTACCACCCGTGGTACAAACACCATTCAAAAAGAGACCTTTGGAATGCTAAGGGGCTAGCATATTCTTCTCCTAAACATTCTTTTCATCTCTCCTTTTCTTGCCTCCATTGCTTTTCCACTTTCTCTCTTTCTTTACTTGAGCACCCTGTCAGTTCTGATGACCTGGTTCTTGGTAACTGGTCTGGAGTCTCAGATTAGCTCTCCAGTGGAGAGAAAGAGTGAAGGATCATCTCTATAGCTTTGATGTGAATTTCAGCTGGGTCAGATACTCATGACTGCAGTCCCAGAGTAGCCCGTTTTGTATTTGCTGCACAGCAGTACCAAAGGCATAGCATTTTAGGAATTTAAAAGCTTTGGTTGAGACAGAACATCGGCAATTCACGCACTTCACACACTGTCACCGACGTGAGGGAAAGGTGGAGATGTGAGGGGGAGGGTGGGGTTAGAAATGTAGAAGAGAGAAAGCTGATATAAGTGACAAAACTGAAAAGGAAAGAAAGGAAAAGACAAAATAGAAGAGGTTATTTGAGAAAGGGAAGGAAAGGAGGTCTGCCAGGGGAAGGGGGGATGGGTAGCATACTGTAGAAAAAGGTGATGTGTGTGTGTGTGTGTGTGTGTGTGTGTGTGTGTGTGTGTGTAAGTAAGTGTGTGTGTGTGTAGAGAACATAATGGTGATGGAGTGATAGAAAAATGACTGTGGGGTGTAGGCCCCTTTTAGCTGAGCATCAAAGCTAATGCCCAGGGATCTCTGATCCTCAAAAAGTGAACACAAATACTAACAGGATGGATGTGTGTGTGTGTGTGTGTGTGTGTGTGTGTGTGTGTTAGCACTGCAAATCACTGTCTAAACCTTCTAAAGACACATTTGTTTCAGAACTTAATCTAAAAGGGCTAAAAATTACAGCCCATTTCCTCAGATCTTTACCTACTTTCCACAACTCTTTCCTTCCTGTATATTGTTAAAGGGGTCATGACATGGATTTTTTTTATTATTATTATTTTAATATGTTTCTTGAGGTTCACTTATAATGTTAATAAAGTTTTTTTGCAAAAACAAACACAATGTATACTATATATATATATATATATATATACACTGTGTGTATATATTTATATATATGTGTGTGTGTGTGTGTGTGTGTTTTTGTGATTTTAATTTTTAGGTTTAGGGGTAGTGTAGGGGGATAGAATATACAGTTTGTACAGTATAAAAACCATTATGCCTTTTGAATGTCCTCACTAAGATAGCAAAACAAACTTGTGTGTGTGTGTGTACAACCGTCATACACAGACAAAGCATTATAAAATCATTTACATACGGTCTGTGATGCTGTCAGATCCCATACAGTCGGCTGCTTCATCTTTCAGCAAAAGTTTCTACTGTACCTCATTTAAAAAACAAAATGCTCTGAACAAACATATAATCTTCCGATACAATCCAGAATGACATTAAAATAAACCATCCACTTGTCTCTGATGCTGGAATCCTTCTGAAGTCTACATTCAGAGTTGCAAACAAGCTGTTTAAACTGGACATTCTTTCACTATTCCATTCGTCCTGTTGTCGACACTCAAGTGCGTGAAGTACAATATGTCAGAAAATGAACGCGCATCTGTATACTGTATCCAGTGTAGACAGTGTCACTGATTATAATGGGTTCTATTTGCTTTTGACGCAATGCTTATATCCAGTGTAGGCAAATGTAAACGGTTAAACGACTGAACGCCAGTAGGCGGGCCTATGGTGCTGCACTGATTCGTTGATGTCTTGCTCTGGAGTCATACGTATATTTGACATCACAGATCCCACACTATCAAAACTAGTCATTTTTGGAGCTTGATTAAATAAATGCTTTGTTCATAATGAGGAGGATGTTTTAAGCTATGAAACTTGCAGGATGTTGTAAAGGTACAAAGACCTCTTATTTGTCAAAAGATCAAGGCAAATTTGATTTCTCATGTCATGAGAAATTTAAAACCAAGAAGGAATTTAGAGGTCAGCTGTCTCCTTTGAGGAAAGCAAGCCTAAACAAACCTATTCATGTACGGAAGCCCGCCCTCCCTTCTTCGCGCATTTTGAACTGGGCATCGGGAGTACCGGCACATTTATTTTTCCGCTTCAAGCACTGGTCATGACCCATATGCAAAACTGCTATACAATTTTCCTACCATCTGAGAAATTCAGAAAATGACTAAAATGTTTGTTTGCATAATCTTGCATTCAAATACAGCTGGATGGTGCAAAACAAAATGAAGCCAGTTTACACTTTTTAAAACACTTTCAAGGCACAAGATACTGAAAAACCAAGGATGGCCATTTGCATGTATACATAGATTAACAATATATAAAAACACAGCAGTTCAAAAAAATGCAAATGCAAATGCAAATGGTTTCTAATAATGACAAATTCGCTTGCAAATTGGATTGCTGTGGACTGTAGGCCAAAGAGAGAAGTGTTCAGTGATATGCAAATAAAACAAATACCATGTTGACTTCTAAAGACAGTTGATGTCTATTCATTGCTTTCATTTGCCACAATAATGTAATATATTTATAATTTTCTTCATTTGTGGGCTGCAAAGATTGGTATATAATTAATTTGACTGAATTTAATCGATTGGCAGCACTAAGGATTACAAAATTAGCAGGTATTCATAAAGACCTAAACTAGGTGTACCACTAAAGTAATGTTTCACACATATGATGCATATGAAACACTACATACAAGCTAAAGCAAGTTTAACAAGCTAATAAATGACCATACCTTATCAGTTTTAATGAGCTAGTTCATCAGAAGCAGGCTTTAGCTGCATTTTTTTTTTTTTTTTTTACTAGGAAAATGGCCATAACATTTACCGAGCATCCAATTTTTGAAGCTATTACACCTACCCTGGTACGATCCAAAAGACACAGCACCCATTCACCAGTCCAGCATCATTATTTATGCCAAGGCACATGCACACACAGACAGAGCACCTGCTGGGAATGGTGCGAGTAGAGCTCTCCTGGCGATGTACTTCATCGCACACCTCACCAGCAGGATTATTGAGATTAATAACTGGTGATTATTAAGATGAATACACCGATTATGTCTGTTGTGCCTTATGCTGCCACTGTCGTTAATTAAGGCCACATCGTTAGCACACCAACGGCAGATATTAACCCCATACCCATCCATCCACATCACCGAGGGCAACGGTAACCATGGAGTGCTTGCTACACCTCACTGTGGTTTTGGTATAAAGTCTGTAGTTATTAAGATACAGTACCAACATTAAGGGCTCTTTAACCATAGCGAAGTAACATTCATATTGTTCAGTAGCTTCAAAAAACAGTAGCTGAAAAAACAGCTTAAACCGGCCTAAGATGGTTAGGTGGTTTCCTTGTCTGCACATGAAAGTAAGGTTAATAATATAACTTAGATTGCTAATTTTTCAGTTTTACTCAAATTAGGGTGATGCAAAAATGAGTACACCCCACAACAAAAACTACTACATCTAGTACTTTGTATGGCCTCCATGATTTTTAATGACAGCACCAAGTCTTCTAGGCATGGAATGAACAAGTTGGCGACATTATTTATCTTTTTACATTTTTCAAGAATGACCTCTTTTAGAGACTGAATGCTGAATGGAGAGTGAAGCTCAACTTGTCTCTTCAGAATTCCCCATAGGTGTTTGATTGGGTTCAGATCAGGAGACATACTTGGCCACTGAATCACTTTCACCCTGTTCTTCTTCAGAAATGTGTTTAGGGTCATCGTCATGTTGGAAAAGTGCACGACGCCTAAGGGCACGGAGTGATGGTAGCATCTTCTCTTTCAGTATAGAGCTGTACATCTGTGACAGCTGTACATGATGCCATCAATGAAATGCAGCTCCCCGACACCAGCAGCACTCATGCAGCCCCACATAAGGACACTGCCACCACCATGTTTCACTGTAGGCACCATACATTTTTCTTTTTATTCCTGACCTTTGCGACGCCATACAGTTTTGAAGCCATCAGTTCCAAAAACATTTATCTTGGTCTCATCACTCCAGAGTATAGAGTCCCAGTAGTCTTCATCTTTATCAGCATGGGCCCTGGCAAACTCTAGGTGGGCTTTTTTGTGCCTGGGCTTAAGGAGAGGCTTCTTTCGTGGACGGCACTCATGCATGCCATTCCTCTGTAGTGTACACTGTATTGTGTCACGGGAAATAGTCACCCCAGTTTGGCTTTCTACTTCTTTAGATAACTCCAGTGAACTTGCATGCTGATTTTCTTCAACCCTTCTCATCAGAAGACATTCCTGTTGAGGTGCTAACTTCTGTGGACAACCTGAACCTGTGAGATGGTTGCAGTTCCATCTTTTTAAAAATGTTCATACCACTTTTGCTACAGTATTCTGACTGATAAGTAAAGCTCTGCTTCTTCTTGTAGCCTTCACCTTTCTGGTGTAAAGAAATTATTTTCTTTCTCAGGTCTTGTGGCATTTCTCTTCTATGTGATGCCATTGCTGACAGCATGAAATGGGAAGGGGTTTTAACACCCTTTTATAGTCAACTGTCTGCTGGACACCTGTGTAATGAATAATTAGACTCACCTGTGGTTGAATTCTTGTTAAATTAGACATTTGTAGTCTAAAATTTAGCTTTGCTCCAGAGACTTTTAGTGGGGTGTACTCATTTTTGCATCACCCTAATTTGAGTAAAACTGAAAATTTTGTTCTCCATGTTATATTATTAACCTTACTTTCATGTTATAAGTTAAACAGATGTTATATAAAACTTAGTCATGTCAACATTTTGGGAATTGTTTTTGTGTTCATTGAGATATTGTTTAAAATGTTACTTTTCAAAAGGGGTGTACTCATTTACGCTATATATATATATATATATATATATATATATATATATATATATATATATATATACATATATGTATTATACACACACAGTATCTCACAGAAGTGAGTACACCCCTCACATTTTTGTAAATATTATATCTTTTCATGTGACAACACTGAAGAAATGACACTTTGCTACAATGTAAAGTACTGAGTGTACAGCTTGTATAACAGTGTAAAATTGCTGTCCCCTCAAAATAACTCAACACACAGCCATTAATGTCTAAACCGCTGGCCACAAAAGTGAGTACACCCTTAAGTAAAAATGTCCAAATTGGGCCCAATTAGCCATTTTCTTTCCCTGGTGTCATGTGACTCGTTAGTGTCACAAGGTCTCAGGTGTGAATGGGAAGCAGGTGTGTTAAATCTGGTGTTATCGCTCTCACTCTCTCATACTGGTCACTGGAAGTTCAACATGGTACCTCATGGCAAAGAACTCTCTGAGGATCTGAAAAAAAGAATGGTTGCTCTACATAAAGATGAGGCTATAAGAAGATTGCCAAGACCCTGAAACCGAGCTGCAGCACGGTGACCAAGACCATACAGCGGTTTAACAGGACAGGTTCCACTCAAAACAGGCCTCGCCATGGTCGACCAAAGAAGTTGAGTGCACATGCTCAGTGTCATATCCAGAGGTTGTGTTTGGGAAATAGACGTATGAGTGCTGCCAGCATTGCTGCAGAGGTTGAAGGGGTGGGGGGTCAGTGCTCAGTCCATGGTGGTGGGAGTGTCATGGTCTGGGGCTGCATGAGTGCTGCCGGCACTGGGGAGCTACAGTTCATTGAGGGAACCATGAATGCCAACATGTACTGTGACATACTGAAGCAGAGCATGATCCCCTCCCTTCGGAGACTGGGCCACAGGGCAGTATTCCAACATGATATCGACCCCAAACACACCTCCAAGACAACCACTGCCTTGCTTAAGAAGCTGAGGGTAAAAGTGATGGACTGGCCAAGCATGTCTCCAGACCTAAATCCTATTGGAGGAGCCCAAGGTCTCTAACATCCACCAACTCTTTGATGTCGTCATGGAGGGATGGAAGAGGACTCCAGTGGCAACCTGTGAAGCTCTGGTGAACTCAATGCCCAAGAGAGTTAAGGCAGTGCTGGAAAATAATGGTGGCCACACATTGGACATTTTCACTTAGGGGTGTACTCACTTTTGTGGCCAGCGGTTTAGACATTAATGGCTGTGTGTTGAGTTATTTTGATGGGACAGCAAATTTACACTGTTATACAAGCTGTACACTCACTACTTTACATTGTAGCAAAGTGTCATTTCTTCAGTGTTGTCACATGAAAACATATAATAAAATATTTACAAAAATGTGAGGGGTGTACTCACTTCTGTGAGATACTATATATATATATATATATATATATATATGTCACAGTTATGTTCTGTTTAGTTTCATTGTCATTAACTTTTAGTTTGTTTTCATTCTCATCATGTGTTCCTTTGTTAAGTTTTTCAGCTCCTCATTTGTAGTCATTTGTGTCAGCTATGTTTCATTAATCATCTTCGTTTGCACTTTTTGTATAAGTTGGTCCCTCACGTTCATTCTCTGTCCGATCACCATTATGTTTAGTGTGTGTTGCACCTGCCTATTAAGGAATATTATTATTAAAACCCGTTGTTGGAACTTTACTCATCGTCTTCGTCTGTTTGCCTGCAACCTCCCATGACAGATAATCGGACCGCCCAAGATGGACGAAAGGACCAATTATCGCCTGGCTCAGAAGAGCCAAAACTTTTTTTCATATACAAAGGACAATTGTTGCCTTGCTGTCACCAGCGCCATCGACGATGAGACCCTAAAGACCGTGTTCTGGATTGGGGCAACGTTCCACCATATCAACCTCCCAGACACCACTGGATTGGACTGGAGGGAGACTGTCATTTGGTGTCTGGAGAGTGTCGCGTCCTGTCCCGATCTGGAACATAGCCAGACCCAGAGCCTGTATCAACACCTTCGACCGTGAAGTACCTGTGTGTGCCCCCCACAGACGGAGAGCTAACCCTGCCACGACGCATCAGCCAGAGCCCAAGGAGAAGAGGACAGGGCTGACCCTCGCCCAGGAAGTGGAGCTTCATCGCAAGTCTGACCAGGGGTGTAAGCCCTCAACATCAGCGGACGAGGGAGTCATGACGACGGAGAATGAGGACTGGCTGATCAACTTCAGTGAGGAATTATCAACTCCCACCCTATCCCACTCGGTACCTTCATCATCATCAATGTTTTTAAACAGTGCTATTGACTGTATGGACTGTGTCATACTCACTGTCATTCCCTTGAAATCCTCACCACCTCCATCATCGGATAGCTCAGCCAGTCCTCCAGCCAACCACTGCTGGATGTCAACAGCCCTGCGTCGTCTTCATGGATGCCCTGCATTGACCTCGAGCTGCAGATCGTGTTACCATCAGCAGTGTCGGTCCAAGATGATCCTGCGGCTCCACCTCCGGCCTCGACTCTCTTCGCTCTATCTCAACCTGTCGGGTCCGTCTTGGCTCCTCCCACCTTCAGCTCCACCGGAGATCCTCGGACTTGCGGCTGCACCTGGTTCCCTCATCCTGCCGGCTCCCCCTTGGTCAATTGTCACATCACTTCCGCCACGGTCTTGCAGTCCATCCACTGCACTCCGTCCCTACACCCCTTCAGCTGAAGCGAATTCCTCCTTCCCCTTGGTATCGCCTCTGTTCTCTGTCACACTGGCTCTACTTTAGCCCTTGGGTACTCTGGCTCCGTCTTCGATGCTTGTCACTGCGGCATCGCCTTGGGCTCCAGTGCCAGCGATGTCGCTCGATTCCATTGGCTCTCCGTCTGCGCCTGCGTTATGTCACAGTTATGTTCTGTTTAGTTTCATTATCATGGACTTTTAGTTTGTTTTCATTCTCATCCTGTGTTCCTTTGTTCAGTTTTCCCGCTCCTCATTTTGTAGTCATTTGTGTCAGCTGTGTTTCATTAATCATCCTCGTTTGCACTTCCTGTTTAAGTTGGTCCCTCACGGTCATTCACTTTCCAATCACCGTTATGTTTAGTGTGTAGTGCCTGCCTGTTTGCCTGTCAAAGAATATTATTATTAAAACCCATTGTTGGAACTTCGTCTTCGTCTGTTTGCCTGCAACCTCCCATGACAATATACATTATATGTTCAGAAGTATTTGTAAATATATTTCACAATATACAAAAATGGCTATTTTAAATATTTATATTGCTAATATATGTTAATATTTTACATGAAAATATTTGGTAATACTGTAGTTTAGGGTCCAATTCTCAATATTAACTAGATGCTTATTAGCTTGCATATTACTGGGATATTGGCTGTTTATAAGTATTTATAAAGCAGACATTAATGCCTTATTCTGCATGACCATATTCTATATAATATTTATAGGTTTATTTCCTAATATTTTTGGTCATTTATATAAAGAACAGTTTACACCAGCTTAGGATGGCCTATAAAGCTTACAATACAAATATATTTTTAATTTGAAAATATATTTCATTTAAACCTTCAAGTGAAAAAAGATATTGCAAAGTACTTAAAGTGGCAAGAAAATACATTTCAAGTCTAAAAATACCCTTCTTGGGTGAAGGCAAAATTATGTTTTATGAGAAAATACTATATATATTTATAATGTGCAAAACATACTGTAAAAATACAGTTTGCATTTACCCAAAAATGTATTTTAAGACTTTCTTTTTTTTTTTCTTTTTTTTTTTGCACTGCTTTGAGTACACTTTGTAATATACTTTTTCACTTGAAGGTTTAAATGAAATATATTTTCAAACTGAAAAATACATTTCTGGTGTAAGCTACTGCATCTTGGACATTTTAGGAAGTTGTAAGCTGTTTTTTCTTAAGCTATAGGTTTAGATTGCTACTTGATATAACCATCTGATAGGCCTAAACTGTAACCATGGAAACTCAGACTAATAATGCATAGCTCATGAGGCTGCTGGTAAACTTTTTGAAACTATTACACCCACCTGCAGCAGGCCAGTAAAAAAGATGAGATGGGGCGGAGTCTGGTGAAAAAGCCAAGCTTTACCTCTCACAGAAAAAACAAAAAATCTGGCCTACTCCTCCACCGAGCTAAACTGAGCTGATTGACACCCCCTACACACACTCACACACACAAATACAACACATACATACACACACGAACCCTCTTCAGCTCTGTCTTTATCTGTGTGGGCAACAGCATTGATTTTCTCTTGAGCTGAAGGGATGACATCACTGTTAGAGGGGAGCAGCATGTGGGCGGCTCTTCTGCATGCCTGTCTTTAGTCGAGCAGACGATGATAGGACAATGGCCACAGAGGGGTCGGTGACAGGCGAGGGAAAATGTCAATATCTTTGGTCTATGATAGCAGCAGCAAGAGAGAAAAGGAGCTGTTAAAGAGGTCACTTATTGTTTTTCAACCATTAACGCATACATGCGCACACATACCGTGACTGAGAAGGGCTGCATAGTGACACTGTCTTAATAGGGAAGTCGACTTCAGATATCTAATGAGCCGCATGAAGGGTGGAGATGAGAAGGGAGGAGGATTGTAGGAGAATGCTCCCAATTATCTTTAATAATCCCTCTGTAATCTTTCACACTGAATGGAAATTGCGTGGAAGGGAAAAGCATGGGAAGATAAAGATTACAATTAAAGTAAAAATCACATTTTTTCCATGCAGTAATCTGCCATCGTTGGGCAATGAGCTTTGTGGTTTTTCTATGGTCATTCATCTCTAAGAAGCTGAAAGGACTAAAAAGGAAGAATGAAACAATGAGGACAAAAGAGAGAGGACAGATACTGAGCTATACATATAGTTACTTAGTTGATGTTTTCAGTAGACATCCTGCTGAAAAGACCAGGTTTAAGATGGTTAGTGCTGGTCCAACATGTGGCAGAACTTAGCTGGTTAATCAGCATGGCGTTTCTGATGATGCTGGTTGACCAAAGATGTCTTTCTTGGAGAAGCTTGTAGAGAAATATATCTGATTGGGGACCAACACTGGTAACACTTTATTTCGATAGTCCACTTTAGGCATTCTTTAGACACCTACACGTCAACGACCAGTCATCGGAGTATTAGTAGACTATGTCCTCAATATCTGCTAACACTTTATTTTGATGGTCCCTCAAAAGACACTCTACTGACTTTGCAAATACATGTCAAATTATTCTACTAACCCCAACCCTAACACCTAACCCTAACCTAACAGTCTACTAACAGTCAACTAATACTTTAATAGAGTTAGTTGACATGTAGTTGCAAAGTTACTTAAAGTTAGTAGAATGTCTAAAGTGGACCTTCGAAATAACCCTAGTTAGTCTGAAACACCTAAAACACAAACACACAATGCTCATGTTAGCAATTAATATATTTTTAAACAATATATAGACCTTCATTTTGAACCGAATTGAACTCGGGGCTTGTTCTGAATTAAATTAACATAACTGAGAGAAAGGGGGGAGGAAAAAGTAAAGAGATGAATAGTTAAGAGTTTCAGCAGGGAGAAATTGTCCCACTTTTAACCAGCAGTAAATCCCACGCAGCACAGCTTTACAATCCAGCACTTACTCAGAGAGACGGATGAGAGAAGACTAGGGGGAAGGTGCATAAAGGCCCCAGTGGCTTGAGCACAGTAAGAAAACATTGCTGTAGGGAGAGTGTGCTGGAATTAACTTCACATTTTAACAACAACTGTATTCATTAATAAAATACCTAATCTCTCAAAAACAGGGTTAATATTTTTCCACATCCAAAGCTAATTTAATTTGTGTGTGTCAACTATGGGCACTTTTGGTGCTGTGTGTAAACACTCATTTGTTTAGTTTAATTTGTCCACTAGCAACTACCATTTTCCTAATTTTTCTAAAAAAGAAATTTAGTTATAGCATTCTCCAAAAAAAAAAAAACTTAGATTAAGCTGGCAGACTCTTTTATCAAGCTAAGGTTAATTTCACAGGTAAAATTTAATGTATCATAAAATCAATAAACAATCAAATCAATTTTTTAGACAGTTTGGCAAAATTAGAGCTTTATTGGAAATCCTACACAATAAAAATATTGCATTCAAAAATATTATTGTTCTTTTATTCACCCATTTACCACATATCATTGTATTTCCTCTCAAAAATGAGTACAGTAGAAAGATAAAAACAAAATTATTAGTCATGGTGGAAAGGATTGACTGATATACAGTATATTGATAAAATCATTTTTATCAAAGAAGACAGACAGGCAGGATCAAATAATTTTCACATAAAAAAACATTAAAATATAAAAATGATGTCTCATTTAAATGATAAAATATGAATTTCCATAAAAAAATATTGCAAGCCTGAAATTGTGGGTCTGAGACAAAAATAAAAGAAATAATATAAGACGGTTGACAAGTAGTAAATGCATGCTAAAGTTGAATGTTACCTTCATGAAAAACCTGTTATTTTAATAAAAACCCACCTCTGTGACACAGAAGTGCATGTAGTTGAAGAAACACCCACATACATGTGATTGTACCTAAGCAGCCTCAGTTCTCAGGCAGTGTCTATGGAAACCAAATATCCACTGACATGAACAGAGAGAAAAGGCTAGGAAATGGAGAACACAAGAGATGGAGGTTCATCGACTGATGGCAACTGGGAAAGCCTGGTGCGTGGGCTGACCGGGGGTTTCTGCCGCACAAGCACTCATAAATTTGCTGTCTTCCCTCCCTACCAATCCCTCTCCCTTTCTCTCTCTCATTCTCTCTTTCTCCCCTTCATCCCTGACCCCCTTCCTTTAAGCATAATGATAATTGCATGCTTTATGAGGAACTGAAGCAGGAGGGCAATGCATAGCTCATCTACACGTCACGAGATGGGATGGGTACAACGACCCCTCTCCGCCATTTCAGTGACTGAATAAGACGGACTCTGTCCCTATATCGGCGATGCAGTACAGTCATGTGCTTCTTTAGTCTTCATGAAGTCTTTGAGATGTACACACAAGCATGAGTTTAAACCATTTCTCACCAGAGGAGTTAGGGGAGTTAAGAGTTAGTTATTTTTCCATCTTTTGATTATTATTATTAGATTAATAACTATCAGTAAAATATATTCACAACAATTATACAACATACCTCATTAATTGCACCAGCTAAATAGGAAATATAGGGCCATATTTACTAAATGGCAAATTAGCGTGAGACTGCAGTCTTATAAAAGCACAAATGGGAGTGGAAAGTTCTGCGGGTGATCCACTGACAATGTGCCAATTAAAGAATACAGACCCAGCAGCTCATTTCCATTATGACCAACACAATCTATCAAGAGCAGCACAAATTTAGCGTAGGGTCGCAAATAAGCAATGCTAATAGCTGCGTTTCCACCGAAATTTGTCCCAGGAACCTTTTTTCCCCCAGACCTGTTGCTGTCTGCATTTCCATCATGGTCAAAAGTGCCGTGAAGCTTAGGCATATTAGTCCGGTGACGTAGGTCTGCGTGTGACTTTCCAGTTCCTTTTGGATTTCGTCCTCCACATATAAGCTTAATAAAGCCTGAACCTCATCGTTGGTCCATCGGTTGTATTTTTAAACTCCATTGTTGATTCAAATAGCAAACAACTCTTACTGCTCGCACTTCTACAGACTTTTAACAGTGGTGGTTGTAATAAAATGCTGCATGGAGTCAACCAATCAAAATGCTGTGTGAAGTCAATGAATCAGGACAGTACTGAATCAGAATCAGTCAAAATTTCCATTTATAAAACTTTCTGTAGATGTCATCATAAAAGTGTACATACGCACAAAAGTTTTAAGATTTATAAAACCATGCTTATGCTAGAACCTGCGAAAAATCCCTTTATAAATTCCAGTTAGCGGAAGATTGTGTGTATGCGCATCTCCACCCCGTCTGCATATCATTTCCATGCATATTCCTATCCATGTGACAACACCATCAAAAGTAGGCTACAAGACACTGGAAAATATTAGATACGGACTATAAATGCCATTTGTGCCATACACATATTGCTAAAAATCATCCAGCATCCTTGTTATGTTTTAGAATAAATATATCAAAATATTGATAAAAAACAAAACCAGATAGGCTAAAGTTTTTAGACAAGAGTTGATTCACTGGACACATAGTATTTTAATTGTTTTAAACAATTAAAATCAAATCAAAGTTATGCAGTTTTAATAAATTACATATCTTTTAGGATGTTTATAGGCTATTTTTAGTGGAAACAGGCCTAGTTTTTATTCCAGTGTAAATACAATTGTCTGACTCAGCACATCACTGACAAAGTATTTTAAAAAGGAAACATGGAAATCTTACAGTTTTCTTTAAGTTGTATCCTTCAAATACAGTAGTATTTTTCATAATTGTTTAAAGATGCCTTCACACAACATCAACAGTAAGTTGTACTGCGGTTGTACAGTAAGCTTTTATCATTGAACCTATTCAAACTGGACAATGGACCGTTCGACCAACAAATCCAGCAGTATTAATGTAAATGTGTATATCAAAATGAAAATAGAGTTTAAAATCATTCTGTTTACTTCATTACTTTTCTCACTCTAGTAAAAGAGTTTGTACGCATGGGTCAGAGTTTGCGTGCTGGTGCGCAAATTCTCCAGTCAAGTTTGTTTTTGTAAATCCCATCTTTTGCGTAGGAAGGGGTGTATGCCTATTTCATGGCATGTTTTGCACATATGCGACAGTGTTTTGGGTGTTAAGTAATAGTGCAAATACCAATAAATTGACTACTGCAATAATTAGTAAATCATGTTGCATTATTTGTTTAAAAAATCTTCTCCCGTAAATTTTACGTCTGAAAGGGAAACTTATTTATTGATTTATTTTTGTAAAGGCGCAGTCTTTAATGAGCCTAATTTAAACACAATAACTTAAACAAAAAAACATTTTCAGAGCATGTAGAAATAGCACTCTGCGTGGCATGTGTTTAGCATTTTTTAAGCTAAAATTCCACATGCAAAAATGGCAAATCTATTTTTTACCCATTTGTCATTATACATTTGTCTTTGTAAAAGATATTATAAGCTTAAGCAGAAAAGATGAAAATATTTTAATGTTCCTCACCTGATATTAAAGGTACGATTGGATACTAGAACAATATTATTATATGTATTTGGACACATAAAGAACCTAAAGTGCATAAGATTTCAGACATAAGGACATTTGTACTGTTTACAGTATCAATACACACTGTATCTTATTCTCTGTTTTACCTCGAGGATACCACCTTTTCCCTTTGATTCTATGTTTGTAATCTTTGTTCGGTTCTTCCTTCTACTCTGTTCTGCTTTTCCCTTTCATCTTCACCTTCACTCTCTCTCTCTCTCTCTCTCTTCTCTCCCAACCCTGCTCCAGCTAATTGCCGCAGAGCTCACTGATAGAAATCAATGTGCAATGTTTGATTGTGAGCCAAAGCACAGGAAGGTGAAGCAGAGCAATGAACATCACAAATATACAAACATACACACTCAGCAAATGCATATCTGATCCTCGGATGATTAAGAGGTGTCGAATATAAACATAGTGTATTTGTCTGGTTTCCCACAGAACCCCTGACAAAACCTCTGAATCAATCTGACCATAATGCCATTAGTTATATTTGAGCTTTCTTGTTATTCATTTATTGCATTAAAGTCAACCTCAAATGGCTTTGAGCAGCATAAAATACAATAACTGACATATCCAACAGTGTAAAAGATGCTGCTACTGCTATAAAATCTATCAGCAAACCTTTTCAGCCTTTTTCATTTAGACCCCAGAGACAAAACTTCATCGGAAAAATTTTTTACTCACCATCATGTCATGTAAAATAGATATTTTTTGTTTGTTTGTTTGTATGTTTGGCAATGATAGTGGGGTCCAAAAAATTCCCACTGACTTTCACTCTATGGACAAAAATAGAAAATCATTTAGGCTTCGATCGACATGAGGATGAGTAACAGAATGAAAGAATTTTCATTTTTTGGCAAACTAACCCTTTACTACTCTAAAGTCTCGTTCACAACAAGAACGATAAATGTAAATATAAAGATAACTATATTAGCGTCCACACCAGCGGACGATAACGTTTTGTTTATTATAAGTGCACGCTGAGTTCTGTAGGCTACCGCTTTAAATGCTCGAGATCTTTAAATCAGGACAGATTCTGATTGGCTGTCATTGTTTTTATCATTCATCAGCTGGAAAAAATAGTTCTGAAAGTGATTCCAATGATATTGTTCCTCTGTGCCGTTATCGTCATAGTTGTGGTGTGGACTCTGCTGTTCTTTTATATTTAGAGCTATATCTTTATCCTTATCATTATTGTTATTACTCTTGGTGTGAACGGGCTCAAAGTCCCTTTCAAGGAAAGTTTCAAATCAGCAACAAAATCTGACATGAACTATCCCATAGATGTTATTTTTTATGCACAAATAGCATTAAAAAAAGCTTATTTTTCAGGCTAAACGAGCCAATGCGCATGTGCAGACCCAGGGTGAGTCTCAGGTTTCTAGGGGAACATGATCTTCTAATGGCAGCTGCAGTGACGCCATGACTTTATCAATCAGCGACTGGCTCTTTTACTTAGAAGCCAGGACGTATTCCACCATATTGCACATTGCAGTATCTCCCATTCATAATTAATAGGAGTGAACCGTCTTTCTATATCTATAGTTATTGACGGGATGTGAACAGACTTTAATCCTTCAAAAAAAAAAAAAAAAAAATGCTGGGATGCAGGCCTCAGCAAACTTCAAAGGGCCCCAATTATTCATATAAATACATTATTATTAATACAATTAATATGAATAGTACTAATAATATATTAAAAGAACCTAACTTAAAAATTAAAACTGAATTATTACATTAAATAAATAAATTAAAAATAATAACTATGGTTTCTGATTGTTTTCCAGATTCTTTCTCATAATTATAGCAGAAAAACTGGAGGATATGTCTTATTTTACTGTATATGGCCTTAAAAGGTTGTTTTGGAAATTAAGGAGTCTAAATGGTGGGACCACTGGCTTAAATGCCATCTTTCTGTAACTGAGTGCTATTCAGAAGTATTCTGACAAAATAATGTTGTTTTTTGTGTGTGTGTCAAAACACAACAATTATATTAGTATAGTTAATATATTATATAATTATATATTATAGTTGTTTTACCAGTGAACGATTCTTTCTGAAGGATCATATTTTTCCCTCTCTGTTACCTTTCTCGTCAACTCAGGATAGTCGCTCAGGTTTGAGACCTTGTGGTGCCATCAGCCAATCAGAATACTTATTTTTCAGTTCTCGAGTGATTAGTCACATGACATTTTACAACTCGAGTGATTGTTCACGCCCACTCGCTTTTGGACACAATTGTTTTGCAGATTTTAAATCATGCATTTTCAGCTCCAGCCAAGCAGCCACTGAGATAAATGCGAATGCTAACGGATAGCTTTCTCCAGGTATTACAGAACTGCTTGATTTGACAACAGTCAAATCAAGTCAAATCATTATGATTGCAGTTCCGTTTGGTGACACTAGTGGCACAGAAATTACACAATTTACCTCTAAGTATTCTTATAAAATGCATTATTCTATTTTCTTAAAGCAAAAGCTGTCATCTTGAAACCAAAACGAAAACCAATAATGACAGCAAAAAAAAAAAAAAAAAAAAAAAACCCTAATAGACTAACCCTGTGAAAGCAGAAGGTACTGCTCGCTTGTTATCTTTCTTCTCGACCTGAAAGCCTAGCAGAACAGACTGTATGGAGTAGAAAGACTAATGTAAATCTGTCTCCTACATGAAAGTGTCTTTGATAGGCCTCTACTCTCATCTCATCTCCACAAGCATGCCACTAATGTTCTGCCTCCCAGCCAAAATATCCCCAGCAACACCTGGCACCATGAAGAAGAAGAAAAAAACTGATTAAATCATTAGAGAAACACATGGGAGGATGGAAAAGAGAGAGTGGGAGATGAAGGAGGGAGAGTGGGGAGGTAACGGGGGGTGGGGGGGTTGGATGAACAACTTCATAAGCTTGGCACTGCGCTCCTGGTGCCGTGCCCGTTGTTTATGTCCACACACATCAAAGGCTGCGGTAATCGCTGCTGTTTGCAGGCCTACATCTCCAGTTCACCTTGACTGACCTGTTATACGCTATGGGCCAGAACAGCGGTGGAGGGCGGCAGGTTCCTCACTGAGCAGGCCAAGAAGTGTCTGAACCTGGGCACTAGCATGTCAGGTTCTGCTAGCACACCTAATGAATGAACATTAGCAGATGAGCTTCCCATAGCACAGCGGTTGGAGCAGCTCCAGGTCTTCACCAGCTGTGCTGCCCTTGTTTACAAGCCATCGCCTGCTGCTGGAGTGGCCTCGCGACAGGTCTCTGCTTCGAACCGCATCCCCGGGCTCGCCTGAGTAGCCGAGCCCAACCTGAGCGCGTGCGCTGGGTCTAAACATTCATCCATGTGCCTCGGTGCCCTCTGAATAAGCATAAAGTCATACAAAATGCCGTTAAGAAGAATGTGGAAATGTGGCGTTTGAATTCACAAACCTAACTCTGAAACTATGTTTCTCTGTTACAGGAAACTTCAAAGGATTGTGTAAGCAGATAGATCACTTTCCAGAAGACACAGATTATGAAGCAGATGCCTCAGAGTACTTCTTACGTGAGTGCCTCCTTAGTGTTTCTGTGACAGTATTCATGTTCTCACCATCTTGTTCTTCCTTGTTCAATCTGTGAGGCATTTCAAGTAGTACCAGATATGCTATTCTTGCCTAAGTGCTGTTACTGCTGAAACAAAAGAGGAAAAAAACTTAACCTACATGTACAATCTTTGAGAAAAAAAAAAAAAAAAGTCCAAAAAGTTTGGGGAAGGTTATTTCCAGGCCCACAAAACTCTGTAGGTTACCCATGATTTACAGACTTAAACATATTCTTTGCTAATAATCAAATAAAATATCAAAATTGTATTATTATTAAAATAAAAATTAAAAATATGCTAGATATTTTAGCTTTCAGACACCAGTAAGAATTTAGTACTCTAACCGCTGTTTAACAATAGTTATTCTATTAAATTTAAAATTTAAAATATTAAATTTGTATTAATAATTGGTTACACTTTATTTTAAGGTGTTTTTGTTACACTGTAATTATACATTTAAGTACTGAGTAATATTAAGTAACTACATGTACTTACTATGGGTTTAGGGTTTGGGTTGGTTTAGGGTTAGTTACATGTAATTATGCATAATTTATATTTATTACAATAGTAACTACATGTAACACATGTAACAATGACTCTAACTGCTGTTTAAAAAATAGTTATTCTTTGCTTTTTTAATTAAAAATGTAATCAAATATTAAAATTGTATAAATAATTAAAATATTAAATATTGTGGATTATTTTAGCTTTCAGCTACAAATAGGAATGTATAGTACTCTAACCACTATTTAAATAAATAGTTATTCTTAGTTTTTTTTTTTTATTAAAAATGTAATCAAATATTAAAACTGTATTAAAATATTAAATAACATGGATCATTTAAGCTACCAATTGGAATGCAGTAATATAATTGTCATTTAACACATTTTTACCATGTTTACTATTGATTCTTTTCACAAAATGTAGCTGATTCCCCCTAATAAATAAATAAAAATCAGCAAAAATGCAAATTAATAAATGAATTAAAAGAGATTCTGTCTGGGCCTGGTTATTACTTTCCAGCTGTTGCTGGCAATAAAACATCTCTCACACTAAATGAATGCAACAGAGCTGTATTTCAAGTAGTGTCCTAGTTTTTTACTTTGTTCCACCTATCTTTGGTTTTGTCATGCTGTTCAGCTGTGTAAGGATGGTCTGTTGTCTCTGCGGGAGAGTGTGAATGTTTCCTCACTCTGTTTAGACTCTCAGCAGCGGCAGACTCTCTAGCTCGTACAGTACAGCTCAACTAGGCCCGATTACAGTACACTGGTTCCCTCGTAAACACAAAGCATTGATTTCCACTCTTTTTTCGTCTGCGCAAGCAGACCCGGGAAGTGAGTGTCAAACGAGCCACACGCATCAATCCTAAACTCACAAGCAGGACTATCAGTTACTGTCATCAAAACAAGGGCCTGAATTGACTAGAAACAACATGGTAACAACAAAGAGTAATTAAAGATTCTGGAACTGTTGTGGAAGAGGACAATGGCAGACTACTTGAGAGAGGGGAAATTAGTCTAAAGCCCTATTCGGAAGGGATTAGTTTTACAATGGTAGATGGAGTAATGTAATTTTACCACAGGACGTCTGTAATATTAATGGCCAATTTGCACGGGGTAAGAAATCTCAGTAAAACTACCAGAAGTGGGAGGGGTAACTCGATTTACGCACCGCCGCCCCCCTCCCTGTCGTCATGTGCGTATTGCGTTGCTCCTTGATATCATTATTATATCATTATTATATTATTATAATTAAATAAATTATATTATATTATATTATAATTAAATTAATTAAATTCTGATTGGATTCTGTTGGTAATAGGCACTTAACTAAAGCTAAAAGAAGTTTTGTCCCTCCAATAAGTGCTTCTTTTTGATCTGAACAGTATGCGGAAAAAACCCTTGAGACTTGTCCCACCGCCTAGAACTCAACTGAATGCTTCTTCAAGTGCCTACCATATTTAAAAAAATTGCAGAAAACTACTTTTAAACAGGAAATGACTGAAAATGTATGTACATATTTACAGCTGGTCTATTCGCACTGGATTTTTACCTGGGATAATTTTTCCCGGACCTTTATGCGGAAGGTAAAAGTTACTGTAATCTTTACTGACATTGTCTGTAATGATTACTGAGATGGAACATTCAGACGGGACTAAAAGTTCAGATAGGACTCGGCTACTTTGTACTAGTAGGTGCTGTTTTAATTGGGGAAGAAATGCACTTTTGGATGTGAAATATTTTAGTCAGAATTATTGCGCTTTAATGTTAATTTTGTCAGCTATTTTTTAATATAAAAAAAAAAAAAAGTTTTTTGTCACAGAGAGGTTGTGTAAGTGCATTAATTCAGAAACCACAACCACAAACAATATAGTCAAGATCCATGTTTGGATTTATTACAGTTCATCACTGAGAAGGTTTAATTGCAGATTTACTCACAGCAAACAGCACAAGTGGCTTATAAAGGAACACAGACTGGATCTATTACACTTTCATTTGAGCAGAATGTCTCAGTGGAGATTGCTAAACTCCAGCTTACTTGTTTGTCAGTGTTTTCAGATCATCTGTGGCACTTCCGCAGTGTAGAGAGAGCATGTGGGCATGGTTGCCATCTCGTCATCATCTAGTCTTAAGGCATACTCACGCTACATGATTTTCGGCTGGATTTTGTCTGTGTCAAAACCTCCAGGTCACGGCCAAATTGGTACTCGTTGCAGTTGCTGATGCTTGTTAAGTATTAGCAGGTCAGCGACGTGATCTGAACCTGTCTCAAGCAGTCACAAACGCTGCTGTATTTTCAAACATGTTTGATATTATCGCCACGTGATTTTGTCATCTATGCTCCTCACTGGTCTGGAGTCCCACATAGTCCACTGTCTTCCAGAGCTCCTCTGTGGGACTCCAGACCAGTGTGGCATGCAGGTAATGCTCATTAACACTTGCGCCACCGGCCTCACTCCGTTCCCACGGCTCCTCGGCCCCGCCCTGCTTGCCACAATGATCCATTATGCAAAATGGAAATACTTGTGCGACCTTTAACATGTAACCGTAAAATGTAAATTATGCATTGAGGAAAAAAGGTCTCAAATGCAATAAACAGGACAAGCATCTGACAGGAGGACATTTTAAAACTGCAGTCTTATAAGTTAGTTTGAAGTGCTTATTATAAAGCAAATCTCATGTTTTGGACAACTTGGATCTTTTTTATAAGTATTATTATCATAAATATATTAATATAAACGTATTGTTCCATACTACGGAGGAAACTCCGAGTTTTAAACTACTATCAACACAGAAGCTTCCCACTTTTAGCCATTGTAAATACATTTGTTCCATAACAACAAACTTAAACACTGTCATTGAATAACTAAACATAGCCGTTGTGATGCATCTTGCACCATGAGCACTAGATTTTTGAAATGCTGTCAAGTAAAATACATGGGACACCTGCGTCTTGTGCTGTTCACTTGTGCTCCGTCTAGCTGAATGACCACTAACTGATCCAAATCAACATATTTTATAACATTAACATTATGTTACTTGTTTAAATCAGCTCAGTAACATTTACCAATAATAATATGTTAGAATGTCATGTGCAGCCAAGAGCCTTAGAATCCCAGCTCATCCTTCAGAGCATTTGCCCATCCAGTAAGAACCGTTTAACCTACTTAACCGAACACCCATTGGTTAGATGATGATATCAGATAGAAGACCATACAATTATCCCAGTACAGAGCCTTCTTCAGTATCTAAGCTTCATGCATCACCCCAAACAGGAGGCTGACCTGCTGTAATTGACTCCTCACTAAGCCTATGATTATAGTTCACGCAGTTAAACAGCGCAGGTTACGCAGTTGTGTGACAGCATTGACCCCATTGCGGTTGATCGTTAATTGTCAATGTCATAATGATGCATTCGCTTTCTGAGCGCCTGGGTCTCAGTCTGAACGTCTGAGTCGGATCCATCCAAGCATGTCTCGCGCTTTGGGCTGCAGAGTCAGTCACATTGCATGCTAACTCCACAGATAAAGCCTTGCCAATGAGTCTTGGTGCTTTGAGCACTTGTGCCTTCCCATACGTAGCAATAAAGACAGTTATGATAAGTTCAAAACGCTTAAAGAACGACGCCCAGAGAAAGGGGTGAATATGGGGACTAGTGGGCCAGTAGTGGTCAAGATGACATGCAAGCCGGGACAGAGAACTAGCGCAGACCTCACGCGCTCTGAGTGTGTGTGTGTGTGTGTGTGCACGTATATGAACGCATGTGTGTTTGTCCTTTTCCTTAGCTGCAATTGGACGCATAGGCCGCAACGCTCCCAGTGGCTTGTGAATTAGGACACTTACTTCCATAAATATTTCAGCCTCTTTCTTATATAGGTCAGTTTTCTGTCTCTCTTACTTTCTCTCCTCTTCTTCCTACTTCTCTTCTCCTTGCCTGTCTATCTCTTATCCTCTCTGACATCTGTTCTGTAGTAACTTTGGTCCTGGGTTAAAGTAGAGTTATGGGAGATCTACAGAGTGAGCAGATACAGTGGTGTATGTTTCAATAGGAAGTCACACATCAATAATTTTATTATTATTTTTTTTTTTTTCACCAATACAAGGTAGCAAACATTGAGGGTATAAAATAGGTGTTTTAGCTAAACTTAACTACGAAGTTGTTCTGAATCCTTCAAGAACAGTGCAGTCACTGTGAGGGATCCGCTATATGCGCTTTTATCACTTTTAGCAATGATATTTGCTTGTAGAAAGATCATGTTGTAATACAGAGTGTTTGTTAATATAGGCCTGTAAAGCGGTTATCTACACTACTGTTCAAAAGTTTGGGGTCAGTGAGATTTTTTTATTGTCTCTTATGATCAAAAATACAGAAAAAACAGTAATATTGTGAAATTTAAAATAACTCTTTTCTATTTGAATATATTTTTAATATATATTCCTGTGACGGCAAAGCTGAATTGCTGCTCAAGAAACATTTGTTATCGTTATAAAACAGTTGCTAAATATTTTTGTGGAAACCCTGATACATTTTTTCATTTGATGAAAAGAAAGTAAAGATTTATTTGAAACAGAAAGATCATAAATGTCTGTATTTTCATTATTTTGATTAAGTTCATGGATCTTTAAAAATAAAAGATAAAAACATTAGTTTATATCACAAAAAAAGTACTGATCCCAGACTTTTGAACAGACAGTATTGTATATGGTGACATTCAGTCCAAATACTGTTTATTTCTATGCTGTGATGCAATACAGATATTGGAGTGACACGGTTATTGATTTCATTCATATTTTTATGGTTTATTATTTTTAGAATGGCTTTTTGTAGGTTCCGGAAGAGGTTTGTTCTTGTGCGTTATTCATGTTCGATTGAGCTTCTGCTTATGTGTGCTGATCAATGTTTACATGTGAGTAAAAGCCTAAATTAAATCTGTTCATCATTAAAAACAATCAAGCGTCAAAGTTTGTTGCAAAGGCAGTCAATGGAGGGTAAGAAATCTCTCATATTTCATCAAAAAGATCTTCATTTGCGTTCCGAAGATGAACAAAAGTCTTATGAGTTTGGAACGACATGAAGATGAGTAATTAATGACAGAATTTTCATTTTGGGGTGAACTAACCCTTTAAGTAGCAACCCAATATGAAATAGATTGAAAATTGAAAAGTATGAAAAATCTTTAAAACTGAAATTTGTGGTTTTTAAGAATCAGTGGGTGTCACACAACTTATCCATGATGACGTTTAGATGAAGTTAGTAGATGCAAAATCACAATGACAATTTGCAGCAAAATACCAGAGTTTGACTGCCATAAATGTTGAGGTAAACAACAAAAGATAAGCAGTTTCTCCTTTTCAAAAAATAAACAAAAAAAAAACCTATTTACAATATGTTGTTATATGGTTTTAACTAAAAAACAAACAAACAAAAAAACATTTAGCATTATTTTCTTCCCCCTGCTATCCTATAAATACAGACCTGTGACCCATTTTTGGGTCACAACCCACCAGTTGGGAACCACTGATGTGAGTGCTATTTCCTTTTTTATGCCCATTTACTAGACGTGCAAGCAGAGCGGAAGCAGTGCATGAGCTGCATGTATACAGAGCAGAAGCAGCAAAGTGCTTTCACACATGCAACTGAACCGCTGCTGAATGTGTAGTCCTCCAATCACGCTCTTTTGTTTACGATCACTGAAATACTCAGCTATATAACATGTTAAACCATATAACATGCTGTGTAGTGTAGTTCAACTTCAGCTATACTTGTAGTTTAAATAATTTAAACACGCTTTTGTGGGCTTTGCAACTCCTAGTACAATAGTTTCTGCTGTTGTTGTTTTGCTTTTTACACAATATTGAAAGTCATATGGTGACTGTGAAACACAGTAGACTTCACTTACATGCTTTTATGGTAAAATAGCTCCTTTTTCATGTCAACCAATGTTTATTATGACCATGAACAATGCACTGTTACTTTAATTCAGCATGAGCAGCACAGCAAAAATAGAATTAATGTATGTAATGTGAAATGGGCCCCTCACAACGTTCTTTTTTAATTTAATTTATAGCCTAGAAAGCATTAAAGTAATTGATAAACTTACTCCAATCCTGTATTTACCTCTTTCAGTTACAATAAAGTATTTTATCTCTCTATTCAAGATGCCTAATGCACTATATCTACTTTTTAAAATTCTACTTTACAAAATGATTACAAAATCCTCCACCTATTTCCATTGAGCTCCACTGATCTCTATTACAATGTGCAAAATCATCCTACATTTCGTGCCTCTCGAGCTCAGTGAGCAGCTGCTGCGGTCCCGGAAATGCTGGGAATCCGGTACAGTACCCAGTGATGCAATTCACATGACCTACAGGACAACTGTGGTCTAAATATATCAATAATGCAGAGCATGGCCTTTGCTATTATGATCATGGACCCGTCGGCTGGGCGTGTGGAATCTCTATAAGCTAAGCGATGTCATATCAGGTGACACTCTCATGTGTGTGTGCATGTGTGTGTGCTCCATGCCCAGTGCCTGAGGCTTCAGTGGCATGTGCCCCATCCCCCCTGCCAGCCCTATGATGGATTGTCATGTTTGGAGTAAGAAAATGAGAGAGAGATAGCGACTGGAAGAAAGAATGGTTTAAAAAAAAAAGAGGTGGCGAGGGAATGAGGATTCATTAAATCCCCGCTTTCACCGGCAATCAGGCCATTCGCTGTGATTTTGGTTGGCGTCTTCCACTTTTTTTGCTGTCTACTATAGCACAGTCCATCCTCTGCCTTGAGCTAACCTACTGCAGCCTCCGCACATGCAAACCCGTTGCTGTTCGGCCAGCCTCATTGATTTTATCGGCCAGCATTTCGGTATGTGTGCGTCTGTGTGTGTGTCTGGGTCATCCAGTCACAGCCAGTTTTGGCCACACCGCGTGCCCGTGAGGGGGAGAGCCATACAGACACTGATACTCCACAGCACCTGCTGATAGTCGACATGATAGTCAGCAGTCCACACCATCATGACAACTAATGTACAAAACACTTTGTGTTTATGAAACTTATGTGTCCCTGTTGTGATGTTCTGTACTGTTGTTGTGATACAATTTTATTTAGTGTAGTTTAATGCTGAAGTGCCATGCTTATTTAAAAATTAGGGGGAATTTTTAAGTTAATAAATAAAATCTGTACTGGGTCAGGAAAAAAGTAAAGTAAAACAGTAATATTGTGAAATATTGTTACAATTACAATTACAACAACTGTTTTCTATTTTAATATATTTTAAAATGTAATTTATTCCTGTGATGGCAAAGCTAAAGCCATTTTCAGTAACTCCAGTCTTCAGTGTCACATGATCCTTCAGAAATCACTGCTGATTTGGTGAAAGATTTCTTATTATTATCAATGTTGAAAACAGTTGTGCTGCTTAATACTGTTGTGGAAACATGCTACTTTTTTCAGGATTCCTTGATGAATAGAAAGTTAAAAAGAACAGCATTTATTTGAAATCTAACATTATGAATGTCTTTACTGTCACTTTTGATTTATTTAATCAAAACTTCCTGAGTATTCATTTGAAAAAAACAACAACAAAAAAAACTTACTGACCCCAAACTTTTAAATGGTTGTGAAAATAGTTAACACGGTCAATAAAATAAAATAATCACAGTTAATCTCATGATTTCTAACCAATCTTTTGATAGCAAATTAAATGGTAATATTATAAAATTTGGTGAATTTGAATGTAAAAAAATTGCACACATTAAATGGTTAGTTCACCCAGAAATGACAGTTCTGTCATTAATTACTCACCGTCATGTCATTCCACACCTGTAAGAACTTCGTTCATCTTCAGAACACAAATTAAGATATTTTTGATGAAATCCGAGAGGTATATGACTCATCCATAGACAGCAATTTAACAACTATTTTTAAGGTCCAGAAAAGTAGTAAAGACATCATTAAAACAGTTGACGTGACTGCAGTGGTTCAACCTTAATTTTATAAAGCGACGAGAATACATTTGTGAGCAAAAACAAAACAAAAATAGCGACTTTATTCAACAATATCTTCTCTTCTGTGTCATTCTCATATGCTGTTTACGGTCAGCGCTTCCTGGTTCTACGTCAAAATGGCGACTTAAATTGCTGTCTATGGACGAGTCATATACCACTTGGATTTCATCAAAAATGTCTTAATTTGTGTTCTGAAGATGAATGAAGGTCTTACGGGTGTGGAACGACATGAGAGCAAGTAATTAATGACAGAAATTTCATTTTTGGGTGAACTAACCCTTTAATTCTGACAGCCCTAAAATATATAGTACATAGTTAAAAAAAAAAAAAAAAAACCCTAGTCAGGACTACTTTCTCAAAATGAATAGGTTTGTTTAATGGCTAATGCTGTGGCTCTCATTAGCTGGATGAAGGCATAACAAAATTGCAGTGATAAAGAGGTAAGGAATGGAGCAGAGGGCATAAAAATACATGTGAAATTAATTCTGCCATTTTACCATTTTCACCCTTATTACTCCTCTCTGGCTGTCTCAAACCCTCTCTAGTCCCTTCTACCAGCTGGCTCACTTTCTCAAAATTCCCCTTTCGCTCTCACTCTCTCAGTCCCTCTTATTCCTTCTTTTTCGTCCTCCCCTCCCCCTCTCGGCGCTGTTTGGTCCTGTGGAAGATTGCAGCTCTGACACGGCATGATCTAAAAACCCACTGGCGCTTCAGAATGCTTCAGCACTCTTATATAACAGAGTGTGGATGTGTGAAATGCCTGATTCCACTGCCTAGGCTGCATACCCGTGATCACTCCAGCAAAGAGAAGCCTGCCACTGATAGGGCCTGTGTGTGTGTGTGTGCTTGTGCATGCTGTAAATAGTATGCAGATGATGTGCTGTTACTACGTCGTAGATATTTCTTTCATCATAACCCTCACCCCGTGGGTACTTGAGAATCAGCCCACAATTCCCTCATAATATAATGTGCATGAATTCATACAGTAATTTTGCATGTAAGTATGCAGATGTTGGGCTCTAAAAATACAGGCATGAATATACATGCGCTTATGTGCAGTGTTAGAACAGATGTGAACACTGACCTGTTTTTTATCTCCCCCGGTTTTCCCCTCATCTTCATTTGCGCTGTGTGTATTTTCAATAAACGCCACTTCTTTGGTGTATCACTGAACTGTATGACGCTTTCTATGACA
This sequence comes from Elopichthys bambusa, assembly GCA_037101425.1. NCBI lineage: Eukaryota > Metazoa > Chordata > Actinopteri > Cypriniformes > Xenocyprididae > Elopichthys > Elopichthys bambusa. The sequence goes on from CM074435.1 coordinate 19,907,797, forward strand.
TCACTTATTTGTCACTTCACTATTGTGGCTCCTCGGTTGGAGCTCTGATTCCTTACATAACTGTTTCACGAGTGGTGGAGATAAAAGCATCTAGTCCACATTGTCTACTAAAGCACAAGGCATGATAGCAGAACCATCTAAAATGCATCAAAAATTCTTCTATTCAGATTTAGTCCAAAAGCTGGAAGGGAGTGAATTGTTGAAAAGATTTTAGATGCCACTGTCATGCAAGACCCCAAAGCAATTCCACTGGCTGAGACAATTATTGGTACTTGCTTTGGTGCCTAATTGCTAGAAAATCACCTTAATATTTTGTATATTTTAGTATTTAGGCTAAATTCAGAATACCATACTTGCATGCTACTATCACTATTTCTGATGTTTAGCCAATTGTGTACTACACATATTATTGGAGCTTATGACAAATTAAGGCGAGATACTGCAGGGAATAGTTATCACCATACTTCCCCACTGGATTGATTACAACAAGAATTTTTATATTACAAGTTTTCTAAAATGTTATGTTTAAACATGCAAATGAGGCATTATTTACTTAAAAATATGCTAATTTACATATATTTCTAATACAACAATCTGAACATTGGATGAAGTCAGGTTCAGAATTCTTGTTTCATTTTTTTTTTTTTTTTTTTTTTTTAATTTTTTTTTTTTTTTATGACATATTAAAGTCAAAGGTTTTTACAGAGGGGATTTTGGTATCTTTTTATCACTCCATAATTCAGAAAATACTGTGAACAGTCAGAAAAAAAATACATTTTCACAATATTTTTTGAAATAAAATGTTGTATGTAATCTGACAAATTATATATGAACAAATCCCTCTGTAAAAACCTTCAGAATATAGATAGGAATAAAACTGTAAAGTTTGTTGTATGTAAGTGCTTCTGAAGTGAAGATATATGGCTCAGTGTAGAAGAAAAAAACTCATTTTGAGAAAACGGCCTTTAAAAATATGTATTGTAATTGAAATCTATAGACACAAATAGATAAAATGCCAAAAAAGAAATACTTAAAGGTGGATTTTTGTGTTGTTGTTTTTTACCACTAATCTGGAAAAAAAAAAACACTTTTTTCTAAAAAGCCCAAAATCTAAAAATCTAAAGAACAGTGTTTTAGCCTTAATTGTGATGTTCCTTATTTGTAAGTCACTTTGGATAAAAGCTTCTGCTAAATGTAAGTGTAAATATTGCAGTAAAAGAAGAATGGTAGCATGCTATTCCAAATTTATTTTAAAAATGTTTTATTTATTTTGAGAATATGGTTATTAAACCTTTAAATGCCCAATATTACCTTAAATGTGTAATGTAATGTGACCCCCCCCCCCCACACACACACACACTTTCAATTCTTTTCCAATGAAAGGTTATAATTTTACTAATTTTATGAATTAAAGATCAAAAGGATAAACAATGCAGATTTATTTTTACAGTCATCTTTGATCATATTTATCAAGGGTGCCAATAATTCTGACCACAACTGTATTTATTAATAATTTTGTTTGTGAGCATTACAGCTACCAAACAGAGTAAAATCTAGTAACGTGACAGTTCAGTAAATGATCAGTTATATCAGTAATAAGTCATGAAAGCACAGATGGGGCAAAAATAGCACAGTTTCCTGAGAATGGCCATGAAGCACTTTTTTGTAGCATTTATTGATGCTTTTGGGGTAAACCGGGAGGGACTAGTAGATTGTGGAGCAGAGTGATATAGAGCTGGGTAACACAAATGCTGGTAAATGTTAGGTTTACAGATGTACATCATCTTCTGAGCTTTTACCATTGTGCTCTATGGAGTTGGCTGTCTTGCATGCTCATAACTGAGGTATTTTCTACTCCCAAAGTGTTTTCACTATAATTGTGTTATCTTGAGAACAATACTCACCGCTTGCTTAAAATGAACTAAAGTGTTGACTGCTTCAATGCAAGGACTGTCAGTGTGTTTGTGGCTATTTGTACTTACTTAGAAATAACTGACAAGAAGAGCTTTAGCTGTGTTCTGAGAAATTTCACTGACAATACTTTTTTAAATCTATAACGATATAAAATATATCTGATGATAATACAGCATAATATATATTTTTTTCAAACAAGAAAAGCATTTCTTTCTCACATACCTGAGCAGGGCCAGTAACATTTCTTTAAGATATTAGCAAGAACAAATGTTTTAAACACCAAAACAGCAGACAACACAGGAATAAGTAATATTTTTTAAATATATTAAAATAGAAAAGTTATTTTCAATAGTAGTAATATTTCACTATTATATATATTTTTGTTTTTATATTCTTTATCAAATAAATGTTGGGTTTGTGCAGTGGAATATACTCTACTTCACTATTTTTAATACTTTTTTATTAAAAGATTTAAAGACTTTTTCAAAAGAAGGTTTATTTGTGCAAAGAGTGTAAAAGTGAAAGCACAACATGCAAATTCGATTTCTTCAACTGCTTACACACAAAATCCTTACTTGTCACACAGTTTCTGAAAGCTGACACTCAAACAGCAGAACCACACACCAAATCTGCAAAACCATACTCTAATTCTCAGCCTTCGACTCAGTTTTCAATTTCATAAAACACTTTTTGCAAAACACAACACACAATTCTCTATGTAACACACAACAGGAAGTATCTTGATTTCCTTTTTCAGACACAACCAATGTTTCTGTCCAACTACACATGGTTGATGTATTTCTTTTCTTTCGTACTGTGTAATACTGTATTCACAACAACAAATGCTTACAGTAAAAAAATAAAGAGTTTGGTTTCAATCTTGCTTTCGTGTTTACTGTGAATTTTTCAACATCTCTCTGCCAATTACTTTCAGTCTTGTACAGAAATGTACATAGGAGCTCATAAAAGAAGAGCTTTAGGTTTTGAATAACTGTGTGTATATGATATATCCAAAAATAGAATATTATGGCAAAGGTGTTTGCAACATAAGTCAAATGTTTGCTTTGAGATGCGTTTGTGATATTTTTAATGCAGTGCTTCATTTTTCAAGAGATGTGAGGCATTTTATACATACATTAAAATATTCTGTCTGAGCCTCCAGCGTGAGTTTTTTTAAGGCGACCGTTATTAAGAACTTATCACTTTATTGTTTCCATAGTGACGCGTCATTGCTTGTCATGTAAACGCACCACAGCGCTGTATGACTGATGATCTGCTTTTATTAAAATTTTCCTTTTTTTATTCAAAATATTCACAAACTTGTTAACTATAGCATGAAATATCTGACATTCCGATTGTCAAATATGTGCAAGTGGATGTGTTTTGCTGTTTAAACACCGTTAACGATCGCGTTAGTTAAGGTGCATGCGCGATGGGCGCCGCCATTTTAGTTTGTGCCGCACAGAGAATCGGATCTGTTGGATTTACAACATGTTAATTCACCCACTTCTCCCGAAATACATGAAAGTAAGTGAGTCGGTGAACTGGGGAAGAATAGAGTAAGCTTTAAAGTTACTTACACAATGTGTATCTGACATAAATAAAACGTGTCGTCTAATTATAATGGAAAGGGTTTGTATTTCCGCTACTATAGACATCATTGTGTATTTTACAAACTCTAAATATATTGTTTTATTAGTACTCATGTGTATTTAAATGTTTGAAACCTAAAATAAACATTATTTGGTTGAAAACACTGAATATATGTAATATATGAAAAGCGCTGCGCGCGTCCGTCTCTGGTTTAACGCCAGCCAAAGCTCGCAAGCATATTTGATTCTGGCAGTTGATCACGTGATGCGCACACTGATTCGTGATTCTAATCACGCGTCAAAGGGTTAAGACGGTTTCATCTACTAGTACAACCCACAGACTAGTTGTTTTTGAAAATATGTCATTTTATGTGTGTGTGGGTGTGGTGAGAGGGCAAGGTGTTGGGGCAGGGCTAGATTAATAAGCGTTTGTAGTATTCAATCAATATGCCTGCAAGCTAAAGCACCTGATTAACATGACCCTGTCCTGCACATCAGCACATTCAAGCCTGTGGGAGGCTGATTAAGTGTGAATGTTAATTTTCTTCCACAATGCTGTCAATGAGCATGAGAGAGAGAGTGAAGGAAAGAAGGAGAGCAATGGATAGAATGAAATTTCAAAGACAGCCACTGTCAGAAAGAAAGTGTGTGCATTCATGTGAGTGTGAGAGAGCATTATTTATGCCCCATGTGTAGCAGCTCCTGCTAATTCCAAGCAGTTGTTCATAAGCAGTTATTGCAGCATTATGAAGGCATATCTATAAGTTGGTTGGTGTGGTGCACTCAAAGGGTCAAGGTTTGGCTGGTTATCATAGCCTAGTTAGACTCTGCTAACTACCATAACTTGAGGTGAATAGGGAAGCTAACAGCTTTCTGACCTAAAGTCCTGTGCTTTTCAAGTTGCTCGTCATCATGAGCAGCGTCACCCTGAAGGGTCTGCTTGAGCCGCCGGCATCTTTGACCTCCACTTAAATCAAAACCGTGACCTTCCAGATAATCACAATCTCCAACCGCCTCTCTGATCAGATCTCCCTCTCTTATCTGCTATGGGACAAGAACTCCAGTTCACGCCCTCCCATCCTCACCAGCCATTAGCAGGGCAAGAGGTGAAAGTGCTAATTTGGCCCAGGCCATTGTTAGCTGTGGCAGAGAGTCTGGGAGCGACAGGATATTCTTCACGTACTCTGCACTGCTGTGTGACTGCTGGAAATATGAGGGGGTTTTTTTTGAAAAAGGGATATTTTACAAAGGAACTTTTATTAGACTGTTACCAGGGTTGTGTGCCATTCAGAACTGAAGTGAGAAGGACTTTTTACTTTAAATTTTTTATTTTAACTGCGTTTGAATTGACATAGCCAACAGGATGCACTAATACAATTCACTTTGAATTACTTGTTTGAAAGTTTTGAAAAATGCTTAAAGGGTTAGTTCACCCAAAAATGAAAATGATCATTTACTCACCCTCAAGCCATCCTAGGTGTATATGACTATCGTCTTTCAGAGGAACAGAATCAGAGATATATTTAAAAATATCCTTAGTCTTCCAAGGTTTATAATAGTTGTGAATGGGGGCCGCGTTTTGAAGTAAAAAATAATGCATCCATCCATAAAAAAATAATCCATAGGTCTCCAGTGGGTTAATAAAGGCCTCCTGAAGCGTAGCGATGCGTTTTTGTAAGAAAAATATCCATATTTAAAACTTCAAATTCAAATAACTAGCTTCCGGCAGACGACCGTACACAGAATGTGCAAGTTGACTTGCGCCAAATGAGTAATCCTCTGACGCGATGTGTGATGTAGGAGTATTGTAAGCTCAGACGCCTCTCGCGGTTGAAACAAATCGGGCTGTGCAACAAATTCAAGCTCTGACATTTCTCTTTAAAATCATTGTTTAGACTTATATTCCTTGACCGGTGATGTGTTTTGCTCTATCCTCTGCGCCTCCGCATTCGTCATTATGTTGTGCGTCAGGTCAAAGGATACTCTTCTGCCGCAAATCGACTTGTGCATTCTGCGTACGGTCGTCCGCCGAAAACTAGTTATTTGAATTTGTAAAGTTTTAAATATGGATATTTTTCTTACAAAAACACATCATTTCACTTTAGAAGTTGTATGGATTACTTTTTTTTTATGGATGGATGCATTATTTTTAAACTCAAAACATGGCCCCCCATTCACAACCACTATAAACCTTGGAGGATAAAGGATATTTTTAAATATATCTCTGATTGTGTTCGTCTGAAAGAAAGAACATTGTCATATACACCTAGGATGGCTTGAGGGTGAGTAAATCATGGGATAGTTTTGGGGTGAACTATCCCTGGTTGAACTATAAGCTGGTTTAAAGGTTTATTGGACTGATGGACAAACAAAGGACCAAAAGGGCTATTATGAAAATAAATAAAGATAGGTAAAAGAGCTACTATGAAAACATTGTAGAGTTTACCATACTACCATAGCAGTACCATATCTATGATATTCTTTAAAGCACCATATAAATAGCATGGCCCATAAATAAGATAATCATTGAGTACTGTGTTGTATATAGAGTATACTAAGGCACCATGGTATTACTATTGGATAGCTTTACAACCTATCACAACCCGGTACTGTTTTATAAGGGTAGATTCTTTTTTACAGTGACCTCTTTGAAAAAGCATAAATGAAAGAAATGGACTGGTAATATAACTTAAGCAATAGCCCCAGCCGTGTGCAGCTTTGAGACTGAGAACAGCCTCTGATAAAAGCCCCAGATCACGAGCACGGAGCGTTCTAATAGAAAACGCGAAAAAAAAGAAGAAAAAAAAAACACGGCTGCTTTGCTCTTCTCTTTTCCTTGCTTTAGGCTTGACTTGCCCCTGACTCTTCTCTCCTCTTTGCCCATTCCACCATGTTAATAACAACCCCGCAGGCAGTGTTTCTGCCCCTGACAGACCCTCAAACGCTACACAGGGCTTGTGTGAAAATTTCCCGGTGCTTTGTGCCAGTGTCATGCCTGGGGAGTCTGGGCAGATTGCCGAAAGAGACGCGCTAACCCTGGGGCATCATTATCAGTCCATCTCCCCAAGAAACCTGCATCCTAAGCCCGGCCTTGGTCCACAATAGCCTCACAGACTCACACACAGAGCAGAAGACAGTGAAAATATACATATTCATAAATTGAGAAGCCCATGAAAATGTGTTTGATGACATTTTACAGACCGGAGCCAAAGTAATAACAAATGTGAAATATAAAAGTGCAATGGATCACAGACAAAAAGTATATTCACACCAATACAAAATGAATATTCATAGGGCTAAATTAAAATGAAATTTACTCCTGTACACTAGGTGGTGCTGACCTACAAACAAATGGTGCACGCACCTTTCAGTTTAAGGCTGTCAAATGAACATTTTAACACGCTTAATAGCATTTTCAATACTTTGTGAGAAATATGCAAGATTAACTCCATAAAGTGCCATAAAATATGGTACGTGCTATACCATTCAAAAGTTTTTTTTAATGTTTTTGAAAGACGTCTCTTATGCTGCATTTATTTGTTCAACAGTAAAAACAGTAATATATTAATTTACCATAATAAATAATATATTAGCAGACTTTCAAAAGAGACCAGCTATTTCTGTAGTACAAAGGGTTCAATTAATAAACCGGCTCTAAAAATCATGATCAAAAGCTCATTGGTCAGTCAGTTTTCTTCAGTGGACGAACAAAGAAAATTGCACCACTCTTCGTAAAGAAAAATAAATCGGTCTGACGACAGATTAATGTTTGTGCACGGGGTAGAATAGAAACCCATTGTTTCTATTCAAAATTCAAACAAATGTTCGGTCTCAGTGTGAAAAGGCCCTCAGGCTGGTCAGTCTTCGGCTGTGATCAGTGCAGGGAGCCTGGGGAGAATCCACATCACTCTCTTCCTCCTCCAGAGCCTCTGCAGCCATGGATACAGTGCTGCTGACTGATCCGAGAGGTCAAAGCCAAGGTCACAGAACAGCGTGTGCCGGCTAGAGATTTTTATGAGTGAAAGCCTGTCTCTATGAGCCCACGTGTGTCCACAGGGATGATTAGGAATGTATGAAGTCTGTGTATGAGATTCACACTGTTTCTAGGAATGTCTACATCCTCTCCATCTCAGCTGCTCACTGACCTAATATGTAGAATGTATTAGGTATTCTGGAATGATTTTTGTAAAGCATGTCCTGTCTATTACAAATATCTGTTACCTTAAAACTTGAAAACATTAGCTGGGACTCCCACTAACAACAGCTGAAAATCAACACAGCACCCTGGTCTCTGAGGACACTTCTGTCACCTTCAAGCCTGTCGTTTTAAACGATTGTGTCAACAATCAATAGATTTAGGTTATTATCTTTTCCTTTCCCACTTTCACATCCTGCCTCACATTCTTTCCTGCCCCCTTCCCTCATGCCTTGTGGTGTCTTTGTGAATGAGGCTGATGGATGAGAAGGAGTGGTATGTCCTCTCTGTGCTGTGACTGGCCATGTCAATATCCCCAGGTTAATGTGTGATTGGAGGGGAGAGAGTGGGTGTGCGTGTATGTGCGTGTGTGTGCGCGCTCAAGAGAGAAAGAGATTTGGGAGAAGGTTGTTACAGGGCAACAGGACCGGGGTCAGCACCCAGCACACCTTAATATTTAATCAGACCATTCCCAGCAACTCTACACCCTACAGAAAGAGGGATGAGGAAAAAGAGGCAGGATAAAGAGAACACGCAAGGGCATCCATCTAAAAAAAATCCACCTTTATTTAGTTGCAAACAAGGTCCAAAATAAACTTTTCTGCCAATGGCGTCAGAATAGAGAATATTTACAGGCCATGGAACTGTACTTTTCATTTTTTTTAATACAAAAAAATGCTAATGCTGTCAACTGATTAAAATGGCAATCAACACAACTAAATTATGCTGAATTTATCAAATAATCACAATTAACTGCAGTGCATATAGTAATATTTGCTAGCCCTAACCATTCAAATAAAGATAGTTTAAAAGCATTGCATTATTTTGGCGTTTATAATGAAAATATATTGTATACAGTCACTACATAGTTATATTAAATGTATGTACATTTTAGTTTATATATTAACAGTATATATTATTATATTAATTTATTTTTTATCATTGAACATAAGTTTATCATTGGCTTCATTTGGCTAGCGAGTTTGTCAGTATGTCTGTCTTCAGTATTCTTTGTATTGTTGTGACCAGTGGCAGCTCGTGAATTTTAAAATAGAAGAGGCACAGTAATTGTAATGGTCTGAAGATCCTCTCTTGAGGATTTTTTTTAATATTAATAACTGTTTTAAATATAAAAAAATATAAATATAATGTCACTCACCTAGCTTATGACTTGAGTAAAAAAAAATCCATCCTTCTGTCCTTTTAAATGTCCGTGTTAAAAGAGCATGTTTGGCCGTTTAGTGAAGCTGATTGCTCTAGCCCAGGGGTGGCGAACATCAGCCTTGGAGAGCCAGTCCTACAGAGTTTAGCTTCAACCCTAATCAAAAACACCTGAACAAGCTAATCAAAGTCTGAAGGGTTACTAGAAAGCTACAGGCAGGTGAGTTTTTAATCAGGGTTGGAGCTGAACTCTGTAGGACTGTGGCTCTCCAGGACCAGAGTTCGCCACCCCTGCTCTAGCCTATATCCAAGGCATGGGATCTTCAATCATTTTTAATTTGTAGCTGCTGCTCGAATGGCATTTTGATCAATTTGTTGGCGATCAAATATTCAATATCTCTACTCTCCATGATAAAGGTAGTTGCTAGATTATCAGCACAGCAGGGGCACTGGAGCAGTTCAAACTACAGCAGTCAACATTTGAAGTGGATCAAATCCTTTCATCAAAGTTGTCCTAAATCGGACAACTTTGATGAACTTTTTTGATCTACTTCAAATGTTCACTACTATAATATCTACTTCTCTCAAACTAATTTACATCTCTGCGCTGATTGGTTGATACACCAAGAGTGGTTAGCCTCCTCTGTGATGTATTTTTTCTCAACACTCTTAACTGTTGAAAGTGAAATGCTCGATGGTGATTGGCTCTTTTTTTTTTTTCTTTTTTTTTTTTTTTAACCAAAGGAGGCAAAAGTCTCCAGATCTGTCTCATTTCAAAGAGTGCATCCTCCAGAGGTTGCATTTGTCGGCCGTATACATCACTGAGGCTGCTTTATTTAAGTAAACAGACCACTACATTCCAAAGTCATTAAGAAATTACAACAATTTATGCTTCACTAGTAATAAACGGTCAATTTTATAATGGTTACTTTTCTGAAAAATAACCTCCGGAGGATGCAGACTTCGAAATGAGACACAGCTCAGCTATGGATTTTGCCTCCCCTCTCCTTCTGTATCCGCTCAGACTCACAGTTTTCCAAATTCGGCATGTTCGGGGGAAGGGCAGTGGTGGTTCTGACGTCAGTAATATTTTATGGTGTTACAATGGTCAAATTACAAACAAGAAATTCACATTCTGAGATATGAAATGAATAACTGAGAATTTTAAATTGTCTGAGAACATTTAACTGTCCTTCTCCCATTTTCCACCTCAAATTTTGGGTAGGCCATGCCTCCTTTACCTCTCCTGACGAGCCGCCACTGGTTGTGACAGACAAATCATTCTCAGAATGGACCCTTGGACCCTGTTTGCAAAGGAAGTGATCATACACCAATTTAGATTGGCAATTCCTGGCCTTTATGGTTTTACTAGTGGAACATCACAGTAGCAAAAGATAGAACAAGACACTGAGAATTATTAGGGACTCACTTAGATTGAGTGGATAGAGAGAAAAACAGAGAGAAGGAGACTGATAGGAGAGGACGGGACAAAGCGCAACAAAATTAAAATGCCGTTCATCACTTCGAGTGAAGTCTCGTTTAGTTTTCTCAGAGAGGGAGAGAAGAACTGCGGCAAGTGCACTAGAAAAATCTTACCTTATATAACACATGCGGCATATGAGATATCGGCATTTAGCACAGCGCATATTCAATGCATTTACCAAGTAAAATATTCATAAAAGAACAGTTTAAGAACTTTAGGTATTTCTATCTTGCGGCATTTTGCTAAAAATGCAAAACAACCGCACATCTGTGGTAGCTGACTTTGGCTTCTTATGTGATCTGCAGCAGATGGCACAAGTGCAGTGGTTTTAGGGTGAAGGTGACAGCAGGAAAGGAGAGCAGATGACCCTCTCAGGGGGACCTTCAGACCCCACTTTAGCCAGCAAGAGTTCACAGTACTGCCATGCTGTCCACACATCAGGGTTTACAGCACAGCAGGGAGGGACAGAGAGACGGGGAAAAAAACCTGCTGAGCTTGCAGACTAGATGGAGTGGTGAAAATTTAACTAGCCAGATGAAAGCATAACTTTGCATATTAAGTATTTTTTAAAAAGAGAGATAGATAAAGGAGAAGAGGTAAGAGATGAGTAAGCAATAAGAATTGAGAAAGACTGTGAAAGGAAAAGGACAGGAGAGAACGACAACACTACTGCTTGATGAAAGCAGATTAAAGTATACTTTAGTTTTAAGGCAATGGCTTATCATATGCATACAGCCAAACGCATAGCCTTTCAAAGTACTTCACTGATACTTTGCTAGCGTGAACACGGGCGTTTGACACATTCGCAGTAGAAAGATTTGTCCAGTATCTGCGCTATTTCGTTTCACAAGTTTGACTGATAAAAATTGTAAACTTAAGTTGCGTGAATCTCTTAACCCCTTACACACTTTTATTGTTGCCATCTCCAGTAGTTTGTTGTTGTTCCTTCTCATTTTCTTTTTTTTTTTGTGTGTGTGGACCAATTAGTGTAAAAAAGGTGCATGTGAGAGATGAGCGTACAGATATGGTTAGAAAAATCTGTCTGCATGCATACAGTATGCACATACTATACTAATGATTAATTTATGTCACATTCACTATACATACACATACCCTAGTGTATGTGTAAAAACTGAAGTATACTTTGGGTTGAAGTGGAAGGTTAGAAAATGCTCTAGAACAAGAAGTTAAGGGCCAAAGTTTGAGCAACCACTGAAAATGTTCCTCTAATCATCTCAAACTACCAATAATAATATTGTACTGTAATGTCACAGCCCATAATATAGGCATCATTCATCACATGAACGCATGCATGAGTTCTATGATGTTGACTGAATCCTAAAAGGGATTGAAAATGAACATTAATATCTATTTCTCACCCAAGTCATTCCAAACCGTTATAGCAGCAAAGATTTTAAAGGGGATCTATAATGCCCCTTTTACAAGATGTAATATAAGTCTCTGGTGTCTGCAGAATGTGTCTGAAGTTTCAGCTCAAAATACCCCACAGATCATTTATTATCGCTTGTCAAATTTGCCCCTATTTGGTTGTGAGCAAAAAACGCCATTTTTGTGTGTGTCCCTTTAAATGTAAATGAGCTGCTGCTCCTCGCCCCCTTTCCAGAAGAGGGCGGAGCTTTAACAGCTCACGCTTCAGTTGCTCAACAAAGCTGGAAAATCTTACACAGCCAATTGTATAGGAAAGAGCAGCATGAACATTCTGCAAAGTATCTCCTTTTGTATTCCACGGAAGAAGGCAAACAGGTCCAGAATGACTCAAAGATGAGAAAATGATGACAATGTTTGTAATTTTTGTGTGAACTATCCCTTTAAGCTGCACAAACGTCAAGTTGAAAAACTAATTGGTGAGTTGAAGGCTTGGCAGACTGTCCTAAAAACATTCATTAACACATTCACTTGTCATTTCTTGCCTTGAATGAAGCCAACTCTTGTTGAAGTCTCACTATGAACATACTTTGTTAACTTGTGCAAATAGAGGTTTTGTAAATGGCCTGGTGTCCCGTTCAGCCTTCAAGTGCATGAGTGAGGCTCTTGACCTCTGATTGCTCTTCCACAGGCATTTTAAAGGGTGTGGGAACTGTTTACTCTACTGGCAAAGTGTTGATTGGCTGTGTTCAATGTGCTCAGAGGAGAACAGCTGCTAAAATCACCCGAAATGACAGCTTTCTTCATTCGTCTCATTCTCTCTCTTACATGGATTCATTCAACAAGTAAAAGAACATCTTATACTCATCCCACCTTCTTCTCTGTCTCTCCATCTGTAGGAGCCGTTCGAGCGTCTAGTATTTTCCCCATCCTCAGCGTCATCCTGCTCTTCATGGGTGGCCTGTGTATAGCTGCCAGCGAGTTCTACAAGTCCCGCCACAATATCATCCTCAGTGCAGGAATCCTCTTTGTGTCTGCAGGTAAGACTATGGAATGAATAAAGGAAGAGATACAAAAAAAAAAGTCTATGTAAACATACAGAACACAAATAAGAACTGCTACAAATAACCAGAACAACTGGATTCTACTATAAAGCATTCAGATTTATTTTAATTTTTGAGCAGTATTGCCTGTACATCACTGATAATTATCACACACACTCTCTAGAAAGATATTACCCATCATGCTCACACATACAATGCCTGCAGTGCACACCTCAAATATACCCTTATTTCTAACAACACAAGTTTTCAGTTGTATGTGTAATGCATTACCCCCCAATCAGGGCTCAACAGTAAGGATTTTTTTCTGCATGCCAGCAAATTTCTACTTAGCCACTTATAATCAATTTGACATTTTATCTTTTCATATGTATACTTTTTATACTTTTTAGTTTTGTATTGGTAAGATGTTTTAATGTTTTTTTAAATGAGTCTGCATTTATTTGATCGAAAATACAGAAAACCAGTAATATTGTTAAATATTATTACAATTTAAAATAACTTTCCTATAATAATATATTTTAAAATGTAACAGAACAGCACTTTTAGTAGAAATCTTTTGTAAAATGTCTTTACTGTCACTTTTGATCAATTTAATGCATCCTTGTTGAATAAAAGTATTAATTTCTTTAAAACAAACATTTGAATGGTAGTTTATATTATATTATGATTTTTTCTTTTTTGCTATAGATTTTTCACACATTTCTTTTCATCAAATGTGTAGTTTTTTTGTTTTGTTTTTTTACAAATTAAGTTTGCATTAGCAGCTGGAAATTAAACAGTTACAAAGAAACACCAAGATAAGTTCATAAACACGTTTGTCAGGAAAAAATGGCATACATGATTAAATATTACTAATTAGTTTGTAATTTTCAACCCTTCTTACACATGCTACCACAAATCACTTTCAGCCTCATCTTAGCAAGTTCATTTTACCAAGCTGACAAGTTGACAAGCAGAATTTGCAACTAAATGTAAAAGAAAACCTAATGTTTTGGTTGGCAAGATATAATGCGTGTACATGATCCAACCATGTATACCACTGACCCAACAGGCTGACAGTTCAGTCAGCTGGCCCCAAACTCTTTCACACTGACCCCCAATACTGTCTAGCAGTGCAATTCAGTAAAATAAAGATTTTCTGAAACCAAACCCTTGACCTTAATTTCCAGATCAGCACAGTATCACTTAGAAACAAAGTCTTGCACTAGACTTTTTTTTTTTCGAACAAGCTGCCTTAGTGATATACAGTAGCCAGTTAGCAAGTCGATTTCTTTTTCTCTGTCTCACTTTGGTCCTGATTCTGTTGCTAGGCTTAGAGAGGCCATTTGGGATTAAACTCTAAAAATATGGTGTCCCTGACACACTTTCCCAGTGATCCATCATGGTGGTTTCACTCTGTCACAGACAACTCCACCAGAGTGTGACTGAAGTCAGCAGTGAGCCACAGATCATGTTCCTGTGAGGTCACCCACTCTAGTCTCTGTTATAAGCTCACTTCTTCACTCTGATCTCCTCATTTACTTGCTCACTCTGACAAATTAAGGCACTCAGCGTTTACTTTATGGCTAAGGGGTTGAGGATATTGTGAAACTGGCTGTGTTAACCTTACCATTTAGAGGGCAGTCACAGTTTATTTTGTGAGGCATAGAGATGACAGCAAGGTTCTGTCATCCTCAGCCACATCTAGGATCCAAAAAATTTTTGCATTTGTGGAACACGGTGCAAATCATAGAAATGATCAAATATCAATACAGCATGTAAGGTTTTCTTTAAATGTCAGTTTGTATGACTTTGTATGACTTATAATATTGCAATTCTTATATTTCAGATCTATTCAAAACCACAAACATTCATACATAATAACTTGAATAAACCCCTTGTATAAGAAACATCTTTTCAATTTCTGATTTAAAATTCATATGTTCACTTTTTGTAGGCATTAAAGTCAGAAGTGTTTAGGTGTTGTAACTCAATTCATGCCAGGATGGAAAATGATGGGACTTAACACTTTAAAATCAAAATGACTCCATGTAATCAAGGATACAGCCTCCTGCTTCTAGCATTAGCATTAATAAACAGCTTTTTTTAACACAGTTTATTTCTATGTTGGCATGCTGGGCTGGACAAAACTTGTCAAACATAAGCCCCAGCTAATTATAACTGTTGAATGAGAGTCAAACTTACCAGCTTTTAAAGATGGCTCCTCTGAAGACTGATGTCACTTCCTCATGCTCAGATCATTTAAAGGGACAAGTCACTGTTTTTTGAGGTAAATAATTGGTGCGGTCTCTGAATATTACTAGTTTTCAAGCTTGCAACGCACTTAAAGGGTTAGTTCACCCAAAAATTTAAATTCAGTCATTAATTACTCCCCCTTATGTCGTTCCACACCTGTAAGACCTTCGTTCATCTTCAGAACACAAATTAAGATATTTTTGATGAAATCTGATGGTTCAGTGAGGCCTCTATTGGCAGCAAGATAATTAACACTTTCAATGCCCAGAAAGCTACTAAAGACATATTTAAAATAGTTAATGTGACTACAGTGGTTTAACCTTAATATTATAAAGCGCCAAAACAAAATAATGACTCTATTCAACAATATCTAGTGATGGGCGATTTCAAAACACTGCTTCATGAAGCTTTACAAATCTTTTGTTTCAAATCAGGGATTCGGAGCGCCGAAGTCACGTGATTTCAGTAAATGAGGCTTCGTCACATCATAAGTGTTTCAAAATTTCAATGGTTCACTACTGGGGGGCGTGACTTTGGCAGTTTGATACATGATCCAAACCACTGATTCGAAACAAAAGATTCGTAAAGCTTCAAAGCTTCATGAAGCAGTGTTTTGAAAATCGCCCATTACTAGATATTGTCATAAAGTTGTTATTTTGGCGCACATTTTGATTTTTGGTGCACAAAAAGTATTCTCGTCGCTTCATAACATTAAGGTTGAACTACTGTAGTCACATGAACTGTTTTAAATATGTCTTTAGTAACTTTCTAGGCATCTGAAAGTGTAAATTATCTTGCTGTCAATGGAGGCCTCATTGAGCCATCGGATTTTATCAAAAATTCCTTAATTTGTGTTCTGAAGATTAATGAAGGTCTTACGGGTGTGGAACAACATGAGGGTGAGTAATTAATGACTGAATTTTCATTTTTGGGTGAACTAACCCTTTAATAGCAAATGTTTGTGTTTAGTACATGTCTTCAAAAGTTATGAACACAAATAGCTCTCATTTTGTGGAATGATTCTTCTTTTCATCATATCTCTCACCCTTACTTGTCATTGACCCGTATATCATTGCACAGCACCCTTAGAGGCCTATTAACCTTAGTTTACATGTCAGCGACTTTATATTCTATGGCAGGGATGGTACTTTTTTTATTTTATAAAAGGCACTTGAAGACGTGCTAGATTGTGAATAAGCATTTTAGCCATGGCTAGGGGATTAAAATCTCTGCTCTCTTCCCCACAGGCCTCAGTAACATCATTGGCATGATCGTGTACATATCAGCCAATGCGGGGGATCCCTCAAAGAGCGACTCCAAGAAGAACAGCTACTCATACGGCTGGAGTTTCTACTTTGGTGCTTTGTCCTTTATCATGGCTGAAATGGTGGGCGTGCTGGCCGTGCACATGTTCATCGACCGGCACCGGGAGCTGCGGGCGGGCGCGCGGGCCGCAGATTACCTGCAGGGCTCGGCTATCACGCGCATCCCCAGCTACCGGTACCGCTACCGGCGCCGCTCCCGCTCCTCGTCCCGCTCCACAGACCCCTCGCACTCCCGCGACACCTCGCCGGTGGGCTTGAAGGGTTTCGGGGCTTTGCCCTCCACCGAGATCTCCATGTACACACTCACCCGCGGGGGCGACACCCTAAAGGGCAGCCACGGCACCCCCACTGCCACCTACAATTCGGAGAGGGACCACAACTTCCTGCAGGTCCACAACTGCATCCAGAAGGACCTGAAAGACTCATCCCACACTAACACAGCCAACCGACGCACCACCCCTGTATGAGGCACAACCTCCCCCCGTACAGATAGCAGGGCGAGGGAGACGGGAGCAGGGCAGAGGGGGGCGGAGGCCCGGAATATTACAGATCAAACTTCATGTACCATGCGTTTTCACGATTCGGAGGAACCGGGAGGATTTTTACGTTTCGATCAAAGATTACACATGTATGCATGATTTTGCCATTTGCCATTGACAAAATGAGGCTGGTTTGAAATGGAGAGAGGTGATAAGAGATATGCAGAAGGTTTCTTTTGGCCTGTGACACGGGAGCTGTAGCTTGTGGCGTTGATTTGACATGTTTTTGTTAAGAAAGCATTTCACCACCCGTCGGTCTACATGGATCAGCAAGCTACTGCTCCCTCATAAGTCTTCTTTCCCTCTCCACTATATTCATCATATTTATTTATTTGTTTATTTGTTATTTGCATAAAAAAACTGTGAACCACTGCAGTAGGGTATTCAGTAAGAAATAGGCCGGTCTTCTGCAATCTCTTACAAAAGGTACACAATATATATATATACATATATATATATATATATATATATATATATATATATATATATACATACATATATATATATACATATATATATATATATATATATATATATATATATATATATACATATATATATATATATATATATATATATATTAATTTTATAAATAAATTAACATAATAATCAAGACTTTTCAGAGGAAAAAAAGTCAAACCGCTGTTTGCTGGGTAATGATCTGTTGGAAAAGTGATTCTGTGTCCCTGAGCTGCGACTGTGGCTGGACGATGGACAAAATCACAGAGAATCTTCACTGCAAAGCTGCTGTAACACGAGACTGACAAAGACGTTCAACCTTAGACAAAATTCTATTCTTTTAAAAGAACCTTCTCATCTTTTTCTCAGTCCCTTTTTGCTTCCTTTTTTTTCTCTACTCTCGCATTCGGTCGTCATGGGAGCGAACGACAGAAAACAAAACGCAAAGCCCTTCGCTGACACGAGCGACAAAAAGGGGTCGGAGTTCGCTGAAAGACTCCAGAAACGACTGCCAAGACGAAAAAAAGGAAGGAGGAGGGGGGAGGAAAAGAAGAGGATGCTGAACTCTAAATAAATACTTGCAAGAACGCAAGCGACAAATAAAGTATGAAATATTACGAGAAACGAAGCTAAGTGACTCACGAATACAAAGATTAAATGCATGCTATAAATTTACAGCAAACCTGCTCTTGAAACTTAAGTTTTAAAGGATAATGATAATTATAAAGGGAAAAGCAATGTTAAAAATGTTAAATATTAATGTTTTGTGTACTCTTTCTGTTTTGGTTTTTATTATTATTATTAATTAATCATTATAATAACATACCTTGGTGATAAACCAAACAAACAAATTACGACGAAACTGCTTTTTAAATTCTGAGTTGTTTCTTTGTATCCACATGTATTTCTTTTACTCGTTTCTTTTTCTCAGAATCACACGCCTTAGTCATTTCGTATTTATTTGGATTCATTAACGTGTCGTTTTATTTTAAATGAAATCTAAAGGTGCCAAAACAGAATGATCCTAAACTTGGATGCATCAAGTCCTGATGAATAAACAGACAAACCCAAGGGGGAACAAACTCGCTCTTTCTCTGTGTTTGCAAACCCTCATGCACCTGACGAAGTCTCGAGCACCATTCAAACCAGCGGGAAGGCAGGCCGTGTTGTGAGCGAGCATGAGGCTTTCCAAATGAGTCAGACGTGAGTAAGTAACAGTAGGGAAGTGAAGTAACAGGCCACGTAATTACTCATCTGTTCCAGGCTCATCTATAAGTGGGAAACGGTCTCTTAAGAATGTAATGTATCTGCTGTGCTAATAATGAGTGTGAATGATTCAGTATGTTTTGCTTTGACCTGATGGAGCGAACTCTGAAAAAATGGAGGGAAAAAACACGGATGAGAAGATGTGCCATGTTCTCGAGTAACAACAGGTTTGTAATATAACGGCATGACCAACTCAAGCGTTCTCCTACAACCAGCATGCTAAAAGCATCACTTTCATTCCCGAAGACCTGCGCGTAACAGGTCTGGATTCATGCGTAGGACAGAATCGCTTCAGAGAGCAGCAAAGGGCTTGAGTTTTACTTTGAGAATTAGTTCGTATTAGCATGAATTCATGCTCAATAAGAGGATATGTCAGTCTACACAACAAGCTTTCCTGGGAGGAAAGAATTTACTCAGGCAGAGAAATTTTTGCTGCTATACATATTGGATTCATGCCTTCTTAATATATGCCGAAAACCTAACCCGCCGTCTATAAGCGACAGCCATTTTGTGAGTCTTCCCTCAACCAAGGAGGCAGAGAGAAAACAAAATTACAACCACACATAAGCAGTGTTTTATGCCCTTTTTTCAGTTCTCTGAATTAAAATGCTTCCCTCATTCTCCCACTCCGTGTATTCCCTCATCCATCTCCCTCCATCTTGTTGGGCCAACATGCTTGTCCTTAATTTGCCTCCCCTGCACAATCCCTCATTTTTCCCTCTCTCTGTGAATCATCTACTTGCATACTACAACCCATCCCCCATCTATCGCTCTCACTCCTTTCTTTTCCTCTCGCTCTCTTTTCCATCTATCCTCCTCTCCATTACACATTCATCACTCGCTCTGTCCTTTTTCTCCTTCATCACATTCCGACGTCTCTCGCATCAACTTTCCCATTCTTCTCATCTAACAAATCAAATTCTATCCCCCACCCTCCTCTCTCTTCATTACAATATTGTGGAAAAAGGGGGAAAAAATCAACAGATTTAAACAGACAAATCAATCATCAGGTAATAGCCTCTTCGTTTGCGAGATCAAGATTACCGGCTGATGAATGAATATGCTCACTCTTTATTTTCCTCTAAATGAGCCGCCGTCTCTTAAGACTGTGGTATGGCAGTACATGCTTAGATTTTTCTGTGCTTTACTAATTTGTGTTTATCTTGCAAATTGTGTTTTATCTTGCAAAAATATCTGTTAAAACAGTGGTTCCCAGGTGAATTCTAGACCTGGAAAAGCCATGTAAATTAAAAAAAAAAAAAGAAGAAGTCATGGGGTCATCAAATATTGTTGTGGACAAAGAAGGGCCTTGATATGGAAGTTTGTTTCCACCACGGAATAAAGAAAAATACAAAAGGTAATTGTGACTTTTTATCTCACATTTCTGACAATTCTTTTGCAATTGCGAGATAAAAACTTGTAATTATCATTTTTAATTTTTTAATTAGTAGTGGAAACAAGCTTCCATACCTTGAAGTCAAAAAGGTTGAAAACAACTGTGTTAATATCTATTATAGTTTATGCAAGTTATATTTTAGTCAAACTATGCTAAGAACAACGTTCATGTAAATCCCCACGTAAAATTTTGAAGTATCAATTTTGTCTCTGATATTTCTCTTTAAATTCCTTAATACACAATTCTAATGATGAATGCAGAAAAATGAATGCATCACAGCTAATTTTATTTGGTCTATTTATTTGGTCTATAATGATGAGAAATAATTACTAGGGATGTACTACATTAAACTACTATATATAATGTTGAATATAATGTATAATAATGCAATGGGGGAATATTTGTGGGTCCTGATAATGCCAAATGTCTTATGTTACCAGTAAAAAGTGGCCTACATTATTTTAAATATATCTAGTCAGTGACAGAGTGCAAGCATATTCGTATTTTTCTGTATTTTCAGCTTTAGAATCGTGAATATTCTTATTCTGGTGTCACCATTTTTCTGTGCATTGGGTTACCAGCACCAAGTCCAAGCCTATTCATTTCCACCCCTAATGTAATACCAAATTTAGCATTTTATTCAACAGTTCATATTTTGTTAACCTTTTACCATATGTCTTGAAGTTTTGCAATAATATTGTATTGTGAGTTCAGCATTGTGATATGTATCGAATCGTGACATGAGGGTATCATTACACCCCTAATAATCACATATTGAAACCTCTGACATTTGAATGCAGACATTGGTATTCTGCTAACGTGTGATGTCGAGATCTCTATAGATCTCTTTTCTATTTAACTATAAAAAACTATAAAAAATATTTTCTGTGATGGGTAGGTTTAGGAGTAGGAGTAGTGTAGGGGGATAGAATGTACAGTTTGTACAGTATAAAAACCATTACATCTATGGAGAGTCCCCGTAAACCAAACATACAAGTGTGTGTGTGTGTGTGTGTGTGTGTGTGTGTGCACGTGTGTGTGTGTGTGTGCGCGTGCGTGTGTGCGCGTATTTCCCTCTCCAATGATCCCCTTCTGTGGCCGGGAGGCACAAAGTGTCAGCTCTGAAATAGAGTATTAAAAGGAAGGAGAGATATTCCACATCTAAAGTGTCTTTTTTTTCCCCTCTAAAGAGCCTAAAGCTTCATTCACACTAACAACAGCGATTTGCAGCAAAAAAGTGAACGGAAGTTGTTCATTTTGAATGGTTGTTTTCAAATTCATGTATGGTCTGCCCATTGAATGGAAAAAGAAATTGCAAGTAACATGTAAATCATGCATACAAGATATTTTGCCAGTATTTGAAAGGCTTTATAAGATATAGTTCACCCAAAATTGAAAATACTGTAATCATTTGGTTTGTCTCTGTCCACATGTAAAAAAATAATGATGCATGCAAAACCATGTCAGAGATTGTAAAAATCGTTTGTGATAATTGTTCAACTAGTTTGAGATACAATGCATTATTCACTGCTGCAATTTATATATGTTTATTTTCTTTGCAAAATGTTAATATTTAGCAGCAAGAAATCCTATTTTCACCTGCAATACATTTAATTTGTGGTCATCAAAAGCTATGGCCAGTTATGCACCCCTCCAGCAAGAAACAACAATCCAGCGGCCTGGTGACCTCCAGCAACAAAATCACGGTCAGTATAAAAGAGGTTTAAAAAATTTCACGTTACTCTCTTTACGTAGGATCTCTCTTTTGAATCCGTCTCTCTCTTTCTCTTACCCAGTGTCAATATCTGCATCATGCTGTGAAACATGATGTTAGGTATTAGCCTCTTGCTGTGTACCTGTCAGTGTCTGTCTGCCCATCTCCAGCCTTCTCTATCCTGCTAGCTCTCCTTTTGACACCTCTCTCCGTCTTTTCACTCTCTCTATTCTTATTCCCCGTCGCTGTCTGTCTATCCACGCATATCTGTTTTTCACCCTCCCTCTGCTTCTCCCTCTCTCTCCTGTTGTGGTGATCAAACGTGCCTTGTGTGTCTCTCTGCAGTGCTGTGTGATCAGAGTGGAGAGTGAGCACAAGAGAGAGAGACTGTGTGTGTGGTTGGTTTCTCCGAGACCCGAGGAACATGCTGTCCCCTTCTGGCTGGGAATACTAAAGGCACAATCCCACAGCTGCTGCCTTTGTGTCTCCAGCCCCTGACCACACTTATATAAGCCCAGACCACAAAGCCAACTGTCCAGCAAAATTCACCATGTCCCTATCATCCATTCAAACAGTCGGGATTGAGATGCGACACAGAGCTGTGCTATGTCTGTTTTTGGGAGTGTCTCGAGCCTGTGATGCTCATAAAGCAGCTGGGATCTGAGTTCACCCAGGTCAGGCAGAGTTTAGGAGACTAAAAGATTGAAATGATAACTTGGAAAAGCACAAAAAAGAGTGGTATACACACCGATCAGGCATAACATTATGACCAGTGACAGGTGAAGTGAATAACACTGATTATCTCTTCATCACGGCACCTGTTAGTGGGTGGGATATATTAGGCAGCAAGTCCTCAAAGTTGATGTGTTAGAAGGAGGAAAAATGGGCAAGCGTAATTTGAGTGAGTTTGACAAGGGCCAAACTGTGATGGCTAGACGACTGGGTCAGAGCATCTCCAAAACTGCAGCTCTTGTGGGGTGTTCCTGGTCTGCAGTGGTTAGTATCTATCAAAAGTGGTCCAAGGAAGGAACAGTGGTGAACCGGCGACAGGGTCATGGGCAGCCAAGGCACATTGATGCATGTGGGGTCTGATCCAACAGACGAGCTACTCTAGCTCAAATTGCTCAAGAAGTTAATGCTGGTTCTGATGGAAAGGTGTCAGAATACACAGTGCATCACAGTTTGTTGCGTATGGGGCTGCATAGCCACAGACCAGTCAGGGTGCCCATGCTGACCCCTGTCCACTGCCGAAAGTGCCAACAGTGGGCACATGAACATTAGAACTGGACCACGGAGCAATGGAAGAAGGTGTTCTGATGAATCACGTTTTCTTTTACATCACATGGATGGCCGGCTGCGTGTGCGTCACTTACCTGGGGAACACATGGCACCAGGATGCACTATGGGAAGAAGGCAAGGCGGCGGAGGCAATGTGATGATTCTGGCAATGTTCTGCTGGGAAACCTTGGGTCCTGCCATCCATGTGGATGTTACTTTGACACATACCACCTACCTAAGCATTGCTGCAGACCATGTACACCCTTTCATGGAAACGGTATTCCCCTCTTTCAGCAGGATAATGCACCCTGCCACAAAGCAAAAATGGTTCATGAATGGTTTGAAGAGCACAACAACGAGTTTGAGGTGTTGACTTGGCTTCCAAATTCCCTAGATCTCAATCCAATCGAGCATCTGTGGGATGTGCTAAACAAACAAGTCCAATCCATGGAGGCCCCACCTCACAACTTACAGGACTTAAAGGATCTGCTGCTAACATCTTGGTGCCAGATACCACAGCACACCTTCAGGGGTCTAGTGGAGTCCATGCCTCGACGGGTCAGGGCTGTTTTGGCAGCAAAATAGGGACCAACACAGGAAGGTGGTCATAATTTTATGCCTGATCAGTGTATATGGTGTGTTCATATAACCATTCAAAAGTTTGGGGCCAGTACATTTTTTGTCAAATGTATTTTCATAATGGAAGCGACGCAGTCGAGACGCGCATGCGGTGCATTTTCCAGGCGCATCGAGATGAAAAATTCTCAACTTTTCAGAATGCCGCAAGCACACCGCAGGTCATGTGACAATAACCAAAAGATCAGCTTCAGCCTTTTCTAAACAAAACATTGAAAGCTCAGCCGAACAGCTGATCATAGCTGTACACAGGGTGGTTTCTATATCTAATCTCCATAAATGTATCTAGTAGTAAAGCTAATGCAAGGACTAGAAATCAATCTATCCTTTGCCGAAACTTCCTCGTCGTCATGTAGAGCGCAGTTCATGGTTGCATAGCAACGACAGACGCCACAGGAACGCAAGCGCCTTGAAAAGGAGAAAGCGGTGCGGCCGCGCTTTTCACGCGCTTTTAGACGCGATATGTGAACGGCCCCTTTAGCTGGTCCTTAGCTGGTTTATGCTGTTTATAGTTGCTTAGGACCTAGTCTCAGCCTCAGACGTCATGCCCACGGACCGCTGGCTGAACGTCTGATACATATGGCACACTTATCTGGAAAGTATACTTCAGCAGTATCGAAGTCATCATCTGGTTGGTTCAATTCTACAGGATGTCCGGGACACTTGTGTGTTGCATTCTTTAATGGTCCGCTTGGAAACAAATGCCGTGACGCCAAAACCCCCTCGTAGATGAAGAATGCCGTCATGTTTACAATTGTGACAACGAGCGCTTATCAGGATCAAATAAACGCTGGATTTTCAAAAGTATGTGAAGTTCGCGGCTCCATTGTTGCAGTAAACTTGCACAACGTTCTTAAATGAATCATTTATAGATGCACGCTGTTATTGTAGGGACATCGACTTTCATTTTCAGCCCCTAAACATGACGTGGAACAAAACAAACCCTGATTGGTTGATTTACATGTCAGTCAAACATCCTCTTGGTGGTCCTTAGCCAATGAAAGCTGCAATAAAGTCCAGACCTTCTGCTGTCAGTTTGAAGGTCTGGCTACACAAGACTACTTAGGACCAGCACTTGACCAGCTTCCATCGCTATCTAGATAAGTTTGCTTGCAGGCAATTCTGGAATTTCAGTCAAATACAGGCTATTTTTGCTTTATATAAAACATACAATATGCTTCAAATTATTATTCATATATGTAGCCTAAATTTTAGCCTATTTTTGTAGCCTATTTTAACGATAAGACGAGGCAATGTCGCTGTTGTGGAAAAAAAACTAATTAAGAATATTCCATATTCTTACATTACAGCAGCAACCGTTCACCCCTCCACCATGTTTAAAGTTTTTGGCCTGCTACAACTCAGGAACTTGGGTTTTAAAATTATTCCAGAGTTTCCCAGTGGTAAATACGACTTGAGAGGGCGTTCATGTCCACTTTTTAACTAGGAAAATCGTAATTCCAGCCTAAATGTGCCCACAGGTAGAGATGCAAACCATTCAGATGAAAACCTTAACCCATTTAATCCCACCAGTCACAATTTTGTCTGTCTGTCTGTCTATCTATCTGTCTGTCAGATAGATAGACAGACAGATAGTCAGACAGACAGATAGACAGAACTATAGACAGACAGTCAATCTATCTATCTATCTATCTATCTATCTATCTATCTATCTATCTATCTGTCTATCTACCTATCTATCTATCTATCTATCTATCTATCTATCTATCTGTCTGTCTGACTATCTGTCTGTCTATCTATCTGTCTGTCTATCTATCTATCTGTCTGTCTGTCTATCTTTCTGTCTATCTATCTATCTATCTATCTATCTGTCTGTCTGCCTATAGTTCTATCTATCAGTCTGTCTATCTATCTGTCTGTCTATCTATCTATCTGTCTGTCTGTCTATCTTTCTGTCTATCTATCTATCTATCTATCTATCTATCTGTCTGTCTGCCTATAGTTCTATCTATCAGTCTGTCTATCTATCAGTCTGTCTATCTATCTATCTATCTATATCTGTCAGACAGACAGACTGATAGATAGATAGACAGATAGTCAATCTATCTATCTGCCTGTCTGTCTGTCTGTACTTATTTATTTCAGTTTATAATTAAGTTTTTAATCATTATCTTCCAATTTCCTACAATTTGTCATAATTTTATGGATTATTTGTGCCGTACTGCTGCATAGGAATGCTATTTTGTCCTTTTTGAAACTGAGCCAGACAATGTTTACTTCTTTGTTAATGGAATAAAACACTAATTTCATCTATTTAACCCATCTTTAAACTAATTGCTGGAGGTCTGTCATTTTGTAAATGCATTGACACCATAGACCTAGACACCCTGTGTTCTACTACATAAAACCCATTTTTTCATGGACTTTTTTTTTTTTTTTTTTTTTTTTTACATAATTGACATTGATTGTTTAATATCCTTACAAATACCATACAAATTCATATATGTCATCTCTGGGAAAAATTTGGGATTAAACGGGTTAAAGCAAATCTGCGAACGAGAACTCAACTGGCTGTATGCAGTAATAAGGGACTGCTCAGTTGATAAAAGATACTTTGAGGATGTAAGGAATGTAAATTATGACACAAAACCAACAAATTCAGCTCTTTCACTCACATAAATGGAACAGATGAACAGCCTGTGGCTAATTAGTAGCTGTATCATCCATTGCTCAGCGCGATGATCAACCTTTTCCTTGTGTCTCTCTTCACTTGTACACGGTGGGATGTACTGCAGTTGTGCAAGTGGTGCGACCCTCGCCCTCTAGCGGTTATGTGAGAAAGCGCGTGCTGGGCCTGTCTTTTTTGCTCAGGAGTCTGGTGATGCTGTTGCTGGCTTTAAGAATGCTGTGTCCATAGGAACCAGCTCAGAATACTGATTCTACAGTGCAGCACTTGTGCATCAGGGCTGCAGTTAGGCAGGTTCTAGCCAAGGACTGTCCACTGTCTTTACCCCCATCTCTCCCGAAAATAAAACAAATTTGTATTATATTCGGCGATCAATATATGGCAACATATGACAAAGAAAGAAAGAAAAAAAGTAATGGATGAAGATATGCTCATTCATACTGTGACAAAAAATAGTATAACCTAAAAAACCTAAAAAACAAAATCAATGTTTAGACAGAAATAGAATATGACCCTCCTTAACTAGTTATGCTTTTATTATAGACCAAGGAGCTATAAAAGAATGCTTCCAATAAAACCCAGAGCATGTTTTCTTTATACTGCGTAGATGCTCTTGTCTGATTTGTGTGCCTTGTGACACTAGCCTACTAACAGACATGGTCCTATGTTAGAAGTGTATTTGGGCATTATATCCTCCTGAAATGTAAGACAACATAACCAAGAACAAATATTTATTACCAAAAAAAAAAAGATATAATGTATCTTTCTGCATGAATCATATACTATATAAACAATGATATCATGAAGTATTTTAAACAGCATGCTTAGAGAACATAAACAATAATGAAGGGTAGTTATGACATGAGAGGGGAAGAGGAGGAGGGGTGGAGAGCAGAAGATAGGGCAGTGTGGGGAATAGCTGTTTGCCCTGCCAAAGCTCCTTACATAAGAGCACAGTGCAGAGAGGAGACCAACACAGACTCGCCCCTCGGCCACAATGACATACCGCTCCGGCCCTTTCGTCCCTGCACTTCTCTCTTTTACTGCACACTCCATTATTATACCTCCCAATGAGGTCTATATAATAACAGACATCTGGTCCTTCCTCAAAAGAGGGTTATCCATCAGTTATCAGTTAATAGTTATACTAAGTAACAACATTAATTTAAAATAAGTATAAAATGTCTTACTATATATTTATAATAAAACTATACTATACTATATAGTTACAATAAAATAAACTGGATGTAATACATTCTTTCACTTGATTGACTGCAAATAAATAATAATGATAACAATGAACAAATAATTGAACATCATTACATCATTCAATTAATAACTGAAATATCTGGACATTTAATGCAGGTAATTGCATTAAAGACTGTTGTAAATGTGTTGTATTGTGTAGTGTACAGAATTAGCTAAGCTGTCAGGCAAATCGTGTATCTTTATGCTAGTAAGAAACTAACTAAAACAAACATTAATGGTCATTATAATGTAGATAAAACTACAAATGTAATGTGATCAGGCACTAAAAGAGTACCCATTAAAAGTTTTTTAAGCCAACAGGATCGCTTGAGGTTCTAGTGGAAGCCGATTTTGAGGGAGGATTTGATTTATTGTGACAACATCTTAATTTGAACAATCCTTCGAAGGCATTTTTAGCTGTAATTTTGAGATTTTGAAGCCCAAAAAAATGTATCCATCCATTATAAAAAAAAATAAATAAAAAAAAAATCCATACGGCTCCAGGGGGTTAATTACAGAGCCCCGCACATGACATGCAGGGGGGGAAAAAACAGTAGGCTAAATCGTGCACACACTTTACTAAGAATTACTTATTCGTTCCCTCGATTTACTAAATCGTGTGCACAACTTACTTTTTTCCTGCATGCAGTGTGTGGGGCTCCGTAGTTAATAAAGGCCTTCTGAAGCGATGTGTTTTTGTCAGAAAAATATCCATATATAAAAATGTATTAATTCAAATAACTAGCTTCCGGCAAATGACAGTACGCATAATGCGCAAGTCGACTTGCCCGCTGATGCGATGTGTGATGCAGGATGTAGGAGTTTCGTAAGCTTAGAAGTGTCTTGCGGTTCAAACAAATAGGGCTGTGCAACAAACTTGAAAATCCTGACATTTCTCTTTAAAAATCTCATTTTAGACTTCTAATTCGTGACTGGTGTTTTGTTTTGCTCTATCCTCTGTGTTTCTGTGTTAATCATTACGTCATGTGTCAGGTCAGAGGTTACTATTCCGCCGCAATTCGGTGCATACGGCCACTTGCCGAAAGCTAGTTTTATTGTTAAAAAAAGTTTTAAATATAGATATTTTCCTTACAAAAACCCATCACCTTGATTAAGAAGGCCTTAATTAGCCCCCTGGAGTCGTATGGATTACTTTTATGATGGATGGGTGCATTTTTTTATTTTTATTTTTTTGGCTTCAGAAAAACCCTTCTGTGAAGTGTCCCCCCTTCACAACCATTATGGAGGAGCAAGGATATTTTTAAATATATCTCTGATTGTGTTCATCTGAAAGAATGATATACACCTACCATTTTTGTGCCGTAACCGCATGGGCAAAAACTTACTAGATCTCATTCTAGTGTTCATTGCTGAGGAGGTGTCTAGCCTAGAAGCCTCAAAAGGATGCAACCTAGAATGCAGTCTTCTGTTTGAGAAGCACCCTTTGAGCCAATCACCACTGCAAATGTCATTTGATCAGGCTAGCATGGTAATTAGCCAACCCAAACCAATAAACCCTTGGTTTTTCCCAGTGAAATCCAGCCCGTTTCAAGGGTTCATGATTCTTATAATCAAAACCATCTTTTGCCACTATCTCTCTCTGATGCTTTTGGTTAAAAGAGCCTGTTGAAGTATTAGTATGCCTTTCCCTTTGAAAAAGCACAAAAAAGACAAGCCGTGACAAAAAAAAAAAAAAAAAAAAAACACTCCCAAGGTCTAAGCTCATCAAAAAATGAAGGAGCCATCCTTGATAAATCCTTATGAATATTGCCGGAAGAGTTGTGGGTGAGGGGTGAAGCAATTCTTGCCAATAGTGCAGAAAATCTACCATGTGAGGAGGAAGAAAGGCCTAAATAGTGTGTGAAGAGCTTCCAGGGTTCTTATTACGCTGTGAAATGATGGGGGAAGCAGTTTTTCAACGAGTCAGTGAGGACAAAGAGTGTTAATTAGGTGAGCTCCCTTTAGACTGTCGTAAACAAAAGCCTCAATCCAAACTTGACACCACCAACGCTCAGAGGGATGCTCGTTTCTCAAGGACAAAACCTACAGGCCTTGCGAAACGAAACTATTGTTGCTTGAGATTGCTATAGCAAAATTTACACACATGGAAAACAGACAGGGGTGCAATGAAAGTCCTTGGCAGCTCTTATCCAACTGTGATGTAATGGTGGGATTGGGTAGGAGGCCAGAGGGAGTGGAGAGCGCCAGCTGTTTCCTTGGTGTGGGCATCTGGGCATGAGTGCTGTGGGGTGTTGCGGTTAGACAGATGAATGTGACAAAGGAAGGTAGAATTCCTAACACTGCCTCATCAGTACCATAATCTCTTATTACAATGAAGCTGCTGTCAGTCTGTGAGCTAATTAGCTCAGAGATTTTACAGATTATACCTGCTTTGAGACATACCCTTGTCAAATATGGAGAATTATGGAACAAAAGTAGCACATAGAAGTGTTTTGACAAAAGGTGAGATTTAGTGTGGACTTTTCCAGCCTCGTTCTGAATAATCTTTTGTCCTCCAGGAACCATGTGAACCTACAATGCTAATTAAGGTATATACAGCATTCATTATCGACCAAGCACCTGAAGGCTACGATTTGCGCTGAGTCAGGGACATCTACAAGGCTGTCATTGATCCACCTCCTGCTCTGCAGCATTGCTTTCCTGGAGCAACCTTTCACAAAGGTCATTCACAGAAAACAAAGTTAGACCACATTTCATGGCAAAAGCCATTTGGGTTGAGCCCATATATCTGAAATTGCAACTTCACATTTTATGATTTGGTTTGTTTTAATGGACACAGCATTTCAACTCTGAGTGTGAGCACTTGAAAGACATTAACTTGAAATCAGCATGAAACAACTTGTTAGTCTTTTTCCCCCTATTGTCAGAGTCAAACAGCTTAAACTAGAAAAAGGGCAGGACTTGTCAATTGGAAAATGGACTGGATTATGGTTTGCTACTGCTGTGATCATGACTTTTTTTTTTTAAATATAAACAGTCACAAATTCAAATGGTTAAAAAGGAATTTGAGCTGATTTGTTGTAACCAGGCTCTAAGTGTATAAAGTCCTGAATTAAATCATTAGATTTTATAAGTGCCTACAAATCATTTGAAAATGAAACTAGATCTAGAGGACCACTGTATACTGTTGTGGCCTTGAGTCAAAAAGGTTCAGAACCACTGCAATAAGCAGTGAACAATTGAGAATACAGTTAAACTACAAATCGAGTCAAAGACATTGTTTTGATGATTTTTATTAAACAACTCTGCAGTACTGCATGACAACACCAGACAGAGCAGGGGCAGAGCACATTTACGACACCTCCTCCTTGGCAAGACGGTCTTTCTTGAGGGGTCCCTGTTGACAAGGGGTACAGAAAAAAAAAAAAATTAGATATCAGTTAAATCAAGTTAGATAAATTACTGCATGTTTTAAGTATAACAAGTCATGTCATCAGAGAGTGAACAGGGAGAAGGCACAAATGAGGCACCACTCCCCTGCCTCACTGAGTGTTAATTTTGCACTGGAATGGAACCCAAATCTCAGACTGATGGGCTGAAACAGGTTACGAACAGTGCACTGATGTGCAGAAGATAATGGGAAATGCATTTTACCACCACTCCAGATTAATTTTCTACATGCTAGATATGTAGTGAGAAATGAGGCCACCGAGTCAGAGCAGATTTGTGAATTTTCAGCTAAGGTTGTCACTTCAGTACAGTTGTAGGCAACAAAGTACAGTTCAAGAGGCCCATAACCCCTACGTGATTGGTCTAAACGCTACCAATTTAAGCTTCTTTAAGAGGAGACCGTCCAGCACGGTGCGCATCAACCACAGCAGTGTCTCTCACCATGCACTGACATCCTGTAGACTTAGGCCTGGCCTAATTCTGTCTGACATTTTTGGACTGCAGTCTAACTGAGAGGGTGCTCCAGTCACAGCAGGTTTAAGATGCGAAGAGAAACCATTGAGTCCTAAAGTCATCATGCACTCACCATGAAGCTTTTCTTCTCCTCGATGGTCTGGAAACGTCCATGACCGAACTTGGAGGTGGTGTCGATGAATTTGAGCTCTATCTTCTCCTGAGCACGGCGGCTGGTCTGGACCAGAAGAGATTTACGCAAGGTCAAAACCCTCTTCTTGGTTCCGACCACACAGCCTTTCACCATGAGGAAGTCATTAGTCACCTCACCATAGTGCACAAAGCCACCCTGAGGGGAAAAACAAAAAGTCAGTTTAAAAAGTAACTACGTAGTCTGAAGTAACCAAAAATTACACAAGACTGACATCTGCAGACTCACCAGGGGGTTGATACTCTTGTTAGACAGATCGTAATCAGTAGAAGCATTGCTCTTAACTACTTTTCCATCCTTTGTGTGATAGCCCACACCAATCTTGTAGACCTAAAACACACGAGAAACAAGACCATTTATATAAAAATAAAAAATAAGTCACAATTGATCACAGGCAGACACTTTGGTCCATTTCTGAGGCCTCACCTTCTTGTTGATCTCAGTGCGGTGGTGGTAGCCCTTCTGACCAGCACGAGCCACAGAGAAAGCCACACGGGCAGGGTGCCAGGCTCCAATACAGGCTACCTTACGCAGACCACGATGGGTCTTGCGGGGCAGCTTCTTTGTATGCCAACGGCTTGTCACACCTACAGAAATACTTTGATCAGAAAAGGCCTCTTTGGAGCGCATTTGCTTATATGGCAAGTGTGCTGTCAGAAGGAAGGCAGCATGGGAAGTTTCCTCATGCGTTTCGGGCGCCATGCCTGACGCGTTTAATCCATGTTTTTCATCATTGTGCACAATGCTTGTAAAGTCAAAATTAAACGAGATGTTGAACAAAAAGCCATCCAACCTACCCTTGACTCCGTGACCCTTGGTGACGCCAATAACGTCAATCATCTCATCTTGAGCAAAGACATTAGAGATGGGAACGGACTGCTCAAGCTTCTCTCTGGCCCAGTCAACTTTATCAGCGATAGAGCCTCCATTTAGTTGAATCTCCATCAAGTGAGCCTTCTTCTGTCTCAGGGGCAGCAGACGCATCTATAGACAAAAACGTTTAGTAAAGCCCTATGACATTACGAAGCATATCCAATTATAAAGTTAAATCAGACTTTCATCCATGTTCTACATTTATACAGTTCTGTGTTAAGCAGCAGCTTGAACAGAACATGCAATATTTAGTTTCCAGTTACAACATTTAATAAGGCTGATTAAATGGGAATTCATATATAGTTACACAATTTGAGATTTATATTGAATAAAACAAGGTCCAGACAACAAACAAATCGGCAGGGAAGGTGGCGAGGGGGTTATTCATTGTTGAGGTCTAACATGTGGAAAGTTTCCTTCCCAGTGAATAGTACAAAAATATTGATACCGAGTGATGTGGATTGATTTTCAATTATACACATTACGAAGAGGTCACCATGGGACTAGTGGATTAAACTCACCTGTGTGTGGGCAATGATGCGAATGATCTGGCAGTACTTCTTCATGGAGGCAAAGTCTTTCTCCAGCTGTTTCTTGCCATCCTCATCTTGCCACCTCTTGCAGTACTTGGTAAAGGCCTTCTTCTTGGACTTGTACCTGAAAGTGGTAGATAAGGGTGGGGGAGAAGCACAAAGAAAGGTTGGCACAGCCCCTTCATAGCCCAGTGGGCCAGTGGAAGAAGACTGGGCATAGCTGCTTTGCCCATCCTCATGGTAAAGGGGAGGCATCAACAGCACTAGGTTGTTTCGGCTCATGGCACGGTTTCTAAGGAGCCCTTTCCACCGGCCAGAGGAGCCCGGAGCTCATCAGGGCACCAGGCACCTGAGCGGAGCTGCACCACACCGACACATTAGATTGGCTCAGAAAAACATGACTGTTTAATCTGGCCAACAACCATCAGCTCCAGACTAAACATGCAAGCAATCATGCGCTTTCAAAACCAAGCCTTACCAGTTCTTATAGAAGCGACGCTTGCACTCGTCACTGATGTGCTCTGCAAAGATGGTCTTGAAAGAGCGCAGGCCACGTGGGGTCATAACGTATCCAACAACACCCACTACAACCATGGGAGGAGTCTCCACAATGGTCACTGCCTCAACCACCTCCTTTTTGTTGACCTCTGATAAGCACAAGAAACAAGCCAGTTAGTTAACAGCAAATAAGACTTGACAGGTTATAAACACAAAACTACATCGTCTCAGAATGCAGGTTTAAGATTTGGATTTTAATGTTATGCAGCTGCTCTCAGAACTCGACATTCAGCAGGGGTTTATGACCCAAATATGTCCGCCCGTCGAGAATTTCATCACTGGCAAGCACACAAGCAAAGACTACTTTTCTACATACAACAAGTACTGAATACATAAACTTTAACTCACTTGAGCCAGGTCTGTCAACTTCACGGACGATGTGGGTCATACCAGCCTTGTAACCAAGGAAAGCAGTGAGGTGAACAGGCTTGCTGGGATCATCTTTAGGGAAACTCTTCACCTTGCCACGATGGCGTTTGCACCTCTTGCGTGGCAGGAAGCCCAGAGAGCCGTGGCGTGGGGCCGAAAATTTACGGTGAGACTATATAAAGAAAAAAAAGAAATTAATATACAAATGCACTCTGATAAAGCTGTTTAAACTTTTATCTGTAAAAGTTCATAACTTTACAACTTGTTTATGCTGGATACAAACTTAATTACCAAAGAAAACTAGCCTTCTGGCTAATTTGGGTACATTTACAGTAATATTGATTAATGTACTTTAAAATAATTCTTTAAAACACTCTTAATAGAACATGTCTTAAGGGGCAGTTTAAAAGTTCCCATTTCATAGCGCTAGTTTTCCATTGTTTTACAGTGCAAACACGTGCTAGACAACGTTTCGCTCGTGTCTCTTGCAGCATCTTGTGCATGATGCAGCGCTCAAAATAAAATAAGTTCAACTTTAAAAAACATGTCTGAATACCTCGCATGCTAAGCGTGTTACATATTCAATAAAAAATAAATCAAACTCCTGAATTGTACTCGTTAAATGTTTCTTGGGGAGGAGGGGGGGGGAATCGTTTTAGTAATAAACGCAAATTTTACACTAAGAAGGTCGCCTTAGTGATGGGAGCTTATCAAGTCCGCCATAAAAGACAGCGTAAGAAATTACTGACTGCCCCTTTAACTTGCGACTGTAAAAATGTACTCGGGTACTTCAAGTTATAGGCCCTACAAAGAATCGCAGAACGATACTAAGCATAATGAGAATAGCGAAACATAATAGCGGAAAGGAAATTATGACAAGCAGAAAGGCTTATAATGGCTCACTAGCAGTTTCGGGTTTCCTAAAAACGTATTTAAATCGTTTATACATGGTAGAGCTCAACGCAAAGAACGCTGCCATTTTCCCCTACGGTCAATCACACACCATGTGCAAAACACTTAGGCGCAGAGATAGAAATCTATAAACAAAACATTCCTTTACCCTCTCTGTATAATATATTGAATAGGATGTGTCTGAAGTCAGAAGGATGGCTTTGATTTAGGTTGGATTGTAAAAACAAGTGCCGAGCACTCACCATTTTGTCCCCGGTCCGATTGAAAGAGAACGACTGAGAAGCGGTGTTTCCTTATAAAGCAAGATGGGCGTTCGACGCGTGTGCGTCACGGCATACGCGTCTCGTACGTTACGATCATCCAGTGGCGTCGCCCTCTATTGGCGAGTAATGCATTGTGCTCAATATGTAATAAAGATGTGACATTTTTACATTTATTCATTCTGTTCCAAGATTAATGTCAAACACAGTGTAAGAAAGTCTTTAATATGCAACAGATCTTAAATGTTTTTTTTTTTATTGCACAATAGGCCCTTGTCACATTTCCGGGTTTCGCAGAAGCGGAAGTCGTCATAGTTTGGTCATATGGCTGTGAATGAGAGAATACATTAAATATATATATTTTTTTGTTCCCTAGTTCTCAAATAGCAAAAGAAAAACTCAACAAGTGTTTTCACAACTTTCAAAAATATGAAAAAACCTCCCATATCCGCTGTATTATCACAGCAGCGTTAACTAGTTTTTTTGTAATTGATGAAAAGGTAATACAATACTAAGTATAGTGTTATAAATGTACATACATAATATATATAAATCCGTGAAAAGGGTCTATTTTTCTCACTGCTATTACTGTTACTGATATTAAACGCTTTTTGGATGGAAAATCTATAGACGGCTGTTGGGCTGAGTTAATATGAGTAGAACTCTTTACTGCCCTAGTACTTCAGAAATCCCTTTAAATGTATACATGCGAGGAAAATCATCAGTATGACGATGCCTATCTAGCATTCATCAATATGCTGATTTGCACACTCCAGGGACAGGGTGGCTCTGTTTGGGGGAGTCAGTCATTTACACCTCAATGACAATCTGTACCATTTGCTTCTCAGGACACATGTGCTTTCCACTACCTACTATTTATATACTAGTGTGTTCTAACATGTAACTATGTTGTTTGGTCTCATCTCACCAGCTTATAAACTGAACTGAAAGGTGGTATCCTAATGTACAATCTAGGTACTATTGCTTAAACATCCATTGAAGAGAATATGTTAATACCCTATGCGTTCCGCCCTCTCTATCACCACCCATTTGCCTTATCTTTTGGTTTCCTGTCGGTCAGTTTTGGTGTTGGTATTCCACGTTTAACAATGCTTTGCTCAGGGTATAAGAAGGAAAGGTAAGTGTTGATCTAGGAGAATGGCTTTAAATCTGCCACCCCTGCATAACCTCTACAAGAAAGGCTTTTACGGCCTCTCCTTCACAGCAGTGCATTATTTGTTACAGCTAAGTTTTTCTATATAGTATGTCGTTCCATTCTACGGTCTGTATATTTAAACTTGTAACCTAATAAATAACTTTGCCTACTTTAAAGGCTTTGAGAATCTTTCCTTTAGCACTGATAATGCCGAAAGCTAAAGTGACTAACTTTCGTTATCTAAGCATTGAGGTTACCTTTTCCCATCAGTTCTAAGAAAGAATTTTAACTTTAAAGAATAAGAGGTTAAAGAAAAACAACATCTTTAATGAAGTCAGATAAATAACTGAATTAACGCACATCATCATTCACCTGTTGGTTCAAAATAGCAGCATAAACTTCCAGCCTTACAGTGGCTACATGCACAATCTGTAAATATGCAAGTGCAAGTTTAAATTGGTTATAAAATTCACATAATATAAAACACTTCAATGTTTCCTTATTGGTCCAACCCTGTATGTCTGTCTAGGGTGGAACAAAGATGATGTTTAGGAAAGTGTCCAAACATTTTTTATTGTTATTTTGGCCATTTTTATGAAACGTTAACTCATAAATGCAATCTATAACTCATTCATGTAACATGCTTCCTTAAGCTTCAGTAAATGTGCAGAAATGATGCACGTTAAATCGACTTTAAATTAAACTTCAAACATGAAGAGGTTTTTAAACATTTTATTGGATAAAATGTGAGAACTGTCTAATTTCAAGTCAGCAGTATGTTTACAGCAGTTCATATATGAGCTAAATGCAGGTGTAGTTAACAGGACAAGAGCAGAGATCCATCCACTACACACTATGACCCCTTGAAGAAAAAATATCCAAGTTCAGTGCTTATAAAAAGGACTAGTCTTGTAAATTAGAAGAATGAAATATTTGGGGGGAAAAATTAAATAAAACAATCATTTTCCCTGCTGAAAAAGAGTAAAGCTCAGTACTGAGTAGTTTATCCATTCATTCTGAGGTTTCTTCAAAATGAACAGCAGAGGGCAGCACTGTGTCTTTAATAAAAGGGACTCAAGTCATGCACTGCAGATACAACAACCTGGATGTCGCGCCCAACCGACAGCCATTTCAATAAGTGGGGCATTAGTGGGGAGGTAGTGTTTCTGCCAGCATGCTTTGGTATTGTTCCCTAAGGCATCACAGGGTTTGGGGGGATTGTGCATTTATTGATGCATCATATCTGAAGTCCTACATCTCAGACAAGAAGTATTAGTTAAAGTCTCACAGCTTTTGATTCCTTGTGCCAGTCAGCAGGCACAACACCCAACAATTAGAGTTTCTTTCAGAAAACTATGCATGTAAAAAACAAAACAAAAAAAAAACTCATCACAATGCTGAGTTTGTTGTCAGTGTTTGCAGTAGCTGACAAGGAGTCCCTCTCAGCTTCCTAATCCTGGACAAACCACAGGTCCTCTTGCCCATTTCAAAGACCGCATCTCGCCTGATCCAGATTACGCTTCTGAAAGAAAGTCTTCCCAAACTCATAAGTGCTGATCATGACTGCACAGGCGGGAGCAACTTTGATCACTCTTGGAAGGAAACCTAAAAAAAAAAAAAAAGCAAAGCTGTTTATTTAATGTAACAGTATCACTGTTACAGTAATAAAAATGAGGGCTGGTTGAGTTGCATTAATAGTGTGTTGAAATTCGCCGTTATGGTAAGGATTGTGAGATTTCCATAACACACTTGAAGCGGTTGACTAATCACATCACACAGGTCCAGCACATTTGGGGCCCTATTTTAACGATCTAAGTGCATGGTCTAAAGCGCACGGCACAAGTGATCCGAATCCACTTTTTCTAGGTTAATGACGGATGGTCGGTGCACCCGGCGCATGGTCTAAAATGAGTCTCTTAATGAGTAATGGGTGTGATTTGGGAGTAACGTGCAATAAACCAATCAGAGTCTCATCTCCCATTCCCTTTAAAAGCCAGTCGCGCTCGCGCCATGGCGGACTCGCTAGTTAGATGGCGGAATTTGCAAACAGAAAAAACGGAACGCTTCTCTAGCGAGGAAACGGATCTGCTCATGCAAGAAGTTAAAGCACACAAGCAGACCATCTACGGGACAAGCCGGATTCCACCAAAGCATTTTTATCTTATTTTATCACACAATAATAATCTTTTGACATAGTAATCCTTTAATTTTTAATATTTGGCATGTTTGTTGGCTACTGCGTGTCCCTGTGAGTGTACCCGCACCTAGAGGCACATATTACTAACGCACTCTTTAAATAACAAAAAAAAAAGAAAATACTGCAGAAATAAACTGCACCACTGACCAACAAAAACCTGGTCTAAAGTCAATGGTGAAGTTTATTTCTGAAAATAGCAACGCACCAACAATGCGCCTGAACACACCTCGTTTTCAGACCAGCACTTGCATTGCACCGGGTGTATGATAGGGCCCTTGAACATTCAAGCATGAAAACATTCTAGAAGAGCCCAAAAACAAAATCGAGACTTTCTAAAAGGGCATAACAGGTCCTCTTTAAACTGCAGGCAGCTATTGAGTTAATCTTGACAGTCCCAAACAGGCCTGATGTCAACCTCTAGTTTGGTTAGTAAAGTTATATAACTACTCTGACAACAATATCTGTAGAAATTAGAGTTTACCTGCAAACAAACCCCTGTATCCCATGTCAATCCAGATATTCCTCATCATGTTCCATGTGGAGGCTGGTTTCTTCATCGTGATTGCTGAGAAAGGTCAAAATGTCATGAAATTTGATGCCCCATAAATGTAATTAATTCTAGCTTACGTAATCAGCTCTGAATTGTTTTTACAAGAGCGTAGTCACCTAATGAGATCACATGTCTCTCAACATTCAGGTTGTATTACAACACTCTAACGTATTAACAAGTGAAACTACAGAAGCTGCTATACCTCCGAGAGCCTCCATTTCTCCTAACTGGATTTGCCTGCGCGTTTTCACTACGTCAAACGGCAGGGTCAGAACTGCAGCGATCTGTGTCAGAAAGAACATTTATATTCTAATCAGAAAGGCCAGTACTGCATGATAAAATCACATTATGGTTTT
This sequence comes from Elopichthys bambusa, assembly GCA_037101425.1. Taxonomy (NCBI): domain Eukaryota; kingdom Metazoa; phylum Chordata; class Actinopteri; order Cypriniformes; family Xenocyprididae; genus Elopichthys; species Elopichthys bambusa. Next base: position 19,947,174 of record CM074435.1, read on the forward strand.
CAGAAAAATATTCAAAGCAGTTTTCAACATTATTAAGACATTTTTCTTGAGCAGCAAAACAGATTATTAGAATGATTTCTGAAGGAAAATGTGCCATTTACAGGAATAAATTAATACATTTTTTTTTTTTTTACATAAATGCAGCCTTGGTGAGCAGAAGAGAAAAATGTAATTATTATTAATTGTTATATTTACAAGTTCAATGATGTAGTCATGTAGTATGCAAGAATACAAGTAAGAAAATACATAAAATATCCCCTGACCATTAGTTAAGATTTCAAAGCAAAAGATCAGTTTCACACATGTCCTACATTCATCGGGGACAAAAGTCAACCTAGCATTTGTTCTCATGTAAAACGTCTTTATTGTTAATCAGTCAGGCCAGATAAGATATCACACTCTGTTCACATTGTTTAATCTTTTTTCTCACTGTAGCCTTATGTAATCACTCATAAATCAGTCATCAATCATATCAGGCTTTTTAGAGTGAGGTGATACTGGGATACTCACTGCTCCTGAGACAGCCCCAGCTGTAAAACTGATGGTGAAGGAGGTCTGTGGTGCCCTGTACCACTCACACAGCTGTGCCTTCACTAGCTCATAGTTAAACCAGTACAGGGCTGAAAGGGAGAAGAAAAAAAACAGTCAAGCATTACATCTGTGGAACATCCTGCTCACCATCACATTGCCAGAGAAAGTACAGGTCACTGACCTGAAAAGGGCACGTCCCGTAGGACAGTGGGTCCCCAGCCTCTCCAGAGAGATAACCAGCCATCCTGAGCCACAGCTGAGCGAAAACACAGCATCAGCTCGCTGTATGGGAGTCTGCGGGACTGCATCTTAGTCCGAACCAACTCCAGAGGACTGATCACAGACACTGCTCCCACTGAGCAGCACAGAGAGAGATGTCAATAATGTGACAACAGAAATCACATCACAGCAGTAACGATCAAACAAAACACTTGGAAAAGTACAAGAAAACTGGGGATACACATTTTTACACAATATTAACTTTTTTTTTTTTTTTTGGTCAGAATTTAAAGGGTTATTTCACCCAAAAATGAAAATTCAGTCATTAATTACTCACCCTCATGTCATTCCACACCTAAGAGACCTTCGTTCATCTTCAGAACACAAATTAAGATATTTTTGATAAAATGTGAGGTCTCTATTGACAGCAAGATAATTAACACTTTCAGATGTCCAGAAAGCTACTAAAGACATATTTAAAACAGTTCATGTGACTACAGTGGTTCAACCTTAATTCAACTGACGAGGATACTTTTTGTGTACCAAAAAAACAAAATAACGACTTTATTCAACAATATCTACTAGTGATGGGCGATTTCAAAACACTGCTTCATGAAGCTTCGAGGCTTTACGAATCTTTTGTTTCGAGTCACGTGATTTCAATAAACGAGACTTCGTTACGTCATAAGTGTTTCGAAATTTCAATAGTTCACGTGACTTTGGCAGTTTGATACACGCTCCGAACCACTGATTTGAAACAAAAGAATTGTAAAGCTTCATGAAGTAGTGTTTTGAAATCACCCATCACTAGATATTGTTGAATAAAGTCATTTTGTTCTCGTCGCTTCATAACATTAAGGTTGAACCACTGTAGTCACATGAATTGTTTTAAATACGTCTTTAGTAGCTTTCTGGGCATTTCAAAGTGTTAATTATCTTGTTGTCAATAGAGGCCTCACTGAGCCATCAGATTTCATCAAAAATATCTTAATTTGTGTTCTGAAGATGAACGAAGGTCTTACGGGTGTGGAACGACATGAGGGGGAGTAATTAATGACAGAAATTTTCATTTTTGGGTGAACTAACCCTTTGAAATAAAATGATTGATTTAAATGTTGTAAGTAGTACAAGTGAATTTACAGCATTATAATTTATAGTATGAAAAATTAATTTTCAGGTTTGGGATCACTAAGATTTCTTAAAAAAAAGAAAATATGCTTATTCAACAAGAATAGATTAAATTGATCAAAAGTGACAGTAAATACATTTATAATGTTTCAAAAGATTCTATTTCAAATAAATGCTGTTCTTTTGAACTTTCTAATAATCAAAAAATACCACTGGTTTCCACAAAAATATTAAGCAGCGCAACTGTTTTCAACCTTAACAAAATAATAAGAAATGTTTCTTGAGCAGCAAATCAGCATATTAGACTGATTTCTGAAGGATCATGTGACACTGAAGACTGGAGTAATGATGCTGAAAATTCAGCTTTGACAACACAGGAATAAATTACATTTTAAAATAGATTAAGAAAACATTGATTTTAAAATGTAATATTTCATTAATATTACTGTTTTACTGTATTTTTGATCAAATAAATGCAGCCTTGATGAGCATAGGAAACTCTTTCGACCACAAACCTTTGAATATAGCAAATCTACATGTAAACAGGGGAAATGAGAATCCATAATTAAATATCCAATAGTGACAGATACATTAAATTATGCCAATCACAGATTTATTATGCAGGTTTTGACAGTTTTGTTTAGGGATACACATTATATCACTTTGACATCTTCATAATACACATTACAATACTGCAGTCTTGTAAAAGATGCTTGGATGAGACAGGAAGGATGAGTAAATACTCACATCTTGCTAACCCTCCTGCTATAAGGGGAATATGGTCCCCTTGATAGCCCATGCCGTAATGCAGGAAGTCTCGCAGCTGGTCATAACAGGTGAAGTAGATGACTGTGGCAGGAACCGCCATCACACTTCAAACATAAACACACCAATGAGCATTCATTGAAAACAGCTTGTGCACTAATTACAAATGTGTGTCATTTTCAAGGATTCATAGTTGTTTTTATTTGCTGGTTTGTCCGCTTAAGTCAACTGACCCCAAAATAGATTATTTACAGTCACCTTGATTCAGAAGATCAATCGTTAACATGTTATTTATACGTTTACAAAATCAAGGGGTCATACGCTTACACAGCATTTCAGTTATTCAGTAAACAGCATGACTACTGTAGTCGGATTCACCACTAATGACTTTGTTTAATGAGAGTTATCTGTCTGAATACTTCAATCAAACTTTGAATCTGTCAAACCATTTACAGAATTAAAATAGGACTTAATTACTAAACTACAAGTCATTACTTTCAGCAACTGCAACTGAATCAAAGTCATTTGTATGAGCTGCAGTTACAGCACACACTTTACAAAGAGGTACACTAAACTAGACCTGATAGCAACGGTTACAGTTCTGTCCGATAAAACTGATGTTGTACAAATAAAGTACGCAAGTCACGCAGTTTATATGCAACTGTACACTGACATGATGCTGGACTTACAGTGTGGGAGGAAGTCCGCTCCATAAAGACCTGAGCCCCTCATTTCGTGTGATCTTAACAAATGCATCCTAAAAAAAAAGTGAATTAATCATGAATGTGTCATTACAAAAATAACAATTTGGAAAGGTGTGAATTAATTCTTACCATGGTCCCACTGAAGTGGGTAGGGGTTTTGTACCAGCTGGAGCAGCTTGACATATTCTGACACACATAGATGTGGTCCATCAACCCGTTACAATACAGGAAACATTTCCCTAAAAAAGACATATAAAAACATAGCAGCGTAAATGTAAAGTGTAATACTTTTGTGAATACACTATGCGTATATGTGCGTCAGGTTTCTTGATGAGAAAGACTTCTGCAAAGGATACACCTGGGGCTTCCTCACTCCTCGTTCCTCGACTCCTCGCGGTGCAGTTAAGAGAATTGAGATGTCCTACAAGATGGCTGAGCTCGATCAGTTTCTGGATCATAGGATGGAGGACGGAGGAACGAGGAAACGAGGAGGGATATTGAGAAGCACCCACAGTCATTGTTCTGAGACGTACTCGCTTGTGACTGCACATGCACACTGGCGGATTTAGCCTGAAAAATGTGGGGTTTTTTTAATGCTATTTGGGCATAAGAAACAATATTTATGGGACAGTTCATGTCAGATTTGTTGCTGATTTAAAATATGTTATTTAATTGTAAGTTCGCCAAGCAGTTCTTGAGATTTCAGTGAAACCTCAGACTTCTCTCTGGTGACGTATGCAGGGCTTCTCCAATCATATTGTCTGCTTGCCTTAAACCCTTACACAAGACTGCAAGCTAGCATTAACATCAGTCTCCATCCAATCAACAACCGATGCATAGAACCAAATCACCACCATACTTTTCTGATAATGTATGTCACTTAGGTGTACATCAATTAAGGGGGAAAAAAAGACTGCTTGCTACTTCTGTTTTATCATGATTTTGATGAACACTGCCACATAACAGTTAATAACAAAAAGACAAAAAAACAAATTGTCTATGCAGTGTGCAAACTAAATGACTCCTAGATTGTTGTATTTGCAGACATATAACAACCATGTGACCCAACTTTTGACACTGAATGTTCCAAGCAAGAATTTTCTGATTATTTCTTGTATTCAGTTCAAAGGATTTGGAGATAAGGACGGAGGTCTTAGATAAGAAGCTCTATAAATATTAGTGACCATGGCATTGACCATGCCTCGACAGTTTAACCAATTCCAGCTTTGGCAAAAACAAGCAGTCTTCCTACTATTTTTGGACGTTACGCAAGATGGGTTCAAGGTAGGTCTACCTGGCATGGTTTTTAGTTTGTCCGCTTGAGTTCTGTAAATGGTTCACTGCTATAAACATACTGAATAAACATTTACATACAAGTAGAGCAGACCTCTGAAATATTTTCTGAATGCATTTTTCAACTTGTTGGGGTGTTTTGTGCACGTGTCACGTCCGTTTACGACGTGACCTTGCATTTACCCCTTTAGAGATGTGTTGTATTAGCCAAAATGATGTTTGCACTTTGTGATTTAGTTGTTTTGCAGAAAGTATGCTTGTAATTCTTTGAGTGGTAGTTAGTGAGTGTTAGTGAAGTGAGCTTCTGGTCTTTGGGAGAGGACCATGAGCACAGATGACAGTTCATCTAGTTTGCATACTCACATTTTGAAGGGCGGATGACCCCAGCCCAAGGCCTTGAATCTGCTGCTATTGCTACGAGAGAGAGAGAAATATAGCTCATAGTGCATATAGCAAATGCAAAACAGCATAAGGTCAGTGTTATCAAGGGCTTACAGCAGGTTTTTAGATATACACTACGGTCTCAAATTTTGGGGTCAGTTTGGCTTCAGCAAGGATGCATTAAATTGGTCAAAAGTGACAGTTAAGACATTTATAATGTTACAAAAGATATAAATTTAAGATTGTAATACTATTTCACAATGTTATTGTTTTTACTGTATTGGTGAGCAGACTTCTTTCAAATCAAGAAAAAAAAAAAGGAATATCGCAGTATAGGTTATGATTTATCCCCCCCCCCCCGCCATTTCACTCATATACACATCATAATAGGAAATAAAAGACTAATCAAAACTTCCGCTTCATGCCGATTTTAAAGACCCCAAACTTTTGAACGTTAGTGTAGCTTCATTTTCACTGTTAATAAAGCTCAAGTAGTTCTAATTATTTTATTCCAGCTTAATATGCAGAGTAAGCCATTTGTCAATCAAATCCATTTGTAGATTTCAAAACATTAGCTCTAGTACCCTGACTAACCCAATAGCAACACTGACTCAACTAATGGGGAGTTTGGGGCAGGACTGAGTTTAGCAAGCAATGGCAGACAGGTGTGTTTGAAAAACCTGTTTGGAATTTTTGCAATGCTAGTGGTACAGAAAATATTCACTTTAACTTTTAGAGACATATTCTAGGGGGGTCTTCAGAGTGCACCAGCAAGAGATAAAGCCTCAGATGAGATCAGCTTTACAGTATGACCATGATATATTGAACTTGAAGACTGTTTATTCAAAGCATTTGAAGGAAAATTTAAAGCACCAGAACTGATGTTAAACCGGTGTGACTTGAATAATGTCTAGAGAAAATGCATGCAGTTCACCGTTCAATCATTCTGTCTGTTGATCAAGAAATGAAGAGCTGCTTGAGATCTGTACCTTGATAGAGGGGAGTTTGCTGCGCTTGAAGTCTGATCTTCACTACATCCAATGGTGTGACTGCAAAGGCAAGTTAAGAAATTAATGTATAAAAGTTAGCATTTTGATTCTACGTATAAAGCACAACACTCGCACAAGCAGAAAATTTCAAATTAAAACTGTAAAACTGTCAACCCAGTTACTTTATGAAAACAATTATATCCTAGCATACATGACCATTAAAATTTGTTTGTGTTTTGAGAGAAGTCACTTATGCTCACCAAGACTGCATTTATTTGATCAAAAATACAATGAAACGGTAATATTGGGAAATACTGTTACAATTTTAAATAGCCATTTCCTGTTGATTATCTTAAAATGTAATTTATTCCTTAAATGAAAAAGCTTAATTCTCAACATTACTCATTACTCTTTAGTGTCAAATGCTTCACTAAAGCATTTGATGCTTCACAAATGATTCTAATATGTTGATTTCCTGCTCAAGACAGTATTCAGTATTCCTTGATGAATAGAAATGTCAAGACATCTTGTAACATTATAAATGTCACTTATAATCAATTTAAAGTTTCCTTGCTAGAAAATAAGAAGTATTAATTTTTTGAATTTAATGCACTGAATGCCTAACTCAATTTATTAATGCTAAAAAAAATTGTATTTGATAAAATGTTTACTCTTTTTCAGAAAAAAAAGAAAGAAAAAGAAAAGAAAACATAGCTAAATTGGTCAAATGAAGGAAATGACATCACAAACATGTGAAGTGAAAACAGAATCTCCTCGAAATAGAGAAATAATTGCGCTGATTCTTTTCCTTACCAAAAAGAGATGTTAGCACAGCCCCAGTGCCAGACGCCAGCATCTGCTGCACGGGCGTAATAGCAGCCGAAGGCCTGACTGCAGGCCCTTCCCCCATCCTGCCGGCCCACCTGAAAGACAGTTGGGGTAGGTGTAGACGTTAATAAAACACAAATCAATATTGCGTCATTTAATTACTGTATTTGCATTATTGTAAGGGTAGATTTAGGGTTGGGGTAAGTGTAGACGTTAGTAAAACACAATCTGATAAGTAGTAATTTTATTAATTGTTATTTTATTGAGATTTTGCCACACTATGTTATTTTAACACAAGCCATCAAAACATAGATTACGCCTAGTCATCAGCTAACACTGGCAAGACAAAATTATTCAAGTGGAGGTGACGTATTTCCTGTTCGAGAGTGGAGCTCCACTCGCCCATGGTCTGCAGCCAGAACCACCTCGAGCAGAGGGGTCTACCGCAAATATCAGAATACATTCATCCAAGATGTTTAGGGTTTTTTAATTCTTATGGTCCTGTTTTATATCTCCTGTCATCAGGGAGACCTGCTGACCTCCTCAGTCCTATGCTACACATGTAATATCATCTGCTCTTTAATAACGACGATTATGCAAAAATAAATGTGGATATTAAGAGAAAGTAACTCCTAGTGGCAGGGGTGATTATAATAGCCCAGCATAGCATGCTGATATCTTATCTACTGAGCACACAGCAGGGGTGGGTCACCCTCCCTGTACCCTATATTACTCCTGCGGAAGTCAGTAAACTACCCTATAAGAAACAATTCAGCATGAGACTTTGACAAACACCAAGCGTGCCGCCTGGATGCATGCAGCATGCAACATGTCCAGTGTCAAAGACTGGGGTAGGTAGGAGAGTTAAAGGGATAGTACACCCAAAAATGAAAATTCGGAATATTTTGAAGAAGACTGGTAACTAAACAGTTTTGGTCCCCTTTGACTACCATTGCCTTCTTTTTCTTTTCTTGTTTTTCCCCCCAATGGGAACCAAAACTGTTAGATTACCAACATTCTTCAATATATATTTTTATATTACACAGAGTAAAATCATATGGGTTTGAAGTGACATGAGGGTCAGCAAATGATAACAGAATCGATCCTTTTAAAAGGAAAGAGAAATTGAGAGTACAACTTCACCATCCAACAAGGAATTTAGGAGAATACTAGAGGGAAAAACCAACACTTGTCGATTGGATAACTTTAACTACATTAAACCGGTATTACCTCCTACAAAATTGACAAATAGTGCAAAAGCTAGAACAAGTGACAGCTTTAGGCTAGTAACACAGAAAGGAAAATCCATATGCTAAAAGATCAACAGAGAGCAGATAATAAGCCATGAGCACAAAGTCGATCTTCATGTTGGCCTGACATATATGAGCTACAGGAGGCTGCTGCTAATACGCCATAATCTGCTGCAAAGATGTCATTTTGATCAGTGCAAACATGCTTATTTTAACTCATGTGTTATAAGAAGTGCAGTCCATTATCTCTATAGCAGCAAAACAAACCCCAAACAGCTCTTATCTCACTCCTTCACATCTCTTCACATATACAGGGGTTGGACAATGAAACACTGGCCAATATAGTGTTGGAGGTTTCATGTCTATATATGCACGGCCTGGTGGTCAATCTTCACTGATTTTACATTCCATCAGTAAGTGTGAAGGTTGAATTAGCAGAGCAATAGCACTGCGGTACATAAAATATTGCAATCCACTTAACATATTGGGAGACATATCAGAGTTCAAGAGGACGAATTGATTATGTGCATCTCACTGGCTCATCTGTGACCAGGACATCAAGTCTTTGTGGTGTATCGAGAGCTACCGTATGGTGTCCAGAGTAATGTCAGCATACCACCACACAATATGAACCACATCGACATAAGAGGAAGCTATCTGAAAGGGATATGCAGGTACTAACCCGCAGTATCCAAAAAAACATAAAACCACAGCTGCCCATCTCACTGCAGCAAATGCGCACCTCGACTCTCCTGTTTCCACCAAAACTGTTTGTCGGGAGTCAATATTCATGGTCGGGCTGCTATAGCCAAAGCTTTGGTCACTCATGCCAAAGCCAAATGTCAGTTTCATTGGCGCCAACAGTGCAAATCTTGGGCAGTGGACAATGTGAAACTATATGATGAGTCTGTCTTTCCCATATCCGTAGGAGTTATGGTGTGGAGAAGCCCCAACAAGGCTCAACACGGAGGTTCAGTGATGTTTGGGCTGCAGTATCATGGCATTCACTACCGTGCTTGATGGGTGAATCACTGTCAAGGATTACCGAACCATTCTGGAGAACCATGTGCATCTAATGTTTTAAACATTGTACTCTGAATGGGGTGCCATGTTTTAGCAAGATAACTAACCAATACACACAGCAAGACTTGTGACAGAATGGTTTGATGAACATGAAAGTGAAGTTGAACATCTCCCATGGCCTGCACAGTCACCAGATCTAAATATTGTTGAGCCACTTTGGGGGAGAAGCAAGTCAGAAAACGTTTTCCTCCACCAGCATCACATAGTGACCTGGCCACTTTCCTGGAAGAGGAAGGGCTCAAAATCTATCTGGCCGCTGTGAATGACTTGTATCTATCATTCCCAAGATGATATTGATGCTGTATCAGCCGCAAAAGGAGGCCCTACACTACAGTATTAAATGACTGTGGTCTAAAACCAGGTGTATCAGTTTCATTGTTCAAACCTGTACAAAGACGTGTTAAAACGTATGAAAACATGCCACTAGCTTTGCAAATAGCAACATATCTACTTTGAAAATAATGAATTAATTGCAGGCAATGCCTTTCGTCAGTCAATGTTGTAAAAGTCATTTAATATCCGTATTTTCTAATCTACATCAGAATATTTTTAACATTTAATGTATATTACACTAACAGTAATAACCAAATGTTATTGCTGTTATCCTTAAGTCTAGAAAAATACTACTGAACAGCCAAACAAAGAACAAAACGTGCTGTCAGCTAAGTAAACAAAACATTTTTAAGCAAGGAAGTTGATTATCAAGTCTTGGTTAGGTAGCTAAAATATTGCCTGTCCAGAATAAAGCACAATGTTTTTTTTTGGTTCCTACTGTTGATTTAAAAAAAAAAACAAAAAAAAAAACGAAACGAAACAAAACCAAACGGAACGAACATCAAAATCCTTACATAACCTCAACTGCCTGTGCGGTAACGGCTCTCTTCCATCAGTGCAGTTTCATGAGCTGTACGCTGATCGCATTAAACGCAATGGCGCAAGATCATGGCACAGTGTACAGAGCAGTGATATTAATTGAGTCCTTTCGAAGCTAGTGCAGCAGAAAGGATATGTTAGTTAAGTATTAATAGCACGACTTATGCAGATAACTCACCTTTTGTCTAAACCGGAGGTTTTTCGTGCATCTGTTCGGTTCGTGACATTCTGAAGTGAGACTCTCCTCCGCCGTGCTTTCGGAGTGTCTCAATGCGCACAACAACAGCACGCAGCGGGCGATATTGAGAAACACACTGCGCCCCCTGCCGGACGATCTGATGCCAAATACAGGTTTGGGGTTGTTTTTGTCATGCAGCCCAGCTAAGTCGTGACACGTTTTGCCTAAAGTTGTCTTCTAGGCAATGAGAAATGGGATACAAATAAATGTAATGCACCTTATTATATTGCAGGATGTCTGCTATCAACTGAAATTATAAGACAGCATAACACAGAGACATAATATATGAGTTCTAAGAAAGGATTGACATAAGGAGTTACATAATAGTTTCTTAATAAAACTAGATTGTTGTATTTTATATTGGACTGAAGAAACAAATGGTTTTTTATTATAGTTTTCAATCATCAAGGTTTCCCCAAACATGAGAACATTTTCCAAACTGTGAGGCTGTGGTTGTGTTTGTCTCTGCCAATGCTCCCTCAGATTCTTCTCAAATTTTTTTGGGCCCATTTTTAGGGTTTTCAAGAGGATCAAGGTCAGCAATAACAGCTCACTCCAAAACACATGACACACTTAACCCCAGAGCTCCCATTTTACAGAAAAATAATCTTCAGAGTTAGCGTTAAAATTACAGTTTTATACAGTGGCAATTCAAAAACAAGTTTGAAATGTTTTTAGATTTGGAAAAATTTTGCTTTGATATAAAATTCATTTTACAAACTAAAAGGTTTATAGCACTAAAAAAAATTATATTTTAGCTCTTATTTTTATAATGCTACATGTAGGTTTGTGTACATGATAAAGCTTTAACATTATCTGTCATAACTGTAATCAAGTTCACTTTCACATACATTTATTAACATTAACAACCAATCAAGATATGCAGAATAGAAACATAAAGTCTTGTTTTCAGCTTCACAACCTCAAGAGGTTTATTAAAAATCACTTCCCTCACACTAGCTTGCAATGGGCGAATTAAAACTATAAGCTCTCTTGTTTTTACAGAGAGCAGTCTCAATCCACAGTTAAGATTAGTGTTTGTCTGATTCTGCAGTTCATTGTCAAATACAGCACTAACAGGTGAGGACATCCATTTTTATGTGGCCATGTCACAGGGTGAATATTGTGTGATGCGTTTTGCCTAACTAGACAAAAGACTAAAATGTTATGAAAACTATTCTAACCATATGGGTCTGCATTCCCACTTGACTATTTATCCAGTGTTTATACAGTTAATATTGTTCACAAATATCTTGGGTGATTTAATACTCTGAATGACGACTCATCCTTCCAATGCAAACAGTAACATCCAATTAGACGGATGACCAGTAACAGGGTTCCTACACATTTTCCATTTCAAAATACAACACTGTTTTCAGCATTAAATTTGGTATCTGTAATTTTTTTACCTGTTTTTTAGGGGCCAAGCACCAAAGGTGTGTAGGCACCTATTGTATCTGTTGGCGTTCTTTTTTATTATTATTATTATTATTATTATTATTATTCCGCTCTGGAAGTCTATGGCAGCCCATAGAACTGCTTGCAGGAAAGTTGTGAAATTTGGCATACAGTTAGAGGACAGTCTGATCTGTGTCCATAGCAAATTTGGAGTCTAGAACTCAATTCCTCTAGCACCACCAGCTGTCAAAAGTTGCACTTATGTTTATGTTAATAACTTTTGATCTGTAAGGGATAGAAATCAGAAATCCTCTTGATTCCTTGGGTCAAGACGAAAAACGTACTTTTTCTAACTCCTCCTAGGCCGTTACTCTGATTTTCATGAAAATTGAACCAGATCATCTTCAGACCATGCCAACAAGTCGAATTCAAGTCGATTTCTCAAAACCAAAAACACGCGAAAGAATTCAGACCAAACTTGGTACATGTCATCACAAGCATGACCTGAGGCAACATGCAGCGTTTCGGCACAGCGCCACCTACTGGTGTGGAGATATTTATATATATATATATATATATATATATATATATATATATATATATATATATATATATATATATAAAAAGGGTATTTTTGCTTATAACTTCTGATGGGTTTGTCCAAAAATTATAAATTTCAAATGATATCCAGTTTTGCCATATCGGCCATTTTGAATTTTGTGCTAAAATGCTGTATTTTATGAACGCATTAGCGAATCGTTACGAAACTCGGTATGGGTCATCAGCACAATGCCCTAAAGGAGCCTGAGAAGTTTTGGACCGAAAAGATTTTTCTTTTCAAATGCTTATAACTTTTGATCTGGTTGACTTATTTTCATGGGAGTCATATCCTTTGACTCCTGAATCCTTACCGAGTCCACTGATACCAAACATGCTAGGTTTCGACTTACGGTTTGTGTGGCATGGTGATTTAGCGCTTAAAAAACGATTGCGAATATCTTCAAAACCATTAGTCCGATCGAGACAAAACCAGCGTAGGAAACACGGAACCTAAACTGGTTAACAATATGTCACAGCCCAAATGTCAAAATTTTTATAGGAAGTGGCAAAAAAATCAAAACAAAGTCGTCCATGGGTCATTTTTTATGATCTCATTCATATAAACATCTATAACTCCATAACGAAATGAGATATTTGCCACACACCAAATTTGACACACACATGTATGGGGTCACCTTGAGGACAAAATTGGTCAGATTGTGCCTCTTGGTGGCGCTATAATTGAACAAAACATGATTTCTGTTAACTACAATACAGTACTATGATATAAAATGCTATATTATAGGAATGCATTGATGTACCATTATGAAATGAAATTTTTTGAGGAATGCTAATAGCTTTATATAAATGTGTCCTATTGTAATGAGACTGTTCTTAATTTATTCCATGGGTCATGCTGAGAACATTGATGGCAATTTTACCACAGTCAGCCAATTTTCCTGTCAGTCATTTTGATTTTCTTTAAAAACATCAAACTACTTTTCAAACTACTTCTAGACCGTTGGTCCAATTTTCACCAAAATCTAATCATATCATCTTCAGACCATACTGGTATGGTCTGATAAACGAAACCGTATTCATTTACCACAGCAACAAATTAGAGGCTTGATGCCAAAATGACTCTTGAGGCTGCATCTCTGCAATGCTTTGACATATTGACACCAAACTTTGCGAGTGTCATTGTCTCCTCACTCTGACCATACCTCATTAACTTAATCACAGTGCCACCTATTGGTCAAAAGTGATAAATCTTTATTATTGACTGTATTTGACACTTCAGCTCTTTTGCCTAAAATGATCTTTAAGTATTAATTGCTCACTGATGCACTTGGTCTGATGCTCACGACCATGTTGGCTGGCTGGATGTGCCTTCTTTGTGCTTGGCCCCATAATTGCTGCTTGCAGCTATATTTTTTAATTATTTTTCTCAAAGTGATAACATGCACTTACATGATATGAAATCTAAAAGATTTTATCTTCATATATTCACCTCTGACATCAGTTTGATACTGTAAATGTGGCACGACCACCAAAAAGCAAAGTACAGTCTGATTTAGATGTTTGTTGATCCTTTAATTGTTGCTGGTTTAAGTGGCACACCCACATTCTTTTAGTGAAGTTCAAAAGACTTGCTTGTGATAAAGACAAACAGGTTTGCATAATGAAAATATGCACAAATTCAGTCATGTGTGACAATCACTAAACTTTTGCCATAAAATCACTCTGCTTGTATGATATTTTTAGAAACTTCAAACAATGTATGCAATAATTTCCGGAAGCAATTAAAAGGACTCAGAAAATACAAGGTGATAAGTAAACAAAGTCAACAGAAATAAGGCAAGGACCACTTTGTGGGATTTTTACAGATTTATTTGTGAAACCAATGAAAGCTTAGAATCGGAGCTTCTGGAAGAACCATTTGTTCTTGCCTGTCTTGTATCTGTAAAAGAAAACATTCATTGTCATCACATGTAGGACAATACATGCTTATATTAACAGCAGCAAAGCGAATATTATGTCCAGTGCATCAGAAGATCAGACTGTTCCTACACTCAGCTTTTTGAACAGAAGCTAAAGTTAGCAGGCTTTGGATTATGTGACCACAATGCTATGAGTCAAATTCTGCCACAACACTTTCTGGATCAAATCTAGGAAGCCAATTATATAATGTCTATGCACTACACTATAGAATGAGAAATATCTAATCCTTTATGTAAAATGCATTAAAGATTAAACATCCAATTTAAATGTAATTGAAAAATAAAATAGTTCAGATGTATTTGGTGACAAACACATACCTCTCCTCAAACTTAACCTTGGCTTCTCTCCTGGCTTTGCGCTTCAGAGCAGGATCCCTGAAAACATCCTTGTTGACAACAGTTTTGTCCAGAGGAATGTCAACAGAGTATCTGAGGAAAGATGATGCATTGATTAGACAAACAAATGTATATAATTAAAACATGCCTTGTGATATTCTGCATTCATTGCATAGGGTAATAAAACAATATGCCAGTCAAGACAGAGACAAAACATGAACTCTGAACAGCAGAGCACACCAGAGATGCCACACAACTTAAAGGCAAATTAAAGGGTTACTTTGGAACAACTTGAGGGCAAATAATGACTTTTTGGGTGAACTATCCTTTTAAGTCCTTAAACCTGTTATGGCTTTAACACTTGGCTTCAAGAAAAAAAAAAATGGAGTGGGCAAGTAGAGCCAAAGTGACTTCAATTCACTGATTTGCTGTCATATCCTGGTTGCAACTGCAACACATTGTGTTGAAACCCTAAATTTGTTTTTTAAAAATCCCAATATAGGTAAACCCCCAAAGCATATATTAGTGGTAACTGCAACTGCATTTAGTTCCATCCATAAAACAGCACATTCAATCACGAAAACTGTATGTGATGGTCAGTAAGGTGCACTGGGATCATAAATAGTCCACCAACAAGACAATTATAACTAAAACCATACTTCAACCTGAATCATTCATCAAAGTTGCATCTATTTAAAATACTGTTCAACTCTGTGGTTAGTAGGACATTAAATTGATCAAAAGTGACCAAGACATTTATATTACAAAGATTTATTTAATAAATCTAAATAAACGCTGTTCTTCTGAACTTTATATATAAAAAAAATCAAGGTTTACACAAAAATAAAAAGTATCATGACTGTTTAATGTTGATAAAAGTTTCTTGAGCAGAAAATTAACATTTAAAGTTATATTATCTCTAGGGCTGCCCTCGACTAAAGATTTCTCTAGTCAACTAGTAGACTTTCATTTAAGCAATTAGTAGACTCATCGAGTGTGAGTGTGTGTGTATATATATATAGGCTGTATAATTCAAAATAATGAGCCTTTAATTGCCTATAAAAAAAAAAAAAAATACATGGCCTAATCAGTGTTCAAGCACACACAAAGCTTGCCACAGTGGCAAAAGTAATGATTATGAATGTATCATGACAAAACAGCCAGGAGACTTTCTAAACATTAATAATAAATTGATGTTTTCAGCTGTAGAAATTAAGTGACAACACTGACTTGTCATTCACAGAGACTGACAAGGCAGTAAGTGTATCCTGTTTTTTTATTTTACAAAGACAATGATTTCTTGTTATTGCGAGTTTACACAAATAAAAGTAGACTTCAAATAATGTACTACTCTTATCTGTATGACCAAAAATGACAGTATGTTATTTCCACTGTTATCAGGGGCAAAAAAAAAAAATGCAAGTGATCGTACTGGTGCCTCCATGCCTTGCAGAAAAGCGCGCTATACTTTAGCTTCCACACTCCAAATGAAAACTTGGATATGCACCTAATAACAGCGCACATTTACCTAGGTTAATGTTAGAGCAAGCAGTAGGGATGTGACTGAGGAAATTTCCCACCAGTTAAGCAACGTGTGACAACACCGGTATCATCAGGGCGGTGAGAGGGATCTGGAGTTGTCCCCTCTTTTTTCACCTGGCTTTTAAATCACTTACGGTGCGTGTCCACTGGCACAGAGCGGAGCGAGCATTTGCAAGCAATTCCAATGGAATTGCAACTTCCATAAGAATTAACTGAAAACGCTTGCTTTGTTCCATGCCAGTGGACACGCACCATTATAAATACCCAAGCGCATTTTACTTTTGCTTTACTTGAGGTGGGTTTATTATTCTCCTTCACAAAAAACAACACAATGATAAACTCACTTAAATAGACGCTTTTACATTTCACTTCGAAACAATCTTTCTTCATCGTTTTATCAGTCAGGAGTGTGGCAAAATTGGTGAAGGTGAAATCTGACTCCTGCTGCTGATCTGTGCTGCAACTCGTTCAGTTCATGCTGAATTGAGCAGACGCGTTCAGTTTAATTGTAATGTCTGTTCTGAACTAAATAGTTATTACTATTAAAAAAAAAATGATTAGTTGAATATTAGGGGGCAGCCATAAATATTTCACAGCATTACCGTTTTCATTGTATGTTTGATCAAATAAATACAGCCTTGGTGTGTATAAAAGACTAGTCTCATATGAGAGAAAGCGTTACTCTAAACCTGTATGAATTATTGCAGACATCTCTGTCCGTATAGGATGTACATACCTGGTTGGCATGAGGTGGTTGTAGTTAAACACTTTGACAAAAGCCTTGATCTTGGACCTCTTGGCAACCTTCTTCTTGCCCATGGTTGCTGTGACTTTACGAGGATAACGGTCGATACCTGCGACCAGAGCGTGGCTGTAAGGACGGTCTGCGGTGCCATCGTCAATGTTCTAAAAGAGGAGGAATAAAAACAATTTGAAAAAAAAGAAGAAGAAAAAAAAAAAGCACAACACTGTAAATATATAAACACTGAAGATGTTATGATTCTATACAAAATGTAACCGCAGAAGCCATCTCTCCCTGAAGATGGAGAGATATTAATCAAAGTACCTTGACGATCACAGCCTTGCGTCCGGCATAACGTCCAGCCAGGACCATCACCACCTTGCCAGGTTTCATAAACTTGCCCATCTCTGAAAAACAGGAGTTTGCATATGACATTAGCTTTAAAAGCAAAACCAGAATAAAAGACACCAAGTAATATTAGAACAATACAAGTAGCTTATATAGCTAAAACCGGTGTGATAAGCAAAATAATAACTTAATTATCTTAAGTCATTGTTAAAGTGATGCTATAAATATAACTTGTCTCTTAGGGGCAGCAAATGTATAAGTCTAGATATGGCAACTTATAGCACTGTGCTAACTGGCAATTAAACAGCTGTATTAAAACGACAAGAGTTGGAACAAATATCTTAGCCGTTTCACAATTTCATCATCTTCACATATTCATTTGTATATCGCACACGAATAATAATAAACGTATGTTGCCGCTAGTTTCTCAGCTATCATGCACGGGCAGGAAAGCTATCATGTTAGAAGTAGGCAGAAACGGAGTAACTAATAAACCTATCATCACCAAGTCTTAGCGTGATATTCAGACAATAATCACTTTAAATAGTCGACAGGAATATTCTCTCTATAAGTGACGTGAAAGAAACCACGTAAGTTTTATTTTTTTATCGATGTTCGTGGATTATTTTCTCGTGTATGAAACTTACTGATGGTGCTCTATGGCCGACGACAACAGGAAAGGAAGTAGAAAGAGCGAGCGTGACCCTTGACACCCGCAGAGAGTGACGTATTTCCGTCGATTTGTAATTTGGTGTACACTTTGGTAAAACTAAATAAATGTCACCCCCATATATTTAATTCTGCTGGAGGTTTACATTTTTTATTGCGCTGCAACTTTGACATCTCTAAAATACCTTTATCTTTATCTTGTTTTCATAAACAGGCTTTAATAAGTTGGTCACTTATATATAATTATCATTTTTCTCCACATAGCTACTTTATTTGGAATAATTAGATCTAAAAATAAATCTCTTTTTTTCACAATTGGTTTGATAAAAATATACTTTTAGTCAGTCAGCTTTTAGATGATTGTGGTGTTCTTTTTACTTATGAACAATTTATGCAAGAATTCTCTTTTCCAGTCCCCCCAAGAGAATATGCTATTGTGTTTGATGCTATTCCCAATTGTATTATACCTTTAGTAAAGTCTGGCCCTAAAGGTTTGTTAGACTCTCCTCTTTTTGACAACACTTACTTATTTGTTGACCAAAGTCTTCTCAATACCATGTCAAACAAACAAAGACATTCGTTCCATCATTAATAGATCTCAGATTTCTTTACCTGCTTGTGTGAGTTTTGGGAATAACATATTTAGTGACATAGAATGGGAAGAGTTTTGGCTTCTTTAACAAAAATTCTTCTTATCTAATAAAGTTGTTGAAGTCTCTATTAAAATTATCCATAATTGTTATCCGATAAATTATAAACTTGCTAAATTTAACAATAGTATTTCACTCAATTGCTCCTTTTGCCTTCAGTATTAAGAAACGATCAATCACTTGTTTTGGGACTGCACTTACTGTAAAGTCTTTTGGATTGATTTTTCAAATTTTGTTAAAAAAATATTTATATCCAAACTTTTGTATAACCCCAAAAATTGTGTTTTTTGGTTATTCTTTGAATTTAGACCCTTCTCACTGTAAATGTATTATTAATTTATTGCTTTATCGTGCTAAATTTTACATTCATAAGTGTACATTTTCAAAGAAAACTCCCTACTTTTTATTTTTAGGAAAGATTTTGATGTGTATATAAACTCTTTAAGAAACTCTAATAATTCTATTGCATGTAAGACTCTTTCATGGTGTTAGTCTTATAGGCTAACATAGTTTGCTTTTGGTGTATTGTTTGTAACCCTCATTGTCTTTTGTTCTTACTTTGTCTTTATAATTGTATTTGTTGTTCTTTTATTGCATAATAAAAAAATAAATAAATGTCACCCTCTACTGCAATAACTATAAGTAACATACAAGTATCGGGTATGCGATGTACTCAGGTTTGGGCAAAAATAAGAAATGGTTTCCTTTAATTTATGTGTGTGAAACCAAATTAGATAGTGATTTAGTTACAATTCCAAGAAATTTAACGAATAAAAATACATAATAAATGCACTATAAAATGACTAATATATTATTTTCAGAAAATTTTACTTATTGTATTATTGTAATTGTTTGATAATTATTATTTTATATCTAATGTTTATGTAAATACCTCAAACGTATGATAACGTATTTAACTTTACAACCATTTTACAGTTCTACACCTTACCACTCAATCCCACTCATTCATATATATATATATATATATATATATATATATATATATATTACTGCCCATCCCTGTATATATATTATGAGGGGAGAAAGTAATAACTGGAGTGAATGTGACTGCACCAGATTCAAAGAGCATCAAGAACATTTAATCCATTAATTTACTGAAAACCATAATTACATCCAAAAATGATGGCACGATTTTTTTTTTTAAAGGAATGTAATTGACACTGATTTGAAATTATTAAAAGACTATTTATGTCTAAGTAGAAGTACAAAGATCATTTCTTAAATAGAATTGATGGGGAGGGAGATGGGGGAACAAACAGATGGACCTCAAAATATTTTTTAAAGAATAAAAGAAAGACATTAAATAAAAAGGGTTAATTAAGCAACGCTAATACATTCCTCCATATTCTAATAGTACAGAGAAATACTTTGAATACCGAATCCATTTCAAAGATATGGTAACAAACAGCCCCTTTTTCCTGCATGAAGGTTTTAGTAAATTGGTATTCAAGATGGAATCAGAATGTGTACAGTAGCAGGATACAATTGCAAGGATTGTACATTCAATAATTCAGAGCAGAAAACGAAGATTGACAAGACATGGAAATAGCAGGTATTCAAGCAGAGCCTCTGAACACTGGCATAGCATAACAGGCCATAAATAATTCAGTCAGCATCAATGCACAGCATATCAGTTTCATATTCAGCGATTGTGTTTGATGCACTTACTCTTCTAGCAGCAAACAAGCAGCACTACCACAAGATCAGTTTTACAGAGTGTCAACTGGCTGAAAAGGGCAAGTTTGTGGATAGAAGAATCCAGTGATTTACAAACACCAATGAGCATCTCTTCGTTTTTTCAGAATGACCTGAGTGTGTTGATTGACCTAAGTGAGGTCTCACCAGCATGTATGGTCTCTCCTCAGAAAGCGATACGAACACACAGAGCAGCAATGACCCAGATATGATATGTACTATCCCAGTGTTTGAAATGTAATGACACTAAATAATGCAAAAGAAAACCAATCTTAAAAGAAAAACCATCTTATGATTTGTCTGTGTACAGTAATACAAGATCAGGAAATGAGTGCTCTTGGCTACATAATGTTTATAACAAACAAAAATGTATTTAAACCATCAGGTTAGTGTGTGTGTGTAATTTTGTAGTGTATGTTATACAGTATGTATACTGTAGTGCATCTCAAACATATGCATTGGCCCTTGAAAAGAGTAATAAATCATTCTTCTACATAGTGTAATATGGTTGATTTTGGTAAAAGCTAGACATAAACCCCATCAAAGGTTACATGGAGGCAATCACATGCCCATGGTCACTAAACTGAGCACATTTCCTTTGAGATGTGACCAATGCAGCATATTAAAACCTGCCCTCTTCAGTTTAGAGGAGACTGGAGGCATCTGAGCCAACAGCAACACAGAGTCTCAAAAAAAGTGCACAAGTTGCTTCATTTCCATTTTTTTAATTCCAGTGTACTTGGTTTTTTTTTCTGGGAATATGATTTGAACTTCTGAATAAAGAGAAATAGTATTACAGAATATATTTTCTGTCATCCCTTTTCCTCATCTTGCCAAAATTACCAAATATACTTTTGCTTAGAAAGCATCTTTGATATTTTTCAGCTGCCTGACAGCCAAGTCTACAGGAAGGCTGAATTTGAGATGGCTGAGGCGGCCCAGGATGCGCAGGGCACCTTCAAAGCCTGTCTGGGCCATGTAGCTCCAGGGCTGGTAGTGTGAGTGTATGAGCGTCCCAGACTTACACAGCAGATTGAACCAGGACACGAGCCTTTGCTCATTGAGAGCCATGCACACTAAAGCCTTAAACTCTGAGTCTGCGCTACGTTTGAATCGTCCATGCTCTTTTAGAACTGTATGAATGGCCCATAACAGAGACTGCTTGGGTGTGATTGTCACAGGACCGCCCCCTACGGGCAAACTGAAGGATTGAGAGAGCTGTCGGGCAGGGGATTCCACGAACGCCTGGCCGTTTTTGGAATGATAGTACCTGACGAAAAGTTCCCAAGGATGCAGGGTCTGAGGAGAAGAGCTGAAGGGCAGCAGGCAGGAAATAGGGGCAAGGACCAGGCTCATGCCCTGAGAAGGAGCGTATAATCCGTGGGCCAGCAGGTCCCGGAGTGCCATGGCTAGCTCTTTACGCACCAAAGCGGTGAGTTCGTCCCGAGGTCCTCCTGGCGACAGGCAGGTGGAGTAGCTGACCACATGTTCCTCCTGCGAGCTGGGCTGTTGGCGGGAGGCTTGCAATCGCACACACTCTACGGCTCCTTCGAGTTTCTGCAGCAAGGGGCCGTAATCTTGAGCTTCGGCACCCTGAGACCACACGTTCTGGGGCATGTGGCCTGCAGCGCATCCGAACTGGCTCAGAGCAAAGATCTGCAGAACCGCCAAGGCTTTCTGGATGAGCTGAAGCCCGGTTTCCCGCATCCTCTGGGCTTGTTCAGGATCCACTTTGGATGGGGGAAAAGAGATTTAAAGGTACACATCTTAGCTTTAAAATGTAATAAAATGGTATTATAAAGTGAAGTGTAATTACCTCGTTTCATCCCTCCAGTGGCTCCAGTGTTTGGTCCTCCAGCTGCTTGGGCCTGCTGGCTCTTCACACCATCATTTAACAGAGGGTTCCCCACTTCATCTGCAATGAGCAAGATCAGGACAGTGAATCTAAATGTATTATTTTACTCTAAATAAGCACATCAAACTCAAAGGTAGCAAAGGTCAGGATTTATGCATTTTTGAATAAACAAAGAGAAAAATTAGCATCACATCTTCAGCCCTAAGTAGACCTCCTCACCCTGTATGAAGTTAATGAACATCTCCAGGTCTCTGATTTGAGTCTTGAGCTGCTCAACCAGCTGCTCTTTGACTCGAGCTGGGTTGACTATCTGAGCTATGGCAGCGTCCACTCTCTGTCGGAGCTCCTCTGGTGTGAGGTTCCCAATGTCTTCATTCAGGTTCACGTCCAGCTTCTTAATTAGCTCATCAATGATCACCTACAGTATTATAATGTACAGACGCTAAATAAAATGCCCCAACAATGGTCTTAAGGGTAATTATATTTACATCTTCAAATGACTTTCAGAATGATGTCAACGGTATGAGAGAGTATTATCAGACATACCCTCTGTCTCTCCATGACGACAGACTGAGGCAGTGAGTCATAGCTACCCTCCTGGTAGGCGAAGCGTTCCAGGTCGTCGAGTTGGGTCTTCAGCTGGAAAATCAGTTCCTTCTGCTTCTTTCTCTGAGCTTCCAAGCGCTCCCTCTTCTCCCTTTCACTCTGCGTATTATAAAAGAATAAACACACAACTTACAGTCAACCTTAAAATAACCAGTGTTTACATTGTAGCTAACTGAAGACATTTGCATACGCTCCGAAGAAGGATAATGAGCTTTTAATTGGTGTGCTTCATTTGGCTTAGCTTTGCTTATCCAGAAATGCAATGCAATTCAGAATAGACATAACTATGGCTTTAGTTTAACCATAATCCTGTAAAGTGTATACATTTAATAGGCTTTAAGGTACAACATGTAACTGTTTAATATAAAAAAGAAAAAGAGACCGAGCAAAATCAAACCAAGTGTCATCTTAGAAATACTTAAAGTAAACACTAAAGTTCAAAGAAAAGGCTGCACAAGGGTCATGCTCATACTATAGTACTCACCAATTTATCCTGCAAGCAAAGTGTGTGCAGAGGAAGAAATAAAGAGAAAGGAAAGCATTTTAATGGCAGTAACAAGATACTCTAGCATATGAGAAGGAACAGGAAGAAATACAGCAAAAGAGTGACTTTCAAATGTTCCTTTTGCAGTGTTTATTGTGATTTTTATCACAATACTGTGCTGATTATTTTAAAGGGTGTGTTGATAATGTGCTGAATGACACTAAAACAAGCTTTTTAACAAAAGAGATGCAGACAAATTGAATGCTGATTCCTGAGGGCAAACACAGGGACATTGTATAGGCTGATTATGTGTGGGTGGGAGGAGGTTTGTCTTATTATTGGTGGGTGTATCACAGGTGCATATTATTAGGAGCTGTTGAGGGGAATTGAAGCAAGCCTATTGAAAAAAAAAAACTAAACTGATGACACTGTAGATTAGGGGTTTTTAAACTGGGGTCCATGGAAAAGTTCAGAGAAAACAAAATTAGAAATAAATAAGTAAGATTACTAAAAATAAATATAATTTATATTAATAAATACAATTAAATAAATAAATAAATACAAACAATACATCTAACAGTACAGTACCATAATGAATAGGAAAAAAAAACTTAAACTTAATATTTTCCAAATAATATTTTAGACATTTTTATAATAATATAAATAATATATTGTACAGTATAAACTGTCTTTATACAAACTAGGCTGTATAGAGGCCTTTTATGATGGGGTCCCTAGCATGAGGATGATCATATTTGGGGGTCCGTGCCCATGGCATCTAAACAATTGAAATGCCCTGCTGTAGGTTACATGCACACACATTAAAACACTTATTTTGAGCCATATTTGAGATCTACCGGGGGGGTGGGGGGGGGGGGGGGGGGGGAGACACAGGGCTCACCCCTCCAAAAGACTAGTCTGACCCCACTGAGAAACCAGCTAACTATCTTAGGCTGGTATAATGTGTTTTTCCCCTTGCAGGGTAGAGATAGCATCCACCACGACAGAAAACAATGAAACTCACAGAGTTTTCCAGCATCTGAGTATCCTGTGCTCTGCACCCAATGACATGAGGGCATCCTTTGAAAGCAAACTCCTCCAGCTCCAGCAGCATCCTCTCTTTCTCGTCGCTCTGCGCGTGAACGATCTGTTTCAGTCGAAACTGCACTTGAGCGAAGTGAGACGTTAACGCGAGGAGCGATGAATTCAACTGCTCCTGCTCATCTTCTAGCTTCCGCAGCCTGGCTACCATGTCTGCATCGCTGGACGACACGGAACCAACCTGCGTGCCCCTCTTCCACTGCTCATCCTCTGGGTTGGCCACGGCTCCCACGGGCGCCCAGCGCTCCCCGGCTCCCGCGAAGGCAGCTTCGCTGTCGGAAGTGGACAGATCCTCCGTCGACATCTGATCGACAGTTGAAGTAGACAGCCTGGCTGCCCTTTCACAGAAAACAACTTCGATCAACTTAATTGGTGCCCAGTTTTTTTAAATGTGAATTCAGAATATACGCAACTACTCCTTCTGCAGGTGCAGCGCAGTGTAATACTTACGTCTTCAAAAAACATTGCAACGTAATCAAAACGACTAAGATCTTGCTGCAGTATGGAACCAACGCACCAGAGTTCCAGTAGACCTGCCGTTCTATCAAGATGTTCTATGTATCAACGAATGTGTGGGCAGGATGTTTACGTCAGTGCGTAATGACGTAAGCGAAACGCACAGTTAAATCGACGCCTTTACAGTTTGTAGAGCGTTTCTGTCCATATTTACTCTTTCTTCCATTCTCTTTGTTTTAGTGCAACGCCCTAAGTATCAGTGGGCTGGACAGCGTGCCAAACATTGACATTTCTATGACACTTCTGCCCCAGCAGAGATTTTTATTACTGCCATCATGGCATGAGCGAGATAGATAATTCTCCAGGGTTCAGTGGTCAGTTATGGGTGTCCTGCTGCCCTCTGCCTGCAGTGACATGCTACAGTTAATCAACTAGTAGTAGTAGTAGTGGTGGTAGTAGTAGTTTCCAGCTCTTTCTTACTACTCTGCAAAAAAACAAACAAACAAAAAAGTTCAAATCAACCTAAACTGGTTAACCACTAGGTGAGAAAAGCAAATAAGCTGAAAACGGAGACGTGAAGTCGGACACTTTCTGCTTCTCGTAGTGACGCTCGCGCAGCGTTTGCATACTTTACAAAAATCTATATATCTTTATATCTATTTAATGTGTAAACTAGCCAGACAAAACATGTGCAAATGATAATCTTTCATTCTATTGCGGTTATACTTGCAATTGATCCGCGAATCACGTGCGTGCCGAACCGTGCGGCTTGGTCCGTACGGATCACGGATCAACGATCCGTTTAACCACTAATAAATGCAAGATTTGACTAATACACTGATGTTTCAGAGACATTTTCATTTAATACTTGATGTACTGCTTACATCGTCTGTTTTTACAAGAATAAAGTTAAACATAAGCATATATTATTTAAATACCAATGTAGTGGGGTCTGTATTTCTTATCAGTTTTATTTTGATAAACATGACACAATATAACATCGCGACTACATGAAAAGAGCTTTAACTGTTATAAAAATACAGGTTTGTGAGCATTAGTGGAACTGAAGGCGTAATAATAATAAACGAAACACGTGATCGTTGTCATGCGGGGAATCCGGCCAAACAGCTGTGTCGTCATCAGAGCTAGTGCAGCTCCTCTTGAGAAACTCAGGGATTGTATTATTATAGGGAGATAAGAGAGTCAGTATCCCTTACCATTGGAGAAAGCGCAACGGCTAACTTAATCACGTGCGGCACCTCTCAGCCTATTGTGTCGCCGTTCAAAACTCCTCCCCGCGTACCACCCGCCCATACCGCCAGTTAGCATTAGCCGTTACGCTTTTTCGGCTAAAGGTTGCAGGCTTGCCTTCCAGTGGCTTTAGAGAAACTGCCCTGGCTGACTCAGGCAGCTGATCTCGAATTGCTCTCACAGTACTTTGAAGCCATACATCACAGTCACATGGCTTCAGCGCTGTCTCAAGTCGGACAAAATTTCTTACTGGCATGCACTGCTTCAAGTCAGCCGCCGATCAGTCTGTGCGGCGCTGCATCAAGTCGAACAAGCCTGGAGGCAATTGACCCTTCGCCCCCCCTTAGTTACTGTTGCTTTGTCCAAGAAGTCATGGCGCTGTCACACCACACACAGTGAAAAATACATCGTGGAGCAAAGAGGACACTGACAACATGTCAACAGACATGACAGAGCAGGTTATGATATTAAACAAAGTCCCAGCTTTCAAACTGTGTAATATTTTAAGAAATTCGAACAATAAAAAACATTTTGTGGCTCTTTAATGTGTCGTGACAGATTGCTATAGCTCCTCGGCTCAAGCGGCTCCTGAACTGATCATCTCTTCCTACTAGTTAATTTATACCATCAAATAAACATGAATGAACATCAGAAGGAATGTTGTTTCAAACGCAGATGTCAGTACACCATTTTTCAAGTTCTAGTCCACTGAGGTTAATCTTCTAATTCCTGACTACTTTGTCGGACAAAATGGCGGATTCTGCGTTATGATTGGTTAGATCACTTGTCAATCAAATTCCTGGTCAAGGGTCAATTTGGGGGCTTCAATGGAAGCATTTCCACCAGATGGATGGATGGATGATTCAGCTGTGGGCACCATCTTCTGGTCAGATGACCAACTCTCATAGTGCATTATGGGTATTCTCTACCCATTGAGTGTGCCTAGGCAGCTGACTTGTTGCCTCGCTGCCCTATCAGGCAATGATTTAGAAGGCAGCATTTGTGCATAAAGGCACCTCACGAAACTGATTTCATACAGACTTCTGAGGCAGCGCAACAGTTTAATGATCTACAGTAAAATAGCGTGTGCTTTGGTGAGAACTAAACAAATATTTAATTACTACAGTAGTAATTTCTTGCTAGAAATTACATTAAAAGTGGAAAATGTTGGTCAAAAACATACATTTACACAAACCGACCAGCAAACGCAACTTACAGATGCCATCTTTATTTTTCTAGCTCAGCTGTCACAGAATGGAAAGCACAGGACTGTGGGATATCAAAGGCAGCGAAGAATACATCTATCCTGCCTTCAACATGAAGTGAACCAAACATTGGATTTGGACATGCCTTGAATGCCTTCCTACCTTAAAATGTGTCCTCCGAAGACAGCATTTTCCAGTTTTCAGATGCAGCCTACATCGGTTGTACACTCGTCATTACGGTGCATTGTGGGATTGAATGAGTGCACTCGATAACGTCCAGTACAAATGGCTGTCCCCTCAAATAGTGCCCTATTTAAGGGTATAGAAGGTGATTTCGGACACCGCTACTGTCTTAATGGCTGTGTACTAATTCAGAGGCTGCACCCTTCAAAGGAGGTTATTAAATGAGACAGTCTAGCCTACAGAGGATCGTTCTTGTCGCCTAGCAACTGTGATAGCTGTAGTTGATGAGTGGCAGTAACGTTTTGTACTGGACTTTTTTTAAAAGTTATATTAAACTGTCTGGAAACAAAAAAAGGGTTCATAAACAGTGTAAATATGTTCACCATGGTCTATTTCTGCATATAATAACAAGCATTAACTATATATAATTAATATCGCATCATAGTAAGATACATGTCAACATTTTTATATTTGTATCATTAGATATTTGAGTAAGTTGAAACCCAATACAGTTTAAAAGATCCTGCTATCACCTGTGCACAATGAATTCTGGGGTAGGCAAGGCAGAGAAGGATCCATCTGTTGTATCCTTCATTTCACAGGAAACGAAAGATGCATTTGGAGGCCGCATTTGCAGGAGCCTTCGAATTGGGACAGCTTTCGTCACGCCGCAGTGACGCAATCGAAGGATGGAGCCTCTGAATTGGGATGCAGCCAATGAGTGAGCCATCAAGTTATTTATTCATTCAGTAACGAAGCAAGTGGCTGTATTTATGAATTTATGCTAAGGCAGCATACTCTGCACTCAGCCTATCAGATGCAGTCAGTTTTGACTGCAAAAGATGAGGTAATCAATTGGGTGGCATGTATTTGACCGTTTACGGCATTTTGCCTGTTAGAAATACATGCTCGGTTTTAATGCTATTTTAAGGGATACATGCCCCAGTTTGGGAACTACTAGCCTAGAAAGTGCGCAAAGAGCGCTATCTTTATAAATACTAAAAAGCTGCCACTTATCTTAGTTGATGGTGAGCTCACAAACTTCCGTTATAATTAAGTTGTCTATACTGCACAACAAATCTTTTATGTCTACACTTTGTTTGTTATAATAAGTGGATTCACTAGCGTGCAGAACTCAGCACTGGACAAAAACTGTGGATCCTGACTGACTGACCTCTCTGATTGGCTATTGTGTTCAAGAAATCAACACATATGTCTGTGACGGGCTACATTGCTCAACACTGCAAAACACACTCTCCAGAATGCAAACACAAACAGGCACTGGATCGTTTGCCAAATCTGTTTTGCTATTATTTGTTTCAGATGAGGGTACACCCTCTATCACTCCTGTAGAACCGGGCCCGATCAGTTCAGTTGCACTGATGCTCCTAAATATTTTTCACAGTCGCATGCGGTAATTTTCAATCGCAAATGCACCGTGGAGGACTTTTGCCCAGCAGTTCTCAATGGTGAAGAAACAGATGGAGGCGATAAAATATTGCGGTGCAACTCGGCTGCCAGAGTAGGCCACCAAGGTCCCACACCTCATCTGCCTACCTTCAAAGTCCTTCCCCTATGGCTGCTGCCCGGCACAACCGAGGCCCCCTGCTAGTAGGTCATGCAACCGGCCCTCAAGCCAGTACTAAGAACCCGAGATGGGCTTCAAAGCACTCCTGGTAGGTGACACACACACTGCCGATGCATTTGGCTCTCACACCCTAATGACAGCCATACATCGAGCGCTTACAGCGTAAGCATTATAGAAGTGAGTGCCTCCTTAGTCCCAGCTGCAGCGCACCTAAAGTGGCAAATACAACATGTCCCCTGGACTTGCAGCTTCCTCAACCATTACAGACAGATCCTTGGAGCAAGGTAGGTGTTTCAACATCTTTACAACCTCAGTCACAAGATATAGAAGTGAAGTTTCCTGATGTGGTGGCCTCTGCTTTGCCTCACCACGATGCATCCACCATAGGTATGTCAAAAACTGTTGTTCCCTTGGTGCCTCTTGGTTAGAGATAGGAACCGTGGTTAGCACTTCCAACCCATCGCGGTGGCTCATCAGAACAATTTGACTCGACTGCGCAGTTTAGTTTGACAGGTGCACAACCAGGTTCAACTACCTTCTTTTTGCCTTGGTGCAAAGTGAAGGCACTTCCATCCTGTGCACGGAGATCACGGTTCTTCTTCAAAGGACGCGACAAAGCCTGTCCCTCCTGGGGAGATAAATGAAGGGTTTCACAGCACTTACTTCTTAATACTGAAGAAAGGTGGTGTGTTGTGGCCAATCTTAGATCTGTGAGCATTTGGGCCCTGCATAAGCGGGACCTACATAAGCTCCTTTTCAAAATGTTGACATGTGTTCAACATCAAGGTTGGTTTGCGGACACGTACTCTCATGTCTCATTTCTCCCTCAGTGCAGACCATCCCTACGGGTTGGTGTCTTTGCACCTCAGCACAAACCTGAACGAGTGGATGCAAGCCACCTCCTTTCATGCCTGTATGTCCAGTGGAGTGGCATGCAAATACCACTCGCCAATTGCCATTGGCCTTTTCTGAAGTATCAGATGTGTTTGGGGCTCCCAAGTACGACCCCTAGTGTCAGTATGTTGACACGTCTCATTCCCTCCATCAGGGAACAGAGGTTACAACAGTAATCAAGACGTTATTTGACATTTGTCTTCTTGTATTTATGCTATATTTTTATAAAATACAAAATAAATATTAAATGTATATATTTTATTTTTAACCATTTTAATAAATTAATGTAAATTTGAAAAAATTGAATAAATTTGAATTCCAATATATTTCAAAGTGTAAAAAAAAAAAAAAAAAGTGAAAAGAAGATACAAAAGAAAATAGACGATTCTCTTTTATCTCTCTTTTAGAACCAACAAGGTTTCAGATTGACTAAAAGTAAAAATGTGACCATCGGTCACAAAGCTCATTCAATATAACAGTTAAAAACCAGTAAGCATTTAATTCAGTAAAGAAGGCAATTACACAAATAAAAGTAAAGATCAAGACTTGCATTGGGAAGTTACACAGAAAATATGTTATCTGGTCTCTAAAGAGGTTTATTTAAAGTTTTTCTTTATCCAGGGCAATGTAGTCATAATGAAAAGACTGCATGATGTCAAGTCTGAAAGAAAAAAAAAAAAAACGTGTAACGTAAACCAGAGAGGCCTGTGACATTTGTACATGGCAAATTGTAATAGCCGGCATTTGAATTGGTGTGTGTGCAAATTCAGCCACTAAAGATCATCTACGTGACGATATGTGTTACATCTTTACACCATTTCATAGTCAAATTAATCTTCAGATAAACAGAGCAGTAACCAAAAAACTGGAAACTATGCAAAATTATGAAAGCTGTGTACACACTTTACAATAAAATTATATTCTTAAAATGTACAAATGGCTCAATGGCCAAAACTTAGTTGGTATTACAGATAGACAATGGAAACAGAATTTAACCATCATAGTCAGCCCTCATCAAACTTTCCCCCGCTAATAAAATCAAACTTTTAGAGTAAACTGTCTGATTACCCCTGATTAGTACTTTGAAAATATAAAAATGTTAAAATCTGACACTTGGACACTTTATAAGTAACCCAGGTGTGTTTTTTTACAGAGTTGTAGCTCGTTTCTTTTTGGAGAAGAACACCCTCCAGCTGTCCCAGTTGTTCCAGTCAAAGCCTACAGCTGGAGTACAAATTCCACCCACGCCACATTTGTATCCAGCAGGGCAGCAGTGTTTCATATCATCACAGCACTCCGCCTTTAGAGAGTGATAACAAAGTAAAGAATGGAGTTAAGGTAGAATGACAAGATAAACATTTACATTTTGACTGCCATTTGAATTTACAGTAAAGTCAATAGAATTGAGGTCAGTGTGCACATTTTCATTCACATATTCAAAAGAAATTCATTCTTCAATGCAGCTACTGTACACTGGATCTCTAAATGAAGATCTTGAACACATTCTTAATATAATTCTTTTTTCTGAGACACTCGGATGTGGCTTTTGGCCACCAATGTGGGCAAGTGGGACTCTTTCCACATACAGCCAGGCTCATATAACCACAACCATAATATACTGTCATATGCCTAAAACAATGAACAACTATTTGCTAATGGGAAAAAAAACAAAAAAAAAAAAAAAAAAAAAAAACATTTAGTTAATTATTAGATTAATTATATTAAAATAAAATAATTATTTTTATCTTCTCAAATAAGACATGAGGGTGAGTAAATGATTTTTGGGTGAACTATCAATTTATAGTTTAATACTTTACCATAGAAGACGGGCAACAGCCCCAAGTGGTCTGGGAGGTTGGACAACAGGTCTGACCATCTTGGCAAGTATATCCACCGCCACACTGAATGTCCTTTCCTGAGACACTTGGCTGTGGCTTTTGGCCACCAATGTGGGCAAGTGGGACTCTTTCTACGTACAGCCAGGTGGTCTTTATGCAGGAGCGTCTACGCAAGTCACACTTGTAGCCTCTGGGACAACAGTGCTGCTGGTCTGGGCAGCAAACAGCCTATGGCATGTAAGAGGCATATTAAATATATTAAATAAATAATAAATCTTCTGTAGCCAGTGCACATATTTTTACCTGAGGAAGAGGGCAGCAGCCCCATTCTCCTGTGGTTAGATGGCAGCAGGTCGAATCTGTAGAGCAACTCGAATGCTCATCGCACTGATTGGTGCTGAGATCCGAGTTTGGAGTTAGTGAACTTTGAGCAGCAATTTTATTGTACCAGGGGATCACCACATCTCCCTTGATGCAAGACACACGGCTCACATTGCACTTATAGTGAGCCGGACAACAGTGTTCCCCATCTGTGCAACATACTGCCTGAAAATGAATGAGAAATACATTTAAGGTGAAAATACAAATTCAAAGGGTTAGTTCACCCAAAAATTAAAATTCTGTCATAGTACTCATCTTCATGCAAGACCTTCATTCATCTTCGGAACACAAATTAAGATATTTTTTGATGAAATCTGAGAGCTTTCTGTCCCCCTCATAGACAGCAACACAATTACCAATTTTAATGGCCCAGAAACCCAGAACCTTCATTTTATGAAGCATTGAAAATACTTTTTGTGCACAAAAAAACCCCAGCTCAAAAACTGAGACGGAAGAGAAGAAATTGTTGAATAAAGTTCTCTTTTTTGCGCACAAAGTATTCTTGTCGCTTCATAAATTAAGGTTGAACCACTGTAGTCATGTTGACTATTTTAACAATGTCTTTACTACCTTTCTGGCCCTTGAAAGTGGTAATTGCATTGCGGTCTATCTGAGGGTCAGAAAGCTCTTGGATTTCATCAAAAATATCTTAATTTTTAGGATGAACGAAGGGCTCATGGGTTTGGAACGACATGAGGGCAAGAACTTAAAGAAATTTCATTTTTGGGTGAACTAACCTTTTAAGACTGGGTATTTGTTTTGAAATAGCAAAACAAATTGCATATACTAACGTTCAAATGTTTGGGGTTGGTAAGAATGTTTTTGAAAAAAAGTCTCTTATTCTCATTTACTGCTGCATTTACTTGATCAAAAATACATTAAAAACAGTAATATTGTGAAATATTATTAAAATATAAATAAACTGTTTTCTATTTTAAAATGTAATGTATTCCTGTGATGCAAAGTTGAATTTTCAGCATCATTACTCCAGTCTTCAGTGTCACATGATCCTTCAGAAATCATTCTAATATGATGATTTGCTGCTCAAGAAACGTTTCTTATTATCAATCTTGAAAATTGTTTTGCTGCTTAGTATTTTTGTGGAAACCATGACAATTTTTCCGGATTCCTTGATGAATAGATAGTTTTAAAAAAAAAACTCATGTATTTGAACAAAATCTTTTCTAACATTATAAATGTCTTTATCTTTACTGTCACTTTTGATCACTTTTTTTTTTTTTTTTTTTTTTTTTTTTTTCACAAAAAGACCCCAAAACTTTAAACAGTATTGTATTTAGGATCTATTTTCTAGTCAGTGAGAAGTGTGCTTAATATCTGTTACAAGCACAAGGAAGTATCTGGAAATATATACACTCATCAAAACAAAGGGCCCTATTAATACTGTAGATGCAATGTCATGATAAAACCAGGAAAACAGGCTCCAAAGTAACATGTAACATGCAACCTGTAGAACATATTTTTAGCAGAATTTAGAAGATGTTTAGCACAAATAAACATCTCTATTTTGTATATAACAGAGTCACACTCACATTAGGAAGAGGGCAACAACCCCATTTGTTGGTTTTTGCAATAAGACAGCAAGTTGTGTGATCTGGGCAGGAAGTATGTGCATCACATGGAACCCTGATATACTTCCCCACTTCCTCTTTTACTTCCTTGTGCTGTCTCTGTTCCTCCTTATCTGAGGCTGAGATTATGACTGACATGGGTACAGAGGTGGTGTTGCCATTGCAGGTGAGTGTTATAAGGTTGCAAGTAGTGCCGTGTGGACAGCAGTGGAATCTATCCCTACAACACACAGCCTGCAGACAGAACAACCTGTCTTTTAGCTATTTTTATAATTAATTCATTATAATAATATGTGCACTATTAGTATGTGCTAATGAGAAAAAACAATTCAAGATATACACTACCTGTCAAAAGTTCAGTAAGGTCAGTAAGATTATTTTTAAATAAATTAATACTTTTATTCACCAAGGATGTATTAAACTGATCAAACGTGACAGGGAAAAAAAATTTATAATGTTACAAAAAATATTTATATTTCAAATAAATTATGTCCTTTTGAACTTTTATCAAATATTTCTGAAAAAAAGTGTATCACCGTTTCTACAAAACTATTAAGCATCACAACGGTTTTCAACACTGATCATAATAAATGTTTCTTGGTCATCAAATCATCATATTAGAATGATTTCTGAAGGATCATGTGACACTAAAGACTGGAGTAATGATGCTGAAATTACATTTTAAAATATATTCTAATAGAAAAGTTATTTGAAATTGTAATGTCACAATATTAGTGTTTTTACTGTATTTTGATAAAACAAAAGCAGCAGTTTTTATTATACTCATATAAGAGACTTCTTTCAAAAACAATTAAAAAAAAATCTTAAGACTCCAAACTTTTGAATGGTAGGGGATTCTCAGAAAATTCTGTCTAAGAAAAGTCTGAATTTTGTACAAGACTAAAAAAAAAGTCTTATTATTTTACACAGCTTGATTTCTCAAACAAATGTTGCTGGGCACTTGAACATCCTTGTGAAAGAGGGACTAAGGGATACCACCAAGAGCAATAAAATTCAAAATTGAAAACGGTTCTCATTTGGTTACTCATGCAAGAATAGATTAGTATTTTTCCTCTGAGATAATACTGTACCTCAGGCAAAGGACAGCAGCCCCAATCTCCATCGATGTTCTTACAGCAAGTGTTGGATTCAGGACAAATGTGACCAGAGTCGCAATTCACGTTCTTAGTTGATCTTTGACCTGCTTTAAGGCGAGCAGGCAGCTTCTCCATCCAGGGTGTAGAGCCTGAAGGATCATCACATGACCCGGCAGCAGTGTTACAAGTCTTGCCGTGAGGACAGCAGTGGATGAAGTCGTCACAACACACGGCCTACAGAGAAAATGAACGTACACCTTTAACTTTACCCGTACACATCTCTACATCAGGATTTGCTATACGAGATGTAGATGTAACGGTCGAGCTACTTGTCAATGGGTGATTTACCTCTGGCAGAGGACAGCAGGCCCATCCTCCATCTTTAGTCTTACAGCACGTGCTTCCATCTGCACAATATGTGGTGTCATCACAGGGAACATCCAAAGACACTAGAAATGATAGAAACAGTTTAAGAACATTTAAAATAGTGTTTTTATACTGTGTCTGTGCGATGGATTCAGTGCTTTGAATTACCTTGTGTAACAGCCACATTCTGACGTTGGACGGGCAGCTTCTCCAGCCAGGGCGTAGAGCCTGAAGGATCATCACATGACCCGGCAGCAGTGTTACAAGTCTTGCCGTGAGGACAGCAGTGGATGAAGTCGTCACAACACACGGCCTACAGAGAAAATGAACGTACACCTTTAACTTTACCAGTACACATCTCTACATCAGGATTTGCTATACGAGATATAGATGTAACGGTCAAGCTACTTGTCAATGGGTGATTTACCTCTGGCAGAGGACAGCAGGCCCATCCTCCATCTTTAGTCTTACAGCACGTGCTTCCATCTGCACAATATGTTGTGTCATCACAGGGAACATCCAAAGACACTAGAAATGATAGAAACAGTATAAAAACACTATTTTAAATGTTCTTAAACTGTGTCTGTGCGATGGATTCAGTGCTTTGAACTACCTTGTGTAACAGCCACATTCTGACGTTGGACGGGCAGCTTCTCCATCCAGGGCGTAGAGCCTGAAGGATCATCACATGACCCGGCAGCAGTGTTACAAGTCTTGCCGTGAGGACAGCAGTGGATGAAGTCGTCACAACACATGGCCTACAGAGAAAATGAACGTACACATCACTACATCAGGATTTGCTATACGAGACAGATGTAACGGTCGAGCTACTTGTCAATGGGTGATTTACCTCTGGCAGAGGACAGCAGGCCCATCCTCCATCTTTAGTCTTACAGCACGTGCTTCCATCTGCACAATATGTGGTGTCATCACAGGGTACATCCAAAGACACTAGAAATGATAGAAACAGTTTAAGAACATTTAAAATAGTGTTTTTATACTGTGTCTGTGCGATGGATTCAGTGCTTTGAACTACCTTGTGTAACAGCCACATTCTGACGTTGGACGGGCAGCTTCTCCAGCCAGGGCGTAGAGCCTGAAGGATCATCACATGACCCGGCAGCAGTGTTACAAGTCTTGCCGTGAGGACAGCAGTGGATGAAGTCGTCACAACACACGGCCTACAGAGAAAATGAACATACACCTTTAACTTTACCAGTACACATCTCTACATCAGGATTTGCTATACGAGATATAGATGTAACGGTCAAGCTACTTGTCAATGAGTGATTTACCTCTGGCAGAGGGCAGCAGGCCCATCCTCCATCTTTAGTCTTACAGCACGTGCTTCCATCTGCACAATATGTGGTGTCATCACAGGGAACATCAGAGTCTGAATATTCAAAAAAAGTAAACAGACAGTTTTATGTTAAATGTGTACATGTGTGTTTGGTTTCAGATCTTTGGAGTGTTTGTTGACCTACTTTTTGTGTCAGTCACATTCTGACTGATGACTGGTTGGATGGGCACCTGCTCCACCCAGGGCACACCTGAACATGAAGGGTCATCACATGTCCCAGCAGCAACATTACATATCTTACCATGAGGACAGCAGTGGGTGAAGTCCTCACAACACACGGCCTACAGAGAAAATTAAGGTCCTCCTTTAACTTAGTACACAAAATTTCAACGTTTACAAAGAAAGAGTATCTTTTCATGGTGCTGATGACTACCATATCTATAAACCATGGTATTTGCATGATACTCCAAGGTATTTCAAAGTATTACCATAGTACATTACCAAAAAAAAAAAGAAAAAGGGTAAGATAATGTTCTCAAAAAACTGTTATTTTAAATTTATAATAATATTTCTCAATATTACTGTTTTTACTGTTTATGAAATAAATGCAACCTTGGTGAGAAAATGAGACTTCAATAGAAAACATTACAAACTTTTGAACGGTAATGTATATTGTCAAATTATTTAAATTAGATCTAGAAAATATATTTACTTATTAAGGAATAGAGCAGGTGAGGTGATTTACCTCTGGCAGAGGACAGCAGGCCCATCCTCCATCTTTAGTCTTACAGCACGTGCTTCCATCTGCACAGGCTGAGGTGTCATTACAGGGAACATCTGAAGACACTAGAAATGATAGAAACAGTTTAAGGGGGTCATTAATGGAACTTTTTTAATAATGTTTCCTAAGGTGAACTTATAATGTTAGTTTGGTTTTTACATAAAAAAATGTATCATAATTTAGAAATTTAAGGCAATTTTCTGCTCTGATTTTAGCTGTATGATTTAACCGTTCGGTTGGAAGGGGCCTGTCTGCGGTGAGACTTCAATGTAAAGCCCACTAGTACGATTGACTAACATCTTTGCATATGACATAAGTATTACATGTGGATCTCTCTCGAAAACCTTTACCACATTTTTACTATTACAGCTGTCGAGACTGACAAATCATGAAAATTGTTGATTTCAGCATTATATTTAGATCTACTCCCGTCACACGAAAGGTTGCGCCAATGAGCATTGTAGCCAATGACAGACATGTCTGTTGAGCGCATGAATGCAGTGATCTCGTCATTGCAACTTGATTTCTGCACTCTCACGAATGCTTTCATCATAACTAACAGTGCAAACACAATGTAAATAAGAGATTCATTGTACAGTGTAGACAGCATCATTGATTATAATGGGAGTTTTACCGAGATTCCAGAACTCAGTCACTGTGTGATTGACAGCTCCAGCGATTATATTTAATAACTATTATTTACTGATGCATAAACAGCAATAACTACATAGATAATCCAGTAGAGTTGTACCGACTTTGATACTTAGTCAGTACTGAAATTTTAAAAATGTGAGCGCTGTTGAGTGGATTCGTAAACACCTCTGATTGGCCATTGTGTTCACACGCACAACATATATGTCTGATTGGCTACAATTATCAACACACGGAAGTGTTTGAAAGCCATTTGAAAGCGGGAGTGCTCAAAGCATCACATTTTTAAAATTTCAGCACCAACTTGGGATATTTAAATGAGTCACACAAGGTGATTTACTAAGGTTTACGCTCGTCAATTTACTGGTGTTTGCGCCATTATTTTCCGCCCAAAAAAGCACGTCAAAGCAGATGCTAACTGGTAGATTGTGTTGTTCATTATGGAAATGATCCAGCTGCGTCTGTGTTCTTTAATGTGCGCGTCGTCAGTAGATCACACGCAGAGCTTTCCAATACCATCTACGTTTATTTTTTGTCATTGTGCCCTCACGCTAATTTGCCCTGTTTAGTAAATCTGGCCCTTGGTAATACAAGTCAGTACTTTTGACAACACTAGAATCCACTGAAATGTACCGAACAAACAAATAATGATCTATGAGACGTAGTTGAAAGTAAATAACCACTTTCCTAGCATTAGGATCCTTTGAAAGGTAATGTTATTTATCTCTCGTCTCTCCTCATCTTACTAATGTGCCTAATGTGACAAATCCAAAAGGAGTCATCTTTAGAGCTTGGTTTGAATAAAAGCTGTTTTTGGACTAACGAGGAAGTTTTGAGTTCTAAAACTTACAGGATGTTTTAATAGTACAATGACCTCTTACATGTCAAATGATCAATGAAAATTTGATTTCTTATTTCATGACTCCTTTAAGAACATTTAAAAACAGTGGTTTTATATGGTGTATGTGAGCAATGGATTCAGTGCTTTGAACTACCTTGTGTAACAGCCACATTCTGACGTTGGACGGGCAGCTTCTCCAGCCAGGGCGTAGAGCCTGAAGGATCATCACATGACCCGGCAGCAGTGTTACAAGTCTTGCCGTGAGGACAGCAGTGGATGAAGTCGTCACAACACACGGCCTACAGAGAAAATGAACGTACACCTTTAACTTTACCAGTACACATCTCTACATCAGGATTTGCTATACGAGATATAGATGTAACGGTCAAGCTACTTGTCAATGGGTGATTTACCTCTGGCAGAGGACAGCAGGCCCATCCTCCATCTTTAGTCTTACAGCACGTGCTTCCATCTGCACAATATGTTGTGTCATCACAGGGAACATCAGAGTCTGAATATGCAAAAGGAACAGGAAATGACAGAAACAGTTTGGGAAGTGTTATATTTTATGCGTGCATATGATGAATGTATGGTCATCTACAAATTTCCACATACTCTCTGGGAGTGCACCAGGCAATGTAGTCATTTGGTTTTCAGCAGTAGTGATTTGTCTGGTTGTAGTGACTTCAGCTTCAGCCCTCATTTTTGCAGCTTCTGAAGGAG
This sequence comes from Elopichthys bambusa, assembly GCA_037101425.1. NCBI lineage: Eukaryota > Metazoa > Chordata > Actinopteri > Cypriniformes > Xenocyprididae > Elopichthys > Elopichthys bambusa. The sequence goes on from CM074435.1 coordinate 19,986,587, forward strand.
AGGGGCGAAGAAATTAAAATGCTGAATTATATCAGTAGAAGACTCCATTAGAAATGATCAGAAAATGTATAAATCTCTTTTGGACAATAGCCTACGTTTGTGATCTTCCCATTCAGCCCTGAGGCGAGCAGGGAACTTGGCCCACATGGGCAGCTCCTGATTTGTGGAGGACATGCATTTAGAGCTTTCAACATCACAAACACTGTCCTCTGGGCAACAGTGGATTTTATCATCACAGCATACAGCCTAAAAAAAGCACACATGACAGAGAAAAGAATGCAAGTGAAAACTTTGGGAACTTTCTTTGATGAATAGAAAGTTCAAAAGAACAGGATAACAGGATGTGTTTGAAATAGAAAGTTTTTGTAACAATGTCTTTACTATCACTTTTTCAATTTAATTTATTTTTTTAATATTTATTTAAACATGTTTGTGACTGTAAAAAAACTGCATGTCTATGCACATATTACTGTATCAAAACTGTATCCATACCTTTGGCATGGGGCAGCACGCCCATTGACCATCTTCTGTCTCACAACACGTGGTGTCCACAGGACACTCTGACTTCCCATCTCCGCAAATAACAGTCTTAACTTGTTCTAAAAACAATCACATGACAACACTGTTGAGGAAATACACAAAGGGGCTTTTCACACTGCACTTAACCCAGGATTATAGTAGTTCTAAACACCGCTTATAACCGCGGGTAAAGGAACGTTTCACACTTATGAAACCCTGGAGCAGGGTTAGCACTGCTTTTGTGGGGTTAACCCCGCATTGCAGTGCCAAACTTGTACAGTGTGAAACGGAGCGGTGTTAGAACGTTAAGAGATGCTTAGCAACCGACAACCAGTCGTGCTTTGGGCGGTCACAAAAAATGCAGTTGGTGGAATTAGCGGTTTATAAATACCCAGGATTAACTGTTAATTAACTGTTAACCCTGGGTAAAATATAAGCAGTGTGAAACGTGAAGCAAGATAACCCAGGATTCCATTTACCCAGGGTTTATTATGACCCAGGGTTAACCATTTCAAGTGTGAAAAGCCCTAAAGATGACTTATTTATTTCCCATCCAAATTACAACATTTAATCTTACTACTGTAAATTCTAATTCTAATAATTATAACGATAACTATTAGCGTCTACACCAAGGCATGATAACGTTCTGTTTATTATAAGTACACTGCAGTTATGCCATCTGCCACTGTAAATGCTCAAGCTTTATGAAGCAGGATGGATTTGCTGTCAGTGTTTTATTGTTCATCAGCTGGAAAGAATTCTTCTGAAAGTGATTCCAATGACATCTATGTCGTTATAGCTGTGGTATATTCCCTATTCTCATAGAATTAGACGGATTGTGAAAACTTCCTAGTTATAGTCATTATATCATTCTATCATTATAGTCATTATATCATTAATAGTTATTGTTCTTGGTGTGTGCGGGCCTTAAAACCATAATACATTCATCATTAAACTCTCTGGTCAACATTCATTCCTTCATGGTCTTCCATACCTTTTTGTTTGACACACGAACTGCTGTCTGTACTGCATTCATGGCCTTTTGGGCAGCAGTGTTTCCCATCTGAGCACACAAGGCCCTGAAACCACCAAAACTATAGTTAGCATCACAGTCAAATTTTTAAACCAATCCTTACTCCATTTATACATTCATTTACATTTCATTGACTCTCAAATATGCTCTCATGGACATAAAAGGCGATGGTTAGGGCTCACATTTCTATGATAATATAACATACCTGTGCTACTGGACAACATCCATAAGATGAAGCCATCAGCAGACAAGAGAACTCAGCAGGACAGAAAGAGCCGTCAGGGCAGGTGATGTCGTCTTCACTTGCAGGTAATGAGGGGATCATTCTGAATGACTGAGGAACAAGAAGTATTACAAACAGCTTTGAATACTAGTATTACATCTCTTTTTACAATTTCTCACTTTAGGAAAGTCTGACTGTTTAGCCGGTATCCTCTCCACCAATGGCAGTGTATGTGTGGCGTTTACACATGTGAAGTCCAAAACACTGCACAGCATGCCTTCAGGACAGCAGTGTATGTGATCCTCACAACACTCTCCCTACACACACACACACACACACACACACACACACACACAATTATACACATGTATGAGCTGATCATTGATACATACTGAAAACAGTTCAGTGGGCATTACAACACTGAAGCTGATCATTTGACAGGCAACCACCTGATTACAGCTTCATTTCTTTGAGCTCTTTGAATAGCAAGGCCATTGAATAGTGAAGTCATTTGCATGTTGATACTATACGAGTGCCTTATCATGACCTTTATAGAAGGAGCTGACAGCGTGGTGTGTCTAGTAAAGGGTGCTATTAAAGAATATCTGAAAGAGCATATAAAAATTAGTGACCGCATAGCACGTTGGCTTCCATATCAGTGTGCAATTTACTTAGTCTTGTCTAATCTGATCTGCTTTCTACACCTTTATTATATTTTAAGAAGAGTATCTGAAACTAATATTCTGAAATGAAACTGTCTTTATGTATCCGTCTCTCACATGATGGAAAGGGCAGCAGCTGGACTCTCCAGTGGGATCCTGGCAGCATGACTGGCCTGCCGCACACTCTTCATTGTTGGGGCACTGCGAGCAAGCAACCAGGGTCACCAGAGCGAGGCCTACTGTCAGTCTCAACATCTGGATGGAAAGAGAGAGAGTTCAAATGTTAAAACTAACAGATTTGAAATGTGACTGATGGAAACATCATGCAAACAGTTGATTTTTCAGAATGTAAGCCATCAGACCTTCACAACTCAGATGCAGGGTCATGAATTATTAAAACTATTAGGATGTATAGTTCACTGTATGCTCTGGCGTCTATAACAGTCCAAGGATATGGTTTTAACTCTTTTATCGCTTCCTCTTTCACATCTAAATTTGAAGCAGATGCTTGCCAGAAAATCAATGCAGACCTCAGAAACAATAACCGAAACTGAGCACTGGAAATGTTTTAGGGAAAGTGTTTCAAATGCTGCAAAAGAAATGTGGATATACAGAAGGTCAGTGTCTTTTTGTCTTATGAATGACTGAGGGCACAAGGGCAAAATTTCTCTTTCCTTATCTTAATTGGAAACTCCCCTTTTGTTTGACAACCCATATTGTGCAACAAAAATGAGGAACTTACCCGTTTTTTTGTTTTTTTGTTTTTTTTATACAGGCACTTAGAAAGTTTTAGTCGCTATTTACCCTCAGCATAATGCTAAAATTTATAATCAATTAATTTCAGAGTGAAAACATCAGTAAACCTCTTCTGACATAAATAAAAAAGAGAAAATGCACTTTACTTCAACTTACCTTTTTATGTAATGAACAGGTGGGTTTGTAAATAGCTGAAAGTGAATGACCAGTCCGTGGATCCCTGGGGTCCAAGTTACCGATCTGTGTGCAGAGATAAATGTTTTATTAAATGTTTTATCTTAATTTAATTATCTTTTACAGTTTGGCACATAAATTAATATAAAATAAAAATAATAAAAATTCTAAACAGGCGATCGTGTTAGTGGACAAGGAGTCAAAGTTTTATTTATAATTTCGTGAGTCATTTCATTGTAGGAAATAAATCTCGTATAGCAACGAGTGACGCGTGATGCTGCATTATGAACCACAAAACTCTTGCAGGAAACTTTCACAATGCAGTTTGAAAATGCACAAAGAGCGTCAAAGAGGAATGGAAGATTTGCAAGACCTACCTTGTCTCCTCGCAACGTCCCCTCACACGGCGCTGGAATAAAGAAATGATTACCTCTTAAATAAATAGATTTCTCAAGCTCCGCCTTTATTAGAGGACAGCTTTTGGCTGATGTAACTGTCAATCATTCACAGAGGTGTGTCTTCCGTGTTTGATTACAAGAAAATGCAAATGACAAGATGATTTAGATAGGTTCGTTAGAACAGAACAGAACAGAACAGAATAGAATAAATAGAATAGAATAGAATAAACTAAGCTAAAATAAAATAAAAGAGAAATTACAAATTGTATTAAAATTTAAAATTATAGAGACAAATGAATCAAGTAAATATTAAAATTGTAGCAAATACGTTTAGAAAAATAAATCTAAGTATTAATGCATTGTATCTAACAGATGAAGACAGTGAATTAAAGGAGCGGAAGTAAAAGCTGCAGCAGCAGATGTAAAAAAAAACAAAAAAAAAAAAAAAAAAACATTTCATTATGCGTATGTAACAGGAAGGGTTAGGGTTAGTTTTGATGTGAATTCACGTATAGTTTATCCAATGGAGGGCGGAACGGCACTGATCACTAGGGAAAGTACCAGACATATTTTGATAACAAGGTACATCACATAATCATTTCTGTGGGGAAATACACCAGTTCAACAGGATGAACTCCTCAATCTTACAGCAGAAGTGACACAAAAGATCTTATATTTGAGAATAATCAAACATATCAGAATATATGGTAGAATATATGTATGATTAAAGAAAATCAATAACAAAAAGAATAATGCAACATAAGGAATATATAATGATTCATGTAAATTAAATGAATACATAGCAATCAATGACTAGAATTCATAATGACAAGATAAATAAGATTAATAAAAAAGGGAATAATTAATAAAAGAAATTAATAAGAGAATACAAAATTTAATAATTTCAAATATAACATTTTTTTGCATAAACCAGCTAATTCATCAGACACACAAGTAGTCGAATAAATAATACCCTCTACTTTCACACTATTAAAATAAGCCTAAAAATGAAGACTAAAATCAATTCATCACTTTATCATTAATAATTAATACCATAAGACCCTTTCCTGGTGCAAGATCCCTCATAATGCAGGTTGCCCTCCTTCTGCATCTGGTGATGTAGATGTTGCTTACAGTTGGCAAGCTATAATTGATAATTCTATGGGCAGACTTAACTACCCGCTCTGGTGCCCTTTTGTCAGAAACAGAACAATTTCCCCATGTGAGCACACTTTCCTCCATATACAGTTGAGCTCGAAAGTTTACACAGAATCTGCAAAAATGTTAATCGCTTTAACAAAATAAGAAGGATCATAAAAATTGCATGTTATTTTTTATTTAGTACTGTCCTGAATAAGCTATTTCACATAACAGATGTTTACATAAAGTCCACAAGACAAAAAAAAAAAAAATAGCTGAATTTATAAAAATGACCCAGTTCAAAAGTTTACATACCCTTGATTCTTAATACTGTGTGTTGTTGATGATCCATGACTATTTGTTTGTTTTTGTGATGGTTGTTCATGAGTCTCTTGTTTGTCCTGAGCAGTTAAACTGAGCTCTGTTGCTCAGAAAAATCCTCCAGGTCCTGCAAATTCTGTGGTTTTGCAGCATCTTTTGCATATTTGAACCCTTTCTAACAATGACTGTTTGATTTTGAGATCCATCTTTTCACACTGAGGACAACTGAGGGACTCAAACACAGCTATTAAAAAAGGTTCAAACATTCACTGATGCTCCAGAAGGAAACACAATGCATTAAGAGCCGGGGGTGAAAACTTTTAAACAAGAAGATAATGTGAAAGATTTTTTTAATTTTGTTTAAAGATCATATTTTTTCATTTAGTACTGCCCTTCGGAAGCTACAGAAGAAGCTTACAGGTTTCCCAGAAGACAAAAAAAGTTTACGTCCCCGGCTCTTGATGTGTCAAGTTTCCTTCTGGAGCATCAGTGAATGTTTAAACCTTTTTTAATAGTTGTGTTTGAGTCCCTCAGTTGTCGTCAGTGTGAAAAGATGGATCTCAAACTCATACAGTCACTGCTAAAAAGGGTTCAAATATTCCAAAGGTGCTGGAAACTCAAAGAATTAGCAGGAACTGAAGGATTTTTCTGAAGAACAGAGCTCAGAACAAACAAGGAACAAGCATCACAAAACAAACAACCAGTCATGGATCATCCAGGTAACCACATGTATTAAGAATCAAGTGTATGTAAACTTTTGAACTGGGTCATTTTTATAAATTCAGCTTTTTTTTGGTCTTTTTTTGTTTTGTTTTTTGTCTTGTGGACTATATGTAAACATCTGGAATAGCTCATTCAGGGTAGTACTAAATAAAAAATAACATGCAATTCTTATGATCTTTCTTATTTTGTTAAAACAGTTAACATTTTTTGTAGATTCTGCTAGGAGTATGTAAACTTTCGAGCTCAACTGTATCTATAAAAAGATGTGAGGACTGTAATGCCAAGGCCAAGGCCAGCGTGCTTTAACTTTGGAAACAGCTGAACATAAAGCTGAAGCTTATTTTCTTGTAGCCTGCAATTTTTGGGATATAATCAGATAGAAAATCCCAAATTTTGTCTCCCCTATCACACTCATGATCAACAAAACAAAGCTCTATATTTATGGCACAAATTTTAATAGGTAGGCCTAAATATATAATAACGTAGGCTATACTGGCATACTGTTGCTATAAATATATGTTAAATAATGTGTGATCAACACGCCCTCTTGCGAATATTTATTACTCGGAACGCCACCCATATATAGACCTATACCTGAAACGAAAGCGAAACTGCTCTCTAGCCTACTGTTTGCTTCATCACGGTATGTGTTTGTCTCATCTGTTTATTTATAATTAGCCTATGCGCACAATAAATTATCATTAGCCTACACAACAAAAGAAAGTAGGCTAATACAGTGGTTGTTAACTGTAGCTATAATGTTTTGTTGTTAAAATGGTAGTCGCGACAGACGCAGCGTATATCACAGGTAAAAGTGTTTAATGTCAGCATATTTTCATTTTAAAAATTAAGAAAACAAAACAAATAAGTAAAAAACAACAACTGTCTTTTCCTATTTTTTCAAGTGTTTCATAGCGCTTTTTTTGCGACGTCAACCAATCGTGCTGCCATATCTTGTGTTGAACTTCATGAAGTTTAGAGCCTACTAAAGCTTTAGTAACAAAACTGGAATAGCTCAGGTCTGACAGATAAAAATGTCCTAGATTTTATGAATCACGTAGTTCATAAAGAATGATCTTCTTCTGTCTTAGGTAACAGTGCTTCCTGTTTGTTCACAGATTCTTGCGTTGGTAGAAATGTCTACTGAGGTAAAGGAAGGCAAACTTTTTTTTTTTTTTTTGTATTAGATTCTGTATTCAATACATTGACCCTGTTTGTAATTTTATCTGTCGACTCAGGATTTCTCCCTGGTTGTGGATGGTGAGTCTTTGGACAGTACACAGAAGAAGATCCAGAACTGCAAGGTTTGTGAGTGGCTTGTAAAGCTATATACCTGTCAACCAGAATTCAAGGCATTCATTTTTATTTCCTCTCATATGTCTGCAGAAACAGTATGAAGCATTTTTAGCGGAACAAAAATTACTTAAAGATGGCATCGAAAATAACAAACACTTTGCCAAGGAATTTAAACAACGAGCTGAGGAGAGGAAAGTATCAATTGAAGAGGAAAACAAGAAATATACTGAGGCAATTCAGAAAGAGAAGGTCTGTATAAATAAATATACAGACACTCATTATATCCCCTAATTTATATTTATATGTTAATGGGTTCCTCTGTGTGCAGGAGAAATCTAGAAATATACAGGAGGAGCAAAACAGGCTGGAGAAGGAGATCATGAAAATAAAGGAGGAGTTGCAAAGCCTGGACCGTAAAAACAGCAGTCTGAAAAAACAAACTGAGGTTTAGTGTCAAAATATATAATATAAAATATATTCACAAAATTATTTTGACTAGTATTCTAAACATTTTCTGTATTTTCTTTTATATCCATATAAATCTGAACCTAAAATCTCAATGTTGATATAAAAAAATCCATGGAAACATTATGTATCAAATGTGAGATTAACACAGTTCTACATTGACTCCACAGATCTCCACAGCGGTGCCTGAGAGGAGAGTTGTTTTTCAAGGAAAGACAAAAGAGGGTGCACATGCTGTGAGTTTTGATGTGAATTCACGTATAGTTTATCCGATGGAGGGCGGAACGGCACTGATCACTTTTGAGGAAGAGGATGGTATGTAGCATCATCACAGTGGGAAACAATGTCAAAAGTGCTTAAAGAGAGAGTTCACCTGTGATAAAGAATATTGACTTTCTTCTGTTAGTTCACCCAAAAATTTTGTCATTAATTACTCATCCTCATGTCGTTCCACACCTGTAAGACTTTCGTTCATCTTCTGAACACAAATGAAGATCTTTTTGATTAAATCTGAGAGCTTTCTGTCCCTCCATAGACAGCTATGACTACCACTTTGACGCTTTCAAAAAGTTCATAAAGAGATCGTAAAACTAATCCATATAAATTGAGTGGTTTAGTCCAAATGTTCTGAAGAGACTCGATCGCTTTTTTATATGAACAGATTTAATTTAGGCTTTTATTCACAAATAAACATTGAGACTGAACCTCATTGGTTACACAGCACGTTTGAGCTTCCGCGAAAGGATTATTCATTCAGGTTTGGTTGAGCTTCTGTTTATGTTTGCTAATCAATGTCTCTATGTGAGTAAAAGCCTAAATTAAATCTTTTCTAAAGGTGATTAAAACTCTTACAGGTGTAAAACGACATGAGGGTGAGGAATTAATGACAGAATTTTCATTTTTGAGTGAACTAACCCTTTAAGGATTTTTTTAAAATGAAAGACACTGGGGTCTGAAACAGCACTGAACCACATAGACCTCAACCTTTTTGACACTAATTCTATATTCAAAGCCCCCCAACCCTATTTTTATATTTAAAACTTATTTTAATGTATGACCACTCTTATTTTCTTTAAATTAGTGACTAAAAGTAACTAAAATAATTATAATTATTTTTTAAAAGTACATTTTCAGTATTCTATAAGTTTTTGGAGCTGTTCTCCAGGGATCACACTCTTTTTCACCAAACCATTTACATGACTCTTCCAGTCAATCATGATTTACTGGATAAGGATTAGGGATAAATAAATATTATACTATAAATATTAAAATATTTTACTCACCATTTCTACCTGATTAAATATTTAGATTGGCATAGATAGAAAAATAGCATATTCAAGTATAAAAAGTAAATTTATTAGAAAAATGCCCATTGTGTTTCAAGATTTTATTAATTTACACATACTTTTACACATAAGGCAACCTTATATACTGTATCTAGGTTTTCCAAGACTGTGAGAATCTTGGTTCTTCAAAGAAGAAGAAAAAAAAAAAAGAAAGAAAAAAAAAAAACAATTGTTGAGAGTTTAATAAAGTAAAAACATGATTTTTTTGTTCTTTTAAAGCATTTTATACCATGGTCTGTCTAAACACCCTATTCTGATTGGCTGGAAGATGTGCAATAAAATGCACAAGTAATTCCATATCAGTTAAATCACCGTTCTATATAAATCTTTGCCTACACGTTGTGCATTAAAATTATTTAATGCACAGCTAGTCGTGGATTAACCCTTATTTAAGTAATCTCAAGGCCCCCTGGTTGAGAACCACTGCCACAGACTTTTGTGTGGCCAAAAAACAAAACAACACATTTTTTATTTTATTTTATTTTTTTTGTAATCATTGAAATTGCTGTAATGCATGGCCTTTTGTGGACTATTGCTTTATTAACTTCTCTTCTTCATTTAAATCCCTTCTGATTAGTGGCTCAGAAAATCTTGAGCCAGAAGGAGCATAAGGTGGAGCTTGGGGAGTGTACCATCATTGTGCAAGCTAAACCCATTCAGTTCCTGGTACCTGAATATGTTGAGGTAATGGAGACAAGCTGACTTCCATTTACCTATATGGATTGCATTGTGTTCCTATGGACTATCATGACATAAAACATCTCTCTCTTTCTCTCTCCATCTGTTAGATGGAAACACAGGTGTGCCCACGCAGAATCCTAGTCTCTAACCTGCCAAAAGAAGAACCTGAGGACCGAGTACTAGACAAACTGGACATCCATTTCTCTAGGACCAGAAACGGAGGTGGCGAGGTGGAGGACACAGACATCCTGCACGACTCTGGCACTGTGGTCATTACCTTCATAGATGATAATAGTACGTTAACCGAATTCATGCAATCTGACATATGTCAGCGCAAGATACTTGAGGTGTTTTTTTTTATTCTTCTATTTGTTTCTCATTTGTCTTTAGTTGCCAAACGTCTCTCAGACAAACAGGATCATGAGGTAGATTTTGGTAAGAAGAAGTACAAGGTGAAGGTCACTCCATTCCTCAATGGCGAGATTTCGCAGATGAAGGTATGTCACGTTAATTTAAACTGTTAATACCGGTGTTGTTTATAATGTAAACTGACTGTTGCTCCCTCTCAGGTCTGTACTTCAGAGTGCATGCGCACAGTGCTGCTTACGGGCATCCCTGACATCATGGACAAAGACAACCTGCAGGACAACCTGGAGATCCACTTCCAGAAGACAACCAATGGTGGCGGAGAGGTGGAAAGCATCATCTACAACCCTTTGGGCTACACCACCCTGGCTTTGTTTGAAGAAGACTCTTCTAAAGATAGACAGACGATGTGAGAAAGCTAATAAACTTCTACAGCCCAGATGTACTAGACTATGTGGGACTCTTTGTAAACTCTTGATTTGAGTGTATTTTGCAGAAAGACTTAATATGGATCTAGGATCTAATTTTTACCTCATTATCCTTAATAGAATATACGTACATTATATAATAATATACATCATTATTGGATTTTTTTTCTTATTTAAAATCCTCAGTTATATTCTTTGTCATTTGATGACAAAAATGTGGTCAGATTGAGTTAAGGTGTATGGGTTAATCTGAATCAGAGGAAACATTTCTCAAAACAATTATCTGTATAATTATAAAAAGAACAAAGTCTTAAATAAATGTGAAAATTAATGTTGTGTTTAAGACCATTTTCATATTTTTTTTTTTGGTCACTCATTCTCACTGGTCATTCTCATTACTGTAACAAAATGGTTTTATAATTTACTTTTAGTGATTATTAGATTATATCTAATAAGATTTATTATTATTATTAAATATATATATAATAACAATATGGAATCATCTTAAGCCAAGGAATCAGAGGAAAAAAATAATTTTGTTTCTAGCCCTTATGGCTCAAAAGTTATTAGCATAAATGTAAGTGAAACTTTGGACATGTGGTGGCACTAGAGGGATTGAATTAAGAGACTCCAAAATTGGTGTGGTTAATGTTGAGACTGACCTCTTATCAGTGTACCAAATTTCATAACTTTCCCGCAAGCGGTTCTATGGGCTGCCATAGACTTACCGAGCAGAAGAAGAAGAAGAAGAAGAACGCCAACGGACCTTCGGTGCTTGGCCCCTAATTTGTGTTAACACTATTTTGATGTTCCCCTTCAAACATTCTACTGATTATAACTAACTTTGCAACTACATGTCAACTTATTTTACTAACCCTAAACCCAAACATAAAAGTCCACTAAAACTCTAGTGACAGTTAGTTGACATGTACTTGCAAAGTTACTTGGTCCACTTTAGACATTCTACTATCGAAATGGAGCGTAACCTAATTTTCTTTTGGGATAAAATATGAATCAGACCTGTTTTTGACAAGTGACATTCAGCCAATAATGTGTGCAAGTTTCCAAACATTTTACAGCCACAAAATATTATACATTTTTAATAACCACACATGAAAGCAAACCAGAGCTGCCGAAACAGATATTTGTAGATGGTTGAAGCAAAAGGCATATACATTTGGACACAAACTGAGTTTATTTGTAAAAAGACAGTAACAGAAAAAGTAAAGACATCTACTCCAAAAACCACCAAAACCAACCAATCATGAACACAACAGCAACCCCCCTCAGCACAGTAATGACATATGTGAAAGATGGTGAACTCAAAGAGAAAGTAACAGTCAACTCCATCAGGCACTTAGATAGAAAACAGATGTGGAGTGTACGGACTAAAATGCAAGTTTAAAATAAAGACCAAATAAAAGGAGTGTTCACAAAGAGTTAAAAAAAAAAAAAAACAGCCAATAGGTATTCTAGCCATATAACCACTAAAACAACACCAAAAAAATAAGTTAAAACCGATACATTCTACATGTTCAGCGAACATTACATATTTCACACACATGTACATGTCACATTGTAGTTCCAGATATCAATTAGATAACACACACAGCCTAGTGATGATTACCTACGATAATCACATCAACATTTTTCTAGTGGTCTCTAGAGCAGCTATGTCCGGGCTGTCATGAAGCCCTTTGTGCGTGCATAAGTTCAGCTCATGGTTTTAAATCATCTAAACCTGGCGATTATATATTGTCCTTGAAGTAGCACCCTTCTCTAGATAGACATATACAATCGTTTACATTTTGGACATATAAAGAGCAATTTAGTGTCGTTTAAAAGAAAACAGAACTGTTTAAATTAAAGCATGATGAATAAATGTATTTCCCCTTGATAGATTGTCATGCTTTTTTTATTTATATTATATATATATATATATAAAAAAAAAAAAGCATGACAATCTGTTCTCTTACATTACACAAAATGAACAAGCAGCTCAGTAAATGAACATCTACATTAAAATCAATATGTGCTGAAGTCTGATCCTTCTCAACTGCCTGATTTCTTATCACCATTCCCTCAATATAAAAACTGAGATGTTAATACAGTTAAAAGTTGTAGTTTTCAGCTATTTTTGGAGACAAAAAGGAAACCGCGAAAGCATGACTGGTTGGAGAGAGAGAAAAAAAAGGATCAGCCGCTAGTGCAAGGAGAACACATTTGCTTGTGCCTTTGTACTTAGTTACATATGGCTTATGATACTTGTGCTCGACAGGTTTAAGGACAATTTTTAGTGCTACAAATTGTGCCATATGCATCTCTAAGCAAGAAGGATGTAAGGTCATTTGGAAAGACTGCATATTTTTATATATAGGTGATTTTCCATTTAGAAAGGTTGTTACTATAGAATAACAGCCCTGTCTGTTTAGTCCACACACAAACTCATGAGATGAGACGTTTTAGACATGAAACCTGCAACAAAGCAGTTAGACGACCAGCGGAGCCCAGTCCCTCTGAATGCGCCCATACTGTACATGGAGAAACAGAACAGAGGTTTAGGATGGAATGAAAGAAAATTTAATTTTATTATGAATTCAAGAGAAATTCCAAAAGTTGAGGAGAATCTCTCTACCTGGATGTCAGTGAGCTCCTTATGGAATCTCTTGGCAAGGTCTGGTCCGTTCTTCATAGTAGGAATTTGGTAGGTCTAAAAGATAAAAAGTTTTCAATAAATGTAGTAATATTTATGTAGCTGTAAAAATGCTTTCAAATGGATATTTGCATTAGAGAACTGAAGTGTGTATTTCCTGGTTACCTTTCCTCTGTAGAGCAGACTGCCAACTGGACACACCACACATGCAGTACCAGAACCAAACACCTCCAGAATCCGTCCATCATCTAAAGCGCCTAACAGCTCCTGCATTAATACTCGACGCTCTGTCACTTTGAAGTCCCCCTAAAAACGACACACAACCCTTATAAAAAGGACTATGGTGGAATCATGATACAGGTATGGCAACTGACATCGTGGTACTTGATATATAACATGTTATGGCACATGTCCTTAATGTGTCATATCATTGACATTATTATTAACATAAATATGGTTCTGCATTCAAGCAAATATATAATATATATATATATATATATATATATATATATATATATATATATATATATATATATATAAGATTGGCAATTGATAGATCTAATCTTCATTTCCCTGCTCACAATGCCTTTCACTTCTTCTTTCCCTTTTCCATCAGTGTTTCATATTTCTGTTTCTCTCACCCATTCTCTGGCGAGGTCCAGCAGCGACTGCCTGGTGACTCCTGGAAGAATGACGCCATCAAGTGGAGGGGTGACGAGCTCTTTCTCTGCAAAGACAAACAAATGTCCACAAATAGATTAAGATACCTTAATATGCATCACTAGCAGGGGGAGACAAGCATAATCATTCCATATGGAATACTGAACCATCAACAAAATGTTAAGATTTTATTCATTTTCAAGACTTTTCTGGGCCTGCATATCTCAACTCACTGAACCCTGTAAGGTATTCACACACACACACACACACACACACACACACACACACACACACACACACACACACACACACACACACACACACACACACACACACACACACACACACACACACACACACACACAGTTGTATGGCTAGTAAGCTAACGTATTATTCCCAACATAAAAATAAATAGAAACAATAGCAACAACTTTGTCTACAAAAAAATACTAAAACACCTTTTTTGCGCACATGTTAGGACTGCAGAGGGTTTTAATTTACAGTTTCTAGAAGCTACTCTCACCTCCTTTCTCTGTGGTCCAGTAGATGAAGAGATTCATGGTTCCGACCTCAGTGATCTCCTCATTCTCTCCGTACAGCCAGAGGACCTGCTGACAGCCCTGTTTGGCCGCCTCGCTCTGAACAGCGATTGTCGGTCCGTAATTACTGGGAAACAAAGCCATAATTACAGAGCTGCATTCAAGTCAGGCCACAAAACAATGGGTTACTACATTTAAACCAAACATTTGAAAGGAAGGAAGGAACATTTATAATGAAGAATGAAAACACTGCGATTCATAAAATAAACAGACATATGCAGTCTACACATTATCTGAACATTATGGGACAGCAGCAAAAGCTTTGCTGAAGTGGACCTTAAATGCTTAATGGGGCAGTGAGACAAGGACTGATAAGAGGGGCGAGTAGTGACAGATACAGCACATAAACAGAAGCCAGAGCTGCATTAGCGTGAAGGGTCAGCAGAGTGCTGAGGATTTACAACAATCCACTGTTGCACATGACTAGCCTAATGCAGCTTGTGAAAGCTACTGAATTTCTCTGAATAACCTGAAAGTGAAAATCTACTCCTAAGACTACAAATTGGTGGATGACGACGACAACGACAACGACAACAACAACAACAACAACAACAACAACAACAACAACGTTTGCCTTGAATAATTCAAAGGGCAGTGGAGGGTGACAAACAAATAAGCTCCAGCAAACACAAATAAGCTCTTCTGCCATTTATGATATCACAAAACAAACAAGAAAATGCAGCATCTCTATTGAGAAACTGGATAAAAGTTTAATGCAGTTAAGTAACCGGCTCAACAGCTTACTTTATGCAACACTACAGAATTCTTAACATTTGAAATGCTTTCACTTATGGAAAATACAAACCAGTGAAGATTGTTCCAAAGAGTTCAGTGATAAATATAAAAGGTCCCACTTTATATTAAGTGTCTTAATATAAAACTGCTATGTGTACTAACATTTAATAATTACAACTGTAATTAATTTCTGTAATAACATCTATAATTACACTGTTGACCCTTCCCTTACCCCTTAACCCACCCTTAAACCTTACACCAAACCGGACCCTAAGCTTACCCGTATACTACCTCAATAGCAGCAAAAGTGTTAAATCAAATATGTTTTATTAACACCAAGAACGTATTACACAACTTATTGCAGCAATAACAGAAAAATACAAGCATAAAAAAGAGCCAAGGACGGGAAAAGTTAAATTGACTCAACTCTTATAATGTTTGCTCATATGTTTATGAGGAATGTAGATATGACCAAGTCTTTGTGAAAACTTACCCTCCCATCTTATATTCTCCAACGCCACCCCTCCAGGCCCGAACATATCGAGGATCTGCCAGCAAAGACACTGGACTAAAACCTCCAGTGGCAAAATAAGGTCCGACAGGTCCAATAATGACAAAGAGCAAAGCGTGACCTGCTTGAGACACACCTAGAGAAGGCTGGAAAAAGAAGGATGGCCATAATTAAAAGATGAAAAGTCCAAAATCATTCAACAGATTACACTCACTGGCCACTTTATTAGGTACACATTGCTAGTACTGGGTTGGACCCCTTTTTGCCTTCAGAACTGCCTTAATTGTTCGCGGCATAGATTCAACAAAGTACTGGAAACATTCCTCAGATTTCTGTCCATACTGACATAGCATAGCATTACGCAGTTGCTGCAGATTTGTCAGCTTCAAATATATGACGCCAATCTCCTGTTCCAGCACATCCCAAAGGTGCTCTACTGGATTGAGATCTGGTGACTGTGGAGATTATTTGAGTATGGTGAACAGTGTGATGTTCAAGAAATCAGTCTGAGATGATTTGAGCTTTGTGACATGGCGCGTTATCCTGCTGGAAGTAGTCATCAGAAGATGGAAACACTATGGTCATAAAGAGATGGACATGGTCAGCAACAACACTCAGGTAGGCTGTGGCATTTAAACGATGCTCAATTGATACTAAGAGGCCCAAAGTGTGCCAAGAAAATCCCCTACATCTTCACACCACAATCAGCAGCCTCAACAATTGATACAATGCATGATGGATCCATTTAAGCCAAATTTTGACCCTACCATATAAATGTCGCAGTACAAATCAAGGCTCATCAGACCAGGCAACATTTTTCCAATCTTCTATTGTCCAATTTTGGTGAGCCTGTGTGAACTGTAGCCTCAGTTTCCTGTTCTTAGCTGACAGGAGTGTGGCCTTCTGCTGCTGTAGCCCATATGCTACAAGGTTCAACATGTGCGTTCAGAGATGATCTCTTCTGCAGATCTCGGTTGTAACGAGTGATTATTTGAGTAACTGTTGCCTTTCTATTGGCTCGAACCGGTCTGGCCATTTTCCTCTGACCTCTGGCATCAACAAGGCAATTTTTTGCCAACAAAACTGCCGCTCACTGGATATTCTCTTTTTCAGACCATTCTCTGTAAACCCTAGAGATGGTTATATTCTAGAGGTAGCCCAGTATATCAAGCAGTTTCTGAAATACTCAGAACAGCCTGTCTGGCACCAACAACCATGTCACATTCAAAGTCACTTAAATCACCTTTCTTCCCCATTCTGATGCTCAGTTTCAACTTCAGCAGATTGACCATGTCTACATGCTTAAGGTACTACCATGTGATTGGCTGATGAGATCATTTCCGTTAACAAGTAGACGAAGAGGTGTACCTAATAAAGTGGCCGTTGAGTGTATATTTTAATATTTAAGGTTTCTTACTTCAATTCCTATAAACGTTGGTCTAATGTACAGGCTGGCGTCTGTGGAGTAAGGAACCCATTCTTGGTCGATCTCAATCAGCTTGCTGATACACTTCCACAGTTCGACCTTATCAAACAACTAGAAGAGACAGACAGGGAGAATATGTTGATGGCGATAGAAGGAGATACAGTCCACAGATTGGCTCAGTTGAAGTGTGATAATATATATCACAGAGCATCAGTCAATAAACTAAAGTACGTCTGTAAATGCCTAATAGGATAAGATGAAGACTAACAGGTAGGCAGCTCCTTTCAGCACTCCGGTACATGCGCTCCATATTCAGCATTGGCCTGAAGAGACGAATGTGGTTATCTACTCCCCGGAAAGCCTTCATGCCCTCAAATAGCTGAGAATAAAACAGACGAAGAGAAAAGATCAGACAAAAAAGACAACTGAAGAAAAGAAAAACTGCCAATAATGTTGGAAATTTGTCTTATTAACAATATTATGGTTCATTCCAGTTCAAACTGGATATTATTAAGTAAACCTATATTAAGATGTGGTCAAATAACTGCTGAACATTCATAAAAATACTAGGTCTAGCAATAAGGAATAATTAAGATTTTGTTCAGGTTTTTGAAGTCATTCTCATTTTGAGTTATTCTCACAAAGGCTACATTCATTTGATAAAAAATACAATAAAAACAGTAATATTGTGAAACTTTTCTATGCTAATATATTTTAAATGTAATTTATTCCTGTGATGGTAAAGCTGAATATATTATAGTAAAGCTCAAATATTATTGGTGCTCAATTATTAATAATGGTTCTGATTATCAATGTTAAAAACATTATTTGCAGATTAATATTTCTGTTTAAACTATGATACATTTTTTTAGAATTCTTTTGATGAACAGAAAGTTTAGCATTTGAAATAGAAATCTGTTGTAACATTATAAATGTCTTTACTGTCACTTGAATAAATGTATTGCATCCTTGCTAAATGAAGTATTAATTTATTAAAAAATAAATAAATAAATAAAAATCTTTGTCCCCAAAGTTGAGTGGTACTACATATAAATGTCATTGTTGAGCTGCATAATTAATTAAATATCAATCAAGATTATTTAATTTAATATAATTAACATTTTATAAAATGTATAAAATGAAAATTATGAAATATGAACTATATATACACATACATTAAATAATAAAATTAATAATAAATGAAGATATGTACATTTATAAATTATCAACTGCAATTACAATATAGAGGAGAACATTTTATTTCTACATTTTTACACTTCTCACAGAATAGAGTTCAGGTAAAAACAGCAGACTTGGAAAATAAAGTCTAGTCGCTTTTGGCTAAATGAGAAAAGGATTTTAAAAACCTCGATATAATTCAAGCGAAATCGAAGAATGAACTGATGATGTCATTTCGAACAAAATCAGGCCAAACAAAGTTCGTTTGGAGTTCGAAACAGCCTGCTAAAGTGAACTTTCCGGAAAAGTTCGCTAGGGCTGGTAAACACCTTTGTAAAATCATTGGTACATTGCGATTACGTAATAGGTAGGTGTGCACAGAGGCTCCGCCTTCTTCTTCCGGTTCATTTCTCCTGTTCAGTCCGTCGAGGTCAGATGTCCGCAAGTAAAAACATAAAACACAATAGAGAACATCTGTACTTCTGATTAAACGAGACACTGACACTGTTTTTCATGTTTAATACAGTAAAGCTGCTTGATTTTAAGCAATCTATTGTATAAAGTGCTATAAATAAACGTGACGTGGCTTTACTAGAGTGATGAATTGCAGAGCTCGTGCAAACATATCCACATTGCTATGATTAGATGCTTGCTGTTTTCTCAGTTTTGTTGTGTGTTTATTTTGAGAGGAAAGTACACATCACATATTTACATATTCATCTAGACGCCACTCTCAGCATCGTGGGCAGCGCTGGATGTTTGCTAACAGTATACTGCAGCTCACATATTTCAAACTTCTTCTTACCCCTAAGTGAAGAACGAAAAAAGAACTTTGCCGTGAATATATCGGGACCTTAAGTACCATGTGGTTCACACACTACCTCTATGGAGTAATGTAGGGCTGAGGAAGCAGGGTGAAGGGACAGATTCTGGAAGGGTTTGATATGAGGTGCCTCCCATCCTCCTGCAGCAGACCAATTGATGGTCAGCATGTGGTCTGAAAACTGCTTGCCAAACACAAGGGTTGAAGGGTCTGGCTTTGGCTTCAGTACAGGGTTCCTCTCTATGGTAAGATCTGCAGCCTGACACAAACAAACAGGGAGAGAAAGACAGAAAAAGAGAGAGAAAACGAAAAAGACAGAAAGGGGCGGGGAGTAAAGCGGGCATGTGGAGAGGTGTTTATTCATTATCATTGATTGCACATGCATTTGAAAAATTAATCTGGATTCATCATGCCAGTCAAGCTCTTATGGAAATTGAATTCAATTAAAATGCGGTGAGAAGAAGGGAAGGGGGTTGTTGAAAGAAAGAAAGCGTGCAAGAGGGCAAAGGCACAAAGAAAAGAGACATCAGAACCCACAAGGTGACACCGTGGCCTGCTTAACAATTCAGAAACTGCAACTCAGGATGAGCCGTAAAACTTCACAGGTCTGGAAAAGATCTGCATTGCCCCCAAAACATACCGGCTTACGTAAGGAAAAATTAAAACAATTGCACAAATTCACCTGAGGTCCAGGCTGACTTGTGGTGGAACAGAAAGAATGAATGAACCTGGCTCGACAGGTTTGTTTCAGTACCTTGAAGGAGGAACTGACGAACCGCAACGACCCACATGACAGGGAGAGAGGATGAAGAAAGCGTCCATTTAGTGCCTTAAAACACAGAAACAGAGTGCAACTTCAATCATTCCCTTTCATAGCACACTCAGACACAGGGCATGTTGTTCTTGACAGCTGTTGTTTAGCCCTCATGAGATGTGAAGGTTGAGTATGTACCAGCTGTATGTACCTGCATTTGTGCACAAGGAGACAACTGGGTCACGCAGTAACAGTGCTTTTAATAGCTAAAAACCCTGAGCGAATGAGCAAAGCAAAGGTAGGTAGTGTGTTTAGACACACACCAATCAGCTCCTGTTTTAATTGTTTTCTTTTTGTGTTTTATTAGGCATTTGTTTACATAATAAATAATGTAGCAGGGCTACATGATAGCTTGCTGCTTGATCCGTTGGGTGAACTCTCTTAACTCGTGCATAATATGGCAAACAATTAGTCTTATGGAAAGATGTTTTTACTGTTAGTTTCTGAAAAATTAACTAGCATATATTATTGTAACTAGTATTTATTTTAATTATCAGTAAGTAATCCAATAGTTACTAGTATCTTTTTCAACTTCACTACAATAACTATTGATTAAATACTATTTATTTGCTACTAGCCACTGACTATCCAGATAGAGTCAAGTAACTATAACACCACTGGTACAATTTGAAATTTGTATATAATTCAAAAGGTAAAAGTTGCAACTACTCACTTCTAACTAGTATTCCAATTATTACTGTATTAACTATTGATTAATGTAGTAGTATGCTTTTCATACTAGTAGTATATATAATTTGGGAGACTACTATCAAACTCATTTATCTCACTTTAGACTAACTGAGATTGAGATTTATCTCACTAGTTAAAATAGCTTTTTACTTATATGTAATGACTACTACTAGTCAAAACTTTATAGTCCAATATTAAAAATCTAGTAAGATAAAACATTTAGTTAAACATAACTAATAAATAAGTAACTACCAGCACCTAAATACAAGTTGCAAGTAAAACAGAAATAGGTACCAGCGCCAACTGGACTGCATACCAATTGGAAATGAGATAATACCACAGATCCATATTGATTTTATTTCCAAAATGTAACCAGTAAAAGTGTAATAGTTACTTGTTGGATAGTGACTAGAAGCAAAGGGTGTCACACGAATAAAGCAACTAAAAGGATAGGTCACTACAACTGTAATAAATATATATTTAATAAATAGTTACAAGTAAAATAACGCCTCATAGTGTTAAAATACTAGTAATAAAAAAAAAACGACATAAGCAACATAAATAGATACTAGCATTGTTTTTATGAATAAATGTTAAGTCGGCTTGCCATGCGTCCACACGGAAATACGTGGAAAGCTAGTCATACATAGTACAAGCGTTCATCCGTGATTTACAGACAGTTTTGAGTATGAACAAAAATAAAATTCAGATTGAGAACAAATGACGTTTTATCTTAACTATAAAATCAAACACTTAAAGATGTGCATCCCGCTGCTGTGATATCTGAAACTAGCGTGTTGTCGATTTGCAACGTTGATGATCCGCAGTTTAAGCTGCTAATTACAGTTCTGTTAAATATACTCCAGACACGTCGAGTGTGTTTAGATAGACCCGTTAAATATTAACAGAAGGATTTGGAGATGTGGTGGCGGAGATAAGTGAAATGATCTTTGAACTCACCGTCCTGAGCGCTGCCATTGCTGCTGAAATGAATGGTAAACTAGTCCGAGTGGGAGCAACTGCCCCAGACAGTCGGATCGCTGCGTTCCGGATTGGACCCCTGAAGAAATAGCGGAAATGTGCTCGGGATTTGAAAGCTTAATTTTTTATTTTCAACACAAGCCAGTGTGATATTTGCATCATAAGACTTGTTTGAAATATCTTAAATGTTGTTATTTGTGATGCCACTAGGATATAGCTATGGGATAGAGATAGCCTTACTGGAAACTTTCTGAATGAGACTTCTTCTTTCTGAGCACTCATATGATAATGTTTAATAAAGAAGTATGATTCGACTATATCATTACATCTTTATATAAAATTTAAAAGGTATTAATATTACAAACAAAATAGTTCCCATCCATCAAAGGGTTAATAATAACTCGCGGTAGGCGTGACGGATCTCTTGCATCTGATTGGATAAAAAAGAGCGGGGGTCAAATCAACGCAATCAACGGGGTTAAACCTATGGGTTAAACAAGGTCACAAGAGAAGCATTCCATTCCTTGGTCAGGATATGAGGCGTTGGTCCGATCCGGTTAAATGATTGGCTTTTGGAAATTAAAAAAAAAAAAAAAAAAATGTTTTATGTCAATACCTTCAGCTGATGATGTGACGCAAATAAAAATAGCCTGTCATCTGTAAACAGGGGTGTGTGGCTAGATTGCACAGAAGACTAAAACCCAGTTTCTATTTGCATATTGAATTGATTTGGATTTTCTTTTCTTTCTTTTTTTTATATTCTAAATTTTAAAAACATTTTGATTGTATATTGGTTTTTTTTATTATCAGTGTCTTGTCTTGTCACGCTGTTGCACTGTGGAGCTTCGGTCACTACAACAAATTCCTAGTATGTGTAAACATACCTGGCAATAAAAGCTCATTCATTCATTAATTCATCCATTCATATCAAAGGACTCATGATAGTATGAACATATTATTTGTCTTGCATTGTCTTCCTTGAGTGGCACTGCCATGTTAAAGAAGTTCTGTCATACTTTTTCTAGTTCATTTTAAATGAAATAATTTGACAACAAATATGTATAATAATTAAGCTTTTTAATTGGTACAAAAAAAATCAAGAATACAATGTATGAAACAATCACAACCTATCAAGAGTCATTAATTAAGAAAATCACTAAATTACACTGCAGTTAAAACCAAACTGCCCTGGAAATGTTTAATTGTAAACATCAGTCTTTGCAAGCACATTCAAGGTACTGTAATTCACAGTGCAGGTCCCTTTCATATAATATTGTAACTACTATAATTTTGTATTAATAAAAATGGAAAACTCAGCATTTAGATTAATTAATTAAGATACCCCACAAAAAAATCCTATTACTATTAGAAATGCAAACAATGGCAGATGGCTTTAAATGTAACAATTATTGCCCCATTTTACCTGACCATTAGGTGCTACATGGAAGGTAAAAGAAAAACTATTTCTGAACTACAGTAAACTTGAAATAATGCTTGTTTAATAGTAAACTTAAACGCATTCAAATAAAAGTTGTGAAATGATTTGAAGTGGTGCAATAATTTAAAAAAATCTGTTATTTTGCAGTGTCCCTGTTACACATATTACATGTACTTACTATAGTAATAAAAGTAAATTATATACATAATTAAAACCCTAATCCTAACCCTAATTATATAGTAAGTACATGTTGTTAATTAAAATTACTCAGTACTCTATTGTATAATTACACTGTAACAAAGGCACCTTAAAAAATGTAACCAAAATCACATATTTGCAAATAGTTTCATTTAGAAATAGCACTGTCTCATAAGCACCAAACAAGCTGTCTGAGAGAAGGAATGAAACCATATAATTATTTAATGGACCTTTCACCTTTCCATCATTGTTCAGTTAAGGAACTTGGCTTTTGAAGCTGTAGTTCAGTTCGGCCCCTCCGCTTAGAAACAAATCTATCCCAGTACAGAAAGTAGCATCAGCTGCCAAGAAAAGGGCAGCTAATCCACTCTCAGCCTCCGTTCCCATTCGTCCAATCAACTGTTGAGGAGAAAATTGTTACTATAACATATCCAGCAGAACACCAGCTTCTTTTATTGCTCATTTACCCTTATGAACACTTACCTGAGCATTTTCTCCCCCCTTAATAGTAGCAGAAGGGTTTTCGGTTTGGCCAGCAAGCTCCTCCCACAGAGGTGTCCTTATATTGCCTGGAGAGATGCTATAAAAGAGTTTGGATTTAAAGGCTGGTAATAAACATAATTAATAAACAATATTCACAGATGGAAATTCAGTAGGATCAAAGAAAAAAAATAGTAATAGAGAAAATAAATAGTTTAGATATAAACATAAAAATCAGGAACAGCTTAGATGGCAGGGTGATTATGTCACTCACCAGTTCACTCTCACTTGATAGCGACTCTCATCCACAGCCATTGCTTTAGTCATGGCGGTGATCGCCCCCTTGTGGATATATGGAAGTACTGCTATTACTTTCAAGATGATCATTTGCATTTGGCACAAGCAGAGAAACTCACCTTGGTTGCCACATAGGGAGCTGCGTCTTTCTGACCTATTGAGGCGACAAGGCTGGACAAATTGATGATGTTTCCTTGTGTTTTGCGCAGGTACGGCAGTGCATACTGCCCCCAGGTAATAAAAAGAGGTTAAAAAATAAAATAAAAATCAGTCATTCTGCACAAGTAAAGAGACCAGAGTGTTATGTTGCTTGAGATGTTACCTTGGAAGCAAGGAAGTAGCTGATGAGGTTCAGATTAAGCAGGTCTCTAAACTCCTCTGCAGTGGTTTCATCTGTGGGCTTGTGAGGGGGGTCTGATGTATCATTTAGGGATTTAAATTGAAATCAGTATTATTAGACAATTTATTGATTTGTATCATTATTTTTTTATATTATGTTCAAAATAATTGTAAAAATCCCTTGTTAAAATAGTGTTCACAAGGGAGTGTAGAACAAATACGAAAGTTTCAAGTACAACAAAAAATGTAAAAAGGGTGAATAAAACTTTGACTTACGCCAGCCAGCGTTGTTCACCAAACAGTCGATTTGTCCAAACCTCTCAATCGTCTCACTTATTAATTGCTTTAAGGTAAGATATAATAATAAATAAATAACAATAGGCTACATTTAGAACTATATGACATTTGTTTTGAAAGTTTCTATGCATTATAAAAATGCATACAAACCCTACATGGTTTTTAGAAATAGAAATCAGAATTATTTTATTATATTATTAATATTAATATAATTAAAAAAAAAAGCCTTTATACGTGATATTTTATAATATCAAGTTGTAAATGGAAACCTTTTTCAAATGTGGAGAAAAAAAGCTTAACCACAAAACCATAAAGCGTCAAACTGCTAAAGCTTTGACGAATAAAGTAATGAGTTTGAGAGGAAGAAGATAAATGGGTAGGACAGAGACTGAGGTGAGTGACACAAGTTAAGAACGCCTGTGCGTACCTTGATGTCATCCTCTTTCGTCACGTCACATGACAAAAACATGCATGATCCCGGTCCTTCCTTATTCAACTCAGACTCAAGGGACTGGCCAGCTGGCACCTCAGCTGACAGGAAAAAGAAAGAAACGTTATTGCATTTATTGCTGTAGGCTAATCAACCTATCTTTAAGTATTTAAATCAATCACATACTCTCTTGAGCGCAGAAGACAACTTTGGACCCATTTTGCACTGCAAAGCAAACATGACGGTTTTTATTTACTCTTGCTTTACTTTCGATTTATTAAGGGAAAGATACATTCTATAAATCCTTACCAAACACTTTAACGATACCCCTTCCAATGCCTCTAGTGCCCCCAGTGACGATGACAACTTTGTTGACATAGCGCTGAGCACAAGCCATGTTACAACTGTACGTTATACGTCCGCTTATTCGTACTAATGCAGGAAATGCAAAAATCACGTCTGCACACGACTGACGGCTCGAGTAACCGGTTTCTAAAGAACTTTAAAAATTTGAGAAAAAAAGAGAGAAGTAGCACGTGTGTGCGTCTGTGTCCTGTAGAGATGTTCGCTTCCTGGAAGAATCGAACTGAATGAACCAGTTTGCCTGAATGAACCAATTCGCCAAGTACGCTGCTCTCTGAAACTCAGCATGCCTGTTTTGCAAATTTGGTTCGCAAAGAGCAGATAAAGCTAGATAAATCCTATAGTATTTTGTAATATACTTGTTTAACTTGTTTTCATTAAAAAAAAAAAAAAAAGGATGTTGTATATTCCATACTTTATCATAGACATACAGTCTATGACAAGAGTCGGCTGATGAGCTGATGATAGACAGACAGCAACTTGTCTACGCTGAAAAGCTATTTCATGCATTCCTGACCTTTAAGGTGATGATACACAGGGCAACCTTTTGAGCAATGTTGTCAAGTAGGCAACAAATTTCTATCTGGATAATTTAGATCAAAATTTGTTGCCTATTCTCAATGGGAAAGTGCTCAAGCAACATTGCTCACCTTTAAAAGCATCACCTTTCGACAGGATTATTGTAATGCATTAGGTGGTTGTCCTGCATCCTCAATAAACAAGCTACAGTTAGTCTAAAGTGCAGCTGCTAAAGTTCTTAACAGTTCTATCATCTGCACTGGTTACCTATTAAGTTCTATACTACAAGGCCCTAAATGGCTTAGCTCCTGTGTATTTAGCTGAACTTCTATCGCCCTACAATCCATCACGCTCTTTAAGGTCACAAAACTCAAGACTTTTAGTACCTAGGATATATACTGTACAATATTTGTATAGCTTTGTCATGCTATAACCTACTGTCATGAGTTTCATGTCCATGCCACTCAAGTTCATGTTTATGTTTAAGTCATTGTTTTGTTTTTGTACTTTTGGAATTTGAAATAAACTGCACTTGGGTTCAGAACTCTGACTCGACTTCAGTGAATCTGTTATAATACAACTTCTGATGAACATTAGCATTAGCTGTGAGAGTATTAGTTAACACCCTTTTGTGTTTGTATTTGTAAGACTGGAGAAACTGGAAGAACTGGAAGAGAGGGCGACTCTCTGAGAAAACAAAGGAAATTAACTTTGAACTCTCTCTTGCATCCCCATCATATCAGCTGATTATCTCAGTATTGTCCCAATTTAAATCTTATCCCCTTCACCCATCTCGTACATCTCACATGTTGAAATGACCTGAAAATCACCCCAAATCGATATGGTTTAATGTGAACAATTATAACACAACGCTATACATGTTTGGTATCTTTTGAAATGTCTCAGTGCAACTGATACGCATTCCCACAGAAGTTTACCAGCAGGTAATAAAGGTTTTAAGAGTTTACAGATATTTTACTGCTTACTGTAGTGGGTGTGCCCCCTTTGACAGGGTCTTTCATGCAAATGGGTTTCTGTCCCCTAAAAGGTGTAAACCTTGATTAATGCAAATTCCCATTGTGAAAGAAGTTTCTGTCTTGGTCTGAGTATTTAAAGTGATATTGTTACTCAAGGCGCGAGTCTGTAGCCAGATCAGCCCATGATGCTGTGTGTCCTTCAGACACTCAGCATTATGTATCTTTCTAATATCAGGCATGCATCTTTTACTCTTTATTTCTGAGCATTGGATGTTTTGTATCAATTATCCTTTAATTGATTGTGTAATTGGCATGATACATTTACCTGACTAATACATTGTTACATTTGGATTTATTCTGACTCTAGTAGATTGTGTTGCATCCATTGTTACCACAAATCTGTGTCAGGTTAGTAACGGACTAAAGTCCATTTTAGAGCTCCGGCTGAGGCTTGGCATGAGTTTAAGTGTACTTAGACTGTAAAGGCTAAAAAAGAAAATTTCCATTTAGGACAACAAAATGTTGATCGTCCATCCGAAACAAGGTGAGCCATATCTCTGTTTAATGTAATATTACTCTAGCTAAGTGTACATGGGAAACCATGACATGACCAAACTAAAGCTACTATCTGAGAAGTAATATTGGTCGGCTTACCTAGTGGTCGTGACTTCTAACTAGAGATGGTATTACTTTAATTCAAATGATTGGGTGGGCATATTTAAATTAGATTTGGACATATTTAGAAATGGATAAATCTGCTTCACCTGTGCAGGTGATTTACACACGCCCAACATTCCTGTCATACAGGTAAAAATACATAAACCAGTTTAACCTATTTGTCAAACAGACTCCAGTATGCAAAAGGAAGAATATGAACATCATCAAGTGAGAAAAGCTGTTTGTGAATAGTGTGAATCAGTTTAAAAACATACCAGTTTAATGCTTTGCTACTATCTAAAGAGAGAAAGAATGGATTTATAAACTGAATTTCAAGTTTTTACATTGCTGAGACAGAGGTAGGTTTGAACCAACACTTTTCTGGATTCATTCTTCTGCATTGGTAAATCCATATAAATCTGCTTATATAAATACTTATATTTCTATCCTACTGTAATGTAAAAGTATTTTCAGATTCTTTAGTCTCTCTCCTGAGAATTTTTCTTCTTTAAGTTCTTGCTGATCAAATTCAGTCTGGCTTTTGCAGTCATACAGAAATACAGAAACAAAAACAGAACTATCCATGGGACAATGTTTTAGTAAAGCCATAAATGATTCAGACACTCAGACTTATTTTAGGAGCCATTTCTGGAGTATAGTTGTTTGGTCC
Source organism: Elopichthys bambusa (assembly GCA_037101425.1). Taxonomy (NCBI): domain Eukaryota; kingdom Metazoa; phylum Chordata; class Actinopteri; order Cypriniformes; family Xenocyprididae; genus Elopichthys; species Elopichthys bambusa. The sequence goes on from CM074435.1 coordinate 20,014,854, forward strand.
CACTTTATATTAGGTGGCAACAATGTAGGCCTACTTATTGTGTTCATATTGTTTTGCAAAACTCTTTTGCTGCTATTGGGACACGGGTAAGGTTAGGGACAGGTTTGGTGGTATGGGTAGGTTTAGGGGGGGTTAAAGTGTAGGCTATACTACGAGCATGCATGAATCAACACTGTAAAAAATAACTGTTGGTTTAACTTAAAAAAGTAAGTTACCTGGTTGCCTTAAAATATTGAGTTCATTGAAATTAAAAATTTGAGTTAATACAATGAAGGCGATTTGTTTAATCAATAGAAGCTCAAAATATTATGTTATCTGAACCTCATTAATTATTGAAGCTGATTTGACAAAAGAAAAAATGTTGTGATAAATCATGAACATATTTTTTTACAGTGAAGGACGAAATGGCGAAATGTATGTATGTTTGTTTTGTTTTTTAATTTTTAAATTTTTAGTTTTGTTTTTTAAATCAGCCAAATGCACTTACACATTACTTTATTTAAATGTGCCAGTGACATAATCGCGTGATGATGACGAACTAGTGAATCGTGTTTTTAACAGGCTCATTGAAACTGTTCAAATGAACCAGTTCTGTGGCCTGTTGCATGAAGCTAGTTGAACAAACTCTGAGTTTCAGAGTAGGTTTGGAGTTGACAAATCCAGATAAATCCAACCTGGTTTAGATCAGGATGAACTGTTGCACAACGCTCGGTATAAACTTTCTCTGTCAACTTTTGACAAAGAATCCAAAGTTTGCAAAGCGCGTGCACCTTAAAGTGTGACACGTGCGGCAAACAGCCAATCACACGGAACAAGGAGAACGTCAGTTTGATTCACTTCTTGCGAGAGAGCCACACAATTCATGTCTCTTCCGAAGATTAAGAGTTAGTTATGAAAAATATGGGATTAAACGCATTTACAAAGCAGGAATAAACACTGCTGCAGTGAAAGTTTGAGAACTTGAAGAATACATGTAAACTTAATCTGTTTAAAAGCTTTATATATTATGCATGTATTATATTTATTTTAATTTAATATTTAAATATTTAATTTAATTTAAATATTGTCAATTAATATAATAGGCCTAATTATATGAATATGTCATATGAATTATTCATAGTTTTAATTTATTTAATAAATAAATAAATATAATGAATAATTAGCAGCAAAAGATGAGCAATTTTGTCTCTAAAATGTTTTCACTATAAACTGATTTAATTTGCAGCTAGAGATACAGGGGGAGTAGCTTTATTGCATCAGATAGGCTACGTGTCACTTTATTCACAGGTGATTGGTCGAGTTTGGGTTTGTGATCTCTAACCCAGAATAAAACCTGCTCCGGAGCAGGTTAGCCATGTACCGTAAGTCACCATAGCAATGAACCCTGCTAAAAACCAATCCACCTTCATAAGCCCAAAAAAACAGAGTTTGCTCAAACTAATCTTGAACTTACCTGGGTAGCAACTGAAACCGGCTTTGTGCAACAGTAAATAGGTAAATAAATTCTGACTTCTTATCACTAGTGTCAACAGAAAAATGGGACTTGTAGGACTTGTTGGGATTATCTTGTAAAGAAAGGTATTAAATTGAATTGAAAAAAAATATGCATTTCTATTCACTATATTTCTATACAGAAATTATTTCTATAAATAATAATTTAACATTCTGTTTTTTATATTGTTATATTTATTGGAATATTTGTGTAGGCTACATATAGCCTAATTTTAATTTATAATTATTCGAACTTCATGACTCTTTTGAACTACAAAAGACTTACAAAAAAATGACTTTAAAAACCTTGAAAAAGTGGTGAAAGATTTACGATACACATTCCAAGAACTCAAATGCCTCCTTGTCATTTCTTGCTTCTAAAAAAGACAGAACAATGTTGAAAAGCTGCTGTGTGACAGGGTGTACAGCAAACAAGCTAAAAAACCCAGAACGAAGTTTTAAAAGCTACCGAACCGTAAATGCCAACCTTTAAGGAGACAAAAGTGGATACAGGCAAATTACAAAAAAGTGACTTTAAAAACCATGATAAAGCAGTGAAAGAATTTTTGATACACATTCAAAGAACTCAGATTTAACAAAGCCACTAATTTGATTTATGTTCTGAATAATTATTATGTTGAGATTATTTATATGAATAATTATTATGTGCAGAATTTTTTTATATTCTAAACAATTATTTATATGTTTCCTGGCAGAAGTGTTGGGGTGGAATATTGCAAATCTTTGTATTCTAAACCAAAAAATATAAAAGAGAGAAATCGAGAGAGACAGGCATTTTAAAGGGCACCTATTATGCAAAATCCACTTTTACATGGTGTTTGGACATAAATGTGTGTTAACAGTGTGTGAACACAATCACCCTACAATGACAAAATTCCACCCACTTTTTTTTTTTATCCCCATAGAGACGGAGCACATTTAGGCCACGCCCACGGGGGGGTGCTTGGGCAATCCAACCCTCTCCAACTCCTCTCCACAGGGTGTACAGCAAACAAGCTAAAAAAAAACCAGAACAAAGTTTTTATAAGCTACCGAACCGTAAAAGCCAACCTTTAAGGAGACAAAAGTGGATACAGGCAATAAGAGTGTCACAGAGACGAACTCCGTGATTCCCTCCTCTGGCCATCAGAGGGAGCCTTCACCGGAATACTGACACGCACACATTCTCACACACGCACTACATTTCCCACAAGCCCCGTACCTTGGCGCTGATTGCCACACCCAGCTGCTGTGCATTACCTGGACTATTTAAGCCACACTCAACCTCGCTATCATTGCGAGGTCTTGTATTGCCACCAGGGCGTACATCTGTGAGCGTTATTTATGCTGACTGTGCCTGTTGTTGAACCTGTTTATATCCCCGTTAGCGATTCTCTGCTGCCTGCTCTTAGACTATTTGCTGTTTACTGGACTTGTGATTCTTATCTGCCTGCCCTGATCTACTGCCTGTTGTAAGACTACGATTCTGCCTTTTCCCTGCCATACCTGTTTGCCCCTGTTTGACCACTGCCTGTTTGACTACCAGATGTGTTAATAAAGCCTGCATATGGATCCCACTTCGTGTGACGACTCGTTATAAAGAGTAGTTCTGTCACACAACATTGTTCTGTTTTTTGTTATAAGTCAGAAATGACGAGGCAGCTTCACGCAATAAAAAGTCAATAGAGCTCCGGAGGTTGACGTCACACAATCTAAACTCCGCCATTTTGGCAGGCCATCAGGAGAGCGCTAGAGCGGCTGTAGCATTGGTATCGATAGTAGTCGAACAATAATGTAAAACCAGACATGTTTAGACCTTACAAACCTTACTATTTCAACATTGTGAATAGCTGCTCCAGGATGCCAGAACAGGTGGGGAAAAGCAAAGGGGAAATCATTTTATCATATTCCTAAGGATCCTGATAGATGACTGAAATGGTTCACTGCAATAAAACGTGCTAACCAACACAACAAAACGGATGGCTGTATTTGTATTTTATTTTTGTTTATTTTTTGTCTTTATCTCAATATTTCTATAAGGGTTTTTTGTTGTTGTTTAATAGTAACCTTAAAGTGATATGAAAGAGTTTAAAATGTGTTAAATAACTGGGCTGATACATTATACTGAAAATCCTTATATAGCCTAACATTACACATTATTCCACCGGTCACAATTGTGGCCGAACATAAAACTTTTCACACATTTCCATAAAATAAAAAAAAATAAAAAAATTATTGATTATTTCAAGGGGCAACTAATGACACCTCATTTGGATATTTTCATGTCTGGGAAAATTTGGGATTAAACGGGTTAAGATTTCATGACATTTATGATGTCTACTGTACTCACGGTGATATAGCTATGCTGGCTATCTACAAACAAGGACAGCTAGGGCCGATTACCTTACCTAACAACACAATTGACTTACCCTTCCAATGACGACGAAGCGGTTTTAGCCGTTTTAGCGGTTTAACTCCAAAGTTGAATATTCATCACAAAATTAGATTGTGTCCATTTGTACCCCTCCAGGTTTTTGTAGGCTTTTAAAGAATCTCCGGAGTAGGATGAGGGAAAGTTGATGAGGTAGTAGTACATATCAGGATACTGCAGGTCAGAACATCTGAGCCACTGATGACGCAATGGATTAAGTTTTATTTTTGAAGGTAATGTGCCCCCATATACCTAAATTAATTTATGTTTATCAGTACCACCTGTTCGTGATCCAGCTTATAATGTCTACGGAGCAATACGTTACTGGTTACGGCAGTAATGAAAGAATGAAAGCACTTTATTACAGTTCATCTGCGTTGTTCTACGGATATAAAGTTTACCGGTTTATTAAGCACCCCCATTCGAAAAAAGAATAAGGTCTTTATATATATTTACTGTTAGTTGTACTGTTAGTTAGTTGTATGTTGATGATAATGCAAGGGAGAGAGAGAATTTATGACTTTACCGCTCACTTCTTGTACTGTTATATGTAATGTTAGCACTTATGGTAATTTTCTGGAGTAAAAACGGATGCTTCATCTTTTGTGTGATGTACTCGTTAGTAAAGTTTTGGCCATCATTTGGATGGGGTCCGCTACAACAGGCTTGTTCTAATAGGGATAACAAGATGACAACATAATTTATAACCATAATTAAACTGTACCTGTTCTATCTCCATACAGCATATATTCTCTGGCTCTGTAGGCATCATTGTCTGACTCCGGTTTGAACTGAACACAATTATGGACAGATATTGACATTGGTAGTGCTTGAAATGGCGGGGGGTGGGGGTGGGGGTTAAAGAAGTCCGAAATTAAAGGAGGCAGCTTCATGCAATACAAAGTCTCAAAAATACAAAGCTCTTAAAGCTCCGCCCTCTTCTTGGAACTGGGGATTTTAACATGCTATTAAAAAAACAAACTGTGGGGTATTTTGAGCTAAAACTTCATATACAGACTCTGGGGACATCAGAGACTTATTTTACATCTTGTAAAAAGGGGCATAAAAGATGCCCTTTAAGGTGGTGCTGGTGTGAAGATGTTTGGGACAGTGAGCTGATGAGGGGACGAGGGGCTCTGGATTGAATTTCAGCATGACAGCATTCCCCAGAGCTGCAGTGAGCGTGAGAGGGAGATAGATAGTGACCTACAAACAGGTTTAAGTATCCTTACTGCACTGACAGAGGGGAGGACAGAGTTTATGGTTCAGGGTACAGGAGAAAACACCTCCCGTTGGACCCACAGGGTAGACCACCTGGCAGAAGGGGGGACAGTAGATACACAGCTTATGGTGTGGTGCAGGTAGGGAAGAAACACGGATAGTGTGGGGTAACTATTCTGGATCTACGGTCATTAGTGGCAGAGGGTAAGTAGAAGGACAAACAGAGTGTCTTCTTACAAACATTTCAGAGGCACAAACCTCTGTATTTCTAATGCTAAATTTCGGAATTATGGGAGATGTTTACTTTCAGGGGATTCTGACACATTTTTCACTTTTTTTCACCCCTTACCTTCATTCAAGGCTTCTTTCCATACTTCAGTTCATGTGTTGTTTATGTGTCTTTATATAAACCAGCTCTGTTAATTTACCGTAGTGTTATTCTCGTGGTGAGGGTCAAAGTGGTAATGGAGTCAACACAGGGTTAGGATAGATTACATAAAATGTTTGTAATTTCATGGGAAAATAATATAAGTAAGGATAGCATCTTCAGTTACATAACTGGAACTGGACTGCATACATTTACCAAAGTCTGGTATGTCATGCCTAATAATAGTATATATATGTATATATATATATATATATATATATATATATATATATATATATATATATATATATTTTTTTTTTTTTTTTAATTTAAATATATTACACATATATATTCAGCATTACAATATATAATTCCATAATTATTGTGTACATCTTTGCTGTCATACATTTATGAAAATATATTAAGTGTATTATTATTAATTTACCAATTTTAATTTATTGCATTTGAATAAATATACAGTTATACATTTAATTCATTTTAAATAAATAATATTAAAATAAATTTATATTAAATCTAAATGAGAATTACATATTTCTCAGCATTACATACTTCTATAATTGTGTACATCTAGTTTGCTATCATTTAAAATATGAAAATATAATGATTTAAATGTATTAATTTATTGATTTTAATTAAATATAATACAGTAAACTTAATGATAGCAAGCAAGATGTAAACAATAATTATGGAATGAAATAATGCTGAATATATATATATATATATATTACATTTAATAAATAAAATCAATAAATTAGATAAATAGCAAATAAGTGCAAAATAATGTAACATTTTAAAATGTATTTCTATACTCAATATTTAATTAAAATTCATTAAAATGATCTGTTAACAGAAAATGAGATCTCTTTGTTTTACCCAATTTAACAGACTGAGTAAAAAGAAAGAAGAAAAGATGGACAAAGGAGGAGGAGAAGGATCTGACAGTGAAATCGAGGGCAAAAAACTAGTAGAGGAGGAGGTCAGTGAGAGTGACAAGAAGCTCAAGGACCAGCGCAACAAGGCAGAAAAGGGTGACAAAGAGAAGGGTGAGAGGAAGAGAGAGAATCGAAGATCTGGTTCGATGTGGAGAGGAGGTTGGGCACTGTCTGAACGATTGGCCATTAATGTGTCAGGCATGCGCTATGAGACACAGATTCGAACCCTGGCCCAGTTCCCTGACTCTTTGCTTGGAGACCCTCAGCGTCGCCTACGCTACTTTGACCCGCTCCGCAATGAGATCTTCCTGGACCGCAACCGATTCTGCTTTGATGCCATCCTGTACTTCTATCAGTCTGGAGGGCGGTTACGGCGGCCTGCCAATGTGCCTCTGGATGTCTTCATGGATGAACTGCGGTTTTATGAACTGGGAGAGGATATCATGACTCGCTTCAAGGAGGATGAGGGCTTCCCCAAGGAGGAACCTCGGCCCTTGCCAGACAATGAGATCGCACGAAAGCTGTGGATGCTCTTTGAACACCCAGAATCCTCTGGAGGCGCCCGCATCATCGCCATTATCAGCGTGATGGTGATTGTGGTCTCCATCTTGATCTTCTGTTTGGAAACGCTGCCTGACTTCAGAATAGAAAAGGAGATGAGAGAGGTGAGAGGAGTGGGAAGACATGTCATTTTTACAATGTTTAACCAGAATGTGATGTACAAATTGTTATCAGTTGCTATACAGAGGATTTTACAGACATTATAATACATATATTGCAACATCAAGCATTTGAAATTTAAGTATAGCACATTATTACACAAAACATGACCAACAACCTGCAGCAAACACATAGTAATAAGCAAGAATGGTAGAATGGCAGTTAGCATGAAGCAGATGTGTTTACTGAGCATTTAAAGATGAATGAGCATACATTAAATTAAACGTAATTTATTATTATTAATATATAATTTAAAGTCAGCATGAAATGGAAATGGAAGTCCTTCAGCCCCTCGCCACCCAGGCTCAGGCTTGGGAGGCCATCCCCGGAGTATCAATTTAGGTTCTGAAAACAATCAAATGAGGTTACTTGCTTCAATTCGCTCGCAGACCCCCACACTTCAGGGGCGTTATCTGCACGTCTGTACAGAGCAACGTGGCACACGTCCTCCATTCCGAAGTAATGAATTTACTAGTGAAAGGAGCTGTAGAAACAGTTCCGCCAGCCCACATTGAGTCAGGCTTTTACAGAAGTTTTTAAGATTCCTGTTTGAGGAACATTACATAAACCAGTGGCTTACCGTCCTTCCATTCGGATTGTCTCTGGCCCCGCGCACTTTTACGAAGTGCATGGATGTGGCCATCTCCTCTCTGAGACAGAATGGTGTGAGCATTCTGAATTACCTCGAACACTGGTTCATATTGGCTCATTTGGAGGCCGAGTCCTAGCATCAGTCAAGCAAGTGGGAGACCAGCAAGCGCTCTCAGTGAGCACATCTTGCCTTAAGGTTGGGCCAAATGACTGTAGAGTTGTCCTGAAACCAAGACATGGTCATGTGCATAAGGTGGCTTACGAGTCTGTGGGCCTCCAGTGCCCCATCGGAGTGAGAGCCCACTCCACCAGAGGCATGGCCTCCTCCTGGTGTGGTCCAGTGGAATTTCCATTTGCGATATTTGTGTGGTGGCCGGCTGGTCTTTGCTGTCTACTTTTGCCAGATATTATAACTTGGACGTCCCTGCTCTACCAGCAGGGGTCCCTTCTGTTTAGTTGGGCTTTGACCTCTATGCGAGCTCAACCCGCTCATGACACCTTCCCTCTGGGCTCCAGCCCTGTGGTCCAAGCCCCTTAGTCTCAGGCGAATGCTTTCACCCTATCCTAGCCTTGCTGCCTTCAGGGCCCTTGTCTTTAAGTGCCTTAGGCCAGGATCATAAAATGATTGTCGTTCTGCGATTGTAGCACGGCAATATAGGATTGCATTCCCATAGCATCTGGGATGCAATACGAGTGAACCATATCGATAGGGAATGTACTTGGTTATTAACGTAACCTCGGTTCCCTGAGGTAACGGGAAGGAGTATTGCGTAGCTAGCTGTGCTATCACACTGCACGATTCAGCGCTTGCCGCTTCAGTTGTAAAATTATGAAGCCTTACAGCGTGATTTGCCTGCTTATATAGGCAGGTAGCCCCACCTGTTTCGGCTGGCTGCAGCGCCATAGGCTCGTGCAGTTTCACTACATGATTCAATCAGGCTTCAGCAATTGGAGGAAAAAGGAGTTTTCCCACAGCGTCTGCAACACAATACTTTTTCCCGTCATCTCAGGGAACCGAGGTTACGTTAGTAACCGAGTACGATATCTACCAATCCTTGAAATTAGACTAAGACCAAAAAAAAAAAAAAAAGGAAATTCCCATACTCATAGCATTTGTGACCGAGTAAGCAAACCCCAGGTGTTTACATTTTTAAAGGCTTACATGTTGTTTTTTTGCCACTTTAAATTATGGTAAATAACACTTAGGCTAGTGTTGTTTGTTTTTGAGCATTTCACAAATTCGTCTAAGTACCATGTATAATATGCACACTGATACTGAATTTCGATCAATTGTAAAAAAACAATGTTACACTGAATGCTGAACTTTTTTGAGACATTTTCACTGATTATATACACATTCATGTACAAAACCACATTTAAAATCACATAAAAAGGGTAAGTTTAGAGTGTAAAAAGTCACAATAAAAGAAAAGAAAGCACAGATGAAGAGTTTGGGAGCAGGAGAGAGTGTAGGGTTATTGCTGAGATTATTTTAGAAGTGTCGTTAAATCTGATACACAGATTGGGAGCAGAGACTCTGGGGGGTTGGAAAACAGTCAAGTGACGCGACCATGGAGAGATTCAACCGGCATACACAGATAGAAAAAGGGGAAGGAGATGAGAAATGACAAGATGACAGGTGACAGTATGAAAAAACGCCTGTGCCTGATCTGTGAGGGGAAAGTAGTGAGACGCAATGCAGGGTGGGTCGAGAGCAAGGAGGGAAAGTTAGTAAAGAGTATCAAATTAGTTTCCCAGCAGCGACCCACAAGCCAGCAACCTCAACACGCTGCCAAAGTAGCTCAGTAATTCTACATGGATCAGACAGTTAACGACAAGTAAACTAAAGCGGGTTGGAGAGAGAGAGAGAGAAATTGTGGAGGGTTACATTCTCAAGTTTCATCTTAGAGATCTAAGGCATTATTTTTAGAGTAAGGACAACCCTTCAGTGCACATTAACACAGATACAGAAGCTTGTATTAATAAACAGAGCTGAAATAGGAATGGAAACACACACTTCCACAACATCTTATGATGACTTTAGCAAAATCAAAATAAGCACTAAGACAGGGAACACTTAACAGCCAGCTAGCCAGACACAAGTTCAAACACAACACACGTGCATATACACACTCACATCTCACATGTCATACCATCTAATCTCCTGTCTTACTCTTTTAAAATCTGTTTTCCATGCAAACACACATGCTTAGCTTTGTGTTACACCACTGGTCATTTAAGTAAGCTTATACTGTATATCTTTCTGGAAACAAATTTAAAAATTACCACTACTCTGGTTACCTGTTACTCACATACTTATGTGGTTTGCCTTTGTGTACATGTTAGACTAAGTAATTTCTTTATGGAGTGATAAAGGGCAAAAATGACAGACCTTTGAATGATAGGTCATATACTGTGACCCTCAAAGCAGAATGGGACCTTCAAGTTCACTCAAGAAGTGGTTGTCAAATGTGCAACCAAATTGTTTCTGTCAGGCACTTGTTAGGCAAAGCATGTCTGGCCTTAAATGCAATGTCAGAAACTAATTTAAGCCTATTATATTCTTATTAGGGTTGGAAACTGAGAACTGGTACATTTCCATTAAAAAATACCTAAACTGACTGGCGCCCAGTTGTTAATGTTTCTCAATGCAGATGGTATATAGAGTTCAACAGTCCATTCTTACTTTTTAACCATTATTTTTGCAATTAATTTTTTTTCCCATAGGACTTTAAAAAAAACTTTTGTTAAAGAGTTATGTTAAGAAGTAATTTTGTTAAGAGTTAAGCCATGAAACCATCTTAATCCAAACTGAAAACAAGATTATATATCTTACTTTTGGTTTGATATAAGATTATTTTGCTTACCCCACTGGCAGATTATTTTGCTTGTTTTAAGGAAATACTCACTTAATTTTGACTTATTTTTTCTGAAAACAAGAAAATAATTTTTACTTCTTGATTTAAGAACTTTAAGATATTTTGACTAGAAACAAGACAAAAACTCTGAGTAAGAACAGCATTTTTTGCAGTGTAACATTGCGAATAACGAAGTTTATTGAATATGCATCGATTTTAGAGATTTCTTTGCATAGGTAATCATCGTAATTATGGGTAATGTAGATTTTCAACATGAATTCCACTGTTAAACATGATTCTTTCAACCATTAGGTTGTATTTCAGAAATAATCTCAAAAGCACAAAAAATGAGAATATTAATTTACTTTGAATATGCAAAATGTGCTTCATACTCTAGCCATCAGTTTCCAATTTCTGCATCTAATTTCTCTTTTTTTCTTTCCTGTCTTTTTTCCCCAGCAATATGCATACCAGCCTCACCTCGCTGGAAACAATACCACGCACATCCCAATGTCCTCTCCCTTCCATGACCCATTCTTCCTGGTGGAGACCATGTGCATCTGCTGGTTTTCGTTTGAGCTAGTGATGCGTTTCGCTTGCTCTCCCAGTAAAATGGTCTTCTTCAAGGATGTGATGAACATCATAGACTTCTTTGCCATCATTCCCTACTTTGTCACGCTCGGCACCGAGCTGGCCAAGTCTAAAGGAGCGACGCCGTCGATGTCCCTGGCGATCATAAGGGTCATCCGTCTGGTTCGAGTTTTCCGAATCTTCAAGTTGTCTCGCCACTCCAAAGGCCTTCAGATTCTGGGCCAGACGCTGAAGGCCAGCTTGAGAGAGCTAGCGCTGCTCATCTTCTTCCTCTTCATCGGAGTCATCCTGTTCTCCTCAGCCGTGTACTTTGCCGAGGTGGACAGCCCAGACACAGCTTTCACCAGCATCCCAGAAGCCTTCTGGTGGGCTGTGGTCTCAATGACGACAGTGGGGTACGGCGACATGTACCCGGTGACAGTGGGTGGAAAGCTCGTGGGCTCCATGTGCGCCATCGCAGGAGTGCTCACCATCTCACTTCCTGTTCCTGTCATCGTTTCCAACTTCAGCTACTTCTATCACCGTGAGATGGAGTGTGAGGACAACCAGGAATACACACATGTCAACACCTCTCTTTGGGAGGAGGAAGAGGGTGGTGAAGAAGGAGAAGATGGCGAGGAAGGGCCCGGTGAAGAGGGAGACCGCATTCCTCTCGAAGGAGGCACGACCTACAGGGGTATCTGCGCCCCTCTCAATGGGACTCTCCTGGCTGGGCTTTGTGCAGGGCAGGCTGGAGAGCAAAGCATAGGGAGCGTTTACCCGCTGGTCACCCAAGTCTGAGAGACTGGAGATCAAAAAGTAGGAATGAGAGATGGAGGTGGTCCTGTGCCATGTTTAAAGGACACTGCCTCGCTGTGACTTTCTGAATATATTGGGACGACAGGAAGAAGGAATGCAGGAATAAATGCAAGAAACAGAAAATGATTGACACAGAGGCTGAGAAGGTACAAAATGCAGTAGCCAAATGAGAGGAAAAGTATGAAGAAGTCACAAAAACATTTATATTAACTTCCATAAAACGTTTTTCTAACGTTCCGGTTACAAAACTTTTATTTTGACATCACAACCTTTACACTGAATGTATTTATTTGTAAAACTATTTTTATCTATTCAGAGAGTTGTGTCTTAATGCTTGGATGCGTTTGGAAAAATTGCTGAGCATAAGCTGAGCTGTGTTGTGCAATACAAGCGTTTGCACCTTTGCTTTAAAGATCTTACTGGAATTCTCAACATATATATATATCGGACATATTCATAAGAAGAAGCGCCATGCGGTGTCATTTAAATGTCATGTATTTTGTCACCCGGGTTGCAGCCATGAATGTGCCAGGGATAAAGTCTTAAGCATCATTCATCTGGAACAGTTTAATGTTACTGCTGTTCTGAATGACTATGTTGAAATGATGTGGATGAGAGATGTGTGTGTCTGTGTTTGTGTATTCAAAAGCATTTTAAGAAAATATGTAATATCTAATGTGTGTGTGTGTGCGTGCTCTATGAATTATGTAACTCTGAGCCATGTTTGTGCACCATTTATTAAAAAGTTTAATCAAACAAAAAACATACTGAAGTGACTCAGTAAAATACAAAATGAACAAGCAAAATGAAAGTGGAATCTGCTCCAGCAGATATCCTTCATGTTATTTAAAATGTAATGTTTAATTTAATAATTGTTTAATGTTTAATATAACAATATTTAAGTTAATAATGATGTATAAATTAATTTAAATCATTTTAGACCACAACAAATAAATAAATATATTCAAATAAATACAGTTTCAGGCAACAAAATACAGTAACAAAACATTTTTTAACCTTGCAGTCCGGTGATAATGTAAAGTGTGCCTCCATAACTGACGTTCGCCGGTCCTCATTTTTTAGTATGCATACTAGGACTAAAGAGTGTCTGTATGTGTGAGTTATGTCTCATTCCAAGTGGGTCATCAGAGTCCAGGTTTATATCATGAATATAGTCTTTCACCTCCTGTTTCTGGCTGTCCTCTTCTCTTCCTGCCACCGTATTCATTATGGGGAGGAACCGAGAAAATGGGCCACCATGTTTCTGCCCAGACTTCTTTGAGAAGAGCGACACAGGAAAGTGATTGTGTGGAGATAGGAAATTAGAATATCCATCTTCCAGTAGCATTTCTTGAAAGGTGCAGTCTTTTTCAGAGTATTGCAGCTGAAAGAGAAAACAAAACTCAGTATGAGTTCAAGTCTCCAGTGAAAATGATAAAAGTGCCTTAAATTAATATACTGTAACAGCTCATTTAATGTTCACTATAAAAAGTGTTGCAAACCATGTCAAAGCAATTCTTCTATTTTTTTTTTTTAATAATAATAAAATACAGGAAAATATAAAAAACAAATATGAAACATGTTTCATGTTTCAAAACAACAGCATTTATCTGAAATAAAAATCATAAATGTATTTACTGTCACTTTTGAACAATTTAATGCATCCTTGCTGAATTAACCTTCACTCATGACTTGTACATAATAATGCATATTATAAAGTGCCTTTAAATTTTTAAAGAAAATGTGTTTACACTGCTCTTTAACAAGCTAAACTAGCATGGTGTCTTTTTAACTAATGTTTGATTTCATTTTGGGGTTTTTTAATCAACATATATACTCTATTGAATTTTTCACATTTGCAATGACGAGATATAATGTTCAGACCTGTCCTTTCAAGTTGTCTTCATCATCCACACAGAGGTAAAGAGATGTAGCCACACTTTTGATGACCGTCTCTCCCGCTTTCACTGAACGCAGTTCCAGCACACCTGCAGTGCAGCAAACAACACCACACCTCTATCAGTACCATAATTCACATGCATTACCTTTGGACCGCCACTGCCCCCATGAAATATTTTTATAATATCAAAATGACAACAAACGTGTTATTATTTGCATAATCACTATCAGATATATTATGAACTTTAGGCATTTTTCCTTGAAGGATATGCAGAGAAGTATCTTGACGGTTACTTAATGATTACAGGTTACAATAAAACTCATGTTTGCAGTGGTTGCTTACAGTTTTGTCTCTTTACCGGAGACCCTCTGACGGATCCATCAGGATTCATTTCAAGGAACAGCCCTTGTAATCTGTTCTCTAAAATGAACAAAAACACAGTTAATGCCATCACCTCAAGCCATTAATTGAGTCTTTTTTCTTTAGGAATAAAACACAGCACACTTGGGGTGCACGGTACAAGTTTTATCACCACACACCAACTAAAAAGGATAGACTGATTCCAGATAGTAATGTTGACAGAAGAAAGTAGCACATGTCACAGTTAAGCGGATAGCAACATCTAAACATTGCAGCTAAAAAAGAAAAAGAAACCCATTTGCCATTACAGAACTATGATGTTAAAAAACAATAAGCACATTTCATTTAGGTTAAAGGATTACCTGTGTAGAGCAGGCGTTCCCTGACTTGTGTGCTGAACGGCAGAAGCACGTTCTGTGTAGGAACATACATACACCAATGAAGCTTTGGAAACAGAGCAAAAAAGATGAAAAAACAGGCAAAAAGCATGATTGACCAGGTGGGCATCAATAGAAATTGATGGTTTGAGTTAACAGAAATTTGATGATATCCAAAAGTTAAAAAAAAAAAAAAATCCTCAAGATTAAATAACTGTAATAATAAATCTTAAACTTGACTTGAATATTAAACAAAATATAAAAACTTGACTTGAATATTAAACAAAATCTAAAAACAAAGTTTGTGCAAAGAACTGAGCAGTGATATCCCCAAGACCTCCAGATATGATGGTTTCCACAGAAGACATGTCCCTTAAACTTGTATTTATATAGTAGTTACGAGAGAGCGACAGAGAATCCATGAGTCACTCAAGTACGAAAAGGAAAAACGATAACAAACTTGTTTTCAGGAAATGAACGAGGATAAACTGATGGTAAATCTCACAAGGCTATGCCAGTCATGCCATTGATCTCAGAGAACAGGGGACCCCCGAACATCTAAGAACATCTATATGTTTGCACATCAGAGATTATTCTCTGTTTATTCAATATAAAGTGTTTCAGTTAATTACCCAGTATTTAGAGGAAATGGGAGTGGAGGAGAAGGTGGCAGTTTAAACAGAATAGATAAGAGGCCATAAAAATCACTTCATGCTCATCTGTACATTCTCACCTTGGAGATGACGAGACGTGAGGACACTACACTACCGTCCCGTCAGCTAGAGAGGGCAGTGTGGCATCAAGTTATGATCTATTAATCTTTTTAATGAAAAAGTTCAAGTGTGCGTGTCTTATCTGAAGAAAAGATAACACAAACGTGCTTGCCGGCTCTGTCAATAATTGTTAGATTCCTGTAAATGATTAAAGACTGTAAATAATGAGGAGCAATTGGACAGCTGGGCACCAGCAAGTGATGGCCGATGTCCTTAAAGACTCACATCCTTTTCCCCAATTGCCATTTTGCCCTTTCATCCTAATACAATTCCCTTAAGCTTTCCCATTCCATCTCTGTGACGTGCAGGGGCCCCAGAGTAACGTCAGTGTCCCTTGTAATCTTCTGTCTCCCGCCTCACTGTTGTCCTGGAAGAACGAGGAGGATTGACGTCTTTCTGGCCATCTGCTGCTCTCTCCCATCCTTTGCTCTCTCCTTTGCTCTTCTTTGAGCGGATTAAATGTCTTTGTCTCATCATTGTGCGAGAAAATTTAGACTCTGTGAGCATGAAGGGATTTCGTTCCGTATTGTGAGAGCGGGACAGGATTTAAACGTGCTTCACGTTGGCATTGACTCTTACACAAGAGGCATTAAAGCACAAACCACTCGAGTAAGTTTAAAATAAATTGTTAAGATTTTATTATGCACACCACAGATAGCAGCTGATGTGGTTGTATGAACTCAGAGGGACAAGGGGACACCGTGAGGCATTTCAGAGATACATTTAGTGGGAAAATGAATTAAAGTCTATCAGAGATAATAAATACACAGGCAGTCAGACAAAAGACATAATAAACGATAGCTAAAATTGACTAGTTCCATTGCAACACTATATAATAAAGATAATGCATAATAGCAAATGACAACAATATTAACATCAAAGTAATTCTTAAATTGTAAAGGGGAAAAAAAATATTGCTCTTTCTGAAGTTATTTCATAGCTTAAGAGGCTCAGTGGATTTCTTAGTTATGTTTCAGCTGTTTCAGAAATATGGATACAAACAAACAAAACAATTGTACAGTACGATTACAGAACTACATTGTCCAATGCTTATGATTGGGAAGTATTTGATGAGAAATTCATACGAGTTCATACGGAAATGTGAGATGCTTGATGGAAGATTTTGGTATCATTGTATCAAATCTCAGCACAATTTGAGATGTAGGATCTGTACTAGCCTCTTCTTTTTCCTGACTTCAGGAAAGTCTCCATGTTCTCTTTTTTATTAATGGGAGAAACAACTAAGATATTAATATTTTCTATTGTATTTACACTACCGTTCAAAAGTTTGTAGTCTACTCAAATGTTTCTCTTATGCTCAGCAAGGCTGGATCTATTTGATTAAAAAATGTAGGAATATTGTGAAATATTACTATAAATTAATATAATTGTATCTATTTTAATATATTTTAAAATGTCATTTATTTATGTGATGTCAAAGCTGAATTTTATCATTACTCCAGTCTTCAGTGTCACATGATCCTTCAGAAATCATTCTAATATGATGATTTGATGCTCAAGAAACATTTATTATTATTATATTGAAAACAGCTGCGCTGCTTAATACTTTTAACTGAAAACATTTTTTTGATTAACAAAGTTCAAAAGAATAGCATTTATTTGAAAGATATTTTTTGTAACATTATACCAGTATATAAATAAGTCTTAAAAAAAAAAAAAAGCTTACAGACCCCAAAGTTTTGAACAGTAGTGTATTTATCTATAATTTAATAATATTATTATTAATTAATAAACATTTTAATTAATGTCAAATTTAAAAGAAAATAATTTTGGCAATTTGTACTAAAGTATCTCATGCCAATAAATCAAAATGAATTTGAAAAAAAAAAAAAATAAATAAATAATAATAATAATAATAATAATAATAGGCTGGATGTTTTTTCAATAGGCTGGATGTGAATGAGAACTGGCATTCATATGAGAGTGGATGACTTGCACAAGACAAAAATGTAGTACGTCATGTTTGTGTATGTCAAACCCACTAATCTAAACAGTGTTTTGGTAAATCTGTGCATGCAAATGATGTGTTCAGTATATGATTCACTTTTTTAAGACCTGCGTAACGAAAAGAACATGAGGGGTCCTTGAGGGGAAATGACGTCCTTGTCACTGTCAAAAGAAAGACCCAACAAATCATAAAATGGGAGATCTGGAACAACTATAGAGTGTTTATAGGAACCAACTGCCTCGACTCATTTGAACTGCCTGTTGTCATTTCTTTGTTTATGTTGTACTGGCAGTGAACAGAGGAAATCTAGGCTATGAAAGTAAACTAAGGCAGATCAAATGAGTCAAGGCTCTCCATTCCTCAAATCATTGAGTAAGTTTGGGTTTTTCAGTGCATTTCAGGAATATCCAGTGTTACAACCAATATCCCAGTAGCCTAAATAAATTATATGACAGGGAAGTCAAAGATTAAATAAAATCAAGACTGGCACATCATGTGCAATAAACGCTCAAAGCACTCATCCGGTTTATTATTGAAATCCTGTAAAAGCATATAACCAATAAAAGCAAATAAGCTGTAAGTTACATACAATTGGTGTTGCTAGACTATAAAGCTGACACTAAGAAACATACTTGAACCCTCTATTCAATTATGTCAAGTTTCTCAAAGCAGAACAAACACACAACACACGTAGGTACTCAAAGTCTTTCATCCAGCAAGGTAGGTGCTGAAATACAGAAGAAGTATTGTGAAAATGTGGTAAAGCTTTGTCTGTTCCTGTTCAGGGCAGGTCACAAGGTGGGAGGGCATGGCGTCTGTCGTATGCCGTGTCGTCACTTTCCTCTCCTTCGCTCGCCTCGTCCATCATTCTTTCTTTCTCCTCGTCCTCCTCAGTCTCGCTCTCTTTATCCCGCTCCCGTTCTCTCAGTCTCTGTCTTTCTCTGTCTCTTTCTCTTTCCCGGTCTCTGCCTCTCTCTCGGAAACCTCTGGGAAGTGTGGTAATCTGCAGGATATAAAGTGATGAGCATCAGGGAACAGCATATCCACAGCAAAAACAGCATAGTATAGGAATTACTTGATCAGACTGACATGAATAGTTTACTCACTCTCAAGTCATTACAAACCGAACTGTAAAAAAAAAAATTTAAATTTTACAGTAAAAACCTGTTCATTGGTTAACTGTGAATAGTTTAACATTGCTGTCAAATGTATGGTTTTTGCCAGGAAAAAACTGTGAATTATTGTATAATTTATGGTGTAAAACAATAAAAGGTCAAGTCCCTGTGTGCCACATCTAATATCATTATATTTTATATAACAAATTTTGTTTATTCTTATTTTTGTTTTTTTCTTACTCTGATGATGTTTCGTCTTTTTGTGTATGACCCCGTGCACCATCTATACACAAAAGTACTGACCTTTTTTTCTTTTGAACAGGCCCTATTGTACCACTGTATTATTACAGTTGTTATCAGTACATTTTAAAGTAAAAAGCTAATTTTGGAACTTTAAGTGGCTTGGTACTGTATATTAAAATTATACCACTCAATTAACTCTAAGAATCACTCTTTCCCCATCGTTTTTTATTTCTTTTTTCTTTTTTTTTTTTTCATAAAACTTTCATGGCGCCCAGAATATTTTGTTGTATGAATATCTGGACATGCAGTATATCAAACAGAGCCTCTTCTTTTAAACAAAACAAAAACATTTTATTCTAGCTTCATGCAACACTTAAATGTGGGTAAGTTTCATAAAAAAGCAACATTTTGAACAAAAAGCTGAGAACATTACGTTTTTGTCAAAGACTACAATGTGCATAAGAAATGCTTTTATCACTTGTTTCTGCTTCTTCTTTACCTGTGTTTTGATCCGGAGATTCTGTACTCTTTCAGAAGATGTGCAATAGTGCCCTCTACCATATACTAGTGAAAACATGGACTGCCGGAAAATTCTGTCAATGGCGGAAAGAGTTAACCACTGGCAAAATGGGCTTTCAATAAAACTTGGCTGTCTATACAGTAGAAGGTCTTTTTTTTTTTTTTTTTTTTTTAATCGTACTACCTGATTAGATAAAACAGAGAAAAAAGGCTGCTGTCTTCCCTTCTGCCAAATCGGTAGGAAATCTTCAACACCCATAATAACCATAACCAACGCTCACTCCCACCAGTCTGCCATAAATATGCTTACCAGAGTAAAATATTGCCCTGCTTTAGTATCAAATACCTTTTAGCAAACTTTTAGTTATAATGGTATTGACTTGTAATGTTCTGGAGTGCAAGAATTCAAAGAGTAAACATTTAACATTTATTTTCAGTTTCAAGTGAAAAATCCAGCGCATTGTAAGAAGCAGCTAAAGGCTGCAAAGAATCGTAAAAAATGAAGAGAATGCTGCGACAGACAATCTGAAAAACCTCTGTGTCTGTAGTCAACATTTCAAACTGGATGACTACAAACACGAGTGCCAGATGGAGGGGAAGAATCTGTTCTGTCAGTTCCACCAACCCCCTAAGCAAAACGCTGTCGAGTATAGGTATGAAAGCTGTTGCTATAGTGTTCCATTTTTCCCATAATGCTGTTTAAAGAGTACACAGAGTGCGATAAAAATTTCAGTGATTAACCCACTCTTACAATAACTGTTCTGTTAATAACCATCTGTCCAAAGAAATATTTGTTCACAGATTGGACAGTGTAACTTCTGTCATGTCAAGGAGTGCTCGACAGTGAATAATGACTTAAATCTCGTTCTGTTCCTTGCACAAAACAATCGTATTAGTTCAGAAGACATTGGAATAAAGCACACAAGTTGTATGGATCACTTCTGTGGTATATAGAAAAGAAAAAGAGCAGATTTTCAAGGTTTGAAAGTGTGTGGCCGTTTATTTGAGAAAATCATCGCTTAAAAAGAAATCATCAAAAGAAATCTTAAAATCTAAAAACAATTATATAAATAATTTTCTCCCCTCTAATAATTACAATGACTTAAAGCCTTACCTGGTTGTCGTAAGTGGGTAGGGCACAGTATCCAGGCTCTGTCCCGCGTAAAAGACGAGGGGAATGTGTTCGGAAAGGCCTCGGGGAGTGAGAGCACACAGAGCGAGGGGAGGGCGAACGGATGGAGTGAGGTGACGGAGAGCGGACGGAACGGGGCGAGTGCGGGATGGAGTGCGATTGAGACTGTGAAGGGGTCAGAGACGGAGCGTGATGATTGAGCTTGGGGGGGCGCGGGGAGCGAGGTGGCAGTTCGGGTGGTTTGAGAGGATCTATAAGGTCTATTTCAGTAAGCAGAGGAGGAGGGGGGACGAACTCCTCGTCTGATAGAGGGATGTCTCCGTCGATCACAGCAAGCTCTGCCCGTGATAGGTGGTCCACAATGCCTGCCCCGAAAGAGTCGCCCACCACGTTAATGGAAGTGCGCATTCTGTCTCTAAAGATACACAAAAGACAGCTCTAAAAGCTGATACAGAACAGCTCAGGATAGCTGTTTATGTTCAGGACAGCTGATAATTAGTCAGGACTCCACACACGAAACCAGGGCCGTCGCCAGGGGGATGTAAGCGACGGCCCTGTACGTAACCCAAACAGAGCTGTTTGAACTCACAGAAGCCAGTCGACAGCGACGAGCAGGCTGATGTCTTGAGTTGGAAGGCCCACAGCGGTCAAGATTAGCAACATGGTGACCAGACCTGCACTGGGAATACTGGCCGCTCCTACACTGGCCAAAGTCGCTGTCATACTGCAGAGAAAGAAAGAGAGGGGATTATGATACTACAATGACGACTGAGACATTATGGGGCGTCACTGACAGATATGATTTATTATGAGGGAGTGAAAAGGATGAAAAAATATTAAAAAGTTCAATGGAGCAAAGACAGAAAATAACAAAAATAAAATGAAAATGGATTGGAAAAAGATGTTAGCTCAGTTAAAGAAGAACATATGTGAAGTAGCAGCAGGTTAAAGTTTTGTAACTGTATCACAATTATAGAGCCATTGTAATAAAAGTAAATAATAATAACCAGATTGTTGTGGAACAACACAAAGGATCGTAAAGCCAAACATATGACTCATAAATCAAAACTGTATTCAGGCTGCGTGTGAAAACAGTGCAGCGACTTTATGACTTATAATCCATATACAGTCAAACCAAAATTTATTCAGACACCTTGAACATTTCATTCATTAATACAGTTTATTCACTATAGTTTAAAAAAATGGTAATAAAATATGACAAGATCTCAGAGTAAAACTGTCAGAAAAAATTCATCTTAATTATGTCAGATAACACTTAAGCAAAACGTGGTCAGTTCAAAGTGTCTGAATAATTTTGGTTCCAAATTTGTATCAATTTTACTGGTAGTCCAATGTATGAATAATTTTTGGGTATAATATGTCACAGGATACTTTATTTTGCCATCCTCACTTACATAAATGAACTATAGTGTCCTGCACCCACCAGTAAAAATATATGAAAAATTATGTCTAGTGTCTGAATAATTTTTGGTTCATAAGGGTCCATTTTTTCAATTTTTATTTATACATCATGAAAGTTGAATAAATAAGCTTTCCATTGATGTATGGTTTGTTAGAATAGGACAATATTTGCCTGAGATACTATTTGAATATCTGAGGGTGCAAAAAAATCAAAATACTGAGATAATCGCCTTTAAAGTTGTCCAAATGAAGTCTTTAGCAATGCATATCCACTCACAAAAATACATTTTTTATATATTTATGGTAGGAAATTTACAAAATATCTTAATGGAACATGATCTTTACTTAATATGCTAATGATTTTTGGCATAAAAGAAAAAAATCGATCATTTTGACCCATACAATGTATTGTTGGCTATTGCTACAAATATACCTGTGTGACTTATAACTGGTTTTGTGGTCCAGTGTCATATGGATTATAAGGTTCAGTCTTACCTGAACAAAATTAAATAATTTTAATAATTTAAATAAAATAAAAATGACTACAAATTTGCAGTCATTAAAATATGAATATGCAACCTAAAAACTTATTGTTAATCTGGTACATATAGAGATACATTTATTTATATATCGATAGAAAAAGGGACTTTGCTGATGAAAGGGTTATTATTCTTTATTGCAGCCACAGTTTGTCTGGTTTCAGTTCCATAGCTCCTTACCTGACAGTAACAATCTGTCCTCCATCTAAGGCAATATCATTCATCTGGGCAATGAAAATGGCAGCCACGGCCTCATAGAGTGCAGTGCCATCCATGTTTATGGTGGCTCCAATGGGCAGCACAAAACGAGTCACACGCTTATCAATATTTAGATTCTCCTCCAAACAACGAAATGTCACTGGCAATGTCCCAGCACTGAGAAAGAGAAAGTTATATTTATTACAACTGTATAACAAATGTTAATTTGTCATTTGAAAAACTGGCCTTACTAAGCAGCATGTGTCCAAAATAACCCACAACAACAGTAATTATATATTTAAAAAAAGTTAATAGGATTGAATGCATATTCTGTGCCAAATTGACAGTTGGTTTAACATTCAGAAAATGTTTTAGCTCAACAGATGTGATCCCACAGACCCAGATTTATTCATAAACAACTCTCTAAAATATGTTTTCATAATTTCCCTTCCATTTAGACAGATTAATCATTCTAGACTACTGTTCTGGAAAACATCAGAAAGTGTGTTTTATTTTGGCCAGATAAGGTCATGTGGTTTATGACTGTCTAAAATATATCAAGTCATCTATCTGATTTCTTTGGTTATGTTTGAGTTTATTAAAAAAAACATCTTAGATAAATTTTTCAACATTAGAATGTGTTTTGGCTTTGCTATATGTAAAAGAGCAAAATATTGCAGTATCTCACTACTCAAATCAAATGTGACCTTTAACTCTTCAGTCTGTGCTGCCAGAACTTTTCATATTCCCATAAACACATGATGTGAATAGTATGCTAGCTGTACCTGCTGGCTGTTCCCAGAGCGGTGATCCAAGCCTGGAAGATACCAGAGTAAAACGTGAAGGGGTTTTTCCGAGTCATGGCAAAATATATGAATGGTAGGATGAGCCCGCCATGAATGATGAGTCCAACTATGACCGTGACCATGTACATGCCCAGCTGTCGCGCCACCATTTCAAGGTCACCGATGGCAGCAATTTTCCCACAGATGAGGGAGGCAATGCCAAATGGAGAGTACCTGAGGACAGACCAGTCGAGTTACTTGGAGGTCAGTTAAGGGTTTTTAGCTGCTCTTTTTAGAGTTAGACTTTGATGTGTTTTTTTTTATGTTGCTGAGCCATAATTTTTGTTCTCTAATTTTGTTTTCTAGCATTAATAGCAGGAAATAAACACCAAAATTCAGAGAGTCAGACAATCAATCAATCTGTGGCAAATGTTAATACATTTTTTAATTAAATGTATTTGTGTCTTGGTCATTGGGATTGAGGCAATATTCTCTGTAGAGCTACTTGGGAACAATATTATGAAAAGTATTATTGTCACAATTTGCTAGTTAAATCCACAATCGCTTGACAATAATACCTGGAGAGATGAATGAAACAGAATACAGAAGCACATAATACATCGACGACACCGAACAAAGAACAGAATGAACTGAGGGTTTAAATACGTAGGGAGAGTAATCAATGTAAAACAGAAAAGATGAAGGAACTAATTAACAACCAAGGAAACTAACTAGGGAATGTAGTAGACTGAAAACAAAACTAAACAAAACTTAACATGACATGACAATTATACAAATAAATCTGAGTTGCACTGAAAATGTTGCTCTTCATATTCATTAGAATAATGTTATATTTATAGAGAATGAATATATGCATATTTTAATAACTTCTTTTACCTTACAAAGACAATATAAATGCCAATCACACTCATTATTTTCCTCATCCTGTATAAATGGGTCTTTATATATTTATAGCTGCCTTTTTATTTTAGGAAGAGAGTCTCACACAAGAGGATCATCATATTTACCCAGTTTTGCAACCTAAGCGGCAAATGAGAAGACGTATGTGGTCTAAATTTAATTCATCTAAAATGCTGTGTATAAATATTTCACCGTCTGTTATGGTAAGCAACAGATGATGTTTATTGTACCATTTGAACAGTTTACATACTGTGAGCCGAAAACACAGGATACAGTTAGTTGCAGATGGGATGGTCTCAGGGCTGAGCTTTGTTGTCATATGCTTTTGTTTTGGGGTATTTACTTATTCTGTGTTTGTTCTTTTAATGTTAAAAATGTATTAGTATACGAAATGAACATGTTCCATCCCACCGCCTCACTTCTTTTGTGCTGTATAATGGCTTGTTAGATTTATGGAAAAAGTGTTTTATTTCTGCAGACATGTTTCATAAATTCAGCGCTGTCTCTGTTTTCAGCTATGTCTGTCTTTGCCAGAGTGTGGATATCTGTCTGCGGTCTGTGTGTCGAAGGATGTATTACATCCAGAATAAAACTCCCACATTTACTCATGGGAACACAAATATGATTCTGCTCTCTCTCAGATTCTTGTCTTGTTCTCTTCCTGACAAATTCCCCTCTCTCTTTCTTCCTTACACTCTATACTTTTTTATTCTAATTCTGTCACTCTGCTGAATGCCTCTGATCATGTTAGACAGATTTAAACAAAACCTTTTACACTTCTCTAGCCTGTTTTTTTCCCATGTCTTAGGAATCAAAACATGCAGAGATCAATTAGTGTTATTTATGAGTAGATGACACTCAAAAAATGGCTAAAACAACTTAACTGGTTTCAGTTGCAATAGATATATAACTGGAACACTCAAAATAAAGGCAGAATACTGACCACATGATCATGGACACCATCTTCATGATGATCTCATTAAGGATGTTGAAGAAATCAGACATGAGCTTCCCCCTCTCTCCCATTTTCCCCATGCAGATACCAAATGTGATGAAGAACCCAATCAAACCTTAAGTAAATCAAAATTACAATTAAAAACAATTAAATGATAATCTATTTATTTTCTATCTATAATTTGTAACATTATTTGGTTTTCTAATAATGCAGCTACATTCACAATTGAAATGACACTTAATATTTTCGTTTTACTTAAAATTACATTTATGCTCAGGGGTGCACATAAGTTGTACGCAGGAAACATGGAGGGAAGGGCTTCTGACTACCAACATTTTTGAGGACCTGTTCACAAGGACACGTTTACTTACTGGAGTAGGATTTTTCTCCATCTCTGGTAAGATATCAATTATGATGATAAGTGTGTTCTTAAATTATTAAGTGTGCTGTTAATCCGTGATCCGTACGGATAAGGTCCAACGGTTCGGCACGCATGTGATTCGCGGATTAACTGCTCAATTTAACCATCATAGAGTAAAAGTTTATCATTTGGACGTGTTTTGTCTCGCCAATTAACAAATTCAAACGACTTTAAAAGCGGAAGAAGAGGCGAAAATCGGGACTCGCGAGCTGTTATCTGTGTGCACAGCCTCACACTCCCGAGCGCGCACACGCAGAGAGAGAGAGAGAGAGACAATCAGACAGCGCTCGAACACCGAATTAATTTCCTCTTTCACGTTTACTTGCGCTTGAACGGACACACACACACAAAATTATGTCAAAATGCCTGTCTCGGCAAGTATTCTCTCTGTTGTGTCATAAGTGAACAGTTGAGAAAGAAACCAGATGTGTGTCAGTTATTCGGTCCGCGCTTTGCTTCTTAAAGTGACAGCAGCCTTTGCTGTTGTCTGCGTCATTAATGTTAGTTAAAAAAAAAAATTTGTCATCATCTACCATGTTTGAGAGAAAAGATAGCGAGGAGAGCAGTCAGGAGGAAAGTGATGAGGACAGCTTTTAGGATAAGTGTGTCGCGTAAAGTGTGAGTACCAAGCAACATCTCCAGGTGCTTCCTTGAGAACCAGACCAAAAAAGTTATGTGCACCCCTATTTATGCTGCATTGCTTGTTTTGAATACAGAAAAAATAAAACAAAAAAACAATATCATCTAACCTAAAACATTCATTCCCCACTTCATTTCCAGTTTCTTCCTGTTGACAATGATTGGTTCTGTTTGGTTCTGGACTGGCACAGCTACTTTTTTCAGCACCGTTTGAACCTAAAAAGAGAAGCAAGAAAGAGATGAATATAGACAGAATATTTTAGTCTAAATATATTATTATTATTTACTTTAACAAGAAAGGAATGTAGTATTATAAAATATTGTTTAAAAAAAAAAATGTAAGTCAAGCAGATAGTAAGAAAATTGAGCCTATTAATTCACAGTGGAATAGACTGATGTTCCCAGAAGTCCCTGCATGGCACATCACATTTGATTTTATCATATGTAAATAGTCTCTACCCTCCACAACATTGTGAAAATATTAATTTAGGTAAAAATAAAATACTTAAATACAAGCAAGTACATTTGTAGTAAACAAGTACATTTTTGTGCTAAATAAAATTGTAGAAGTTATACTATATATATATATATATATATATATATATAACATTATAAATACACTAATTAAATTATATTTCTACTTCAGTAGTACTTTAGTGCACTTGAAAAAGTATACTAAATACCACTAATACTTAAATTAATTTGAATGCACTGAAATAAAGTATACTACCACAAAAATATACAGAGGAGTTTTATTAGTGTATTTCTTAAAAGGGTGCTTTGAATGCTTTAAAAATTAGTTCAATCTTAGTAGACTTTTATATAGTAATAGTTGAAATTGATTTTATTAAAAATACATTACTTATGTACTAGTTATAAGTACATTTTCCCAACTGTGGTATTTAAAGACCCCCTGTGGTGAAAATCAAGTTTTTAATGTTGTTCATATGTCTGTTTAGTGTTTTTAACTTGCTTTAAGACAAACCATGTGCAAATTCATAAGTCAACATCATTGCTGAGTATTTTCTCTTTTAAACTGCAATAAACCAAAAACGATTTGAAATCGCTGGTGTTTCTGACGTCACAATCTACCTCATAACCAATCACGTCAACATGCCGGTGGGTTTAGCATATCATTAACTGACCAAGCAAGATAGTCTCAAAAGAAGGTTATTTCGGTATATTTTTCTGTTGATAAGAAAAATCAAGTAGATTTAGTAATATGGCGAGTGTATGATGCACATTACAATGTTATGGTGAACTATATGCCTTTCTCCACTGACGTTCTGAGTTCAAAGTGCTTCTAAGAAGGATACTGATTAGAAGGCAGCTGTCTGACTCGTGAATGTGAACATGGTTTGTGTAACATTAGCAACACATTATTAGCGTAGTCAAGCAAAACGCTAATCATATTAATTACCGTTATGTGTCCGACGTTGTAAAGAGCGATAACATTGTGCAGCGTTTACCTCAGTAAGTTGACTGAGTGGATCTAGTCTGAGCTTGTGCGAGTGAGTGGAGGCGGGGCTAATTATCATATTCATACATCCATGTATATTAAATGAGGCAAGGGTGTAGAGTTACATACAAGCTATTTTGAGGCATTAAGAATTTTTTTTCACAAGAAAAAAACGTTTAAATGCGTATTTTTGGTGATCAAAGATGAGTTTTAAGGGATAAAAGTATTGACTACAGGGGGACTTTAAGTACACTTAATATAAATGCACTAATTAGCACTAACACTTAAATTGATTTTAAGTGTAGTCAGATAAAGTAAAACAAATGTACAGAAGTATTTTATAAGTGCATTACTTAAAAGTGTGCTTGTCACATTGTGTAATCTGTTCTGCTCTTTGTGTCCTAGTTTTCCTGACTTACTGATTTGTCATTATTTACACCTGGTGTCTAGTTACATATCTCATTAGTTCCCTTGTAGTTTCCTTGTTTGGTCCATGCTTATAATGCTGCCTTCACGTGCTATCAGAAATTTGATAATTCCCACTTCTAAAGTCGTGATTATGAGCTCATCGCATTCAAGTTTCAAAATGGGAGAGCGTTCATGTGCAATTTTTACCTAGTAAACTCTTACCAATAATTCTGAGAGCACTCGAAGGCAGCATTTGTCCTCAGTTCTCCTTCAGTGTTTGTCTCGTTAATGTTGAAGTGTGATTCTTTCCTGTCTTCAGTATATTTGTCATTGAAGTCTTTTTCCTAGTGTTTATCTTTGTACAAAATTAGTACATGAAAACAGAGCACTTTAATTACATTATGGAAGTGTACAAACTAAAAATAAAGTGTAAAAGTGTACTATTAGGTGGAAAGCTCATGATTTAGGTGGATCCACTGTGAAATGGTGCAATTAAAGCACACATTAACTGGAAGAAAACTCCTCAGATGAGAGGCTGGTTATCTGGAATCAGTCTTATACACACCACTTTAATGTTTATCATCTGCTGTGTTAAGGACTCTCATGTGATCAGATTAAGTACTCAAAATTAACGTTTTTTGACCTTGAATGCATGTAAACCTATTGTAGGAGACCTTACATTTAAAAGTAACAGAATAGGGGCACTTTAATGCTTATGCTCAAAAACCATGAACAAACAATGCAAAAAAACAAAACAACAACAGCTGTGAATCATTGGCCACAGACATGCTGTTGATTATAATGATTATAATTGATCAAACCACTGATCAATTATTGATCAAGTTTGACCAAGTTTAAACTTGAACTCAGGTCCCCATGAGCACAGCTCCTTACACATCATGAGCAACCTGCTACCCTATGTGCCACTGTTCTGAAAGATTACATTTTCCAAAGGACAGAAAAGCAAAAGGATGAAAAAAGTTAAATTGCCCGCATGACTGACTGCACTGACACAACTGGATGAGAACGGAACTGAGCTGGCTAGGACATCACTGTTTTCTGTAGAACTGCTTTATAGATGAAATAAACTAATATAGAAATTGGTCATCTTTATAATGGAAACGATTCAACACTGAACTGACTTCAGCTGAACAATGACACCGTTTTCTTTTAGAGCTGCTTTACAGCCAAAATTAAAACGGTTTGCATCATAGACTCATTTTCCTGCTATCACTGTAAAGCTGCTTTGAAACAATCTGTATTGTGTAAAGCACTATATAAATAAAGTTGACTTGACATAAATTCTCAAAGCACAAACACTACTTTTTACCTGTTGAAAACAGGCCTGGACCAAGTTCTCTGGAAAAAGGTTTCGGATCAGATCCAGAAAGGCATCCAGACTGCTGACCTCTTGGTTCTTGGGGGCGGAGCTGGCCTGACTGGATCTGAGTTTTGGGTTCCCAGGGTGTATGCCAAGCACCAGGATGACGCCTAGAATAGCAGCGATTACTGTGGTGGACATGTAGTACACCATTGCTCTGGAGCCCATTCTTCCACTGGATCGAGCATCCAGACCGGCCAGGCCTGCAAGTCAGGGAGAGGAAGAGAGAGATATTATATCAACAAAAATAAACAGCTTCTTTTCTTGTGCTGTAGACACTTCACTGACATTTAACAATCAGAAAACAGAGCATGTGTTCAAATCCTAACCTGTAATGAGACTGGAAATGATGAGGGGCAGGATGAGCATCTTCAGCATTCTCATCAGGACGTCTCCCGGAAAGGAAACCAGCATAAGACTGTTTGTGTCCAGATCAGGAACATAACGCAGCATCATGCCCATCACTGTGCCTGCTATTACACCTGTGAGAGTTTGGCGATTACACTGGTTATGTTCGGCCTGCTTATTAAAAGCTGTATGGATCACAGCATTTTAGAATTCTAGGCTTTTCACATGCACCACTGAATCTGCAACATCTCAAATTACTGTTATATAAACAGTGTCACTAAATGGGGCCAAAAAAAAAAAAAAATGACAAAGAACTTGCTAGTTTGGTATTTGTCTGCAGTTTGATCGCAGTCATAAAACCACAGACAAGGTTTATATGAATGTAAGCAGGGCTTGACATTAACTTTTTTTTTTTTTTGCTCACCAGTTACAGTGACTAGTGGTGTTCCAAGTTACTAGCCGCTCAGCATTTTCACTGGCCACAATTTTGACATCGATACCATGGGGGAAAACTGCCATATAAATATTTTTAATATTACCTCATAATTTGGCAGCAGCAGGCTGCTGTCACTTTAGGACCTGACACACAGATCCATTATACTGTTACACATGCGTTTTCCTTTTCAACTGTTTACGTTCACTGAAAACATAATTGACTGTGCTTACATGAATACTCGCCAAGACCGGCATTTTTACATTATTTTTTGTGTATTTGACTGCTTAAGCGCAATAAGCAACAAAAAATTTAGCACTAAGAGGTGGCTTAATGTGCGCGCACTTTGGGTGTGATCACAAAATGTGTAGTGTACAATGCAACAGGGCGCTTCTGAATGGTTAGTGGATAAATTTACGTAGCCTATGTGGAGTAAACTATCTTAAAGTCATTGATTAGCATCGTGTAGGAACTGTTGTAAGATCATACAGAGCTAGAGAATATATGCTGCATGAAGACAGAACAGGTATAGTTTAGTTTAATTACGGTTATAACTTGTCATGTTGTCATCTTGCTTTTATGACATGCTATTGCATTTGTGTTACGTACTGTATTGCAATAACATGGCCTCACCCCCTTTGTTGCGTGTTCTTGGGGGCAGGGTTTATGTAAATTTTAGGGTTAGTGATGTCACCAACCCAGGAAGAAGCTTGTTGTAGTCCCTACCAGCCATTTGTTGTAGTCCTTAAGAAGCGTTTTCTTTAAAAGAAAATATCTCCATTTGCATTGAATTTTGAGCATCGTAACTTTGCAGATGTTGTTTAAGCTCAAACAGCAACATTACACACTAACTAAAGTTAAAAAAAGTGAAATCATAATCAACCACCTCTTTAATGTCAAGCCCTGAGTAAAAGTATAAGGAAAGAGTAGATGAAAGCTAAAGTTAAAGCCTGACTGAGACTGAGATTAAAGCATCATATCAATGAAAAAGCATCACAATCATCATAAAGCATCATATCAATGAAATCATCTAATCCAGTGGTCACCAACCTTTTTAAGCCCAAGATCCCTGACCTCGACCTTTATGAAAGACAAGATCTACCTATTGAATAACTGATAGAAAAAGACAGCCCAGATTGTATTTAGTATTTTTTTCATGGCCAATTCTGATTCTGATTTATTTATTTATTTTTAAAAGCAAATTGGCCAATTCCGATACTGGTTGCAGATATTTATTATTATTATAAACAAAAATATATAGCCATTTCAAAATAGAGGTAACCACTGCTTTTTAATCACAATCCAAACAAAGATGCTACACACGTTGCATGAGCAGTTGTTTTTGATTTGATTTAGATTTGATTTCAAGATTTAAAGCAAAAACAGAACAGTCTGACTTTATCTTTGTGAAATTATATGCTACACACAAAAAAAGCATTAAACAAAAACAGCAGACAGGCTGAATGAGATGCAAATTCACTGTGACAGCAGGTGGCGCTTATGGAAGAGCAGTGATACGCAAATAGCTACTTTATTGGGAGGTAAGAGGAAAATAAAATGCCATTGCTATCGAAACTTTTCTGAAGACAGTAAGTTCCTTTCAGAGATACATGGTATTTCAGGTGAACTGTTAGCTGTTCATTCTGTAGTCGTTTAAAACATGTCTGTAATTAGACACGCACACGCATTGTTTTTCCCAGCACTTCAAATGTTATTTTTAATGTGATGACCACAAACATTATTTGTTCATCCTTCTGAGATTGTCCCCATTGTAAACCCGAACGTTTTAAAATGTAGGAAATTCAACATTTGATAGAAAAAACTTATTTAAAAATAAAAAAGACAATAATTACCACTTTAACCAGCAGGTGGCGGCAAAGTAGCATTTATTTGCGCATATATCAGCCATTTCCTCTAATCGTTTTTCACTTAGTTTTTGACTAAATATTAAACATTATAAAATAACTAGGTTTAAAAATAAATTTGGCAATGTGAAGTATGAAATACTCAAAATATCTTAAGAAAAACAATAACTTTTCTTGTGAATGAATGACACAGAAAGCGAGCGCAGCTCTCTCTTTATAATCACAGCAGCTGTCAGTCAGTGCAGCGCAAGATCAGTGATTTCAGCACACTTGTGAAAACACACATTTTATTCAATTAATCTAACTAAAGTGCACAATAAATATTTAATTTTTGACGCTTTTTTTCACATAAAAGTGTGAAAACTGATGGTCGAATTGAATTTAGCTGAGGAAGAACACGTCTTTATTTATCTATTTATTTTGTATGCTGTCTTACATTTGAATAACTAAATTAACGCTATGCCTGACTATTTAAGTGACTATATTCTGATTATAAACCAAGTATTACACTACTGATGCTCAACACACCAGCAAGTGACACCTCACCGTAAGTTTTCCAGCTGGCTTATATTATTGCGGAAGTTCTAAAGAACGCTCTGTGCATATAGCCCATTCAATATCTATATTTTCTTCCTATATTTCGAGCATCATGAACAGTGAGCTGCTCTGCCTGCTACAGAATTTTCTCCTCTTCGGGTCCGTCTTCAGCGTCTCTGGCCTCTTGTTAACGGCCGTTTACAGACTCGGACAAGGATTTACCTTTATCACGGTCCCAGTAGCTCCCGAAAATAACAAAAATACAGTACAAAGACTGGAGAAATGTAATGTATTGATAAAGATCGACGGGTTGGTGACCACTGATCTAATCCCTTCCCATACATTATCAACAGTGTTAATACATAATACAGTCTCTTCTGCTTATCACCACACTGTGACTTGATTGGCTTTATGAGTTTATGATCACCAAATAGGCATAATACTGATAAACTGGCAAATTTATTTAACCCTCTGAACCTCCAAGGAAAGAGACACAGACACGTCTGAATTTGTATACAAACACTACCACACATTCATGCACACAAACACATGTTCGCACCTAGCACAGTGAGGGCAAGGAGCAGGTTGCGTGAAAACCAGCCGCATTGTTGGTGTGTGGTGTTTTTTAATTCTGCCTCCACTCCACTGTCCATCTGCAATGCTGCACTTGTCTGGTTGCCCAAATGCTTATTCGTCATTCTATCTGCAAGAGTCAAGAGAAAGAAAAGGAGAAAGACCAAGGTAAATAAACAATGATGATTATCTAAACATCCTACTCTTCACTTTATGTCTCTAGTGAACTAGGCTGTCACGAAAGGGGTCAAGGTTCCCTTTTGAAATGGAACTCTAGACTGCGTCATGGAGTTGACGCTATAGGAATGCTCCTCGTGAGGCAGTGTCTGATAATGTGCTATATGCGTGGTCAGGTGATGTCACAGGTGTGCCAGCAGGGTATATAACGGCACCTAGAGAGCACGTCATCAGCTTCTTTGTGCTTTCAGAAAGCCATTTGTTTGCAAGCAGAATGTGTGAACTTTCTGTTTGCTTGTGGCTAGGAGAATGAAAGTCATTCAGAAAGTGAGTCCTGCTGTGTCAAAGATACATAACACCCTGCAATCTTCATTGTGTTGTGTGTTGTGTGTCTTGGAGCGGAGCGTGCTCAATCAGCCCTTGAGGGGGCTGGTTGTCCTCACTGTGACCGCTTCCCCAGCCTGGCGATTACGATTGTGGGGGTCGCAGATGGAGTTAGCAGAAGACGGGTTTAACCCTTTCGCAGGCATCGCCTGCTAGCTCCTCAGCCCGGAAGATCCGGAAGCCAGTCAAGGCAGATGTGTTAAGTTAGCCTGCCTCCTCCCTCACTCCCACATATGAGGATCTGGTCAACGTAATGACCCACACCACAGCCAAGTTAAAAATAGATGGGTCTGTGGAGAGAAGAAAATTTCCCCAAGTTGCTTGGATTAGCACTATATTGGAAAAAACTGTTTTTGCGATATTTAGTTTTTCTGCGATATATATTGCAATATGAAAAAAATTTACTTCATTTGGAAAGAATTTATTATTCTATACACTAAACAGATAAATATAATAGAACAAAGATACAAATTAATATTTTATTAATATATTTTAAAATAAGTCTAACAGTATTCAGGTACAGAAATTGATTAATCAAATGTAACATAACACTGCATAGTCTTCACTGAATAAATTAAATATAATTATTCTGTGTTAAAACTACAAAAGTGATTTCTCTCTTTGTGTTTTGTTGTTTGATTTGGTTTCTAAATGGCTTGTATGTTTAAACTGACAGGACCTAAAACACGTGCAAATAATAAACTTTCAATGTATGACGCTCAAACTTTGCATTTAGTCCAAGAATCACGTGTGTTTTGAAGTGTGGTGTCTGGTCCATAAGGATTATTTATCCCTATACTAGACATTGCACATCCTGCGATGTGACTATCGATGCTAAAACGATATATCGTGCGGCTCTAGATTGATCCGATTCCTTGTGGGTCATAAGCTGAACACAGCTATGCGAGAATGGCCTGGGTTGAGAAATGCGCATGCGAGCTGTCTCATACCCGTGCGACGTCCACATGGAAGGCTCCAGTCTTGCCATCAAGACTCTGCCAAATGACATCGAGGCTTGTGGGCCACAGAGAAGCATCTTTGGCTTAAAGGGTTAGTTCACCTAAAAATGAAAATTCTGTCATTAATTACTCACCCTCATGTCATATCAAACTGCCAAAGTCACATGATTTCAGTAAACGAGCCTTCGTTACATCATACGTATTTCGAAACGTTTCGAAATTTCAATGGTTCATGTGACTTTGGCAGTTTGATACGCGCTCTGAACCACGGATTTGCTCCGAAGCTTCATGAAGCAGTGTTTTGAAATCGCCCATCACTAGATATTGTTGAATAAATTGTTCTGAAGATGAACGAAGGTCTTACGGGTGTGGAACGACATGAGGGTGAGTAATTAATGACTGAATTTTCATTTTTGGGTGAATGAAGGGGTTCTTCTTAATGCTCCGGTATCGCCTGCAGGACTTTTTGGTACCTCTGCCAAGACAGTGGTCCAGAAGTTCAAGGAGGTGAGGGTTAAGTCAGTGGTGTTTGAATGGTACATCACCTTTTTGCAACATGTACACTATGGTTCACAAGTTTAATAAGTTTAATAAGTCACAAGTCAGTAATATTTTTTAATGTTTTTGAAAAAAAGTCTCTTATGCTCACCAAGACTGCATTTATTTGATCAAACATACAGTAAAAATTTTAATATTGTTAAATTTTATTACAACTTAAAATAATCGTTCTTCTTAAATATATTTTAAAATGTAATTCCTGTGATCAAAGCTGAATTTTCAGCATCATTACTCCAGTCTTCAGTGTCACATGATCCTTCAGAAATCAGTCTAATATGATGATTTGATGCTCAAGAAACATTTATGATTATCAGTGTTGAAAACAGTTGTGCTGCTTAATATTTTTGTGGAAACCGTGATTTAAAAAAAAATGTTCAGCATTCTTTGATGCATTGTCAAAAGAACAGCATTTATTTTAAAAAGAAACCTTTTGTATCAAACGGCCATTAAAGAGATAGTTCACCCCAAAATGAAAATCATAAAACCATAATTTACATATATACATATTCTGGCTCTTCCAAGCTTTATAATGGGGGTACAAAGTAACCGTGATTTTGAAAACCCAAAAAAAGCATCCATCATAAAAGTAATCAAATAATGCTTTAGGGGGTTAATAAAGGCCTTCGGAAGTGAAGCAATGCATTTTTGTAAGAAAAATACCCATATTGACTATAATCACTAGCTTCTGGTAATGTCCATCCACACATTCACAAGAGAGTTCAGGCGTATGATGTAGGATATAGGAATAGCGTAGGCTTAGGTGAGAGTAAACAGCCTCTTTTTGTTTTGCTCTATCCACTGCACTTCTGCGTCATGCATCAGGTCAGGGGTTATTCTTCCACTGTAACTTGAATTGCGATTTGCTAGTTATTTTAGATTATAAATATTTAAATATTTTTCTTACAAAAACCCATTGCTTTGTTTCAGAAGACCTTTATTAACCCTCTGGAGCCATATGGATTACTTTTAACTACTTATAATTTACGTAACTAACCCTTTACGATGAATGGGCATGCTAACAGATTGCTTTCTCCAAGTCTAACTTATTTGGTCACGCCCAGTTTCTAAAAACTGCTCTGCACAAATACTAGTGCAATGACTAATTACATAGAAAAATATCTTTCCCAATATCCCGAGCTCTCTTTCTATCATGCTAATGAGCAGTGGCTACACAAAACAGTTCACCAGAATGACAACAAACCTAGTCGTATTAGAGATGTCTGAGACTGATGAATTGTAGTTGTGGACAAGATTAACACCCTTACGAGGATAGATTAGTCACAAATGTTTCAAAATAGGTGAATATTAAAGCTAGTTTTACTGTTGAACAGCTTATAGGCTTTCAATTATTGATTTATGACTGACTATGACCAAGTCTTTGTAGTGACGATTTATTAAAACCTTCCCAGGACATCTGCACCACACGTTACTTTTTCTCATCTGCGTCAGACAATTGGCAATTCTGTGATCCATATGATCGTCTGAAACAGTCAAACAAGATGTTTACTTATTCACCTCCTCATGTCATGCGCATCTTACAGCTGTTTTTCCTCTAAGGCTCAGTTTCTTTTATAAAGAGAAATTGATTTGGAAGGCACTGGGATCACGGATCTCAAAGAAACAAAACCATACAGCCTCACAGGAAACATTATAACCCCCTTCAAATCTTTTAATCTTCTAAACTGCTACTTTTCAAGCATTCTCTTACACGCAATACAGACACACCCATATACATGCTGTCAAACCTCCATATGAGAATAATACACAGCTCCTGCTCCTTCACAATACCATATGACTGCCAAGTGTGGCCAATAAACATTTCATTGACCTCGGCCCATTATAAACATCTGCATGGAGCTGGACACTGATTGAAGTAAGAGAAACTGTGGGTTGAATAATGAGACGTATAGAATAAACACACGTTTAGAAGAAAGCAAGAGCTGAAAGACAGAGTGACATTTATATTTGCAAAAAAACATTTGGAAATAGCATCATCGTGAAGAATATTTCTTGTCTCATTCATATTAAAATAATTAGACGAGAGAAATACTCACCAGAGTTTGCCATCTTGGCCTTTTTGCCCATTTTGTTCTGCATGTTTGACCTGCATTTCTCTTTCTTTTTCTGGATGTTCCCTGTCCTGTTCATCTGTTTGTTCTTCATCTCAGATTTAAACTAAAACAACAGTTGCTGCTCAGACATAAAGACGGATTGGCAGCATTGCTGAAATGTTTTTTTTTTTTTTTGGAGGGGGAGGGAGGGAGGAAAGTCATTTGCCAAGTTTCAATTGCACATACATAATCCTCTGTGAGGCCTCATGGGAAAAGAGAGAGAGTGAGAAAGAGAAGCTTATGACCCATGGTTCTGCATCCCTTTTTACAATACCTAACAATTTCCCCTGAAGTCAAGCTTAAACCTGTTTTAATGAATGTCTTTACATTCAAACACAGGCAACAACATGCAGAACTGCACCTATAAAAACAAAGCTCTGCTACATTCTGCTAATCTAATATTTTTAGGGGGGGGGGTTAACAGGTTGTAAGTAAATACATAATTTCCAGGCACACCACTGGTTGGAGGTCACAGGTTCAAAAAAGGCCAGAATGTTAGTAAAAAATTGCAGTCAAAAAGTACATCACAAAGACTTCAGAAGAAGTCAAGAAAAAAACATTTTGATGGTCTTTGCAATGATGTAGTAACACAAATAAGCAATTATTCTTTCTAATAATAAAACGCACAATTTCTTGTGATCTTAAGCCATGTTGTGAGATCAACCACTGTAACAATGCATCCCTCCCCCAAAAGAGCATGTGATGGTTTTTCTTCTCCGCCAATCCAGACTGATTTATGAATAAGAATGTGAACAGGATTGGCCTACTAAATATAAAAGCTTTGGCTGTCAGTCAGTAGATGACATTAAAGGGATAGTTCACTTGTAACATACCAAAATATCTTCTTTTGTGTTATAACCACATCAGGGTGAATAAGTAAATGAGGACATAAGTTTCACTTTGTGGTCAACTATCCCTTTTTAAACATGCCATTTTATGCTTGAGATTAGAACTGATCCTAGAGATGGACTATACGGACTCCTAAAAAAGAAGGTCAACTACTGGTTGTAGCTCTGAGTTTCCACTATTAACTGGGATAATTCAATAATCTGTATATTTAGCTTAACTTGCATCATTATTTGAGAGCACAGATGGAGTATGTAAGGGATAATATGCGATCAGAAAATGATTGCAAAATTATAAACCCTATTAGGCTAATCAGGGCCCTGACACTGAGCATATATCCTGCTTTATTATACTCATTAAATAAGTAAATAAAAATACTGATTTAAGTTTAAATTGTTTTATACGCGAAAGTCTGATATACTGTTTTTCCACGATGACCGCTGAATTCCACAACTGACCAATCAGAATGAAGCATTCCAAAGAGTTGTGTAAAAATAAAATTAATGTAAATGAGTGTTCCGTGAAGGTCAGCGTTGGGTGGATTTTAGAGCGGTCTGGGTTGGTCTGTAATTGAATCAAATAATATAGACTTTCTTCAGTTTCTACTTTGAAAACGAAGATTGCAACTAAGTGCTATCATTTCCAGAGAACAACATAAAACCTTAAATCACAAAAATAAAATAAGTCTTAACTTGCTGGTTGCTTCCACATCCTGACCTGAGGCTAGGACTATGTACAGCATTAGACATTATTTATTTCCTCCACTTACTGACACTTGACGAACATTAGCTGAGATCATTTCTCAACCAAGCAACCAAACAAATGCCTAAAGCTTTGCCAAGCTAAGCTGCTGGACTTCAGCCATAACAAACAGAACAGGTTCGATTTACACCGGCAAGCTCTTTATGACAGGATACTCAGGAATGGAATGGATGAAACGATTAGCCAGAGGCAAAACTACAGCTTACCAAAAACAACAACAACAAAACATCTGGGTCAGCCTCCTCTTAGATTACACAGTATGGAAAGGAAATATTCTGGGGGTGCCGGGTACCAGAGTGCCGGAATATGTTTTGGAGATGGAGAGACAGGCCTACCACTTTCACTCCTTCAGTCAGTAGACTTAAAGTTGTGGTTAAAAGCCAAATCCCTTGATGAGAGAAAGGCTTGGGGGAATCCTTATAGATAGCTAGCCAATAATCACAATAAGCATTAAGAAGTGAGAAAGAGATTAGTGAGAGCTAAACCTTGACCAAGCATAGTTTAAGATGGTTTCAGATGACAAGTGTCTAAAACCCTTATTCAAATCATCAAAACAAACCAGACTAAGATACCTACTATAACCACATAATGTTTCAGCATGTAAACTAGAGAAGAATGTTTTTCTTGTGGTTTGGCTGCCCTTATTTGCAGCAGCGTCAGTGATGGTGTGGAAGATAGCAATTTCAAACAAAAAAGACAGCTATTAGGTTATGCAACAAGCATACCGTGAACAACCACATTTCTGTCACATTGCAGATAACACTTTCCAATTACTGCCTTAAGCTAAACAGGTGAACTACTGAAGAAGAAGAAGAACATGACAGCCTTATCTTGACTGCCAGAATCACCATTGATTTTAAGGATACCCATCTCAGAAATATCAATGAATTCCTGATACAAGGGAATGTGTTCAGATGTCTAAATGTGTGGTCAGTGTGTTTGAGGATTATTTTCTGAAGTTGATTGTTTGGTGTGGGCTTTGCAAAGGGATAGAGATATAATCCCATAACTCCCTGCCTCAGTGAGAAAATGAAAGCATCACAGTGAGGGACTGGACACCACAGTTGTCTTTCAACCTCACACATAAACTATGCAAACTACACTTAACCATATATAATCATTAACCTATAGAAAATACATTTCGGGTTTATATTTAAGAAAATTTGCATTCAATGTATACATTTGATCAGTTGCATCATACATTCCCTGGGAATCAAACCTATGACCTATATGTGTTGCTACTGTGCTCTACTGTTTGAGATACATGAATTGTTTTTGTTACATCAAATAAGATTACTACATTTCAGCTGTCCACTGCAATAAATTATTACCTCAATCAGTATTTTCTGCTTGCTTTGAAGTATCTACATTACATCTATGTATTTGGCAGATGTTTATATTCAAAGCATCTTACGTTGCATTAAAGGTATTAATTCCGTTCATGCATTTCCTAGGAATCAAACCTATAACCTTGGTGTTGTAAATGCCAAGGTCATACTCTTTGAGCAACATACTAAACAACCTTAAAACGATATCAATTCAACTGATAAGCAAAAGGTGAAGTACAGTCCATTTTTTATTTTTTTATTAATTTTATTTTTTTTTTTAGCATTTTTAAAGCATAATACTTGCTGAGTTTTGTTAAATTTTTCTAATGGGATAAGAAAAATAAACTTAATTAAATTTATTCTTAAGTATGATTATCTTATTTTAAGGATGTTTCGATATTTTAACTGGACAAAAAGATAAAAATGTTGATTAAGAATTTTTATCCTCTAACAACAATCGAATACTAAACTCCACTTTTCTATTCTTTCTCTTCTTTTGACTGTGGTTAACTTTGAAAGGGTGGTCAAGCATATCTAAACATGCAGGTAGCTGTGTGTAAGTCCATCTGGGGGCTTATTCCATTGCATGTGCAGACGTGTATGGGGTCATCTTCGCTTAACCACACACACACACACACACACACACACACACCCTCCCCCCTTACCCCTCTATCTCTGACTATAATCTGAGTGTATTAATCTGTTGTTTGAACTCCTTAAGCACAGACTGTCTATCACATCTGCTCGACTCACCCTGCTAAAGCTTTGCTATTTATAAATCCCAATTCCCCCTCTCTGTCTTTCTCTGTTTCTCTCCCGCAAGTTTTTCCCGAACCGAGCCCCGCAGGAACCCTCATTTTACCTTCCTAAATCCCTGTCAATCTGTCCTTAAGCTCCATGTCTGCAGAATCAACTCTTTCGTTATTTCATTTCTGAAGCCACCCAGGTCTCTACTCATTGTGATAAGTCATCTCTCACCGATATATGACCCAATCTAGAGATCTATGCAGGGCTGATTGACTCCTGTTTGAGAAGTGCCTCTAATGAAGTGTTCCTCATTCATAATCTGCACTCTAAAAACCATCCATCATCTCTCTTACACTTCACACTAACACTACACTCGAAGCATGTCCTGCTAGGGCTATTTGTCAACTGATATGTGCTGTTAGGTTTGCAGCAATGACATATACAATAAGGACACTGACTAAAAGGAATTTAAAGGCAAAATAAGTGACCATGCACACTCCAACTATCATGGACAAACAATGATATAGTTATGTGCAAGAACTCATGTAGAGGACTTTATGTCCACTATACAGTGTTTGAGCATTTCATAATATAACAAGCACAATTAAATGAAGCAGTGTGAACACAAAAAGTTCTATGGCATATTGAAAGGGATAAGGACAAATTTAAACAGAAACAAGAACAGTGATGTGCAGTTGTTCATAGTCTTACCTGTGCTGTTGTGCCGTCTTCCATCCAAAAAGACTGAGGCATTAGGAAAGAGACATGTGGAAAGAATGGACAAATGGTGAGAAAGAGAGAGATGGAGTGAGAGAGAGAGACGGAGCAAAGTCACAGTCTTTGCGTCATCTGAGAAAATTCTCAGATTAATAAAAACGGTTTGATTGCCTGAGCATGGCTTGCTCACTCAGTCTCTCTCTTGCTCTCTCTTCCTCTTTTCCTAATTTATCTCTAACATATTCACACTCTCCCAATCAAATATATTTTATTAATCCTTCAATATCCTGTTAATTTGTCAGCTGTTTCTGTTTTCACCAACTAATAAATAATCATTTTATTTCATTTACACAGGGCCAACAGACAGACAGATAGATAGATAGATAGATATATAGATAGTTACAGAGACAGATAGATAGATAGATAGATAGATAGAGACAGACAGACAGACAGACAGACAGATATAGATAGACAGACAGAGATAGATACAGATATAGATAGATAGACAGACAGATAGATAGAGACAGATATAGATAGATACAGACAGATAGAGACATACAGACAGATAGATAGATAGAGACAGACATAGATAGATACAGACAGATAGAGACATACAGACAGATAGACAGACAGATAGATAGATAGATAGATATAGATAGATAGAGACAGACAGATAGAGACAGACAGACAGATAGAGACAGGTAGAGATAGATAGACAGACAGATAGATAGAGACAGACAGACAGACAGATATAGATAGATAGATAGATAGATAGATAGATAGATAGATAGAGACAGACAGATAGAGACAGACAGATAGAGACAGACAGATAGAGACAGGTAGAGATAGATAGACAGATAGATAGAGACAGACAGACAGAGACAGATAGAGACAGATAGATAGAGACAGACAGATAGAGAAAGATATAGATAGATAAATAGAGACAGACACAGATAGAGACATACAGACAGATAGATAGATAGATAGATAGATAGATAGATAGAGACAGACAGATAGAGACAG
This sequence comes from Elopichthys bambusa, assembly GCA_037101425.1. Taxonomy (NCBI): domain Eukaryota; kingdom Metazoa; phylum Chordata; class Actinopteri; order Cypriniformes; family Xenocyprididae; genus Elopichthys; species Elopichthys bambusa. The sequence continues at coordinate 20,057,759 of CM074435.1, forward strand.
ACACAGATAGAGACAGATATAGATAGATAGATAGAGACAGACACAGATAGAGACAGATATAGATAGATAGATAGAGACAGACACAGATAGAGACATACAGACAGATAGATAGATAGATAGATAGATAGAGACAGACAGATAGAGACAGACAGATAGAGACAGGTAGAGATAGACAGATAGATAGATAGATACAGACAGACAGATAGAGACAGGTAGAGATAGATAGACAGATAGACAGATAGATAGAGACAGACAGACAGAGACAGATAGAGACAGACAGATAGAGACAGATAGATAGAGACATACAGGCAGATAGATAGATAGATAGATAGATAGAGACAGACAGATAGAGACAGGTAGAGATAGATAGATAGATAGATAGATAGATAGATAGATAGATAGATAGATAGATAGAGATAGATAGATAGAGACATACAGGCAGATAGATAGATAGATAGATAGATAGATAGATAGATAGATAGATAGATAGATAGATAGATAGAGATAGATAGAGATAGATAGACAGATAGATAGACAGATAGATAGATAGAGACAGACAGACAGACAGATAGATAGATAGATAGATAGAGACAGACAGATAGATAGATAGACAGACAGATAGAGACAGGTAGAGATAGATAGATAGATAGATAGATAGATAGATAGATAGATAGATAGATAGATAGATAGATAGATAGATAGAGGTAGAGATAGATAGACAGATAGATAGACAGACAGACAGACAGACAGAGACAGATAGAGACAGACAGACAGATAGAGACAGATAGATAGAGACAGACAGATAGATAGAGACAGATATAGATAGATAGATAGATAGAGACAGACACAGATAGAGACATACAGACAGATAGATAGATAGATAGATAGATAGAGACAGACAGATAGAGACAGGTAGAGATAGATAGATAGATAGATAGATAGATAGATAGATAGATAGATAGATAGATAGATAGATAGATAGATAGATAGAGACAGGTAGCTAGATAGATAGATAGAGATAGAGACAGACAGATAGATAGAGACAGGTAGAGATAGATAGATAGATAGATAGATAGATAGATAGATAGAGACAGGTAGAGATAGATAGACAGATAGATAGAGACAGACAGACAGACAGACAGAGACAGATAGAGACAGACAGATAGAGACAGATATAGATAGATAGATAGATAGATAGAGACAGACAGATAGAGACAGATAGATAGAGACAGACAGATAGACAGATATAGATAGATAGATAGATAGATAGAGACAGACAGATAGAGACAGGTAGAGATAGATAGATAGATAGATAGATAGATAGATAGATAGATAGATAGATAGATAGATAGATAGATAGATAGAGACAGGTAGCTAGATAGATAGATAGAGACAGACAGATGATAGAGACAGGTAGAGATAGATAGATAGATAGATAGATAGATAGATAGATAGATAGATAGATAGAGACAGACAGACAGATAGATAGATAGAGACAGACAGACAGATAGATACAGACATAGATAGACAGACAGAGATAGATAGATAGATAGAGACAGATAGACAGATAGAGAGACAGACACAGATAGACAGACAGGTAGATACAGATAGATAGAGAAATAGATACAGACAGATAGGGACAGATAGATAGATTTTATGGGCATATGTAAATAATGAAGAAAGAGGGAGGGAGAACTGGAATCCTGATGATCTAGGAGAGATTTCATCTCAATGTGTCCGTCCCACTTCTACCCACTGGATGGCGATGTGACTCTGTTTCCCCATATATATATGATACAGAGGGAGGAGGGGCTTAGTACAGGTATTTGCATATCAGGAATCACATGCCTCATATCTTAGTCACAGGAGAAAGATTGAGTAACTGTCATCTCCACTCACCTGAAATCTTTACTTTTATGTCTGCTGGGAACCTCATAAAAATATGTGGTGATTGATGCATCTTTCTGATTCACAACAATGACATGATAAATCTAAACACAGACTCATTAGATTTCCTGGATGTAATGGTTTAAACACGTCCACGTCTACATTTTTTTTTTTTTTTTTTAAACAGAGAACCCAATGACTTTTGTACTTTTCATGACACATATTATTAGATCTTCCCTGTCCCAGCTCAATGCTGAGGAAAAGGAATACTGAAGATGTTAAATGACCCATTACGGTGTCACCTGGTTTTGTGTGTCCAAAGAGTAAGATAATGTAATAATACCAAGGTGATAGTGTTTCTCGGTCTCAGTAATACACCTCTTTTAAACACCTGGCTTTTAAAGGCATACTTGACCCAAAATTAAAATATTGTCATCATTTATTCACTATTATGCTATTGCAAACCTGTATGACTTTCCTTTAATAATACAAGATATTTATTAGAATTAATTTTCAGTTTTTTTGTCCATACAATGAAAGTAAAAGGGGTCCCAAAACAACACTAGATCCCACTGACTTTCACTGCATAAAATTAAAACAAACAAAAAAATAACATGTCTTCATTTGTGTGCCATAGAAAAAGTTATACAGGTTTGGAATGACATGAAGGTGCAGAAAAGCAGTAAAGCAATGACCACCAAAAATAGAACCAAACAGAAATGAGAGGAGAATCTCTGTCCACACATGCATAAACATACAACACAAACATACATTTGCGTACACATTCCAGTTGCTATCGCACACCCTGTCCCACAGGACTGACAGATGGAGGGGCAGAGGAGAGCTACAGAACTGGGGCGGCCTCTCTGTCCATTCCCCCCTCTCTCTCTCTCGCTGTCTTTTGTGCAGCGGATGGGCTGTAAGTCTATCTCTTGCTAATTGCCATAGTGGTTCAAACACAAAGTCTGCCGCTGAAACACTACCCAACAGGGTGTAGTATAGTGAGTAAAATTTACAATGTGTTACATTTCTCCTTCAGCATACATCAGGGAGGAGGAAGGGCTCATGTCTACTGCATCAGTCAGAATTTAAATGTTTAAAGGCACCCACGTTTCTAATCACACAATATTAATATTTTTCACTGAAATGTCTGTTTTCTATTTTTTTTTTCATGATTATTTTGCTCTAAATGGTTAGGTTACAATTAAAAACACAGTTCTGGCTACGTGTGACCGCGTATGACTTATAAACAGGCATTCATCACAATGAATCAGTTTCCTTTGTGATGCATTCATCACAAAGGAAACTGCAACAACTGTGTTTCCCCAGTCAAATGGTTCATTCTACCTCTGCTGAGAAAAAGTAGTCAAGTAACATAAAAAGTTGCAGTATATGATACAACTTCTAAAGGAGTCCCATGAGCTGTAATGAATGGTTTGTAATGCACAGGAGAAAGACAATGTTGTGAATGCTATTAAAACTCTGCACAGGTACAATGAGATAAAACGTGTTATACTTCCTGCGAAATGTGAGCCAATTGTTATCCATCAAAGATACCTCAGAGAAATGGACTATCACCATTTAATCCTGTTAAATTCATGCAAAATCTAAACCAACCAACAAACAACTTTTGCAAATGGAACATTGTAATTAGATACAGCTTTTTGTCCCATTTTTTCACAATAATTAAACTGACACACAATAATTTGGAACAGATTCTGTGACCACAAGAGTGCAGCTGAAATGAAGCTTGGTAAAAATAAATAAATAAATAAATCGCCACACAACCATTCTTAATCCGTGGTGTTTGACATTTAAATTCACTTTCTTCTCCCCGTCTCCAGATGCAGTTTAATTGTAGGAACTTACATTAAAACCCTGTGCCTCTTTATTCTGTTTCGACAAACTGTCATGCTTTTCATCAATTACTTTATTAGGTAAACAAGATGTGGCTCACTAGTTTGGTCTTGTAAAACATGTCAGTGCTATTCTGCCTAAATAACTATCATCTGTGTAATTATCAAATGGCACACATGTCATTTCTTTTATGCAAACCTCAGTGACCGCACACGTTGATATAGTCAGATACTGTCCACCCGTATATATAAATGAATGGGGAAAATAATATGCTCAATTTGACTAGTCATAACTTCAGCTATTGTCTGACATTTCTGTAGCTTAAACATAATGCACGGTAGTAACACAGGTTCAGTTCCTAGGGAATGCATGAAATTAAAAATTGCATACCTCAAATGTAATCTGGTATTGATAAGTGTCTGTCAAATGTCTAAATGCCCTACTGTTAAAAAAAGAGAGTGTTGCCTTTTTGTATTAGCTGAATGCTTAAATTTGTTTCCTTTTTTGACTTGAACTTTGAAAATTATTCCATGATTTACTTCCCCTTAAGCCATCAGGTGTATATGACTATCTTCTTTCAGACGAACACAATCAGAGATATATTTAAAAATATCCTATAAGGTTTGTAATCAACCGTTGTCGAATGGCTGCCCAGATTTTGAAGACAAAAAAAAAAATGCATCCATCCATAAAAAATGAATCCATATAACTCCAGGGGGGTTAATAAATGCCTTCTGAAGCGAATCGATGCGTTTGTGTAAGACAAATATCCTTATTTAAAACTTTATAAAGTAAAATACGAGCTTCCGGCACAACAGCCATATGCATTCGAAGTACGTCCAAAAAGCGCTAACATCCGTGACATAATACAATGACATTACGTACTATGCTATGTCCTATGCTAAAATGCGTAGTACATTGTGTCATTGTGTATTATGTCACGGAAGTTAGCGCTTTTTTTGGACGTATTTATATGGTAGACATTTATCCAAAGCAACTTACATTGCATTCAAGGTATATGCACTTTATAAATTCATGCTTTCTTGGGACTTGGGAACCAGATTTTACTTCTAACTTGAACATACTGTATGTTACTGAAACATAATTAGATAGAAGAGGTTTGGAAGTTGGCTTAAAGGTGACTCAGTATTATTTCAAATACACTGTTTGGAAGTTAGTCAGGCCGACACCAACAACAAACGTCTAACCAATCAGCATTAGGGGGCATATGACGGTCGAGGAGAGAGAAGGAGCAAGAGGGAGATTTGAAAATATGAAAAGAAAAAAAGAAAAAAAACTGCAGAACGAGATATGGAACACAATGCAAAAGAGCTCAAAAGAATATCACTGCAATGAAGGTTTATGACTGGGCAAGTGCTTTAGGACCCGCGTTTATATTAGAAAAGCTTTCCAGCGCTGGAGAGAGCTAAGAAGGAAGGCACTCTGGCTGCTTTGATTCCTTATTATGTAAGTAACACTGGGTTTTGATTGTCTGGAGCTGCTGTGCTGTTGGTGATTAACAACAAACTCTTGTTTGTGTTTACGCTTGTGTACTGTTCATTTTTTGTACCTCCTTGTCGTTTGTTCATCAACCGCGCTTTATTTTTTGTGAAGCATTTTGTAGCTGTGATAAACAGACATCCACTCTCACATTGCGTGTGTAACAGAGATAGTGATAGTTGAGCAGGTAAACCACTGCACACTGACGACCGCTAGAGAATGAGGTGTTTAGTGTCATTGTTAGTGCACTTGCCTCGCATGCCAGCAGCGGACGGGCCAGGTTCGAGACAGACTCGGAGCAGCGTGGATAGGACTGGAGGCAGAGCAATGAAGAGAGGAGTGGGTTTGTTTGGGTTGATTTCAGATGTCAACAATGTTCAGCAACGGATTTGAAAAAAAATCGCATACAGCACCTTAAAGTTACTTTAATATAGTTTAACAAGTAAATTTAATCAAGTCTACCTGTACAACAATAAAGCTCAACATCAACTAGTTGCTTCAACTTAACTCCTTATACAGTTCCTAATTTCAGATACGGTTCTTGGTTAGATTCTCAACGACATGAAAGACCTTTAAAATGACCAAAATGATTTGACCAACAACAGATGGTGTTTGTATGAATAAGTGCATTCAAAGGTTCAGCGAAATGTGAATTGTTTTATAAGGCAGACTACAAGTCTTTTATAAAAATATTCTGTAATAAAAAAAAAGAAATGCAAACCCCTAGAAGTGTTGCAAAACTCACAAATCGCTTCTTATTGGATTTTTAAATTAATGTAGCAGGAACATCTTAGAAGTTATGTTCATGTACTTTTAATTAATTCTAAATTAACTTCACGAATAACTAGAACAACACAGAAAAATCTTGCGGTGTGGTTTCATATTTCTTTGGCTCTTTAAACGGTTACAAATGATTGCAAACTTATATTGATTCAGTTTTACTTTGAAGAATGTTTCAACAGTTTTTGGTGGTCACTGGGGTCCAAACCACATTGGACCCTCATGACTTTCATTGTACAGACAAAAAAAACATCCCTCCAACCCCTTATTACTAAATGATGACAGAATTTTCATTTTTTCTGTGAACTTTGTGCGCATGGCCTGCCTCAAAGACAATCACAGTCTATGCTTATCTTCTCAAGGACACTACTTGTGAGGTGAAGATAAACTCTAGTAAAACCTAAAGACGACATAAAAGCCCATCGGATGCCTGCGGCGACAGTGGTCCACCACAACATTCTTAACCAAGACCCATTAAGACTGGTAGCCCCAATTCCATACACAAATCCACAGTGGAATATTTCATGCAAGTTGCTTGCTGAATTTATTTCTGTTAATGACATTCCCCTTTATTGGTGTTATGAGGACTGTAAAGTAAGGCTGAGTGTGCGATTATAAAAAGGGGTAATCGTATTGGTTTACAGCAAACACACACAGCATGAAGCCACACTTTTACGTGCTTTATAAAGGCTGACACTTTTTCCCTCTTGCACTATCATTCCTTTTAAAGTTCAACCATTTCTTCTACCTCCCTCCATTCCATAAGAAGCTGTTTCTCATTAGGGCTTAAACAGAGAGTTAGGCTCTCCGTTCCCATAATTAAGGCATTCCTAAAATCAATCTCTCCTCTTAAATCCCTTGGTCTAACCAATCTCTTTCCCAGTAGCAAGGCATTCCACTGATCGGATACTAGCATCTCAAGGTGTGCAAGATTGTGAATTATGTACTTTAGCCTGTGTGTTTTGTTAAGAACTGTGTTTGTGTGTGCTCCTGTGTTCCTGACCTCCCCTCTTTGACCCTTTTGTCTTACTACGAAATCCAATTTCAGGCCTCAGTAACCCTCTCTGATCCCAAATACTGAAGAAACTACAGCAGCCGCACTTTTAAGCTGGTCACTGACCAACACGCCCATAATGCTGCGGGAACCGACACATCAATCAAAGGCACTGTCCCCCTCATCCGACCTGCACTCCCACAGATGACCCTTGACTTCTGACCTCTAGCCTGTCTGCCACGGTGGGTGCTATTGAGGGCGGATCCATGAGATGGGGGCTAATTAGGTCAGATTGCGGTGAGCTGTGCATTACAGATGAAATTGGAAACACATGCTGTGGCCCACAGCATGAGAGAGAGAACACCGGGAGAGAGGTAATAGTGGTGCTGGGGGTGAGGAAAATGGAGGTAATGTAAGGTGGAGTGGTGAGGTTTTGATGTGGGGGGACATAGAAAGGAAAAATGGATTTAATGAATGAATGACACCTCTTTTGAGGCCATAAGTCTAACCTCAGGCTCAGAAGAGCGTCTGTGGACAGCATACTGGTCTCCTTGACAGCTCCACTATTTTCAATAATTGCTATAATGGCTATGTAACAGATTGTAATTGCTTTGATATTTGAGGTTTGAGGTGGGATATCCATTGCCATGGAAATAAAACTGATGTGTAGACACACTATGAGCCGGGAACACAAAGAAAACAAAATGTTCCACAAGTATAATAATTACTTAAAAGCTTTTTCAGAGTTTTAAAGAAGAATGTATTACTATTAATAATTAAATATTAAATAATATTAATATTTATTACATTTGATAATTATATTTCTTAACATTTTAGATGTTTTAGATATTTATTATTTCAATATTGTTTTAATAATATTAAAATAACCGTAATATCAGACATTTGATGTGTATGGGTCATTGACGAATAAGGTTTTTAAAAGTGTAAAAAAAATAATAATTTTGAAGTTTTATTAAGTGTTAACAATGAGATTATGTGGTTTTTATAATCAATTAACACTGCTTTTGTCATTTTTTACAAGATGGACAAAATGTGTCATTCGGTTTAACTAAAAGTTCGGTTTTACCGAATGACACCTTAGGTTATATCGAATGGCGATATTTTTGAACAATGCTAACAGGCTGATAGCTAGCTAGCTAGCTAGTTAGCTTGCTAGCTAGCTAGCAAGGAAAAAGACATTTAAATGTGTCACATGATACTGACCGATACTGGCAGAATTTTCAACTTTCCTTTTAAGGGAATGCATGACCTAAGACGACATAAGAGCCCATCGGATGCCTGTGGTGACAGCGGTCCACCACAACATGCTTAACCAATTTTATTTAAAAAGAATTATATATAAATAACATTATTGTTTTAACTGTATTTTATGTAGACATACTTAAAACTAATAAACAAAATTACTAAAAATGTAACTAAAATTAAAACAGAAAATATAAAATAATTCAAAATAATAAAATGATATAAATTATCCTAAAAACTGTAATAGTATCTCAATGATACTAAAATAACACTGATATAATTATAATAAGCAGCATCTATTTATTGAACGCCTTTTCCAAAGCTCAAATTTATATCTCGTGCGAAGGATAGTCCCTTATCTGTGGTAGGTTTTGGCATCTGAAAGATGTGCAATTTCATCAGCGGCTCTCGTCTATGACTCAGTGTCAGTGACGTGCAGTGTGGTCCTTGTGTGATGAGTTATCCTGGGTAGGTGTTTGGGGTGTAGAGTAGTAAAATGTCTTTTACGAAAACAAGTAATGCTGGTTCCCACTACACTAATATGGCCTTTTGCCTAATTAAGATGCAGGAATACATTTTTATCCTTCAACTACAAGGTGTACAAGATTTCTGTGCATGAGTGTGTTTAGTCATTTGAGTGCAAATGTGTGAAAGAACTATTGTACCTGCGTTTGAGTTTGTCCCTTCGTTTCCTTTCTACCTTTGTTCGCCTGTCATCTCGCTCAATACCTCAGTGACTCCTCTCTCTCAATCATTCTCTGTTCTTGTGGCTCTCTCATTCTCACTCCTTCAATCTCACCAATACGCCCTGGGGAAGAAATATCTAAGTGCATACGAAACAAGTTCAGACAAAACCAGAGACACAGAATAGTGTTAAGGAGGTAAGGACTGGGAGTGAATGACACTAAAAGCCAAGAGGGAGGAACAGCGTCAGGACAGGACAGAAGCAAAGATATGAGGGGGGCCGGACCGCATTTTAGACCTCACTGAGCTTTGTATTTGTGTGTGTGCGCGCACCCGTGTTTGTGTGTGTTAAATATGAAGTTCCACACCGGTTCCCCGTTCCTCATTTGAAAACCTTTTTTCTGTACCCCTCTCTTTCTCTTATTCTCTCCCCCATCTCTCTCATCCCCTAACTCTTTCATGGACAGTCTCACAGGGGCAGGGTTGTAACAGAACACTTCTCTCTTTTGTGTCCTTTCTTTTCCTTATCCTTTCATCTTTTTAAACTTTCTGGGGAAATGGGTTTTGGTGGGATGGAAATTTCTACTAGGTGAAAGGAGGAAAGAGGAGGGGAAAACGAGAGATTGAGAACGAGGGAAGGCAATATACATCTCCTGCTATAAAAACTAAGGGCTGGTTGGCAGTAGATGCTGTAAAAAAAAAAAAAAATCTCCAAAGGAAATTGCTTTACCAAATTGCCCCCTAATTCAAGAGCTGGTCCCAAAATCCAACCTGTTCAGACACCCATAAACTGACATGAAATAAAATGTCTGCTGTCCTCTACTTTTCATTGCACCAACTAAAAGGTCATAAGGTGTATGATGCACTAGCATGTGGTGATTAGCTTGGACTTAAACTAAATTAATTGACAATTAATCAGTAGGCCTACATCCACTGCATTTAAGCAATTTTCCACTCTCTTTTTCTTTGTGTTTTTCATTACGAGAGCTCTCTACACCCACCGCCAGCAGATGGTCCTCGTCCTTTTTTTCCTCCACCATAATGTCTTCTTTCACTCTGTCCGTTCCTCTTCTTCTAAACCAGCCCTCTTTCACTCCCACTGGCTGTTGTCCCCTCACCGCCTTTCATGAAGATACCTTACCGCACGACTTCAGCTCTCAGACTTCTCGCCGCGGGAATTTTTGCATCCATTTAACGAACTATCTTAACTTTTGCTTCAGATTGAATGTCTCTAATTTATAGCTCAAAGTCGGCGATTTGGTGTCAGACTGCTGGAAAAGTAGAGCTCACGCTCATACACGCAGTGTCAGAGTTGCATTATTGCTCTGGTTGTTCACCGTTTGCATGACAATCCTGAAACTCGCGCGTGAAAACAGACGTGAGATTGAAAGGCGCGTTTTAAACCGATAACTGTGGAAATACAACTCAACGTGGACCTTCTCAGAGTGGACTTTGGAGATGATATAGGACACGTCTGCCGTTTCAACTATGTGAATCGAGAGTTATTCTGGAAATTTCGTTTTTGCGTGAGATTGACGGACTGTAGAATCAATGTGGTGGCTCGAAACTCACCTAAACGGTAGGTGCTACGTGTCTTTAATTAAAAATGTCGCTTAATACAGGCTTACGATAATGATAAAATCTAAAGTGGTGTAAAGACAAATACAGTTTATTTGGGTTCATTTTCGTAACCGCTAATTTAACGTGAAGCAGGTGTTGATCGTACTCGTTGATGACAAGTTGTCAAGCGTCAAAATTAGCGAACGTAAACGAATCGTTCTTTTGAGTCGAATCTTTATAATAAATCTAATGGACCGGTTCGCAAAATGATTTGTTCACAAAGCGGACTGAATTTAGTACGAGTAGATCGAGTCACTCAGTGAACCGGGTCTCTTTCGATCTTTTCTGTAAAAAAACAAAAAAGTCAACACACATAGTTGCGAAACATATCTGGTTTTAATAGCTTTTTTTTTATTAAAACATCCTTTACATCCAAATTGGGTGTAATTAATTGGATGTAATCCAAATTGGATGTAAATTAATTCCAGTATTTATTGATTAGACTAACATTAAAATTATATTTAAGTAGGCTAACTTTGTTTTAATGAGCTGAGTCATGGCTGCAACAAACTGGGACACATAAAATCACAATAAACAGTCGTTTTAAAAATAATACTTGCAGCTAGCGAATCGACAAACCTGGAACTAATCGTACTGTCACGTCACTCGCTTGCAGTAAAACTACTGTTTACTGTCAGTTCAGGTTGACCAGGTGTTTACTCTCAGCAATTAATGTTCATCTTTGTTTACCTGTCTGCCTGCGGACCTCGGGAAGAGGTCTGTGAAGTCAATGCAACATGCTGTTTGAAATACACAGGTGTGTTTTTGTTTGTTTTTTGCATACACTATGGTTGTTTCGTACTTCAGAATAGATGAAATATCCCATATCGTATCATCGTATTATGTTTTAGCAATTATCCTGTCAGCAAGTGCGAAAAAAGACTTAGAAACTTATAGGCTTCTATTGTAGTTTGTCCGTATTAATGTGTTTACACAGTAAAGGTGTTTTGGGTGGGTGCAGGCAGCCATTAAAAGAATAATAAACACATGCATGCACATCCTGTCAGTCACCTGCCCAGCTAGCCTATAAAAACAGAAGCTCGCAACCTTTGTTTACAACATAACTAATGTTTACAAAACTTGTTTTTTTTGTTGTTGTTTTTTTCCACCCCTGTAACACATCATGCTTTGGGGGAAAGGCTATTGAGACAAAAAAAAGTGAGAATGTTGCCTAGTAGGGATCTGAAGCAGACCAAAATTCTTTCTCAGACAGAAAGACGGAAAATGCGGATGGAGAACATCAGAAAGTGTGAGAGTAGTGGAATGTGTCTCGCAGTGTGTGGTAGATGTGTTTAAGCTACAGCAGCACAGTGCATGTGATCAGAAACATCTGTACAGTATGCAGATGTTTGTTTTTTAAATAAATTATTTAAAGACCAATGATTTTATGAGAAAGAAGAGGGCTGGTAATGTTTGTCTTGGAGTAATTACCCTTGTCTGACAAGTAAATGTTTTTTTGTTTTTTTTTTGGTCTTAGAGGAAATTTATCCAGCATCCTTTTAGGGAAGATGACATTTCTCTCTCTCTCTCTCTCTCTCTCTCTCTCTCTCTCTCTCTCTCTCTCTTTTACTAATATTAAATGGGTGAAATCATTTTTGTTTGTGTACCTTTTTGGTTTTTTTCATTTTCTTTCTCAAAAAGATCATTTATAATTCATAATTTAGTTTTAGATGGCCACTGGTCTTCCACTGTTTTTCAACTGTGTAAACTTTCCATATCAGTATATATTATATAGCTGGAACTGCCCCATCCTTCAATGAAAGCCTTATTGCAAAGTCTGCATGCATCTTCATAAAATGTTGAAATGTTCCACACAAATTTCAGATATGCAACTATACATATGCACTTTTTTCTAACATCTGATTTTTTCATATAAACTCATTTATTTTAAAAAGTTATAATAAAAAAATATATATATAAAGTTTTTGTCATGTAATGACCCCTTAAGCATGATTTTAAACCTGTGCCCTTTATAATTTTCTTTCTTTCGAATTCGGCCTCTCTTGTTTAGACAGTTCGCTGCGTTGGATGCTTATGGCCGAGTGTATAGGGTGAGTGGGACGATGGGAAAATTCCAAAATCGTCAGACATGTCAAGTCTGAACAGGGGGCTTGTAGAATGTCTATCATGAGTCATGCTTTTGTTCGGATTGGAGAGGATAAATAATAAAGGCCATACATCTGCAGTAATTGATTTGACAGGCTTGATATTGTGACACCATGAAGTGGTAGTGGCTGATTTCCAGTTAAAAATCTTAGAAAGAAGTTATTTATAAATTGGGCTTTAACTTTTCAGTGCCGTGAAGCTGAGAATAGAACGAGGTGGGAGAGCCTAAAGTGTTTGTCTAAGGTGGCTTTTGTCTAGAAGATTGCAGATTATGCTTGTCATGGGGGTGGGAGTAGTGTGTTAAGATCAAAGATATGTGTGGATGTGTGTGCACAGGTTCTTGTGAGGTAGTGTGTATAAGATTGGGTTAAGCATGCGGGTTCATTATGTTCAGGAGCTTGATGTTTTTTATGTAAGACTGGAGGCTCATTTTTGAGCTGCTCGTAAGATGAGGAGAGAAAGTGCAGGGCCACTCTGGATGGCAAAGTTCGTGAAGCATGTCATTGCTGCAAATGGAGCGTGCTGATGAAGTAGTTGTGCATGTTGGCCAGCATCTACAGATATGCCTCCTGCACGTGTGTGTGCCTGCCTACTGCTTGTGTTCCCGTTCCAAAGCAAACATGTGTATTAACTGGCAAGTCTTCCTCTCAAGTCACACACGTACACATGCACTACACCCTTTTTGCTTTGGAGCACAGACACACAGACACACACACTTTCTTCAACCACAAAAATTCCTTTATTTTCACTTGTAAATTCTGTAATAAGTAATTTTTGGGCCAAGACACTTTTTTTTTTTTTTTTTTTTACACTCTTTTCATACAATGACTTGAATGTGCATCTACTACACTGTAAAAAAATATTGTTGGTTTAACTTAAAAAAGTAAGTTACCTGGTTGCCCTAAAATTTTGAGTTTATTGAAATTAAAAATTTGAGTTAATACAATGGAGAATACAATGGAGACTGGTTTAACTCAAAATATTATGTTATCTGAACCACATAAATTATCGAAGTTGATTTGACAAATGAAAAACGTTGTGATAACAAATCATGAACATATTTTTTTACAGTGTATGTTGAGCATGTTTTAAATTTTTGAATTAAAATGGTCATGAATAGTCATGTGAGATGACTTCTAAAAACAAAAATATTTGAATTAATAATTCATGATCACATATTGAAGGTGTCAGGAAAATATTTTATTACTTGGTTACACCACATGATATTTTCAGAGTTGTTAAATTTAAGCTTTTCTTGAAAATGGCAGTTTTTTTTTTCTTTATTGGACTCTCTCATTTTATGTTCATATTATCTGAACATACTCTAAATATTGTAAAGAAATATCTAAATATAGATTCTTTCTTCTATGCACTCATATATGTGATTTCAGTTCAGCTGTCAACAACGTGGGATTTTAAAAGTGAAAAAATGGGGAAAAAAATGCTGAGAAAGTATCAAGGCATGTCAGGTGCATAAAATGTTTCTGTCATCATTTGAGGTTGTGAAAGAACAAGATCATCAATCTCTCTGCTTTAAGCAAGTAAATTTGCATTTAAAAGATGACAGTGCTTCATCTGTACATAGCACACCTGTTCTTATTTTTAACGTAAACAGGAAGCACTTATACAGTACATGTAACGCTCCATGTCCCAGCATGCATATGTATGGACCTGGTGACATTCTTTTCCTGCATGTGTGTCCTCAGGCTCAGTTATGTGTTGAGTGCGAGTGCGTTCATTTGGCTTGAGCGTTGTAAGAAAAAACAGTGTCTGAGGTAGGGTGCTGTTATTAAGTCATAAGTGGTGATTTTACACTTCGCTCACAACCTTCCTGTCCACCCACCCTCTCCAATGAGCCTAATGGTTACCTCTCCTTAAATGAATAGTCACTTGACTCTGTGTAACTGGTCTTTCTCATGCACCCCCGGCCCCCTCCTTCATTCTAGTCGTGTCCCGCCTGGGGAAACCCAGGAGGAGTTTTCGCTGTTGAAGCCACATCACTGACATTCTGAGCATTCTTCTTTTCTTGAACTCTCTTTCTCTCTATATGCCTCTCCCTCACTCATCTCTCAGCACAACAACAGCAGGATTGGTGAGTGTTTTACATCTGGCCTTAACATTGGACAGTTTTGACTGCATTCCTCACTGTATCATCGACAATACGACACACTCTAGGTCTGTGTTCACATTTTTCTTGATGAAAAGCACTTTTAAATAAATCTTTAAAAGACATTTTTTAGTTTTTGCTGCTGTTAAGAGCAGCACAGCTGAGATTATGTGTACAAGCTTTATGTAATTTGCACACATTTTTGTATAAATTTGGTGTAAATTTGTTTCCATATACAGTACTGTTAGAAAGTTTGGGGTCAGTAAGATAAATGTTTCAAATAAATGCTTTTAAATCATTTCTATTCATCAAAGAATCCTGAAACAATGTGTTACAGTTTCCACAAAATATTAAGAACTGTTTTCAACATTGATAATAATAAAAAATGTTTCTTGAGCAGCAAATCATCATATTAGAATGATTTCTGAAGGATCATGTGACACTGAAGACTGGAGTAATGATGCTGAAAAAAATTCAGCTTTGCCAACACAAGAATAAATTACATTTTAAAATATTTTACAATAGAAAACATTTATTTTAAATTCTAATAATATTTCACAATATTATTGTTATTTTTGATTATTTAGATCAAATTAAGAAATCTTACCGACCTCAAACATTTAAACAGTACAATGTGACAAAAAAAAGTGATGAGACACATTTAATAGTTTTGGATGTGGTGGTTTTGCTTCCACCTGGTGGTTGACAGTACGAGTGTTTGCCTATTGAGTGCTGAAAGTAAAAGGAAGAGAGTTTATCATTCATCAGTGTAGTTTTACTCTAACCCCCACTAAATAAACACATAAATCACTACCACAGGGCCAGTAACCACCCAGGAGCTTGTCTTAGGTAGAAGACTGCTGAACTTTGGCATTCATGTCAATAAATAACCCAAATCTCTGTGGTATTCCCGCTGTTGCTGAGAGTTGTGTTACAGAAGTGTGAATATGGGACCATCAGGTAAAATGTATGGAAAAAAGATAAAGGAAAATACGTACACACAAAAACGTACAAAAAAGATAATAAAAGATGATAAAATCAAAGCTTTTTTTGAAGCCCGAAACAGCGTTATCTTCTGTTATTCTTTAAGTGGAATGTACTCTTTGGCTCATGCAGTTAAGTGGCATCTTTTTGTCTCCTTCAGTCATGCTCACAAGTTGTGAAATTTACAACCTTTTCCACACATACCAGAGTTGTTTGTGGTCTCATGTGAAAAAAGGCCAGAATCAGACCAACACTGTTAGTGGCTTTATTTCAAACTGAGCTTTGCCAGACGTTGACTAGCTGGTGACTTCATGCCTGTGCCAACCAACTGGAGCAGGCGATGGTAAAGCATGTTTGCGGCTCCATTCTCCCTATACACGAAAAGAGCAGGCAGTTTTGTATCTTTTTCCACTGGCTTATGCCAAAGCAGTAAAGCTATAATTTTGCAGTTTTAGGCTTATTTTACCTTTTTTATTTGTTATGAGCTGGCATAGAGCCAATCTGTTGAAAAACTGTTTCCACCTTTGAGTAAAAAAAAAAAAAAAAATTATATATATAATTATATATATATATACTGTGTGTATGTATGTGTGTGTATATATATATATATATATATATATATATACACACACACACACAGTATTTGTAAATGTTATCCATCAGTTGTGACTTGATATCTCACAGTTTGACTTTATATCATAATGGTTTCTATATTTTAAAGTCAGCATGAAATGGAAATTTACCATATTTTCTAAATGCATGTTAGATCTTAGTGTGAATGATTCATCTTTGCATGTTTCCTTTTTTTCATCTTGTAATTTTTAATCAAAATGTCATAATTGGAAAATAACATACTTTTCTCTGGTGATGTATGCTGAACCTCTCCAATCATTTATTCTGCATAAACCCCGCCCCTTTCTTACAATCAATTGCAAGCTCGCATTAAAGGGTTAGTTCACCCAAAAATGAAATTTCTGTCATTATTTACTCACCCTCATGTCGTTCCCAAACCCATAAGACCTTTGTTCATCTTTAGACCACAAATTAAGATATTTTTGATGTTTCTGATGTTTTTGATGTTTCTGATTCTAAAGAGAAAGCAACATAATTACCACTTTCAAGGTCCTGAAAAGTAGTAAAGACATTGTTAAGTCTCCTACACTGTTTACGTTGTAAACACAGTGCAGCGCTTCCGGGTACTACATCAGAAAGCCGACACCTTATTGGCTGTCTCCTGCGTCAGCATCACACACATGCGTCGTGCTGCTCATGTGAACAGCGTCAGCCAGTAATGAAGAACCTGGAAGCCCGCATTGTCTATACAACGCAAACAGCGTAGGGGACTGACAGAAAAATAGTTGTTCTTTTTGTTTTGTTTTTGCACACAAAAAGTATTCCCGTCGCTTCATAACATTAAGGTTGAACCACTGCAGTCACGTGGACTAGTTTACCGATGTCTTTACTACTTTTCTGGACCTGGAAAGTGGTAATTATGTTGCAGTCTATCGGAGGTCAGAAAGCTCTCGGATATCATCAAAAATATCTTAATTTGTGTTCCGAAGATGAATGTCTTACAGGTGTGGAAGGACATGAGGGTGAGTAATTACTGACAGAAATTTCATTTTTGGGTGAACTAACCCTTTAAGATCTGCCTCCATCCAATCAACAACCGATGGATAGAACTAAGTCTCCACACTACATTTTTTTTATTTTCGATAATCCGTCATACTCGGATGTAACAATACAGTTACAGTCATCTATCTGTTTTATTTTTACTCCACTGTTTTTCCTCTTTATGTGCTTTCTAATTCTTGTTCTCTTTTTATCAATTCGTAGTTGACACGTCTTGGGAGTGATGCACTGGCTTCCCCTGGTTGCCATGGTGATCGCCTCGGCCCTGCCTTTTCCTCAAAGTCCTGTTCCCAGGCTTGTTGCCGCGACGAAAGAGCCTGGCAGAAACGACAGCAACACCAGCAGCGTCCTGACAACTGAGATCAGCATGCCAACCAACTCATCAGTAGACAATGACTCCCATGATGCTGTTCCTCACAACAACTACGGCACACATGATGGAGCTCCTCACAGAACAGTCGACAAGCAGAGCGCATTTACACAGGACGAGGACAATATATCCAAGGGTAGAGCAAACCCAGAGAATCTTTTAAAAGAACAAATTTTTTTCAATAACACAAAACAGGACAACACAGGTGGAGATAGGACTAGTGGAGTAGATGCCTCCAGGTTGCACGATCATAGGGAATACAAATCACAAAAAAGTCTGGCTGAAAAGGTCAGTTCCTCAAGCAACAACATTCTCAAGGACTATCAGCTTGAACATAGCCAGTTTCATGAAGAAAGCAGTATTGAGGCAGGTCATCTTAAAGATGACAGAAACGCAATTAGTAAACTGAAAGATGGGCCTCTTGAAGGTCCTAAAGTTGCTCCGGAGAGCTCTCCAGTACAGGAAACTCTGGATGAAGCTCAAACGGATGGGAGCCCCATTGGAAAAGAGTTGGCACAGCCAAATGTAGGGTTTGGAACAGAACTGGGCTTTGGGATCGACAATGTACGCCTACGAGAAGAAGATCAGCTGCTTTTGCTGGACGCTCATCCCCGGGTACTCTTCTCCCCAGCTCTTTCCCCACCCAAACACCCACCTCTGCTCCTAATGCTGGAGTTGGGTTTGCTGGCTGATGATTTTGAGGATGAGGAAAGCCACACGATGGATGTTACCACACCCGGTCACGGAGGCAACAAAGAGGCATACAGGAACTTACTATTGGGCCTCTCTGATTCTGATGGCCACTTTCCAAGCGTTCGCCGCAAGCGTCAGGTCAGCCACACCACGCAAAGTCGTGAGCGCTCTGTATGTGATGCTGAAAGCGGGTGGGTGACCGACAAGAAGACCGCGGTGGACCACTGGAGCAAAACCGTCACTATTCTGCAAGAGATCCAGACCCAGACTGGGCCGCTGAAGCAGTACTTCTTTGAAACGAAGTGCCGTAAGCCACTTCGGCAAGGGAACAGTGAAGGGCAGGGGGTGGAGGGGGCGGGCTGCTTGGGGGTGGATAAGAAACATTGGATAAGCAGGTGCGAAACCAAACAGTCATACGTACGTGCGCTCACCTCTGACGACAACATGAGGATAGGCTGGAGGTGGATCCGTATTGACTCCTCTTGCGTTTGTGTTCTGCTCACTAGAGGAACGTACAACACTGAGAGGAAGTTCAACAGGGCAAGAGAGCGAGACGGCAGAAGGTACAGATAGTTGAACGAAGGACTGACAGAGATTTGAAAGATCATGTTAATGAAAGGGACTGTTCTGGTCCACTGTGTGGGGATATTTCTTTTCCAGATGTTTCTGCATCTCACTCAACAAAACCTTATCACTGTACCCCACTGTCTCGCTGAGGGATAGTTATGAAAATGAAAACATATTTGCCCTCATGTTGCTCAAAAACGATATGATGTATTTTTGTTCATGGAACACAAAAGGATACAGTGGCACCAAAAAGTTTTTGGACACTTTGGACACTTTAGAGCTTTTCTCAGAACTAACTTTTTTTCTGAGGCACTTTTTCCAGTTTTTAACCAACTGGTCTTGAGGTCAAATTTCATGGATGTATGAAGTCAGTTCCCATCAAATTCACACAGGTATCTTAGCTGAATTACCAGTATATATAGTACCGGTATAGTTCATTATATCAACACTTGAACAAAGTTTGACCACGTTAAAGTGTTCAAGACTTTTTGTCTTCATTTTGAACAATATATTTATTGATTCATATTTGAAGACATAACAGAAGTTTGCCTGTGCTTTTTCATTTATACATTTTAATTGAGGCTTAAGTGTCTAAATAGTTTTTGGGGTCACTTTACATTTAGCATATTTCATCAACAAAACTTGGCTGTCAAGCTCTAAGACAGCACTATAAAAGTGGTCAATACAACTTGAGGACTAAATCAAAATCCCTTTTAAGTTCACTTAGCATCCATATTTGCAACACCTCTAGGCAGCTATTTTGGTCATGCAAGACCAAATCTACTTTAATGGGGGAAATACCAAAAATCTCAAAAACCAAACTCACAATTAAATTGCATATTTCAAATCAACACGAACTGAAACATGAAATCTGACATGAACTGTCATATGATGTTTTATTAACAAAGTTTGGGAGGAGCACATTCAGATAATCTACCTAATCAGTGCAACAGGAGGCTTATATATAGAGCTGACTTACCTCTATTCCATGACAGTTTTTTCAGCATCTTTCCTCCACCCCAACTCTATCCCAGGCAGGGATGGGAGGGGGGTGCTCTGGGTTCAGGCCAAATTCCAAGCTCTGAGCCCTCTCCTCGGACAGCACACCAAATACGCACATTTTATACTATATCTGATTATATATAAGTGTGAACTCGTGAAAAAAACGGTGTTTTGTATGCTCAAATACCGTTAGAAAAGATAATGTTTCAGGTTGGTCCCGCCAATGCGCATGTGCAGTCTCAAGTGTGAGTCCCAGATTTCTATGGGAACTGCAGCTTATTCTGCCTTGTTGCATTTCAGTTTCTCCTATTCATAGTAATATGAGTGAACTTCAAAAGCCATGTGATAGTTTTGTGTGAGGATCAGACTGAAATTCACAAATAATTCATGACAGTATCAACGCTTTTTGTGTTCCATGATGAGTCCCTTCACTCTGCTGTCATCCCTCCGGTTCATCCACGCCTCACTAGGCCAGTGTGTATATTCAAACAAGAAAACCTCAATACTGAGATCTTTTTTAACCCATTCTTTTCATATACTGTGTTACATTGGTTTTATTGCATCTATAGTTTACAGACAGTAAGTTATTACTTTTGAGTTAGTATGTAAGCCTAAGTACTTGATATTAATATATTTCTTTATAAATGTACAATATGTGAAACGTATACATCATGCAAATATATGTGTATTTATAACAACAAAAAATGATTGAGGTGTTTAGTTACAGCAGAATTTGTAACTGCATATGAAGGCTGTCTCGTAGGTGTCCTTCAAATGCCTGTCCCAAAACATGTGCCTTATGGGTTTCAGTGTCAGCTATATTTTGGTTCACCCATGTACTGGTCACCCATCCAATGTTACAGAAATACAGTGAGTGTTGGATAAAATGAACTGTAGTCCGATTCCCTGGTTACTGTATTAAGAAAGCTATGGAGATCAGTCCACAGGGTTTGATGTCAATTTTCACATTGAGTAATTGTAATAAAGTATTATGTAATCTTTGTAAGGTAGATACTTGTGTATATGAACATTTTTTTACAAAGTAGATGGAGGAGTGAGAGGGGCTTTAGCAAAATACAAATGGTTGTAGTCTGTTTTGTAATAAAAAAAACAGGAAGTACACTGATTTGCAGTTGTCAGATTCAAATAATCTCACCTCACACACACACCCTTTCAAAAAACTAGCATCTCAAAATCACGAGCACACTGAACTCTTTAGTACCATTAGGAACACTTTATTTTATTTTGATTTTCATCATTATCATTATTGTTTATTTTGCAGACATCATTTTCAATTTGAATCACTGTCATCCTCATCAACAGTAATGGTTTGTTTTTAAATCATAACACAATTTTGTTGTCAAAATTTACACATACAAGTAGCATATTTTAATGACCATGTTTTTAATATTTCATATTTACGCTTTAAACTAGATAAATTAAATTACAGTCAGAATTATTAAATGAACATGTACATACAGTTATTCAATACATACATAAAGAAAATAAATATAGTTATCATAAAAATAAAAAATAAAAATGAAAATACACACATTTTACAAATTGTTCCCCAAGCTCTTAACCTCATATGTTAATGTACACATAATTTTTATTTTTAACTTCATATTGTCTTATTCCCCGAAAGTTTTAGTTCGTTGTCGTCTTTTCGGTTGTTTGACATGCATCGCAACACAGAAGCTAAACGATTTCTCTCACTTGTTTTCCCCTGACCCTCCCTCCCTCCCTCCCCGTCCCCCCTGTTTCTCCTCCTCGGTTCACCTCTTGTTGTCTTTTATGGCTTGCGTTGTTAGAATGATTCTGTCCATCAGGACTCATTTCTGCTGGTCACTTGCTTTGTCCGCAAGCATCTTCCCTCTCGCTTCATCTCCTAGTGTTTCTATCTATCCGCCACCACCAGCTTCCCTTTGTTTGCTGACTCATTCTGCTGAGCTTTCGTCTTTAATCTAAATGTTTGAAAAAAAAAAAAAAAAAAAAAAACGAAAAAAGAAAAAAAAAAACACCTAGTAGTAACTGTGCCCTTTGCAGCCTCACGTGTAGCTCTCGGTGCGTCTGTCTTTCTCAGCTTGTGCTCGCTCTCCTGATTGAGAAACACATACAGCGAAGTCTTGGCCTCACAGCCTGGCCCCTCGACTGTGCTCTTAAGTACACTTCCTCTGAACCTCACCGTATGTAAACATCCCTGAAGTCCAGGTTGAGTTGCCACAAACATCCTTTGCTCTCGAGAGACTCGAAAGACCAATTGCAGGCAGTCAGTGAAAGCCATTCTGAGGAACTAGGGCTGCGGGCAGCGCCATTGAAACGAAGGACGGAAAGACAAGAGAGTTCATCTACAGATGTCCCATCAGCACAGACACAGGAAGTGAGAAGAGAGAACGACAGAAAGAAAGATTAAACAGTCATCCGATTCCTCCAACCATCCCATTTCTTACCACTCTCTTGTGTCATACATTCTTCATGTCTTTTGTCCTTTTTTGCTCTTTTTTCCCCCTCTTTCTTCATCCCTCTTCTCTTATTGCAGAATGGTCAGACCAGTAGAGTTATATTTATAAATGTATATATTCATTGCTTTTTTTCTGCTTATCCCCCCTCCTCCCCGTGAATGAAATGTAAAGCCGGTTCCAGCTCTCTGACAACGGCGCCTCCTGTGTGCGAGAGACAGAATTACAACACATCGTCACGATTTCGTGTACTGAAGTTAAGCCAAGAAAAAGCATCAACAATGACCGATCCCAGATGGAAGCCGCAGACTGTTTTTTATTTTTTCTGAGCTCATTTTGGGAAGAACTGTGCTTTTTAAACAAGGTAAAATATGTTAAATGAGCTGAGTGCACTACACTATTGATAGCTGAAAGCTTTATCATGCAAAGTATGTTTGTGAATGACGGGCGTCCATATCCTACAAAGTTCTGCTGGCGCCGATTCTGTGCGTCTGATAACGATTCACACACAACCACAAACCCAAAGCACATGATGAATCACAATAAAAACATGAAAAGAAACATCCTTTCCAAAACAAGTTTTACAACTCCAAAAAAAAAATGGAGGAGGGGTCAGCTCCATTATGGCCCTGTAAGGAAACCCAACAGGATGCTAAAACTGTTTGCTCAAACTCGTAAATGAGTGAATTTTTGTGATTTCTGTATGTACAAGCATCAACACAGAGGGTATTCATTGGCAGTGGAGTACCACAAATCTTGGGGGCCCTGCCCACACATGCTCATTAAATACTTTCATTAAATACTTTTATCTTTATCCTTTTCTGTTCAGCTTTCTAGATTTAGAAAGTCTAAATCTTGTGGGCTACAACAAGTGAACATTATATTTTTTATTATATATTTTTTTATTATATATTATATATTTTTTATTATATATTCATATTTTTATATATATATATATACATAATACTGTGCAAAAGTCTTAGGCCACCACCAGCTTTGTTGTTTTAGCAATGTTTTAATGATCAATCCATATTGATATTTGAGGTCTTTATTACAATACAAACAGAAAATACAGGAAATATGTACACAAAATATAAAAACAAAAATAGGTATTTGGTGTGACCTCCTGGGACTTCTTCCATTTTCTCAAAGAAGAAAATCTGAGAAACCATCCCTCTTCCATTTCCTTTCCTTTTCCATTCCATTTAGGTTTAAGAGAGCCGGTTTTTCCTGCTATTGCTGTAATGTAAGGGGAGGTCACTAAATATTTGCTACTTTAGCCTATAGAAGCCATTTTTTCTGGGGGTGGGGGTTCTGTTTAAAGGTGGAATAAGTAGATTTTCAAAAACACTGTTGAACATTGTTGATATTTGAAATCAACCCAAACAAACCCACTCCTCTCTTCATTGCTCTGCCTCCAGTCCTATCCACGCTGCTCCGAGTCGGTCTCGAACCCGGCCCGTCCACTGCTGGCAGGCGAGTGCACTAACAATGACACTAAACACCTCATTCTCTAGCGGTTGTCAGTGTGCAGTGGTTTACCTGCTCAACTCACTATATGGCCTCTGTTACACACGCAATGCAAGATTGGATGTCTGTTTATCACAGCTGACGTGCAACAAAATGTTTCACGAAAAATAAAGCGAAAAAAAATCTAATTTTTGAAAATCTACTTACTCCACCTTTAATACTGCATATGAATTTCCTGTATTTTCTGGTTATATTCTAATAAAGAGACTGAGAAATAATCATATATGGTCATTATACCATTGCAAAAATAACACCTAATGGTGGCCTAAGACTTTTGCACAGAACTATATATATATACAGGAAAGTATTCAGACCCCCTTAAATTAGCAGAAGCACCCTTTTGATCTAATTCAGCCATGAGTCTTTTTGGGAAAGATGCAACAAGTTTTTCACACCTGGATTTGGATCTCCAGTTCTGTCAGGTTGGATGGTAAACGTTGGTGGACAGCCATTTTTAGGTCTCTCCATAGATGCTCAGTTGGGTTTAAGTCAGGGCTCTGGCTGGGCCATTCAAGAACAGTCACGGAGTTGTTGTGAAGCCACTCCTTCGTTATTTTAGCTGTACGCTTAGGGTCATTGTCTTGTTGGAAAGTAAACCTTCGGCCCAGTCTGAGGTCCTGAGCACTCTGGAGAAGGTTTTCGTCCAGGATATCCCTGTACTTGGCCGCATTCATCTTTCCCTCGATTGCAACCAGTCGTCCTGTCCCTGCAGCTGAAAAACACCCCCACAGCATGATGCTGCCACCACCATGCTTCACTGTTGGGACTGTATTGGACAGGTGATGAGCAGTGCCTGGTTTTCTCCACACATACCGCTTAGAAATGAGGCCAAAAAGTTCTATCTTGGTCTCATCAGACCAGAGAATCTTATTTCTCACCATCTTGGAGTCCTTCAGGTGTTTTTTAGCAAACTCCATGCGGGCTTTCATGTGTCTTGCACTGAGGAGAGGCACTCTGCCATAAAGCCCCAACTGGTGGAGGGCTGCAGTGATGGTTGACTTTCTACAACTTTCCCCCATCTCCCGACTGCATCTCTGGAGCTCAGCCACAGTGATCTTTGGGTTCTTCTTTACCTCTCTCACCAAGCCTCTTCTCCCCCGATAGCTCAGTTTGGCCAGATGGCCAGCTCTAGGAAGGGTTCTGGTCGTCCCAAACGTCTTCCATTTAAGGATTATGAAGGCCACTGTGCTCTTAGGAACCTTAAGTGCAGCAGAAATGTTTTTGTAACCTTGGCCAGATCTGTGCCTTGCCACAATTCTGTCTCTGAGCTCTTCAGGCAGTTCCTTTGACCTCATGATTCTCATTTGCTCTGACATGCACTGTGAGCTGTAAGGTCTTATATAGACAGGTGTGTGGCTTTCCTAATCAAGTCCAATCAGTATAATCAAACACAGCTGGACTCAAATGAAGGTATAGAACCATCTCAAGGATGATCAGAAGAAATGGACAGCACCTGAGTTAAATATATGAGTGTCACAGCAAAGGGTCTGAATACTTAGGACCATGTGATATTTCAGTTTTTCTTTTTTAATAAATCTGCAAAAATGTCAACAATCCTGTTTTTCTGTCAACATGGGGTGCTCTGTGTACATTAATGAGGGAAAAAAAATGAACTTAAATGATTTTAGCAAATGGCTGCAATATAACAAAGAGTGAAAAATTTAAGGGGGTCTGAATAATTTCCGTACCCACTGTATATATATATATATATACATAAAATTGAAAAATAAAAAAAGCTAGTTAGGCATGCCTCACCTTTGCAGTCCCTCAACAGGAGTAGGTCCTCACTGAGCCAGACTCTGCCCTTGGAGATGCTGGAAAGACAGAGACAGACCACTGAAAGATTTAGTTGTAATTCTTTTTCTTCTAAACAGCATTATACAGCTTTCACTCCTGAACCACTTTCTCATAAGGAAACGTTTTAACAACGTTTATCTGAGCATCAACAAACAGTCATAAAGTTATTTTAGACCTAATTGCGGGGATTTCCACAAAGCCTTGTTTACCTTTGGGTCTCTATCCTGATATTTTTTTCAGTAGTCTTTCCTTTAATAGGTTTTACTCTTATTTATAGTTTCATATCTGAATTATGGTATTCTTTCCTATTTTATTCTAATTTTTTATTTTTTTATTTGAGAATTTATTAAAATTGCCTATTTTTTCTACTTTGTGCAGCACTTTGGGTCAACTGCTGTTGCTTTTAATGTATAAAATTAAATAAATGTTAACATGACTTTTCACATGATTTTGTTGCATTTCAAGAATTTGTAATTACATAAATTTATCAGGAAGTAACCTTCATATATATCTGCTGTGGAGTGGTATAACGCACTGTCTGTCTGCTTACTGATCACTTGTGTGCTGTAATATTTACGTTAGTAAGCTATATTACATGCACACACGGATCAAATTATCTCTACAAATATCTTCACATACTGAAGCTATAGACCTTATGTAGCTCCGCCCCTTTTCAGCACTGCGCTCGTTGTCTTTTGTCTTCCGGTTTGTACTCCCACAGCAATTTTACGTATTTATGAATGAACTGCTCGTTTTAAAATCTTCCCGGTCTACTGACATTTGTTAAGACATCTGCTTTAAACATAACAATGCTCATGATAACTTTCATTAACTCTACAACAGGTAAATCCACTTCACCAGCTAATTATTCTTCAACAGCGATGCCATAGAAATATACAGGGCTACCGCAAAAATGGAAGTTCAAAGACAATATTCTAAAGATGGTGGCGCGCTTGTTTCTCTGGTAAATAAGGTCTATATCTACTTGTTTACACCTGGTCACTTCATGCATTTTCACTGATTGGATATCTATCCGGTCGTGAAAAGGCCAGGTGTAAATGCCCTCCGAAGCGCTTTCAAGACAGAAATAAAAATCTGATCACTCAAACCACTTCAGGAGGTGGTTTGGTGCACATTCTAGACGAAACTGGACCACATTTGTATATTTTACTCCCAAAATGTTAAAAAATAAATGCGTGAGAGCGTGTTTTAGGCTATATGACATGTTATAGCCAGATACTGTATGACAGAGCTACTGCAACACGCATTGCCACAGATGAGTAGCCAAGTATCTTTTCGGGAAGTTGACTCGCAAACTGCCACAAATGGAACTGTAAGTAAGTTGCAGAGGCTCATCACACAATCATCTTCATTAAAAGTAGTGACTAAATGATCTTACCAGTGTTGATGCTGCTCTCTCTCCTATTGCTGTATTTGATCTTGAATTTAGCTGATGATAAATAAAATGCAGCTCATATCTGTTGTTTTCATTGAAGTAAACTCCGTTAAATTTGCATATAGCGCATGAATTGAAAGTTGGATTTATATTCGTTTTGTGGTGTAAATGGATCAGTTTTAACAAATCGGATAGCTATCCAATCAGTAAACACGCATGAAGTGACCAGGTGTAAACAGGCCCTTAGACAATCGATCTTATAATAATTCAGAGGATAAAAATCTCATTATTAATGAGATTATTAAAATGTAAAAGTGTGGGCTCATAGAGGAGGCTGTGCGAGCTCACCATCGCTCTGGACCTTCCTCAGGGTGACTGAGGGGGTAGAGATGGCTGAGGCACGGAAGTTAGCAGGCAAGGTCTCTGAGGAGTCAGAGGTCACTCCCCTCAGATCTTTCTCCCGGAACATTTTCCTCCATGAAGGGGAGCGGGTGAACGTCTTGGTGCCATCCTAGAGGACGAGAAGACATAACATCAGCGCTTTGAGGAGTGTAACCAATGTCAGTAATTCCAGTCAGATCACAAAATACTTATGAATTTAATTATTATCCATGTCATTTCAATACAAAATGCAGTTGAATGTTTAAACTGGCAATGAAATCTAAAAATTACAATAACCCTGTAAGAGGTGTGTTTTTATACTACAGTGTGTATTTCAGTGGTTGGAGGTAAAAAATTATTAACATCCAGCTGTGTTCATGTCCCATGGTGCTCACCTCGTCTGGCCTCCTCTCTGTTCCCATGGCGATGAGGGAGTTATATTCTTTCTCCAGAAGTTGTCGTGCCTGGATGTGGAATAAACATAGCTCACATGTAATCAACCCAGACCGGTCACAAGTAATGAGTAGTCGCTGCTTTCATCCATGAAGCTCTTATCGTTTTGAGACTTGATGAATCAACAGGTTTTTTTTCATGCAGCCTGTCTACTTAAAAATACATCTACTGTATAAATAGACTCCCTGTATATATAAATACAAAGACCATCGATTTAAAGAAAACAAATGGTATATGAAAAATGTTTTATTGATGTCGCAAGCACATTAATGTTAGTACCATTAGCTATGTTTGCATTCAAGTTGCAAATTTAATTTAAAGGTGCATTAGGTGATCTGGGAAATGCTAATGTTAGCCTGCTAGCATTGAAAGCATATGATCCCACCCTTCTTGCAAATTGCCGTCCAAAGCCACGCCTCCCCCAAAACACACACACAGCTGCTCTTGGAAAAGCATCACAAGAGACAGCGTTAAACTACCTCAGGTCTCAAAGCACATAATATTACAATTATAATTAAAGCTGCAAGCACCCGGGCTCACCGCTACCTGGTGGCCTTATGAAAACAGTGAATGATATTCTTTCAAGCGGATAAATAGAGGAGAAATATGGAAATAAGTCATTTTGATGTACCACACTTCCTGCTGCCAGCAGGTGGCGCTTTGACTATAACTGAACATGGGCATATAGATGTCTTCAGGCCAGGACTATTATCAAACATGTGAAGTTTGGGGCAGATCGGACATTGTATGCCCGAGTTACAACAACTTCCTGTTTCATGGCGAAACATCGAAATTTGTCAGGCCGCCACGGACACGCCCAGTGAAAACACAAGATCTTCATAATTTAACGTCACAAAGACCTTGATCAAATCTCTAGGAGAAGTTTGTTAAAGTACAACGTCTGGAAATGGCAAAAACTGCAAAAATTTAGCAGAAAAAATTCAAAATATCTTACTTCTTGTTGGGTTTTCAGATTTTGCACCCGGGGACATTTTTGTAGGTATTGGGCTGTTACATGTATGTACCAAATTTCATACCTGTACGTGAAATATAGCATGAAAGGCACTTAATTGAAATTTTGTAGGTGGTGCTATCGAGCCATTTTGCCACACGTAATTCTGAAACCCATATCAGATCACTTCTGATACGTGTGTAAATTTTCATGAGTTTTCGAGCATGTTTAGGCCCTCAAAAATGCAATTCATTACGGAGAAGAAGAGTAATTGACTGAGCAATTACAATAGGGTTGTAAACGTAACAACTTAGAGAGCTTGTACCTGACTGCTGCAGATTCATTTCAGTATTGATGCTGATGACATGGAAACACATATATATTCTGAGTCTGAGGACGTGAACAGCTCTGGTCACGGATTGCCATCTCTTAATTATGGTAGTTATGGTGTGAACACAGCACAAGCTTGTTGTTTTGTTCGGTAGGAACTGTAAAAGATGGCTGCTGTTTGTTTGCGGTGCTCCGTGACTGATGTCTGTCTACATAAACTGCATAGCATGAAACGTGCTGATGACGTATGATGTCTGCGCAAACTGGGTGTGTGAGGTTATGTAAAAACATTTGTTGACACTTGACAGGCAGGTAGAACATAGTATTATTTCATTCGGACCGAATATAATGATTGGATTTACATTTTATGGTCCTACGCCTTCCACAGACGATATATATTTATAAAAATACATTTAGACCGTTTAACATAGTGATTGCTATCAGGATATGAGTAGACTTTCAACCAGTATAACAAAAAATGTTTCTGTAGAGAATCACCTATTGCATCTTTAAGAAAAATAAATAAATAAAGTACAATTTCACAAATAAATGAATGCTTTCTTCCCATTTGTTAGAGAAAAAAAAATAAATAAATAAAATGTATCCACTTTAAACAAATGTATAATTTTTTTTGTCATTTTTGCAATTTGGAATTTTTTTTTCAGCATCTTTCTTTTCCATCTAAAAATGTGACATTCATATGTGACTGGTTGAGTTTCAATGAAAACTAATTTTTATCATACAAAATAGAATTTTTGATTTTTGATTGGATTTATTTGTATACATAATACATATACATAATTTGTAATCTGTATTACAAAAAAATTGCATCATTGATCATCATTTTGCTGTTTATTACTGTGAAACTGCTTTGAAACAATTTGCATTGTATAAAGCGCTATAGAAATAAAGGTGACTTGACCTGACATGACTTGAAAGTGTGTAAAAGATCTATTTGCAAACAGTCTTGTCATTGTACCTGTGTGTTCTGATTGGGTATCTGCAGGAGCAGGGCGAGGTCAGTGTAGTCAAAGGTGTCATCCAGAGCGAGCAGGGCACCATGCACACCGCTCTCAGTCAGATTATCTGCATACTCCTTCAAGCCGATGGACTGCACCCAGCACATCACACGTTCGTTCGACCACACCATCACATCTACAGAGGAAACACAAGGGCTAGACTATGAATAGAATTCCAGGCGGGCGTTAACCGCTGATCATTATCACAGGATAATTATCAATTTCCATCTTGGTGATGCTTGTGGATTTCAACTTTTGTTTCAGCTGCTTCTGATATTTTACGGCCTATGCACATTTGGACACACATGGTTTTGTTTCAGACAAAGTCTTTGTGTCTCTGTTTTGTATTTCCAGGGTATTCCAGGGGCTTTGCATGTGTTTTGTTGACTCAGCTTCTCCAAACCAAAGTCCAAAGGAAGGAATGCAATCATGGCATACAGTCAAACCATTCCTCCAGAGTAATTTACAGTGTTAATATAATGGTGTAAATATAAGAAACACCCCCGGTGGGGTGTGCATTTTTCTTATTTTGTTTAAAGATTTTTTTTTTTCATTCTATCCTTTAGAAGCTACATGAGATATTTTACAAAATAAGTACAATTTACACAATTATCAAATTAAATCTGGCTTTTAATGCATATTCTACAAGGGGATATTAAAATTCTAAAACAAATTGTTTGAAATACTGCAGGTACATTCAGGTATTACAACATTATAATGTAAAGAATGAAAACTAATTTAGATATTCACTAAAGATTAGACTTACCGGTGTTTTTAAAGATTCACTTTGTATGTACAGTAGCAATGCACACAAAAAATATCCCTGCTCTACAGTGGGGAGAGATGTTATCATGCAAAGTTATTCACTCGTGCTTAATATAGTCTCAAATGGCATGAAGGCATCTGTGTTGCTATGCGATGAATAACTTCTAGATCAGCGAAGGCATCTGCTTCTAATCAAGGTACTGAATGAGAAGCGGTAACTGCACCTTTAAAGCAACTCACAACTGTGAGATTAATAATGCGATCTGTGCATTGTGCTTTGATCAGTTGCTTTTCAAATGTGAAATCTCTGTTGTGCCATTGAATCCTGTGCATAATGGAAGGTTGGGCCGCTCAACGCTTTCCAGACGTCATTACTGGTAATGTATGTTATTATTAACAAATGCACTCAGTGTAAACACCCTTCCTCTCTCTCTCTGCTATATTCTCATTCACTGTCCCATGTTTTGATGAACTGTACATTCCACGGGTGACTGCTGTTGCTTTTTCCCTTTTGTACATTGTGTTTATAAGACTGTTCTGCTGTATGATTTGACTGATGATGCAAAGCAAAAGATTAACATGATAAAACCCAAACAGAACTTGAAAAACCACCAGAAAATGTCCTGAAATTCCTACTAGACCAGCCAACGTGAACTTCCATGCTCTGTCAGGCTGGTTTAGTACTGGTCTAGCTGGCATCGATCCACTAGCTAGGAAAGTACTAAACCGGCATAAACCAGGCTGAAACTTAGCTAGTTGACCAGCATGGTTTTTCTGTTAAAACTAGGACTGAAGGACAGTCTTCCTGCATGACCTACAGTGTAGTTAGTGTAATGGAAAGAATAAAAAATGTACACTACTGTTCACATCTTATTTTCAACCAGGCAATCCTCGTCAGAAAGGCAAAGGGCGAGGTGTTGCTGTAATTTATAGTAATATTTACAGTATTAGTGAAAAGTCTTTTAAATATAATTCCTTCGAAGTGATGGTACTTTATGTAACATTATGTAAGTTGACATTTGTGCTGGCTGCTGTATACAGGCCACCAGGACACCATACAGACTTTATCAAAGAATTTACTTATTTTCTATCAGATTTAGTACTAGCTGCAGATAAAGTCCTTGTTGTTGGTGATTTTAATATCCATGTAGATAATAAAAAATATGCATTGGGATTGGCATTTACAGACATTCTAAACTCTGTTGGAGTTAGACAACACGTGTCAGGACCCACTCATTGTCGTAACCATACTTTAGATCTAATATTGTCACATGGAATCAACTGCCTCCCTGCCATAAATTTGGTAGAACCATCACTTCTACCACTAAAGATTACTTTATAAATAATCTTCCTTAACAGTTTCATCGCCTTAGCATACCAAATAGCTTACCAAATAACCTTGATGTTACAACAAAAACTATTGCCTCTGTCTTTTCCAGCACATTAGACTCAGTTGCTCCTTTGCTCCAACGCCGTGGTACAACGCACACTCGGGCCCTAAAGGGAGCTGCCAGAAAAATGGAGCGCAGCTGGAAGAAAACAAAACTAGAAGTTTTTCGCATTTCGTGGCGAAAGAGAATGATTGAGTACAGAAAGG
This sequence comes from Elopichthys bambusa, assembly GCA_037101425.1. Classification (NCBI taxonomy): domain Eukaryota; kingdom Metazoa; phylum Chordata; class Actinopteri; order Cypriniformes; family Xenocyprididae; genus Elopichthys; species Elopichthys bambusa. Next base: position 20,090,484 of record CM074435.1, read on the forward strand.
CCTTAAAAACTGCTAGATCTGCCTATTTTTCAAAACTTTTAGAAGAAAATAAGCACAACCCTAGATATTTATTTGATACAGTGGCTAAATTAACAAGAAATAAAGCTTCAACTTCTGATGTTTCCAAACAGCACAGCAGTAATGACTTTATGAACTTCTTTACTTGCAAGATTGACAATATTAGAGAGAAAATTATAACCACGCGACCGTCTACTACAGTATCGCGTCAGACAGTGCATTGTAGTGTCCCTGAGGAAAAATTCAATTCATTTACTGCTTTAGGAGAGGAAGAATTGTCTAAACTTGTTAAATCATCAAAATCAACAACATGTATGTTAGACCCTATACCGACTAAGCTATTGAAAGAGATGCTTCCAGAGGTCATAGATCCTCTTCTTAATATCGTTTATTTGTCTTTATGACTAGGATACGTATCAAAAACTTTTAAGATGGCTATTATTAAACCTCTTATAAAAAAAACACAACTTGATCCTAGAGAATTAGTCAAATACAGGCCGATCTCAAATCGCACTTTTCTGTCAAAAATACTAGAAAAGGCAGTATCATCACAACTATGTTCCTTTTTAGAAAGAAATAGTATCTGTGAGGATTTCCAGTCAGGATTTAGACCGTACCATAGTACTGAGACTGCTCTCATTAGAGTCACTAATGATTTGCTCTTATCATCAGATTGTGGTTGTATCCAGTGTTGGGTAAGTTACTTCAAAAAAGTAATTAATTACTATTACTACCGATACCACCAAAAGTGCACAATACTCGATACCACGGTAAAAATATATAAAAATACAAATAAAACAATGCTATATCTTTTAATAGTAGTAAGTAAAAATACCACAGAAATTGAATAATCAAATATAAAATAACTCTGCATAGTCATAACTGTATAAATTAAATATAGATTAATCCTTATTAAAGCTTTTCTTTTGTTGTTTGATTATCATTTATAATACAGACAGCCAATAGTAGACAGTAGCCGGAGGACAATATGCTGTTACATGCTGTTCCCATTCACATAACCAACGCGAATATATGCCAAGACGGGCATTTTGACATAACTGTGTGTGTATTTGAACGTTTATGTGTAATAAACCGCGAAACTCTGACACTCGCAAGAGGCGGCTATGTGTGTGTGCGCTTTGGTCGAGAGCGCACTGACTGAAGACCATCTCTCAGAGAGCGCGCGCAGTTTTTTCTCTTTAGGACATAGCTTACATTTTACCGTAATGTTCTTGCCTACCTGTGTCAAAAAAGTGAATTGGAATATTTCCATTCTGCAAAACAGCCACTCGCTTCTGCTGACATCTTCAGACAGCGACTACACAGCCAACTGGTGCGAAGTTGCGAACTCACGCAACTGCACTACAGCTAACGATTTTAAAGAGGCAGCGTTCACTTTTCCTTTTAGACAACAAATTTAGATTTTAAATTCAATTTTGATTTAAAAAGAACTGTTTAACTAATTTACAGTATGTAACGCAAGTACATACATACAAAGGCCACGGCTATTGGGTAGTTCTTAGTCGGGGTTGAGCTACACATGATGCAAGTCATAGCGCAGACCCCTGGCCAGACAATGTCCACCATAGTGGTCCAGAAACACCCCCTGGCTAGCCTTGCAGAGGTGTGAGTTGTTGTCAAAGTGCGCTTTCTCGATGCTCTCATCTCACAAGCTGGCCTAAAACCCAGCCCGCTCAGTCCGCAGCCAAGCCAGTTGGCTAGCGAGAAGCGGTCCTGTTCTTCGGGAGACGCTGGCTCATTCATACCATCAGACTCGGCTATGCGATTCAGTTCGCCCGGCGTCCCCCGGGGTTCAGGGTTGTCTATTACACTCGCGTGTCCCTGGACAATGCACCTGTTCTCCGCGCGGAGATCTGCCTTGACACAGACCCTTCCTACAGTTTGCGTTCAAGGGTCGGGCATATCAGTACAAAGTCTTACCCTTCGGGCTGGCCCTGTCGCCCCGCGTCTTTATGAAGGTTGCAGAGGCGGCCATTGTTCTGCACAAGGAACAGGGCGTTCACATCCTTAACTACCTCACCTCAGCCGGTTGGGTTTTCGGGTCAACTCTTATCTCGGTATGGAACTGGACTCAGTCGCCCAGACAGCGCGCCTCACCGTGGAGCGCGTCCAGTCAGTGTTGAACTACCTGAGTTCGCTCAAGCGCAGGACAGCGGCCCCACTGAAACTTTTTCAGAGGCTCCTGGGGCATATGTTATCCGTAGCCGCAGTCTCAGCGCTCGGATTTCTTCATATGAGGCCGCTTCAGCACTAGCTTCACGGCAGAGTCCCGAGATGGGCATGGCAGCCTGGTACGTTCCGTGTCCCTGTGACACCGAACTGCCATCGCACCCTCACTCAGTGGTCAGACCCTCCGTTCCTGTGGGCAGGAGTTCCCCTCGAATAAGTGTCGGCACGGATGCTCTGACACACAGCTGGCCCCGGGGCCTACGCAAATATGCGTTTCCCCCAGTGAGCCTTCTCGCACAGCTCCTGTGCAAAGTCAGGGAGGACGAGGAGCAGGTCTTGCTAGTGGCTCCATATTGGCCCACTCGGACCTGGTTTTCGGATCTGATGCTCCTCGCGACAGCACCTCCTTGGCCCATTCCTCTGAGGAAGGACCCTCTGACTCAGAGACGGGGCACCCTCTGGCACCCGTGTCCCGACCTGTGGAACTCCATGTTTGGTCCCTGGACGGGACGCAGAAGTTCTAAGTGATCTCCCCCAGTCAGTTGTAGACACTATCACTTCCGCTAGAACTCCTTCCACTAGGAACCTCTATGCATTGAAGTGGAACCTGTTCGTCGAATGGTGTTCCTCTCAACGAGAGGCCCACCCAAAAATGTTCGGTCAGGTATGTGCTTTCCTTCCTGTAAGAGGGCATGGAGTGAAGGCTGTCTCCCTCCACCCTCAAGGTGTATGTTGCCGCCATTGCCGCACATCACGATGCAGTTGAACGTAAGTCGTTGGGGAAGCAAGACCTGATTGTCAGGTTCCTGAGGGGGGCAAGGAGACTGAATCCGCCTCGCCCTTCCTCTCTACCCTCTTGGGATCTCTCCCTGGTACTTACATCTCTCCGTGGTCATCCCTTCGAGCCTTTGCAGTCAGCTGAGTTAAAAGTACTGTCCCTTAAGACTGTCCTCCTGGTTGCATTGGCCTCGGTCAAGAGGGTAGGGGACCTGCACGCATTTTCGGTCGGCATTTTGGCATAAATACTTTGAATGTTGCGATCCCATCGGACTTATGATAGCTACCTGAATCGTAACACAGCACTGTTCGCCAGAGGAGAACTGGCCCCCCGACTAAGCCTGGTTTCTCCCAAGGCTTTTTTCTCCTATTTGCCACCTGTTTGCCACCTGATGTCACCTGTTGGAGTTTGGGTTCCTTGCCGCTGTCGCCTTTGGCTTGCTTAGTTGGGGACACTTGACATTTGATATTCAACAGTGCTTTGCATCTGCCTGTATTGACACCATTTTCTTTAAGAGCTGCTGTGCAGCCAAAATTATATACCAGTTATCACTGTAAAGCTGCTTTGACACAATCTGCATTTTAAAAAGCGCTATATAAATAAAGGTGACTTGACTTGAACAAAAATACAGTAAAAACAGTAATACTGTGAAATAATTTAAAATAACTGTTTTCTATTTTAATGTACTTTATTCCTGTGATGGCAAAGCTGAATTTTTAGCATCATTACTCCAGTCTTCAGTGTCACATGATCCTTCATTACAAAACCATGATGCATTTTTTTCAGGATTCTTTCGATGAGTTCCTTAATGTCCAACCTTAATGTTATAAAGCGACGAGAATACTTTTTGTGCGCCAAAAAAACAAAATAATGACTTTATTCAACAATATCTAGTGATGGGTGATTTCAAAACACTGCTTCATGAAGCTTCAAGGCCTTACAAATCTTTTTTTTCGAATCAGTGGTTCGGATCGTGTATCAAACTGCCAAAGTCACGCCCCCCAGTTAACCACTGAAATTTCAAAACACTTAGGACGTTACGAAGCCTCATTTACTGAAATCACATGACTTTGGTGCTCCGAACCACTGATTCAAAACAAAAGATTTGTAAAGCCTCGAAGCTTCATGAAGCAGTGTTTTGAAATCTGCCATCACTAGATATTGTTAAATAAAGTCATTATTTTGTTTTTGTTGGCGCACAAAAAGTATTTTCGTTGTTTCGTAACATTAAGGTTGAATCACTGTAGTCACATGAACTGCTTTAAATATGTTTTGAGTACCTTTCTGGATCTTGAGAGGTTCAGTGACATTGCTGTCAATGCAGGCCTCACTGAACCATCAGATTTTATCAAAAATATCTTAATTTGTGTTCCGAAGATGAACGAAGGTCTTACAGGTGTGGAACGAAATGAGGGGGAGTAATTAATGACAGAATTTTCATTTTTGGGTGAACTAACCCTTTACTAAATAGTTACAAGCTAAAATAGTGTTAAAAGTGTGTTACGGACATCAGCATGCAATGCTAGGGACCGGCATCATTTGCAACCCGGAAAAGACCCCTAAAAGGGGACTGTGCCCTCGTACTCAATGTTGGGCATCTGTGTTAGCAACAGTAAGCAAGTAGGAAAGAAAAATAAAGGAACAGATAAAAAAATAACCTTTATTCTGGTGTTGGCTCTCATCTCTCCTCCTCTCCAGCTCCTTGCGGTCATAATTGAGGCGTTTCAGGCACATGATGCCATAATGCAGGCTCACCCTGTGGGGTCAAAAGGTCGCAAGGGTCAATGGAGGTCATGGGGCTATCTAAATTAATTAGGGCACTCCACCCTCACAAAGTGTTACAAGAGCTGACCCTAGGCACATTAGAGATTAGAAAAGGCCCTAAGACACACACCTGCACCAATAAAAGAATTGATTGGCATTAGATGGAATGAGATTAAGAATGATAAAGAGAAGGAATAATGAAGTGTGTGGCAGCATTTAACAGATGGGGAGAGGGAGAGAGAAAACACCTGTGGAAACTGTCCACCATTTTCAGCTGCCCACGCAGCTCTTTCTTGGTCAGATGGTCCAACATGCGGGCGTCCACCAGTGACTCCATGAAGTAGCTTCTGTACTGGGGCAAACCCAGACTGGGCAGCCAATCATTGCCCACCCACTCATGGTTCATATCTCCATAGGCCAGGATCTACCACAGAGGAAGGCCGAAAAACATTAACAATGCACGTTATATCTCACAGTTGTATTTCAGTTCATTCATTGCAAGGTGTATTTTATGCCTACAAAACTTTTTTCTTTTTTTTTTTTGTTGATCATGCACATGGGTTTTTTTGCCTAGCATTTTTACTGTTAACTAAAATGAAAAATATTCAAAATAATTTTCAGTAAATGAAATAAAAATATTAAATAAAATATACAAATTCAATATCTTCAAATCTTAAAAAACTTCAACAAAAAAAATAAGTTGAAGGTGAAATACTAAAATTACTAAAACTAAAGATATACAGAAACATAAAAACTAATAAAAATGACAAAAGCACTTAACGAAATTACTAAAATGAAATATAAAAATATAAAAATAAAGTAAATACGGTAATAGTAAATAATACAACCTTAACACAGGGATAAAATGCTATTAATGCTATTACAGCTATTAGTACATATTTTCTTTTGTAATAAAAACAACATTTGATTAAAAAATATATTAAATAATAAATGTATTTAAAATTTATTTTTAATAAATTTAGATTTTATTTTTAAATTGTATTTTTATATTATTAGTATTATTGTTGTTAAATATACATTTAGAATATAAAAAAAATTAAATAAAAAAATGACATTTATTAAAAAAATGACATTTATATTAATTGATTTGAGGCCAGCAGAAAAAATCCTATGCCTTTGAGCTCTGAACTACCTTCCATTTATCAAAAAGGAAACAGTAGTGATTCTATGTGTGTCATTTAGGCTTTACTTTAAGATAATTTAGTCTCAACCATCTGATGGCACCATCAGTTTTAAAAAGTGTTTAATGGACGTATTGACGTTACTCACCTGATCCCAGCTAATCTCTTTCAGCTCCTTGTGTGCGGAGGTGATAGCATGATAGGAGAGAGGTGAGGAAGAGGAGATAAGGAACACAGCAGAGGGGCAGAAGGAAAGACACATCGATGGACAGGAAGAGGAAAGAAGAATGAAGAGGGAAAGCAGGAAGAGAGGTACAAAGGGAGGAACAGTTTGTTAGTGACCGGGTCATTAGTTGGAAGCAGTTCACACTGAAACAGAAAAAAGAGGGAAAGTTGAGGATGTTCAACGCTACAGCCTAGCCAGACACACAGAGGGGGAGAGAGAAAGAGAGAGACACATCAACACATGTCCGATCACTCCACTCTCTCCGCATGCCGCCTCTCATACTGTCCACTAGGGGGCAAAGCGCTTTACAATCCCACACTTGTGGCGTTTCATTTTTTTCTGGGTAAAATGTACATTTAAAAAAACTGAAGAAAAAAACAGGATGGTCTAATTAATACAGAACAAAAACTGAATTATCAGTACAGTATCATAGGAAAATATCTGTGTCAGAATTGCAATCAATGGTGGGTAAGAGGTTTTGGGCCAGATTTACTAAACGGAGCAAATTAGCGTAAGAAAGCAATTCCACAAATGTGCTAACGGGAGTGGCAAATTTTGTGCGTGATCTGACGCGCAAATTAAAGAACACAGATGCAGTCAAATCATTTACATAATGACCAATGCAATCTACCAAGAGCAGTGCAAATTAGTGTTGGGTTGCAGAGCTGATGATCATCAGGATAACGTCTTCCTCTGGCATTCCAAAGAAATTAATACGAGTGGAAAATATTTTCTCCCTTCTACCATGCACTCTCTGTTCTCTGTGGTGTCTCCTCCTGGCAGCAACAATTGCAGCCATGTTGCAAAATCGGTTAGGACATGCTTTTTTTGGGTGTTAAATAATGACGCAAATACCAGTAAACTGACTAGCGCAAACATTAGTAAATCACGTTGCATGATTCATTTAAATACTCTCCTCCCATAAATTTTGCGTCTGAAAGGGAAACCCCTACAAATGGATATGCAATAAGGTCAGCCGCAAAAACAACTCAGTTGCTAATTTTGCACTGCGTGTCTTCAGTAAATCCAGACAGTAGTTTTTTAATGCCAAAAGAAGGTTTGCGCTGGTGCAAGCTGTTAGTAAATCTGGCCCTTTGTGTCCAAATCCATTGCTATCTTAAATGTATTCTTGTAATTAAATGCTTCAACATTGTTACATCTACTTCTCCCAAACTTAGTAACCTAGTCAGAGCAACATTAACAAGTACTGACTATATATAAAAGTGTGGCTACTAACTGGTTTGGTTGCTGCGGTCAGGGACTCCATCTCAGCATGGGTCATCCACACGTTACTGGTTGACTGTGGGAAGAAATGAAAACAACACAAAACACACATAAAGTTATCAGGATTATTATTTATAAGAATTGTTATATTAAAGTGGGGTGAAAAAGAGTCTGAGATCACAATGAAAATATGGAATTCAAAATCTAAAAATCTTTTGAAAATTTTAAAACTAAACTTTATGATTCATCCACTGAGGTCATATGGATTACCGTCACGATTGCTGTCTGTGTTTTTTAAGCATCAAACAAGCCATTCAGTGGTGTTATAAGGACTCACAGAGATGGATTATTTTCCTAAAAATCTTTGTTTGTGTTTATCTGAAGAAAGAAAGTCATATGCATCAGGGGATGGCATGAGGGTGACATAAATGATGAGAGAATTTTTTTATTTTTGGGTGAGAACTATTCCTTTAATTTTTTCATTTGTGGTCTCAGATTTTTGAAACCCACTGTAATTTTATAAAAGAATTGTGAATATTTGATGCTGCAAATGAGAATATTTTAGTGTATTCAAGCGTACGGAGCGTGTGCTGGCCGGGGCAGAGGGGCTGGTCAGGGACACCATCTCTTGAATGGCCAGTCTTAGTTTGAGGCGGTGCAGAGGGTTACTGATGCCGATCTCTCTCTGAATCTCCGTGTCTGACAGGTTAGCCATGATGGCTCCACTCTTCACGTTAGCACGACATGCTGCCACGTACCAAGCCGGCATGCCCACCCACAGCTGAGAGAGAAAGAGAGAGAGAGAGAGAGAGAGAGAGAGAGAGAGGTGATATTTAGGAATGTTCAAAACTAACAGGACATCAAAGTAACACAAGATGGAAGTAGACAGTAGATGATAATGCCATATTTTCAAACATAATATCATATATCAATATAAACAAGGCCGACATAAGCTTAACTGCCGCTCTAGGCAAAAAACTGTTGTGCCGCCCCTACTTCACACTCACAATTAAACATGATCTTTAAGATGCATGTGAAAGACTAGATATTTTGTTTATTGATAAAATTGCAATAAAAGCATACATTCATAAAAAAATCAGCATGCAACTACTAGTACAGTTGCACATGCAAATTCTGTATTATATTAGATAATATGTATATGTACAGGCCTGTAGTGTCCATCTGAAGAATTCCTGGTGGGCCACTGATAAATTGGGTCAGCAACAGTACAAATTCAACAAAGACAATTTCATACGAGATGCGGAAAGCCCAAGTCTCTAGTTCATTTTCAATGTGAGACACACACAGAAAGCGGCAAATCAGTGGTAGTTCTAGCAGCGGTGAAGCGACGGTGTGTAAGCGGTACTTGCACAACCGAAATCCCGTTAGTTGCGGATGCTCTTCGTAGTGGTTATAAATATTATGAATATTAATATATGGCTAATATAAATATTACGCACACAAAGGTGAGCTATGTGACTTCTTCCCCGCTTTCTCTCAAACAAACATTCTTAAGACTAACGTTACCTTTCAGAAGCGCATGTCGGGCTTTAAAATCATTAGTCATCTCCAGCCATAAAAGTCGTCATCTTGTGAATTCATTTCCAGATAGTTTTATTCGCTATGATGATATTTTTGGATGTACATCGGGGTGTTGCATGTTCTAAGAGTGGAGTGGGGGTGGGGTGGCAGTGGCAGTGGCACTACTAGGTAGAATAAAGGAAAGTTAATTTAGATTAAGAATAACTAATGGGGTGATAACTCGTTGATATAAGTGCAATAATTCCAAATGAATGTCCAATAAATAAATAAATCAAATATAAACTCTCTCTCTTTCTTGCCGCCCTGACTGCGCTTTGCCTATAGGCATGCGTCGGCCCTGAATATAAAACTAAGCAAGCCTCCTTTATATCCATTGCAACGCTCAGATATGGAGCCATACTTCCAGCCAGGAGACAACAGTGGGTCCATCCCAGGATGCAAAGGGTAGCCCCTGTCGGCATGCCTCCTCCAACAGCTCGTGTCTAAAAGAAAGGGACAGACTTTCGTTCAGTACAAAGAATGAGATACAGAGTGTGAAGGAAGCTACACATGGTAAGAGTAAAATTACTTCTTCTTGCTGCGACGGTCTTTGTCCACCGGACCGGCCATCTTAGTGAGTCCGAGGGGATCCATAGAGCCCAGGTCATCTGAGGGGGTCGAGGCTACAGGAGACGCAGAGATGTTAAGGGTGACAAATAAATGAACAGAACTGAATACACACTTGTTTTTAAACACTTTACTGCCCATTAAAGGAACATTAAGTTGTCAATTACCACAGAAATCACTTTGAGGTCAGTTTATTCTGAAGCAATTATTAGTGCCCCATATATTTTCATGTTCAGTTTCATTGCTTAAATATAGAATAAGATTGAATTAAAATGTATATAGAGCTTTTTTTGAAATCAGAACATTCCTTTAAAAATCACATAAAATCAACATTGGAACTTTAGTTTACATCTGTTAGCTTTAAAGCTAGCTATATGGTAGTGCACTCCTTAAAGGTTGTCCGAATTCACTTTTAGCAGATATACACAACCATTTAAAAGTTTTTTTTTTGTTTTTGTTTTTTAATTCAACAAGGATGCATTGATCAAAAGTGACAGTACAGACATTTATACTGTTACAAAAGATTTCTAATTTTTTCAAATAAATGCTGTTCCTTTGAACTTTCCATTCATCAAAGAATCCTGAAAAAAATAATACAGTTTCTCCAAAAAATATGAAGCAGCTCAGCTGTTTTTAACATTGATAATAATAAAAAATGTTTTTTTGAGCAGCAAATCAGTATATTAGAATGATTTCTGAAGGATCATGTGACACTGAAGACTGGTTGCCATCACAGGAATAAATTACATTTTATGTAATAATAATTCACAATATTATTATTTGTGCTGTATTTCTAATCAAATAAATGCAGCCTTAGAGAACAACAGTGCCTTCTGTCAAAAAACAATTTTACCAACAACAAGCTTCTGAACGCTAGTGTGCTTATATATACAACATACAGTTTTCTATTCCAGGAGAATGGAACAAAAATATTGATGACTCGTGTTGTACTACACAGGTTTTTGCCCAATCAAATGCTCTATAGAATGAGAATGTCCCTCACACTAATGTTACAGCAAAAAACTAGCATATAGCAAATCATGTTCAATAATTGTGACTTAAATAAAAGTTATTTGTTACTTAAAAAAGGCCATAAGCCCATTGATATGTCCCATCTCTCTCCTTTAAGGAACATTTCTGGATAATTTAAGTATATCACTCTGATTTTGTGCAGTGCTTTTTTTTTTTTTTTTTTGACAAACATTTCTTTTGTTTTTGTAGATTTTGCTATATTTTTAGGTTATACTCACCCAGAGATGCTGACTCACGTCCAGGCTGACCCATTCGGACCTTATCCTTCTTCCCAAAGAGCCGGCCGATGGAAGACTTGATGCTTTTCTTTTTGCTGGCCTTGTGGAGGGAGTCCTGACTGCTGTTTGAACTGCTGCCATCAGCTGAGAGGCTGGAGTCCACAGAGAGATGGAGAAAGGTCACTTATACAAAGACATTAAGACTGAAGTGTGATGGCAAAGATGTTTTGCACAATGCAGTATCAGAATATCAGTCCTATGCATGGATGGATTTTGGGCCAGGGCGATTAACGCACCTTCGGAACTCACGACTGTCATCTAACATTGCACCAGGGTGAGTGTGTGTCATCCTGTCCAGTCGCAGTGCACGAGGGGTGGGAGGAGGGGTGGAGTCCAAAAGGGCTAGGGACCTGTCATCATCTTTGTTGTTCTGATGGGTAGAAAGGTGTAGATTCAGCTGTTTGCACATGTTTACTCAATGTGTAATAACAATACACATCCACAAAAAAAGCACATGCTCCTACCTGTCTGTCAGTTTCGCGTGCTGGGGAGTGGGGTAGACGGGGAGTGGAGTGCCCAGAGCTGGGTGGAGAGGGCGATGCCAGGGTGGAGGATGTGAGGGACGGGGGGATGAAGCCACGTCCTGTGCTGTCCCGTCCCAGAGAGGTCGGGGGCATGGGAGGGCCATCCAGAGCCACACTGCTGACTCTACTCTCAATTTCTTCAGCACGAAGCTCTGTGCTTTCCTTCTCTTCCTGAATCAGCCTAACGAAAATATGACAGGAGGGTTAGAAAAGGGCTTCTGCAGGTTTCATGAAGCTAAATTAAAGACTTATCAAAGACCCATTAACCTCCCTTTCAAAGCACTCTCCATTTCTCCAATTTAAATGAAAGTTTGATTTTTCAAAGCGGTCTCAAGGTCCCTCTGTCTCGAGTAAACTCACTTAATCTCTTTGTTGATGGCCTCCAGCTGCTCCTGCAACATGATAGCGAGAGTCTGCACATCTGTCTGGCCGCTTGGTGAGAGCAGCTCTGAGCCGAAGATCGTCTCACGATCCTCTTCATCATCAGAACACCTGTCCTCCACGCCGCCTTCGAACCCAGTACCCAGCAAAGCTCCACTGTCCCAATCACCATACTGCAGAAGAGGAAGGTAAGAAACAACACGTTTAATTTCATATTAAGCCATTTTGTTAATCTATTAGCAAGTTTATACAAAAATGTTCTCACTTTGCTAGCATCCTCCCTTGCACCGCCCCAACGTCCACGATGAGCCCGCCTGACCACGCCTCCTGTGCCTGTGTTTCCATAATGATCTAGGTGGGTGGTGGAGCCAGCAGGAAGTGACCCTCCTCCTTGGGAGTACCTCAGCTCTAGAGCACTTCCTGGCAGAGACCTAATAAAGAAACAGTCGAGACAACATGAAATCTGCCCATTTACGGGAAAACACCGACTTTTCACAATCAAAATGATTCCTGATGGATAAAATCATCACATTTTCCTCATTAAATACCCAGTTTTACTCCAGAAATACACCATCGTTCAAAAGTTTGGGGTCTATAAGATTTCTGTGATGTCAGTCACAGATTACTCCAGTCTTCAGTGTCACATGATTCTTCAGAAATCATTCTGATATGCTGATTTGCTGCTCAAGAAACATTTATTATTATTATCAATGTTGAAAACTTACTGCGTAATACTTTAGTGAAAACATTTTTTCAGGATTCTTGGATTAATTGAATGTTCAAAAGAACAGCATTTATTTGAAGCATTTCTCATTACTGTCACTTTTTATTTTTTACCTCGTTGCTGTAGTAAATTGTAAATGTAGTAATTGAAGTAAAATGGACTGCAAATAACGTTTCATGTCAACTTTAGATTAAATATTGATTAATAAATCTGTCACGCTTCATGAAGTGTCATAAATTATCTTTTAATAGAGGACAGCAGAAATGTTATGTGTCTTACCGTGAGTAAGAGGAACCAGGTCTTCCTCTCAGCTGGTCCAGCTCTAGCTGAAGCCTCTCCAGCTCTGCAATCAGTTGATCCTAGAAGGAATAAGACATTAGTATCAGATAATGTAGCCATCTGGACACAGGTCAAGAGAACAGAACCTTTTTTTAGCAGCAGATTTTTTATAGTTTAGAGAGGAATGTACCTTGTTCGCTAAGAGATCATCTTGGATCTTCTTCATGTTAGCAAGCTCCTCAGAGAGAGCGTTCTGTAAAACAATACATTACATTTACATTGATTCAACTGTCAGACATTTTTACCCAAAGTACTTTGTGTGTTTGGGAATCAAAACTATGACAGTGGCACAGTTAAGGTGTGTTCATGTCACATCAGCATTACCGTAATAACAAAGCATTCACATCCTCATGGAACTTGTAATTACAACAAGAAAAATCTGAATTTTTCAAGAGCTCTGACTGTGACTCTGAAAAATGTAGCGGCTTCAGCAGTAAATTGTAGTTAAGAAGTTATCGCATATTATTTCTATTTAATAATTTGCATTATTGACTACTGAGCATGTCTCAATCTGAAAATAAACAAAAAAACATGAAATACCATTTAATGTAGTTAGGACAGAAGTTTATATCTATCTAATAAACTATAATGCACTGCATAACAACATTTACTTCTTGAATTGTACTTCTGTCTATTGATAATAGCGTTGCCATAGAAATGCGTCATTCCAAGTCCAAGGGTGTGAACAGCTCGGAGCAGAATGTCATCTAGTAATTATAGTAATTACATCATTTTCCATGATAATTCTAGTCTTTTGTGATACCTGGAAATGGATTTAAAAAAAAAACACTTATAAATATTTTAAAACCGATCACAACGAGAAGAAAATTATAGAAAAACTATGGCTTTAATTCATGATTTTCATTGACCTTTTAAGATTTTATTAATTTCCATGACATTTCCAGACCTGAAAATCATGAAAATATTCTGGAAAACCTGGGCATCTTGTGTTTTTAAGGCAGTATGGTGATATAAAAATAGTTTTCCTAACTTTTAAAAATGCATCTTGAGACATACCATCTTCAATCTGTTTTTGAATGCCAGAACACGCCTTTTGTAAATGCCCCCTTACAAACACATCCGTTTAAGGTCAGACAAACCAGAAACAGCCTAATTATACTTCCTTGAGACAGATTAGTTAGCTACAGTATTTGTTCAGGCATCCCACAACTGGATTTTGAAAATATGTAGTTTTGCACATTCCTACACCACAGTCTAGTCATGTCTTCTGTGTTCTTCTGTTTCTGACATTAAGCGCAAATTACATTTTGGCCATTCATCACTGATTCTCTGATGAGAAATGCACTGAACACCTGCTTTCATGCTGAAATAAAGAGGGAGGACACAGAGGAAGCCTGGAACTCCTATTAGACTCAAATATAATTGAGGCAACATCTGGATTTTGAGGTAAACATCAGAGACGTGGTGAAATGTCAAGGCTATTTTTCTGTTTTCAGTATGTGTATGCAGCGTCGTCAAAGAAATCAAATCTGAAATTGTGGGGGATCATACCTTCTCCTCCAGAGCAGCCATTCTCTCTTTCAGGTGCAGCTGAAGTCTCTCATTGGACTCAGACAGAAGCTTGTCCACCGTGTCAGAGAGACGCTTGTTGTGTTCGTCGTTCATCCGCTCCCTCTGCCTCGCCTGATGGAAGGGAGAGAAATAGAGAAAAAGGAGAAGGATGATGAATATTGAGTATATACTTAACTAACAGTGAATAAAAGGTATGTGACATCAAGTTGATGAGAGATGATGCCATTTCAGGCAGAGATCCAAGAGTAACACTATTTTGATCCTTATTCCACCGGTTCTTGTTAAAGTCGCACATCCCACCAGATGGGGTTCTGCTTTAATGATGGAAAAAGAAGTGAAGCACTACCAAGAAACTTGTCAGATCAGTTCCTCAAAAGCTAGAAGTTAACAATAAATATATACAGACTACATGAACCACTTGATATTTTTAAATATGAAGATGTAAAATACTTGTACGTGTACAATACTCATACAGTCTACTTTGGTTTCAATTTGGTTTCAGACACTCCAGATGAGTCTAAATGTTTTTTTAGTATTATTATTTTTTAAATGTATTTAAAATGAACATCTGTTTAAATATGTTCTTGTTTTTGTTTTGAAGATGCAAATCGTTTTTTTAATGTTGTTCATGTATTTTATATCTAAAGAAACACAGGTTGTAGATGTTAGCTCATTTAGGGTGTGTTCACACTTGTAGTTGGATTCTCTTGGTTCTTTTGGTCTGGACCATACATTTAGTCCTGGTTCGCTTATCATTTTTAACACCGAACCTAAAGATACAAAACAAAAAAACAGCTTTTATGGTGTAGATTTTGTGACAGAACTTACCACACATCCAAAACAATGCTGTGTGTGCTGTGTTAAACACTCTCTTTGTATGTGCATACATATGATGGTATTTTTACCAGTTGAGAACTCACAAAGAGCTTATAAAAAGTGTGAAGAAGTCAAAACAGTGCCAGGAAAATGACAAGAAAAACCAGGTATGCTAGAGCATTCTGTCCTTTTTGACATCACTTCTCGTTTTTGGTTTGTTTAGATGTCTTTAGCCTGGAACATAAAGAGCTCGTCGGTCAGTCAGGCCATCTGATCATTCTGATTGGCTGTTCAGCTACTGGCACCTGCTGGTACGGAAAGGCATTTCTTCTTACGCAGGCGCAGAACGGACGTGCTACTTGGCCGTCGAGCATCAGTTTGGTGTGTCAGGGCAACTGTGGACCCAGACGCTGCTGACGTGAGCCAACCCCGCAGTCTGCTTTTGTCGCCACTAGTTCATCGGCGTCGGCTTGGTGTGTTCCAGGCTTTAGGTCCATGTTGCATTCATGTTTCAGTCGAACCACACCAGATTTCATTTAGAAGCAGTGGGTCTTTGTCTGGGTCTTGCTTGTTTGGATTGCACCAGGGTTTAGATGGCAGCTTTCACACTGAATCAAATGAACCACACTAACAGAGCAATTCATTTTAATCAAACTACCAAGTGTGAACACACCCTTAGAAACTCCTAATGTTGTTTTGTGCATATGTCAACATATTAATTTTTATGTTACTTCAAAAGATCATCCATAGTAAAAATGCCTCACTTTATCTGAGCCTGACATGCTGAACAAACATAAAAAGAAAGGAAAGTCACCCTCTGTAGCTCCTGATTCTTCTCTTCCAGTTGTGCCTCCAACTGTCGTAATCGCTCCTCAAAGTTGCCGTGACGCTCCTCCGCCTATACAACAGAGCAAGGATAAAATACTTTTGAACATAGTTTGGACCCGTTCTCCATTTGAAATGAGTTAATAGCAGAGGACCACAAAGCGACAAACAGATCTGAACCTGACAGCACACACCTTGTTGAGTGCCGCCACCCTCTGGGCAAGCTGAGCCTCGATCTCGGGCAGCGTCTCGGCCCTCTGGAGGGTTTGCTGCAGCTTCTGTTTGGCATCGTCCAGACGCTCTTGGAGCTGCCTGTTTTTCTCTTCGCTCTGAGGGATGAGAAGTGACAGAACAATGAGACCAAGACAATAAAAAACACCTAAGGAACACGGTCTCTTCAGGGGACAAAAA